>CM051622.1:749163-1949163 GCA_028020825.1 Podargus strigoides
CCATGGTTTTGGGTTGATGTCCCATGGTTTTGGGGTTGATGCCCCATGGTTCAGGGTTGATGTCCCATGTTTTGGGGTTGATGCCCCATGGCTCGGGGGCGCTGTCCCCTCTCCAGGCCATGAAGCGGATGTACAAGGCGTGCCTGAAGTACCCGGGGTGGAAGGAGCGGCACGAGCCGCAGTTCAAGCCCTGGCTGTTCCCGGAGCAGAGCCGCCTGCCCCCCGCTGCCCCTGGCCGAGCTGTCCCTGCAGCACGCCGACTCCCTGGAGAACATCGACGAGAGCTCCCTGCCCGAGGCCAGGGACGAGCGCCCCGAGGCCAGCGACGATGACAGCGTCAACTGAGACCCCCCCTGGGCCCCTCACCCCACCCCAGGCCTGGGTGGTCCCTCTGTGTCCCCATCCCACCCCCCCCCCAATGCAGTTTGGGTTTCTCTTGCACGCTTCTGGCTCGGGGGGGGTCCCACTGCTGGCACCCCAATGCTTGGGGACAGGAGGGACCCTCCCCAGGTGGCACCCCCTTGCTTGGGGACAGAGGCACCCCCCTGCTTGGAAACAGGAGGGACACCCACTGCCACCCCTCTGCATGGGGACAGAGTGGACTCCCCTGCCTGGGGACAGGAGGGCCCCCCTAATGTCATCCCCCCTGCTTGGGGACAGAAGGGACCCCCCCTACTTGGGGTCAGGGGGGATCGCTCTGCTTGGGGACAGGGGGATTCCCCCCACTGCCACCCCCTTGCTTGGGAATAGGGGCACTCCCTTTCTTGGGGACAGGGGGGATCCCCTACTGTCACCCCCCCTGCCTCGGGACAGTGGGATCCCCCCGCTGCCACCCCCCTGTTTGGGGACAGAAGGGACACCCCTGATGTCCCCTCCCCTTGCTTGGGGACAGGGGGGATCCCCTGCTGTCACCCCCCTGCCTGTATACGGGGGGACCCCCCCCTGCTTGGGGACAGGGAGAATCCCCCCACTGCCACCTCCTTGCTTGGGGGACAGTGGGGACCCCCCTGCATGGGGACAGGGGAACCCCCCTGCTGTCACCCCCCTCTGGGGGGGGTCCTGTCCCTTTGCAGCCACCATTGTCCCCACTGGTGGCAAACCCAAAGTGCCCTTCAGCCATCACCCTGGGGGGGGGTAGAGGAAAGGGGGGGCCCTGCCCCTGCTCCCCCACTCTGGGGGCACCCCCCCCATCAGGACCCCTGCCCTGTGTGGGCCCCAGTGTGTGTGGGGGGACTTGGGGGCTCCTGGCACCTCCAGATGTGCTGGGGGGGGTATCTTGGTGGTCTTCTGGCACCTCCAGATGTGTTGGGGGGCTCCTGGCACCTCCAGATGTTTTGCTGGGGGGGTCTTGGGGGGCTCTTGGCACCTCCAGATGTGCTGGGGGGGTCTTGGAGGGGCTCCTGGTACCCCCATGAATGTTGGGGGGGGGGTCTTGGGGGGCTCTCAGCATGTCCAGGTGTGATGAGGGAAACTTGGGGGGCTCTCAGCACCTCCAGATGTTCTGGGGGGGTCTTGGGGGGCTCTCAGTACCTCCAGATGTTCTGGGGGGGTCTTGGGGGGCTCCTGCCCCCCCCCCATTTTCCAGGTGGGGGCCCCTGAGCTTGGTATGTGAACACTTTCTAGAATTAGAGGCCTTGAATTGGGGGTTGGGAGCTGCTCCTGCCCCCCCTCCCTGCACCCCCTTTGGCCTGGGGGGGCCCAGGGGGGTCTGGGGGTGGGGGTGGGGGGGCAAGGAGGGAGATTTTGTACCTGAGCGGATTATTTAGGAATAAAATATAAATCCGGCGCAGGGGTTGACATGGCCTCTGTCCTCCCTCGGTCCCCGGGGGCCCCCCTGGCCCCACTGCCATGGGGGGGGTCCTGGGGGTCCCCAACTCCGTGGGGGAGTCCTGGGGGTCCCCAGCTCCATGGTGGGCTTGGGCATGGGGGAGGTCCTGGGGGTCTCCACGGTGGGCTTGGATGGGGGGGGGGGGGTCCTGGAGGTCCCCAACTCTATGGTGGGTTTGGGTGGGGGGTGTCCTGGGGGTGCCCAAGTTGGGCTGTGGTACGGGGGGGGGCACGGTGGGGACAATGTCACTCGTGGGGTGGGGAAGGGGAGGATGCTCCAGAGTGTGGCTTGGGGGGGGATTTTGGGGGTCCAGGCAGGCTGGGGGTGCTGGGAGGAGTAGGTGGGGGTCCGTGGGGTATGGGGGGGGTTATTGGGGTGCTCTGGTGGTGGTGGTGGGACACGGTGGGGACAGGTCACAGGGACAATGCCACTCGTGGACGATGCTTTGGAGTGTGGCTTGAGGGGGGGATTTTGGGGGTCCAGGTAGGCTGGGGGTGCTGGGAGGGGTAGGTGGGGGTCCGTGGGGTATGGGGGGGTTACTGGGGTGCCCTGGTGGTGGTGGGGGGACACGGTGGGGACAGGTCACAGGGACAATGCCGCTCGTGGAGGATGCTTTGGAGTGTGGCTTGGGGGGGGGATTTTGGGGGTCCAGGTAGGCTGGGGTGCTGGGAGGGGTAGGTGGGGGTACGGGGGGTTTTATTGGGGTGCTGCGCTGGCGGGGGGGGACATTAGTGCCCCCCTAAGTGCTGCTGGGAAGGTTTTGGGGTGACGCTGTGACATTGCTGCCGGTCCCTTGGGACATTGGGGTGCTGCGAGGGGGGTGTGTGTGGAGGTTTTCTTTTTGGGGGGGGGGGGGTGTCAGACACGTGTGGCGTGGGGCCGAGCCCGCGGGGACCGTGTGCCCCCCCTCTGCCCGTGTCCCAGAACCGCTCTCTGGGGATGAATGGAGCATTGTCCCACCAGCTCAGCCACATGGGGGGGCCCCATGGGGCCCTCTGGCCTGGGCCCCCCCCCCCAAAAAAAAAATAAACACCCTCACTGAGGCCTCAGCTGCTGGGGAGGGGAGCAACAACCCCCCCCCCGCCCCCCAAAACTCCTTTTTGAGGCATTTTTGGGGACGTTCCCATGCGGAAGCCGAAGCTGCGTGCGGGAACAAGCAAAGGGGGGGGGGCCCCCCCTAATCCGCCCCCACCCCCCCGGATCGCCCCGACATCCCTTGCGAGCCCCGCTGCCACCGGATGGAGGTACTGGGGGGGTCCCCTCCTCTGGGGGGTGATACTGGGAGGGGGGGACTGGGGGTGTGAAGTCAAACTGGGGGGGGACACAACACCTCATGGGGGTGTTTTTTCTCGGGGGGGGGTCACGCTGGGGGGGGGGAGGGGGGACACTGGGGGACACTGTGAGGTGGGGGGGCAGAGGGAGGGGTGGGTTGCGCTGGAGGGGGTCAGTTATGGCAGGGCTGTGCCCCCCCGCCCCCCAGCTGGATGCACCCGCACCCCTAGAACAGCCCAGTTTAACCCCAGTATAGCCCAGCTCAACTCCTAGTATGTTCCAGTTCAATCCCAGTATACCCCAGCTCCCCCTCAGCACAGTCCAGCTCCCCCCAGCAGACCCCAGCTCCCCCCCAGTATGGGCCAGCATTACCCCAGTACAGCCCAGCTCAATCCCTATATACCCCAGCTCCACCCCCAGCAGACTCCAGCTCCCCCCCCCCCCAGTGCTCCCCACCTCAATCCCAGTATACTCCAGTACTCCCCAGATCAATCCCAGTATACCCCAGTCCCCTGCAGCAGACCCCAACTCCCTCCCAGTACTCCCCAGCTCAATCCCAGTATAACCCAATTCCCCTTCAGTATACTCCAGCTCATTCCAGTACTCCCCAGTTTAATCCCAGCATACCCCAGCTCAATCCCAGTACTTCCCAGCTCAATCCCAGTACTTCCCAGCTCAATCCCAATACTTCCCATCTTGTTTCTTGTTTCATACCCCAGCTCCCCCCACAGCAGACTCGAGCTCCTCCCCAGTATACTCCAGCTCAATCCCAGTACTCCCCAGTTCAATCCCAGTAGATCCTAGCTCCCCCCCAGCAGACCCCAGCTCTCCCCCAGTATACTCCACCTCAATTCCAGTACTCTCCAGCTCAATCCCAGCATACTCCAGCTGCCCCCAGCTGCCCCCCACTACACTCCAGTTCAATCCCAGTGCTCCCCAGCTCAATCCCAGTATACCCCATCTTCCCCCTGCCTACCCCCAGTCTCCTGGGCACCCCAGCTGTGCCAACAGCCCCCATCCCCGCTCCGGTGTCGAGCCACAGCTGTGCCCCCCCCCTCATCAGGGCCGTGCCAGGACCCGTGATGCATCCATGCCAGGGTCCATGCTAGGATCCATGCCAGGGTCCATGATGCATCCATGCCAGGATCCATGCCAGGGTCCATGCTGCATCCATGCCAGGATCCATGCCAGGATCCATGCCAGGGTCCATGCCAGGGTCCATGCTGCATCCATGCCAGGATCCATGCCAGGGTCCATGCTGCATCCATGCCAGGACCCATGCCAGGACCCATGCCAGGATCCATGCCAGGGTCCATGCCAGGATCCATGCTGTATCCATGCCAGGACCCATGCCAGGGTCCATGCCAGGATCCATGCCAGGGTCCATGCCAGGGTCCATGCTGCATCCATGCCAGGACCCATGCCAGGGTCCATGCCAGGATCCATGCTGTATCCATGCCAGGACCCATGCCAGGGTCCATGCCAGGGTCCATGATGCATCCATGCCAGGACCCGTGCCAGGATCCATGCCAAGGTCCATGCCAAGGTCCATGCTGCATCCATGCCAGGACCCATGCCAGGGTCCATGCCAAGGTCCATGCTGCATCCATGCCAGGATCCATGCCAGGGTCCATGCCAGGATCCATGCCAGGGTCCATGCTGCATCCATGCCAGAATCCATGCCAAGGTCCATGATGCATCCATGCCAGGATCCATGCCAGGATCCATGCCAGGGTCCATGCTGCATCCATGCCAGGACCCATGCCAGGATCCATGCCAGGATCCATGCCAGGATCCATGCCAGGGTCCATGATGCATCCATGCCAGGACCCATGCCAGGACCCATGCCAGGATCCATGCCAGGGTCCATGATGCATCCATGCCAGGATCCATGCCAGGGTCCATGCCAGGGTCCATGCTGCATCCATGCCAGGACCCATGCCAGGACCCATGCCAGGATCCATGCCAGGGTCCATGCCAGGGTCCATGATGCATCCATGCCAGGACCCATGCCAGGATCCATGCCAGGGTCCATGATGCATCCATGCCAGGATCCATGCCAGGGTCCATGCCAGGACCCATGCCAGGACCCGTGCCAGGGGGGAGGTGGCTCTGTTGAGTGTCCCACGGCAGTGACCCAGTGGTCACAGTGTTCTGGGAGGTTTTGGGGACACCCCGGAGTGCCACCGGGCTTGGACACCCCAAATGTGGACGATGGCTCTGTGCCCGCTGGGGATGGCATGGGGAGGGGCACTGCGTGGGGGGACCCAGTGCCACGCACACGGGGTGGGGGGGGCAGGGGCTGACAGCAGGGATGGGGACCCCTGTGTCACATGGATTTGTCCCTTTTCTATGAGATTTACCCTTTTTCGTCTAAATTTGCACCTTTTTTTCTAGATTGCCCCCCTTTTTTTGCCCCCCTGGATTTCCCCCCCTTTTTGCTAAAGAAATTTGCCCAAATTTTTGCTAAATTTACCTTTTTTTTTTTTTCCTAGTTTTGACCTTTTTTTAAAATAATTTCTCATTTTTTAAAATAGATTTGCCCATTTTTGACCAGATTTGCCCAATTTTTAGCTAGATTTGCCTGTTTCTTGCTAGAATTTCCCATTTTTGTTCTGGATTTGCCCCCTTTCCCCCCCAGAGTTGCCCTTTTTCTTTTTTTTTTCCTGATTTTGCTCGATTTTTGTTCTAGATTGGCCCCCCTTTTCCCAGATTTGCCCATTTCTTCATAGATTTGCCCCATTTTTTGCCACATTTAGCCCTTTTTTCCTAGGTTTCTCCTTTTTTTTTTTTTTTTTATTAATAATTTCTCCTGTTTTAAAATAGATTTGCCCATTTTTGGCCAGATTTGCCCATTTCTTCATCGTTTTGCCTCATTTTTTGCCAAATTCGACCTTATTTTTCCCTAGATTTGACCTTTTTTTTGGATAATTTGCCCTCTTTTTTTGGATAGATTTGCCCATTTTTTTTCTGATTTTGCCCAATTTTTGTTCTAGATTTGACCCTTTTTGCCCAGATTTGCCCATTTTTTTGCCCTTTTTGCCCTATTATTGCCGCCTCTGCCAGGGACAGCGATGCCCAGGAGGGGACATGGGTCCCTCCTCGCACACCTCCCCTCCTCGCACACCCACCCCTCCTTGCACACCCTCCCCTCCTTGCACACCCCCCTCCTTGCACACCCCCCTCCCTTGCACACCCCTCCTCGCACACCCCCCCGCTCCTCGCACACCCCTCCTTGCACACCCCTCCCTTGCACACCCCTCCTCGCACACCCCCCCGCTCCTCGCACACCCCTCCTTGCACACCCCTCCCTTGCACACCCCTCCTTGCACACACCCCCCCTCCTCGCACACCCCTACTCGCACACCCCTCCTTGCACATACCCCCCTTGCACACCCCTCTTTGCACACCCCTCCCCTCCTTGCACACCCCTCCTTGCACCCCCCCCTCCTTGCGCACACCCCTCCTTGCACACACCCCCCTCCTTGCACACCCCTCCCTTGCACACCCCTCCTTGCACACACACCCCCTCCTTGCACACCCCTCCTTGCACACCCCCCCCTCCTTGCGCACACCCCTCCCTTGCACACACCCCCCTCCTTGCACACCCCTCCCTTGCACACCCCTCCTTTCACACACCCCCCCTCCTTGCACACCCCACCCCTCCCCGCACACCCCCCCTCCCCGCACCCCCGCCCGGGGCCGTTCCCACCGCCGTGCCGGCTCCGTGCCCGCTCCGTGGGTACCGCGGGTGTTCCCACCCGGGACACGTTGGGATTTGCCCCCCCTGGCCGAGCACCCGGCCCCGCAGAACCTTTTCCCTCCCTGGATTTGCATCCCTCCGCGTGCTTTCACTTATCCCCGGGCTATTTGCATCTCATTTGCATAGCGCATCCCCCTGCCGGGAGCCAAACGCCTTCATCCCCCGCCCCGCGCCGCCGGGAGGAGACGGAGGGGACACGGGGGGACACCCCGCTGTGCCGGTGGTGGCAGGGGTTGGGGGGGGTGTGCGGTGCTCGGTGACATCTTGGGGACCCCACTTCTCCTTTGGGCCGTTCCCTGTGCGCCCCGGAGGCGCCGCGGGGAGTTTCGGGGTGCGAGGATGAGGTGCTTCCGATTCCCGGCCGAGAGCGGCGGTGGCAGCACGGGGTGAGTCGCTCCGGGGGTCCTGTGTCCCCCCCACGGGGACACTGGGGACGTTGGCACAGTCCCACACGCCCACGGTCCTGGCTAAGGATCTTTAATTTCAGGGGAGAAGCCACCGTGGTGTGTGGCTGGTTGCCCGGTGTCACCGGGAGCATGGTGACATCCCACTGGTGTCGCCCCCGTGGTCCCCATCCCCTGGCACTGGTGCCCGCTGGGACCTCCCAGGGGGTCTGTGGGTGTCCCAGGGTGGTGGGGACAAGGTAGCCACATGGTTACCCACTGGTGGCAGCATGGCTTGTCCCACTGCCTTTGGGTCACCCCATCCTCGGTGGCCGTGTCACCGCTGCGGCACCGTGTGACATCGCACAGCTTTCCGGGGACACCCCCCCCGCCACCCCGTTCCTTCCTTCCTCCCTCCCCGAGAGGCCCTGCCCCATCCCAGGGCTCCTTCAGCTTCTTCTTCACCCCCCGTGGCTCCCACCGGTGCTGCTCTGCCCTGCCACCACCCCGTGGGCACTGCCGGGGCCAGCTGTCACCGGCGGTGGTCACTGCGCCACGTCCCGCCACGGGCCGGGCGTGGAACCCCCATGGCGGCGTCACAGCGAGTTCCCCATCGCCGGGGTGGCGTTTGAGGAAGTCCTTGAGCGGGCAGAGACCCCTCCATCGTCCTCTGCTGTGCCAGCCGGGGAGCCTGGCATGGGCTGTGGGAGCGCCGGGCACCTCCCCAAGGTACTGCCTGCTTTAATTAGCTTAATTAACAAGCCCGAGGGCCTGGGAGAGGGGAATGCCAGGGTGTGGGCACTGGAGGAGGAACTGGGATGGGAACGGCCGTGGTTTGGCTGCTGGTGCCCTCCCCGGAACCGCTTGGCACGGCTCTGCCACCGCCGCCCTGACCGGCCTTGGTCAAATCCCTTGACACCCTGGCACCTCGTTAGGGGGAACGGTGATTAAGCTGGGTGGCACCGGGCTGCCAGGGTGCAGGGGGCTGTGTGGTGGTGCCAAGCAGAGCCAGGCCAAGGTTTTGGCACGGGTTGGGCCCGCTTTGGTGAGGGAGCCGGGGTACAGGGTGTCCCCCAAAGCTGGGGACGGTGGTGCAGGGCCCTGGAGGGTCCCCAAGGCTGAGCCGTGGTGCTTGGCACGCGTGAGTAGGGATGGTGAGGATGGGGACCCCCCAAAAAGCAGCCAGCACCCCTGTTTGAGAGCTGAGCCCCTGGGACCATGCCATGGGGACAATCAGTGGGACAAACAGGGACACCCCCATGTCCCCAAGGCGGGGGGGAGGATCTGGGGTGTAAACCCATGGTGCGTTTCAGCACCCCAGCACGCTCGCAGGCAGCTCCCACTCCCCGCCGTGGTCCTGGAGGGGGGGTTGTACCCCCCCCATGCCTCGGTCCCCGGGGGGGCTGTGGCCCCCCTGTCCCTTGTCACACTGCTCCCACAGCCTTTAAGTCTCTTACGACACCCGTGGCGGTTGCCTAATCCCGGGGGAACGCGGTGCCAGGGGCCCAGCGGGACGGCGGGGGGAGGTGGAGGGGGGGTCACACACACACAAGGTGGGGGTGACACCGCCCCCCCCCCCTGTGTCCCCCCCAGGTCCCCAGAGTGGGTGCTGGTGGCGCTGGGATTGTCCCTGTCGTGTTCTGGGGAGGGGTGAAGGGGGGGGGTGGGGGAGGGGAGGCAGAGAGGTCCTGGTGAATGATTGACCGGGGGAGGGCGAAGGGCCGGCGAGCCACGGCGAGCGATGGTGGCAATGGTGGGCAATGGTGAGCAGTGGTGAGCAATGGTGAGCAGTGGTGAGCAATGGTGAGTGATGGTGAGCTATAGTGGGCAATGGTGAGCTATGGTGGGCTATGGTGAGACATGGTAAGTGATGGTGAGCGATGGTGGGCAATGGTGGGCAATGGTGAGCAATGGTGGGCAATGGTGAGCAACGGTGAGTGATGGTGAGCTATAGTGAGCAATGGTGAGCAATTTTGGGCCGTGGTGAGCCATGGTAGTGATGGTGAGCCACGGTGAGCTATAGTGAGCAATGGTGAACGATGGTGAGCAATGGTGGGCCACAGTGAGCCATGGTGAGCGATGGTGAGCGATGGTGAGCTATGGTGAGCTGCCGCCCCCTGCAAGCTTTGTCCCCAGCCCGATGGCCATCCCACTGCTCCGCCAGCACATGCACGGTGCCAGGGGGGTGCCAGGGTAGTGCCAGCGGTGAGCTCCCGGTGGGTGCAGCTCCCACCTCGCAGCGCCACGGGGCTCACCCTGGGGTGAGGGACAAACCCCTCCGCTTCCCCCTCGGTGCCACCGGTGCCACCACCAGTGCCACCACCAGTGCCACCACCTCATCTCCCCCGCAGGGTTTTGTGTGGGCAAGAAGCGTGGCCCAGGCAGGGATGGGCAGGGGTGACTCTGCCCACGCGGGCAGCACCGGGCGTCGTGTGACAGCGGTGTCACCCGCGGTGTCACTTGGCTATTTTTAATGCTCGATGTTTGTTTGCATCACACGCACTTTTTGTGCAGCCCGTGCCAGGGAAGGGGGCACGGCGAGTAGCAGCCAATGGCTGGAGGGTCCCCTGGTGCCAGCTGGGATGTCACACTGCCACGGGTGGGCTCGGCTGTGCAAAGGATGAGCCCTGCCCTGCCTGCACTTAGGTAGCCACATGGACCACAGGGGTGCCAGGGTGCGTGGGTACCCCATCCCCACTGAGGTAATGGGGCTATGGTGTGGCACAGGGGCTGTGCCACCCACCCGGGGTCTGGCGTGGCCTGGGACATGGAGTGAACCCCCACGTCCCCTCTCCTGGGTGCCCCAAGGATGCTCTGCCAGGCGGGTGCACCCCACTGTGCTCTGCCAGGGTGATGCCAAGTACAGCCGGGGCTAGGCTGGGACATGGGAGTGATGCCATGGTGGGCACCCCACACCCTGCCCTGTCCCCCCATCATGATGCCAGGGCCGTGCAGTGCCACCATCCAGCCCCACACCCTGCCCTGTGCCCCCACCCTGATGCCAGGGCCACGCGGTGCCATTGTCCAGTGAGCCTTGGGGAGGGTGGCATCTACATTTTGATGCATAAACTGGGACCCTCTGGCATTCCTGCCCCCCTGAAACCCCCCAGCTCAGGGGAGGTGCCCAGTCCTGCCAGGCATGGCACAGGGTGGTCGGAGATGAGGACCCCCTTGGCAAACTGGGCAGCTTTACTGGGAGATGCTGGGTTGGTACCTGGATCCTGACCGTGGGCTCCTCTCCACCCCCAGGTCCTGATGCCATCCTGAGATGCGCTGAACACTGTGGGGTCTCTGCGGCCGTGCCACCCCCACCATGGAAGATGAGGGGGGGTCATTGCCGGTGGCATCCTGGTTGGCAGCCCTCCACCTCGACCAGTACGTGGAGAATTTCCAGCGGAGCGAGCTGGGGACGGTGGGAGAGTGCCGGGCGCTGACGGATGATGCCCTCACCCACCTGGGCGTGGTGCTGCCCGGCCACCGCCGCCGCATCCTCCTGGCACTCCAGAAAGCCTTCGCCGATGCCCCCCAACCCACTGGACCCCCCCAACACACTGAGCCCCCCCAGCTTCCCCCCCCCAAACCCATACCCCTCAAACGCCACATCTTTCGCCTGAGCACCCCCACGGTGCCCACGTCCCAGTGCCCACCGGTGCCCGGTGGGTCCCCCCCGCTGGAATCAGAGTGGGGTGCCAGCTTCACCCAGCTGCCCCCACCCATCCCACCCAGGGTAGGCTGTCGCCCCCCCCTCAAATTCTCCCCGTTGCTAACGGGGGGCAGCCCAGTGCCCCCCCATGTGCCCCATAGCCGCCCCCCAGCCCTGGAGGTGCCCCCTGCCGAAAGCAGGGTGAGACCCCCCCTGCCACCGCTGCCCGCCAAGCGTCACCAGGCGTGCCAGTCCCTGAAGGCTCCCCCGCCACCCGGGCGCCCACCCGTGCTGCCCCCCAGGGCCGTGTCCCAGAGGAGGTAAGGGGGCTGTGGGGATGGGGGGGGGGCAAGCAGTGGGGTCCCTGTGGGGGGCTGCTATGATGCGGGGGGGATGCTTGGGTGGGTGCACGTGGTGATGGCGTGGGTTGTTCAGGGGTACCCACACCCCCCCAGCCCCAGCACCTGGGGTGCCCCCCCAGCCCACCCCCCCAACCCCATTACACCCCCCTGGGGTACCCCCCCAACCCCATTACATCCCCCTGGGCTGCCCCCCCAGCCCCAGCACATCCCCCTGGGGTACCCCCCCAACCCCATTATGTCCCCCTGGGATGCCCCCCCAACCCCATTACATCCCCCTGGGGTACCCCCCCAACCCCATTATGCCCCCCTGGGGTGCCCCCCCATGCCCATCCCATCTCCTGGGGGGGGCCCAAGCAGGCTGAGGAGGTGTGGGGGGGGTCACACCAGGAGATGTGGCTGCTCTTGCCCAGGCCAGCGATGCTCTCTAGGGTCACACTGTGGGTGAGGGGGGTGTCACCCCCCAGGGACACCCCACCTTTGTCCTCATCCCCTCTCGGGGGGAGGATGTGGGGCAGACCCTGGGCTCTGTCAGTGCTGGACTCTGTGGTTTGTCCTTTCCCACGCTCGATGCGCCTTGAGGGGGGGGGGGCGGGGCTGGATGTGGCCCCCCCTATCACCCCAGTCACCCCAACCTTCTGCCCCCCTCCCCCCCAGTGCCTGGCAGAGTGGGGGTACACAGAGCCCCATCTTGCCGGTGCCCACAGTGCGGGCAGCGCTGAGACCTGAGGAACTCATCACATCCTTTGGGTGGGGGGGCAGCGAACCGCAGCGTGGGGGGGGGGGGGAAGGAAAAAGGAGGGGGGAAGGAAAAGGGGGGTGCAGCTGCTGGTTGGTGTGGCCGGATGACATGAGAGCAGGCTGGGGTTTGGGGGGAGCAGCGCTTGCACCCCTCCCATGATGTCCCCTCCCCCTCTGGTGTCCCCCCCCCACCCCCCAAAGCCACAGCACATCCTGCAAGCGCCCGAGCTCTCAGGGTATGGCCCCCCCCTTCACCGTGCCGCACCCCCAAATCCCGCAGAGCAGCAGGTGGAGGTGGGAGAGGGGTTCAGGGAGTTTGGGGGGGGGGGTGAGGACCCCCTGGGTATGAGCAAGGGGGGGTGACATGGTGGCTGCACCCCTGGGTCCCTAGGACCGCCCCCCCCCCCAGCCGCCCCAGTGCTGCTGGAGATTGGGGGGGGGGTGTCTGGGTGGTCTCTGATGGGTACCAGTATGGGGGGGCTGTTTGCCCCATCTCTGTGGTCAGGGTGGGAAAGGGGGGGGGCTGGTGGCTGTACCCCCTCACTGCCTGTCCCCGTTCCCCCAGCAGGCTTTCAGGGGCACAACCCCTGCCCAGAGGTGACCCCCACCCCCCACCCCAGTGCTTCCCCCCACCACCACTGCGGGGGCTCCGGGGGTGGGCAAGCACCCATCGCTGGGGGGCCCTGGGCTATGGACCCCCACCCAAGCAGGGGGCAGGGACTGTCCCTTGTCACCCCACTCCTACACCGAGATGGTCCCCAAAATCCCACCCCCCCCCTCCCAGTGTCACCCTCCACCGGGGGGGACGCAGCTGGCCGGCCAGACCAGTGGCCACCAGTTTGGTTGCCGGCCATGCCGGTGGCTTTGGCCAACTCAGGAAGTTTTGCTGGCGGGCCAGCGCGGCGCAGGAAGTGCTCGGGGTGACGATGGTGACGGTGACGAGCTGAGCTCCGCCACCCCCCCGCCATCACCCCGCCATCACCGGCCGGCCATTACCCACAGCCCCCCAGTCCGGCCTTGCCCGGGGTCCCCGCTGCTGGCCCAGGTAGGGGTGTCACCGCCGTCACCGCGCGGGGTGGCCTTGGCAGCGTGGCAGTGGAGGGGACGGGGGGGTTGGGGGGAAATGGGTGCTGTGGGGAGCCCGTCCCGCTCGCTGTGCTGTTCCCGTGTCACCCCGCTGGCCCCCGCCCCCTGGCACCCATGGGGGGGGGACCAGGGGGGGGGTCAGGAGCCACGCGGGTGGCCCTGGGGACATCTGGTCTGGGGGGCACCGTGCGGCGGGGTTTGCAGGTGGGGACGGTTTGGGTGGCTCGAAGAGCAGCTGGGTTGTGGCGTGGGTGTCATTTGTGTCCCCCCCGTGTCCCCTCCCCGTCCCTGCTGCCCCCGGGTGCCTACGGGGGGTGTGCAGCGGGTACGGCTCGGTGGCGGGGCGTGGGGGCACGGTGCCACTTCTGGTGCCAGTGTCTGTGCCAGTGCTGGTGTCGGTGCTGCTGGTGGTGCTGGTGTCAGTGCCAGTGCTGGTTCTGGTGTCAGTGACAGTGCCAGTGGTGATGCTGGTGTCAGTGCCAGTGCTGGTTCTGGTGTCAGTGACAGTGCCAGTGGTGATGTTGGTGCCAGTGCCAGTGCTGCTGGTGGTGCTGGTGTTGGTGCCAGTGTCAGTGCCAGTGCTGGTGTTGGTGCTGGTGCCAGTGCTGGTGTTGGTGCCGGTGTTGGTGCCAGTCCTAACGTTGGTGCCAGTGCCAGTGCTGTTGCCAGTGTCAGTGTTGCTGTCAGTGCTGGTGTTGTTGCTGCTGTTGGTGCCAGTGCCAGTGCTGGTGTCGGTGCCAGTGCCCATGCTGGTGTCAGTGTTGGTGCCAGTGTTGGTACTGATGTTGGTGTCGGTGCCAGTGCAGATGTGGGTGTTGGTGCCAGCATTGGTGTCGGTGCCGGTGCTGGTGTTGGTGTCAGTGCCAGTGCTGGTGCCACCACTGGTGCCAGTGCCAGTGCTGGTGCCAGTGCCATCCAGGCCCAGCGGTGGAGGAGGTGCCGTGGCAGACAAGGGGCGATTCAGGCGGGCACGGCCGTGAGTCACCCCGCGGTGACTCTGGTGCTCAGCCACCGGCGTGCGGGGTGGCACGTGCCAGGGAGCTGCTGGAGCCGCCTGTGCTGGGGCTGCCTGGGGTCCCCCGGGAGTAACGGGGTGCCCAGCCTTGGTCACCTGCCCGGGGTGCCCGCTGGCTGGCACGAAGGACCCCGCAGCCCCCAGACACTGTCCCTGCCCCTGTGGCCGGGGACCATGGAGGTCCCTGGGCACGGGGGGGACGTGGCCAGGCTGCCCAGTGACCTAAAGCAGTGGGGTGATGCTTGCCCCCCTTGGTTTGGGGGGCACAAACACCATCCTGGGTGGTGGTGGAGATGCAAAACTCCTCTTGCCAGGGGCTCTGTGGCTTGAGCACTGTCACCTCCATGTCCCTGGGTCCCCCAGGGGTGCCAGCCGCCCCACCCCTGCAAGCCCCTGCCCACGCTCCTGTGCCCACATCCCTCATGTGTGGAAGGCTGTGCCCGGTTCCCATGGGGATGGCTGCTGAGAAATGAGGTCACTCTGACCCAGAGCTGAGCCAGCGCTGCCAGCCTCCCCCTGCTGAGCTGTACCCAGCCTGGCAGGGGTGATGCCAGTACCCGTGCCAGGCTTCGTGCTCGATGCCAGTACCCCTGCCAGGCTTTGGTGCCTGATGCCATCAGCCGTGCCAGGCTTTGGTGCCCAAAGCCATTACCTGTGCCAGGCTTTGGTGCCCGGTGCCATCAGCTGTACCAGGCTTTGGTGCTCGATGCCATCAGCTGTGCCAGGCTTTGGTGCCCAATGCCATTACCTGTGCCAGGCTTTGGTGCCCGATGCCATTACCTGTGCCAGGCTTTGGTGCCTGATGCCATCAGCTGTACCAGGCTTTGGTGCCCGATGCCATTACCTGTGCCAGGCTTCGTGCCCGATGCCATTACCCGTGCCAGGTTTTGGTGCCCGATGCCATTACCCGTGCCAGGCTTTGGTGCTCGATGCCATTACCCGTGCCAGGCTTTGGTGCTCGATGCCATCAGCTGTGCCAGGCTTTGGTGCCCGCTGCTCCCATCCTTTGGCTCCTTTGGGGGTGCTGGGGTTCTCCAGGTCCCGGCTGTGGGTGCAGGGGGTGCCAGGGCAGGGTGGGACAGCGCAAGGCAGTGCGTGCTCCCCTCTCCCGCAGCATCCCTGCCAAAGAGGAGGTCCCCATCCCCGAGAGAGCCCCTGCTGTCCCCCTGTCCCCACCGTCCCTCCTTCCCCGCACGAAGCCACCGGAGCTGCCATCCAAGCCCAGCCTGCCCTTTGTGCCCGAGTTCGGTGAGTACAAGGTGGGGGCCATACCTGGGACCCCCCCAGATCCTCCCCCCTATCCCAAATCATCCCTAGGGACACCTGGCTGGGTCTGTTTGTCCCTCTGCCACCCCCATGCCATGGGGGCTGTGCCTTCCTCCCCCACGCTGGGTCCCTCTGTCCCTTGTCCCCTGTCCCTCCATCCTTCACCTGCCAGGGTGGGGGTTTGGGTTCTTGGGAGGGACAAAAAGGGCTCTGAAAGCTCCAGTTCCTGGGGGAAAACTGAATCCATCGGGGACATTAAATGTGGGCACCCATGGGTGACCCTGAGCGGTGGCCGGAGGGGGCTGGAGGGTGCAGAGGGGGGACATGGGTGTCATTGCTGGTGCCACCCCTGCTCATCCTTGGGAGGATTCAGGTGGAAAACTGGGTCACGATTGTTACCGGGGGGGGGGGAACCCACCCCAAAAAGCTCCCCCCCAGCAGCAAGATGAAGCCACAGTGCCAGGGTTGGTGTCACCTGAGTCCCCTCCTGGTGGTGCCAAGAGGGTCGTGACAATGCTGGGAGTTGTCACCAGTGGGACTTTGCCCTTCCCCACTCCTCCGTGACAAAGCCCCCGTTGTGGCAGGGGTGCAGTGGGTGTTTGCCAAGGTGCGGGGGGAAACCCGCTGTGCCCTGCCCGTGTGGCACTGCAGGGACACACAGAAGGGTGACAAGAGGTGACAAACCCCTGTGCTGAGTCCCCCCTGTCTTCCCTCCACCTTTGCAGATGACTCGGACTACGAGGACTCCGCCTGGGAGGAGGAGTTAGCCGGACCCAGGGGGGAGATGGCCGACAAGGTTGGTCCCACCATGGGGGTCCTGTGGGGTGACTGTCCCCAAGGGGCGCTGGGGACAGGGTTGGAGGAGCACATCCACAGCAGGGGGAGAGGGACCACCCACTGGGTCTCCCATGGGAGCTGGAATGGGTCCTAGGGTCCCCAGGGAGCAGCAGCACCCATGCAGGGAGTGGCACCTTGGCACTCCTGCCCTGCCACTCGTCACCCCCGAACCTGCAGCCACTGTCACCCCACGGCCACGTGTGTGTTTGTCCCCCCCCCCGCTGCCAGGGAGGGGGAAAACATGAGATTTCTCAGCAATCAGGGACATTTTTGAGTTGCTATAAATAACCAGCTCCTCCCTCTGGCCACACTTCCCTCCCGCTGCGGGCAGGATGGGGCCCCTTCCCTGGCACCTCCTGGCACCGTGGGCACCGCGGAGCTGGGAAATGCGGCTGGTGGCATGCCACCTTCGCCCATTTCTCTCCACCTATCCACCTCCATCCCTTAGGTGGGGTTGGGGGGGGTCAGCGAGGGGACCCTACTGTGGGCAGCTGCCCGTGTCACCCACCTCTGTCCCCGTAGGAGGACGTGGAGGGGGTGGCACCGCGGTCGCTGCGTGTCAACAGCCTCTTCAGCGAGGACGAGCTCGTGGAGGACTACTACGATGCTCCCCCCACCAAGTAGGAGCCCCCCACCCCGTGTGTGTGTGTGTGTGTGCACAGGGAGGGGACACGTGTGTGCACAGGGAGGGGACACGTATGTGCACACGTGGGTACGAACAGGGGGGGGCTGTGCACGTGTGTGCACGGTTGGGGATGCTTGTGCAAAGGGGGGGGTGGGGGTGTGCGTGCAAAGCAGAGGGCACTTGTGCATGGGGGTTGGGTGTGTGTGCACAGTGTCCTTGGGGGTGTCTTCATCCTTGGGAGTGTCCCCATCCCTGGGGGTGTCCCCGTCCCTGGGGGTGTCCCTGTCCTAGGGGTTTCCCTGTCGCTGGGGGTGTCCCTGTCGCTGGGGGTGCCCTGGTCCCTAGGGGTGTCCCCATCCCAGAGGTTATCCCCATCCCTGGGGGTGTCCCCATCCCTGGGGGTGTCCCTGTCCCTGGGGGTGTCCCTGTCCCAGGGGTTATCCCCATCCCTGGGGGTTTCCCGGTCCCTGGGGGTGTCCCTGTTGCTGGGGGTGCCCTGGTCCCTAGGGGTGTCCCCATCCCAGGGGTTATCCCCATCCCTGGGGGTGTCCCTGTCCCTGGCGTTGTCCTCATCCCTGGGGGTGTCCCCATTCCCCTCCTCAGTATCCGAGTCTCTGCTGTCCCCCCCACTCTGGTCCCCCCACCCAGGGGACTGCCACCACTGTCCCCATTTGCCACCACTGTCCCCATTTGCCACCGCTCCCATTGCCCGTGCCCCAGGGAAGGGCACGGGGAGGCAGCAGCGTGCGGGGAAGTGAGGGGGGGACACACACACACGCCTGCGTGGCTGCCACCCCCCCCCCCCGGGAACCGCCACCTCTTAACCCCCTCCCTCTCCTCCTTGTCCCCAGCGGTGGCAGTGGCTGGAGTGACAACTGTCCCGGCGCGCGCGGCGAGGGGATGGAGGGCACCGCCAGCACCGCCCTGCTGTCACCCACCGTCAGAGCAGGGTGGCTGGACAAGAACCCGCCGCAGGGGTGAGTGCCGTGCCGGGGGGGGCATGCACCCCCCCACGGGTGTCCCGAAGGGGTGATGCTTCCCCCTATTTTCCCCCTGGCTCGGGGGGTGTCACTTGGCTTTGGGGACAATCCATCCCGGGGTGTTCGGGCTGGGTTCCCGCTGCCATCACTGCCACCCCGACTCCTCCGCTGGTGGCATGTGGGGTTTGTCCTTCTGGGGGTGCCCGCGGGATGCCAGCCCCCACCCGGCCCCGGCGGCTCGCTTGAGGCTGGCAGCGATGCAGAGTGACTGGTTGCTCAAGGGTGAGCGAGCCCAGGGAGTCCAGTGAGCCCAGTGAGCCCAGTGAGCCCAGGGATCCCAGTGAGCCCAGTGAGCCCAGGAATCTCAGTGAGTCCAGGGATCCCAGTGAGCCCAGTGAGCCCAGCTAGCCCAGGGATCCCAGTGAGCCCAGGGATCTCAGTGAGTCCAGGGATCCCAGTGAGCCCAGTGAGCCCAGCTAGCCCAGGGATCCCAGTGAGCCCAGGGATCTCAGTGAGTCCAGGGATCCCAGTGAGCCCAGTGAGCTCAGTGAGCCCAGCTAGCCCGGTGAGCCCAGCTAGCCCAGTGAGCTCAGTGAGCCCAGTGAGCCCAGGGAGCCCAGCCTGCACAGCAAGCCCTAGGAGCCCAGTGTGCATAGCAAGCACAAGTGTGCACAGTGAGGCCAGGAAGCGCACTTGCCCCCATCCCATCCCATCCCATCCCATCCCATCCCATCCCATCCCATCCCATCCCATCCCATCCCATCCCATCCCATCCCATCCCATCCCATCCCATCCCCATCCCCATCCCCATCCCATCCCATCCCATCCCATCCCATCCCATCCCATCCCATCCCATCCCCATCCCCATCCCACCCCATCCCATCCCATCCCATCCCACCCCCAGCTCAGGAAGGTGCCACACCAGCTGGGAGGCAAAAATCAAGCAGGAGATGTGAGGGACATTTAGGGACTGCTTGAGCCGGCCTGTGAGGAACTCCCAAAGCTGCTGCCCCACGGAGGAGGAGGAGGAGGAGGAGGAGGAGGAGGAGGAGGAGGAGGAGGAGGAGGAGGAAGCTCCAGCTGCCTGCAGCGAGCAGCCTGGGGAAGCGAGAGCCGTGGGAAGGTGCCGGGGAAGTGGCTCCTGCAGCTGCTTGGAGCCTGGTGAAGGCAAAGCAGAACCCCCAGCCCTTGAGCTGGGGGGCAGAGTGGGGCTGGAGGGGGTGTCACTGCACCCCAAAGGACAAGGAGGAGCAGGGGACCCCACGGCAGAGCCGAGCACCATTAATCCCAGTTGCTGTTGGTGGCTGAGGAAGGGGTCACGTGCGGCGATGGCGAAACCCTTCCTGAGCAAACAAACCCTCCAGCAGCAGCCACTGGGGCTTAGGGGCTGGGGGGGCCCTGGGGGGGGCCTGGGGGTGCGGTGATGGGGGGGGGGCTTGCTGGAGCTTGGCTTCTCCTGCAGGCCTGACGCCGCGTGGATGGGCTGCAGGGTTTGGTGCAACACCGTGTGCTGGGCTGGGGAGGGTGAAGGGGTCCCTCAGGCCATGGGGTCCCCCCTCTCACCCTGGGGCCTCCACTCCTCCCCTGCATCCCCATCCCCATCCTCCTCCCTCTGCCACACAAGGGCTGGGGACATGGGGCAGGATGGAGGGCTGGGGACATGGCACAGGGTGGAGGGCTGGGGACATGGCACAGGGTGGAGAATTGGGGACAGGGCACAGGATGGAGGACTGGGGACGTGGCACAGGATGGAGGACTGGGGACATGGCACAGGACGGAGGATTGGGGACAGGGCACAGGATGGAGGATTGGGGACAGGGCACAGGATGGAGGGCTGGGGACAGGGCACAGGATGGAGGATTGGGGACAGGGCACAGGATGGAGGACTGGGGACAGGGCACAGGATCGATGGCTGGGGACACGGCACCAGATCGATGCTGAGGTGGCCCCAGGCTTTTGGCAACTGGGGCATGAACACACAAACGGAGTCACCCCAAGTTCAAGGGCGCACGGTCCACCCTGGAGCTGCTGGGGCCACCTGGCACTGCACAGCCCATGCCCTGGGACTGGGACCAGTGAGGGGCGAGTGGGGAGGGGGCTGTGTCACCCTGTCCCCAACGGGTCCCTCCTGTCCCTCCCCAGGTCCTACATCTACCAGAGGCGCTGGGTGAAGCTGGATGCCGACTACCTCCGGTATTTCGACAGTGAGAAGGTGAGGAGGGGGGAAGATTTGGGGGCACAGGGGGGAGAAGGTGACAGAGATGCCACAGAGGGGCCACATCCCTCTGGGCATTGTGAGACGTGGCCATGGCAAGGGACAGTGTCCCCATGGAGCAGCAAGGGACGGGTGCTGGGGTGGGATGAGGGATGCTCATGTCACCATGGTGAGGTTGGGGTGACATCCCAAAGCTGGGGCCCAGCGGTGAGTGGTGTCCCCCTGTCCCCAACCCCCCAGGATGCCTACTCCAAGCGGTTCATCCCCGTCTCCTCCATCTCCCGCGTCACCAGCGTCGGGGACCAGAAATTTGAGGTTGTCACCAACAACCGCAACTTTCTGTTTCGGGCGGAGAGTGACGGTGAGCAACGGGGGGGGCCCTGCTGGTGGGGGGCTCAGAGGCTCCTGTCCCCCCCCGGTGACCCTCACCTGTCCCCTCTCCATCCTCACAGCGGAGCGTAATGAGTGGATACGGACCCTGCAGCAGATGGCGGAGGAGAAGAGGAGCAAAGCCCCAGAGAGGAGGACATCAATGTCCTCGGCCACCAGCTGTGCCACCGACCCGGTTGACAAGTGTGGCTTCCTGGAGCTGCGGGGGTTTAAGCACAAACTCTTCGTGGCAGTGGCCGGGGACAAAGTTTTCCTCTACAAGAACGCAGAGGTGGGTGGTTGAGGGGGGCCACCATAGGGGACCCCCATGTCATTTCCAGGGGCATCCCTTCACATCCACAGCCACCCCCCAAATGGGGACAGCAGGATGGTGACCCCTGGGCTGCAGTCCCCCTCCCCACCGCCTCCAAGGCTTGGGGTACCCCAGGAGCATCGCACCCCCGAGGCACCATCCGTCCCCCCCCAGGGTGGGGGTCCCACTGCCCTCCCTTCCCCTCTGCCCCCCCAGGACTATCGGCTGGGGATCGGCGTCACCTACATCGAGATGAACGTGGGGAACGTGAAGGAGGTGGATCGCCGCAGCTTCGACCTCACCACGCCCTACAGGCTCTTCAGGTGAGCTGAGGGCGGGGTGGGGGTACCTGTGGTGCCCCCCCTGGCCGTGCCAGCCCTCACCCCCCTCCCTGCTGGCAGCTTCTCGGCCGACTCGGAGCAGGAGAAGGAGGAGTGGGTGGAAGCCATGCAGCGCGCCATCGCCGAGGCGCTCTCCAACTCGGAAGTGGCAGAGAGGGTTTGGGCGGTGGAATCCAACCGCTTCTGCGCCGACTGCGGCTCCCCCAGCCCCGACTGGGCCTCCATCAACCTCTGCGTCGTCATCTGCAAGAGATGCGCAGGTACCCGCAGCCCCGAGGAGGGGGGGATGCAGGGGGGACCCCCTCTCGCACCCCAAAACGGGTCCCTAAGGGCTCGCCTCCTCCCCAGGGGAGCACCGGGGCTTGGGGCCCGGCATCACCAAAGTTCGGAGCCTGAAGATGGACAGGAAGGTGTGGACGGAGGAGCTGATCGAGGTATGGGCACCCCAAAAGCCCTTTTTGGGGGGTGTCACTGTGTCCCCTCCCCATAATGGACCCTGGGGCTGGGGGAGCAGGGCAGGGGTTCTCCAGCCCCATCCGAGCTCCTCAGGGCGATGCGGTGTGGCGTGGTTGGGGGGGACCCCAGCAGCTCTCATCACCCACCCAGCCATGCCAGCGAGGACAAGTGGCACTTGTGTGCCCAGACAGACAGACGATGTCCGTGTGTCCGTGGGGAGATGGCTGCCAGGGCCAGGCAGCACAGCAGCCCCCCCAAAGCGATGTGCGTTGGCACAGACACTGCTAGGGTGGGCTAGGGTGGGGGGGAACTGGGATTTGGTACCAGTCCCAACCTGGCCACCATTTCCAGCTGGTGGCCCCTGGCTCGCCCCACATTTCCGCCTGGAGCCCCCCCGCCTCCGGCATCGCCCGCTCCCCAAGCCCCCAAACGCTTCCAGCTGCTGCCTGCGGCCGCTTCCCTTCTTCCCTTCCCCGGGAACACTGCCCTGAACCCCGCCACGCTCGGGGGGGAGCTGCTGTCAGCACCCCCACCCCCTCCACCCATCCCTAACCCCCAGCACCCAAGCACCCCAAAGAGCTCGGGGGTGATTTGGGGTTCACTGGGCCAGGACTGAGCCCTTCGTGGGGGGGCTGAGCACGGCCTGGGGCCAGGCAGCAGGGTGGCCAGGGGCCATGGAAAGCCTGATGGATGCTGAGCACACCCCCCCCTCCTGCAGCTGGATGCTGCTTTCCAGATGTGTTTTTCCAGGGCAGAAAGGGGGGGGCAGCGGTTGCGGGGGCTGCCAGACGCCGTGGGGACGTGGGGTTGGGCAGGGAGCAGCCCTGCATGCCTGCAGAGGGTGGGTGCTCCTGCACCCTGCCCACCCATGCTCCTCGCTCCCCCTGCACCCCCCAATCCCCCCCCATGCTCCTCCTGCACCCCCCATTCCCCCCCATGCTCCCCCTGCACCCCACTGCTCCCCTGGCCAGCAACAACGCTGTGGCTTTGGGCTGTGAATGTGTCCCCCCCCCATTCCCAGCCATGCTGCATTGTCACATCCCTTTGTCCCCACAGCTCTTCCACCAGATCGGCAACGCCGTGGCCAACCAGTTCTGGGCTGCCAACGTGCCCCCCAGCGAAGCCATCACCCCCGCCAGTGACAGCGGGGACAGGAGGCGCTTCCTCACCGCCAAGTACCGGGAGGGCAAATACCGCCGCTACCACCCCCTCTTCGGCAACCAGGAGGAGCTCGACAGGGTCAGTGGCACCCCCAGGGCTGGGTGTCACCTTGGGGGTCCCACTTGGGTGCTAGGACGAGCCGAGCTGGGGTCCCGAGGCTGTTTTGGGGAGCAAAATCCCTGCCTGGATCACCCCAGCTCCTGTTGCACGCCCTGTGTCCCCATCTTGCACCCCGAGACGAAGCCTGGGGTCTCCAGGAGGGATGAGCTGGCTGTGGGGACAGGGTGACATCTCTGGGGTGTCACCAGCTTCACTCCCAGGCTGGGATCCCCCTTCCCACAGCCAGACACCCCCCAAGGATTCACCTCCTCCTGCTGGGGAACGGCGCTGGGGTCCAGCGGGGCTCGAGGGGTGCTGGGGGGTGCAACACCTCGGAGCCCCTCCTCTCCCTGGAGCACCCCAGGGCGGTGAGGACGGGGGTCCCCATCCCCAGCCAGGCTCCCAAAGCCGGCGTGGGACCCCGTGCCACTCGGGGAACGCCACCCCGGTGCTCTGGCCGCCGTCCCTTCGCCTCCCCGTCCCCGCCACGGCCGCCGTGTTTGCACAAGAGCCGGGGGCACCCGGGGGGGCCGCGGGAATTCGCATGTGGGCTTGTTTGTTTTTCTGCTCGCGCCCTGCGTCCCGCCCCGCCGCCGGATGACTTCACCCCCGGCTCCTTCAGGGAGGGATTCGGGGCCTCCTCCAAACTTTTTCTCCCCGTCCCAGCCTCCTTTTGTCCTGCCCAGGCGGCGGGGAGGTGGCGGGGGTCCGGCTGCTCGCCCCGCTCCCACCCCGCTGCTTTTCAGCCTGGTGGTTCCTTGCTCAGAGGGCTCCTCCTCCCTCCTCTTCCTCGGGAGCCTTCGGCCTCACCGCCGCCCTCCTCGCTCTGCCCTAGGCTCTGTGCGCTGCCGTCACCACCGGTGACCTGGCGGAGACCCAAGCCCTGCTCTTCTGTGGGGCGGCGGTGACCTGCGCCACCGGAGACCCCCAGTGCCCCACGCCCTTGGCCTTGGCCGAGAAGAGCGGGCAGAGGCTGCAGATGGAGTTCCTCCTCCACAACAAAACCTCAGGTAAGGGCTGACTCCTTCACACCTCCCCCCCCCAGCCCCCCACCATGGGTTTGAACCCACCGCCGGTGTCCCCCAGAGCTGGGGTGCTGGGGTGTCCCGGGGGACACGGGGATGTTTGAGCCGGTCCTGGCTCTGTATCCACCCCAGTGACTCCCTGGCATGGGGGTCTCTGGCTGCTCAGGCTCCGTGCACCCCTGGGGAGGGGTTTTGGGGACCCCCCCTGCAGCTTTGGGTAGGGGCTGGGGTCTGTCCCAGCTGGGGACACAGATCCAGCTCCCCAGTGGGGATCCAGGCTGGTGCCTGGGGACACTGGGAGTGATGGGACCACCCTGGCACACTGCGGGCACCCCCAGGGGATGTCCCCCTGCCAGCTGGGCAGCCCCCACTGGGGCCAGGGGGGGTCCCACATTTTGCAGAGCACCCCCTTAAGCCCCCCTTGGGGTGCCACCGAGCGTGCCCACCCCACCGTGGTGGGCTGACAGCTCCCGGGGGACCGATCCGTGCCCTAACACGGGGTGACCCCCGGCTGGGGGTGTGCCGGTGCCACTGTCACCTCCCTCCCTGCCTCGCTGGCCAAGGCCGTCCCGCGGAAGCCGGAGTTTGCCGGAATTAGGGCTGGCTCGGCCTCTCCAGATGTGTCCAGGGCTCTCCAGATGTGTCCAGGGCTCTCGGCTCCGCTGAGCCTCATCCCAGCACTGGTGGGAGCCCTGGGGTCCCTGTCCCCCGGGACTGCCCTGTCTCTAGAGCTCAGTCTGACCTGGGGGTGCTTTAGGGGTGTCCCTGTCCCCCATCTCTGCCCAGTCCCCGGAGGAAGTGGGGATGTGCCTCTCACTGGTGGACAAAGTGGGGAAACTGAGGCAGGGGGACATGCCCATGGCCACATGGAGGGGCTGTGGCAGAGCCCTGGGCTGTGATGCTCTGCCCTTTGCATCCCATGGTGTCGTGGGGACCGGGGAGAGACTTCACTTTGGGGGGGCCCGGTCCCCATTGTCCCTGTCCTGTCACAGCTCAGTGCCTGGCGCTGGTCTGCAGGGGGGATGCAGGGTGTGGGATGTGGGGTGCAGGGTGTGGGATGCAGGATGCGGGGTGCAGGATGCGGGGTGTGGGATGTGAGATGTGGGGTGCAGGGTGTGGGATGTGGGGTGTGGGATGCTGGATGTGGGATGTGGGTGCAGGGTGTGGGATGCAGGATGTGGGGTGTGGGATGGGGGATGCAGGATGAGGGATGCGGGATACAGGGTGCAGGATGCAGTGTGTGGGATGTGAGATGTGGGGTGCAGGGTGTGGGATGTGGGATGCTGGATGTGGGATGTGGGTGCAGGGTGTGGGATGAGGGGCACGGGGTGTGGGATGTAGGGTGCAGGGTGTGGGATGCAGGATGCAGGGTGTGGGATGCGGGATGTGAGGTGTGGGGTGCAGGATATGGGGTGCAGGATGCCATCCTGGCAGATAAGCATCACCCTGCTGCTCCCCAGGCAGCCCCAAATTTGGGGCCCAGAGCTGCTCCTCACACCCCACCTGCCTCAGGGGACTGGTGGGGGTGGGATGTGACCGGTGTCACTGCTGCAGCCACCCTCCAGCTGTCCCCTTCATCTCCCATCACCAAAGCACCCAGGAGGGGACAACATGGACCAGTGTCACCCCATCCCTCACCCAGCGCAGCCCTGCCGTGTCCCACTCTGGGGGGGGTGGTTCTGCAGGGAAAGGGGGGTGCAGCCCCCCCGTGACACCTTGTCACCCCGTTTGCAGAGACACCGCGCCTGGAGGTGGGGGGCAGCGAGGAGAAGTCCTACTCGGTCCCTCTGCCCTCTGTCACCCACAATGGCTTCCTCTACAAGACCCCCTCCATGGCCAAGCCCGTTGGCGAGCGGAGGGGCCTGGAAGGTACGTGGGGGCCCATGGGGCAGGGAATTGGGGGGTACAGGGAGATGGGGGGCTCAGAGGTGACCCCAAGATGGGTGCTGGGGGGGCTGGCAGGGGGGGGTTGCATTGAGAACACCAGGGAGGTGCAGCATCCCCTGGCCAGCTTGGTTTGAGGGGGTCTTGGAGCGGGTGGGCACCCAGTGGGTGCTGTAGGAGCACCCAGGCTGGGCTGGGGGGTGCCCCCAAATACATGGGGGGGGCCACCCAGCACCATCCTGTCCCCCTCCCTGCAGAGTTCAGCCGGCGCTGGTGCACACTGCAGGACGGGGTCCTCAGCTACTACGAGAACGACCGTAACGCCGTACCCAACGGTGAGATCAAGGTGGAGGAGATCGTGTGCCTGGTGAACAACCCCCCCCACACCCACGGGTAAGGCTGTACCCCCCCCCCATAGCACCCCGATATCCCCTCTGCTCCCCCAGGGCTGGCACGGCTGCTGTCGTGCTCAGGCGTGGTGGCACTAGGGGGCTGATGTCCCCAACCCCACTGCTGGCTTCTCTGGCACTGGTGGGGTCCCTGGGCCAGCTGTCTGCGAGGAGGCTGTGGAAACCCTTTGTAACCCCTTTGCAACCCTTTTGTAACCCCTTTTCAGCCCCATTTGTAACCCCTTTGTAACCCCTTTGCAGCCCCCTTTGTAACCCTTTTTCAACTTCTTTGCAGCTCTTTTGAAACCCTTTGGTAACCCCTTTGTAACCCCTTTGTAACCCCTTTGTAACCCCTTTCCAACCCATCTGCAGCCCCTTTGCAATCCCTTTGTAACCCCTTTGTAACCCTTTTCTAACCCCTTTGTAACTCCTTTGCAGCCCCTCTGCAGCCCCCTTTGTAACCTCTCTGCTTTCCCTTTGAAGCTCCTGTGCAACCCCTTTGCAGCCCCTTTGCAGCCCCTTTGCAGCCCCTTTGCAATCCCTTTGTAACCCCTTTGTAGCCCCTTTTGTAACCCTTTTCTAACCCCTTCAAACTCCTTTGCAGCCCCTTTGTAACTTCTCTGCGTTCCTTTTGAAGCTCCTGTGCAACCCCTTTGTAACCCCTTTGTAACTCCTTTGCAGCCCCTTTGAAACCCATTTTTAACCCCTTTGTAACCCCTTTGTAACCCCTTTGCAGCCCCTGTGCTCCCCTCTGGAGCGTGCAGGGCTGCACGGGGCTGCCGGAGTTCCCGGGGATGTGCTGGGGGGATCCCAAACCGAAACACAGTGGGATGCTCTCCCTCCCTGGGATGCCCCTGGCACCCACCCTACTCCATCCCCCTGCCCTTTCCCTCCTCCTCGTAGGATTGAGAGCACCTTCGAGGTGTACATCGAGTCGGAGCGGCTCTACCTCTTCGGGCTGGAGAGCCCCGACTCCGCTCGGGAATGGCTCAAGTCCATTGCCAAGGTGGGACAGGGTGGGCTGGGGGTGCCCGTGGGTGCCGGGGGGGATTTGGGTGCCGTGGTGTTGATGGATCCACCTTCTCCCCAACTCAGTCCTTCCTCCATCCCTACGCGGAGGAGCTGCTGGCTGTGGAGTTCCAGCGCCTGGGCCGGTTGTACTACAAGGGGGGGCTGAGCCTGGAGCGAGCCAAGGAGGGTTGGTTCGCCCTGGCCGGCTCCGTGCTCCACCTCTGCTTCCAGGATGGAGAAAGGCAGGAGCCACTCCAGCTCCGCAAGCTGCAGGAGCTCTGTGAGTGTCACACACCCCCTGACCCCCCCAAATCCTGCCCTGGGATGCACCCAGCCAAGGTGGTTTGGGTGGTGGATGCTGCTCTGATGGAGCTTGGGGTTCCTCTGCTGGGTGGGATGGAGCCACTCTTCTTCCTCTCCATCCTCTTCCTCATCCCTGGAATGCTGCTTGTCCCATTTGGGCTGGACACATGGCATGTGGGGCTGGGGGGGGACATGGGGGACCCCACGTTCCCACAGGTGACACACTCTCTGCCATCCCTTCCAGCCATCCAGGGGGACAACGAGGTGCTGGTGCTGGTGGAGAGACGGAGGTGAGAGCAGAGGATAGGGGGGGCCACCTCCTCCTGGGGTGCCTTTGCCCTCCCCACCATGATGGGGACCCCCAAAAAGGAGCTGGGACCATCCCCAGACCCTGTTGGGGGGGTACCTTTTCCCTCCCCACTGTGATGGGGACCCCCAAAAAGGAGCTGGGACCATCCCCAGTCCCCTGCTGCTGGCAATTCCCGTGGGTCCTGTCCATGTGGGGGAGTTTGGGGGTGCAGCTGGCCCCCCACTGACACCCAGCTTGCCGGCAGGACGCTGTACATCCAGGGGGAGAGGAAACTGGATTTCCTGGGCTGGGTCCAGGCCATCCAGAAGGCTGCAGGGAGCTCAGGGGACACCTTATGGGAGCAGCAGTTGACAGAGTCGGATGTCCCACTGCTGGTGGACCGCTGCATCGACTACATCACCCAGTGCGGTACGTGCCTGCTTGGACCTGACACACTCATGACATGTGTTCCCCTCCTTCCCTGAGCTCCAGCGCCGTGGATCTGCATTTGGATCCAGTCCGTGGGTGGGAAGTGGATTTGGATCCCACCAGGGTGGGAAGTGCCGTGGTCCAGCTCCTCACCAGTGGCCAACCAGTTCAACGGGGACCCAGGGAGGTGACAGTCCCCCACGGAGGGGGTCTCATCCCCACCATCTCTCCCCCAGGGCTGACATCCGAGGGCATCTACCGCAAGAGCGGGCAGAACTCCAAGACCACCAACCTGCTGGAGGTGCTGCGGCGGGACGCCCGCAGCGTGCGCCTGAAGGAGGGCGAGCATCACGTGGACGACGTGGCCAACACCCTCAAGCGCTTCTTCCGTGACCTCGGGGACGGGCTCTTCACCGAGCAGTGGGGCCAGGACTGGCTGCGGGCAACGGGTGAGCCCTGGGGGGGTACTGGGGGTGGTGGGAGGAAGAGGGGTTGGGATCCATGCTCTGGCACGGCCGGGGCTGGGATGGGGCAGAGCACCAGGCATTCCCCTCACACTCAGCTTCTGGATCTGGCTCCTGAATACCAGGGATGGATGCATCCAGCTGCAAACCAGCTGTGGGGCTGAGATGCTCCAGCCCTGGGAAGCTGGAATTCCCCAGCCCCATGGAGCTGAGATGCTCCAACCCCATGGAGCTGAGATGCTCCAACACCGTGGAGCTGGGATGTTTCAGCCCTGGAAAGCTCTTGCCCCACAGAACTGGGATGCTCCAGCCCCATGGAGCTGGGGTTCTCTGGCCCCACGGAGCTGGGATGCTCCAGCCTCACAGAGATGGGATTCTTGAGCCCCATGCATCTGGGATGATCCCGCTCCATGATGCCACAAAGATGATGGAGGGAGTGGAACATCTCCCTTCTGAGGAAAGGCTGAGGGAGCTGGGTCTCTTTAGCTTGGAGAAGAGGAGACTGAGGGGTGACCTCATTAATGTCTATAAATATGTAAAGGGTGAGTGTCATGGGGATGGAGCCAGGCTCTTCTCAGTGACATCCAGTGACAGGACAAGGGACAATGGGTGCAAGCTGGAACATAGGAGGTTCCACCTAAATGTGAGGAAGAACTTCTTCCCAGTGAGGGTAACAGCACTGGCACTGCCCAGAAAGGTTGTGAAAAACGATGTTTTCGGCCAAAAAAGTTTGCTCAGGCGAGGATCACGGTGAAGCAGCTCCGTTTATTCACGAGTGCAATCGCGGGCGCCCCACCCCGGGGCTGAAGGGGAGATGTGCCCTAACACAGTAAAGCAAACGTTCCTATAGTATTTTCCCCTGACATGGGTTATCCTCTCCTGTTCCTCCGTGGCTGGATGCTCCAGGCTCACAGCCCATCCAACACATTCTGTTACAATCAGTTTCCAGAAGAGGTTTTTCTGGTTTCCATGATAGGTTTTTCTTTTCCCAGCCGGCTGTTTGTGCAGAGCTGTGGAATCTGTTCAGACTGCATGGCAATATGTTCTCAGGTGCACCCTATCTCCTGATCTATGTAACACACAACATTCTAAAAAACAGGTTGTTCTGTGTCGCTCTTGTCCTTCTACATTCTCTGGTACCAGGGTGGACTGAGCAAGATGGTTTTTACACTGGGCTCCTTTCTAACTTGGTGTCTCTATACAAGGCCTTGGGTTTTGGCTCTGTAGTCCTGCACAAAAACATCAGTCGGTTCTCACATCCTTCTACGTTGTCTGGCACCTGGATGTACAAGGCTGTGGTGTTTTTCTTGGTTCTACAAAAACATGATTCTCACAACACTGCGAAAACACAAGTTAACTCTCACAAGGTTGTGGAGTCTCCTTCTCTGGAGACATTCAAACCCTCCTGGATGGGTTCCTGTGTGACCTGACCTAGGTGTTCCTGCTCTGGCAGGGGGATTGGACTGGGTGATCTTTTGAGGTCCCTTCCCACCCCTGACATTCTGTGATTCTGTTATGCTGGGATACTGGGATGCTCCAGCCCCATGGAGCTGGAATGATCCAGCCTTGCAGAGATGGGTGCTCCATGCCTGGGAAAGTCTGGCCCCACAGAGCTGGGATGCTCAAGCCCTGTTGACCTGGGATGCTCAGGCCCCATGGAGCCTAGTGTGCTCCATCCCTGAGAAGCTCTGGCCCCACAGAGCTGGGATGCTTCCACCCTGTTGAGCTGGGATGTTCCAGCCCCATGGAGCTGGGGTTCTCTTGTCCCATGGAGCTGGGAAGCTCTGACCCCATGGAGCTGGCATCCTTCGGTCCTGTGGAGCTGGGGTGCTCCACCCTTGCAGAGCTGGGATGCTCCAGCCCCATGAAGCTGGGATCTTCTGGCCCCAAGGAGCTGGGGTTCTCTGGCCCCATGGAGCTGTGGTGCTCCAGCTCCGTTGAGCTGAGATGCTCCGACCCCACAGTGGGACAGGAGGGTCCAAGGTGGGGTGTGGAGAGGGGATGGTAGGGCCTTCACACCCCTCCACGCTCATCCCCTCCCTCCTGCTCCTCTCACAGCACTGGAGGACGAGGAGGCGAAGATCGGCGAGTACCGGCGGCTCCTGGACACCCTCCCCACGGTGAACCGCGCCACACTGAAGGCGCTCATCAACCACCTCTTTCGGTATGGCACAGGTGGCAGGTCCATGGCATGGTCCTGGGGAGGCTCCAGGGCAGGAATCATAACAGGGCTCCCCACAGGGTCCAGCTCTTCTCTGGGGAGAACCAGATGAACACACACAACCTGGCCATTGTCTTCGGGCCCACGCTCTTCCAGACGGATGGGAAGGACTACAAGGCAGGACGTGTGGTGGAGGACCTCATCAGCCACTACGTGAAGATCTTTAATGTAGGTTCCCCCTCCACACACAGACCCCCTAGTGCTGCTCTGGGTCAGGATGATGTGTGGACATTCCCAGGGGATGGGGAGGTGGAAGGAGGAGGAAGCTGGATCTACTCTCTGCAGGCATCTCCTTGCTTCAGAGATGGGGGGAGGGGGATAATGTCCCTACAAACCCTGGGGACTCCCGAGCCTGGAGGTGCTGGCACCACTGGGCAGGGGGCCAGATTCCCCTGGGGACCCATGTTGGCTGCTGTGGTGAAACTCAAGGGTGACCTGGTCAGCCCTGATGTCTCCCTGGGCACCTGTTCCTCGGTAGGTCAATGACCAGGAGATGAAGAAGCAGCAGGATGAGATCATGGCCATCATGAAGATGCGGGAGGCAGCGTCCAGTGGGACGCAGGTGGGTCCTGGACATGGGCACCCTCTTTGCATGAGGACCTCACCACCTCACCTCCTGGAGGTGCCCCAGGCTGGGGGTGTCCACACTGGGTGGGAAGCTGTGGGTTGAAGTGCTTTCTTGTTCTCCAGCAAGCCGGGGATTTCATCTGCACGGTCTACCTGGAGGAGAAGAAGACGGAAGCAGAGCAGCATGTCAAGGTGAGCAGTGGGACGAAGGGCACGGAGGGGACAGGGACCCCCCATTGCATACCCAAACCTCTGTGGTGGCACAGGGGGATGGTCTGAGCTGGCACAAAGGTGGCATGGCCTCAGGCTGATGGAGGAGATCTGTCCCTTCCCTCTGTCCCTCACTCCCAGATCCCGGCCACGATGACAGCCGAGGAGCTCACCTTCGAGATCCTGGACAGGAGGAAAATCGTCATGAAGGAGAAGGACTATTGGAGCTGCTTCGAAGTGAATGAGAGGGAGGAGGCAGGTTGGTGCAGTGGGGACAGGGATGGGGATGAGGACAGGGATGAGGATGGGGATGGAGATGGGATGGAGATAGGGATGGGGATGGAGATGAAGATGACATGGGAATGGGGATGGGAATGGGGATGGGATGGGGATGGAGATGGGAGGGAGATAGGGATGGGGATGGAGATGGAGATGGGCATGTAAATAGGTATGGTGATGGTGGGGACGAGAAGGCTCCCATGGAGATGGCACCAGGGAGCAAGGCCAGGATGGGCTCCAGGCATTTGGGGGTGTCCAGCTGGAGTGCCATGGCTTTGCTCCCAGCATCCAGTTTGTGCGTGGCTGAGTGCTGCCGATGGGCCGGTGGCTTGAGCCAGGACCCATGGGACATTTGTCAGCACCCTTAGGGGTTCAAATGCCGTTGGACCTTGGTGGGGGTGTCTGGGCTCTCTGGCCATCAAAGGGGGGAGCCCTGGGGTGCCCATAGGATGCAGCGAGAGCTGGATGAGATCCCAGTCCTGCCTGCTGGTGCCTTGAGCTCCTGCCACCAGCTCTGGAGGGCTGAGGGTGGCCAGGGACCAGCCCTGGTGGGGAGAGAGGCAGGACACAGAGCCCTTAAAAAAAAAAAACGGATCATGGAATCATGGAATGGTTTGGGTGAGAAGGGACCTCAAAGCTCACCTTGTCCCAACCCCTGCCATGGGTAGGGACACTTCCCACCAGCCCAGGTTGCTCCAAGCCCCATCCAACCTGGCCTGGAACACATGAGCACCTATCTGTTGGCAGTTGTTCATTAGCCACCTTCCCGTCCCCTCGCGTCCCCATGGACCAAAGGTCACCTCCCCAGGGGACAATTAGTAACCAGCCACAGGGTGAAATGAATCCAATTAAAAGGTGATGGTGCGGTGTAGAAGGTCTGCTCAGGGACAGGCAGGACTTTGGCAGACCCATGGGACACGTGTCACACCCCCTGGTGGGTGGCAGCTCCCAGGGGTGTTCCCTGATCCCTTCCTGTGTCCCCACCCCACAGAACGGCCCCTGCACTACTCGGAAAAAGTCCTCCCCATTGTGCACGGGTTGGGGACAGAGAGTTACCTGGTGGTGAAGAAGCAGATGGCCATGGAGAACATGCTCATCTACCTCGGTGAGAGCTGGGGAGACACCGTGGTGCCAGCAGGGAGAGGAGGGATGGGGTGGGATGGAATGGGGAATGGAGATGGAGATGGGATGGGGATGGGATGGGATGGGGATGGGATTGGGATGGGGATGGGATGGGGATGGGATGAGGATGGGATGGGGTTGGGGATGGGATGGGGATGGGATGGGGTTGGGGATGGGATGGGGATGGGATGAGGATGGGATGGGGATGGGATGGGATGGGATGGGGTTGGGGATGGGATGGGGTTGGGGATGGGATGGGATGGGATGGGGTTGGGGATGGGATGGGGTTGGGGATGGGATGGGATGGAATGGGGTTGGGGATGGGATGGGGTTGGGGATGGGATGGGGTTGAGGATGGGATGGGATGGGGATGGGATGAGGATGGGATGGGGATGGGATGGGATGGTGTTGGGGATGGGATGGTGTTGGGGATGGGATGGGGATGGGATGAGGATGGGATGGGGATGGGATGGTGTCCTGCTGGGGCTGGGATGCAGGCGGTGAGGGGGGTTACCCTAGCTATTCCCTGTGGGACTGGGTCTGGTGGCACCCCACGCCCTTCCTGGGGGCCCTGACCCCCCTGGGGGGCCGGAGCCGCTCAGGCGTGTGCCCCCAGCCAGCAGAGTGGGTGACTCCAAGCATGGCATGATGAAATTCCGGGAGGAGAGGAACCTGCTGGGGCTCGGCCTGAGCACCGGCTTCCACGACCGCTACTTCATCCTCAACCACACCTGCCTGCGCCTCTACAAGGAAGTGCGGGTGAGCTGTGCCCGCTGCATGCCCTCGGGCACCCCGCCCTTCCCCTGCCTGCCCTGCCCTGCCCTGCCCAGCTCTGCCATGTTGTGACCCTCTGCCATGAGTCCTGTGGGGATGTGGGATGTCCCTGCTGCTGGGGACCGGTGTGGGCTGGCATCGTGTGGGCAGCAGTGGGGCTGGGATCACACGGGCATTGCAGGCAGCAATGGGGCTGGCATCACAAGCAGTGCTGGATGGGGATGAGAATGGGATGGAGACTGGGATGGGGGTAGATGGGGATGGGGACAGGGCTGGGGACAAGGACAGCGATGAGGATGGGGATAGGGATGGAGATGGATGGTGATGGTGATCGAGATGGGGACAGGGACAGGGATGAGGATGGGGATGGGGATGGGGATGGAGATGATGATGGAGATGTCTTTGAGGATGGTTATTGGGATGGGGACAGGGACAGTTTTGGCTGCTGGGACACATCTCCCTGGCTGGCACCAGGAAGGTCCTGGGCAAGAGGAGAGGGAGCTGTGGGCTGTGTCCCTTGGAAACATCTGCTGGCCAAGGGTGCCACCTGGAGCACAGCACAGGCCATGAGGAAGGGGCTGGCAGTGCCCTGACTCTGCTGGCACACCCCGCTTTGTCCCCAGCCCTCCTCTGGGGGCGCTGCTTGGCACAGGGAGAGTGCAGGTGGCAGCCAGCCTCCCGAGGGGTGCTCCAGTGCCCGGGGCTGCCCAGCACAGCCCAAGTTGGACAGGGGAGTGGGGCACCCATCCTCACCCACCACAGAGAGGTGCCTGCCTGCCATGCCATGCCGTGCTGGCACTGGGGACATCTGGGGACATGGTCAGGACAGAGAGAGCCACTGGCAGAACTGAGGTGGCTTTGCCCTGGCCATGGCTGTGATGCTGAGGAGGGCCGTGACGTGGGTGTCCCCATGGGGGATGTCTAGTGCCAGGCTCTTGAGACCCCATCACAACATGCCAGTGCTGGTCCCAGCTCCGAGGGCAACTGGCACCATCTCTGTGTGTCCCCACAGCAGGGACAGACCTCCCATGTCCCCTCCTCTGCACCCGTGGCCTCTGCCATGGGCCATGGGCACCTGCTCAGCCCATTCCTCTTCACCCTCAACCTTGGCAAGTCCCTTCCCTGTCACCACATCCCTATGGCTTCTCCTCCCTGCCTATCCCAGCATCCCTGTGGGCTGCCACAGGTGGGGACAGGTGGCCAAGGGTCTGGCAGCCCCCAACCCAGGGCCGGGTCCCTCTTTGCCCCCCAGAGCCACAAGCCGGAGAAGGAATGGCCCGTCAGGAACCTGAGGGTCTACCTGGGCATTAAGAAGAAGCTTCGGCCCCCGACGTGGTGAGTGGCAATGCAGTGTCCTGCTGGGGACAGGGCTGGGGACGGGGACAGGGATGGGGACAGGGCTGGGGACAGGGATGAGGATGGGGATAGGGATGGAGATGGGGATGGGGATGGGGAAAGAGATGGATGGGGATGGGGAAAGAGATGGATGGGGATGGGTGTGGGGATGGTGATCGGGATGGGGAGAGGGACAGGGCTGGGGACAGGGAGGGGATTTGGGGACAGGGATGGGGACGAGGGGCAGGGATGAGGAAGAGGATGGGGATAGGGAAGGAGACAGATGGAGATGGGCGTGGGGATGGTGATTGGGATGGGGCCAAGGGACAGGGGACAGGGATGGGATGGGGACAGGTGATTGGGATGGGGACAGGGATGAGGATGGGGATAGGGATGGAGATGGATTGGGATGGGGGCAGGGACAGTGACAATTGTTGCTGCCGCTTCTCTGGCCACCAGATGTCAGAGCAGGCTCGCAGGACGGTTCTGCAGCCTGGTGCCAGCCCGGGGGAGTGGCTCTGTCCCCAGCCCTGTCCCTGTCCCTGTCCCCAGCCCTGTCCGCGTCCCGGAGAGGCTGCGGGGGACGGGGAGAGGGGACCTGGCACTGGGGCGGAAGGGAAAGCGTGGGCGGGGTGTGTGTGTGTGTGTGTGTGTGTGTGTGTGTGTGTGTGTGTGAGTGTGTGCACGCATGTCAGCGTGTGTGCAGGTGTGTGCATGCGTGTCAGCGTGTGCGTGCACACGTGTGAGTGTGCGAGTGCACATGTGTGTGTGCACATGTGTGTGTGCATGCGTGTCAGCAAGGGTTTGTAGGGATGGGGGGTGCAGGGACAGGGGGTGCAGGGACAGGGGGTGCAGGGATGGGGTGTGCAGGGATGGGGCATTGCAGGGATGGGGGTTGCAGGGATGGGGGGGTTGCAGGGATGGGGGTTGCAGGGATGGGGGGGTTGCAGGGATGGGGGGTTACTGGGATGGGGGGGTTGCAGGGATTTGGGGTTACTGGGATGGGGGGGTTGCAGGGATGGGGGTTTCAGGGATGGGGGTTGCAGGGATGGGGGGGCTGCAGGGATTTGGGGTTACTGGGATGGGGGGGTTGCAGGGATGGGGGTTTCAGGGATGGGGGTTGCAGGGATGGGGGGGCTGTAGGGATTTGGGGTTACTGGGATGGGGGGGTTGCAGGGATGGGGGTTTCAGGGATGGGGGTTGCAGGGATGGGGGGGCTGCAGGGATTTGGGGTTACTGGGATGGGGGGTTTGCAGGGATTTGGGGTTACTGGGATGGGGGGTTGCAGGGATACTTGGAGGACAGGACACACTGGGACATTGCTCTCTGTGGTGTCACTTCTCCCCTTCCAGTTGGGGCTTTACCGTCTTCTACGAGAACGAGAAGCACGAGAAGCAGCAGTGGTAAGGGACAAGGTGGGGGGGGACACACGGGGACACTAAACTCACCCCCCCCAGGACAGATGGACACCCTGTGGGGATGTCACTCATGTCACCTTCGGTCCCCTGGGGTCTGTGAGACCCTGTGCAAAACAGTGGCTCAGGTCCCAGCTCTGTCCCCAGTGGAGTAGCCGGGTGTCCCCACAGTGGGAAGGTCACCTCCTGCTGTCCCCTTCTCCTGGTGACACCGTGTCCCCGCAGGTACCTGTGCTGTGACACCCAGGCTGATCTGCGGGAGTGGTTCGCCACCTTCCTGCACGCACAGGTAGGGAGGGGACACCGAGTGACACCATGCTCCGAGAGCGGGGTGACAACCCACAGAGATGCTTCAAACCCTTTGGGCTACCTGAGCATCCTGACACACCACCGCCTGGGTGCCTGAGGGTGGGAAAGGGGGTCTCCAGCCCTCCTCCACCCATGTCCCCTCTGTCCCCAGAACGGCGGGGCCCTGTGGCCCTCGGAGAGCTCCAAGGTGAGGGCGTCCCGGTCCCAGCAGGATTCCAGGCTGGGGAACGTCTCCCTCATCCCGCTGCGGGGCAGCGAGAGTGAGATGAGGAACAGCGTGGCTGCTTTTGCTACTGACCCTCTGACCGTGAGTGAGCTGGGGACACTGGGGGGGGTCCCCAGACTTGGGGGTGGCATCCTTGCTCTCATGCTTTACGCACCAGCATCACCCTGTGGTCACCCCAGAGGGAGCTGGGAGAGGGGGTGGCTGATCCTTTGGGTGCCCTGTGGGGCATTGGGGACAGTGGGGGGTCTTGTGGGGGGGTCTCGTGGTTACAGAGGGTGGTGTCTCAAACTGTGTGATGCAAGAAGAGGGGATGCCACCAGGCTCCCCCCCCTCCAGGGCTTTGCCATGGGCCCTGCTCGCTCTGTGCCAGCTCCTCCAGTCCAGGCTGGGACCCCCACCCCTGGCAGGGGGTCTCTGCCCCCCAGGGGCCACAGAGCAGTGGCTGGCATGGTCCTGGGCAAGGGACCAGCACCTTGGCACTCCCAGGAGACAATACTGTGGGTGTCCCCATCGTGGTGCCAGCATGGGATGGGGTGGCTGGCACTGCAGTGTCCTGAAGGACGTGCCAGGGGACCACGGCTCCCTGTGCCAGTGATGCCCAGAGAGTAATGGGGACACGTCTGCTCTCTGTCCCCAGCTCCTGCGGAACGTCTGAGCTGGAGGCCTGACACGCCGGGTGAGTGTCCGGGGACCGATGCTCTGGCTGTCCCATTGCCATCCCCGGTGTGGGGACACGGGCACGCACACGCGTGGTGATACACTGTGATGTCCCCCTGCAAGGTGACAGGGGGTGGAGGTGGCAGCCCCCTCCCCTTTGCCAACCCTTTGCTCTCCTCTTGTGCCACAGGTTCATCCCTTGGGGACCCGTGCCAACCCCGCACCCTGGCACCTGCCAGGGGTCCCTCCAGCTCCGGAGCCTCTGCCGGGCCCTCTCGCCTCCAGCCACGAGGGGAAATGGCAGCGATGCCACCCACCAGCTGGCAGGGCACGGCCAGGGCAGCCCACAGGGACAGGGTGGCACCTGACCCTGCACCCCACGCCCCGGCTGCCGCTTCTGCTCCGAGCTCCAGGCGGGCACAGCCATTCCCATGGGATGCACGCCTGCGTCACCGTGCTCCCATCGCTCCTAGGGAGGGGGTGCCCCATCCCCGGGGTCCCCTCCATGCTGGGCAGGGGAGCCCCAGCATCCCCCCAGATTGGTGAGGGGGTGCAGCCAGCCTCTGTCCCCCACCCTGGCTCCAGCCTCTGCCAGGGGGGGTGACAGGGTGGGGGGTGGCAGGAGCTGTCCCCACTTCCCGCTGCCACCTCTTGAGGATATTAAAGGTCCTGGGAAGACGGTGTGGAGGTGTCCAGGTCTCTGCTGGGTGTGTGGGGTGGGTGGCTGGGGTGGGGGACAGTGGGAGCTCTGCCTCGCTGTGTGCCAGCAAGGACCTGAGTGGCCCTGGGGACATGCCCAGGAGCAGTGGCTTGGGCATTCACAGGGAGATGGGGAGCAGGGGAGGGGGTGTTAGGGGACAGGAGGGCTGGGTGGTGGGTTGGGGTCTGTGCTGGGCTGACACTGTGGGTCACTGGAGCTGGGTGGGGGAGCAGGGAGACGGGCACCGACCTAGGGACTGTTGGGGACACCTGCCAGGGGCTGCGTGGGGCTGGCACAGGGTGCTGGGTGCAGCCCAGGGCAGTGTCTGTGTGCCAGGTCCTGCATGGTGATGCATCCCACAACACTGGACTTGGTGTGGCCACAGACAAACCCACCCTAAACCCAAAGCCAAAACCATGGCCAAGCCCACCCCCAACCCAAAGCCAAGCCCACCCTAAATCCACGGCCAAGCCCACCCTAAACCCATGGTTAAGCCCATCTAAACCCTACCCTAAACCCATGGCTAAGCCAACCCTAAACCCATGGCTAAGCCTACCTTAAACCCCAAGCCAAACTCATGGCCAAGCCCACCTGAAACCCACAGCCACTTGGAGCTGCTGTCATGGAGAGCACATGCGTGCATGTATGAAGATGCGTGTGCAAGCACATGTGTGCACACAGGACACACACGATGGGCACAGCAGCTCCAGGAATTCCTCCCCAGTGCCCGTGGTGGCTCCGTGGCCCGTGACTGATGCTGGTGGCCATGACCTTGGTCCTTCCCAAGCTCCACCTTGCAGCCGTCCCACTGGGGATGTCCCTGGAGCTCAGCCTGGGGGGCAGGAGGTGGCCCGGTCCCTCTGCCCGGTCCCCTGGGATGCAGTCTGGGTGGGCAGTGAGGTGCGACTGCGGGGCCGGGAGCATCGTCCCCGAGCTGCGCTGCCTGTGGTGGCCCTGAGTGGGTGTCCCACCGCCCCCTCCTCGTGCTGGCCCCCCCGGGGGGGACTGGCAGTGAGTCATGCGTGGGAGAAGGCTGTCAATCACTCGCCGGCGCTGACGGGTTTGCGGTGGCGTCGTCACCCGTGGCACTGCAAGGGGTGGTGACACCACCAGGATGCAGACAGAAGGGGGACACCTGTGTCCCCATCACCCCCTGACACCAGTCCCCCACAAGCCTCAGTGGCATTTGGCTCAGGACCCTTGTTGGGGGTGTTGGGGAGAGGGGAAGAGCCTCCACCCCCTGCTCCGTGTGCCCTCTCCCTTTCTGCGGGGCCAGGTGGTCCCACGGAGCTATCGGTGCCCCGGGTCCTGTGAGCAGCAGGGTGGGTGCCTGACACCCAACCCCAGCGATGTGCAGTGGAATGCCCTTGGTGCTCAGCTTTGTCCAGACACTCATCCATCCATCCCCCATCCATCCCCCATCCATCCCTTCATCCATCCCCCATCCATCCCCCATCCATCCTTCATCCATCCCCCATCCATCCCCCATCCATCCCTTCATCCATCCCGCATCCATCCCCCATCCATCCCTTCATCCATCCCCCATCCATCCCTTCATCCATCCCTTCATCCATCCCCCATCCATCCCCCATCCATCCCTTCATCCATCCCCCATCCATCCCTTCATCCATCCCTTCATCCATCCCCCATCCATCCCCCATCCATCCCCCATCCATCCCTTCATCCATAACCCCATCCATCTCCTCATCCATCCCTTCATCCATCCCCCATCCATCCATCCATCCCTCCCTCCCTCCCTCCCTCCCTCCCTTGGAAGCTGAGAGAGGGTGGGTTTAGACTGGATATAAGGAGGAAGCTCTTTACCCTGAGGGTGGTGAGACCCTGGCCCAGGGTGCCCAGAGAAGCTGTGGCTGTCCCCTCCCTGGCAGTGTTCCAGGCCAGGTTGGATGGGGCTTGGAGCAACCTGGGCTGGTGGGAGGTGTCCCTGCCCATGGCAGGGGGTGGGATGAGATGAGCTGTGAGGTCCCTTCACACCCAAACCACTCCATGATTCTATGATCCCTCCATCCATCCCTCCATCCATCCTTCATCCATCCATCCCTCCATCCATCCCTCCATCCATCCACCCCACACCCCTCCATCCCTCCCTGCATCCCCCTATCCATTCCCTGATCCATCCCCTCATCCCTCCCACTCCCCCTCCCTCCCTCTCCCTCCCCCCACTCACCCATTCCTCCATCCCTCCATCCTTTCATCCACCCCAGCCAATGGGGGTCCTTGGTGCTGACATTGTCCCTCCTGCTGCACAGAGACAGTGTGACCACAGCTTGGGCTGGGACAGATGCCACCACCCATACCTCTGCTTTCCATAGTGTCCTGGCTCCCGTGGGAGCCTTCCCTCCATCTCCATCCCGTTCCTTGGGGACATGATGGACATGGACCATCCCAGGGGAGCTGGGAGCAGCAGGAGTGATGCTGGGGACCCCTTGTCCTAACGTCCCCAAGCCCAGGGGAGTCACAAAGGGACCAGGTCCCTTTGCAGCAGCAGCCCCACAGCTGCACCGAGCTGGTGGGTGCTCAGCCATGGCTGGGTGGGGGGAGGAAGGCCAGGCAAGAGCCCGGCTCTGGAGCCTACCTACACCTCCCGCTATCTATAGAGCGCGGAGGCGAGCGCCATGTGACACCTCGCACGGAGGAGTGATTAATTCCCCACTCATTTACAAACAACTTAATAAATCCCCGGCGCTGCCGAGGTTTGAGCCCCTGAGGGGGATTTCTTGTCCCACCGAAGCCACCAGTGGGAATGTGGTGGCTCTTCCCATGGTAGGGGAGGTCAGAGCATGTGGCAGAGCTGGCAGCATCCCTGTCCTTACCCACAATCCAGGCAAAGGTCCGTGCCAAGAGCAGGGGTGAGGTAAATGCCAGGCAAGGTGGCACAGAGCACGTGCCAGGAACTCGTGTGCCACCAAGGATGATGCTCAGGGGACAATGCTCAGCACCCTGTGCCACCCCAGCCCAGTTCCCACCTGGAACAGCCTCAAAGGTGTCCCATGGGTGCCAGGGTGGGCATGGGGTGGGGATGCCAGGGCTGAACATGAGTGCATGGCAGGCACATGATGCCTGTCCCTGGGTGCTGCCTGTCCTGGGTGCTCCCCACCACCTTCACACTCATTTCAGGTCCCCTCCATGTGACCCACTCAACGCCAGCCACTCGCTGCGATGCCACAGCCACCCTATGACACCCATAGGTGCTGTCCCTATGGGTCCCCCCACCCCAAGCCATCCCTGCCACGTCCATCCCTCACCCACAGCCGCTCAGCCCCCGTCTCCGCAGGAATGAACTGGGTGGATTATCCTCTCCCAGTTGAATGGAGGCGCAGACTTCCCAGCACTCATTATTCCATCAGCAGCTCCATTAAGCTGTCACCGGCTTTTTTCAGCCTCTTTTATTTCCCCCCCACTCCTTTCATTCCCATTTCACCTCCCTCTGCTCTCACTTTACCCATCCATAAAATGGGCTCACGTTGAGGAAGGATTTGGGGTCACCCTCAGCCCCACTCCCCAGCTCCACTCATTTCCAGCCCAGCCAGGCACGGGGGAGAAGGGGGCGCAGAGGTGGGATGTGCCCGAGGAAATGCCACGCATGAGCAGGGCACCGGCATCACGTGGGATGGGGGATCCATCTCTCCTGGCTCCCACGGGGCGCTGGCAGTGCTGGGGGGCTCGGTGGTGAGGGCTTGGGGTGGGTGTTGGGGGGTCCTCAGGGTGATGGGTGTCAGGGGTTGGCACAGTGATGGGTGTCAGGGGTTGGCACGGTGATGGGTGTCAGGGGTCGGCACAGTGATGGGTGTCAGGGGTCAGCACGGTGATGGGTGTCAGGGGTTGGCACGGTGATGGGTGTGGGGGGCTCAGCATGGTGATGGGTGTCAGGGCTTGGCAGGGTGATGGGTGTGGGGGGTTCAGCATGGTGATGGGTGTCAGGGGTTGGCATGGTGATGGGTGTCAGGGGTCAGCACAGTGATGGGTGTCAGGGGTTGGCACGGTGATGGGTGTGGGGGGTTGGCATAGTGATGGGTGTGGGGGGCTCAGCACGGTGATGGGTGTGGGGGGCTCAGCACGGTGATGGGTGTGGGGGCTCAGCACGGTGATGGGTGTCAGGGGTCAGCACAGTGATGGGTGTCAGGGGTTGGCACGGTGATGGATGTGGGGGGCTCAGCATGGTGATGGGTGTCAGGGGTCAGCACGGTGATGGATGTGGGGGGCTCAGCATGGTGATGGGTGTCAGGGGTTGGCACAGTGATGGGTGTGGGGGGCTCAGCACGGTGATGGGTGTGGGGGGCTCAGCACGGTGATGGGTGTCAGGGCTTGGCAGGGTGATGGGTGTCAGGGCTTGGCAGGGTGATGGGTGTGGGGGAACCCCCTTGGGATGGAGCAGGAGGTGTTTGGGTGGGGAGGCTGCCCTTGCCTTGGCACTGCCAGCGCTGGGACGGAGTCATGGCCAAGGTCAGCTATTCCCGGCCTGATTCCCGCTCCTTGTCCCACTGGCAGGGCTGCTTTCACCCGAGGAGGAGCTGACCTTGTCGTTCTCCATTAATCCAACATCAATTCGCATTTATTTCGAGATAACAGAGCTTTCAATCTCTCTGCCAGCGTCACCTCCCGCTCCGGCCGCCCCATGGTGACGCTCCTGGGTTGTCATCCCAGAGACATCCCTGCTCCATCCTGGTCGGAGACTGGAGCAAGGACCGGCGCTGAGGAAGCAGGATGAGATCCCTGGGGATGTCACGTGGGATTTATAGATAGAGATAATTGCTGACTCAGCATGGCACTGGGCTGATCCTGCAGCCAAACCTGGTTTGCAGCCTTCGAGGAACCCACATGGGTTTGCTTCTCCATCCATGGAGAATGGAGAATGAAGCCCAGGTGGCACCAGACTGGGGTCAGAGCTCCTGAAACCTGGGGGTGGCTGTCACCTCCTATGGCAGGTATGTGTCACCAAGACTCAAAAATCCCCATTTCCCCTGGGAGAGGGACAGGGAGGGGAGGACCTGGAGCTGCTGAGGAGCTACGCTGGGCTCTGCCTGCCCCATAAAAGAGCAGAAGAAGAAATATAAAGAAGAAAACCTTAAAAACTGGTGGGACTTGCTCACATATATCTAAAAAATAAAGCTTTTTGAGGAGAATCACTTGAAATTGGCTATTTATCGGCGCAGCATCCCGCCGGGAGGTTTCCATGGCTACCTGCAAACCCGCTGCTGGGGCGGCAGTGTGCCAGCCCCATGTGCCACCACCACCACACACGTGTCCCCGTGATCCCACCGCTTCGTGTGGCACCTGGTGCTGCGGCGTTTGGTGAATCCCATCCGTCTCAGCCCTGGCGGAGGGGTGAGGACCCCCATACCTGATCCCAAGGGTGGGCACCCACCTAGGGATGTGCCACTGGGCATCCCGAGGGATTAGGGGCGCTGTGGGAAGGGGGTGACCTGGCAGAGCCCCCCTGTGCACTGGCATGGCTGCAGAGGGGGACAGGGGACATCCAGGGGACATCCAGGGGATGGGGTTATCCCCACCATCATCCCTGGGGAGGGACCATTGCCACATCATTTCCCAGCCACGGAGGGAGACCCTGATGGCTCTGAGCATCCTGGGCTGGTTGAAGATGTCCCTGCTGGTGGCAGGGGAGGTGGACTCGGTGACATTTAAAGGTCCCTTCCAAGCCAAACCCTTCTGTCATCTCTTTTTAGATGACCTTGATTGTTTCCATAGAGATTTCACCTGAAGCTTGTTTGCAGCATGAGGAGCAGAGCTGAGCCACCACCGGAGAGGGATGCACAGCTACAGGTCCCTTCTGCAGCTCAGGTTGTCACCACCACCCCTGGAAACCTCAGCCCTGCTTTCCCCCACCCCAAAAAGCCTCAGGAGTGGGGGTGTCACCCAGGGGACACACTTTGGCTCTCTCCTCCCCACTCGTGGGCTGTGGTTTGAGGCAGATGGGTTGGGAAGGAGACCCTTGGAGAGTGGCTCTTGGTGCCTTCTGCTGCCCCCTGGGGATGCTCCTGGTGGCTTTGGGGGGACAATGTGTGGGAAGCAAGGGGGTTCCCCAGTTCTGCACTTGCTTGGGCTCTCTTGGGCTCGCTTGAGGGCCGGGGACATTTCCCAGACCCCACTGAAGCCAAGGGCTGACCCCCCATGGATGTCCCAAACCCCAGGTGGTGGCTTTCATCCCTTCCGTGTCCCCTATCCCATGGGACCCCCACCCCCACTGCCACGACAGGGTGTCCCCAGTGCAGCAGGTGACCCAGCTGGGGCAGGGCACAGCCAGCAAACCCATTCCCCAGTGCCTGGGTGCCACGGACCCTGGGGCTCATTCAATGACAAGACAGCTATTGTCAGGGCTCCGTGTGGCGTGTCACCTCATCGCCACCCCACAAAAGCCCCCCCCTGTCGCTGCTGGGCACTGATTTTCTGCAATCCATTGCACGTTTAATCCCTTTCTGCTCCCTTTTGTGGGAGCCAACCCACCCGTGAAGGAGGCGGGCAGCAACATCGCCCGATTTCCACGGCCCCGCGCCTGCCTGGCCAAGCGGGGGGTCATTTAATTTGAGGGTTCCCACCCTCCCCTTCCTGATTTTGAGGCCTTTATTTATCCCTGTGCATGGATGGGGACGTGAGGATGGAGAAGCTCAAGGTCCCATGGTGCACCCTGGGTGCACCCATGGGCTGTGCCAAGGGGACACTGAGGGTGCAAGGACGACACTGAGGGTACAGGGACACCTTCCCTGGGCTGCCCCAACACTGTTGGGGTGCAGGCCAGCAGGACACCCCTTCCCAGGAGCATAGAGCCCCATCCTGCTCCTCGTCTGTCCCCAGGGCTGCCAGGTCCCTGCCCTGTCCCCTGTCCCCAGCCCATCCCAGCTTCATCTGCACCCCACTCTGGGGACACAGGGGTGCTGTGTGGGGAGGAAAAGCCCCCCCCATCCTGTCAGCCCCAAAGCAGGGGAGGGACTCCCACCTCTGGGTGATGAGCAGAGGGTCAGTGGGTATTCAGGACCTCCAGCCTGCACCCCAGTGCCACCCCAGGGCTGGGTGTCCCCACGGTCCCCCTCCATGGGCAGCAACGTGAGAGCTGGGAAGGGGTCAGGGGTGGCAACAAGGATCTCCCAAACCTCAAACAGCTTCAGGAGAGGGACCTGGGGGAGGGGGACAGCACTGGGGATGGTGGGGAGCTATGGGGGTGATGTCCAGACCATGGCACCCCCAGAGCCCTGGGAGCACCCTGGGAGCAACTCAATGGTTCCCAGTGATTTCCAATGGTTCCCAGTGATTCCCAGTGATTCCCACAGCCCAGCTGGGTCTCTCCAGGTCTGATCCTTCAGCCTTGCTTCAGTTCCCATTTCCCACCACCAGTATGATGGGTGTCACCCCCCCAGAACAGCCTGGGGACAGATGCTGGGCCCTGTCACCCCAGGTCACTTCACCCATGTGAAGTCCTCGTCGTGATGAAGCCAGGGGGTCCCTGTCCCCTCCCCACACCCCGGCTGGCAGACGTGACCAGGCAGGGGATGCTGGGAGAGGCTGGAGGGCAGAGTCAAGGACAAGTGATGGATGTGACCCCCAGGATGTGGGACGTGCAGCCCTTCTGCTGTCACCCAGGGGAGCTGTGGGCTGGGGGGGGACACACTGCTGGGACCAGTCTGCAATGGAGTGGAACCATCTTGGTGAAGGAGGCTCATTCAGAACATTCCCATTCCCATTCCCATTCCCATTCTCATTCCCATTCCCCTTCTTTCCCCTCTTCCTTCCTCCTTCCTCTTCATCCTCCTCCTCCCCCTTCCCCCCTTCCCATCCCCTTCCCCTTTCTCATCCCCTTGCCATCCCTTTCCCCATCCGCTTCCCCTTCCCCATTCATTCCCCTTCCCCTCTCCAGCTCGGGAAGATGCTGCAGGCAGAGGTGGGACCGGGATGCGACGTGCTGTGACATCATTTTCCCCATCATTGAGGGTTTCTTCCCTTGTTTTTTTCCTGAGAACAGTTTGTTCCGACCTTGTGATGAAAACACGGCTCGGGTTCCTCTGGGTGGTGTTTTCTGTTCTTTTTCTGTTCCCAGGATAAATGTCAGTGAAAATGGAAAAAACTTCCTCCTGTTTCACTCTGTTCTTCCCACCCTGAGCTACTCCAGTGCAACAGCACCAGCGCTCACCCATCTTCTCCCAGTGAAGTGGCTTGTGCCAGCCCAAGGGTGGGCAGAGACCAGGAGAGGTGGGTCCATGCCAGCCTCATGAGGTTCAGCAGGGCCAAGTGCAAGGTCCTGCCCCTGGGTCAGGGCAGTCCCAAGCACAAGTACAGGCTGGGGGGGAATGGATGGAGAGCAGCTCTGAGGAGAAGGACTTGGGGGTGCTGGGGGGTGAGAAGCTCAACATGAGCTGGCAATGTGTGCTCAAAGCCCAGAGAGCCAACGGTGTCCTGGGCTGCATCACCCACAGTGTGGGCAGCAGGGTGAGGGGGGGATTCTGCCCCTCTGCTCTGCTCTGCTGAGACCCCCCCTGCAGTGCTGGGGTCAGCTCTGGGGCCCCCAGCACAAGAAGGACATGGAGCTGTTGGAGCGGTGAAGTGCTGGGGTCTGAACCTCGAGCCCATGGGTGGTCCCCATGGTCCTTCAAAAGGAGGGGATGAGTTTGCCTTTTTCCCTCCAAGGTGTGGCTGACCTTGCAGGGAAAGCCCTTGGGTAAACGAGCCCCAGGTGCCCCCATTGGGTCAATGAGTGCCAGGTTCCTGCTGTGGGGATAAAAGCTGGGACCACTTGCAGGCAGGGTGGGGTGTCTGTGTGTGAGGTGGGTGCACTGTGCAGAGTTTCCTGTTGGGGAAGGACCTCCTGACTCTCCCTGCAACTGGGACCCAGTCAGGTTTGGCATTTGCAAACATGGGCTTGGTGGGGAGACAACAGGGGGCTACTTCTGTCCTGTATGCTCAGCCTGTTGACCTGGTTGTCTCCCAGTTTTTCAATGGGATACCTTGTGTCTTTGTTTATTCCACCTATTATTGGCCATGCTGTGTCATTGCTGGGGTCACTGGGGTTGATGTCTGTTATGTGTGATGTGATTGACTTGTTTGTACCCCCAGTGATCCCCCATATACTGACTCCTCTATGTACAATAGAATCTGGTTACTGCGTTGTTTTTCTGCTGGCTGTGTCCTTTGCACCAGGCCCAGTGATTGGCAAAACAGGTGAGTCCAGAGGAGGCCACGGAGCTGATCCGAGGGCTGGAGCACCTCTGCTGTGGGGACAGGCTGAGGGAGTTGGGGGTGTTCAGCCTGGAGAAGAGAAGGCTCCAGGGAGACCTTAGAGCACCTTCCAGTGCCTGGGGGGGGTACAGGAAAGACAGAGAGGGACTTTGGACAAGGGCATGGAGTGAGAGGATGAGGGGTGATGGCTTTAAAGTGGCAGAGGGGAGATTGAGATGAGATGTGAGGCAGAAATTGTTGGCTGTGAGGGTGGTGAGACACTGGCCCAGGGTGCCCAGAGAAGCTGTGGCTGCCCCATCCCTGGCAGTGTTCCAGGCCAGGTTGGATGGGGCTTGGAGCAGCCTGGGCTGGTGGGAGGTGTCCCTGCCCATGGCAGGGGTTGGGATGAGCTGAGCTGTGAGGTCCCTTCACACCCAAACCATCCCATGGTTCTCTCAAACCCTGGAAGCAGGAAAGCAGAGTGTGGACCATCCTGAGCTGCTGAGGAAGACACACTCGGTGCACAGCAAGGTGGGAAGTCACCCTCTGGCAGCCCTCAGCTCTGCTCACAGAGCAGCAGTCACGCCAAGCCCTTTTGTGGGGAGAGTATCTGCAGAGCAAATTGCTTTGTATCACCTAATACGTCTCCATTAGCGTTGGAATTGGTATCCTGCACAATGAGCACTCGAGGACAAAGCCTGGCTATTCAAAGCTTGGAAAAAAAGAGAAGAAAAAATTCAATTCTGCAGCTACGGAGGCTCCGGCGAAGTCGAACACGCGAGGCTTGTTTCATATTCACGCCACAAATATCGCTCCGAGGGCACGTAACCGTAACGATGCCTTTGAAACGCCGCCAGAGCTTCAGCCTTCTTGACAATAAATAAAGATCAAGAGCCCCTGTCAGCGCGGGGATTGCCATGAACTCCCTTCCAAGGGTGTTTGCTGCAGCTGACACGGAATCGTGTGGAGAAACAAGAGGGATTTGTAGGAAAAGCCATGTGGGACCCTCCTGGGATCTTCTCCCTCCAGCCAGAAGGTCAGGGTGACAGGTTTCTTGGTGGGTCTCGTTGGCCATCACCAGAGCATCGTTCCTGCACCATGATCCACGTCTAACGTCCGTGTCAGCCCTCGGGGTGCCCACCCCATGGAGCAGCCAGGCTCAGCACCAGCTCCACGGGGATCTGAGCTCCAGCGGGACCTGGGTGGGCACAGGGCAGTGTGTGGAGGTGGCCCTGGAGCTGGAGGGGTGTTGGAGTGCTCCTAATGTCCGTGGCACTTTGGGTTTGCTCTGGGAGGTCAGAAACCTGGGAATGCTTGGAAATACTGAGGGGTCTGTGGCAGAAATCCTTGTCTTCTCCAAACGGCAGCTTCTTGGGAGGTGTGGGCTGGATCGACTGAGGGGAGCAGGTAGGGACCAGGTGCTTTGGTAGAGAAACGTTGGTGGGTGCAGAGATGATGTTGGAGATGGTTGGATGTCTCCATCATGATGAGGAGCTGCAGCAGAGGCAGAGACCTCTTTCCTTGAGGCTGGTGAAGAAACCTGCTGAGAAACCTCCTCGAGACATGGCATGAAAGCCAAAGCTCAGTGCTTCAGGGTCATAGAATCCCAGAATGGTTTGGGTGTGAAGGGACCTCACAGCTCATCTCATCCCAACCCCTGCCATGGGCAGGGACACCTCCCACCAGCCCAGGTTGCTCCAAGCCCCATCCAACCCGGCCTTGAACAGTCCTCTGCCTTCAGCATCTCCAAACCAGCTGTCCATTTTCATGGTGTCCACCCAAAGGTCACATCCTCCTGAGATCTGGGTGACATCCCTCACACCGAGTGGGATCCTGTAGCCTTTGGTTGCTTATGAAACCAAGCCAGAATTCCCCCTGGGTCTTCAAGGTGCTTCCCAGCAAGAGCGAGCAGAGATTTATCTGAATAATAATTTTTTAAAAAACCCAAATTGAGCATTTTTAATCAAAATATTTCAGGAGCAGTGGAAGGGTTTCATCACCCTATTTAAATTTCTCAGCATTTGTGAAACTCCCAGGGCTGCACACGCTGGGAGGAGGAACTGTGTCTCCCAGGGAGAGAGCCCAAGTGCCCGCGCTGTCGTTTGCAGAAGGACTCTCAGGAGCTCCTTGGAGACGGGGATGAGTTTTCCCTTGAGGAGAAAATAGTACAGAGTGATGTGGAGCAGAGGAAAAAAAACATGTCTTTTTCATACAGGGAATAACGTTTGGATAGGGGAAGGGAACCAGGCATCCCACGGGATGGATTCACAGGGGGTGAGAGCAGGTTGGATGCTGGGAATGGGCAGACGTGGTGGTCCCTGCGTCGTGTCTAGGGATGGATGATTCCTTCTGGTGGGCCTTGCACCCGGATCTGCTCTGATCTTCTCGGCTGCTTCACGCTGGGGACCGTGGCCAGACAAAAACACCTCTTGGGAATAAGAGAGGATGGGATAAACACAACACAAGGACATGGAGCTGTTGGAGCGGGTCCAGAGGAGGGCACAGAGATGATCTGAGGGCTGGAGCAGCTCTGCTGTGGGGACAGGCTGAGGGAGTTGGGGTGTTCAGCCTGGAGAAGAGAAGGCTCATGTGGAAAAAATGAGAGCAATAAATAAAATCACTGGGGTGAAGGTTTGAGCCTGCTGAGTCTCTGCCCACCCTTGGACTGGCACCAGTCACTTCACTGGGAGAAGATGGGTGAGCACTGGGATGGCTCCCAGTCCCCAGGACATCCCATAGTGTCTCTCAGCAGCTCCTAAAGGCCAGGTGAGCTCAGCCAGAGGATGAAAACATCCTGTGATTCAGGGTGGAAATAGGGATTAGATTAAAATGATGGTTTTTAGAATAATCCCAAATCAGCCTTGGCTCTGCTGTCAGCCCTTGGGATAAAAATTGGGCATGTCAACACAGGTCTGGGCCTCAGTGTCCCCCTCAGGACAGTGCTGGCAGAGGATCTCGTGTAACTGATACGACACGCTGCCTATTTATGTAGACCATGGGGATATTAATCCTTGTAAATTTGACAGGAACCGATGTGATTTGAGTGCTAATCTCTTAATATCTCATGTCGCTCTTCAAGTCCCAGCTGGTGGGTTCAGGGTGGAGAGGGGGAGTAGCAGCGTAGCCACGTTGATTTTTAAAGCACGTTCCTCCGCTCTCCCCACAAAAAGTGACCCCCCAAGGGATGGAGATCCACAAGGATAATGAAGAGGAACTAAACTAGCTCCTTTTTGGTGTAAAATTTCCCTACCCAAAGGCAAACTCCCAGTTCAGGGGGTGGGTTGGTACCTCTGGGGAGGATGCAGGTACCTGCAGGGGGATGCTGCAAAGCCTGCGGGTCCCAGCGATGCTCCTGGGTTCACCTGGGGTGGGGGGGACTTCACCAAAGGGGGCTCTGCTGGCTCAAATCAAAGGTCCAGTGGCCAAGAGATGCCAAGGGCAAGTTTAAGAGCAGGGTAAGTAGATGCAAAACTGCCCGCTGCCCACGTGGTGCTCAGGGACGTCTGGGGGGCAGATCCAGGGCTGGCACAGCAGCAGCTATTGCCCTTCTCCAGCCATGCTCTGCCACTGTCCCACCCTGGGGACAGCTCCCCCTGACAGCCCAGGGAGGCCCAGATCCTGGTGTGGCTGCAGGGGACAAGTTGTTCCTCTGACCCAGCGAAGAGAAGCTCTGCTGGTGCTGGGTGCTGCACCATGCCAAGGGTGCTGTGTGCTCAGGGAGACTGAATCTGTGCTAATTCGGAAGGTGACAGCACGGGCACAGGCATGGAGTGGTGCTGCAGGCACCTGGGTGGCTCCAGCTCCTGGTCCAAGCCAGGGGCTCACCCACATGGGGTGGCCAAGGGCTCAGCATCTCTGCCCTGCTCACCCAGCCCCAGCCAGGCAAAGCAGGGGGCAGCACCCCGCAGCCAGTAGCTCCACACCGCCTGGATGGCACGGGACAGAGAGCTGTCGGGGGACACAGGGCCATTACCTAGGATGGGACCTTCTTGCAGGAGGGAACAGCCCTGGTAGGGACCCGCCTGTGGGCCAGTGATGTCCAGTATTGCTCGATGTCACCCAGTGCCCCTGGGGAAGGAACCTGCTTGCGGGTCAGAAGCTGCCTGGTGCTGCCCAGTACCCCTGGGGCAGGGACCTGCAGGACCAGTGCTGCCCAGTACCCCTGGGGCAGGGACCTGCAGGACCAGTGCTGCCCAGTACCCCTGGGGCAGGGACCTGCAGGACCAGTGCTGCTCAGTACTCCTGGGGCAGGGACCTGCAGGATGAGTGCTGCCCAGTACCCCTGGGGCAGGGACGTGTGGGACCAACGCTGCCCGATATTGCTCGATGATGCCCAGTACCCCTAGAGCATCGACATGCGGGACCAGTGCTGCCCAGTACCCCTGCAGCAGGGACATGGGGGACCAGTGCTGCCCAGTCCCCCTGCAGCAGGGACCTGCGGGACCAGTGCCGCCCGGTGCCCCCGGGGCAGGGAGCTGCCGGCGGGCTCTCAGGGCGGGCAGGGCCCGCGGAGCCTCCCCAGACAAAGGCGGCGGCCCCACGGAGCGGCGCGGCGCGGCGGGCGATGCCGGGCGCGGCCCCCGGCGGGCGGCAGCGCGGGCAGGTGCGGACCCCATCGGCTCCTCCGCGGGAGGGCCCGGCCCCCGCCCAGCCCCGCCGAGCCGCAGCGGCGCCGTCAATCAGCAGCGCCCCCCCCCGCTCCGCCCGCCCTCCCGCACGCCTCGGCGCTCCGCACCGGGTTCGGTGACAGCAGCGGGAGGCTCCGCTCTGAGCCAGCACCGAGAACCGGGAGCGGCGGCGGCTTTTGGCTGTTCGCATCCCACCGGCAACCCCCGCCGAGCCCCCGCCGCCCGCCTGCCGAAGCATGCGGAGCCATGGGCCAGGGCTGCGGGCACTCCATCCTCTGCCGGAGCCAGCCGTACCAGGCGGCTGCGTCTGACCTGTGAGTGCCTCCCGCGGGCACCGGCATGGGGAGAGCAGGGGTGCTCCGGGGGTGATGCTGGGTGAGAAACTGGGGAGAGGGGCGAGAGGGAGGGATGCTCTGGGGGTGGGGGATGCTGCAGGGGTGGGGGATGCTGTAGGGGTGAGGGATGCTGTAGGGGTGAGGGATGCTCTGGGGGTGAAGGATGCTCTGGGGGTGAGGGATGCTGTAGGGGTGAAGGATGCTCTGGGGGTGAGGGATGCTCCAGGGGTGATGCTGGGTGAAGGAGCGAGGCAGACATCAGGGAGAGGGGAGGAAAAAGTTCCTCCTGCCTGACAGCTGGCGGAGAGGGGGTGACAAGGGAGTGACAAGCAGCTGTGACCCCCCCCCCCGTTTCCCTGCTACCCGCCCGTGTTAGCCAGGGCAGGTCATCGCTGGCGGCTGGCTGGAGGGCTCTGTGCTGGAGGGGTGGTGTGAACAGCATCTGCCCCTTTCCCGAGCCACCCTCTCCCCGGGGTGGTTTCCCAGGGTGGGGCAGAGGGCTCCTGACCCGGTGGTGGGCTTAGGGGGTCCTGGGTGGCTTTGGGAAATGCAGGTCAGGCCTCGATCGTGGTTCCGGCAGCTCCACGCAAGGCGAGGTGAAGCCACCCCACACCCAGCCACCCACGCAACAGGTCTGGGGGTCCCGGTGTCGCCGTGCTGTTTGGGGGCAGCGCGGTGGGGAGGGGCTCTGGGGGGTCCCACGGGTGTCACCGGGTGGCGCAGACACGAGGGGCTGTGCGTGCGGGCGTGGGGTGACCTTGCTGAGGGATGACAGTGCGGGGAAGGGTGATGCTCCGGAGGGAGACCCACGTGGGAAGGAAGGGGTGAGCTGGCTAACGGGAACACGCGGTGCCTGAGCCCCCACCGCCCACGGGCACGGCCAGGGATGGCGGAGACCCCCGGGCTCTGCGCACGCAGGCGCGCGTGGGGCGCTCCCGGGGCTGCCGGGAGAGCCGGGCACGGTCTGCAGTACGGGGGTGCTCTGCTTCCCGGGGACATCCTGGCTGCTCCCGGGTCCCTTTTCCCACTGGGAGGGGCTGGGATCAGGGCTGGCGTTGCCGGGGGCGAGGCGATGCCGCGGGTGGAAGGGGCCGGGGAGGAAGGCTGCTGGGTGCGTGGATTCCTTTGTCTGGTGATGCCAGCTCCACGTGCTCAGGCACCACGGCTCCCAGGGCCACCTCCTTGCACAGGAATGTCCCCAGGGTCCCCTGGAGCGGGTGCTTTAGGTGTCAACAAGCCCATGGGGGAGGGCACGAGGGAAGCTGCCTCCCACTCCTGCCCCAGCCCCACGCGTTTCCCTCCGGCCTCACCACATTTTCACACCTTCACGAGGGGACCTCCCGTTTACCCCCAACATCTCCCCTGCTGACCCATGCTGTGGGGCTCAGCCCCACGCCCCAGAGGCCCCAGGAGCTGCTGATCCCCCCACGCTGCTGTGGGTGCTGGCTCCAGCAGCATCCTTCCCCCCCCGCCAGCTCCCCTCGCTCGCTCTCGGGTGCTGCGTGTGCTTTGTTCCCTGCGGAGATCCTTTCATGCTGCCACCAGAACACGCACCCAGGTCCGTTTCCTTCTGGAAAACACACAAAGGTCTTGAAAAGCCACACCAGCCCCACGTTCCCTGCAGCTGGAATGCCCCTGCTGCCTTACAGCTGCTCTTTAATGGCTTTGAAAAAGGGAGATGCTACAGAAACGAGCCGAGCCCCCGCGAGCCACCCAGGGAAGAAGGGTGAGCCAAGATGCTTCCTTCTTTTCACCCAGGACAGACCCTCCCATCCTTCCTAGGAGGTGTTTCCCCCTGTTTCCATACACCTCAAGGGATGTACAGAGCTGGAAAAGCTTCCCAAGAGCTTTCGGATGATGCCCTTTGCCCACGCAGCCGGCTGCTGGGTGTCCCTGGTGAGGGTGGCATTGCTGGGTGATGCCACCCACTCTCCGCCTCCCCTCGAGCCTGGCATCATTTAGTGCCAGCATGTCTTGTGTGCCACTTCACAGTGCCACTGCCCACCCGGCTGGGGGTGCTGCGTGAGGCCGTGATCCTGTGGCGGGCCAGGTCTGCCACATGATTTATCACGGGAGCGTGGGGTGGCAGCCAGTTAAGTGCCATTTTTGCATTATCCAGGTCACATTTTAACCTATTTCCTTCTCCTTTTCTCCCGGTGGGAAGTGTGTTCCCAGGCGGGCAGCTCCTGACCCGGTTAGCGACGGGTGGGGTGCCAGGGTGCCCAGAGCTGCTGCTGCCACAGCATCCCGCAGCCAGCGGTGCTGGGGGACAAGCAGCTGAGCTGTGTGGATTGAAAACACAGAGGAGGAGACGATGCTCCATGCCCGGCTCTCCCCACTGCCTGGTTGGCTTCTGGCAGCTGCCTGGCACGAGCAGACGCGGGGACAAGTGTCACCATGCTCAGCGCCAGGCTGGTGACGGGGCCGGTGCCAGGCGCGTGACGGAGGAGGGACCGTGGTGGTGGCTGCAGCTGGGACAAGAGGCTCTGTCCTGCCCGGGGCATGGCTGGGCGACAGCCTGGGAGCCCGTGGGCATCGGCAGAGGGAAGGACAAGGTGTCCTGTGGGGGGACAAAGATGGTTCTTAGGGACCTTTGCAGGGTCTGTGCTGGTTATTCCAGGTCACTGCCACGACCTGGACTGTGTGTCCCCAGGTCACTGCCAGGACCTGGGTGCTGTGTCCCCAGGTCAGTGCCAGGTGTGTCCCCATCAAGGCTCACCCAAGAACAATGTGTGATGCCCCCTCCCCGTGTTACCTCCCTGATGCACCCACCTGGGAGCTGCTTCCTTTGTGGTCCTGGCCCAGGGGGTGCCCAAGGGATGGGTTGATGGCATGAGGTGACATTTGTGATGCTGCTGATGTCCCTACTTGTCCCTACTTGTGTGTGGCCCAGACACACATCAGAGGAAAACCCTGGTCCCTCCCCACCTTGCACATCCTCACCGTTATCCCTCGTTTCCCTCCCGGAGCATGGCCCAGAGGGCAGTGCTGGTGGCAGAGAGGTGGCATCTAGGGGGGTTGGCTGAGATGACCTTTAAAGGTCCCTTCTGTGATTCCATGAGTCTGTGGCTTGCTCTGGTGACATTAACTCTGCAATTACCCATGGAGCAATGCTGGCAGGGACACTGAGGGCACAAAGCTGCTTGGGAAAGGGTTTCAGCTGCATTTTGTTGGACAGGGAGGTGTGTGGGGCACTTCAGCATCCCCCACCCGCGTGGGCACCCACCCTGAGAGCTGGGAGGTGCCTTTGCAGAGAGGATGGAGGGGCAGCTCCTGGCACCCTGCACATCTCCATGCCCAGGGAGATCCCCTGGATAGGGGGGGGACCCCAGCCAGGAGCTTCCCATCCATCACCCTGAGCATCCTCAGCCTCAGAGCAGTGAGCGGATTTAAGGTGGCACCTCTGGTGCCAAATGTCACCTGTGGGCAATGTGGGCAATCAAACCGACCTCGGCTCTGCCGGGCAAGCTGGCACACCGCTGGCCTAGCCACGCTCCGCCAAGTGGGCATCATCTCCAGCCAAGCCCTCGCGCTGCTCCGTCGGCTGCGGGAGGACGAGCATCCATCCGGGGTGCGCAGCCAGCTCCTCCGGGGGGGGGGGACGCAGCATTCCCGGGGGCAGCGATGGATGCAGCAGCCTTTTCTGGGAATCCCTCCCGCTTTCCTCCGACTCCCATCCCTGCTTCGGCTTTTGTTTCTTTCCCGGTTCCCACGTGGCTCTCGGAGAGCGGCGCTGGGCCGCGGCCAGGAAGGCAGGCAAGGCCCTGGAGCTGCCTGGGACTGCTCTGCTCGCCCGGCGAAGGAGCCGAGCTGTCCTGGTTAATGGATGGGGCTGGCTGGAGGGGGGAGCGAGGCGGGGATGGAGAGCGCCGGGAGATGCTTTGTCTGCTGCTGTGGCTCCATCCGCCCGGCAGCGGCGGGGCTCGGGGACGGAGAGGTGGCAGAGCGCAGGCAACGGGTAGGAATGGGTGACAGCCCCAAGATTTGCTGTTTTGGGGGGGTTAGAGCCTGGACTGGGGGTCTCAGGCAGCTGGTTGATGGTGGGTCGTGATGCTGTGGCATCCTCAGGGCAGCAGGAAGGTGGCCCCAATGTGATGTCACCCACGTAATGTCCTCGAGGGACAGACTAGCACAGCAGCCTGTGGGACACATCGAGTGAGGGCTCAGAGATGTCCCAGGGTTCGGTTATTTGGCAGTAGCAACCCTTAATAATGCTCCTGTCCCCCAAATCCCACCCCCTGCCTACCCTGGCACAGCCTGGCAGTGCCAGCCTGGGGATGCAGCGGGGAAAGGAATGACGTGAGAGCTCACAGGGAGCATTTTGGGTGGGCTGGAGGCTTTTGGCTCTTTGTCAGTTTGTTTTTTATAAGGAATCAAAGAGAAAAAAAACAAGGAGGGGGTTTGGGATGGGAGATATCAACACCTGATTTTTGGGATGGGAGATATCAACACCTGATTTTTGGGATGGGAGATATCAACACCTGATTTTTGGGCTGGGGAATATTAACACCTGATTTTTGGGCTGGGGCGGTGGCTCAGGGTTTGACCCCGACCTCGTGGCGTGTTTCAGCATCCCCCAAACCCCGTGCTCACCCCGTGCACTGGAGGATCATTTCACCCGTGGAAAGAAAAAGCTGCCGGTGCAGCTCCATGGCAGAAGTGATGACTTAGCCAGAAAACCTCCCCGAGCTGGTAATCGCTTCCCAGCCCCTTCCCAGCGCATTATTAACTCGCACGTTTCAACTGGGTGACTCAGAAGACACCGAGGAGCTATTTATAACGAGCATTTGAAAGGCTAAGACCAGTGGAGGGGGTTTATTTTTCCCCCCTCCCTCTTTCCTTGAGCTGTTGCTGTGCTTCCCATGGCCGGAGGCTGATGTGACCCTGGGGCACGTCCCTGTCCCCTGAGGTTTGGGGTCTGGATGTTATGGGGTGATAGTCCCCTCTGCCTGGTGTGCAAACCCTGTGTGTAAACCCCTCTGTGACAACAGGCACCCCAAAACTCACCCCGCTGCTGCCTGCCTGTGGGGACAAGGTACAGGCAGGGTATTCCAGAACCTGGGAATACTGGGAGCCTGGGACATGAGACTGTGCTGGTCTGGGTGGCACCAGCCTGGCTCCAAGGGGGTGACACCGTGCCAAGTGGTGGGATCGATCAACCTGGTGAGGATGTCACTGCTCAGTGCTGGGAGGTGATGCACTGTCCCTAGCCAGAGCCTCTGCTCCTGTGGAGTGGGGCTGGGATGGAGCCTCTGCTCCTGTGGAGTGGGGCTGGGATGGAGCCTCTGCTCCTGTTGGAGTGGGGCTGGGATGGAGCCTCTGCTCCTGTTGGAGTGGGGCTGGGATGGAACCTCTGCTCCCCTTGGAGTGGGGCTGGGATGGAGCCTCTGCTCCTGTTGGAGTGGGGCTGGGATGGAGCCTCTGCTCCTGTGGAGTGGGGCTGGGATGGAACCTCTGCTCCCCTGGGAGTGGGGCTGGGATGGAACCTCTGCTCCTGTGGAGTGGGGCTGGGATGGAGCCTCTGCTCCTGTTGGAGTGGGGCTGGGATGGAGCCTCTGCTCCTGTTGGAGTGGGGCTGGGATGGAACCTCTGCTCCTGTTGGAGTGGGGCTGGGATGGAACCTCTGCTCCCCTTGGAGTGGGGCTGGGATGGAACCTCTGTTCCTGTGGAGTGGGGCTGGGATGGAACCTCTGCTCCTGTGGAGTGGGGCTGGGATGGAACCTCTGCTCCCCTGGGAGTGGGGCTGGGATGGAGCCTCTGCTCCTGTGGAGTGGGGCTGGGATGGAGCCTCTGCTCCTGTTGGAGTGGGGCTGGGATGGAGCCTCTGCTCCTGTTGGAGTGGGGCTGGGATGGAACCTCTGCTCCTGTTGGAGTGGGGCTGGGATGGAGCCTCTGCTCCTGTTGGAGTGGGGCTGGGATGGAGCCTCTGCTCCTGTTGGAGTGGGGCTGGGATGGAACCTCTGCTCCCGTTGGAGTGGGGCTGGGATGGAGCCTCTGCTCCCGTTGGAGTGGGGCTGGGATGGAGCCTCTGCTCCTGTGGAGTGGGGCTGGGATGGAGCCTCTGCTCCCGTTGGAGTGGGGCTGGGATAGAACCTCTGCTCCCCTGGGAGTGGGGCTCAGAGTGGGTCCACAGCCCTGTCCTTGAGCTGGAAGGCCCCCACCCATGGGTGTTGCTGTGTTTTTCCCTGCTCTCTAAAAAACATGGACCTTTTTCCCATGTTTTTACCACTGATACCACAACCCAGTGATGGCAGCTCCATCCCAGCCCCACTCCCAGGGGAGCAGAGGCTCCGTAGGTTTAAGTTTAGGGCTAGGAATAAGGTTAAGTTGAAGGTCAAAGCTAGGGTTAAGGTTAAGTTTAGGGCTAAGGCTGGGTTTAGGGTTAGGGATAGGGCTTAGGGTTAAGGCTAAGTTTAGGTTTAGGGTTAGAGTTAGGGCTAAGGTTAGGGTTAAGGTCAAGTTTAGATTTAGGGTTAGATTTAGGACTAAGGTTAGGGTTAGGGTGAGGGATTAGGGTTAATGTTAGGGTTAGGGTTAAGACCCAGTTTAGATTTAGGGTTAGATTCAGGGCTATGGTTAGGTTTATGGCCTAATACTAGGTCTGAGGTTAAGGTTAGAATTCAGGTTAGGGCTAAGACTAGGTTTGGGTTAGTGTTGGTGTTAGGGTTAGGGCTAAGTTTAGGGTTAGTGTTGGGGTTCCAAGGACAGGGGACCTGGGGACCGTCCCTCAGCCCCACAGGCTCCCTTCTCCCCGTGCACACTCCTCACCCTCTGGCTGTGCCCAAGCAGGGTGGAACCTGCTGGACATGGTGGCTTTGTGTCACCCATCCCACCCTCACCAGGGAGTGGGACCGCTGCTGAGTCAGCAAATACTCCTGGGTGAAACCCCCAAAACTGGAGTATTTTGCTGAAACCTGAGCACAGAGTGACAGTGCTGGGGTGGGGTCACATGGGTTGGGGACAAGGCAGATTTCACGGTGTGAGAAGCCCCAGTGTGCCCAGGGGTTGGCTGTGGGACTGGCTTGGTGTCAGACACCGGGGTGATGGGCACCTGGGCATACAGCAGAGGCTTCTGGTTGCTCCAGCCCATGCTTGCAGTCACCCTCACCTCTCCCCATCACCTCCCACAGCTGCCATCAGCTGTGGGACATCACGGGGGTCCCTCGGGAGGCCGAGGGTTGGGGTGGGCTCAGCCAGCGCCGCATCTCAGCACCGGGAGCATCCTGACCTTTCTTAATTACATTGCTGCTCTTTTATTTCCCCTGGTTCCCTCCAGTGCTCTGCGTCGTCACGGGGCTGAGCTCCTCCAGCACAACGCTGCCATGTGTTAATTAGGGGCTTTTTAGCTGAGCTTGGTGTCACCTGCCTGCACAGTGGGTGCTGTCACCCTGTTGTCCCCCTGGGATGATGGGTTTGGGGTCAGTCTGCCTGGAATTCTTGGTGCAGTCACCCATCATGAGATACTGGTGGGGGATTTCACATGGGGGATGCTTGGGGCTGGGCAGGCTCCTGCCCCAAAGCAAACCCCAGCCTGGCTGCTGAGGGTTGAGCACCCCCCAGAATAAGCACAAGCACCCTAAGGTGCTCTTTGGGTGCTGTTTTCCTTTGGCCAAACCTGGGATGTGGAGCAGAGGCAGCTGCAGATCCCAGCAAGCACCCGCTCTGGAGGATGCTGTGGGAAAAGGGGATGCCAGTGGTGGGAGCTGGGGGATGTGTTGGGATTGCTGTGTCCTGGGGGGGGGGCTTCAGGAGAGGCTGGGGGGAGCCTGCTGGCTGTCCCCAGGCAAACGACCCCCTTGGGAATGGCTGTGGCTCCCTGCCGGGCACCCGACTCCCATCCTGCTCCCACCAGATGGATGGGGCTGCGCGGTGGCCGTGCTGGGGGCACATCCTTGTCCCCACCCCGGGTCCAGCCATGATCTTCACCCCCTCTCCAAGCCACCGGAGCGGGCTGTCCCACCACACTGCTCCCACGGGGCTGCAGGGATGGAAAAGGGGTCTCTTCCCCCCGGGAAGAGCACGGGAAGCGGCTCACGGGGCGCGTGGGCGTGCTGCGGCCGCGGCTCTTTCGGAGGGGCTCTGCGGAGGTGGGGGCTTGGCAGGGACCCGCAGTGCTGCTGGGGACCCCCCCGCCCCACCGCTGTGCTGGCAGGGAGATGGGACAGCAGGTCCGTGGGCTGGCGAGCGCGTGGCTCCGTCAGAAGTGCACAGTCAGGCGCGCTTGTGCATCGCTTGCGCGTGAGAGCAGCGAGCGCACTGGGGAGCGAGCCCCGCGTCGGAGCTGAGCGTGCTGAGACCCCGTGCGTGGACACCAGCGTGGGCACGTGGGACCCCAACTGCGTCCCCCACCCCTCCTGCAACCCCCAAATCGTGGGACCAAGGTGTGACCTCGGGGACCCCATTCCATCCCTCCCCGCTCCGTCCTGTGCAGCTCAGTCGCATCGCAGTGACCCAGACCCTGCGATGGGGACCCCGCTGAAGGGAAGGGGACAGCGCTGGGGACACTGACAGGGGTGGTGCCCAGGGAGTGATGTGGCACAGTGGCAGAGGTGGGTCCTGCTCCATTCCCATGGGATTTTGCAGCTGGCAGTGTGTGGAGGGGCCCCTGAGTGTGCTGAGCCCAGTTAGGTGCTGGGAAGGGATGAGCAGTGGGACTGGTTGTGCATTGGGATGGGGATTGGAGAAGGGAAAAAAAGGCAGGAAAGGGAAAAATCAACCCACAGCACTGTGGAGATAACAAACACACACTAAACCACCACCTCCGGCTCCTCTTCGGTTTAATTTCCCCTGGTTATCAGCTAAACCTCCTAATTGAAGGATGAGTTGGCAGAGACTGCGTTTATCCAAGGACAGTTCCCCAGGGATTTGGGATAACCGTGTGTTTCCTTCCCTGCCTGGTTTGGTGCTGGGGCTGCAGCGTGGGCACGGCTCCCTCGAGGTGCTGGTGGCCTCGTGTGGAGGTCCCCGAGGTGGTGGCACTCGTGTTTTCCTCTCCTCCCTGCTCCGATGCTGCCGTGCAAAGCTCGTGTCACCTGGCATTCCCATTCTTGAGGGGCTCGGGTCTCCCCTCCCGCTGCCAGAGCTGGGTCCTGGCATCTTGGGGGGGGGCAGTGCAATGGGGAGGGGGATTCGCAGCCTCGCAGGGCTGCCAGGTTCCCAGCCCCAGGGCTGGGTGCATTCCTGTGGCTCCCCGCAGCCCTGGGGAGGTGCTGGTGCAGCCTGGCAGCCCTGGCAGCTCCCTGCATGGCACAGAGCGTGGAAGGGCCTGGCAGCAGCCCAGGCAGCAGCGTGTTTGCCCTGCAAACAGAGCTCAGCCCTCCCGCAGACGCACTTAGGGCTCGTTGCATTCGTTGAGCAAATAAATCCCACCCAGCAAAGCTTGGGTGACACCGGTCCCCTTCCCTCCCGCGCTGCTGCCAGCTGCCGTGTCACCGCCTGGCATCCCTGCAGCACCTGCTCATTAATATGCAGGCCTGTAATTACCCAGAGCTGAGGATGGCTCCAAATTAAACCTAGGAGTGCAGCAGCCAGCCCTGCCTGTGGATGCCAGGGTGCTGCTGAACCGCAGGGTGCCCCGTGCCCACCCCGTGCCCTGTGTCCCTGGCCCTTGGGGAGGGTGACACGCCAGTCGGTGGGTGCCAACGTGGGAGGTTGGCACATCTCTGGGTGCTTTTTGTTGCTGAAGGAGAGGCCTCACAGGTGTACCCCCATCTTGAAAACAGTGGCCAGGCACTGATTGCCACCTCAGGCTGTGCCCACCTTGCAGTCACGGTGATGCCCACCCTGCCCCTGTTTCTCCATCTGGTCCCTCATCTCTGGGATGCTGGTGGCATCTCCCACCCTTTGCCATGGAGGAGGCTGTGGGTACCAATGTGCCCTGCCCTCCGAGCATCCTCTGTGAGCTCAGGGAGCCACCAGCTCTGCAGCCACCGAGGTCACCATTGTCACCTCCCACGGTGACACCGGCTCTCGCCATGCTCCAGGGCTGAGCCACCCTCCAGGTTTCCAGCTCCTCCAAAGTCACCCAGAGTCACTTGTGCACTTACGGGCCACTAAGTGCTGTAATTACAGCTCTGCTTTAATTAGCATAATTGCTTTTCTACGCAAATAAAACATTTGGCGGAGTTAATTCCCAGGCTGCAGCTCCAAACCCCAGACTTTGCCCCCCACCCCAGGGCAGGGGGAGGGGGAGTTCTCACCCCCCTGCCGGTATATCCCCCCCCCAGGAGTCCCATGGGGACCTGAGGTGGAGCCCCCCCCCATTCACCCCCAGTGCTGAGGGTGGCTGGGGTCCCCTTCCCTGTGGCTTCCCTTCGTCTTGTTAGGACATGGTACTGGGCTTACTGGGACACTGCAGCGCTGGGATTGCTGGGATATGGCACTGGGCTCACTGGGACACAGCACTGGGCTCGCTGGGGATGGGTATTGGGCTTGCTGGGATGCAGCAGTGGGATTTCTGGGACATTTCTGGGTTTACTGGGGCAACATACTGGGCTTGTTGGGATACAACACTGGGATTGCTGGGATATGGCACTGGACTTGTTAAGACACAACACTGCGTTTGCTGGGGCGTGGCTCTGGGTTTTCTGGGACACCATACTGGGCTTGCTGGGAGGTAGCAATGGGCTTGCTGGGATGCAGTGCTGGGATTGCTGGGACATGGCATTGGACTTGACAGGATATGGCACTGGGTTCACTGGGATACGGCACTGGGTTTCCTGGAGTACCATACTGTGTTTGCTGGGACACAGCTCTGGGTTTGCTGGGACACTCACTGGGCTCACTGGGACGTGGCACTGGTTTTACTGGGACACATCAGTTCCCCAGCTCCAGCCCCTCAATCCCATCCCGTGCCCTCCTCAGTGCCACTGTCCCCACTGAGCCACCCCTAGGGTGCTCTGCCCCCCCCCAGACTCCCCCCAGCCCCCCTGCACCCCCAGTTCCCCCCCTTTCCCGTCCCTCCCAGTAACCCCAACCTCTCCCCAGTGCTGGCAGCACCCCAACCCTTCACTGGAGGAGCTGGGAAATGGTGGGGGCGGGGTTTATTAGCTGCCCTTTTTCATCCAAAACAACAAAGGGAGGGGAGAAGAAAAAAAAGGGATAAAAAATTAAAACTTTCCCTTTTTTCTCGAGCTGAAAGTGAAAGTGATTATGTAACGAGCAATAAATTACTTCAAGAGAATGACTCATTAGAGCAAATAGGGAAAAAGTCACCGCAGTATTTTTAGCTCCAACACCCCCTGTGCCGTACCCGCCGTTAACCCTTTGCTTCCAGAAGGATTTTACCCCCTCCCACCCCGTGACAAATTCCCGAGGGAGGGGGGAGCCGTGGGACCCCCATCCCATGCACTCCCCCCCCGCCCCCCCAAACGCAGTGGGATGCTCAGGGTGGTCCAGGGGATGCTGCTCACTGCCCCCTCCCAGTCCCCATCCTGGGATGAGCTCCTCTTGATTATTCCCACCGGGATAATTAACCCTAATCCGCTCCCCCCAGAGATAATTAACCCCAATCCGCCCCCCCCCCGGCCCCCCCCTGAGCGGCGCAGACATTGGGCAGTGATGTTTGCTGATGAATTAATTGGAAAATAAAAGTGAGAGACAAATTAATTGGAAGAGAACGAGGCACCGGGTTTTAATCCAGGTTAAATTGATGAGTGAAGGCGTCGTTAACAAGAGAGAGATAATGAGAAGGGGATTGGAGCGGGCAGGTGCCAGGTGAGAGGGTGGCAGCAGGCACCCAGGCATGGGGGACTCGTCCTGAGAGGGGGGAAATCCTGTGGTGTGAAAGGGGAAACTGAGAAATGGGGGGTTTCAAAGCAGAGTCATAGCAGGGCACAGCATCTGGGCATCTGTGGTGCCCTTGGGGACAGAGGTGTCCCTCCCCAGGGATACAAAGGGGTCCCACAAACGAGGGGATGTGTGGGGGAAAATGGGACTGGGACATCCATGCTTGTGTGCTGGGAGTGAGCAGGTGACATTGAATAAGGTGTCCTGTTTGTGATGGGAGGGGGGGGGAGGTTTGGTGGGGGGGACATGGGGATGGAGAGGTGTGCTGGTCACAGACCCAGGCTGTGGTGGCTTCAAAGGGGGCTGAGTATCCCCAGGTCAGGGCTCAGAGCACCCCCAGGTCGGAGCTCAGAGCACCCCCAGGTCAGGGCTCAGAGCACCCCCAGGTCGGAGCTCAGAGCATCCCCAGGTCGGGGCTCAGAGCACCCCCAGGTCAGGGCTCAGAGCGTCCCCAGGTCGGAGCTCAGAGCGTCCCCAGGTCAGGGCTCAGAGCACCCCCAGGTCAGGGCTCAGAGCGTCCCCAGGTCGGAGCTCAGAGTGTCCCCAAGTCGGGGCTCTTTCTCAGGGGGAAACTGAGGCACGGTGGGGCTGGAGGAAGCTCAGGCTCTCAGCTTTGCTCTCCATTGTCCCAGCGTGGCTGTGGGTGAACAACTCCGAGCTGGGCATGAGCCTGCACCCCTCTGAACCCCCCCATGTGCCATCCGGGGTGTGCTGTCCCCCCAGTGCACGCTGTCCCCCCAGGCACCTGCTGTCCCTCCTCCTGAGGCATGCTCTCTCTCCAGGCACATGCTGTCCCCCAAATGCATCCTGTCCCTCCAGACACACACGCTGTCCCTTCAGGCAACCACTGTCCCTCCAGACACACGCTGTCCCCGAGGTGTGTGGTGTCCTTCCAGACACACGCTGTCACCCAGATGCAGGCTGTCCCCTTCATACACGCTGTCCCTCCAGACCCACGTTCCCCCAGACACATGCTGTCCCTTTGGGCACATGATGTCCCCCCGGATGCATGCTGTCCCCCTGGGGACATGCTGTCCCTTGGATGCATGCTGTCCCCATGGTTGCATGCTGTCCCTCTTGCTGGCACTTGGGGACTGGCCCAGGTGGCTCCACACGGGGAAAGCAGCCGAGGAACGGGATGAAGCTGCTGCCGGGAGGGGGAGAGGGGACCCTGACATCACACTTGTCCCCATCATTAACCCTGGCTCTGGGGCCACTGGTTGCCCCCCGACACCCGTCGTGTCTGAGCTGTCACCACAGAGACGCTCCGAGGGTTCCATCGCTAACTCATCGCCCCCTTACCCAACTGGAAACCCCGCGCTAGGAATGGCAGTGGGGACAAAACCTTCCCTGCCAGCCCCCGGGACGTGGTGCCACCAGGTCCCCACGGCTGGCATCTCCCGGGACTGTCCCTGCCCAGGGGACGGGTGACAGGACACCCGGCTCGTGCCGTGCCTCCGCTCCTGTGCTCGCACCCCTTTGTCCGGGTGCTGGGGGTCACAGTGCTCCTGGGGGGACAGGGGTGATGGCGGTTGTGGCAGGAGTGGCCCCAGCGACAGCCCCTGTGCACACACACATCTTGCACGCACACCTCCATGCACACCCCCCCATACACTCACCCCCTTGCGCGCACACCCCATGCACGTACATCCATTGCACGCACACCCTATGCACACACATCCCATGCACTCAGAGCCCTTGCACGCACAGCCCTTGCACACACCCCCCATGCACACACACCCCTTGCACGCACACCCCATGCACTCACCTCCCATGCACACACTCCCTTGCATGCACACCCCATGCACACACACCCCTTGCACGCACATCCACTGCATGCACACCCTATGCACACACATCCCATGCACTCAGAGCCCTTGCACGCACAGCCCTTGCACACACCCCCCATGCACACACCCTCCATACACATATCCCCTATGCACACACCCCCCATACAGCCCCCCCGCACACTCCCCCTTGCACACCCCTCCCCTTGCACACCCCTCCCCTTGCACACCCATCCTTACATGGCAGGGGAAGGAGCCTCCATAGTGCTTTGGCTGCAGCCGCTGCCACTATCGACCGTGTCTGGACCCATGGAGCCTCCTGGCGCCCTGACCCCTGTCCCCAGGGCTTGGTGACAGCTGACCCTGGGCAATGCCACCCTCCCGCCGTGCAATGCCACCCTCCCGCCATGCAGCTGCACCCAGCCAGGGCTGGATTTATGGATGAAGAAACCGTGGCCGCCTTCCACTGCCAGCAGCAAATGAGATATCGATCTGCGGCCGCGTCCAGCGCCGGGTGACATCCCTGCCGGGTGACATCCCCGCCGGGTGACATCCCTGAGGGGGGATTAGTGGCTGAAGGGGAAAACAGATGGATTTCTTTCTGCCTGAATATCGAGCTGGCGGAGTATTCCAGCTCCGGAGAAATAACACCTTAATTTATCCAGAGATCCACAGTGAGTGGCCGTGTCCCCAAAGCTCTGCTGGGTCCAGGTCACCTCTGTGACAGGGACACTGTCCCCCCTCACCAGTCCTCGTGGGATGTGGGGTGCAAGGAGGAATTTTCAGTGCTGGAGGCATTGCATCCCGCCTTGCCTCCCCAAGGCCACGTGCACGGTGTCCCCGAGTGTGGCCGTGCCACGTGTGTCCCCGCTCCTGCGGGTCAGGGATGCTGTAAGGATGCTCAGGGAGGTGGCACGGTCCTTGTCCCCACCGTGTGTCCCCAGAGACGGAGCCGGCATCCAACCCTACGATCCATCCTGGCTCTGCCACCGCGGCTTAAGGACGCTTCACTGCTGTGACACGATTGATGTCACCGCTGGCACAGCTGGGAACTGCCACGCCACACTCCAGCTGTGCCACGCCAGGCAACACCCAGCCTCCCAGTGCTCCCAGTATACCCAGGACACCCAACAATACTGCTCGAATGGGAGGGGGGAAGGTTTCTACACCTTCCCCATCCAAATCGAAGCTGTGTGTGGAGAGGTGATGCTGGGTTTTGGGGTGATCTCGGCTTTGAGGGCTCAGCTTTGCTTCCTGATCCCTCAGCTCCAGGGCTTTGCCGCCACCTCCTCCCGTTTTCCCGGGAAAAGCCAAAATTGGGGATCTTTAACACCAGCAAAGGGTTGCTCCGGGTGGATTTTGCCTGAAATAAGGGTTAATATTTACTAGCCTGGCTGAACTTTGCTCCCTGCGGTGCCATTATCCGCCCTCCAGCTGCCACCTCCAGTCCCCGGGGATGGGCACTGGGCATGGGCACTGGGACTTATCCAGCCTGGGGGGGATTGGCAGAATGGGGAAGGCCCCCCCCCAGCACACCCAATTAGTTGGGGGCAGGGGAGTGGGGACAGCCCCACGCCGTGCCCTTGTGTGGACTCAGCAGTGCCCGCTCTGTCCCCAGGGAGCTGTGCCAGGCTGTGCCCCCCTCCCTGCGTGACCCCAGTGACAGTGACTCTAGTGACAGTGGCATGCCAGGCTCAGCACCGACCCAGCCACCCCCATGGGTCACCTGTGTCACCCATGGAGCACCCACCCAGGCTGGGCAGAGCCAGGGATGCTCGGGTCCCTGCAGCAGGGTGTCCCCAAGAGCTGGGGACCCCGGAGGGGGGGTCATCTTGGGGACCTGCTGATTAGAGCTCAGTTGGAGGGTGACTCACCAGGAGCAGTCCCTGGTCCCCAGAGGGGTGTCTCTGTCCCGTCCCCCCCACACACTGTGGTGCCATCTCAGGGGACCCTCGAATGGGCACGGGCACTGTGTCCTTGTGGGCACAATGGGGTGATGTGTCACCACCCACTGGGGACAGATCCCTGGCCCTGTCCCACCCCAATCCCCCCCTGAAGGAGACCCGATCCCCTTGGGGACAGCTGGGGGGCGCTGGCAGGGTCCTTACCCCCCCCCAGCTCAGGGGTGCTGCTCCTCAAACCTGAGGGTGGTGGCAGCTGTGGCTCCAAAGCTCTCCCACCACCCAGGGTGAGGTGCCCATGACCCTGTGCCACCACCTGGGGCAAGGTGCCTATGGCCATGTGCCATCTCCTGGGATGAGATGGCCATCACCCTGTGCCACCACCCCGGGTTAGATACCCATGGCTATGTGCCATCTCCCACAGTGAGGTGCTCATGGCCAAGTGCCACCACCGGGGGTGAGATGCCCATTGCCATGTGCCATTGCCCTTGGATGAGGTGCCCATCACCGTGTGACATTGCCTGGGATGAGGTGCCCAGTGCCATGTGCCATCATGAGGTGCCCATGACCCTGCGCCACCACCCGGAGCAAGCGGGGTGGTGTCCCGGGGCACAGCGGGGTCTGGCCGTGATGCCCCCCACCCCGGGGTTGCCAGGGTCGCCCGGGTGGCTCTGGCCACTAGATGGCCCTGAGGCTCCACTGGTCGCCCTGACCTGGCCCCCCCCGGACCCCCTGGCCTGGCCCCGGCACCCCTGGGGGGCTGCGGGGTCTGGGGTGCTCATGGGAGTGATGGCAGCAAGGAACCCCACAGCCCGCAAAGGGTCCTGCACCCCCAAAATCCCGGGGCTTGTCCTTAGTGGGGGGCGGGAGACGTGGCGGGGGGGTCACTTCCCACCGAAGACTTTTGGGGGGATGGATAGGGGGCTGGGGGGGGCCTCTGCATCCTTATGGGGGTGTCCCCAAGTAGTGTGTTCTCCAGTGTGTAAGATGGGGGTGCCCCCTATCCAGGGGCTGTTCAATGTGGGGTTTGTGAGGGTGGTGGGTGGGACCCCCCCTGATGTCCCCAAGGGATGGGGGGCACAAGGCGAGGGGGTCTGTGTCAGGCTCTGTGGCAGTCACCCCAGTGCATCCCTGCCTGAAAATGGGGGGAGGCTTCCAGTGCCTCACGGGGAGGATGGGGGGGACGGACAAGACACCCCCAACTGAAGTCTGGGGCACAGCTCTTAAGCCCCCACCTCCACCCCGCACCAGGCCCCTCACCCCAAGCCCTACCCCACACTGGGAGCCCCACCCTGACCCCCGCCTCACACCGGGGAGTGATGCCCTGACCCCATCTCCCACACTGGGGACCCCCGACACACACCGCCCCCCCCGCACTGGGGACCCCGCCCCCCCCCCGAAGACCTCGACCTCCTCCCCACACAGAGACCCCTACCCTGACCCCCACCCCACACCGGGGACCCCCACTCCGACCCATACCCTACACTGGGACCCCTTCCCCACACTGGGGAACAATGCCCCGACCCCGCCCCCACACTGGGACCAGATCCCTACCCCCACCAGGGACCCCACCTCCTCCCCACACCCTGTCCCCCCACCCCGACCCCCGCCTCACACTGAGGAGCGATGCCCTGACCCCCACCCCACACAGAGGACCCCCACCCTGACCCCCTCCTTCACCGGGGACCCCGACCCTAGAACAAGGAGCGATGCCCTGACCCCTCCTCACACCGGGGACCCCCACCCAGACCCCGTCCCCACACCGGGGAGCAATTCTCTGACCCCAATTCCCACACCGGGGACCCCCACCCCGACCTCCCCCCTCTACCGGGGATCCCGACCCCACACCAGGGAGCGATGCCCTGACCCCTCCCCACACCGGGGACCCCTACCCTGCCTCCTCCCGGACCCCCACCCCCTCCCCACACCGGCACCCCCCCAAATCCCCCCCCGACCCCCACCTCACGCTGAGGAGCGATGCCCTGACCCCATCCCCACACCGGACGCCCCCACCCCAAGACCCCCACCCCCTCCCCTTCCCACCCCTTGCCTCCCCCCCCCGCACCGGCCGCGGTCCCTTAGGACCCTGCGGAGCCTCTGTCCCGCGCAGCAGGTGCGGAGCGGAGTGCGGGGCGGAGCGGGGCGGGGAGTTGCGGGGCCCGCAGCCCTTGCAGCCCCCCCCGCAGCCCCTGCAGCCCCTGCCCGGGGGCGGGGAGCCGTGCCGGGCCGTGCCGAGCCGGGTGGCGGCATGGTGCTGGGGCTGCAGCATCTCCTCACCGCCCTCCTGCAATTTTTCAGACGGGGCCAACAGGTTTTCCTGAAGGTGGAGGACGCCGGGCACGGCTCCGAGGCGCTACAGGTAGGGACAGTGGGACCCCCCCCACGGGTGTCCCCTCGGGTCCCCACACACTCCTCTCCCATGCAAGGACCCCCGACGGAGACCCGCTTCCCTTCCCAACTGCCTCCCGTCCCTGGGTCCCCCAATTAGCATCCCGACCCACCCGGGACCCCCATCCCAACCCACCCGGGACCCCCATCCCAACTGCCGCCCCTCCCACCCGTGACCCTCAAACAACTTCCCAACCCACCCGGGACCCCCAATCGACCTCTTCTCCCACCCGGGACCCCCATCCCAACCCACCCGGGACCCCCTCAGCCTCCTCTCCCACCCGGGACCCCCATCCCAACCCACCCGCGACCCACAACTCCCCTCCCACCCGTGACCGGGGGTACCCTTGCTGAGCCCACTCCCCACCCAGTCCCGGGGATACTGGGGCTTCCCCGGGTCTATACTGGGAGGGGGGGCACACTGGGAGCGCTGGGGGGGGACACGGAGGAGCCGGAGCTCTCGGTCCGCGGTGCTCGGCGCTGCATGGGGTTGGGGTGCGGTGGGACCGGGGGGGGGCTGTGGGACCCCCCACGCCGCTTGCACCCCCTTATCTCCCCCTCCTTAGCGGGGGGCTGCGACCCCCCCACACCCCTGTCGGGAAAACTGGGAGCAGGCTCTTGACCAGTGGGGAAACTGAGGCACGGGAGCGGCTCGGGGGGGGGGCTGGCAACGATGGGGGGCACCGGGGAGAGTGGGAGTGGGCAAAGGGTGGTCGTGTTCCGCCCCCCCCCCGGACCCGCACCCCATCCCCGGGGCTTGGGGACACACTGAGCTCCGTGTGTCCCCCCCCCGCAGGAAGGAGGTGACACGGGGGGGGCGGGGGGGTGCGGATCCCGTCGGGCCGGAGGAAATGGGCTGGACCGGGAGGTCCTGATCCCGATCCCGGTCCCTATCCCGGTCCCCGCGGGCCCCCCGCCGCGCCATGGGCACCCTCCAGGACACTGTAAGCAACCCCCAGGTTGGGGTTGGGGGGCTCTGCCCACCCCACACCCCCCGGGGAAATGGGGGGCCTGGGGGGTGGGTGTCCGTGGGGCTGGGGGTCCCATGTGTGCTGTGGGTTTGGGGGTGCGTGGGTCTCGTGGGGCTGGGGGTAGTGGGGTGCTGGGGTTGGGGTGTCCCCCTCCCTTCTTGGATTTTTTGGGGGGGGTTGGAGGCTGCACCCCAATTTGTGGATGGGAAAATGTTTGGTCCTTTGTGTTCCTGCACCTTCAAATTGGGGAAACTGGGGAGGGGGTGGCTTGGGGGGGCTCACCCCTTTTCCCAGAGGGGTCTTCCCAATTCCCAGAGGGATTCCCCCCCTATTCCCAGAGGGGTCTCCCCAATTCTCGGAGGGATTCACCCCATTCCCAGAGGTTCTCCACCCCCATTCCCAAAGGATGTCCCCCCCCATTCCCGGAGGGATTCCCCCCATCCCAGAGTGCTCCCACCCCCTCTCACCGTCTGTCTGTCCGCTGACCCGCTGATGGGTTGGGGTGCTGTGGTCCCCCTCTGTGCCCAGTGGGCTGGGGCTGGCCTGGGGGTCTGGGGGGGAGTCTGGGGTGGGGGGTCCAAGGGTGGCTCCGGGTTCAAGGCTGGAGTGAGATGGGGACCCAGGTCACTGGGCTGGGAAGCGAAGGGAAGGAAATGCTCCGGGAAGCGGCCAAAGCTGCTGACAGAGGGAAAGAAGCTGAGCTGTCCCCATCCCGTGCCTGAGGGGGGCCCCCTGTGCACTGTGGGGGTACACTGAGTCCCCCAGGAGGGGTAAGATGAAGTGTGGGGACATCAGAGCTGTCACCCAGCACAGGGACAGGACGTGTGACTCCTTACTGGCCATGGCAAGTGGCCCTCTCTGTGGCATGGGTGTCCCTGTGACTCCTCTTGGACCCAGACCCCCAGGTGGGGGGAGGGCACCAAGCCCTGGCTGCACCCCCTCGAGGGGACCTGGGGGTGTGAGGGGACAGGGAAGGGAGTCCACAACCCCTGGTCGTGGGGGAGCAAAAGCCACCCAGATTGTGGGGGGGCTTCTTTGGACCCCCAACCTGGTGTGGGGGCTGCTGGGTTGGCACCGAGGGTGAGGACACACATGCGATGGGGCAGAGCTGCCCCCCAATATGTGAGCTCACAGCAGCACGAGGCAAAGGGACATGACCAGGGACATGTGAGGGATGGGTGGCAGGGGACAGATTGTGCCCCACTCCAACAATTCCCCCCCCCCGCCTCTTCACCCCCCCAAAATGCTCTGGGACCCCTGGGTGCTGGCTGCATTTGGGACCCCCATCCCTGAGCCTGGGGGTATATAGGGCTTGGGGCTTTATTGTCCCTCCCAGCGCCACTTTGTGTCCCCCCCCATCACCCTGCTCCCCCCCCTGCCGCCAGCCCCAATGCAATTACCCATTACTGCCCATCAATCAAACCCTAATTGATAATGTGTCCACAGCCTGGTGATGCAGGAAGGAGCTTGGGGGGGGGGCCATGCTGTGCCTAGGGGCTGGCGGGGTGGCCCCACGCTGTCCCCAGGGCTTGAGGGGGGGACCATGTGTGTCCCCCACTCCCCATCCAACCCCAAGTGATGCCTTTGCCACCCTGCCAGGGCTTAGGGTGCTGTGGCTTGGTGGCGTGGGGTTGCTCCTGCCTCAGTTTCCCCCTGCGTGGGGCCAGCCGTGTCTGTGGGGTGTGGGACCCGGGGAGGGCGGCGTGGGGACATGCGTGTGCGGGCGTTTGTCCCCGGCGCTGGTGGCGTTTCCTCCGGAGGACACAAACACATCAGCGGGGCCATAAAGGGGAGGAAAGGGCCGTGGCTTCTTTCCGTGACGTGGGGCAGGGCTGGCTTCCTCCCCCACCCCACCGAGGTGGGGGGCAGAGGGGGACCCCCAGATATGAGGGGGTGGCGGCACCCTTGTGGTCCCCAGCTTGGGGATCCCCACCGTGCAGGATCAGCCTGTGGTGGCACCGCCTGTGTCCTGGCACTGCTTTTGGGGGGCTGTGGGTGCTGCTGGGGCACCCCAGGGTGGAGGAGTTGGGGTGTGGGTGCTCCATTACACACCAGTGCTGTGAACCTCCCTGTATTTACTGGGTGGCTTCGGCTTTTCCCTGGCCGTGCCTCAGTTTCCCCACCTGCACAGCGAGACCCCCGCCGTTCCCAGACCCTTCCTGGGGGCTCAGAGCTGCATCCCACAACCAAACCTTCTCCCACACGGAAAATCTGAGGTTCCTCTGTGTCCAGAGCAGCCTGTCCGGGGCTGTGCCCCCCCCCCCGTGCCACCCGCCCTCCCCGAGCGCTCTCCCAAATTGAATTCCCCTCCAGCTGCAGATGCTCGGGAATTCAATTTCCCAGTTCCCAGCAGAGACTGGGAAATGAGCATCCTCCTCCCAGCCGGATCCCATTAGTGCCCCCCCCCCGTCCCACCCCCCCTGCCACCGGGAGGGGCTGCAGGAATGTCCCACTGCTCCCATCCCTGTGTGACACCTGGCTGTCCCCATCCCACTGCTCCCATCCCTGTGTGATACCCAGCTGTCCCTGTCCCCCTCTCCATCCGTGTCCCCAGAGTGTCACTATGCTCCCGAGTGGATCCAGGCCAGAAAACATCTAGGAAAGTCCTTAAATCCCAGCCTGGAGGTGGCCGGTGGGGACAGGAAGGGGACAGCGTGCTCGGGAAAGCCTTCCAGGAACGCCGTGTCCCGGGGATGCGCATGGTGCCAGGTCCCCCCGGCACTGCCTGCGCCTGGGGCCCTGTGGCGATGCTCAGCCCCGTGCCCGGCTCTGCCACCGGTGCCAGCTCGGTGCCACCATGGGCACAGTGGCCGCTATAAATGTCCCTGTCCCTCGGGATGAAGGCGGTTGGGTACCAGGGATGCTCCTGATGATGGAGCAGTTTCCCTGTGGCTGCATCGGGAGGATAGGGAAGGGTCTGGACACCGCCCTGGCCACCTGCACCCCTGTCCCAGTCCCTGTCCCCACCTCCTGGCATGTTATTGATGGGCACCACAGTCTTGTGGGGCGGGCAGCTCCGTGCTGGGAACAGAAGGGCGGCCAGGTCAAGGGACACCTTGGTGACACTGCAGTGCTGCTGCAGCCCTAAAATGGGCTGGGGCAGGAGGTGGTGGGATGAGAGGGGTCTATGTCCCCCTCTCTGCCAGGGGACATGAGCTGGGGACATGTGACATGGGGCTGAGCAGGGTTTGTGTCCCCCTGCCCACCATGGGACATGGGTTGGGGACAGGTGACATGGGGCTGAGCAGTGTTTGTGTCTCCCTCCCTGCCAGGGGACATGGGTTAGGGGCAGGTAACATGGGGCTGAGTGGGGTCCATGTCCCCCTGCCCACCATGGGACATGGGTTGGGGACAGGGGACATGGGACTAAGCAGGGTCCCTGTCCCCTTCCCCACAACAGGACGTGGGTTAGGGGCAGGGGACATGGAGTTGAGAAGGGTCCATGTCCACTTCCCCACCAGGGGACATGGACTGGGGACAGGTGACATGGGGCTGAGAGGGGTCTGTACCCCCCTCTCTGCCATGGGGCTGGGGGGGATCCATGTGCCCTTCCCTGCCAGGGGCCATGGGTTGGGGCCATGGGTTGGAGACAGGTGACATAGGACTGAGAGGGGTCTGTGTCCCCCTCCCCGCCATGGGACATAGGTTAGGGACAAGTGACATGGGACTGAGTGGGGTCTGTGTCCCCCTCCCTGCCATGGGACATGGGCTGGGGACAAGTGACATGGGGCTGGCCCTCCCCAGCTGGGCTCAGCCCCTGGCCCCATTGCTGGCCGCTTTTGGCCAGCGGGGCCGGCAGCGCCGTTCCAAGGAGGCCACGATGTTCCCGGGGACGGGAAATCCTTGAGGAGCACGGTGGCAGTCCCGGCCGTTTGTCCTACCCGACACAGGGACATCAACAGGAAGCGACCTTGACCTTGGCTCTGTCCCATCAGCGCGGGGAGGCGTGGGTGGGATGGGGGGGCACGGTGTGGGGACAGTCCCCAAAGGTCTGGGCTGGGGGGGGATGTTGGGGTGGAAAATTGGCTGGTGAAATTAGGGGGGGAGAGTGTGGTGTCACTGTGGTGTCCCCAGGGAGTGACGGGCCACCAGGGCACGCGCCGTGCAAAGGGCTTGTGCAAAGGGCCCTGTGTAAAGAGCCCCATGCAAACGGCTTGTGCAAAAGGGCCCGTGCAAATGCCCTGTGCAAATGACTTGTGCAAAAGGGCTTGTGCAAATGGCTTGTGCAAAGTGCCCTGTGAAAATGCCCCGTGCAAAGGGCCCGTGCAAACTGCTCCATGCAAATGGTTTGCACTGCCCCATGTAAACTGCCCTGTGCAAATGCCCTGTGCAAATGGTTTGCACTGTCTGTGCAAACTTCCCTGTGCAAACGGTTTGCAGTGCCTGTGCAAACCTCGCTGTGCAAGCTGCCCTGTGCAAGTGCCCTGTGCAAATGGTTTGCATCACCCATGCAAACTGCCCCGTGCAAGCCGCCTTGTGCAAATGCCCCGTGGAAAGTGGCCTGTGCAAACGGCTTGCACTGCCCTGTGTAAATGGCCCGTGCACACCACCCCGTGCAGCTGCCCCCGTGGGGCACCCCCTGCATTAACCACTGCAGCTCATTTGCCCAGCGTGTGCCTGGCCAGGGCATGGGATGGGGAGATGGGATGGAGGGATAGAGGGATGAGGAGGGAGGGATGGAGGGATGGGATGGAGGGATGAGGAAGAGATGGAGGGATGGGATGGAGGGATGAGGAGGAGGGAATGGAGGGATGGGATGGATGAGGAGGAGGGGATGGATGGATGGATGGATGGAGGGATGAGGAAGAGATGGAGGAATGGGATGGAGGGATGAGGAGAAGGGAATGGAGGGATGGATGGATGGAGGGATGAGGAAGAGATGGAGGAATGGGATGGAGGGATGAGGAGGAAGGAATGGAGGGATGGATGGATGAGGAGGATGGGATGGAGGGATGGGATGGAGGGATGGATGGATGAGGAGGATGGGATGGAGGGATGGGACAGAGGGATGGGATGGAGGGATGAGGAGGATGGGATGGAGGGATGGATGGATGAGGAGGATGGGATGGAGGGATGGGATGGAGGGATGCACTGAGCTCAGCACACCCCCAGTGCCACCCTGAGCTGATCCTGCACGGCTGAATGGGGAAACTGAGGCAGGTGTGGGCATGCAGAACTTCTGGTGTGCTTTTTTGGGGTGAGGGTTGGATCTGCTGCAACAGCACCCCGAGTAAACGAGCCTGGGGAGGGAAGAGAGATCCCAGGAGTGTTCCCTTCCCGGTATCCTCGTTAGTCCCCGATAACAGATGAGGTAATTAAGGCGCTACCTCGGGTTCGAGGTTGTTGCAGTGTGATTAGATTAAAGCAATGTGATTTGGGACCAAGAGCAGCTCTTTAATCTGGGATGGAAGGGCTGGGAGGAGATGGATGGCTTCCCGGGTGGGCTCTGTCCCTCCCTCTGTCTGTCCATCCCTCTGCCCTTCCATCCCTCCATCCATCCCTCTGCCCTTCCATCCCTCCATCCATCCCTCTGCCCTTCCATCCCTCCATCCATCCTTCCCTTCATTGCTCCCTCCCTCCCTCCCTCCCTCCCTCCCTCCATCCCTCCATCCCTCCTCCCCCAGCTGCCCTGGGCCTTGCCCAGTGCTTGTCCTGGGAGTGCTGCTGGGGGGGATACGGGGGATGCTGCTGGGGGGGATACGGGGGATGCTGCTGGGGGGGATACGGGGGATGCTGCTGGGGGGGATACAGGGGATGCTGCTGGGGGGGATACGGGGGATGCTGCTGGGGGGCATACGGGGGATGCTACTTCCACATCCCATCCCATTGGAGAGGATTCCCAGGGGAACAGCGGCGCTGGGACTGAGGGAAGGATCCTGGAGCAGTGCAGGGACAGGATGACAGTGACCCCTTCCCAGTGCCCCGTTAGGAACCACTTCCCTTGCTCCGTGCCTCAGTTTCCCCACTCGCTCCCCCCTTCCCCGAGCCTGCCCTCGCTCTCTGCCTGCACACAGCTCCTGCCTGCTCGTTGTCAGCCCCACGTTGCTAACACACAGCCAGAGCCCGGCTATATTTAACCACCGCGGCCAGAACAGGGGGTGGGGGGGGTGTTGGCAGGGAGCCCCCGCTCGGGGAAGGGAGCAGAGCCGGGGGGTTCAGCACTGCCGGAGGCGTGGGGGGGGGGAGGCGGGAGAGGAGGTGGATGAATCACAGCGCTGGGATATTTTTAACATCTCCAGATTGCTCGGGGAATGTTTGGGATGGGCGATGCTGGGGTGTGCAGCTGCTGGGGCTCAGTTTGGGGGGGGGCCTAAAGTGAGGGGGTGGGTGTCGCACATAGGAGGGGGACAAGCAGGGCTCAGCTGCTCCCCTGGGAGATGGGGATGACCGTGGTGGTGTTGGCATGTGTCCTAGGGAGGTGACACTGTGGTGTCTGTCCCCAAGCCCTGGGTATGATGGGGGGGTGGGGGGGAGGGAGAAGGGGGGGCTCTGGACAAAAAGGAGGCGGGAGGGGAGGAAGTGTCCTGGAAAAGGGAAAGTGATGGGGTAAGGCAGAGCTGTGGCATGGGAGTGTCCCTGTCTGTGGGCACCGGACCCACTGCCTGCAGGTTTGGGGACAGGCAGGGAGCCCCTGGGGGTACCCTGGCCCCTGGGTGTCCCCACACTGGGGACACGGGGAGGGGACACAGGTGGTGGCAGCAGGAATACTTCCCTGTCAGGTGGGACAGCGTGACGAGATCCAGAGGCCAGCGGCTGCATCCCATGGGATGAGATGGGATGGGATGGGATGGAATGATCCGTGTCCCACATGGGGACCACTGGGGGGACTCCGGGGGGAGGGGGGTGTCAATGGTCACCCCCCCCCATGGGTGGGGGCGATGCCAGCAGGATGTGATACCCGTGGGCACAGAGATCCGTGTGCTCAACATCTGGGATGCTCTTAATTTAATTAGGGTTCCCCAAGGTGGGGGGGTGGGGGGGCGGGGGTGAAGCTGTGCAGACACAGCGATGTCCGGCACTAATTAGGGAATTAATTGGGATCATTTCCCCGGTGTTCCCAAGTGGATAAAACCCCGTAGGAGGGGAGGAGCAGGAGCCATGCTCCGAGGGGGGGGACACACATCCCCCATGTGGGGGGACAACCCCCCCCCATGTCCCACAATAATTTAGTGGAGGGTCACATCCCTCCACTAAATTATTTGTGGCTTTCCAGAGAAGAAACGCTTGGGATGGGATTTCTCCATCCCATAAACACCCGGAGAGGCCACGAGGAGGAAGGGGGGGGCGGCCCAAATCCAGCTGCTGGGGCCAGCGGTGGGGGGGATGGATCTGTCCCCCAAATCCCCCCCAGCACTGGTGAATTCCCTTTGGAAAATTCCCAGTGGAAAAGAGGCTTTTCCAGCCCGGTGGGGTGCATGGGGGTGGGTGGGATGAGTTGGGGGGGGCGTTCTGGGGGTGGCTCCTGAGTGGGGCCATTAAATCAGAGCGATAAACAGAGGTGACAGTGGGGCCTGGGGGGGGCGGTGCTGAGCCTGCAGTGGGAATTTTGTTTGGGATATGCTATTTATGGCAATGGATGGGATGGCAGAGGGATGGAGCCCCCCCTGGAGCGCCCCCTGGCTCAGGGCTGAGGGGTGCAGGGCCCCAACCACGGGTCCGAGGAATCCTCAGGGATGGGGGGAATGAAGGGGTGAATGGGATGGGGGGGATGAGGGGGATGAGGGGGGTGTGAATGGGATAAATGGGATGAGGGGGGTGAATGGGATAGGGGTGATGGGGGGGGTGTGAATGGGATAAATGGGATGAGGGGGGTGAATGGGATAGGGGGGATGGGGGGGGGTGAATGGGATAAATGGGATGAGGGGGATGAAGAGGATGGAGGTGATGAAGAGGATGAGGGGGGTGAATGGGATGGGGAGGATGGGGGGAATGAATGGGATGAGGGTGATGGAGGGCATGAGGGGGGTGAAAGGGATAAATGGGATAAGGGGGATGAAGGGGATGAGGGGGATGGTTGGGATTACTGGGATAGTTGGGATGAGCAAAATGAGTGGGATTACTGGGATGAGCAGGATTACTGGGATGGTTGGGATGAGCGAGATGAGTGGGATTACTGGGATGGCTGGTGGTACTGGGATGGTTGACATGCCCTTCCCAATCCCCCCTCACTCCCCCGGTGCTGCACCCCCTCCCTCTCTCTCCTCATTTCGGGAATGTTTTCTTTATCCCGTGCATCCTCTCCCCCCTCTCCGGGGCCAGCCCCACATTCCCATCCCCATTCCCACCACACCCCCCCTCCAGCTGCCACCCATCCGTCCCCACGCTGGGCATGGCGGGGATGCTGGGCCACCAGGGAGGGACAGAGGGACAGGAGGGCGGACAGAGGGACAGGAGGGCAGACAGAGGGACAGGAGGAGGGACAGAGGGACAGGAGGGCGGACAGAGGGACAGGAGGGCGGACAGAGGGACAGGAGGGCGGACAGAGGGACAGGAGGACAGGCAGAGGGACAGGAGGGCGGACAGAGGGACAGGAGGGCGGACAGAGGGACCGGAGGGCAGGCAGAGGGACAGGAGGGCGGGCAGAGGGACAGGAGGACAGGCAGAGGGACAGGAGGATGGACAGAGGCACAGGAGGGCGGACAGAGGGACAGGAGGACGGACAGAGGGACAGGAGGACGGACAGGAGGACGAGGCCCGGCTGTATTCTACAGTGCATGTGTCTCCAGTGTGAGTATGGGACTGGAGACGCGGCCCTGTTGGAATAACAACCGGCGCCCACATCGTCACCGGGAGGTGCCACCGCCACCGCCGGCCACGCCGGGTCGGGCCCCGTGGCCCAGGGTGTCCCCGGGGTGGGTGAGTGGCACTGCCACGGCGAGGGGTGCTGGCCCTGGTGATGTCACATGGGGTGCAGGGCGGCACCTCTATCCATCCTGACGCTGTCCCTGGCACTGGGAGTGGTGGTGGGGGATGTCCCTTGCCATGGGGACCTTGGGGACATGAGGGAGGTGAGGGAGGGATTGCCTGGTGTCCCTCCCTGTGGCCTCAGGCCACCTCCTGTCCTCTCTCCCCAGGATGCCCTGCTGAGCCTGGGGGCTGTCATCGATGTCACCTGCCTGCGGGACACCCTCCGCCATGCCCTTGTCACCCTGCTGCCCAGAGTGGTAGGTGACACACACACACACGGGTGGATTCTCTGCTGGTTGAGCTTGAGCTGGGGTCTTCTCCTCAGTGACCTCCCCCCATATGGGCCACTTGTCACCTGGTTGCCATTTGAAGTATGGGTTGACATTTGTGACTCTCCGGTCCCTGGTCCTCAGCGGTCCCCAAGGAGCAGGCAGGGAGTGACATGGGGTCCCCTGGGAGCTGTGGAGCCCCTAATGGCCTCGTGGCCCTGGGCTGGTGGTGGCCATTGGGTGCTGGTGGTGGCCATGGGTGCTGGTGGCCTGGGTGCTGGCCATGGGGTGCTGGTGGTGGCCCCAGGGTGCCACTGGTGGCCATGCAGTGCTGGTGACCCTGGTACTGCTGGTGGCCCTGCAGTGCTGGTGGCCCCAGGATGCCACTGGTGGCCCTGCAATGCTGCTGGCTCTGGTGCCACTGGTGGCCTTGGTGCTGCTGGTGGCCCCGGTGCCTCTGCTGTCCAAGCATCAGGCAGCCATCATGCCAGTGCCATACCATGGGGGTCACAGCCATGACCACAAGGCCAAGGGCAGGGGGCTGGGGTCCGTGGGACCCCCTGAGCAGGGTTGGGGCACCGTGCCCATGGGGGGGCTGCAAAGGGGGGAGGGCAGTGAGCGTGCGTGGGGAAACTGAGGCACGTTCTCCTCGCAGAGCCAGGCTGGGGGACCTGGCAGGAGGGGGGAAGGGGGTGCTGATCCCCCCAGGGGGGCGGGGGGTGAGGGTTGGGGTGGGGGTCCCCATCCCTCAGCCCTGCCTGCTCCCCCCAGGAGCACGTCTACATCTACCTGCTGGATGGGGACACCCGGCTGATCTGCGATGACCCCCCCCATGAGCTGCCACCCCAGGGGAAGCTCAGGTGAGTCCCCCCCATCCCCCCTGCCATATGTGTGTGTGCACACGCGTGTGCATGGAGGGCGTGGGCGTGGGCCCACAGGGAGCTCCCCGGGAGCTGGGCACTGGTGTGGGAGAGTGTGTGCATGGGGACACACGTGTGCACAGGGACATACGTGTGCAGGGACACACACGTGTGCACAGGGGCTGTGTGTGTGCAGGGGACACGCGTACCCACACATGCTGCACAGTCCGGGTGGCCCTGTCCCCTCTCTGAGCATGTGGGTCCCCAGCCCGGGGGGTGTCCCTGCCCCAGGGGGCTATTGGTGTGTCCCCCTCCTGGTGGCAGTGGCTCAGGTGTCCCCATCCCTGTCCCCCATCCCTGTCCCCCATCCCTGTCCCCCATCCCTGTCCCCCATCCCTGTCCCCATCCCTGTCCTCCATCCCTGTCCTCCATCCCTGTCCTCCATCCCTGTCCTCCATCCCTGTTCCCCATCCCTGTCCCCCATCCCTGTCCCCCATCCCTGTCCCCATCCCTGTCCCTGTCCCTGCAGGGATGCGGTGCGGAGGCAGACGCGGCTGGAATGCGGGGGGCTGCTCCCTGCCGAGCTCCCCGGCCAGCACCTGGGGCCCCTGGCAGCACCCCTGTCCCCTGGCACCCAAGGTGGGGGACACGGCGGGGAGGTGGCATGTGGGTGAGGGGGTGGGCATGGAGCTGGGGGGGGAGGATGTGGGAGAGTGGGTGGGCATAGGTGAGGGTGGGTGGGGGGATGGAAGGAAGGGCAGCTGGGTGGGTGACACATGGGGACATGGTGGGGACATGGTGGGGACACCGCCCCCTCAGTGTCCACTTGTGACCGACCCTCTCTCTCCTCCCAGTGCTCATCATCCCACTGGTGGACAAGGACAGCGGGACCGTAGTGTGTGTCATCCTGGTGAGCGTGGGGACAGGGGACAGGCTTTGGGGGACAGGGCCAGGGCCTGGCCACTGGGGGTCCTCACCCCATCACCCCCCCAAACCCAGGTACACTGTGGTCAGCTGAGCGAGTCGGACGAGCAGAACCTGCGTGCCCTGGAGAGACACGTGAGTGACACCGACTTGGCTGTGTCACCCAGCACTTGGGGACCTGCCACCCCACTGTCCCCCTTGTCCCTCGCAGACGGTGGTGGCGTACCAGCGCCTACAAGCCCTGCAGAAGCTGCAGCCCTGGCCCCAGGTCAGCCTCTCCACCAGCTCCTCCCAGAACTCCCCGGAGAAGGTGCCCAACAGTGGCTACAGCGACCTGGACTGCAAGATCCTGCAGCTCTGCGGTGACACGGGGGGGACGCTGTGGTGGGGGGGACAGGGACAGGGACATGCGCAGGGTGACAGAGGGGTGCTGACCCCTTGATGGTGCTGTCACCCCTCGTGTAGGTGAGCTGTACGACCTGGATGCCACCTCGCTCCAGCTCAAGGTCATCAACTATGTGAGTAGTCACCCCCTTCCAGCCCCAGTAGTCACCCCCCAGCTCCCTCTCACATGGGGGAGCCCCATTTTATATCCAACCCCCCCCCAAATCCCCCAAAGCAAAGCCTCAAGAATCAGCTGCGTAGCCATCAGTAGTCACCAGAATGAACGGTCTTGTCATAACCATCAATAGTCACCAGAGTGAACGGTCTTGTCATAACCATCAGTAGCCTCCAGAGTGAACGGCCTTGTCATAACCATCAGTAGCCACCAGAGTGAACGGCCTTGTCATAACCATCAGTAGCCTCCAGAGTGAACGGCCTTGTCATAACCATCAGTAGCCACCAGAGTGAACGGCCTTGTCATAACCATCAGTAGCCTCCAGAGTGAACGGCCTTGTCATAACCATCAGTAGTCACCAGAGTTAACACTGCCACCTTAAACAGAACCTAGGGGTCCCCTCCTGCTCTCTAACATCCTATACACACCCCTCAGTAGTGTCCAGAGTGAACAGCCTTGCCCTTGCCATCACTAGGCTCCAGAGTGAACACCATCAGCTACAGAAAAGAGATTCTAGGGGGTCACCTGGCTCTGTGGGTGCCCTGGGTGGCAGAGGAGGGGCGTGGGGGGAGGCTGGGGTATGTTGGGGTGCTGACCCCCCCCTGGTGTGTCCCCCTCTGTGTCCCCTCCCCAGCTGAAGCAGGAGACCCAGTCGCTGTGCTGCTGCCTCCTGCTTGTCTCTGAGGACAACCACCAGCTCTTCTGCCAGGTGGGTGTCACCAGGCTGGGACCCCCCCACCCTGACCCCCACCCCATGGGGCCAGCGGGTCCCATTGTACCCCCCAAGGGACACGGCCACTGTCCCCTAGCCACCGCCCCCATCTCTCTGTCCCTTCCAGGTGGTTGGGGACCGTGTCCTAGAGGAGGAGATCAGCTTTTCTGTGAGTGGGGTGGCACAGGGGGGTGGTGACCAGGTCTGGGGGTGTCCCCAGGGTGGGGGGGACGCACAGGGGGTCCCATGGATTCACTTGTCCCCTCCACCCACAGCTCACCTTCGGGCGCCTGGGGCAGGTGGTGGAGGACAAGAAGTCCATCACCTTGAAGGACATCAGTGAGGTGGGTGCCAGCTCTCCTGTCCTGGCTGGGGACTGTCCCCTCCCCTGTCACCCAACACGTGGGGACACTGGGGTTTGCTGGAGGGGGTGTTGGAGGTCAAAGCCTGCCCCATCTCACCCCCTCCTCGCAGGAGGAGCACAAGCAGCTGAGCAGCATGTTGGGCTCTGAGGTCACCTCCATGCTCTGTGTCCCTGTCATCAGCCGGGCCACCTCCCAGGTGGTGGCACTGGCCTGCGCCTTCAACAAGCTGAGTGGGGACAGGTGAGTGACTAGCTTTGGGGGGGAGAGGGTGGGCAGGATGGAACCCTTGGGGCTGGTGGAGCATCATCAGCATGGAGGAAGGGGGTGTAGGGAGAGGGGCCTGAGGTGTCACCTCCCCGTGGTGGCTTTTGTCCCCTCCCCAGGTACACAGAGACGGATGAGCACAAGATCCAGCACTGCTTCTGCTACACCTCCACGGTGCTCACCAGCACCTTGGCCTTCCAGAAGGAGCAGAAGCTCAAGTGCGAGTGCCAGGTGAGCGCCCCTGGGGACACGTCCCACCCACGCGTGTCACATGGCACGCCGGTCACCCACGGTGTCCCCTCTGTCCCCTCTCCCAGGCTCTGCTGCAGGTGGCCAAGAACCTCTTCACGCACTTGGGTAGGTGCAGGCGTGGCGTGGGGGGGAGTCCACAGGTACATACATGTGCACTCACACGTGCACACACACATGCACACACGTGCAAACATGCAGACACGTGCACACACACGTGCCAATGCATGCACATTCACCCATGCATGCACACACACGTGTGCAAACACGGACACATCCACACATGCACGTGTGTACATATGCACTTGCACACACACGTGCCAATGCATGCACATTCACCCATGCATGCACACACACGTGTGCAAACATGGACACATCCACACATGCACATGTGTACATATGCACTTGCACATGCAGACACATGCACACACATGTGCCAATGCACACACATTCACCCATGCATGCATACACGGACACATGTCCACACATACACACACATGTGCCAATGCACACACATTCACCCATGCATGCACACATGTGTGCAAACACGGACACATGTCCACACATACACACATGCACTCACATGTGCTCACAGGCACACCTATGCACATGTGCACACACAAATACACACAGGCACACACGTGTGCACATGCAGACATGCATCCACACATGCACACACACGTGCACACATGCACTCACATGTGCACACACACGTGCACACACGTGCCCCCCCTCCTCACAGCCCCCTCCCCAGCCCGATCCGCCCTGCCCTGCAGAGTGTGTGTGTGTGTGTGTGTGTGCTGCACCCCCCCGCTGGGGGCACACTCAGCTGAGCCCCCCCATTCATGACACGAGTGGGGCGCAGCGGGAGGTCCCTGACAGCGGGGGGTCCCTGACATCCCCCCCCCCGCAGATGATGTCTCGGTTCTGCTCCAGGAGATCATCACAGAGGCGCGGAACCTCAGCAACGCGGAGATGTGAGTGGGTGTGGGGGGGACACGAGTGGGTGTGGGGGGCGTGCCAGGACTCCCGTGGGTGCGGGTGACACCGGTGACATCTCTTCCAGATGCTCCGTGTTCCTGCTGGACCGGCTCAGCCACGAGCTGGTGGCCAAGGTGTTTGATGGTGGCGTGGTGGATGACGAGGTGGGCGCGGGGACAGTTTCGGGGGGGATGTCCCCAATCCCGTGCCATGCTGGTGACACCTTTGTCCCTACCCCCAGAGCTATGAGATCCGGATCCCGGCGGATCAGGGCATCGCCGGGCACGTGGCCACCACCGGGAAGATCCTGAACATCAAGGACGCGTACTCCCACCCCCTCTTCTACCGGGGGGTGGACGACAGCACCGGCTTCCGCACCAGGAACATCCTCTGCTTCCCCATCAAGAACGAGAGCCAGGGTGGGGACATGGGACACTGGGAGATGGGGATGTGGTGGTGGCACCTGGCACAAGGGCATGGTGCTGGCACTTCATGTGTGGGCACGATCCTGTCCCCATCATGTGGCACCATCCTGTCCCCTCCACATGGCCACAGCACTGTCCCCAGCATGTGGACAAGATCCTGTCCCCAGCAGAGGGACCTGATGGTGTCCCCTGTCCCCTCTGTCCCCAGAGGTGATCGGGGTGGCGGAACTGGTCAATAAGATCAATGGCCCCTGGTTCAGCAAATTTGATGAGGACCTGGCCACCGCCTTCTCCATCTACTGCGGCATCAGCATCGCCCACGTGTGTCCCACGGGATGGACTGGGATGGGTGATGGGATGGGTGATGGGCTGGGATGGGGATGGGGATGGGATGGAGATGGGGATGGGATGGGACAGGGATTGGGATGAGATGGGGATGGGATGGGATGGGACAGGGATTGGGATGAGATGGGACGGGGATGGGGATGGGGAGGGAATGGGGATGGGATGGGATGGGACAGGGATTGGGATGAGATGGGACGGGGATGGGGATGGGGAGGGAATGGGGATGGGATGGGATGGGACAGGGATTGGGATGAGATGGGACGGGGATGGGGATGGGGAGGGAATGGGGATGGGATGGGGATGGGGATGGGAAGGAGATAGGGATGGGAAGGAGATGGGATGGGGAGGGGATGGGGAGGGAATGGGGATGGGGATGGGATGGGAATGTGTTGGGATGGGGATGGGATGGGAATGGGGATGGGATGGGGATGGGATGGGAATGTGTTGGGATGGGGATGGGATGGGATAGGGATGGGGATGGGATGGGATGGGAAGGAGATGGGGATGGGATGGGGTGGGAATGGGGATGGGATGGGGTGGGAATGGGGATGGGATGGGGATGGGATGGGAATGTGTTGGGATGGGGATGGGATGGGAATGTGTTGGGATGGGGATGGGATGGGATGGGATGGGATGGGAAGGAGATGGGGATGGGGATGGGATGGGGTGGGGATGGGGATGGGATGGGGTGGGAATGGGGATGGGATGGGGATGGGATGGGATGGGGATGGGGATGGGATGGGATGGGACAGGATGGGGATGGGATGGGGATGGGATGGGGTTGTGTTGGGATGGGATGGGGAGGGCACATGCAGGGAGCAGGGCTGTGCCAGCGGGTCAGGGTGGGCTGGGGGTCCTGGGGGGTGCTGGGGGAGGTTTGGGGGGCTCTGGCCACCCCCAGCACTCAGGTCCCCCCCTCCCACCCCACAGTCACTGCTGTACAAGAAGGTGAACGAGGCGCAGTACCGCAGCCACCTGGCCAACGAGATGATGATGTACCACATGAAGGTGAGGTGACACGGGGACAGGGACCCCCGCTGCCAGCATGGATCCCCCACACTCCACCCTGAGGTGGTGGCCCAGTGAGGTGGTGGTGACACCCTGGGGCTTTCCGCTCTTGCTGGGGCTGATGTGGCCCAGGGGACAGTGTGGGGACACCCTGGGGACACGGTCACAGGGTGTGGCAGCGGCAATGGCTCCCGCAGGTGTCGGACGATGAGTACACCAAGCTGCTGAGCGAGGGCATCCAGCCCGTGTCCACCATCGACCCCAACTTCGCCAACTTCACCTACACGCCGCGCTCGCTGCCCGAGGACGACACCTCCATGGTGAGGACCTTGGGGACAGTCCCCAACTGCCACCAACCCCCCCATCTGCCCTCGGTCAGGTCATGTACCCCAACCTGGGTGCTTGGGGGCTGGTAAGGGGGGATGCAGCTGTACCCCATGAGCATCACCCTGCTGCCAGGCAGGGGTGGCACAGAGGGGACCCTGCTGGGTGTTGTCATCTCCTGCCACCCACCCTGTCCCCTCCGCAGGCCATCCTGAGCATGCTGCAGGACATGAACTTCATCAACAACTACAAGATGGACCGTCAGACACTCACCAGGTGAGTCCCCACCCCTGTCCCCATCCCCGTGCACACCTGTGGGACCCCTGGGCAAGTGGGGGTCCCCAGGGGGTGAAGACCCCCCCGTCCTCATGGCCCTGTCCCCCTCCGAGGTTCTGCCTGATGGTGAAGAAGGGCTACCGTGACCCCCCCTACCACAACTGGATGCACGCCTTCTCTGTCTCCCACTTCTGCTACCTGCTCTACAAGAACCTGGAGCTTGTCAACTACCTGGAGTAAGGCCAGGCACTGTCCCTGTCCCTGTCACCGTCCCTCAGCCCGTCTGGGGCTCTCCCTTCCCTCCTGCCTGCCTCAGTTTCCCTCCTTCCCCCCACCCAGAGACATCGAGATCTTTGCCCTCTTCATCTCCTGCATGTGCCACGACCTGGACCACAGAGGCACCAATAACTCCTTCCAGGTGGCCTCGGTGAGCCGAGCCCAGCGCTGGGACGTGCATGGGTGGGGGGGACAATGATGGGGACAGAGGTGGGATGGGGTCTTCACCCCCATAGCTCCATGACTCTGGTTGCTTTGCCTTGCAGAAATCGGTCCTGGCTGCGCTGTACAGCTCAGAGGGTTCTGTCATGGAGGTAAGGTCCCCCCTAGACCTCCCCCGTGCCCGGCTCCGGCGGCATTCCAGCCTGTTCCCTGCCTGCTCCCACCGCTCCGGCTTCTCCTGCAGAGGCACCACTTTGCCCAAGCCATCGCCATCCTCAACAGTCAAGGCTGCAACATCTTTGACCACTTCTCCCGCAAGGTGAGCCCCCAACCGTGTCACCTCTCTCATGCCACCCCACTCCCAACCCCCAGCTCCCCATCCCTGGATCCACCCCTTGGGATGTAGGGGACATGGAGCTGGTCACGGTAGCCACCTTGCCTGGCTTTGTAGGACTACCAGCGCATGCTGGACCTCATGAGGGACATCATCTTGGCCACTGACCTGGCCCACCACCTGCGCATCTTCAAGGACCTCCAGAAAATGGCAGAAGGTGAAGCTCCCAAGGATTGGGATTGGGGATGTGGTGGGAACTCATCCCACCAAGGCTTGGGAGGTGGCATGGCAGGTCTTGGTTGTCCCCAAAGTCTTCATGGAGGGGGGTGATGGGGGTTGTGGGGCTCCTTCCTACGGCCCCCACCCCAACCCTTGCCCCACTCCGTGCCCGGCAGTGGGCTACGACCCCAAGAACAAGCAGCACCGCAGCCTATTGCTCTGCCTGCTCATGACCTCCTGTGACCTCTCCGACCAGACCAAGGGCTGGAAGACCACCAGGAAAATCGCGGTGAGTGCCCCACTGTGAGGATGACCCCCTGAATGTCACCTCCTCACCCCCCCTGGGTCACCCACACGTCCTCAGGTGCTGGGGACCAGCCTTCTCGCAGTGGAGGTGCCCCATGGAGGTAGACCACCCAACAGCGTGTCCCTGCCCAGTGTAGACCTGTTCTCCTGCAGTCATGGAGAAGGTTCTGGAGGGCAGGTGGGGTGGGAGGATCACACCAGGCATGCACCCCCCCCAGACTGACAGCTTGTCCCTTGCAGGAGCTGATCTACAAGGAGTTCTTCTCCCAGGGTGACCTGGTAGGTAGCACCAAGGCTTGGAGCAGCGTTGGGTTTGGCCAACGCTCTTGGCAAGCGCCAAGGTGGGGCTTGGATGAAGTTTGGGAGCTGGGGGGGGGGCGAGCAGGGAGGTTTTACCTGGGAACGGGGAGGGGTTGGCCATTGGTATTGACCCTGTGCTTGCCACCGCTGCAGGAGAAGGCCATGGGCAACCGCCCGCTGGAGATGATGGACCGGGAGAAGGCCTACATCCCCGAGCTGCAGATCAGCTTCATGGAGCACATCGCTATGCCCATCTACAAGTGAGCCCCACCAGGACTGGCACGGGCACTGGGGGTCCCTCTCCCATCACACACCCACCTCTTTACCATGCCAGGGTGGGATGGGAGGTGTAGAGCAGGGGGTCTTGGAGATGTTAAGGTCTTGGAGATGTTAAGGAGGTCTTGGAGATGTTAAGGAGGTCTTGGAGATGTTAAGGAGGTCTTGGAGATGTTAAGGGGGTTTCCAAGCAGTGAGGATGGGGGAACGGGGTTGTACCCAACTAAAGGGGTGTAACCCCATGCTGATGGGGTGTGTCCCCCCGCCCCCAGGTTGCTGCAGGACCTCTTCCCCAAGGCGGCAGAGCTCTACGAGAGGGTGGCCAGCAACCGGGAGCAGTGGACCAAGGTGTCCCACAAATTCACCATCCGGGGTTTGCCCAGTAACAACTCCCTGGACTTTCTGGATGAAGAATATGACCCTCAAGCCCCCGACCCCCAACTCAACGGCATCCTGGAGCTTGAGGGGGGACAACCCGAGGCGGGGACCGAGTGACAAGGGTCATGGGAGGGGACACCATGGCTGGGATTGGGGACCAGGAGCATCCTCAACCCTCATCCCCCCACTCATGGGGAGGAGGTTTGGGGGGACATTAGTGACTCCGGACCACCACAATGAGGTCCTTCCCCACCGGTGGGTGACTGTCCCCTCCCTCTGGGACAGGTATTCAGGTGTCCCCTCCACCCAGTGATCCCCAGACCTCTCTTTGCTGGGACTCTGCCTCGGTGGCCGGGGACACTGGGGGAGACACTGTGGGCTTGGGGGATGGATGTGCTTTAAATTGCCTTAAGGCTGGAGGTCCTGTCCCCACAGGGTGACGATGGGGATGATGTCCTGGGTGGAGGTATCCCCAGGAGGAGTTGTCCCCCTGAAATGGGTCTGTGGGGGTCAGTGGGATGGAGGGGGATGGTGTGGGACAGGATGGTGAGGGGCAGTGGGAGTGCTGGTGGGGTGGGCTGCAGGTCACGGGGGTGGTCCCTATGGATGGGGACATGGAGGGGCTGAGGCTCTGCTGGGAGGAGAGAAGAGCCACCTGGAGCAGGATGGCCATGGCCATGGGGATGCTCCTGCTACACCAGCCCCCCCCCCCACTGCAGAACCCCCCCTGGGTCCCCCCAGACCCACTCACCCCATGGAAGGACTCGTGTCCCTCACCCAGCCCGGTCCCACGCAGCCACGTCCCCTGCAAGGGCTACACGCGTGCCAGGGCTGGGGGGTGGTCCCTGCTCCTGGTTTGCACGCACGGGGGGCTGCGCTCCCGTGGGGACACCGCAGAGGGTCTGGTCCCCACCATGTCCCCACCTGGGAACCTCCTCTCTGCAAGTGGCTGCACCAGTGACCAACATGTCCATGAGCATCCCCATGTTGCAGTGGCTTCACAACTCATGCCATATTGACCACCGGGCATGGACCCTGAGGGTGTCCCATGGTCCTTCTGATCCCATCAACTGCCATGCATGGACCTTATCATCCTCCCGTGGTCCTTCTGGTCCTGCAGACCACCATGCATGGACCCTGAGGGTGTCCCATGGTCCTTCTGATCCCATCAACTGCCATGCACGGACATTCCCTGTGGTCCCTCTGGTCCTGCAGACCACCACACATGGACCCTGATGGTCTCCTGCAGTCTTTCTGATCCCATCAACTGCCATGCATGGATCTTATCATCCTCCTGTGGTCCCTCTGGTCCTACTGACCACCATGCATGGACAGTCACGGCCTCCTGTGGTCCCTCTGGCCATGCACAGACCCTGCTGGTCCCACCGTTCCTCCTGCCCTGCTGACTGCTGCGCATGGACCCTGCCATCCTCCAGTGATCCCTCTGGTCCTACAGAGCACCATGCATGGACAGCGATGGCCCCCTGTGGTCCTTCCTGTCCTACCAACCACCATGCATGGACCCTGACATCCTCCTGTGGTCCCTCTGGTCCTCCTGACCACCGTGCATGGACGCTGATGGTGTCCCATGGTCCTTCTGGTCCTACAGACCACCATGCATGGATCCTGATGGTCTCCTGTGGTCCCTCTGGTCTTATTAACTGCCATGCATGGAACTTATCATCCTCCCATGGTCCCTCTGGTCCTACAGACCACCATGCATGGACAGTGATGGCCTCCTGTGGTCCTTCTGGTCCTACTGACCACCCTGCATGTATGGTGATGGCCTCCTGTGGTTCTTCTTGTCCTACTGAGCACCATGCATGGACCCTGCCATCCTCCCGAGGTCCCTCTGGTCCTGCAGACCACCATGCATGGACCCTGATGCTCTCCTGCAGTCTTTCTGATCCCATCAACTGCCATGCATGGACCTTATCATCCTCCCATGGTCTCTCTGGTCCTACTGACCACCATGCATAGACGGTGATGGCCTCCCATGGTCCCTTCTGTCATACTGACCACCATGCATGGACCATGCCATCTTCCCGAGGTCCCTGTGTTCCTGCAGGCCACCAAACATGGACCCTGATGGTCTCCTGCGGCCCTTCTGATCCCATCAACTGCCATGCATGGACCTTATTGTCCTCCTGTAGTCCCTCCAGTCCTGCAGACCACCATCCATGGACCCTGATGGTGTCCCATGGTCCCTCTGGTCCTGCAGACCACCATCCATGGACCCTGATGGTGTCCCATGGTCCCTCTGGTCCTGCAGACCACCATCCATGGACCCTGATGGTGTCCCATGGTCCCTCTGGTCCTGCAGACCGCCATGCATGGACCCTGATGTTCTCCTGCAGTCCTGATTCCATCAACTGCCATACATGGACCTTGCCATCCTCTCATTGTCACTCTGATCCTGCTGACCACCATGCATGGACGGTGATGGCCTCCCCGTGGACCCCCCTCCAACCCAACACGTGTGGACCCCCTCAGCCCTCAGGGCTCTGCTTCACCAGCCTCACAAGGTCCCTCCAGCTGTGTGTGACCCGGGTCTGTGTCACCCCAACCAAAGCCACCCAAAATACCCATGAGCAGGGCTGGGTGCACAGCCCCCATGGGAGCTGCTGGGTTCACTGGCACGGCGATGGAAGTGGCACGGTGACATCCTGGTGCCACCAGGACTGATCCCAATGGAGTTGGTCCCATCAGGGTCAAGGGCAGCCTGGGTGCAGCCATGGGGCCATTGGCCATGGTGGGTCCTTGGTGCCATGGCAGGTCCCCAGTGCCACAGTGGATCCTCAGTGCCATGGTGGGGCCACGGTGGGTCCCAGGTACCGTAGCAGGTCCCTGGTGGCATCGCGAGTCCCCAGTGCCATGGTAGGTCCCCGGTGCCACGGTGGGTCCCCAGTGCCAACCCCAATTCCACAGTGGTCCCCAGTGCCATGGAGGGTCCTCAGTGCCATGATGGGTCCCCGGTGCCATGGTGGGTTGCCAGTGCCATGGCAGGTCCCCAGTGCCATCCTTGTGCCATGGTGGGTCCTCAGTGCCACAGCAGGTCCCCAGTGCCATCCCCAGTGCCATGGTGGGTCCCAGTACCACAGTGGGTCCCCAGTGCCATCCCCAGTGCCATGGTGGGTCCCAGTACCACAGTGGGTCCCCAGTGCCATCCCTGGTGCCATGGTGGGTCCTCAGTGCCACAGCAGGTCCCCAGTGCCACAGTGGGTCCCCAGTGCCATCCCTGGTGCGTCCTCAGTGCCACAGCAGGTCCCCAGTGCCACAGTGGGTCCCCAGTGCCATCCCTGGTGTCATGGTGGGTCCCAGTGCCACAGTGGGTCCCCAGTGCCACAGCCCCCTGCTGGCTTTGTCCTACGGGGTGGCCTCTCCTTTCCTCATCTCATCTGTCACCAACACCTCGGGGTACCCGGAGCCGTGCGCGTGTCCACGGGAGCCCCCCCCTCACCCCCCGAGCTGCTCCCTGGGGACAAAGTGACCTGAATTCCTTTTGCCTTACCTACTTGGAGATGCCTTTAGCGAGATGCTTTGCCCAAATCCCAGTAGGACCCCTCCAGTGACCACGTCATGGCCCCTCCCAAACCCTACCCCCCCCCGGTGAAACTGGGAGGGGCGGGATGGCAGTGAACCCCCAAACTCCAAGAGGAGGGAAGGTGGCTTCATCCCTGGTGCCACCAACCACAGCCCGGTGCCAATCTGGGGGTGATGCCAGGGGGGTGTCCCACAACGCCCTGGGAAGGTGATGGGGGGTGGGGTACCATGTCACGGGTGGGTGATGACACGCAGGGACACCCGTTTCCCAGTTGTACCCCACTTTTCCCACACCCCCCCCAGCCGCTGGTGTCGATGCTTTCCCAGTTTCCCCTCGTCCCCCCAGTCCCCCCCCCCGCAGTACGTATCCCTAGGGATAGTGGGGAGCGTGGTGGGCACCCAGCCCCCCTCACCCACGAGTGTGCATGGGCGTGCGTGGGCGTGCAAAGCCCCCTCTGGCTTCTCCCTCCTCCCTCCTCCTCTTCCTTCTTTATTATTATTATTAATTATTAATTATTAATTAATGATGATTTTATTTTTTGGTGGGTTTTTGGTTTTCCTAAATAAATTTCATACGTGGATCTCCCCGCCGAGGGGCGCTGGGTGCGTCCTGTCCCCCGTGGGGACACCAGGGGGGGCGCCGGAGCTAGGGGGAGGGACCCCAAGGAGGTGTAGGGAGGGGTTTGGGGTGCAGGCAAGGGGTTTGGGGGGCAGACAGGGGGTTGGGGTATAGGTAAGTGGGGGTAGAAACAGGTTTTGGGGGGGCACGTAAAGGTTTGGGGGTGCAGGTAAGTGGAGGCACAGGCAGGTTTTGGGGGGTGCAGGTAGGGGTTTGGGGTGCAGACAGGGGTTAGGGGTGCAGATAAGTGGGGGTACAGGTAGGGGGTTGGGGTGCAGGCAGAGGTTTGGGGTGCAGGTAGAGGTTTGGGGTGCCAGTAAGTGGGGGTACAGGCAGGTTTTGGGGGTGCAGGTAAAGGTTTGGGGATGCAGGCACAGATTTGAAGGTGCAGGCATGGGTTGGGGTGCAGGTAAGTGGAGGCACAGGTAGGTTTTAGGGGGTACAGGTAGGGGTTTGGGGTGCAAGCAGGGGTTTGAGGTGCAGGCAGGGGTTAGGGATGCAGGTAAGTGGGGGAACGGGCAGGTTTTGGGGTGTAGGTAGGACTTTGGGGTGCAGGTAAGGGGTTTGGGGTGGAGGTAATTGGGGGTACAGGCAAGTTTTGGGGGTGTAGTTAGGGGTTTGGGGTGCATGTAGGGGTTTGGGGTGCAGGTAAGTGGGGATACAGGCAGGGGATTAGGGTGCAAGCAGGGGTTTGGGGTGCCAGTAAGTGGGGGTACAGGCAGGTTTTGGGGGTGCAGGTAAAGGTTTGGGGGTGCAGGAAGGGTTTTGGGGGGTGCAGGCAGGGGTTTGGGGGCACAGGCAGGGGTTAGGGGTGCAGGTAACCTGTCTGTGCCCCCACTTACCTGCACCCCAACCCCCAGGTAAACGGTTTGGGGTGAAGGTAAGGAAGGGTACAGGCAGGTTTTGGGGGTACAGGCAGGGGTTTGGGGGTACAGGCAGGAGTTTAGGGGTGCTGGGCCCCCTCCATGCCAGCCCCTGTCCCTGTGCCCAGCCCTGGGACGCCCCCCATAGGTGGGGGTGTGTATGTGTCACGATTTGGGGGTCACCAGCAGCATTGAGGGTCCCCAGCCAGGAGCTGCCCCCCCCGCCTCTGACACCGGTGGCTCCGTGCCCTTGGTGATGTCCCTTTGCCCAGCCTGTCCCCTGCAGTGTCCCCACCTCCAGCCCAGGGGGGGGGAACATCTTGACCCCCCCAAGTGGCTCTGTCTGGTGCAGTGGGGGGGGTCAGGGCTGTGCCCAGCCGTGGGGTGCTGAGCACCCAGGGGTGCAATCCTGCAGCGCCACCCTGCACTGCACAGCATCGTCCCTGGTGTCCCTGCCTGTCCCTGGTGTCCCTGCCTGTCCCTGGTGTCCGTCCCTGCCCGTCCCTGTCCCTGTCCCACGCTCCGCGGGTGGCGCGGGTCCGGCACCGGGGATGCCCGTGGGAATAACCCGGCTCCCATGCCCACGGCGGCTCTGATTGGCCGCTCTGCCGCAGGAGGCGGGCCAATGGGAGGAGACAGCCAATCAGAAGGGGAGGGGCGGGGCTGCCTGCGGGCAGGGCCGAACGTCATTGGAGGAGAGGAGGGGAAGGGGCGTGTTCCCTGTCGCGGTCACCCGGCAGCGGGGGTCTCGTGCGCCCCGGCATGTGTGTGCGGGAACATGTGTGTGCGGGAACATGTGTGTGCGGGAACACGCGTGTGCGGGAACATGTGTGTGCGGGAACATGCGTGTGCGGGAACACGCGTGTGCGGGAACACGTGTGTGCGGGAACACGCGTGTGTGTGCGTGAACATGTGTGTGCGTGAACCCGCGTGTGTGCGCGCACATGGGTGTGTGCACGTGTGTGTGTGTGTGTGTGCACGCGTGTCCCTCCCCGTGCCCATTCCCGTCTCCATACACAGGGGGGCGCCCCTTCCCGCGCGTGTCCCTGTCCCCCGCGCGCGCGCGCAGGGCGGTGCACACCCCCCCCCCCCCCACTCTCCCCCCCTCCGCCCTCCCCGTTCCTCCCCCCTTCACCCCCCCCACCCCCCGCCCCCCCCTCGCCGCGCGTGTGGCCCCGCGCGTGGGGCCGCCCCCCTCCCTGGCGGGCGGAGGCGGTGGCGGCGGCGGCGGCGGCAGCGCCGCGGGGCTGCGCTCGGCAGCGCCCGTACCGGAGCCGAGCGGGGCCGAGTGGGGCCGAGCCCTACCGAACCCAGCCGAGCCCAGCCGAACCGAACCCAGCCGAGCCCTGCCGAACCGAACCCAGCCGAGCCCAGCCGAACCGTGTCGAGCCCAGCCGAGCCCAGCCGGTCCCCAGCGGACCGGACCGATCCCGTTGCCCGCCCCTCCGCCGCCTCCCCCCCCCGCCCGCCGGTAATTTTCCAACCCTGCTCGCCGCTTCCCGCTGGATCTTCCCGGAGGATCGGCGGGGCCATGGGAGACAAAGGCACCCGGTGAGTGGGGACCGGGGTGGGGACACTCCGGGGTGACAGCACCCGGTATGGCGGGGGGGGGGCGCTGCCCGTGTCAGCGCTGCGCTGAGCCGCGACATCTGGGAGCACCGCTGGCGGGGGGGTCCTCTGGGTGTCCCCCCCTCCGGGGTCCTCTCCGGTGCCGGGGTGGGTGTTGGGTGACAGCGTCTGCATCCCGGCCAAGGGATGGTGTGGTCCAGGGGGATGTGGGGACCCGAGTGGGGACATGGGGACCCGGTGGCTTTGGGAGGGGGTCCCACACCCCTACCCGCACCCAGGACCCCCCCCCATGGTCCAAGGCCGATGCTCAGAGGCGTTACTGCTCTCTTCCCGTCTCATTTGGAGCCTGGGGGGGTTTTTGGGGGGTGTCACCCCAACTCTTCCCTGCTCGTGGTTCAGGTGGGAGCCTGGAGTGACAACGGGGGCACCAGGTCCTGGTGTCCCCCTCCCTCCCCGTGGTGTTTTAGGGGGTGTTAAGGAGCACGTGCCAGGCCTGGAGGCGTGGGGACCATGATGGCACACGACGCTGTGGTCCCAGGGGAGCCACTGCAATGGCTGTCATCCTTTGGGGACCCCCGTGCTGATGGGGACGGGGACCCTCCGGCCACCCTGCAGGCGAACATGGGACCCACGGAGGTGCCCACCTCAGGAAAGGGCTTTTGGGACCCCATGGGAGAGCACAGTGACCCCCACCAGCCTGTGTATCGGGGGTCTGGGGGTGACACCCTCTCCCCATCCAGCTCTGGCTGTCACAGTGGGGTGTCACGGGGCCATCTGTCACCCCAGTCCCCTGGGCCTCCCCATCATTAATTATTTAGGGGAGCTCCCACTTGCCCAACACCATCAGGGAGACGGGGGGGGGGGGTGGCATTGCCCTCCCCTTGGTCCCCCCATGTCACCTGGGTGACAGGATGGGGTGACTCCGCTGCAGCCAGTGCCACCGCTGTGCCCCATGGCACGAGAGGAGGATGGCGGGGGGGGGTGGGGTGTCTGGCCCTGCTTTGGCAGAACCTTCCAGAAATGAGAAGGGGGCAGGCTGAGATCTGGGGGCTCCCACTGACCCCCCAGCATTGAGGGGGCTGAGGGCAGCCCCTCTTTTGGAGCAGCAGAGCTGCGGCTGGAGCACCCATTGGGTCCCCTGGCCTGGGGGGGGGTGTCCTGGGAGCTTTTTTGGGGGTGTGGGGGTGAGCGGTGTTCCCAGGGCAGGCAGGAGCTGATCTCTGCCCACGCAGCGTGTCCGGAGGGAGCTCAGCAGGGGAGGGGAAAATGGGCTGATAAATCTCCCCCCATCTCCAATTTGGAGCTCCGGCCCCAAATCTGCTTGGATTCATCCCAAAACCACCAGAGAAGGGTTGGGGGGTTCAGCTCTTCCTGGGATTCCCAGCACCCCCATGTGCCTGTCCCCGGTGCCGTGGGGTTTGGGATCCCTGTATGGCATCTGGGGTGGCGGTGAGCCCCGGTTTTGGTGGGGTTCTCGGGGGCTCCGTGCAGGGTGAAGAGCCGGAGCCCCCTCGGTTGGCAGTGGGCACCTCTCCATCCCCGTCCCCTGGTCCCACGGTGCCATCCCGCCCCCCTGCAGGGGTCCCGGACATCCCATAGGGTCTGGGAGCAGAGTGGGGATCTCCACTGGGATGAGGAGGTGTGGAGAGGTGGTGGCCTGGGAGGGGACATTCCAGGTGCCGGGATGTGGTGTGGAGAACTTGGGTAATGCCAGCGGGACCCAGACACGTCCTGTGTCCCATGGCCAAGGCCTCTCCTGGCCCAGGAAACTGGGGAAGCTCCCACCCGTGGGGGATGCTGCCACTGAGCCGGGCAGGGCGTGCAGCGGGGATGCAGTGGGGGATGCAGTGGGGGATGCAGTGGGGGATGCAGTGGGGATGCAGGATGCAGCGGGGCTGTGGGATGCAGCAGGGATGCAGTAGGGATGTGGGGATGCGGCCTTCAGGCCGTGGGATGCAGTGGGGATGGGGGATGCAGCAGGGATGCAGTGGGGATGTGGGGATGCAGCCTTTGGCCCATGGGATGCAGTGGGGATGCGGGATGCAGTGGGGATGCGGGATGCAGTGAGGATGCAGGATGCAGTGGGGATGGGGGATGCAGTCTCTGGCCTATGGGATACAGCAGGGATGCAGTGGGGATGTGGGGATGCAGTGGGGATGTGAGGATGCAGCGGAGATGTGAGGATGCAGTGGGGCTTTGGGATGCAGTGGGGATGCGAGATGCAGCAGGGATGCAATGGGGATGTGGGAATGCAATGGGGATGCAGTGGGGATGCGGGATGCAGCAGGGATGCAACGGGGATGTGGGAATGCAATGGGGATGCAGTGGGGATGCGGGATGCAGCCTTTGGCCTGTGGGATGCAGTGGGGCTGTGGGATGCAGCGGGGATGCAGCTGGGATACAGTGAGGATGCGGGATGCAGCAGGAAAGTGGGATGCAACCTTTGGCCCATGGGATGGAGTGGGAATGTGGGCTGCAGTGGGGATGCTGTGGGGATGCTATGGGGCTGTGGGATGCACTGGGGCTGCACTGGGGCTGCACTGGGGATGCCTGAGCCCACGGCTGCTCTTGCTTTGGGACGGGCTGGCGCGATGCCCCGGGCTGATCCCGGCACGGCTGGCACGGAGCCACCGGCTGCCACCGCCACCGCCGCGGGGTTGTGCCGGAGCGTGTGATGCGGTCGGTGGCGGGGTCGTTATCCCTGGAGGCCGGTGCTGCCTAATTAGCTCTGCCCACCGGCCTCGTTAGCGGGAGAGCTGCTGGAACCCCCCCGCTGCTGCGCCCCAAGTTCAAAGCCAATCGATGGCGGCGCCATCAGTCCCTGCTTCGAATCCCAGGGGGGATCGAACCCTCCTAAATCAATCTTCCCCCCTCCAGAGATCAAAGGGACCCCACTTAATTAGCAGCCACCAATTAAAGCCATCGTTAGCCCCGGACCTGCACCTAATGAGCTCATTAAGGTACCGATCGATGGCAGGGTGGGCAGGAGAGCAGGAGCTGGCCTCGCAGTGGCATTTGGGGGGCTTGGGGGGACACTGGCCTGGCAGCCCATGGTGTGGGGCCCCCCAGGGTTGGGAACCACCAAGTGGCAGCGGTGGCAGCGGTGGCTTCCTGTCCCCTGTCCCCAGCCTTGACACCAGGAAGAGCTGGAAGGGGAGGGAAGGCTCCGCGCTTCCTCCTTCCCTCCCTCCAGATCCGGGGCAGTGGCGGCGGGTGAGGGTCCCCCCCCAGCGGGTGAGGGTGCCCCTCCAGCATCATCGAAGTGCATGAGGCCACCGTGTCCCCATGTGTCCCCTTCCCTGCTCCTGTGGGTGCTGTGGGACAGAGCTGGATGTTGGGATGTGTGTCTGTGGAGGGGTTTTTTATTGGGGGGGCAGCCCGAGCTCCTGCACCCGTGGTGTGGGGGTGTGTGGGGCTCCTACACCCATAGCTTGAGGCCACCCCAGACTCCTACACCCATAGTGAGGGGCCAGCCTGGTCTCCTGCACCCATGGCATGGGGCCACGTGAGTCTTAGACTGCGGGGCTCCTGCACCCATAATGTGGGGCTGAGCAGGGCTCCTGCACCCATAGCGTGGGGGTGTGGAGGTCTTGGGCTCTCTGGGGCTCCTACATCCATAGCGGGGGGCTCTATGGGGCTCCTGCAGCCGTTGAGAGCTGTTGGGTGCTGGCAGTGCCATTGGGAGCTATTGGGTGCCACTGGGAGCCATTGGGAGCCGTTGGGAGCCATTGGGTGCCATTGGGTGCCATTGGGTGCCGTTGGGAGCCGTTGGGTGCTGGTGGTGCCATTGAGTGCTGTTGGGAGCCATTGAGTGCTGTTGGGTGCCACTGGGAGCCGTTGGGTGTCGGCGGTGCCGTTGGGTGCCATTGTGAGCTGTTGGGTGCCACTGGGTGCCAGTGGGAGCTATTGGGTGCCATTGGGTGCCATTGAGTGCTGTTGGGTGCCACTGGGAGCCATTGGGTGCTGGTGGTGCCATTGAGTGCCATTAGGTGCCATTGGGTGCCATTGGGTGCTGTTGGGTGCCACTGGGAGCCATTGGGTGCCATTGAGTGCCATTAGGTGCTGTTGGGTGCCATTGAGTGCTGTTGGGTGCCACTGGGAACCATTGGGTGTCGGCGGTGCCGTTGGGTGCCGGCGGTGCCGGGGAGGAGCGGTGAGTAATTGTTTCCTGCCGGCACTTCTGCAGCGCCCGCCATCGATCTCGCCTTGGCTGGGGTTCATTAGCAGCTTCGTTTGTGTAACGAGGCACCGCCGGTGTCCCCCGGGGGTGGCCCTGGCAGTGCCACCAGCCCAGCCTCCACCCTTTGGGCACCTTTCCCGGAGCTTCCCGGCACGGCGCGGGGTCAACATCCCCCCCTGCTCTGAGCCTGCTCTGGGGTCTCCCCTGGGTGCTGCTCCCTGGAGAGGGGTGTGGGGGGGGTGACAGGGGGTGACAGGCTGGCAGAGGATGCTCCCCACCCTGCTTTTATGTGACACCTCGTTAATTAACCAGATAAATCTGGTTAATTGCTCCAGAGCTCGGCCAGGCCATGGCTCTTGAGGGGATGGGATGTGTGGACATGGGGACACGGGGATGTAGGGATGCAGGGACACAGGGATGTGGGGACACAGGGATGCAAAGAGTTGGGGGGGACAGGGACACAGGCATGAAGGGACACAGGGATAGAGATGTGGGGACACAGGGATGCTGGGACACAGGGATTTGGGGACACAGGTGCAGGGACACAGGGATGTGGGAATGCAGGGACACAGCGATTTGGGGACACAGGGATACAAGCATGCAGGGACACAGGGATGCAGAGATGTGGGGACACAAGGATGCTGGGACACAGTCACGCAGACCCATAGGGACACTTTTTGTGCCCCCCACCCCACAGGAAGCCACCCGGGGGACCCTCACCTCCCTTTTTGCTGCTTTTCCATGCCAGGGTGTCCCTGCACTCTCCCCTGTCCCCACCCCAGAGGCCGTCCCCTCCTCCAGGCCAGGCTCAAAGGCAGGGACCAGCCCGGGGTGTGGGGAAACTGAGGCACAGCGAGGCGTGGGTGGTGCTGGGGTTCTGGGGGAGCAGCTCAGCACCCAGCACCCTGTCCTCCTCCTCCTGCCTGGGCATCCCTGGCATGGAGCCGAGTGGTGCCCGGTCCCATCATGGCTTGGGCAGCCCAGGGCTGTGCCAGGCTGGTGAGACTGGTGCTGGGGAATGCTCCTGGCACTGCTGTCCCTCCGGCGTGGCCCAACGCGTGGGCATGGGGGTGAGGGTCACCCTGGCATGGGGGTACAGGGGTGGGGGTCACCCCAGCACATAGGCATGGGGGTGGGGGTCACCCTGGCATGGGGATACAGGGGTGGGGGTCACCCTGGCACATGGGCATGGGGGTGAGGGTCACCCTGGCATGGGGTACAGGGGTGGGGGTCACCCTGGCACATGGGCATGGGGGTGAGGGTCACCCTGGCGTGCAGGGATGGGTTTGAGGGTCACTCCAGCATGTGGGCACAGGGGTGAAGGTCACCCTGGCATAGGGACAAGGGTCACCCTGGCATGTGAGAGCAGAGGTGAGGGTCCCACCTGCATGTGGGTACAGGGATGAGGGTCACCCCGGCACAGCGACCAGGATGGTGCTGGCACGTGGCCGTGGGGACAAGGGACACCCTGGCACAGGCAGCAGCATGGGGACCGAGCCACTGGCACATGGCCCTTGCAGGGACCCTCCTTGGCGTGTGCCCACGCGTCCCCTGGCACCAGGGTGACGGGCACAGCGGGGATGCCAGCGGCTCTCCTTGGCCCTGGGGCGAGGGTCCAGCCTGGCAGCCGCTCTGGGAATTTTGTCATTCCCAGTCCAAACCACCCCTGCTGGTCTTCCGGAATGGTTTTAATGGGATTTACTGGTGAGCAGGGATTACTGGAGGGGAACCTGTCACGGGTGGCTTCATGCCAGGACGGGCACTGAGTGCGTGCCAGACGAGGTGGCACAGCCGGGATGCCCCGGCGTTCCCCACACAACGCCGTGGTGACACGATGGACCCACGTGGGGGTCCCCGTGGGGTCCTGGGGGGGTGAAGGGGGTGCCTGGGATGTCCCCCTTGGGGACAGGGGCACCCTGCTCTGTCCTCACCTCCCCGGTGGCTTTGGGATCCGTGCCCTCCACGTCCCGTGGGACAGAGGTGACATTGGGACTGTCCCCCCACGGCCACGGGGGGTGCCAGGGTGGGGGTGAGGTGGCCCCGTGGTCCCACGGTGCTGCCAGGTCCCTGGGTTGTCCCTGTCCCCAGGGTGCACAGCTCCTTGCACAGGGCCTTCCAAGCTCAAGGTCCCCAAGGTCCGGGGGTCAAACCCCTCCCTGGTGTCACCCCACTGCGGGACATGGGGGGAGTCCCCCGTGTGTGTCCCCCCCCCCCAGCCTTAATGCAGCGCCCTGGGGTGGGGAAACTGAGGCACGGGGGCTGGCTGGGATCCAGGGGCAGGGATGGAGTGTGGCCCCCCCCCCCAGTGCCATATGGGGTGACACAAACGCAGCACCCATAGGTGCCCCCCCACCCCGTTAACCCCTCCCCCTTTGCTCCCTTGCAGGGTGTTTAAGAAAGCCAGCCCCAACGGGAAGGTAAGTGGGGGGGGGGGGACAGTGGCTCCCTGGGGGGCTGGGGGGGGGTGGGGCTTCCTGGGGTGACCCCCCCCAAATCCTACTGGGGGGGGGGACAGGCATGTCCCCAGACCCCCAAAATGCCCCTCAAGCATCCTGCTAGCCCAGCAAGAAGGGAAACTGAGGCACAGCAGGGCTGGGGGGGGGGTGGGTTTGTTACTTTGCCCCCCCCCCCCCGTGCCTCAGTTTCCCAATGAGGTGACAGCCAGGAGATGATGTACCTCCAGATGCCACCAGGTCTGGGGACACCCGGAGGGGTCCTAGGCTTTGCCATGGGTGGGGGGGGTGCCACAGACATGGGGGGGGCACATGGGGGATGGACCCTCAGGGGTGGTGACCGAATGGGGGGGCCCCAAAACAACCCTCCCTGAACTCTGCCAGCCCAGATCCTGTCCCCTCACCCCCCGTGTCCCCTGTGTCCCCCCTCAGCTCACCGTCTACCTGGGGAAGAGGGACTTCGTGGACCACATCGACGTGGTGGACCCCGTGGGTATGTGGGGGGGACACCCAGTCTGGGTGGGGGGCACACACTGGGGTGGGCTGGGGACACTTGAGCTGGCATGGGGGAGGGTTTCTGGGGAGCAGGGACCCCCAGTGGTGGTGTCCCAGGGATGTCCCCACCCACTGGCACTGGCTGGAGCACCACGGGGCTCTCGGGGTCCCCAATGTGCCCCCCCCCCCTCCATGTCTTTGTCCCCTGAGTGTGGTGGGTGCAGCCTGTCCACCCCCCACTGCTGCCACATCCCCTTGACCCCACCAGTACGTCCCCCTGATCCCACCAGCCTGTCCCCCTGTCCCCACCAGTGTCCCCCTCATCCCTGCTGGTGTCCCCGTGCCGTGTCCCCGCCGGTGTCCCCTGACCCTGCGGTGTTCCCTTGCAGACGGAGTGGTGCTGGTGGATCCCGAGTACCTGAAGGAGAGAAAAGGTAATGGAGGTGGCATCTCTGGGTGCTTGGGTGACATTTTCCAGCCTCCCTGGGGATGGGGGTCCTGCAGTGGGTGTCCCAAGGTGCATCTGGCTGGTCCCCAGGCTGTGTCCCCATCTCCCCACCATGGCACCTCCGGGGAGCCACCACCACTTCCTGGTGCTGGTGGCACTAGGATGAGCCATGATGCCACCACACCATGATAACTCCATGCCATGATGCCACCATGATGCTACCACACCACAGTGCCACCACGCCATGGTAACACCATGCTGTGATGCCACCATGCCACAATGCCACCAGGCCCTGATGCCACCAGATCATGATGCCACCATGCCATGGTATCACCACGCCATGATGCCATCACGCCATAATGCCACCACATCACCATGCCATGGTATCACCATGCCATGATGCCACCAGATCATGGTGCCACCATGACATGATGTTACCAAGCCATGATGCCACCATGTCACCAGACCATGATGCCACCCTGTCATAATACCACCATGCCATGGTATCACCATGCCATGATGCCACTAGGCCATGATGCCACCCTGCCATGATGCTACTATGCTACGATGCCACATTGCCATGATGTTACCATGCTGTGATGCCACCACGCCATAATACCACCATGCCACGATGCCACCACACCGTGATGCCACCATGCCATGACACCACCCTGCCACCAACCACCCCGCCTTGTCACCCTCCTTAGTCTTCGTCACGCTGACCTGCGCCTTCCGCTACGGCCGCGAGGACCTGGACGTGCTGGGGTTGACCTTCCGCAAGGACCTCTTCGTGGCCAACTCCCAGGCCTTCCCCCCGCTCCCCGAGGAGAAGAAGCCCCTGACACGGCTGCAGGAGCGGCTCATCAAGAAGCTGGGCGAGCATGCCTACCCCTTCACCTTCGAGGTAGGGTGACAGCGGGTGACAATGCTCCGGGGTGCTGCTGGAGGGGATGGTGACCTCCTCCATGGGGACGTTGGGGTCCCCTCCAGCCCCGTAGGGTCATGGTTGGGGGTGAGGTGGTGCCACTCGTGATGAAGATGCAGCTTTGGAGAGTGGATCTGAAAACTCAGGGAGCAAAAAGCAGCCACCAGCGGGGAAACTGAGGCATGGGGTGCATGGTGGCATCGGGGGTCCATGACACAGGGTGGTGATACCAGCCTGGGGTGCTCCCCCAAAGCAAAGCAGAGTTTGGAGAGAATGGGGAGGGGGGTGGACCCCATTTTGTGCTCCTGCACCCCCAGTTTCCCCAGCACAGCACTGGTGACAGCAGCCACTCCCTCCCTGGCGCTTGGGTTTTGGGGTCCCCAGTCCCCTCCTAACCCCCACTTTCCCTTTCAGATCCCCCCCAACCTGCCCTGCTCCGTCACGCTGCAGCCGGGTCCGGAGGACACGGGGAAGGTAAGGTCCCCTTGTCCTCGTGCCACCGGGTGGTGGTGACCGGCCATCGGCTGGGGTCACCTCCTTGGGGGGGTGCAAAGGGGTCTCTCTGCCTCCTCCTCTGCCCCCTCCTGGTCTCCAGGCCTGTGGTGTGGACTACGAGGTCAAAGCTTTCTGTGCGGAGAACCTGGAGGAGAAAATCCATAAGAGGTGAGCGGAGAGGATCCATCCTTGGAATGCCACCCTGAAGGGGGAAAGGGACACCCTGCTTTGTCACCCGCAGTGGGTGGCATGGGCATGGAGGTGTCCTCCAGGATGGGGCTGGGACAGAGATGTTCTCCAGGTTGGGGCTGGGATGGAGATGCTCTCCAGGACAGCAGTGTTCCCCAGGATGGAGCTGGGATGAAGATGGGTAGGGATGGGTGAGAGATGACCTGGGGGTTGGGATGGAGACATCCTTTTCCTGACCCAGCAGCCCAGAAGAAAAGAGGGTTTTGACCCAAAATGGGCCAAGAAAGAGGACAACCTCCACTCACCGTGTCCCCCCAGGAATTCCGTGCGTCTGGTGATCCGGAAGGTCCAGTACGCTCCGGAGCGACCCGGCCCCCAGCCCATGGCAGAGACCACCCGGCAGTTCCTCATGTCGGACAAACCACTGCACCTCGAGGCGTCCCTGGACAAGGAGGTGGGTGAGGACTGGGGAGGGGACATCGGTGAGGTGACACTGGTGAGGATGGGGACATCACTGTCCCACCTCCTTTGCTCCCTGTAGATCTACTACCATGGAGAGCCCATCAGCGTCAACGTCCACGTCACCAACAACACCAACAAGACGGTGAAGAAGATCAAAATCTCAGGTGAGGAGCATGGCTTTGTCCCCTCCATCTGCTGTCCTTGTCCCTGTCCCTATGCGGGCCCTTCCTGACCACCCCCCTCTCTCCATCTCTCACCCCAGTGCGCCAGTACGCCGACATCTGCCTCTTCAACACCGCCCAGTACAAGTGCCCGGTGGCCGTGGAGGACGCTGAGTGAGTACCAGCTGCTTGGGGACATCATGAGGCGCCTTGGGGACTTCAGGGAAGCCTTGGAGGACCCATAGAGCACCTTCAAAGCTATAGGATGTTGGGTTTGGGAAGCAGGTCCTGGTGGGAGGAGCGGGGAGATGGAGAGCCTTTTTTTGGTGGCACCCTGGGGGATGTCACCCTTTGTGTCCCCTTGACTGGAGATGAGTTCCAGGCTGGGACAGGGATGGAGATGTCAGTTGGGTTGGGGTGGGAGTTAGAATGAAGATGGTCAGCAGGCTGGGATGGAGATGTCTGGGCTGGGTCTGGAGTTGGGATGGAGATGTCTGGGCTGGGTCTGGAGTTGGGATGGAGATGTCTGGGCTGGGTCTGGAGTTGGGATGGAGATGTTCTCCAGACTGGAATGGAGATGTCTGGGCTGGGTCTGGAGTTGGGATGGAGATGTCTGGGCTGGGTCTAGAGTTGGGATGGAGATGTCTGGGCTGGGTCTGGAGTTGGGATGGAGATGTCTGGGCTGGGTCTGGAGTTGGGATGGAGATGTCCACCAGGCTGGGACTAGGATGGAGATGTCTGGGCTGGGTCTGGAGTTGGGATGGAGATGTTCTCCAGACTGGAATGGAGATGTCTGGACTGGGTCTGGAGCTGGGATGGAGATGTCTGGACTGGGTCTGGAGTTGGGATGGAGATGTTCTCCAGATTGGAATGGAGATGTCTGGACTGGGTCTGGAGTTGGGATGGAGACATCTGGGCTGGGTCTGGAGTTAGTGTGGAGATGTCCACCAGGCTGGGACTGGGATGGAGATGTCTGGGGTGGCCCATGGGGTTGTTGGAGATGGGGGGAAGCTGAGGCTCTGGCTGAGGTGACTGTTGTCCCCAGTGACATGGTGGCCCCGAGCTCGACGTTCTGCAAGGTCTACACCCTGACCCCTTTCCTCGCCAACAACCGGGAGAAGCGGGGGCTGGCGCTGGATGGGAAGCTCAAGCATGAGGACACCAACCTGGCCTCCAGCACCCTGTGAGCCCCCCCAAGACCACCCCTGGGGCTCCCACAGCACGGGGTGGGGGGCTTGGGCGAGCACTGAGCCCTGTTGGGCATCCATGTCCTGCTCCAGGGGTGGGGGACACCCAGTGGTGGGGACCTTCAGGAGGACAGGGGAGGTTGGGCTGATCCCCACCTGCTCCTCCCTCCAGGTTAAGAGATGGAGCCAACAAGGAGATCCTGGGAATTATCGTCTCCTACAAGGTGAAGGTGAAGCTGGTGGTGTCACGAGGAGGGTGAGTTCTGGGGACACTCCCCTCCCCCCCCATGCTGCCACCCCCTGCTGTCCTCTGGGCTTGGGACCGGCCTCAAAGCCTGTCCCCCACCCTGGGATGCTGCATGGTACCCAGGGGTGGGACGGTGGCAGAGCCCAGCTCAGGGCAAGGTGGCCCTTTCTGGGGACATTGTCAGGGTTTGGGGGTGTCCCAAACCTCCCCTGGGACTCAGCAGCATGGGGGGGGACACAAGGTGTCCTTGGGGTACAGTGACTAATGTGTTGTCTCCTCCAACCCATGCCAGCCTCCTGGGAGACCTCGCCTGCAGGTAATACCCACAGCCCCCCCCAGGGTCCCCTGTGCTCTCACCCTGACCCCACGCTCATCCCCGGAATGCCACCGCTGTTGGGGTCACCCACGGTGACAGTGGTGGGACTGGGGATGCTGGTGGGGGTCAGATCCTGCATCCCCCTCCCCCCTGTTTTCCCCATGGAGGAGGGGGGGTGATGGGAGAGTCACCCGTGGGTGCTGCTGGGGACAGCGAGTGGAGCACGGAGGTGGCTCCTTGGGGCTGAGCATCTCCAGCTGTGGGAAAAAGACACCTCCCCCCCCTCCCCAAAATTCACCCCTCTCTGCCAGCCCCCCCTGCTTCACCCCGCTGTCTCTTGCAGTGACGTGGCGGTGGAGCTGCCCTTCACGTTGATGCACCCCAAACCCAAGGAGGAACCAGCACACCGAGATGGTGAGTGGGGGGGTGTGGGGGGAGGCAGAGAGGGGGACCCCCAGTGTGCTAACCCTGTGCCATCCTTCCTTCTGTTCAGCTCCAGAGAGTGAAGCACCCGTAGATACCAATCTCATAGAGCTCGACACAAAGTAAGAGACAAACACACCCCTAAATCCCCATCTGGGGGGAGTAAGAGACAAACACACCCCTAAATCCCCATCTGGGGGGAGTAAGAGACAAACACACCCCTAAATCCCCATCTGGGGGGGAGTAAGAGACAAACACACCCCTAAATCCCCATCTGGGGGGGAGTAAGAGACAAACACACCCCTAAATCCCCATCTGGGGGGGTGTAAGAGACAAACACACCCCTAAATCCCCATCTGGGGGGAGTAAGAGACAAACACACCCCTAAATCCCCATCTGGGGGGGAGTAAGAGACAAATACACCCCTAAATCCCCATCTGGGGGGGAGTAAGAGACAAACACACCCCTAAATCCCCATCTGGGGGGAGTAAGTGACAAATACACCCCTAAATCCCCATCTGGGGGGGGCTTTTATTTATTTTTTGGGGAGGGGGGGCTTTTTTTTTGGGGTGTGCATGGGTACAGCTGTGCTAAAAGAAGCTGTTTGCTGGAGGGGGGTGGTGTTTAAGACCTCCCCATCGTTGAGCTGCTGAAATACTTCACCATGCCAACCGTGCCAGCCTTGCAGTGGGGTGTCCCCAAATCACTGTGCACCGCCCCCCCATTGTGTGTTCTGCCCCCCCCTTCCCCGGGTAAAGCCCCCCCTCTGTTGTGTCTCCACTCAGTGACGATGACATTGTGTTCGAAGACTTCGCCCGCCAGCGACTCAAAGGGATGAAGGACGACAAAGAGGATGAGGAGGAGCGGACAAACTCCCCCCAGCTCAATGATAGATAAGCCAGCCCCCCACTTTTTGCCCCCCCAGCTTGTCAGTCAAGACCCACCCCCCCCTCCCCCCATCAGGCTTCTTCTCTTTTGTATAATTTTTGTTTTCTACCTTGATCACCCCAACAATTAATCTTCCAACCCTGTCACGTTGTCACTCTTCATCCCCTGCAGGGCACAGCTGGGGGGGGATGGCACTGGTGACATGGGGTGGGGGGCTATGGGGTGGCAGCACCCCTTGTTTGAGCCCCCCATCCCCATCCTTCCCCTGAACTCAGAGCCCTTTCCTATCAGCTTTTATGTGTTTTATATAAATCCAGTCTCAACACCAGTTTGGTACTGGGAGGTGGTGGTGGGGGCGTTCAGCAGACTGGGACAGGGCTGGCAGTGGGGACACAGGGTCCCCGAGGGTCCCTGCCCTCTGGGAGAGGGCTGCAAACTCCTCCTCACCCCTGCAGGGTGATGGTGTAACAGCCTTGGGGTTATACCAGGGGGGCTTTGCACCCCACAACATCCCCCTGGTTGATGTCCCCCCCCCATTCTGTGCCTGCATGGGGGTCAAACACCTACTTGGGGGGCAGGGGAGCACAGCATTTACCACCCCACCCAGTGTTTCCCCACATGCTTGTGCCTCCCAGCTGGGGTGTGTGTGTGTGTGCCCACCCTGGGACCCCCACCCTGGGTGCCCAGGACCCATCCAGCCCCCCCCATGGGGATCTGGGGTCTCAGACCACCACCCCCCCACCAAAATAGTCCTTCTCACTATTTATTGTGCCATTGCACTCAGTGTTGTCATCTGAGAGCAACCCACGTTCACAGCACTGTCCCTCCCCTGGCCTGGGGGGGTGAAGAGTTGAGCCCCCCCCCCAGTTATTTTTGGGTAAAGCTGATGGGCAGCGTGGTACTTCTGTTTTGGTTTGTTTTGTTTTTTTAAAATACTTTGTTCATCAAGCCCTGCTTCTTTGGTTTCTCCCTCGTTATCTGTGATGGTTCTGTGTTCTGTCCAATAAATTATTCTAGTTTATTAAACTCAGAAAAAATAAAGAATAAATAATAAATATTCCTAAGATCTCACTTAAATCTCCCCTCTGCCAGTTTAAAGCCATCACCCCTCGTCCTGTCACTCCATGCCCTTGTCCAAAGTCCCTCCCCAGCTTTCCTGTCCCCCCCAGGCACTGGAAGGTGCTCTGAGGTCTCCCTGGAGCCTTCTCTTCTCCAGGCTGAACACCCCCAACTCCCTCAGCCTGTCCCCACAGCAGAGCTGCTCCAGCCCTCAGATCATCTCCGGGGCCTCCCACCCATACATCAGCACTGGGACATCCCTGCCTGGTCACTGGGACACCTCAGCTGTCCCCCCAAACCCCCCCTTATCTCACCTGTAGGAGACTTTGGCCATCCCTGTTCCTTACTGTGTCGTGGCTTCCAGGTTGGATGGGACTTGGAGCAACCTGGGCTGGTGGGAGGTGTCCCTGCCCATGGCAGGGGGTTGGCATGAGAGATGGTTCATCATCTCTGCAGGTGATTCCAAATCCACAGCCAAGCCCAGTGCTGCACTGGTGGGTGTTCCAGGAGGGACAGCAAGGAGGGTGGAGATGTCTGTGGAGCAGCATCATGGCAGCTCCAGGGCTGGACCACTCCACCTTGGCGTGCAGGCAGCGGGGAGCTGATGCTGCAGTGAGGTTCTCATCACCCCTTGCCAGGAGCAGGAGGAGCCAGGAGTGGAAGATGAGTCAACTCCCCCTCAGTTCTGGGCCTGAACTGGGGTACAGCCCCTCAGGGAAGGGCTGTGGCTTGTCCTCTCCCAGGCAAGGGAGGAGAAACCCAGAGCACAGCTTGCTCTGGCCAGCATCCACAGCACCATTCTGGATCCACTCCCTGCCAGGAAACGTCTCTCCAGCCCTGTGTGTCCATCCCACTTGCTCTCCCCAGCTGCAATACCTTGCTCTGGGGTTACACCAGAGAGGAAAGCTCCATGACCAGAGTTCTGGAGGACCATCCCATGGTCCAGGGACAGCAAAAATTGGATACATCCACGTCCAACACAGCTGTGAGCTGCCCCTTTCACACTGATGCTGTGGGGAAGGAGAGACTGTCCTTAACTTGGTCCATCCTGGGGACCTCAGCATTGTCCTGGGGGTAGGAGCCATCCCAACCTTCCCCACCAAGGGCAAATCTGGTTCCGTCAGAGCCAAGGTTCCCACACTCACACCACCACTCCAGCATCACGTTTAAAAGGAGATTCCTCCTCTGTGTATAATCCCTTTGTACAGCAGCTGCAAGTACTTAATATTTTGGACATCTCCAGTCCCCTGTCAAATCTGGTTCAAGCTGGACAAGAAGGTTGAAGTTATTTTGGGGAATAAAAAAGGAAGTTTAGATGAGTACAAACTGTGCTGTTGCTCAAGCCTTATTTCTCTGGAATCCCAAGCAAGTTTGCTTCCCTCTCCTCTCTGCTCTACCTGCATCACCATGACGTGGGACGGGGTCAGGCTTGGCTCTGCTGCTTCTCGGCTCCTCCACCACATTCTTCCAGAGGAAACAGTGAGGAAGATGAAGCCTGGTTGCTGGGAAGGCTTTAGGGGTCATCTCTCCTCCTTGGAGCCCACCTCCTCCAGGGCCAGACCCTCATGCTGGTGGGGGTTCCTGGGACAGCACCTGGTGCCAGCCTTGGGTTGGAAAAGCCACCTCTGAAAGTCATGAGGCTGGAGGTCCCACAGCAAGCAGGAACACACTCAACAGCAAATATAAAACCAGGAGCTCTCCTTGCTGTCCCTCACTGGGACAGAAATTTCTCCCAGGACCCATTCACACCAGTTTGATGTTGACCCAGCTGGGCTGGTTTTGCTGGGGACCCTCCAGGAGTGGTAGGGAGGACCTCAGTGAGGTTCCTACATGAATGCTCAGCTCTCCCTGTGCTCAGAAAGGCTTTTTTCTTCGGCTGGTGGTGACACAGACGTATGGCTTTGGTAGGAGACCTGCGTGGAGCGTCCTCGTGTCACCGGCATCGTGGGGACAGGAGCAGGCTGCAGCCTTAGCACCCGCAGGCAAGCGGCCGTTGCCATGACACGGCGCAGCTCAGTACACCGCATTCCCAACCCCAGCACAACCTTCACCCCAACTCACCCAGCCCAGCACCCACCTCAGCTTACACCCACGAACAGCGGGGAAGCTCTTTGTACCCTTCCTCTGAGGGAAGCAGAGCTCCCAACCCCAGAAATCACCATGATAAAGCACTTCGAAGCATGAGGGGACAGCAAATACTGGGTGCTGGGATGGGGAGCAGAGGGGGGACAGCCTGGCAGGCTCCTGCCCCACTGCCAGGGCTCTCCCCTCCTTGCCCAGCTCCTCCATGAAACATGCTGCCCTTCACATTCAGGGTAAGGAGCAGTTTTCCTTCCCCCCCTCTCTAAGTAACACCTTAGTAACAGCGTAGGCGTTGCAAAAGGCGCTGCCTGGCTTCCTCAGGCCCAGGAAATCACATCAGCTCCATCAAATTTAAACTTTCAGTCGGTGGGAAAAGAGCCAAAAAGATACTAAAGCCTTTTTTTTTTTTTTTTTTTTCCTACACTGGGTGCTCTCCAGTTACACAGGGGGAGGGCAAAGCTTGTAGCAGCTTCGTTCCTGTTCCTTTTGCAGGCTGCGTTTGCACCACGACTTCCTGAGCGGAGGCCCCTGCCCGTCACGTGCACGCGTGATGAAACACCAGCACCCCGTGGGGTGTACAGCCTTCCCCCCCTCCCTGGTGCTCCAGGCCTTGGAAAACAAGGAGTTAAGCACACCACAGAATAGCCCATTTCCTCAAACTGTACTCACAGACAGGACATGGGTCTGCTCTAAAATGATGGCAGGATGTTTTCTGCTAGTGGATACGACCAGGAGCACAGGCTACTGCACGGTCACAGTTTGCAGGCTGATGCAAGGGAGAAGAAATAAGACAAAACAGATCTTTACTCTATTAAAAATAACACTTTACAGTTGGTTTGTGTTCACTACAACTGTCTCACCCCAGGATCAGATACCTCGCAGACTACAACAGACAGGAAACAACTCGCACCTCACTGAAAGTACGACCTACCCACACTTCCCACAGGGCTGCACCCAGTCCCAAACGTGCAGGGAACCGTCGCTCGCTGCTGATAATAAAGTTCTTGGTTTCTGTGGATGCCACGTGTGCACAGTCACCAGGGCAGGGTCTCTGCTGCTGTCCCCTCCGCCAAACGCGTGGCCTTTGTGAATAAAGATGGGCTCTGCTTCCCTGCCAGAGCTGTCCCAGCCCTGTGTGTCGTACACCTGCACGGTCCCATCAAAACCTTGAAGAAAAGGGAAGCAGAGAGACTGCAGAACTCAATTGCTTTGCTCTAATCCCGTCGGGCTCACGCTCACCCCCCAGCAGGGCTGCTGAGACAGAAACGAGGACACAGCCCAGACTGACAACTGTGACAGCAGAGCTGCCAAGCCTCCGAGGAGCTTGTCTCAGCTGCTAGGGAGAACACGGGCCAGATCCACAGAGCCTGCACATTCAGAGTAGTGAATCTGCAGTGCTCTGGCCAAGAGGGAATTCTGCTGTCCAGACAGTCTGAACAGTGCAGTATCCCCATGGCCAGGCTGTCGCTGGAACTGTCAGGGCAGTGTTTGCTAAGGGACTGGGGTCTTAGTGACCACTTGGAGTGGGTCCCTCAGGTCAAGAAGGACACTGAGGTGCTGGAGCATGTCCAGGGAAGGGCACTGGAGCTGGGGAAGGGTCTGCAGCACAAGGGATGAGGGGTGATGGCCTCAGGTTGTGGCAGGGGAGGTTTAGATGGGACACTGGGAACAATTCCTGCCCCCACAGGGCTGTCCAGCACTGGCCCAGGCTGCCCAGGGCAGGGGGCAGTCCCCATCCCTGCAGGGATTGCAAAGCCATGGAGATGTGGTGCTGAGGGACATGGGGCAGTGGGCACTGGGCAGTGCTGGGTTACTGGTTGGACTGGGGGAGCTCAGAGGGCTTTTCCAACCAAAACGATTCTGTGATTCTTTGTTCTCCCAGAAGGGAAGCAGGAGCCCCCCAGAACCCACCCAGGCCCCTTCTGTAGTTGGAGAGAGGGAGCTGCAGAGGATGGTGAGCTCACATGGAGCTCCAGGAGGAGCTCTGAAGAACAGGTCCCTAGCTGGGGTGTTTAAAGGTGAGGTGAAATGAGCTTCCACAGAAACACAGCTCAGAACAGGAGATCTCTCCCCAAAGCACATACCTGAAACAGCGAGGCAGCCATCCAGAGCAGGAGCCCAGGAGACGCACAGGAACTCCGCACCCGAGCTGGGAGGGGGAACTCTGCACTTTGCCAAGGCCAAAGCCTCGGAGGCTTTTCTTACATCTGTGAGGGTGAGGTGTCCTCCACTCGAGAGGCAAACTACGGGCTGGCAGCTTGAGTCAGAGCCTTGAGGTCCGCGCCCGACTCCCATGCACCACCGCTCGCCACACGGCGCCGAGGGCACGGACGCAGCCTCCAAGGGTCCCTGCGGCTGCCGAAGGTCAGCCAGGCACAGCTGCCCCTTGGCACAACAGAGGAGCAAGGTGTTGTCATCCAGGAAGGCCAGGCTGCTGAGCTCCTCGTTGTTTCTGGAGGCTGGAAAAGAGAGGCAGATCTCAGATGCCAGGAGGAGTATTTGCATGGTTTCTCTGCTGCAGTCCTGCCTGAGAAAGCAGGTTTCTAGCCTTGCCCCTGGAAGTGGCTTTCAAGCATTGCTTGTCAGTTTTTCAGGAGAACCAGCAGCAGGGAGTGACAGCCTGCTCAGGACAGGCTGAGGGAGTTGGGGGTGTTCAGCCTGGAGAAGAGAAGGCTCCAGGGAGACCTCAGAGCACCTTCCAGTGCCTGGGGGGGACAGGAAAGCTGGGGAGGGACTTTGGACAAGGGCATGGAGTGACAGGACGAGAGGTGATGGCTTTAAAGTGGCAGAGGGGAGATTGAGATGAGATGTGAGGCAGAAATTGTTGGCTGTGAGGGTGGTGAGAGACTGGCCCAGGGTGCCCAGAGAAGCTGTGGCTGCCCCCCCTCCCTGGCAGTGTTCCAGGCCAGGTTGGATGGGGCTTGGAGCAACCTGGGCTGGTGGGAGGTGTCCCTGCCCATGGCAGGGGTTGGGATGAGATGAGCTGTGAGGTCCCTTCACACCCAAACCATCCTGTGATTCTATGATTATCCCTGCACAGGATCCACATGGAACAGGCACAGTCTGTGCCCCTCAAAAATGATGTTAACACCCTGCAGAGACAGGCAGGGCCATGACTAACACCAGCTCTGTTCCAGCTCCCATGGGGAGACCATCCATCTGACAGCAGGTGCCTCCAGTGCTACCCCTCAGCAGTCCCTGTGGCACAGGGACACAGCAGAGCAGTGACAAACAGACCTTCCTTTTGCTCAGCACGCTGTGTTACGGTCACTGGACACACACACCAGAGGGTGAGGTGTGTGGGGACTGAGTCTGGCTGTGTAGGTGAAGGCAGGTGGTCTCTAGAACCTCAAAAAACCTTGAGGATTCACCACTTTGAGGTAAGGCAGGGTTTAACAGGGCTGGCTTGATCCTCCTCCCATCCACATGGACAGATCACAGAGCACCACAGAGCTGGCTCAGAATTAGAGAATTTTTTAGGTTGGAAAAGACCTTTAAGATCATTAAGTCCAACCACTAACCCATGACTGCCAAGTCACCACTAAATTATGTCACTAAAAGAAGTTGATGCTGATTTCAATGACTCCAAGCCATGACTCTGGGGCCAGCACCTCCCTTGTTTGGGACAAGATATAACCCAATTTTTTGCTCTGAAATCACCTCTTATAGGGCACAGATCTGGGGCAGAAACCTGGGAAATCACTACCATGGGAGTAGTGAGAAGGTTGAGATAGACCAGAGCATTGTAACCTCTTCCCTCAATGTACTTCCTGCAAACACCTTTATACCCTTTGGGAAGTACCCACCCAGTAAAACTTGAGCAGTTACCCTTGCTTTACCCAAACCCTGACCTTCCAAAATCAGATGTTAGTTTAAATACCTGCCATGTAGACATTTTTCCTCGATTCAACCTCTGTAATTTGGACGTTGTTGAGTCTCGAGCCGTGAAGGACCCATGGGGCTCTGGTTGAAATGGTTGCAATTTTAGCCCAAGGTTGCCCAGTGCCATTTTCTGTAGATATGGCACTTACAGGTTTAATAACATCTATTTGAAAGAGATGTAAGCAGTTGTAAAACACATCAGGAGTTGAGTAATCCACAAGATTAAACTGTTTCACATAAAGCTAAATGTGACCTACTAAACCAATAAGAAATCCAGTGACGACTAACCCCCTCTCCAAAATAAACCCACTCTTCCCAGCCAGGATTGACAAGAAACCATTTAAAATCCAGTAAAATGCGTGGAAAGTTGTGACTTGAGCTGTTTATTTTTAATGAAGAAGTACAAGAAAACTTCTAACAACATTTGGCACTTCCTTCCTGGTGGTTTCAAAGTATTTTGCAAGAGTGGGCAATGGCAAACCTTTTCTAGAAGCAGGCAGAGATAGGCTTGGAGTGTGTCATGGTGTATCCTCAAAGGTGATGTCTGGAGCTCTTTATTTCTAAGCCCTGGAGTTATTAAGGGCATGTTGTGCCAACTATATGATTAGGGGTTTTGTTTGTGTGACAAAGAAGTGGAAAGCCACTATGACCAGCCTAAACCTACTAATTCCTTTATGAGGTTTGTGCCATCAAGTCCATTTCTCTCCAAGCCACCAGAATGGGTGTAGACACTTGTGCCCTTCTCCAGCTCCTGCCACACAAGAGGAGACACTCAGGACTTCACTGACTGGGACTGGTGCTCCTCTCCTCGTTTCACACCCAGGAAGAAAAGGAAGCTAGAGGGATTTGCTGCAAGGACTATGTTGAGAAACTACTCAAGCTCAGAAACTACTCAGAAACATGTTTTCTTACCAGAGTCTTCTGCTGACACCTGCCAGACCTGGAGGGAACTGTCTGGTGGTCCACTCGTCACCAGCAAGCTGAGGAAACAAAAAAGAACCCCACAAAACTCTTCAGAAACAGAGAACAGCCTTTTTTTTTTTTTTTACCTCCCCCTGGTCTGGGACAAACTGGTCTCCCATTTCTCCTGCTTGGAGCAGAGAAGGGGTCACAAGCACCATAACCTCCTCATGCCAGGGTGCTCTACACAGCCTAGGCAAACACAGCCCCAGGCACCAGCATTTAATTAGCACATTTTCCAAAAGTGCTAGACTTAAGAATGGAGCCCCAAAGTAGCAAGGGGGGCTTGTGCAGGAGAGAGTTGAAATGAATCAGCCAGAGGGTAACCAGAGGGTACAATCCACAGCAGGAAAAAAAACTTCTGAAGCTGCATACACAGGGGCTTAGTAGTGGGAGCAGCCCCTAATATCCTGCTCTGCCTGCTGTGCTCCTCCACCCAGCGCCAATGCAGAAGGAAGGGATGGAAAAGGCAGAGCAAGGAAGCTACAGAGGCCCCTGCTGCTTGGAAGCGGGGTAGGGAGGGATCCCTGGTGAGTCAGCATCAACGTCAGAAGCCTCTGCAGCTCACTCCTGGAAGGAGCTGAGGATTCAAGTTATCCAGCAGCAGCTTCTGTTTCCCTGCCAGCCCTCCCACAGGACACACACTGCAGCTCTCAGTACCACAGCAGCAGGGTGCACCCCGTTTTGCTGAGCACCCCAATAGATGGCTCCTCTCCAAACACCAGGACAGGGGTTTGGGAGGACCACTCAGACTCCTGCTGCTCTCAGAGCCAGCAGAATTGACCAGGTTGGAAAGTAAGCAAGGAAAAGGAGCTTTTTCTCAGTGGACAAACCCCCTCTCCATCTCCATCACCCTGGAAGGACCCTGTGGCCATACCTGGTGTCTGGTACGTATTTCAGGCTGTACACCGGGCGGTTTGAAAATCCACCACATTCCACCTTGAAATCTCTCTCTGGACACAGACCCTAGAAATCAGAGGCAAAGTCATTTCTTCACACGTAACGGTGCAGAACCTGGTGTGATCAGTTACCACAAAAAAAAAAAAGACAGAGACACACTCTCAGTGAAGCTGTTGCCTGTCCAGTAATGCATATTTCAACAGGACTGAAGGATCCCAAAATAGTTTAAGGAAAAAAAATATGGAGACATCTCCTGCCATAAGCTTTGGTGTCCTCATCAGTCCTATTTCCCCATGAAATGCTTTTATTTACACATCTGGAGATGAAGTTTTCATGGCAGAGCAGCAGGGTTACATGACTGGTGTGCCAACCTATGCTACCTCAACTAGACAGCAGCTGGGTGACTTATACATGCTTTACCTTTCAACCAAAGCTGCTCAAGACCTGGGCAAGCCCTTCTCAGAGCAACAGAGACCAGGTAAGAGCTTGTGAAACCCAGCACAGCACAGCCTGGTCTCTGAAGGCACCAGGCCAAGGAGGACAGAGCAATCTGGTATCACCCTGGGTTCCAACACCCACCTGGGTCTCCTTCACTTGCAGTGTTGGTGGCGGGAGCAGCTGCAGGATCTCGTTCCCACCAGACTGTCCATACCCAGCTACACAGACACCTTGGAGGTGGGGATGAAGAACCAGGGACACAGTGAGGGATGCCCCACCCCCCACCTGGTCCACCCTCCCTGAGCCAGACCCCTGAGTTATGGTATGGTCCATAGAATAGTATGGGCTGGAAAAGATCTCTAAGATCATGAAGTCCAACCATTCCCCCAGCACTGCCCAGTGCCCACTGCCCCACGTCCCTCAGCACCACATCTCCACGGCTTTGCAATGCCTGCAGGGATGGGGATTGCCCCCTGCCCTGGGCAGCCTGGGCCAGTGCTGGACAGCCCTTTGGGGGAAGGAATTGTTCCCAGTGTCCAATCTAACCCTCCCTGGCACAACTTGAGGCCATTTCCTCTTGTCCCATCGCTTGTTCCTTGGGAGAAGAGACCACCGCCCCCTCGCTACAACCTCCCAGACCCACACCCAGAGCCTCAGCCTAGGCTGAACCCTGGTACAGCCCCAGCCACTTCGTCCCACTCCTGGGGTCCTGGCCCTACACCTTGGCCTCCCCTCCTTCTCCCCTTCTCCCCCCTCCATGGCCCCAGCCCGGCCCCGTAGCCATTCTCCCTACTCCAGGAGCCCAGCCCAGCCCGGCCACTCTAACACACCCCACGGAGACCCGGCTCAACCCTTGTCCTCCGCGGTACCACCCGGCCCACCGCGGCCAGGCCGCCCCTCACTCACGGTTCCCCCGGGCCCATTCGATAAGGCGGGTGGGCGCCTGGAGCTCGAAGGTGTGGAGGTCCTGGTACCTGCGGGGAGAAGGAGGGAGGAGAGGTTGGCAGGGCCGGGGGCAGCGAGGCCGGGTCGGGGCCGGGGGTCTCTCACAGGCGCAGGGACTGCAGCATCCATTCGTCCGCCTCCTCCTCCCCGGCGCCCACCGCCTCCATGGCAACGCCTGCGCGCCCGTCGCGTACGTGACGTCACGCGGCGTCGGGCAGGACTGACGTCATCGGGGCGAGGCGGAGCGCCCCAAAACCAGTGGCGGCCGGCGAAAGGCGGCCAGTGCCGGCGGCCCCCGGGGAAGGGCGGGTGGTGGTCGCCTCCCGGAGGGACGAGGCGGCGGGCCGGGGGTGTAGGGGGGATAAAGGCGTTATTCCCGCCGGGATGAGCCCTGAGGGGGAGCGGGAGGGTGAATGCGGCCTGCAGGCCTTGGCTCCTCCCTGGGCAGTGCCGTGGGGCGGGGGAAGGCCTGCGGAAGCACGGTCAGGTCACGTCAGCGCTGGTGAGGCCGCCCCTCAAGTTCTGCGTTCAGTTCTGGGCCTCTCACGCCCAGAGGGACATTGGGGTGCTGGAGTGTGTCCAGAGAAGGGCACCGGAGCTGGGGAAGGGTCTGGAGTGAGGGGACAGGAAGGAACAGCCTCAAGTTGTGGCAGGGAGTGGTTAGATGGGACACTGGGAACAATTCCTTCCCCCAAAGGGCTGTCCAGCACTGGCCCAGGCTGCCCAGGGCAGGGGGCAGTCCCCATCCCTGCAGGGACTGCAAAGCTGTGGAGATGTGGTGCTGAGGGACATGGGGCAGTGGGCACTGGGCAGTGCTGGGGGAGCTTAGAGGTCTCTTCCAACCAAGGCTGTTCTGTGATTCTGCTGACATATTTAATCACACATCTTATGTTAAGAGTTGGAATGCTAAAATGTAGGTAATGGTGCAGGGTTACATGTGGATTTGTGAGTATAACCCAGGCAATAATGCAGAGTGGGCCTGTGTGTCTTCTCAAATATACAGAAATATCCACCTGTAGGCATGGTGGCAGCATCATAGAACTAGAATTGTTTTGCTTGGAAAAGACCTTTAAGCTCATCCAGTCCAACTGTTCCCCCAGCACTGCCCAGTGCCCACTGCCCCATGTCCCTCAGCACCACATCTCCACGGCTTTGCAATCCCTGCAGGGATGGGGACTCCCCCCTGCCCTGGGCAGCCTGGGCCAGTGCTGGACAGCCCTGTGGGGGAAGGAATTGTTCCCAATGTCCCATCTAAACCTCCCCTGGAGCAACTTGAGGCCGTTTCCTCTCGTCCTATCACTGTTGCCTGGGAGATAAGTTCTCCCAAATCTTTGTAAAAGCCAGCTTAACTTTTGCCATTTATGCCAGTCCATCTGTAGAATGCAGGGCTTGCCCAACTTACACTTCTTTGTGTAGGTTTTACTTTTAAATTTTTAACAAATGTAGATGTGGTACTGAGGGACATGGGACAGTGGGGACTGGGCAGTGCTGGGTTAATGGTTGGACTGGGGGAGCTTAGAGGTCTCTTCCAACCAACGCTATTCTATGTTCTTAGGTACTTAACCATTCCCTGAGAAGTGTTATGTATTGACTCCAGTTCCCCCTGCCAAGAGGATGCTGTTCCAACAGGGATTGTGTGGCTCGGCCTCACTATGAGCCTGTGTTTGCAGAAGATGGTTGCTCTTTCAACCATACCTTCCTCTCCATTTCCCTCCACTGTTGGCTCAGACCAGGATCAGTGCAGCTCACTTTGCTTTCAGCTGTGTGCTTGCTGCCTGTTAACAGTGACACTTCAGGATCAGTGGTGATAATTGGGAATTTATTACAGATTCTTGTGCTTTTTCTGCCTTCTGGCCAGGTTTTAGCTGGCATGCATGGTGTTGTGAAGCAAACTGTGTCTATTTTTTGTAATACTGCAAGGTGGCAGACTACAGCTTCTGAGGCAGCTCAGGAGTAATCAGAAAAACAACTTGTTTTTACAGAAATACATCCAAATTGTGAATCTTTTAATCTGTGCAGTGTCTCCTATGTCACCTGATGTTCTCCACTGTTTATTTTCCCCTCCCTTGTCAGCGTGCTGTCAGTGTCAGCCCTGCCGAAGTTGTCAGACCCCTTCCTTCAGCCAAGAGGATGTGAGCTGGATGATGTGAGAAGCACTTCTCATCACTGGTGGTTACTTTCCTGATGTCCTCCACCAGATGTGTTGGTATTGGAACTGTTCAGAGAAAAGATGGCAAGAATTCTCATGAAGAGGTATTTCCTTCATGTTATTTTTTTTGTGAAATAGCTCAGCAGTGTGAAATTCTCTAAAAGCCTTAATTGTTTCCACATACTATGATTCAAAAAGAAAGTGTTGAGTAAACATCCTGTGAGGAATCTGAAACAAACTGACTGCAGTTGTTGGGTTTTTTTAAATGCAAGCACAATGGTTGTTTTAGTATCTTTTATTGTTAGAAACCCGTGAGGGATCATAGAATCATGGAATTATAGCATGGTTTTGGTGTGAAGGGACCTCACAGACCATCCCAACCCCTGCCATGGGCAGGGACACCTCCCACCAGCCCAGGTTGCTCCAAGCCCCATCCAACCTGGCCTGGAACACTGCTAGGGAGGGGGCAGCCACAGCTTCTCTGGGCACCCTGGGCCAGTGTCTCACCACCTCACAGCCAACAATTTCTGCCTCACATCTTGTCTCAATCTCTCCTCTGCCACTTTAAAGCCATCACCCCTCGTCCTGTCACTCCATGCCCTTGTCCAAAGTCCCTCCCCAGCTTTCCTGTCCCCCCCAGGCACTGGAAGGTGCTCTGAGGTCTGCCCAGAGCCTTCTCTTCTCCAGGCTGAACATCCCCAACTCCCTCAGCCTGTCCCCACAGCAGAGGTGCTCCAGCCTTTGGATCATCTCCGTGGCCTCCTCTGGACCCCTCCAACAGCTCCATGTCCTTCTGGTGCTGGGGGCCCCAGAACTGGACGCAGCACTGCAAGGGGGGGTCTCACGAGAGCAGAGTAGAAGGGGAGCATCACTTCCTTCAACCTGCTGGCCACACTTCTTTTGATGCAGCCCAGGACACGGTTGGGCTGAGATGAAATGGTACTTGAGATGAATTGGTTCGTGCCTACTGGATGTCTGAGCAGTCTTCACTCTGGATGTCACACCGTAGTTACTCACAAGGATAAAAATAATGTTTCCAGTTGCTATTTCTATAGCTGAGCCACCTGTAGAAGCTTGGAAAGAGGCTCAGGACATGATTTGAATTCATTTCGTTGTAGCTATTTTTGCACAAGCTGACGTCTGTGCCCATATGGAGTGGACATATATGTGTGTGCAGCCTCACACAGACCAGTGCTGTTGCTCTACCCCAGATGTTACTCAAATAACTGTGGATTTCCTCAGAAAAGTTGGTTATTGCAGGGTGACTTACCCTTTTTCTGTTACGGAAGCGTGGTCCTCTTGCATTCCAGCTTTGGTGGCACTGAAGCAATGACACTGTGGAGCAGCAAGGGGCTGGGTCATCAGCTCTCATAGCTAGGAAGGAACACTACCACAGCCAAACAAGCAGCTCTTGAGGCCCAACTATTTATGGGGAAACTTTTCCAGAGTTCAAGAGAGCCTGAGTCTGAAAAATCCTCACAAGAAGGAGTTCCCTGAGGGCCTTTACTCTCCTGTACAGGTGATATCTGTGGGTAGGTCCTTATTTTTTGTCACACTTAAGTGCACACGATGAAGTCTGGCGAACCACAGCACACGTTCAGGATGCCAGCTGGCCTGGAAAGCCAAGGTGGACCATGAACCTTGCTGATGAGCTCTGTAAGATACCCTGTTCTTGAACCTGTCCTGAAGTGCCAAGTCCTTGTTTTTGTGAAATCTGGCCCTGCTCTCTTCAGCTTTGTTCTCTGAACTCAGGAAAGAAACAACCTCCTTTGTGATCCTTTTAATTGTCATGTGGAGACAGAGCCCTCTGGCTGCTGTCACAGTTTTTCTCCAGTTAATCTGTTATTGAGGTATGGGCATATTGTGGTCTTCAGGGGTGAGTGACTATCACTGCTGAAAGCTTAGAGCTGATAAAAGCCTAGAGGAAAGACTCTGTTCATCAAAGAAATTTTACTAGGTGGATTTTCAGAAGATTTTTATATGAAGGGTGAGCTTATCCATGACAATGTACTGCTCAGCCCTGATGGTCTAAGAATGAAATTAGTGAAGGGTGAGGTTATTCATGGTTCATGGCTGAAAGCACTTATCTGTTCAATTAGCCTTGATGTGGAAACAATCCATTTGCTCTCTATAAAGATGGCATTTGTATTTCTCCAAAACACAGAAGTCAGTCTGTTTTATTCTATGATAATTTGTCACCACAGATCCCTGCGAGCGTGTGGAGAAGGAGCATGGGAAATGAGAAGGTTTTGAGGCAGCCTGGCGTGCCTCAGAGATGGTCTCTAAGACAAAATGAGCTGAGGAGCTTTTACTGAGGCTTCTGGGATGTGTGTGACTCCTCTGAATGTAGGTGAAGGTAGAATCATAGAAATCATGGAAATGTTTTGGTTGGCAAAGGCCTCTGAGCTCCCCCAGTGCAACCATTCCCCCAGCACTGCCCAGTGCCCACTGCCCCACGTCCCTCAGCACCACATCTCCACGGCTTTGCAATCCCTGCAGGGATGGGGACTGCCCCCTGCCCTGGGCAGCCTGGGCCAGTGCTGGACAGCCCTGTGGGGGAAGGAATTGTTCCCAGTGGCCAATCTAAACCTCCCCTGGAGCAACCTGAGGCCATCACTCCTCATCCCTTGTGCTCCAGACCCTTCCCCAGCTCTGGTGCCCTTCTCTGGACACGCTCCAGCACCCCAATGTCCTTCTTGGAGTGAGTGAGGGGCCCAAAACTGACCACAGGATTTGAGGGGCGGCCTCATCAGAGCTGAGCACAGGGGTAAGATCACTGCCCTGCTCTTGCTGGCCATGCTACTTCTTATACAAGCCAGAATGCTGGTGGCCTTCTTGGCCCCCTGGGCACACTGCTGGCTCATCTTCACCCAGATGGTGAACCCTGCGGTCCATCTCTGACTGGTAGCTATGAAGCCTGTCCTGTCCTGTCTCTTACCTGAGATACCACAGCTCACCATGGTAAGGGGAAAGCACTTAGAGTACCTGCTCTGGAGAGTATAACATAGGGTAGGGTTACCTAAATTGGTGGTAGTTGAGGTAGGAGGTACTGGGATGGGTAAAGGTACTCGATGAGGTAGGAGGTACTAGATGAGATACTCTACATGAGGCAGTGGGTACTAGATGGTCTTGCTGCAAAGAGCAGAACAAACCTCCATGTGTTTTTTTTTCCTACTTGTTGGCAGAATAAATCAGCCCAGCAAATCTGAAATGTGTGGCTGTGCAGGGACTGAGGGGAATGTCATCGTTCCTGTTCTGGTTTGGGATGTGGAACATTCTCTCTCTCTGTGGTCATGTCCCCATATTCTTTCTGTTAAGCTTATAAACCCGTTTGACCTGGGAAAAATGTGCAGAACAGTAAGAGGATAAGAGAAGGTTTATCCTCCTTGCACGATTTAAAAATCTTTCTTTTTAGTTTTTGCTTGCATTTTTCAGTGAATGAAAAAAAGGAAACATCAAAGGAAAAGGTACAAAATATGGGATTAAACATTCCAAAAGAGAAAAAAAAAAAAGGAAGAGCCATATAGAAAAAGCTAAACATAACCTGAAGTTAGACATCAGTTTTAGTTTCAAAATTTCCATGGAAAACTTTTTTAAAGTGCCAGAAAGGATTAAAAACTATTAAGCCATAGCTGCCATCTCTGGCTAAGAGGCAGTTGTGACAAAGCTCTGGTCACAGGTCAGGCCAAACTTGGGTTGCTTTACCCTGCAGGTTGTCTTTGAAGCAAGAGGAATGTGGTGGCCAGCGTTGCACTGTGAACTCCTAGCAAGGCCTCTCATGGAAAGGGGTGGTTAGAGGTTGTTAAATGTGCCTCAGTTTTGCCAGGTGATGTGGAATCATGGGATCACAGAATGGTTTGGGTGTGAAGGGACCTCACAGTTCATCCCATCCCACCCCCTGCTGTGGGCAGGGACACCTCCCACCAGCCCAGGTTGCTCCAAGCCCCATCCAACCTGGCCTGGAACACTGCCAGGGAGGGGGCAGCCACAGCTTCTCTGGGCACCCTGGGCCAGTGCCTCACCATCACCCGATGCTTTCTACTAATACTGGTACAACCTTGAACTGTTTTCAACTCTTAATTACCCAGTCTCTGAGGTAGAAGTGATTTCTGTACCTTTTGTAACCCTCAGTGGGTTTGTTCAGTCTCCCCTTTGGTTTGTCTGGAACCTTAGACTTTCATTTTATGTTCCTCTAATGCTTGTTTGGAGAGAGAGAAAGAAAAGTCTAGAACAAAATGAAATTACTGAATGAAAATACTTGCCAGGCTGTTTCTCTCTACTTTTTTCCCTATTCAGCAGTCAGTGCCCTTTCCTGGTATCAGTCATTTCATCATTTCACCAATAAATCTGCCTCTTTCTGCAGGTATGACCAGGACATGTGTCAGCACAGCTTTTCTCCGCCATAATTGTAGAGAGGAAAAAATGCAATGGCAGAGGGGTAAACATCTTAGAAAACATCTAAGTGTCTTTTGAATAGTACAGTAGTACCTGCCCCTTTCCAGACAGATATTACTGTAGATGAGCAGAAGATCTGTCTGGGTGTAAGTGAGAATGCTAAGGGAGAATACTGGGAAGATTTGCTGTCACCTGTCCTTTCTCTGTAATATTGACACAAGGACCAGTAAGAAAAGACACTGGCAGTCCCTCAGCCTGTAATTGGAAAGGTCTGAGGTCTGGTTCTCTTCTGCTCTGCCACCATCTGTAGGTGGCTGAGTCCATCAGAAGTTATGACCTTGGCAGCAGTCTTAAAGCAGTTGGAATAACCATGTCTTTTTGCTGTCTCCAGAGAGAAGGGTTAGACCCCCCAAAAATGCCTGTTTTTTTTTCCTAGGAAATTAGTTGATGAGCATCTACAGAGGGTTAGATGCTTCTGCATCTGACACAGGCTGACCACAGACCAACACTGCACGACCCCACATCAGGGCAGTAGTCCCATGGGAGCTCTTTGCTCTGCTCCTGGTCCACAGGGAGGATCCTCAGGCTGTTTGGCAGCCCTCAGCACACCCCGGGGAGCATTCAGGTGTTGCAGACTGAGTAGGAACTAAGGAATGCAGGAACTGAGTAATCCAGCCTGAGCAGGACAAGTAAACGTGCAACCAAGGGAGTCATGGACCTGTCTTGTAGGAAAAACCATAATTTGTGAATCACATGCAGGTGACAGATTCATTTTGGATATATTTGTGAAATATGTTGTCACGACAGAACTAGTCAAAGCATTCCCAAGTGCAGGGTAGCTCCACAATTAATAAAGAATGCAACAACTCCTTCCAACTTGGACATTAAAAATGGCTTGAGAAATGCAACAAGCTCTCCTACTATGTTGGGAAAAGGCAAATATAACCATCTTTCACCTTCTGTCTGCTGTCATCTCTTCCCTGCTGTGGTTTTAGCACCTCTTCCAACAGGAGCATCACCTCAGTGATGGGTCAGGAGCTCCCACTGCCCTCCCTTTGCCAGTGTGGCAGACACCTAACGATGGGTACAAGCCACACAGCCCTCTACAGCCTGTGCCCAGGGGCACCAGTCTGTCACCTCTGCACAAACCAGGTTGAACACTTCCACAGTGGCAGCTAAAGCAGAGTAACAAGTTTATCTTAGGACAGGGGTTTCATCCAGCCTGTCAATAAGTGGTGCTAGCAGCCCATCCCCTGGAGAAATGCAGGGCCACTTCATGACTTCTTTATTTTTCATGCCATAAAATAACTGGTTTCTTTTAGGTGTGCAACAATAAGAAAAATTGTCACAGAGATTTTGGATGGGCCGCTCCAGACTGCAAGGTGGAAGGATCTGGAGGCAGTGGTGAGAGTGGACCACCTCCTTCTTCTAACAGTGAGTGCATTGGGGTTCCACCAGTACACACATCACACTGCTGGCTGAGCAAGTTCAGCAGTTCTCCAGCTATACTTCCACATCACCTCAGACTTTATTCAGGCATCTCTTTGTCCCTTCCTATTTTGCCATGTCAGATCTTTTGCTCTTCTCTTGCCTTCTTTTTTTGTCACTCCAGTTGTGCTTGCCCTGCCTGACTCTATCAGACGATTCTCAGGGCACCCACACAAGCTGCAGATCGATTCCATTAAGGACAGGGGCCAAGCAGCCAGCACACAGTTCATTAAGGTGGTTAATGAGGGGTGTCACTCCGAGCTCATCAAAACCCTCTTAGGAGAATCTTCCTCTCCTCTTAAGAGATCTCCAGCAGAGCTCCAGTCCTGAGAGGACAGGACATAAATAAATATGATCCTGGCATGTACCCCCCAGAGGTATACTTCTGCCTTCCTCTACATTAGGTATTCTATCTTGCTGATTAAGAAATACCAGCAGTACTCCACAAACCCATCAGCACCCGACAGCCCAGCCCTCTTTGCTCATTAGTTCTGCTACTGCTGAAGAACTATTAGGTCTTCCTCCTGGTTATTTGACCAGGCAAACAGCAAGTTGCTCAGGCAGCAATGGCCCCACTGGCACTGCAGAAATACAACTCTTCTGAGCAGCTAACAGTTTAGATGTCAAATCAGTTGCTCTTCAACAACCAACCCGTGGTGATATTTCACCTGCTGGCGTGGAGGGGAAGGTACCCAAGTGGCAACATTCTGCCCCTCTCCATTCATGGAGAAGCACCAATGCCAAGGGGTTTCTGTAGCAGTTGCTTAGGTGGGCTGGGAGGAGTCAACACTTTCACACTTTCCATATGAAAAACCTCTTGTACTTAACTATCCATACACTAACTACACACTGGAGGCTCGGCCATGAGCTGAAGTGGGTGTTCAGCTCATGTTACTCCTCCCTTAGTGTTATATTTGGGTGTTTCTTCATCTGCGTCCTCATCAGGGGACCACACAGGAAACCTTCCTGCTTGGTCATTGTGTCCTCAAGCTCCTTACGAGGTAGTCCCAAAGACTCTCCATATCCAGGCCTGTATAGAATTGCTTTCATCTCTACACTGTAGACCTCAAGGCTTTTTATTGTTTCTCAGAAAGATAAGGATGCTCATAGCTCCCAAGTAGCAGTGGTGGAGATGCTTTGGAGTCACAGCCTGAGAGCAGAAGGCAGGGAGCATGCCAGTGAGCAACTGCTTGTTTGGTGTTGAGTGTATGCACTCATGAATATCTGAACATACATGGCAAACCACTGATTCTACTAGTGTTTTGTTGGGCCAAAACCATCTGGTGTGCACATGATGGTCTCTTTTCCTCTCTTCCATTCCAGGTGTTGAGAGCTGCAAGGAATATGGGAAAAGCTGCTGGAATGCTTCTTTTACTCTTCTTGATTTGGGCCTTTTTGCTGTACAGGAGGGTTGCCATTGCTCAGTGGCTCCAAAGGTAAGTTAATCCCAAGCACAAGTACAGGCTGGGGGGAATGGATGGAGAGCAGCTCTGAGGAGAAGGACTTGGGGGTGTTGGGGGATGAGAAGCTCAACATGAGCTGGCAATGTGTGCTCACAGCCCAGAGAGCCAACGGTGTCCTGGGCTGCATCACCCACAGTGTGGGCAGCAGGGTGAGGAGGGGATTCTGCCCCTCTGCTCTGGTGAGACCCCCCCTGCAGTGCTGTGTTTGGCTCTGGGGCCTCCAACTATTTGTGTGTCCTCCTAGCTTTCTAAGGGTACTTTGTTCCTACCACACGGTGTGCCATCTTTCACAGATCCCTTGTCAGGAGTGTCTGAAGCCAGGTAGAACTCGAGTCCCCAGCAGAGCTGATTGTTCATGCTGGTCTGAACCAGTCTCTCTGTCCTGTTGCTCTTTGAATGTTAGGACACTGCACTCTTCCACACAGGATGTTCCTGGGATAGACAAACAGACTGCTGCAAGGTCTGTAGAGACATCTGAAGATGTGGTGATCCATGGTGCTGATACATGGTGTTTGGAGCAACCCTGGGAACGGTCAGAGTTTCCAGCTGTCCAGAATCAATCCTTCTAGGCTGTTTGCAATACAAGCCCTTTTCTGGGTTTGACATTTAACTAGTATTGACACAGACTCTTTATGCCACTTGATGTCAGTGGCTTGGGTACAGGAGCACAGCCCTTTGGTGCATCTCTCCAGAGTCACAGAACAGCCTTGGTTGGAAGAGACCTCTAAGCTCCCCCAGTCCAAGTGTTCCCCCAGCACTGCCCAGTGCCCACTGCCCCATGTCCCTCAGCACCACATCTCCACGGCTTTGCAATCCCTGCAGGGATGGGGACTGCCCCCTGCCCTGGGCAGCCTGGGCCAGTGCTGGGGAACCCTTTGGGGGAAGGAATTGTTCCCAGTGTCCAATCTAAACCTCTCCTGGCACAACTCGAGGCCATCACCCCTTGTTCCTTGGGAGAAGAGACCAACCCCCCTGGATAACCCCTCCTTCCAGGGAGCTGTAGAGAGCAATGAGGTCTCCCCTCAGCCTCCTCTTTTCCAGACTGAACCCCCCCAGTTCCCTCAGCCGCTCCCCACCAGCCTTGTGCTCCAGACCCTTCCCCAGCTTTGTTGCTCTTCTTTGGACACGCAAGAAAGACTTTTTAATGTTTGTAAAGATACCTATGACTCAGATAGTGATGGACAGCACTGCTGTCACTAACAAGGGAGTGCAGAATAGATCCGCTCTGCTGCAGCTTCAGGACATGTGCACTGAGGAAGTTTGGTTACTTCCTCCAGAATTGAAATAATCTGAAAGAGGATGTGGGCAAGTATTCAAAAAAATCACATGTATGCTTCAAGTCTGAGCTGGGGGAAAATTAGATGCACATATCACAGGGTGTGGTGGCTTTCAGAGGCCTAGACGTTATCTCAACCACTGTTTCCAGCACATCTTGGTGTATGGGACCCTCTACTGGCAAATGGATGAGGGTGGTCACATCTGCACATTGGGTGTGGGATGTTCCCAAGCAGCACTGCAACAACTGCTGCCCAAGAAAACCCCTTTTCTGTTACCCTAACTGTTGTAAAGATATAGAATCATAGACTTGTTTAGGTTGGAGAAGACCCTTAAGATCATAGAGTCCAATAATGTATTGTAATGGCTTTGAACTGGCAGAGGGGAGATTGAGATGAGATGTGAGGCAGAAATTGTTGGCTGTGAGGGTGGTGAGAGACTGGCCCAGGGTGCCCAGAGAAGCTGTGGCTGCCCCCTCCCTGGCAGTGTTCCAGGCCAGGTTGGATGGGGCTTGGAGCAACCTGGGCTGGTGGGAGGTGTCCCTGCCATGGCAGGGGTTGGGATGAGATGAGCTGTGAGGTCCCTTCACACCCAAACCATTGTGGGATTCTATGAAACTCATTGGCCTCCTCCCTGCTTTGAAGGGAAGAGTGGCCTGTAGTCTATTTCAATAAAATATAATTATTCAAAATAATTTGAAAAAGATTTGGCGATGTAATATGTTGAATTTGAAAAAAAAAAAAAAAAGAGATATTCAATGAATTTTGAGATTTCTATTTTACTATACAGAAGGTTTCTTCCTCCCCAGATAGAGGAAAAAGGAACCGACAAAACAGAAACAACGTGCTAGGTTTTAAAAAGCAAATGAGTGAAATAAGTGATTAAAGACCTTGCAGTTGGAGATGTAATTCCCTCGTCCTGCAAAAAGGCTTAGTTGAAATATTGAGCTGTAACCCATATAACAACGAATTCTATCTATAAAATGAGTGCCTTGTATATCTAAAAATGAATAAAAACAGAAAGTGAGATTAAGATAATTCAGTTACAGGCAACTGTGTCAAAATTGGAAATAAGCTGTGTGCTCTGTGTGTGTACACGTGTGGAGAAATATAAAAGAAGACATAAAAGGGGAAAAGCCAATTCTTGTATCAATTTACATGACAAATATGTGCTGATTAGTACAAGGACTGATTAAGCTGTTACATTTTTTTTTTCCCCCCTGAGATATCACCAGGGCAAGAGACTTATCAGCATATATATGTAAAAATTAGAAGAAGAAAGAGATGAAAATATTCTTGCTGCCTGCTTATCTCTCTCCCCACAGCTGGCATGAGTGGAGCAGTTAAACACAGGACTCTTACAGCAGTCACTGGTTATGGCTCTAATTAATGCCACCGACAGCATCCCTCTGACACCACATGGCAAAAGCCTGCAGCATCTGGGTCAGGCTGTGGGCAACTGTCACCTGGTCCATCCTGGTCCACATCTCTACCATGCTGATGACAATCTGCAGCTTCAGAACAAAACTGTGTTCAGTTTTGGGCCCCTCACTCCAAGAAGGACATTGAGGTGCTGGAGCGTGTCCAGAGAAGGGCAGCAGAGCTGGGGAAGGGTCTGGAGCACAAGGGACGAGGGGTGATGGCCTCAAGTTGTGCCAGGGAGGGTTAGATGGGACACTGGGAGCAATTCCTTCCCCCAAAGGGCTGTCCAGCACTGGCCCAGGCTGCCCAGGGCAGGGGGCAGTCCCCATCCCTGCAGGGATTGCAAAGCCGTGGAGATGTGGTGCTGAGGGACATGGGGCAGTGGGCACTGGGCAGTGCTGGGGGAATGGTTGGACTGGGGGAGCTCAGAGGGCTTTGCCAACCAAAATGTTTGTATAAGTCAATGATTAATTGCTGGTAGCAACTGGTGAATGAGTGATCTGCAGGGTTATGCTTCTCCTCCAAGCACAGTATTTCTCAGTGGCGGCATCATCCCAACTCTGATGGTGTGAGTGTGCTGTGAGACCATGAGGTTATTCAAGATCTGCAGATTTGGTCAAGTAACGAGGAGAAAAAGAAGTTGACCTTACAAAAGCCTGGCTGGTAGCTTAGGCACTGGCTCTGATGGGAATGAGGAACACAAATTAGCATTTAGACTAGATCTTGGGCAGAAATTGTTGGCTGTGAGGTGGTGAGACACTGGCCCAGGGTGCCCAGAGAAGCTGTGGCTGCCCCCTCCCTGGCAGTGTTCCAGGCCAGGTTGGATGGGGCTTGGAGCAACCTGGGCTGGTGGGAGGTGTCCCTGCCCATGGCAGGGGTTGGGATGGGATGAGCTGTGAGGTCCCTTCACACCCAAACCATTCCAAGATTCTAGGATTTCTCTTGAGTAGTTCTCAGGTGTTTTGGTAGTAGAAGAGAGGAGGAGGAGTTGGTATCTTTCAGAAAGATGACTTTCTAACTAGTTTGGCTCTTGCAGAAGTTAACATGTCTTAAAAAGTGCTGTTGCTTAAGTAATTTTAAGCATGGCAACTCATCTCTCTTCTCAACTGAACAAATACCACGGTATTATTATTATAAATTCCTCTCTTTCCCTGGCAGGTTCTCTGTAAATTCAGCAAAATTGTAGCAATTTCTAAAACTATATTTCCACCATGGGAGCTGAGAAGTAATTCTTTCATCTAAATGCTTCATCTTCTTATCAGGAGGCAGCGTCTCTGAATGTCACTCTCTATTTCTTTCACCCAGTGCAATCACAGTCCCCTGGCTTAGGCCAGGTTCTCGCTATAAATAACCCGTACTCGTAGGGAGAAAAATAACACTTTATCTCAGCTCTCAGTAATATCCAATATCAAATAATATCAGAACAAACTAATTGCCTTTGATAACATGGGAACTGTGTTTCTGAACAGGAGAGAAGCACCAGATGTGTGTGGTTTGGCATCACTGAGGCTTTTGGGTTTTGTGTAGTTGAAGCAAACTGGAGCAGTAGAGTTCAGGTTTGCTTACTGTAGGGTGAATACTAACTGGAGACACAGGGAGAGGAGTTGCTGGTTTTAATTGCTGAGATAGGAAGATGTATTAAATGATTCTATGAAGTCCCAAGGGAGTCAGACATGGAGCAGAAACTGTTCCACATCTATCCTTGTGGTTAGCACAAGGTGCTGGCAGATTTGCAGATGACTCCATCAGAGAAGGACGATGAACAGTGATGAGACTTGTCATAGAATCACAGAATGGGCTGGGTGTGAAGGGACCTCAAAGCCCATCTTGTTCCAACCTCAACTCCCTCAGCCTGTCCCCACAGCAGAGGTGCTCCAGCCCTTGGATCATCTCTGTGGCCACCTCTGGACGCGCTCCACCAGCTCCATGTCCTTCTTGTGCTGGTGGCCCCACTTGAAATTGTTCTGTTCAGTGAGAGAAAAGCAAAGCAAACAAGCAGGATGTAGGAGCAGGAGTTAAGTTGGTACCTTCCCCCTTTCTCAATGCTCACAAGACTTGAGCAAAAATGACTGCTGGGAGAGAAGCACCCAGCCATGGCCCTGAAGACTTGCACCTCCAGGTCCCTCTGGAGGTGAGGGAACGGCATCACACACCGAGCACTGGAAGATGTTCAGAGGTTCTCTAGGAAAGAGGAGTTGCACCCTCAGGGCATCTATTTCTGACACTACTAAGGAAGATTCAGGCATTGCAGGAGGTTTCCCAGAGAGGTTGTGCAGTCTCCATCCTCAGATGTCTTCAAGATCCGACTGCACAAAGCCCTGAGCAACCTGGTTGCTGCCCCTGCGTTGAGGAGGAGGCTGGACCTGAGACCTCCTGAGCTCCCTTCCAACCTGGGCCATCCTATGAGATGGAGCTCATGGCTGCTGCCAGAAGGACTGATAGCACCCACATCCCAGAGCACAGCCCACCCCCCAATCCATGTCCTTCCCAGGCTCTTCAGACCCCTACAAGAAGAGGGAGTGGAGTGAAGATCCCTGGATGCAGACACCTGGTCCATGAGTCTACACTTTCTTTTCTGGATTCAGGCAGTAAAATGCTGGATTGTTGGTAGATTATCTATACTAGAAAGTCAGTAATGATTGAAATCATTGCTCTATAGCTTCTGAGCCCAACTTACTTAGAAATGTTATCTAGCTTTCTTTAAAAATAATTAAACATTTCAGATTCATTGACTGAAACCTTCAGCTTCTTCTGCCTCTGGAGCTGACATGTCAACTCCATCTTAAAAAAAATCTTGTTTGCTACGTCCACTTTCATTTCAACCACCATTTTTAAGGCCTGAATAATTTTTTCAGGGTTTCTGAGATCACATTACATTACAGTACCTCCTCTTTTCCTACTACACAGTTGATGCTCTGATTTGAATAGAATAGAACTGTAGAATAGCCTTGGTTGGAAGAGACCTCTAAGTTCCCCCAGTCCAACCATTCCCCCAGCACTGCCCAGTGCCCACTGCCCCATGTCCCTCAGCACCACATCTCCACGGCTTTGCAATCCCTGCAGGGATGGGGACTGCCCCCTGCCCTGGGCAGCCTGGGCCAGTGCTGGACAGCCCTGTGGGGGAAGGAATTGTTCCCAGTGTCCCATCTAAACCTCCCCTGGCACAACTTGAGGCCATTTCCTCTTGTCCTATCACTTGTTACTTGGAAGAAGAGACTGACACTCAGGGAAGCTGAAGCTGGGTGACTTGGGAGTGGCTTCCCAGCTGTTCCATGGGGTCCTTGGGGTTTGGGTCTTAAGAATTTTCTTCTTCTATGTGCAAAAAAAGGCTTTTTTTCCCCACCTTGACTTTTTTCAGACTCTCCCAGTATGATAAATTCACAGCAAATGTCAAGTAGCTCTCTGGGAGTGAAGAGATGCAGTAAACAGCAGAAAAATCTATGCAAAAAGCAGAGGGGGGGAGCAAACAGATATCTGTGTCACCAAGTTGGTGCAAAGGATGAAAAATGGTGTTAAACCACCAGGAAAACGATGAGTTCATTCTCCAGATTCTGGGACTTCTGCTGGGACATGTCCCAGTGGAGAAGCTGGGGGTCTGCCTGAAGGTGCACCCACTTTTCCACATGCAGTTTTACCTTTATTCTATTAAAAAAACCCAGAAAATAAAAATATCTATTGCTTTTTACTGCAGATGTTATGACATTCCAACCCAGATTTCTCTTGCTGTTAAATCTACAAACAGCCCTGGAAACCTCATGGCTTTATATTTCCCTGCTGTGATGCTGCAGCAAGATCTCTTGTGAGCTGACCAGAACTGATCTGCTTTAAGGAGAGAAGAAACATCCAGCTCAGTCACCCTGATGACTGCAAACGTTTCCAGTCACAGTCCATCCCACATGGAGATATACGAGAGGTGAGATGACTTACCCCTGTTTAACATCTTTGTTGGTGACATGGACAGTGGGTTGGAGTGCAACCTCAGCAAGTCTGTGGATGACACCAAGCTGTGTGGTGTGGTCGATGTGCTAGAGGGAAGGGATGGCATCCAGAGGGACCTGGAGAGGTGGGCCCAGACCAACCTCATGGTTTGGGTGTGAAGGGACCTCACAGCTCATCCCATCCCAACCCCTGCCATGGGCAGGGACACCTCCCACCAGCCCAGGCTGCTCCAAGCCCCATCCAACCTGGCCTGGAACACTGCCAGGGAGGGGGCAGCCACAGCTTCTCTGGGCACCCTGGGCCAGTCTCTCACCACCCTCACAGCCAACAATTTCTGCCTCACATCTCATCTCCATCTCCCCTCTCCTGTAGATGGGTCCTGTGGAGGACACAGAGGGGTTACCTGCATCTTGGAGGAGGTTTATTCCCTTATAAAGAAACACACTTCTAAGAAATAACAAGTGTTGTTCATTATTTTGTTCATTTTTTTGGGCTTTTTCACCCCAGTTTGCCCATGGGTGCTGGAAGGGGAGGAGTGGTGCTGCTGGTGGGTCTCAGCATCTCACCCCTGTGGCTGGGGTGTCTGATTTCCTGCTGTGTTTGTGGTTACGAGCCATCACCCAAGACCACTGTGGGATTTTTATGGCAGCTGGTGACATCCTACTGCTGGCACTGGGAAAAACCCAAATGCCTCCTTTCTCCACAGCTTAATTTTTCTTTGCCTGATGACTAGCTGAGGAAAGAGCATAGCACTCCTCCACTCCAAGAAGGACATTGAGGTGCTGGTGATGGAGGTCCAGGGAAGGGCACCAGAGCTGGGGAAGGGTCTGGAGCACAAGGGACGAGAGGTGATGGCCTCAGGTTGCTCCAGGGGAGGTTTAGATGGGACACTGGGAACAATTCCTTCCCCCACAGGGCTGTCCAGCACTGGCCCAGGCTGCCCAGGGCAGGGGGCAGTCCCCATCCCTGCAGGGATTGCAAAGCCGTGGAGATGTGGTGCTGAGGGACATGGGGCAGTGGGCACTGGGCAGTGCTGGGGGAATGGTTGGACTGGGGGAGCTCAGAGGTCTCTTCCAACCAGGGCTGTTCTATGATTCTCTACCCCTCTGGGCTAAGCATCTTCCCAATGTCAGGCTCTGTGCTGCTCCCTGCTCGATGTGCTGGCTGCTTCCCATCCTTAGTGCACTTGGAGAAATCTATGCAATCCAAATTGTAGCTAAAATTCACATATTTAGGGCTTTATTTTTTTTTCCCCTCGGGAACACTCCTCTGCAAAATGACTTGTTGAGAAGAGTAGAAGAATCCTCTGTATATCAGGAGGGGAATGCTGGAAGCGTTAGGTAGTGATAAGCTCTGTTTGATGAGCCAATACAGGATTATTATATCGAGTTTTGGTGATTATCTTTTGTGAAAAATGTTAAAACATAAAGAGGATTGGGAGAAAAAATCATGAGAATGGTTAAAAGTTTGGAAAATGGGTATTACAGGGAGAGCCTCTGGGCGCTCGTTTCGTAAGGGTTTGATCATCAACATGAATTCACATGGGTGACAGGGGTCTGGTGTCAGACAGAAAATGGAACAAGCTCTATGGCTGGAAATGAGTAACATCAAAGTGGAAATGAGGCTCAGTTTTTTAACAGTGAGAGTAATAAAAAGATTTTACTCTTTATTATGAACGGTTCTTTGCTGCTATGCTTTGTTAGGAGGGGATTTCCACTGAAAGCTCTCCTCTAGTCCAACTAGAAGTGATGGAGCTTCATTGTGCAAGGAGGTGTTAGCTCCCCTGGGCCCAAAGGCCACGGTCTGCACAAGTTGGGACCAGGGGAAAATTATTTTTAATGATCCATGGTGCCCACTCTCTAGCACAGTCTAATCCTGGAAATCCCCAAAGCTCCTTAGAGACCTGGTCCCACAAAAGAATCATGGAATGGTTTGGGTGTGAAGGGACCTCACAGCTCATCTCATCCCAACCCCTGCCATGGGCAGGGACACCTCCCACCAGCCCAGGTTGCTCCAAGCCCCATCCAACCTGGCCTGGAACACTGCCAGGGAGGGGGCAGCCACAGCTTCTCTGGGCACCCTGGGCCAGTCTCTCACCACCCTCACAGCCAACAATTTCTGCCTCACATCTCATCTCCATCTCCCCTCTGCCACTTTAAAGCCATCACCCCTCATCCTGTCACTCCATGCCCTTGTCCAAAGTCCCTCCCCAGCTTTTTTGTACCCCCCAGGCACTGGAAGGTGCTCTAAGGTCTGCCCAGAGCCTTCTCTTCTCCAGGCTGAACACCCCAACTCCCTCAGCCTGTCCCCACAGCAGAGGTGCTCCAGCCCTCAGATCATCTCCGTGCCCTCCTCTGGACCCACTCCAACAGCTCCATGTCCTCCTTGTGTTGGGAGCCCCAGAACTGGATGCAGTCTCACGAGAGCAGAGTAGAGGGGGAGCATCACCTCCTTCGACCTGCTGGCCATGGTTCTTGTGATGCAGCCCAGGACACCGCTGGCTTTCTGAGCTGCAAGCGCACGGTGCCGGCTCATTTGATTCATGAAGTTAATTTGATTCATGAAGTTCAAAGAGGCTGTAAGAAAAACCCTAGGAATCCATCAGTGACTTCAGCTCGGATGGAGGGGGACACGACGTGTGACAGCGTACAGCCCTTACATATCTCTGTCTTACGTAACGTAGCTCTACAATTGCATTATTCATAGCAACTTGTGGTAATTTTTGGGTTTCTCCAGGAAGGGTACGAAAGAGCTGGCCGTGCTTTCCCATTTATTTTACATGATGAGCTTTTAAGATTCCCAAGTCACAAAGGTTTTCTTTCCTCTTTGCAGAAATCCTTCCTTTGTTGCTCATAAAGATTAAATGAATTAGAAAGGACTGTTCTACCCCGACCCTATGGAATATGCTTGTTTGCTGTGGCAAAATAAAGCAGCATTTTGGAAACTTCCAGCATCTATTCAAGCCACGAAACAGCTGCTGCACTTTCCTAAGCACAAATTCCTGTGCAATTTAATTATTTTCTCTAATATTGGGTAAATATAAACTTAGATAAATGTTCAGAAGGAAAAAAACACCCTTGTTTTCAAGGTTTATTCTAAAAAAAGAAGGAGAAATGAAGCTTCATTAAGTTCTTCTGCCTTTTCTTGGTTTCCTTATCCCAATTTAAGATAAGGGGAAATAAAGCTCTCTTGGAAATGTTTTGTGCTTGGCCACAAGTAGTTGAGAGTAATGGCTGTCCTCATGCAATTTCCTCACGTTATTAAATCTCTGCTAATTCTCAGATAGTTTTACCTTTCACCCAGAAAGTCATCTCCATAATCATATAGGAGAGATCCATTTAATATTACAAATAAATAGATTTTCTTCCCCTATGAGATTTAAATACAATTGATATTTTGTTTACTCTCTGCCTCTCATCTAATCTGCCCTTCTCCATTCCTCTTGCTTCTTATTTTTGCTTTCCAAATGGGTAAGCTTCGAGGATGTCATTTGTATAAACAATGCCACGCTATTAAAAAACCCAAGATAATTTATTGCACTGAATTAAAATTGCCAGCATGTAATATCCTTAAAATTAGCATTGATTTTAAGTTGTTTTCAGACACAGTAGATCAAAATCTCTTTCTTTGCAGCCTGTTGACATGTATTACAATCAGATTTTTCCATCTTGGACCCCATGAGAAAAAAAGTAAATCAAAATGAAACACTTAATTAGCCTGAAAAATATTGTCTTATTATCAGAACAGTACCAACAATAACTCACTTGCACTTTGAAGTTATAAAAGGGTCTTCCTCTTCCATAATTTTATCCTTAGTGGGAAGTGCAAAACTCCTGCAATAAATCAACGGGGAAAGCCACTACTAATATTGAATATACTTGAAGGTGCTGCCCTGCTCCCCACCCAGAGATGCTCCCCAGAGATGCTCTCTGTGATGTTTTCTTGCCTTGAGCTGGGACACCCACATGTTATTTTCCTGATAGAGCACCTCAACAGTTTTGAATCCCTGTGTTGCCCCACGGGTCACAGCAGATGGAGATTGTACAACAGATTTGCACGGACAAGAGTTTTCATAGAATCACAGAATGGTTTGGGTGTGAAGGGACCTCAAAGCTCATCTTGTCCCAGCCCCCCTGCCATGGGCAGGGACACCTCCCACCAGCCCAGGCTGTTCAAAGCCTGGTCTCCATGTCCCCTCGACACCACCTGAGACATACACCAAAGATGTAGGGCATCGCCAAGGCAGAGGAACAGGTCTCAGGTAGGGCCAGCAGCAGCTCTTTCAAATGTGGGCATGCCCAAATGCAAACACAACCACAGAGGATCCCACCCTGCATCTCTTCTAGCTCCATCTCCTTTCTCCAGGATGTTCAGGTCAAGCCTGGTGCAGGAAGAGCAGGCAATTGGAAAGACAGCATGCATGGGACTGGGATGGGCAACATTTTGGCTGCTCAGGAGTTTCCTTGGGGGCCATCTCTGCAGGTTGGCCTCTGGTTGTTAATTCCACCTTGGACAGGAGCCCAGAACTGCTCTATGTACCACGCTTAGGTATGTTGTCCATCATACAGCCCCTTTATATGGACAACCAGGTAACTACTTCAACCATCCCTGGGCTGCTTCTGTGAGCAGCCTGTCTCCTTGTCCTTTCCATCCCTGAGACCATCACCTCTAAACCTCACAGCTTCTTTGTTTGGAGGCTTTCTCAAATGTGGCTGAGGCCAAGGGGAAAAATGATGGTCCTTGGGAGCTGTGTGGACTGGGAAATCGAGGCAGGTGGCATGAGAAGTCATTGCCACCCGGCTCTATAGTCAATGGAGGGAGACATTCCCATCGAGGGGCAATTCATAGCTACTAAATTAAACTTCTCCAAATGTCCTCCCACACCAGTGTCCTCTTGCTCCAGATTCCTACGTGAATGTCTTTGATAAATGGAAGAGCTGGAGAGCTTTGCCAGGTGGTGGGACCTGGTGGTGCTCCTGGAGCACATAAATGAATATAATGATTGGATATTGGGAACAATTCCTTCCCCCACAGGGCTGTCCAGCACTGGCCCAGGCTGCCCAGGGCAGGGGGCAGTCCCCATCCCTGCAGGGATTGCAAAGCCGTGGAGATGTGGTGCTGGGGGACATGGGGCAGTGGGCACTGGGCAGTGCTGGGGGAATGGTTGGACTGGGGGAGCTCAGAGGACTTTTCCAACTAAAACCATTCTATGGTTCTATGATTCTATCTACAGCAGATTGCCCAGGACCTTCCCCAGTTGGGTTTTGATTATCTCCACAGATGAAGACTCCATGACCTTTCTGAGAACCTGTGCCAGTGGTTTTGGGTGAGGAACAAATCCTTTCCATGTACTACGGTTACACCGAGCAGTGGCCTCCCCACACCATCCACCTCCTGAGCACATCTGGCCAGCTGTGGGACAGGGCTGCAGAGCTATCAGACAGCAGCTGACCACACCTTCCCAAATGAGACCATGGTGCCTCTTGAAGGCTGAGTCCTTTCACCTGGGAGCTCCCACTCTTCCTGGCTGGGACCACCTGATGGGATGGCAGCAGAGCCAAGCCCGGGGCTAGTGCAGCTCAGTTCATTACTTACAACCCATAAGATATTAATTTTCATCTCCTTTTCTTCTCCCTCCTCCCTTTGAGCTACCTTCTCCCACTGCCACACTCTGCTCCTCCAGCCCATGGATCACTTCTCCACCATCTACCATTGCATGAGTCTCACTGGTGCTCCCTATGGTTTCCTCCACATGCTTGGAGCCCAAACCCTCACCATATCCCACCCTCACCCTCCCTCAATCTGTACCCACTTTAATCCTTCCCTGTCCCTCCTTGCATGCTAATCTCTGGTTATCTGTTTTTTTCCAGTCACTTCTTGGAGCACCTCTTGGTGCAAGAACACCAAGGGCATGTGCCCCCTTATCCCCATCCACGGGGCAGGATATGGCCCTGCTCCATGGGCACGAAAGCGTGTAATGTCAATGTCCCTCTGCTCTGCTCTGCTCTGGCAGTGTTCCAGGCCAGGTTGGATGGGGCTGGGAGCACCCTGGGCTGGTGGGAGGTGTCCCTGCCCATGGCAGGGGTTGGGATGAGATGAGCTGTGAGGTCTCTCCAACCCAAACCATTCTATAATTCTAAGCTATGATCATGCTCAGTGCAAACAGGACAGGTAATGACTCTGCTCATTTCCATGCATTTCCTAGTGTATGCCCTCTGGAGCCATTTCCCACTTGAATTTCTGATTGCATCTGAGAGAACGTGGGGCCCCTGACGGTGGAGCTCCTGGGTCCTCTCGTTAAAACATTTGGGAGAAGCAGCACTTCCAAACATGTTTGTTTCAAAACAATAAATCTTACACCCCTGTGGCAACACCAGTGGAAACAGCACAGATTGGTCTCTTGGTGGCTTGCAGATCTTTGGGAGTTTAGAAATGTTTTTCAGAATAATTAATACCCAGGGATGGCACAATCAGGGCTTGCACAGCCGGTGTGCTGAAATCTCGGGGGGCCTGAGCCTCAGGTGGGTCCCAGTGAGCATGCAGGAGGAGTTTAAAAAGTCTTAAACACTTCAAACTGTTTTTTCTTTGCAGTTAAGAAGCTCTGAGTGAGTTGGTCTGTGGGGAGTGGTCGCACGTTGGGCTGTTCTGTGGATGTGGGGAGTCATCCTGAGCCACTTTCTGTTCTCCCCTAAACAGACATAAGCTGTGCCCTGCTGATGTCCCAGACCAGAGCAAGGGCTTTCATTCTCCTAATTAGGACTTGCTGGAAAATCATAGAATTGTAGAACAGCCTTGGTTGGAAGAGACCTCTGAGCTCCCCCAGTCCAACCATTCCCCCAGCACTGCCCAGTGCCCACTGCCCCATGTCCCTCAGCACCACATCTCCACGGCTTTGCAATCCCTGCAGGGATGGGGACTGCCCCCTGCCCTGGGCAGCCTGGGCCAGTGCTGGACAGCCCTGTGGGGGAAGGAATTGTTCCCAGAGTCCAACCTAAACCTCCCCTGGCACAACTTGAGGCCATCACCCCTCGTCAACAACCCATTCACTTTCTCTCCAGCCCCTGCTCTGAGCTCGAGCTGGCAGTGATCCTACAGAGCAGCAAACCATTGCCTTTGGAATAATGAACCCAACTTGCCCCAGTTCAAAAGATTATTGACCACAGCATTGATTTTGAATTTCAGACGTTCTGGGGAGGGAAATGCTCGTTTCTCTGTGTGCCTAAAACGCTGGATGTCACTCTTCAGCTGCTCAGTTTCACCAAGCTTGCAGGATCTGTAGTTATTAAAATAGCTGGATAAGGGAAGATTAATAAATGGGCATGCTATGAGCAAGGTGAGTGACACATCTAGCTCAAATCCATTTGGGTGCCATAAAAAGGCATTTCCCTACAGCACATGAATTATTCTATATAAATCACCCCCCATAGCCCAAAAGCAAGAACAGAGAGGGGGTTTGGAGCAGGGTGAGGATGACACCTTCCTTCCCCCTGTTGTGCTTGTGTTTTCCCTGTGCATGAGGCACGTACCATCCTGTTAAAAAGGGGTGAAGGACTTGGTGGTTCTCCAAAGCACAGTTGGTCTTGTGCAGCTCGTACCCCACAGCCTCTGGGATGCTTTTCAGGTGAGCAGCCCCAAATTTATAGGGCAGGGCTGGGGGTTTTCTGTGCAGCGAGTTGAGAGGTGGGTGGTGGTGAGTTGATTCACTGGGAAATTTGTATGAACAGCCCTGACTTTGCAGGTAGAACCATAGAATCACAGAACAGCCTTGGTTGGAAGAGACCTCTGAGCTCCCCCAGTCCAGCCAGTAACCCAGCACTGCCCAGTGCCCACTGCCCCATGTCCCTCAGCACCACATCTCCACGGCTTTGCAATCCCTGCAGGGATGGGGACTGCCCCCTGCCCTGGGCAGCCTGGGCCAGTGCTGGACAGCCCTGTGGGGGAAGGAATTGTTCCCAGTGTCCCATCTAAACCTCCCCTGGCACAACTTGAGGCCATCACCCCTCGTCCTGTCACTGTTCCTTGGGAGAAGAGACTGCCCCCACCTCGCCACCCCCTCCTTTCAGGGAGCTGTAGAGAGCAGTGAGGTCTCCCCTCAGCCTCCTCTTCTCCAGACTGAACCCCCCAGTTCCCTCAGCCACTCCTCATAAGATGGGGAAACTGAGGCTGATGGGAAGCTGGGATGTCCCTAGGATCCACTCAAGGTGTGGGTGGGTGCAATCCTTGCCCACACAAAACTGAGCAGCATGAACCCAGAACTGCAGTTTTTTTTTTCCTTCTGCCTAGCTAGAAATCATCAGTTAAATTTATAATTTTTTTATTTCCTTCCTTTGCCCAGAGAGATGCACAGAAATAAAATCCATCCCCGGCCCCAGGACTCTTTGGAGAGCTGCCGGGCTGTGGGATGAAGGATGTGTGGGGCGTGTGGGGCTCAGGGGATCCCAGCTCCGGGACTTTGCTGTCTCCCTGCTTGCATGGAGGGAGCGTCCTCCTTCTCTGCTCTAACACTGCCACCCCATGGCACACTGGCACACAGCTCCTGGCCAGCTCCCAGTGGCCCCAGGACCTGCCAGACCCCTCCTCTTCTGTGCCAGTGGCGGAAGAGATCATCCATCCATCCATCCATCCATCCATCCATCCATCCATCCATCCATCCATCCATCCATCCTCTCCATTGTCCATCTCCATCCTGAGCTGTGGTAGTAACTAGCAGCTGATGGCTCTTCATGTTCCCACCAGCTTTTCGGTGGGAAAATACCCCCCAGCTAGTTATTTTGGGGGGATACATGGCTCACATGACTGGCACTTGGGTGAGAGTCCCTCATGCCATACCTCCTCACAGTGTCCATGCAAGTCACACAACCTCTTTCTGTATACAGTATTCAGATTTTCACCTACAATGGATTTATGACCGATAGGAGCCCTTTTAATACTCCCTAGTGCAGAGGCAAGAAAGGATTTGGGACTGTATCAGCACAGCTATGCCCAGGGACTTGGAGAAATGCACTGGTGGAGCAAGGTTTGCAGCATCAGCCCTGGACCCATGGCACAGACCCTGGAAGGACTGGCTGGAAAACCTTCTTGGCCGCCAATCCAACCTCCTCCTCTCACCCACATGGCTCAGGGCACCACATCCTCAGAGCATCCTTTTTGTTTTTTTCTGTGGAGCCCAAAGGAGCTACGTGGAGGTGGAAATCTCCACTTGGGCAAGTGAAGCACTACTGTGAGATGTGGACCGGTCAGAGCCCCACAAACCTCCTGGTGGAATCATAGAATCAAGGGTTTGGGTTGAAGTGACCTTTAAAGGTCATTGTCCTGGTGTCCTGACCCATGGGCCAGCCATGCAGGCAGGCCATGAGTAGCCCCAAATCAGCTGGGAGACAGTCATCTAGTCCAACCCCTTTCCAGGGACATCTTCAACCAGGTCAGGTTGCTCAGAGCCCTGTTCAACCTTGACCTTGAACATTTCCAGAGTTGGGGCATCTACCACTTCTCTGGGCAACCTAAATGCCCAAATTTGCACTGTGACTCCAGGGACATCCAGTGAAGCCACCAGTGGGTGCGTCAAAGCAAAGAGGAGCAGGTGGGCCTTTATGTAGGGACTCATCCATCCTGTTGTGAAACTCCCTCCTGTGGGCTACTGCAAGATAAAGTCAACATAAGTTCAAAGAAGGATTTAGGATGTCAGTGGAAGAGAAATTCAGGGTTGGTAAATAGTTAATGAGTGTCCTGACTCAGGAAACAGTGAGTTGTAAATGGTTATGCTCTTGGGGCTGATGTCAGACCATCTCATGGATGAGGTGGGCTGCTGGATGTCCTCTTCTTAATTGCTTCTTCAACCTCTGGGAGTTCCTCACAAGCAGGGTGATTGCTCAGATGTGGACATTTTCCTCTCCTATTTGGAAAATCCCATTAGCCTGGCTTAATGAGAAGGTGCCATCGTGCCTGCGAGGTATTTTTCTGATGTTGCCACAGCTCAGCCCTTTGGAGAGGTGGCCAAGTGTCCTGCTCATGGGAGGCTCTGTTGGTGTAAAACAGAGATCTGTGATGGAGCATGTCAGCTTTGCTGTGAGACCTGATCATCACTTGAATATCAAGGAAAAAGAAGTTAGATTTTAATACTTTGAGGCTATTCTACACCTGGCTACTCAGGCAGAGGCTCTGGTGGAGAGGACTTAGGTGCCTGCTGAATGTCACCACGGCACTCTCCATGCTGTCCCTCCTTGGCTCCAAGCTTGGCTGGCACAGTGGGGCTTAGCATGGCTCCTGCCTGTTTTCTCAGCTGCTTTTCTCTGCATTCTTCCAGATTTACAGCTTCTCACCGTGACTTCCCAAAGCCAGCAGTGGAAATGACCTTGTCCTTAAGTCCTCCAAAACAAGGCCCAAGCAATTTTAAAATCTTGAGGTTATCTAAGCACTCCCTGATCTCCTCTTTCACCCTTGTAGGCTCTGTCCCTTCCCCTCCACTGTAGATATCAACTTTGCTCACAGCTGTGGGTGACCTTTTGGGAACATTGATGTGAAAAAGCCATTAAGCAGCGTTGGCTGGCAATGCCACCATGGTGCAGAAGACCAGCTCCTCCATGAGCTTCCACGTGCTGGTGGCCATCCTTGTGGCTCTGGTGGCCATCCTTACAGGTTACATCCCCCCTCTGTGCTTCTGTTGCTCCTCAGCATTCTCCCAGTGATCTCACCCAGTTCCTACCTTCTCTGGGTTTCCTTCTTGGCTTCACCAGAGCACCAGACCACGCTCCTAGAACACTTTCTATCCATCCCGTGCATTGAAATCCCTCACTTCTGTAAACTCCATCTTTTTTTTTGACCTTGTTAACTGCCTGCAAAGCTTCCTCCACCTGATCTTCACAGCTTTGTAGCAGACCCACACATCTTGTCCCATCTCCTGTGGAGCCATTGGGCCAAGTCCAGGCTTTCCAGCTCATCCTATTCCCCTCTGCACTCCTTGCATTAAGGACTGACCCATCATTATCTTCATCTCTCTTTTCTATCCCCATGGCAGGGGTTGGGATGAGATGAGCTGTGAGGTCCCCTCACACCCAAACCACTCCATGATTTGGAGTCTGCTGAGGATGATCTGTCCTTCCCTGTCCCCTGCATCCTCACAGCATCTCTCTCAGATTTCAGCGATATCAAGCTGGTGGCATCTCAGAGAGCAAAATCCCTGAGCCCTTTTCTTCCTCTGAGGGTTTTCATATCTCATTCATTTCATGAGCTGCATTTCTTGAAGGATGGTATCTCTCAGTCCCGCAGTTTTTTAACTGAAATTCTCCAAGATGGGCTTTTTTAATGTCAAACTGACTTCTAAAATTGCTTTAACCCAAGCAGTACATCTCCCCTTGCTTGGCCATACAGCCTGGTGTTCCTTCCCAAGGACTCTTCCATTCCAGAAACTGACTACAATTCTTTCTCATCCCTTCAGGTTTGACTGGGTCTGGGCTTGGTGGGATTATATTTCAATAGACAGGTGATAGTAGACATCTTCAAAGGAAGAGAAAAATGATACTGGTGGAAATGGGAAGAAATGAGCACTTTATTAGGGTTGTAATAACATTTACTTAGCAATTTATTTAACCTACTCCAGTAAAGACAAAATGTATTAGAATTTAGATAACTTTGAGGGCTGATAAAGGCACAGTTCTTCTATAGATTTCTGTGTATAAATTAATGTAAAGTTTCACTTCAATAACAACAGCAAATTACAACTGCTTCCAAGAAGCAGGAACTCATTCAATTATTAAGCACCCGGCGGTGCTCGTCTTCAAGTCGCTGTGCAGTCTGGCTCAGTGACTAATTACTTCTCACTAAAATCCTTCTTAGGAGAAGCTTTCCCCCTCCTCATAGCATTGCCATCGACACTCAGGTCATTAGAAGCAATTAAGACTAATTGTAAGCGTGCATGGACAGAAAGGCTTTAGGGAATGGCAGGAGATGGCAGGACCTTGCATCTTCTCATTAGGGGTGGGTCATGCTGCCCACATGGGCAGGGGGCTCTTTCCTATACATGAAGCTTCAATAAATCTGCTGCCAGCGTGAATGCTGTTAATTAGGATCAGAGGGAAGACTGTGAGGACAATGAGGGCGTTGCAAAGTACCTGGAAGGATGGTGGCTGGGACAGCTCACCCAGCTGATGTCTTTGGCCAAGACCTTGTTTTCCACAGTGCTCTGACTTGTGTGACATGCTTCATAACAAAAAAAAAGGGAAGAAAATAGAAACCCAGATGTTTCCGTGCACTCTCACTATGTGCGTGCTCACGCTTTAGCCACTTGCCTTTACATAATGCCATTAGGGCTCCTAATTAACACCAAGCACTCAGATATAACGAGGGGGGGAAATCTGGCCCGGGCTGTGAAGCAGCATGACTTGCAAGCTGGTTTGGTATTTTTCTGAGCTGAATTCCAAACAGCCTCTGCCTGTAAATCACAGCCTCGCCGACACCACGTCCCCGAGGACCGGAGCGCACAACAGACCTGAAGCCCTCGGAGAAGTGCAGCTTGTGCAATTAGGCAGCGACTTAAATGCTCTGAGCTCAGGCAGGGCTCTGAGCGCGGCGCTAATCCCCCGCTGGAAGCTTTTCAAGTGGAAGCACATCCTTCAGGGAACGTTATTCCTTCGGTGTTATTCATAAAACCCCTCCTCCTGTTTGGAAAGGTTTCTCTGAGGCTGAAGGCATCTCGCACGTCGCGGGCGACGCTGTCCCAAAATAATCATGCCCAAGGGAGTGGGCTGGCACTTTCACAGGAACAGAATGGGGGAAAGTTGTGGGGTTTCCCTTTCTTTTGCTTTCCTGCTCCTTCCCCAGGCCAGGATTTCTCTCTGCAGCGATTGCTGCGGGTGTTGAAAGCCAGCTCTGTCACAATTTGCTCTCCTCTGGGTCCCTGTAGCACTGCCCATTCATAAGAATTGACATTTTGGTGAATACACGCCTTGAAATTTCCTTGTAGAAGAGAAAATTCCCTGTGGAAGAATTTCAGGATGAAATTCAGCAGCAGAACAATGAGGATTCTTCTCCCTGCATTTGCACAGCCCAGGGGATTCCTCTTTCTTCAGGAGAGGAAGGAAAGTCCCGTGGTTGAGGGACAGGAAAAGGAACCATGAGTTCAGCCTCTGTTTTTGTCTTTGCCTTTCCTCTCCTGAACTCAGCCTGCGTCGCCATCGCTGTAACTCCCACTTGCATTAAAAAATCGGGCAGGGATTCAGAAAGGAGCCCCAAAATAGAGAGAAACGAGGTGGCTAATGGCCACCGGTGGGCTCTGGCCACCCAGTTGAGATCCCAGCTCCATGCAAACCATTTCTGCAGAATTCAAAACATTTACGTCTGGCAAATTCAAAATGTTTTGGCTGGCTTGCTGTAAGACGTCAGCAGAGCTCAGATGTGAAATCCCAGCCCTAATCCAGCTGCTTTTTTCCTAACCCCACGTGCAGAAAAGGATCAGCCTCAGCCCCACGAGTGATGTGTCCCGTTGCCAACGCAGGACCCTGAGCTGCTCCTTTGCAAACCTGGAGCAGAGTTGGGGTAACAGCAGAGCCTGGGCAGATAGGGACTTGTTAACGTGGCTTCTTCCAAGCTGGAAGCCCCAAATTATTCATCTGTGGACACTTAGACACATGAACTTTTATAATCTCTTTGCACAAGAGAAGTGCTGTTATCGTTTGCTGCAAACTGGTTTTAATTATTCCAAGATATAGTCCTTCCCCCATGTCCTCCAGAGGGTTTAACAGCTGTAATGAGATTGGTGTAATTTCTTTTGGTTAAAGCCCTTCATGTAGCCCATTCAGGTTTTAGTCACTGGGACTTTCTTAATGCTCAGTTTTCAATAGGAATTATCCTTTTCATTGATACGGGATGCTCTTGGGGTCTGCATGGCCAGATATTTGAAGGTCAAAGGCTTGCAAGGAGCTGAAAGAGCTGCAGGAAAGCTCTTGGTCAGAGAGTGGCAGCAGCAGGCAGGGGACAGCTCCAAGCTGGGAGCCACAGAGCTAACCCAGCAGGAGAAACACTTCCCTTCCAAGGAGTTTATGGGCTTTTTTAGAGTGGTTTGGGTTGGAAGGGACCTTCAAAGACCATCCAGTCCAACCCCCCTGCATCTTCAACTAGATCAGGTTGCTCAGAGCCCCATCCAGCCTTACCTTGAATGTTTCCAGGGACATTGGCACAGGCTGCCCAGGGCAGTGGGGGAGTCCCCATCCCTGGAGGGATTGAAAAGCCATGGAGATGTGGTGCTGAGGGACATGGGGCAGTGTTAGATTAATGGTTGGACTTGATCTTAGAGGTCTCTTCCAACCAGGGCTATTCTATGATTCTATGGGGCATCTACCACCTCTCTGGGCAACCTGGGCCAGTGTTTCACCTGCATTCCTTTCCCATATGATGCAATACCAATTCTTATATAGCAAATTCTTATATAGCTAATTCTTATGTAGTTAATTAGAAGGGGATGGTGTCCACTGTACACCCCTAGCACAGGGACATGTGTGATGGCCATGGCCAGGCTGTGTGCACCCCCTGTCCCGTGGCATCTGTTAGCTTAGAGTCAAATTCCCCATCAGCATTAATGCTTTGCAGAAAACTGTTTGCATCCTACAAGGGAAAAGAGGGGTGAGCAGCTCTTGGGGCTGCAGGAGGACCCTGTCTGAGAAAGCTGTTTGCATCCTACAAGGGAAAAGAGGGGTGAGCAGCTCTTGGGGCTGCAGGAGGACCCTGTCTGACCATCATGGAGGTGCAACTTGGTGCAGCCAGCTTGGACCAGTGGGGCAAGGGTGTTTTGCTGTGATGAGGTGATGCACCTCTGCAAACGAGGATGCTCTGACAAACACCCAGGACTTGGGATGGAGCAGCAGCCCCTACATTGCAAACCTCGTGCTGGCTCACAGCAGCTCCGAGTGAGGTGGTGAGGAAGAGGAGCCAATAGATGGTGCTCTTCTTTCGTGCATATCCCACAGAGTGATATTGCTGCTCAAAGGGTGTCCACCTTTCCCTGCCGCTCTCTAGGCACGGTGGGGGTGATGGTCCCCTCGTCCAGGCCATTTTAGGTGTCTCCCTCTTGCTCCTCTGCAGCTGTAGAGTCTCCTCACCGGGTTATTCCCTCCTGCCAAGGAGCTCTGCCCTCCCACCCCCAAATCAGCCACGTTCCGTGGGTCCTTGGGGCTGTCTGTGCACACTGCACAGCCTCTCTGGAAAGAAAGGAGTTATGGAGCTGTAAAATATTAATAATACAGGTTTTTTTAGATCTAATAATGCCTTCCTGAGATATTGCAGAGCCGACAAGAGCTGATAAAGTTTATTTTCTCTGCAGTGCATTATCTGTCTGATGCAGCCCTGCTTGGGAGGACAGCTCAGGGTCACTTGGGCGAAGAGTATTTTTGAACGCACTGATTTGGCTGTCTCCTTCTTAGCAAAACCTATCTCTGCTGCTAGAGCTAATAAAGCGTTTGTTTAATTATTATTTAATGAGCTTGTGCAGGGAAAGCAAGATAATCTTCCCTTTGGAAACATCAAGTCCCTCTGCCCAGTGTGTCCCGTTTCCCGTGGCGGGTCTGTCCTGTCTGTCAGACCCCAGCAAGAAATGCCAGGAGGAAAACGTGGCTGTGCCTTTCTCAGCTGCTGCTGCCCCTTGAGCTGGAAAATATTTCATTTGGAGTTTCCATCTGGGAGCTCCTGGTGGCTTTTGGGATGGACAAAGAATGGGGAACCCACCAAAGGTCTCTCCATCTCCCCCAGTACCTTATATTCTCCTTGGATGTGACTTTGCAGCTGTCTGGATTCCAAGGGTTGCAGCAGCATGAAGTTTAAGTGTGAATTTGCCCTGGCAAACCTCACTTTGCTTTATGCACCCATTTGGAGCTGAGGCATCCCCAGATCCCAGTGTTCAGGGCAGCCAGGGCTGTGCACACCCAGGGATCGCCAGGAGTGCAGTGGGAAGCACCAAGAGCAGCACCTGGGTAGGGTGCAGCCTTTTGGCCAGGTGAAGTGATGGATTCAGTCCTCCAGAGCTTTTGAAATTCAGGAATTTGAAAAGGTTCAAAACACCCAGTTTGGTTGGGGTTTTTGGGTTTTTTTGGAACAAGATGCACACGAATGGCTTTTATGGGGACTGTGAAATGAACTGGCAAAAGTGTTTGCAGGATAAAGGTGCTTGATCCACAGAGAGAGCAGCAGCTCATGGAGACTCATATCATTTGGTCCTGAGAATGTTACCTCCAGAGACTGTGGATTATCAAGCAAAGCAGTAAAACACCTTCAGCATTAATTGTCCAGGCCAAATATCTCGTGGCAGCCTTACTTTGCCCTCTTCAGCCCATCAAAAGCTCAAGGGAGGCAATGATGGCTGCAACAGTCCTGGGGTGCTACCAAACCTGGGCTCCCCTGGACCATGGGCATGCCTGAGCCTTGGAGGATCTATGATTGAGGTTGCTCTATTAAAACCTTCCCCTCCTTGACCTTTCTTCATGCTACCACATCCCTGAGCAGCCCCTGGGCTTCCTACCACTGTGGAGAGGGACTCTTTTCCCAGTGCCACCTAAAAGCTTTGGGAATGGGGCTCTGCAGCTCAGTGAGTCCATCTGCAGATGGTTGCAGAGAAGTTCCTGGATTTTCTGAGCAAACAAATGTCTGAGCAGGGTTAGGGCTGGTGGGGAGGGCCAGGTTTGCTGGTAACCAGTGGGAATGCTGATTTTCAAAGCTGTGAAAGGCCAAGGGAGATAGAGGGCTGGAGGACAAACATCTGAGGATATGTTTTGAGAAGGACAGTTTATGGTGCTCTCTGGAGCACCTGCAGTATCTCCAGCAGTGTTTGGTGATGTTCCAGGCAGAGCATCCAGCTGGGTCTGAGCAAGGAGACGAGATCCTCAATGCCCACCTGCAGCCACCTCCCACACACAGCCTGAACACACACAGGCACCAGGAGAACCCTGACAGGAGAAATCCTGGCTTCCCTTTGAGAGCTTTAACTGGGGCTGCCTGCTCATTAACTCCTCTGACCCTTATCTGGAAATCATAGAACCATGGAATGGTTTGGGTGTGAAGGGACCTCACAGCTCACCTCATCCCAACCCCTGCCATGGGCAGGGACACCTCCCACCAGCCCAGGTTGCTCCAAGCCCCATCCAACCTGGCCTGGAACACTGCCAGGGAGGGGGCAGCCACAGCTTCTCTGGGCACCCTGGGCCAGTGTCTCACCACCTCACAGCCAACAATTTCTGTCTCAGATCCAGTCTAAATCTCCCCTCTTGCCTTAGTGATTAGTGCAAGAAAGCAATGGGGGGAGTTGTTGAAAAATAAATAACCCAGGGTTATATAAACAGACAATCCTGATCACAAATCCCAGGCTACCACCACAGCTTAGAAAGTTAAAGGAATAAATGCAGAGAGAGCAACAGGAATAAGGAAAAGAACGTGAGGAAAAAGCCTGGGAGAGGGGATGGGCTGGTGGGAGGTGTCCCTGCCCATGGCAGGGAGGTTGGAACGAGATAAGCTGTGAGGTCCCTTCCAACCCAAACCATTCTATGATGGGAGCCAGGAAAGCAAGCCCCAGTTTGGACTGGGACTGTGTAATCAGTTTGCAAAGCCCTGTATCAGCAAACCACATGGGCAGCTCTGTCCTTTTTGGATTGCAACTTCAGAAGGAAAAAATAAATAAAAAAAATCCTATTGAAAGAGATTGCAAAAGTTTTGGTTAAAATATACACTGGCTTTTGAAATTGCAGCCTAAGCCCCACCTCCACACACCCATCCCCACCTCCAGGCTGGGAAGTAAAAGTCGTGAATGGTCCCAGCAGCCACTGACAGAGGAAAACTTTTTGCTGCCAGCGTGGTGGGACTGGGATCCAGGAGATTCCTGTGACTGTGAGTATGGCAGCGCCTGCCCGGCCAGGAGATGCTGAGGGGGACTCAGGGACCGAGCCCCTCGGGCTCTGCCTTTGGGCTGCAGGGTGATGGGCTCAGGGTTTGGGAGAGGTGAAGTTTCTCACGCTGTGGTGTTTTGCAAGGACCCGGTTGGCTCCGGAGCTGAGTTTTTCCAGCAGCTTAAAAGCTAAAGGGGGGGGGGGGGGGAGAAAAAAGGAGCAATTACAAATGTTCTGAATGTCTTTTCCATGCTCTGCACATGTATTTTGGTGCTTCCTCTCTGCTTGTGCTTATTTATTTTAGTCTTTTTTTTTTTGTGCCAATAAGGCAGCTCCACTTATCTCTCCCCTTACGGGAGCTTTCCCAACCCCTCAGGCTGCCACGGTTTGTTTCTCTTACGGTTTTGCTTCTGCTTTCACGGTAACTCCCGGGTCTTGATGGGCTCTTGGAGAGGATGCCAGGCAGGCATGGACCTGACCTGTCCTTGGGCTGGCACAGTGTCGGTGCCACATGGGCACCGTGGCTGGACCCAGGCTTCTCCATCAGTGCATTGCTTGGGAGAGGAACCCATTCGAGGCAGGATCATTGTGTCGCTTAGAAAAAGCTGATGTGACCTCCTGGCTCTCAGCAAATTGGTGGCAGGGAAGAGGAAAGGGTTAACGCCAAGGGGTTTGTGCAGCTCTGCAGGCTGTGGGTGAAGATGCAAACAGCCCAGGGACTGAGGTGATGGGTTGCATCCCTCATATTTGTTATGTGCATTTGGTGCCAAGCCCCAAGGTTCAGGGCTGAGCTGCTGCCTCTGCCTGCTCCTGCCAGCCAGTTTTCCTTAGCTGGACCCCTCTGGGGTGAAGCAGGCTTCTTGGTTTCTCCTAGGTCTTGCTAATAAATCAGCCTGGGACAAGCCCATCCTCCCTGAAACCCCTGGTTTTTAACACTTAGAGGTGAAGTTAAGTGCTGGAAGGAGGTGCTGTGCTTCACACAGCCCAGCTCATTGCACCTGGGCCATGCTTGCTGCTTCTGTCAGGTTTCAGCTGGAGTGTCCCTGGTGGGTATGGGGACCATGGGGCTGGCTGTGCTGGGATGGGGTGGGGGGGAGACATCCCACCCTGGATGGGGGAAGTTGCATCCCTCTGCTTCCAGCCCCTGGGGATCTGGTTACCCCAGGGTAAGGCTGCCTCATCCTGGCACCATGTCCTGGTTGTGAGGAGCAGAGGTTTGAGGAGACTCAGGGTTGCTCAAGGATGCTTGATGGCCACCTCCAGAAGCTGTAAAACCTGTTGCTTCTCCAGTTACTGAGCAGGTTTCTCCTTGCTTAATAGGCTCGTTATACCCAAGGCTCTCTGCGAGGTGTCAGGATGCACTCTGGATCTCTCCCTATCTCTGGTGCTTTTGAGCAATTGCTGTGTCAGAAGGGCACACTCCTGCCCCACCAGGACATGTGGCTGAGGCACCTTTTCACAGTGGGCATGGGTTTGCAGCTGTGCAGGGGCTTTCTGCAGCTGGAACCCCTGCAGTGCACATGGAAATGGGTGGGATGTCTGGACCCAGCAGGTCCTGTTGCTTCGTGTCCAACCCAAGCAGGCTCTGAGCTCTTCACTGCTGCTCTTATACTCCAGGTCCACAGCAAAAAGGAAAATTCCAGTCAAGGACATGGGAGTAAATCAAAGAACAAGGGCAAACGAGGCAAAAAGAGATATTTAGGGCTGGCTGTGAGCAGCACCAAGGATACCCAGCCATACAAGCAGGCCAGAGCTGAGCTGCTTCTGGAGCTTATCAAAATTCATGTCTATATTTCACCCCACCTGCTGTCTATGATAACCTTCGGGGGCGTTTGTTGGAGGCAGTGCAGGGCAGCTCGCCCGCGGTGGCTGGTACAGCTCCAGCGGGCAATGGAGCAGCCTTTATCCCAGCTCCCATCGGGGTCTGATTGCTCACCACTGGTCCAAGCTCTATCGATCTGCTCCAAAGGGCCTTTTATCAGCTATGTGCAGAAATTTCATGACTGCATTTGTTTTTCGTTCCCTGCCCTGCCCTGGGTCTTGTGCTCAGGCAGAAGATGCCAGAAAAGTGAAAGCATTAGAAAGGAGCATCACCTCCCCGCTGCAGCATCCGTCTGCCTTGCCATCCACGGAGAGGCAGTGGCTGTTGAAAAGCTGTGTAACCTGAACGAGGGTTTGTCCCTCATCAATGTGTGCTTGCAGCTCAGAGTGCCAGCGGTGTCCTGGGATGCATCACAAGAACCATGGGCAGCAGGTGGGAGGAGGTGATGCTCCCCCTCTGCTCTGCTCTCGTGAGACCCCCCCTGCAGTGCTGTGTTCAGCTCTGGGGCCCCCAACATGGACATGGAGCTGTTGGAGGGGTCCAGAGGAGGGCACGGAGATGATCTGAGGGCTGGAGCAGCTCTGCTGTGGGGACAGGCTGAGGGAGTTGGGGGTGTTCAGCCTGGAGAAGAGAAGGCTCTGGGCAGACCTCAGAGCACCTTCCAGTGCCTGGGGGGGACAGGAAAGCTGGGGAGGGACTTTGGACAAGGGCATGGAGTGACAGGATGAGGGGTGATGGCTTTAAAGTGGCAGAGGGGAGACTGAGATGAGATGTGAGGCAGAAATTGTTGGCTGTGAGGGTGGTGAGAGACTGGCCCAGGGTGCCCAGAGAAGCTGTGGCTGCCCCCTCCCTGGCAGTGTTCCAGGCCAGGCCAGATGGGGCTTGGAGCAACCTGGGCTGGTGGGAGGTGTCCCTGCCCATGGCAGGGGGTGGGATGGGATGAGCTGTGAGGTCCCTTCACACCCAAACCATCCTGTGATTCCATGATGTTGTTTGCACAGACAGGTACACAGCTCTGCTCTGCTTTGGCCAATTCCCTCATGAAGCTTCTGGAGGGCTTTTGGTGGAACCACTGGCACTGAGCTGGCCGTGAGAGCCCTCCTGACTCCCAACCCTCCTGGTTGTTATTTATTATTTAGCTATTTTGCAATGTCCTCTAATTTATCCTCATTTTCCCTCCTACTCTTCCAGTTTTCTTGCCTTTGCCTGCCGTGCTGCTGGCCGTGGGTGGCATTGCCAGGCTCTGAATTGCTTCATCCTGCTTCACCCTAGCACTCCTAACCCAGCTGTTCAGCCTTGCTGGGCTGCTTGGTCTGCTCCCTCTCCTGCAGCAGCTCAGAGGTCTCTGAGGACCTTGGTTGGGTCAAAAATAGATCGCAGTCCTGCACTTTTCCATGGTTCCTGGCTCCCAGTTTGGTCCCAGTGCAGCTCAGTGGCACATCCCAGCTTTATACTGAACCTAGTGCATGTGCCCTGGCGTGAGCCATCCCATAGATTAAATGCTTGGTGTCTCGAGCCATTACCTTGCTAAATGTGATCTTGAGGGATGGCTTGGGAGCCTGATTACCCATCTGGGGTAAGCCCTGGAGAAACCCTGGGACAAGATCGTTCCCAGGGATGCAGGAGAGGGCTCAGATGCTGGGTTGCAGATAGGCAGCTCGACCAGGACCAGATGTGGCTCCAGCTGCAGGTCTGAGGACTTCCAGAAAACAGTCTCCTTTTTCACTGGGCTTCCTTGATCTGTCTCTGTGTGCCAGCCTGTACCTGCTCTCGGGCTGGGCAGGAGATGCTTCTTCCAAAGCGTGTAAAAAAACCTGGCAGAAAGAGAAAAGGAGCAGCATCCCTCTGTAATAAAGATGACATTCTGCAGGCCATTAATATTAGATAATGGAAGAGTGACATTTAGTTGTGACACGAATGAATTCCCTTTGCTGCCCAAATTATCAGTGTTTCTTCCCTTTCCCATGCCAGCTCCAGCCCTCGATGGCCGCACTGGGCTGGGACTTACTCCAGGTCTTGCTCCTTGTCCCAACATCACCCCATAATGTCACCAGCTCTCCAATGTCACCAACCTCAGTGTTTCCTCCTGGGTGTTTATAACCAGCTCCTCTCTGCCTCACTTTTGCTGGCTAAGGAAGTTTTTCACTTCTCCTAAGCTCTGCTCTCAGTTCCTCGGTCATCGTAGCAGCGTTTCTCTGCACCTGCCCTCTGATCAGTCCTTGTGTGCCTGTCACCAGTGTCATTCACAGCTCCCAGTGAAGCAAATCTTACTGATCTCCCCCAGAAATTTGGGGATGCTTTGATTGCTCCCCTGTGGGTTAGTCTGGAGGGAGAAAAGAGCTGCCCTTGAATGTCCCGTGGAAATAAATGAGTGGAATCATCGAGGTTGGAAAAGACCTTGAAGATCATTGAGTCCAACCATCAACCCAACACTGACAGTGCTCAACTGCACCACATCCCTGAGCGCTGTGCCAGCACGGCTCTGACACACCTCCAGGGGTGGGGACTCCTGGACACCCCATTCCAATGGCTGACAACCCCTTCTGGGAAGGAATTCTTCCTCACATCCAGCCTAAACCTCCCATGGAGTAGGAAGCAAATGAACTGACGTGTTGGTGCTCCTCATGCAATACTCAGCATCAGTGTGGGGGCTCAGGTCCATGGTCTTGGGCAGACCATGTGTGCAGCTGGAAAATCCTGGGGTTTGGGGTTTTTTTTAGAATTTATAGTTAATATACAGCAACCAACATCTGGATTTCTCCAGGAAGACTGTGCTCCTGGGAGCTTCTGGGGCTTTCACACAGGCTGTGTGTACAAGGCACGAGGCTTTGGCAGCCTCTCCTGCTTTTGGTTTTGCACAAGCTATCCCTTTGGAGAGCTGGGGTTTGTCATCAGAGGGTGTCTGCATCCATAGGGCTCTGGAGCCCCAGTGGCTGCTGCCTTTTTCTTGGCTTTCATACATTTCATAGAGTCAGAGAGTCACAGGGTGGTAGGGGTTGGAAGGAACCTCTAAAGATCATCTAGTCCAACCTTGCAAATGGCACAGCTCAGCCAAAAGCCTCTCTTTTTCTCAGCCTGAACTCCTCTCCAAGCATCAGTAAAGCAAGGAGGAAAAAAAAATTATCAGCAAGGTATTTACTGTGTATAAAACCCCAAATTAGAAAAACTCTAGTTTGGGGAAAATTTTCATAATTGAAAGGGTTGTCAGGCACTGGCCCAGGCTGCCCAGGGCAGGGGGCAGTCCCCATCCCTGCAGGGATTGCAAAGCCGTGGAGATGTGGTGCTGAGGGACATGGGGCAGTGGGCACTGGGCAGTGCTGGGGGAATGGTTGGACTGGGGGAGCTTAAAGGTCTTTTCCAACCAAAATGATTCCGTGGTTCTAGGATTCCTTTAAATTTCTATTGGCAGATGCTTCTCCATGGACTCAAGCTTCTCCGTTGACTTCCCCGCTGGGGAAAGAGCTTTTCATACTTAATTCATCATTTTAACTCCTATCCTGAGGGTTCTTGCTGCTTGAAGCAGGGAGCATTTCCCTGCCAAACACACAGGAGGTGCTACTAAAACAGAAAATCCCCACTGAGGACACCAGACATCATCTGGCATGGTCCAAAGGAGAGGGCTAAATTTTATTCACCATAGTGCTTAAAAATCTTACACAGAAGGAGTAAAACTTGCAAAACTGTGAGCTCCCCGTCTGGCAAACGTCTTAGAGAGAATCACAGAATGGCCCAGGCTGGAAAAGACCTTGAAGATCATTGAGTCCCACCATCAACCCAACACTGACAGTGCTCAACTGCACCACATCCCTGAGCGCTGTGCCAGCACGGCTCTGACACACCTCCAGGGGTGGGGACTGCCCCCCTGCCCTGGGCAGCCCCTTCCCATGGCTGACAGCCCCTTCTGGGAAGGAATTCTTCCTTATATCCAGGCTGAACCTCCCCTGGGGCAACTTGAGGCCATCACCTCTTGTCCTATCACTTGTTCCTTGGTTAAAGAGACCCATCCCCACCTCACCACAACCTCCTTTCAGGGAGCTGTAGGGGGTGATGAGGTCTCCCCTCAGCCTCCTCTTCTCCTTGAGCTGAACCACGTTCACCCCCAGGCCAGCACAGACAGACCCCAAGGTTTAATGGAGCTGTTGTACCGTGGGATGGGATCCATCATCCCGTGAGAGCTTGGGAAGCAGCAGGAGTTGCCATGGTGAGCAGGGGGTCTCCGGGGGTACCAGATCCCCATGGCTCTGGAGCCCTGGGCAGCCTTTGGAAATGAAACCATGTGAATGATTGGTGTCATTATGCAGTGCCCAGCCTTGCTGCTTCCGTAAATCTCCGAGACTGGGGATCTCAGCCTCAAGCCCTCCCTCATCCGTCACCTCTGCCATTCCTTCCCTCTGTGCTCCGAGACACTTCTCCTCTCAGAAACTTTCCCCTCTTGCAGGAGAGGCCACATCAAGCCTTATGATGGGCACTGCCTTCTTCCCAAGGATGCATGATGATGGCAACTGCCACCACGAAGGTCATCCAGCCCATGGGGACAGACCCCGTGCCCTGCTTATGGCTCTGCTGGCCTTGAGCTGCAGGAAAGCTGTGTGATCTCTCAGAAATGACCTTCTACAAGCAACCCACTTTTTTTTTTTTTACACTGAGGAGACCCTTCTACCTTTTATCCTGCCATTTCTCCCAGGGATTGAGTGTGACTGTGGGTGATCTCACCTTGTATCAGGGCACTGGACTTTGAGGATGCGACTGGCTGTCCTTCTTCTGGTGGCCATGGAAGTGATTGTCTCTCTTGACTGCAAATGTAGTCCAGGAGGTGGCTCAGGGGCAGATGTCCCCAGTGCAGATGTAGGGTCAGGTGAACCCCAAAGCTGTGTAATGGCATCCACAGCTCCAGCTCCTCCTCATTACTCTTTTGCATTGACTCATCCTCACAGGGGATGGTGTGAGAGCTCCCATCTCCATTTCAGTACCGCTAGGTGAGCTCCAACCCCTTAAAACCCCTTGGTGAGACACTGGCCCAGGGTGGCCAGAGAAGCTGTGGCTGCCCCCTCCCTGGCAGTGTTCCAGGCCAGGTTGGATGGGGCTTGGAGCAACCTGGGCTGGTGGGAGGTGTCCCTGCCATGGCAGGGGTTGGGATGAGATGAGCTGTGAGGTCCCTCCCAACCCAAACCATTCCATGGTTCTATGGTCACATCTTGCAGTGCTGGAGCAGGTGAGGACCCCTCCAAGAAGGCCTCCAGCATCTGGCAGGTCCTGCCAAAGGAGGGCAGGGAGCTCTATGAGACCTCATCACAAAACTGGGGAGGACTTCACCCTTCCCGAGTCAGAGGGGGTTGGGACTGGTGGGGACCTCCAGAGTGAGAGGCCCAGAGTGGGGCTGGTGCTTCCCCCTCATCGCCCATGGTTGCGTTTCATGGGTTTCAACACCAATTTTTCTTCTAAACCTTTAACTTCTCAGTAGCAGGTTTCTTTTTGTTGAGCTTCTTGGGGCGTTTCTGGGCTCTGTCATCCCTGACACATTTGTAAGGAAGAGCCACAGAGCTGGGCTGATCTCATTTTCACTTTCTCTTTTGCCAGTTGGTGTAAGATGGAAACAGCTTTTGGGAGCACCTACGCAACCCTTTTATTTCTCAGTCCTTTTCCAGGGAGGGAATGATGGGTATGCACTATCTTCTTCTCTTGTGTGATAAAGCATCTTTGCACCCACATTTTCCAAGCCAGCTTCCCCTTTACCACAGGCACATAAATACACACACTGCTCCTGTTCCAGTTTTGCTGCCTCTGAACGTAAATTATCCAGAAATTCAGCAGAAGGAAGACGGATTAGGGGATATTTGCTGGCATTTTGTCTCCCCTGCTGGGATTTAATTCGCTGTGTTACATTCGCCGTTATTTACTCGAGCTCTGCTGAGCCCAGAGAGTGTTTTGCCTTGTTCAGCTCAGAGGAGCCACGCTGCTATTAATAAAGGCGTTGTGATAGATTTAAGTCATCAGGAGTAGGATGGGACTCTGGTGTCACTGAGCTTGTGCTATCACAGCCAGGACCATTGTGCAAATCCCAGAGGAACTGGGAGGTTTTGGGGGTAATTCTGCTGCCCTGGTGTCCAAGAAAGGACATCTTGGGGACAAATGGAGCATCTTAATCTGTGCTGCAAAGGTTTATGAGATTATCTGGCCAAGCTCTGTACATATATTGGCCCAGGGTGCCCAGAGAAGCTGTGGCTGCCCCCTCCCTGGCAGTGTTCCAGGCCAGGTTGGATGGGGCTTGGAGCATCAGGAACCTTTGCTCTCTGAACAACCACCCATCCTTCACCTTCCCTGAAGGGCATGAGTAAAATCTGTGGGTGCTTGGTAGCTGCTGGTTGGGGTCCTGGTGCAGGAGCTGTGCCCCTGCACTGAAAACATCCTCTCCCAGAGGTCACCTCAGTGAGACCTGGCCACTTGGGCACCTCACAAGACTCCTAAACACCACTGTCAGGCACGGAAAGTCCCTCTGAGTTTTATGGGAGGAACAATTTTGCTTGAGAGTTTACTTGCAGGCATATAAGGAAGCAATTTTCTGCTTCATCAGGGTGCAGCGCTGGCTTTAGAGGGCTCTGTGCCAGGGTCAGTGACACTGCTTACAGTCACTGGTCCTGCCACCTCTGCCTGTCACCCTGCATCCCACCTGGCACTGGCTTCTCAGTGGCTGTGTCCCCCTAGCAAATGAATTTCGCGCTCCTGTGAATTGGGGGAGAAAAGGTGAAAAACACCATTGAGAGCTCCAGCAGAGCAGCATTTGGTGTAAGAAATGCCTTGCTGGGCTGTGATAACACCTCTTAGAGGGCCAGCTGCAGCAGCTGCTTCGCTGTGGGGCTTCACTCCGTGGTCCAGGAGGGGAAGGGAGGATGAAGAGCGAAGATGAAGATGCTCAGAGGGGTTTCTCGGAGCAGAACTGCAGCACTGGGGCTGCTCTGCAGGCCAGTGAGATGCAAAGGGGAGATGGGGAGCAACACTGGCTGCGGGGTCTGTTTGCCACCCGTGGTGAAGACCATCCCAGGTGGAGGAGACCCCCACTGCTCAGGCACCTCCATGAGGAGGTGTTCAGGGAGAAACATGCCTTTGCCATCACTCCTTGCCCCACTGTTGTGTCTCTCAAACATCTCTTCCCATCCTGATACGGGGCATGTACCATTCCCCAGCTGCTCTGGGGAGGAAAGGGTGCTGCAAAGAGCCTTGTTTACTCCTCCCTGCAACTTCTGCACCCAGCTGTGCCCACGGAGGAACTTTATCCTAAACAATAAAGCACAGGCTGAGATGCTGCTATGAGAGCCTGGGCTGCCCAAGGACCTGCAGAGCATCCCTGCAGCCCAGCGCTCCTCCAGCTCCACACTGCACTAGGAGGCTGTCAGACCAAGGTTACCCCAGCCACAGCAGCGCTTTGGTGGGTGCAGTGATGGGGGCAGCTGCAGGAGGTGAGTAAGCTCCTTCCCAGAAAAGCATTTTGCAAGGCGTTTTTGCAAGCAGTGATACCACATCTGCAGCAGGGCAAGGAAGGAACCAACCCCGTGCCTGCGAGACCAGGCTCTTGCACAGCACCCTTTACAAACCCAAACCCAAAGAGACCATCCCACCTTTCTTAATTGGCTCCCCCAGAGCAATTAGACTGTTTGCACAACTCCCCATAATTATACCATGTGCTTAATGACTGTCAGAGGCTGCTGTTTGTGAGCGGGGGAGCGCTGCCCAGAGGGCTGGGGTGGTTGGAGAACAGGGATGTGGCCACGGGCAAATCCCTGCTTGCAGGAGGGAGGGCAGGGCTTGCTCCAAGCCATCCAAGTGCAGCTCAGAAGCATCCCCCCTCCTTCCTGAGCCCCCTCCAGCCAGCCCCAGAGACATGGCTTCTGCATGTTGGTCTGTGAGTGATGGTGATGGGATGAGGGTGGTGAGACACTGGCCCAGGCCAGGTTGGATGGGGCTTGGAGCAACCTGGGCTGGTGGGAGGTGTCCCTGCCCATGGCAGGGGTTGGGATGGGATGAGCTGTGAGGTCCCTTCACACCCAAACCATTCCATGGTTCTGTGAAAAATGTGGCTCTCGCCAAGCCAGTGCCATCCCCAGAGGAGACACAGGGAGTTATGGGAGAGCCAAAATGGGCTCAATCCAGTCAAAGGGAACAACAACCAGACTGACCTTAGCATGCTGCTATCTTCATGTGTTTATTTTTCATTTTAGCAATTAAATCTTATCTTAAGGCTTTTTTATTTGGTCTGCTCATTGTCCTTTGGATCAAAGTTCTTTCCTGTTTTGGTTTGTTCTTAAAGCAGTACTGTGGATCAACAGCACCTAAAGGCAATAGGTTCTTCTCAGTTCTTCTCAGTTCTTCTCACTGCTGGCTGCACTTCAGATCCCTGCTGAGTGTTTCCCCTCGGGTCTCTCAGTGGCTCACCCTCCCTCCCTCTCTCCTGGGCAGTGCACACTCTCCAGTAAGAGAAATGGAAGTAGGAAGCCTTGCTGAAGGTGAGCTGGAGGTGTGCGTGGTGGGATGGAGTCAGACTTGGCCGTGCATCCGTGGCCACCAGCTGCTGGCAGATGATGTGGGTTGCCCTTTGTGCAGAGGGCTCCCTTGGAGAAAGAGGAACTGAGTTCCCCTGTGGTGGGGGGGGAAATTCGGGGTGGTTGTGGTGCATGGCAAAGGGTGAGGGGCTTTTACACCCTGCTCGGGCAAGGGTTGGTGGAAACATTGCTCCCAGTGCTTTCTACCATTTTCTTCTACGAAGATGTCATGAAAGCTGATTATAGAATTACAGAATCCTTTTGGTTGGCAAAGCCCTCTGAGCTCCCCCAGCCCAACCATTCCCCCAGCACTGCCCAGTGCCCACTGCCCCATGTCCCTCAGCAAAAAAATAATAGGGAAGAGGCTGGACTAATTCCAGGTGTAGCAGCTTCCTGGACACCCTGAAGGGTTAAAGGATGAACGTATTGAAAGAAGAGCCTGAAAAGGATGGGCAGGGGGACCAAACCACTCCTAGAGACCACAGGATTTGTTGTTTGCAGGTCTGCTTGAGTGCATCTTTGGAGAGAAGGGCTAGCAAAGACTTTGCTGCAGGTAGCCAGGGAGTGAAAGGCATTAAGCCCCCAGTGGCTGCCAGCTCCGTGAACATGCCCATCCCTGCAAATCCAGGCTCAGACTCCTTTTGGTTCCCTTCTTTGCTACCCTGGCACCCTTTTTTCTTTCCCCTCTGTAGCCCCTGAGCTTTCAAGAGGCTCCAGCAGCAAAGTGAGGAGCTGTAAATAATTCATCACAGCCTTGCTTCCAGAGCCAGCGATATTGGACGCCGCGGTCCAGAGCCAGGCAGGTGCTTTTGCTCTTGCACCACTTAACCCCCCAGGGGTCCAGGGGAGCTTTTCGTGGATGCTTTTATTTACAATCAAATTTACTTTATTGATCCCAGCTTGTATTTTGCTGCAGCAATATCTTGTCTCTTGAAATGGGGCTGAGGGCAGCAATTGGTCTTTGCAGTGGAGCTTGTAGCTCAGTGAGATGCAGGTCCCCCCCTTGATTTTACCTCTCCTGTGCAGTGCACTTAAGGGTTGTGTAAGCACCACTGTCAAGACAGTCTCCTCTTGCTAGAATTTACATCACCCCCTCCATTTATTAATTTGTTTGAGGCTAGGGTGCTTGCTTCTTTGCCTCTCATCATGGGGGAAGTATAATTATGCAAAATACTCATGTAGAGCCTTTCACCCCGTTAGCTGTAGAGCCTGCAGGTGCTGCTGAGATGGAAACATCTATTAGAGTGCACTGAACAAGTTAAAGCCTGATGGGTTTAACGTGCTTCCAAACAATGCAGCTTCCTGAGCAGGAAGCCTGGGTACTGGAAACCCAACAAAGGCATTGTGCTCCCCCCAGCAGCCTTGCTCCACTCATGCAGTCAGTGAGCAGGGAGGAGGCAGCACTGGTCCCAAGGGAAGGAGGTCAGTGGTGCAGGGAGGGGGATGGTGGTTTCACACAGATCTCTGGGGAGACCTTATAGGGGTCTTCCAGTGCCTGGGGGGTACAGGAAAGCTGGGGAGGGACTTTGGACAAGGGTATGGAGTGAGAGGACGAGGGGTGATGGCTTTAAAGTGGCAGAGGGGAGATGGAGATGAGATGTGAGGCAGAAATTGTTGGCTGTGAGGTGGTGAGACCCTGGCCCAGGGTGCCCAGAGAAGCTGTGGCTGCCCCCTCCCTGGCAGTGTTCCAGGCCAGGTTGGATGGGGCTTGGAGCACCCTGGGCTGGTGGGAGGTGTCCCTGCCCATGGCAGGGGTTGGGATGGGATGAGCTGTGAGGTCCCTGCACACCCAAACCAGTCTCTGATTCTCTGATTTACGTTTCTTTGCCTGTTTAATAAATTTAACCAGGTGGTGGTTGGGAGCCAGAAAGCAAGTGTGGAAGGATTCTTCCAAGAGAGATGCAAAAAGACCATGGGTGGAAATGAGAGGCAGGAAAGGAGGGCTGGATCCTGGTCTGAGCTGTGTCTAACCAAATCAGAGGAGCTGCTCTGGGATTTGTGGAGCTGCACTACCATGGGTAGGAGAATAAGGGTCATGGAGATTCACATCAGCATGGTGGAGACCAGAACCTACCCCAGGCACTCTATGAAGACCCTAGGATGCTCCTGGTGTCTGGGGATCGGAGTGGGATTAAGGGAGGTCTGGAGACTTGTTTGCTCATTGAGATGGTCCATCTAGGTGTGTGGTTGGTACCAGACAAAAAGAAGCCAAGATGTCCTGCATGGTTCAAGGATATGAAGGAGTTGATTAGAGCAATCAGAGTCCCATGGTTTGGGACAGTAAAGATTGCCCTCCTTCCTCCTAGGGGTATTTAGATGATTATTACAGGATCATAGAATGGCTGAGGTTGGAAGGGACCTCTGGAGATTGTGCCAACACTCCTCCTAATGCAGTCTAGCTGGTTTGCCTTACCATGAGGGAGCATTGCTGGCTCCTATTCAACCCAAAGTCCTTCTCTGCAGAGCTACTCAGCTCCCAGCCCGTGCTGGTGCCTGGGGTTGTTCCTCTTCAGGGGCTGGACTTTGTGTTTCTCCTGGTTGAACTTCATGAGGTTCTCCAGCCCATTGAGGTCCCTTTAGATGCCAGTTTCTCCAGCCCATTGAGGTTGTTTTGGATGCCCATTTCTCCAGCCCATTGAGGTTGTTTTGGATGCCAATTTCTCCAGCCCATTGAGGTCCCTTTGGATGCCAATTTCTCCAGCCCATTGAGGTTGTTTTGGATGCCAATTTCTCCAGCCCATTGAGGTTGTTTTGGATGCCCATTTCTCCAGCCCATTGAGGTCCCTTTGGATGCCTGTTTCTCCAGCCTGTTGAGGTCCCTCTGGACAGCAGCACAACCATTGTTGGTGTCAGTGACTCCTCCAAGTCTTGCATCTCCTGCCAGCTGGCTGAGGATGCACTCTGCCCCATCACCCACCGATAAGGATGTTAAACAGTACTCATCCAGCTAATGTTTAAACAGTATTGGTCGTGATTACGTTGAACATCGTTGGCCCCAGTTGTGCTCTGGTATGACCTGGGATTTGGGACTACCAAACTCCAGGCCTAGTGCTGCTTTGTTTCCTTGAAGTGACATGATGGATAATTTTTAACCTCTGAGGTGCCCTGGTGATGAGTGTTAGTGTTTTTCACGTCGCTTTTTTTGCCTTGCAGAAGAAACCAGGGAATAATTAGTAACTGCTTACGACGACCGTGTGCTTGCTGCGTGGGTGTTTGCAAGGCACGACAGGATTTTGCTGTGCTGAGCAAGGCAAAGTCAGACAGAGCAACTCAGCATTGTGCTGCATGATTTATCTTGGCAGGTGGATAAGGCAGACCTGAGAGAATGACGAGTACCGCTGCGAAGAACAGCTACGCGGACCCAGCCCGGAAAGCACCCTGCAGGAACCCATTTCTGAGTGTCAAGGTAAAGACCTCCTGCTTCCCATAATCCCTCCTTGGATTGCTGGCCTGGTAAGGAGGAGTTCAGCTTTCTGCAGAAGGCATTGGTAGGATTTCTGTTTGCAAAATGTATTTGGAAATAGATGGGGTGTTCCCCACGGCAGAATTGCCATTGGGTGTGCAGTACCTAATGGGGGCTGCAGGAAAGCTGGGGAGGGACTTTGGACAAGGACATGGAGTGACAGGACAAGGGGTGATGGCTTTAAACTGGCAGAGGGGAGATGGAGATGAGATGTGAGGCAGAAATTGTTGGCTGTGAGGGTGGTGAGACACTGGCCCAGGGTGCCCAGAGAAGCTGTGGCTGTCCCCTCCCTGGCAGTGTTCCAGGCCAGGTTGGATGGGGCTTGGAACAACCTGGGCTGGTGGGAGGTGTCCCTGCCCATGGCAGGGGTTGGGATGAGATGAGCTTTGAGGTCCCTTCACACCCAAACCATTCTGGGATTCTATGATTCCATGAAAATGCCTTTTCTGACAGCGATGTTGCAATGCAAGTTTAACTCTCAGCTTCTGCAGTATTTAACTTCTGTCAGTGAAACTCCCAGAGCCCAAAGCAAACCTTCAGAAGAAACAAATCCCAGATCTTAAAGTGACTGTGAGTCTTTGTGGAAATAATTTTTTATGATATCCATGATAAATGCTTGCACATAATGGGGGCAGAGATGGAGGAAAGGGGGAATCAGTGCTTGGTGTTGGAGCTCAGCACACAGCAGCCAGCAAAGCTTTGGGCATTAGCCCCTATTTAGTTGGCTTAAACCTTGCCCTTGCTTTGAATTTATTGACTGCAAACATATGTCCTAAGCATTGATTCAGGCCACTCACCCTGCACCACTGCCTGACCCTGAGGAGAGTTCACCCAGTTCCTCCTTGTTTGGCTGCTGGGTGTCTGGGGTCGTGCAGGTTCCTGCATACCTCCACCCCAGAGCTCTGCCAGGTCCACTGTGGGCAACCAGATGAGTGGGCTTTGTTAAACCCTTTGGAGGAGCCCCAAAAGTCGGTTGTGGTGGAGATGACAGGAGGTGGTGGTCACTTCTGCACAGCAGTCTGATGGCCAGAGCGTCACCCAGGGAAGGCAGAGGGCTGGCTCAGCTTCCCAACATAGACATGAAGCCACATTTCCTCTGTCCTGGAGCACCCAAACCACTGAGCCATGGGGAGCCCTGGGAGAAGGTCCCTTTTTCTCCCCTTCTCAGAGCTGGAAGAGGTGTGAGGCTGGATGCAGTAGAAGCTGAGATTTTCTGGTGGTGGGCCCAGTGCTGCCTGTTTGGGATTGGCATGACAGTCCTGAGCTTGCCTGCAGATGGGCAGATGTGTCCTACTCGTGGCTGTGTCGGCACCAAAGGGGCTCCTCAGCTCGTTGTTTGCACGCTCAGTTGTTTGCAGAGGAGGATCCATGGTCCTTGGCTCGTGGAGGTGGTGGGAAATCCTTTTCTCTTTGTGTAGGGCTAATGGAGTTCTAAAAAAATCCCATGTGGCCACGATGGTGTGATCACACCACTTGTGCAGTTGGTCACCTGCTGCAAGGTCCTATTGGAGAAGTGCAGCAACACTCAAAAGAAAAAAGGTGTAAATATTTAGATAAGGTTCTGCAAAGTGGAAATAATAATCAGCATTGAGCACAGTGGTGCTGGAAAAAGCAAGTTCATAGCTTGCATCAGAATGCAGTTCATATTTCCTTCTTCTTTTCTATTGAAAGGACATTTTGGAAGTTTTATGCTGTTTTTTACATGTCACAAAGAAGCAGGAAACTAAAACTAAGCCAACTGTTGGTCTGGCTGGCTGGCAATTCCTGTGTTCCATGGAGCATGTTGTCTGGCCTGTGAACATCAACTTCAAGGTGCTCTTGTTTAAACAAACAAAGGTGACAGGTACAGAGTGGTTTGCAATGGGAACAGACTGCTGTGAAGTGGGGGTTTGGGACACAGGGACCTGGGGGAGCCCAAGGTGGTGTGGTGTGGGAGCAGATCAAAACCTGCTGGGGGAATAAATGGAGAACTAGATGATGGTGGGCCAGGAAGGTGATCCCAGGGCTGGAGCACCTCTGCTGTGGGGACAGGCTGAGGGAGTTGGGGTGTTCAGCCTGGAGAAGAGAAGGCTCCAGGGAGACCTTAGAGCACCTTCCAGTGCCTGGGGGGTACGAGAAATCTGGGGAGGGACTTTGGACAAGGGCATGGGGTGACAGGACGAGGGGTGATGGCTTTAAAGTGGCAGAGGGGAGATTGAGATGAGATGTGAGGCAGAAATTGTTGGCTGTGAGGGTGGTGAGAGACTGGCCCAGGGTGCCCAGAGAAGCTGTGGCTGCCCCCTCCCTGGCAGTGTTCCAGGCCAGGTTGGATGGGGCTTGGAGCACCCTGGGCTGGTGGGAGGTGTCCCTGCCCATGGCAGGGGGTGGGATGGGATGAGCTGTGAGGTCCCTTCACACCCAGACCATCCTGGGATTCTGTGATTCCAAGAAAATGCCTTTTGTGTTCCTCTGCTGCCACAGGCTGTGGGATTTTCTGTGCACACATGCAGTCTGCACATACGTGTTTTAAGGTGAGCTTTTCTCTGTGTGTCACTGCATGTGTGTGAAATGATGGGTTCAGTTACTTCGAAGAGTTGGTAGTGACCTGGTAAGCTGGGAGACCAGATTCCTCATTCTCTCTGTTGTCTTTTAATTTAATTTTAACTTAAGCCAGAGGCAATCATATAAACTTCAAAGTCTTAAGGCAACCCCACGCTGTAGGTGTCCTCCTGCACTCAGTGCAGTGCAACCTCAGCATCTGAGGAGCACTTTGCAGAACCACAGGCTGGTTCTATCTCCTTTGCTTGAACTTTAATGGTTGGTCTTGGTGGTCTTAAAGGTCTTTTCCAACCCAAATGGTTCAATGGTGATTGCACCTTATTGATAGTGGCAGCATTACCACTGATTCAGTGCTGTATGCAGTGTTACTGAAAGCCAAACACCTGATCATCAGAGTCTCACTGAGTTGTAGAGCAAAAGATGACAGCCAGTGTTAAAGGTTTAAGATTTCTCTGTCACTTCTGGGGGGAAGATTCTGGGATTTTGTGGTTTTTTTACAAATGCTGGTGGACTTAATCACCCTCATCCCTTGTGGCAGAGGGGAAATGAGCTCAGAAGAACTCACAGAGGCAGAGGGTTACCAGAGCTGCAGAGACATAGGAGAGGGAAAAACTCTCTGCCATGCAGTCCTGAAGTTTCTCCCCCCATCCTCTTTCCACTCCGTTCATCTTCTTAAATTCTTTTCTGAACTTGCCAGCAAGCTTATCTTTAGAAATAAAACCCCATTGATTTTTCCCTCGTGGAGATATTTTCAGAAGGTTTGGAACTTCCAAGATGAAAGCCACTGAGGTGCAAAGTCAGTGCAGGTCTGCGAGCAGAATCAACATCTGTTTTGCTGAGCAAAGGTACCTGGGGAGGGAGGAAACTCGTGGTGGGGAGTACTGCAGGCCAGACCTGGAGTCTGTCGCTTCCTGAAGGGTCACAGAATCACACAGAATCACAGAATGTCAGGGACTGGAAGGGACCTCAAAAGATCATCCAGTCCAATCCCCCTGCCAGAGCAGGAACACCTAGGTCAGGTCACACAGGAACACATCCAGGTGGGTTTGAATGTCTCCAGAGAAGGAGACTCCACAGCCTCTCTGGGCAGCCTGTGCCAGTGCTCTGTTACCCTCACTGTGAAGAAGTTCTCCCCCACATTTATGTGGAACCTCCTTTGTTCCAGCTTGTACCCATTGCCCACTGTCCTATCATTGGATGTCACTGAGAAGAGCCTGGCTCCATCCCCATGACACTCACCCTTGACATATTTATAGACATTAATGAGGTCACCCCTCAGTCTCCTCTTTTGCAAGCTAAAGAGACCCAGCTCCCTCAGCCTTTCCTCACAAGGGAGATGTTCCACTCCATCACCTCTGTGGCTCTGTGCTGGACTCTCTCCAGCAGTTCCCTGTCCTTCTGGAACTGGGGGGCCCAGAACTGGACACAATACTCCAGATGTGGCCTCACCAAGGCAGAGTAGAGGGGAAGGAGAACCTCTCTTGACCTACTAACCACTCCCTTTCTAATACACCCCAGGAGCCATTGGCCTTCTTGGCCACAAGGGCACATTGCTGGCTCATGGTCACCCTGCTGCCCACCAGGACCCCCAGGTCCCTTTCCCCTACGCTGCTCTCCAGCAGGTCAGCCCCCAACCTGTACTGGTACATGGGGTTGTTCTTCCCTGGAGGCCACCACGAGGAGGGCAGAAATAAGGGATTTTGGTGGAGAGCAGTTCTGCTCCTGATGGACACCCTGCTGCTGAATTCCTGCTTGGAAAGCTCAGCAGGGAAGCCATGAATGATCCCTCCAGGTCAGAGTAGGTTTGCAGGGATGATTGCAATCACAGGATGCTGCAACCAACCTCTCTGAAGCCATTGCCAGGCCAGCAGATCCTCCCTTCCAGTTCTCTGGTACACATGAAGCTGCTGAAGGACTTGTTTTCACCCCTTGGGCAGAGCTGACCTGACCACGCATGTCACCAAGCACACAATGATACTCAGCACAGGATGTTTTCCCCAGATCTCTTTTTTTTTTGGGTTTTTTTTTTGGCTTTCAAGAAGTGAGGTCACCCTGTCCGGTTTCTAAATGACTTCCTCAGAAAAACATAGCTTCAAGTCCAGGGTTTGAATGGTTCTTGCAGAAATACAAACCCATTGCACAGAGTGCTTTGAAGTGGCTGAAGGACCAAAACTCACAGCACTGCAATTTTTATATATATTTGTGTTTCCAGAGAGAGAGAGTGTGTCACGAAAACTATTGCCATGTGTCAAAATGCAACTGGGAGGCATAACTCAAACCTGTTCTTCTGGGGAATAGTCCCAGGGCTGATGGTCCCTGAGCCTTTACAGACACCTGGCATGAATTCCTACAGTCCATCAGAGCACATTAAATCAGGTCTGCTGCTGCTTCCATTAAAGCCCAACAACTTGTCTTGCCTTCAAGGAGCGTTGAGCATCCTACACCAGACACAGAAGGAGGCTGTAGTGCAGAGAGGTGGGGATGAGTCTTTTTAACCAAGTAACAAGCGATGGGAAGAGAGGAAACGGCCTCAAGTTGCACCAGGGGAGGTTTAGGTTGGATATTAAGAAGAATTTCTTCACCCAATGGGTTATCAGCCATTGGAATGGACTGTGGTGCAGTTGAGCACTGTCAGTGTTGGGTTCATGGTTGGACTCCATCATCTCCAAGGTCTTTCCCAGCACACAGGATTTTATAACGTGCTGAGGCACAAACCCCTTTCTTAAAATAGCAGCCAAAGTCTCCCAAACACATGGAAACAGCGTGACAGGAACTTCCCTGTGGCATGTGAGGCAAGGCTGTGCATGTGGCTCTCAGAGCCCTTACACAGAGGGTTTGCTGCCAAACTGCACAATCGACCCCAGAAACACAGTGGAAGCTTTGTAACCATTTGTTTTCAAAGCACTGATAGAGGAGGTATTGGTGTTTAATCCCCAGTTCTGCAATTTATCGGCTGCTTGTGTTTCTCTGTCCTCACACACGTGTGGAGTGGGGGCAGCAGTACCTCACTGACACAGTGCAAGGCTTAGTGGAGCAAAGCCTGCAAAATATGTTAAAAAATATAGAGAAAAGCAGAAGAGCAGTGAGTTCCTCTGAGAGTGCATGACTGCAGAGAAGGTCCTCGCTCAGTGTGTGGTAAAACAGGGATGTGCTCATCCCAGTGCTGGTTGTGGAGGGTGTAGACATTGGGTTGGGGTGTCTTTGTGGGTGAGGGCTGGCAGGGATGCTGCTGGGGCACTGGGAAGATGTCTTGGGTGCTTTCCATGCCTCACTGGTGGTGGGAAGTGATCATGGCACAGCTCCAGAGAAGGAATGACAGAATCATAGAATGGTTTGAGTGTGAAGGGACCTCACAGCTCATCTCATCCCAACCCCTGCCATGGGCAGGGACACCTCCCACCAGCCCAGGTTGCTCCAAGCCCCATCCAACCTGGCCTGGAACACTGCCAGGGAGGGGGCAGCCACAGCTTCTCTGGGCACCCTGGGCCAGTGTCTCACCACCCTCACAGCCAACAATTTCTGCCTCACATCTCATCTCCATCTCCCCTCTGCCACTTTAAAGCCATCACCCCTCATCCTCTCACTCCATGCCCTTGTCCAAAGTCCCTCCCCAGCGTTCTTGTTGGCCCTTTCTTGTAGGAAGGTTTCTCTGCATCCTGGCACTGCAAGGGGGTTATTTTTGGCAGGGGTTTATCAGTACCAAGCACCCTCAGTCCCTGGTCTAGTGTAATGTTTGGTGTTATCCCAACACAGAGCCTGAGCAGGCTCTTATAGTAATGCTTCACAGATGTTTATAAAAAAAAAAAGCCATTAAAAAAACCTCTTCCTTCCTTCCTCCTCAGCCTACGCAAGCGCTCATTTGGATTCTCCAAGTTGTTGTAATTCTCCTGATGTAGAGGGGAAAGGACATGAGCATGGCTTGGTCCATAATGGGAAAGAGTTGCCAGACAGCTGGGCTTGGGGATGATTCTGGGAGCACCCAGCTCTGGGGCTGCTCCTGCCTTTCCATGGGTACATTCTGCTGTCAGGACCCAGGGAAAAGCTCTGCAGACCCAGGTCACCTTCTGATCTTCTACTGATCCCACCAGCCCCAAGCTCAGGGAGGGACCCCAGCCTAAAATCATAGAATCACAGAATCACTATGGTTGGAAAGGACCTCCAGGATCATCAAGTCCAACCTTTATCCCATCAGGTCCTTGAGAAACGTAAGTAGATGGCACAGAATGATGATGCAGAGGATCTGCTTGCCCTGTGGCATGGGCTGTCTCCCAGATCTAGCTGAGAAAGGCAGAGGGTGGCATCCAGGTCTGCACGTGGTCAGCCCTACACCACATGTCATGAGAGGTCCTAGAGGACCCCCGTGATAGACACACTGCTGGGGCTGGACCACCCACCACCACAGCTACAATGGGGCAAACTGGAAATCACACACTGGCAATTACCAGCTCTCTGTTTCTCACTCATTAAAATACTGCCCAGCCTACAAATGCCCCGTGGTTAGGGTGGTTACCCTCAACCAATCCCTGAGGAGCAAGAAGCAGACTTGGCCTTGCAGAGCTTTAATTACAAGACCTCCCACTTTGCTACCTTAGGAAAGGAAATCATCATCATCATGGAGAAGTGGGAAGCACAGAAATCTGGAGGATCCTGCAAAAAGCTGTTTTTTTTTCCTGTGGCATTTTCCTAGAACTAGTTAACTTGGAGAAAATGTGGGCAGTGGTCTTCACATCCCTGTTTGTTTCATCTTCTCAACCATTCCCATCTTGGTTTTGACTGTCTAGATGTTCCCTTGCTTGCCCTGGGCTATGGTTCTGACTCTGCCTACACACCTTTGTGCAGCAATTAGTGCAGTTTACCATCTGGGTAATCAGGGTTTTATAAATCTCTTGGTCTTTGCTCTTTCAGCACACACAGGGCACAAGCATTAGATGTTGGCTGCTCTAACGTGTTTGATTTCACAGTTATTTTAAAAAAAGCCACACACTGAAGAAAAGAGGTTGAAATGTTTAATTAAAAACTGGTATCGACAGCTCGATCTTAGGAAGCCCTGCCTGGCAGCCCCTGGGGATTTCCTTCCCTTCGTCTCATCCTGCTCTTTGCTCTGTGGTTGGATGCTGTTGCAGCTCTTCCACCGCCCCTGCTCCCTTGGTGGGACACCGTGCATATCTGAGGGCTCTTGCTGGGCTTTCTTTAACCACCCCACCAGCTCCTGGCGTTACCCAGGCCCCTTCTCCTCCACCTCCAGTTTCCTGAAGCCACTGCAGTCCCCTTGGGATGTCCTCCCACCAGCGATGTCCTCATCCCCTCGCATTAACCCAGGCTCTTCGCCGTGTTCCTCAGGACGTGCAGTACTGCTTTTCTCTTCCAGAAAAGGGAAGGAGAAGCCTATAAAAATGCACTACAGATTTCAGTGAAGGGGCTCTCTTCACTCCAAGTCTGGATGTTCATCCCCTGAAATCCTTCCCTCCAGGCTGTGGTGTGGAGGGCATCCCCCAAACCTGAGCAGACTGGTGGGGGTTGCTCTGTGGGCTACATAAAGCACAGGATCCTTCTCCCAGTGTAGGGTTTTGGTCTGGATGACTGAAGCTACAAGCAGCAGCTTGCTGGGAGAAAACCAAAACCCTCTTATGATGAGCATCATGGTGTGGCCATGTTCTTGGGCATGTCACAAAGGCAGGAGCAAGCCTGCCCTGCACCTTCACCCCAACATAGGCTGGGGGAGCACGGCTGGGCACGTTAATACTGGTCCCTGGATCAGCATCTCCAGGGATGGAAGGGGCATTTTGCATACCAAGACCCTGAGCAGACCTCAGCATTGCAGCTCACCTGGCTGTACCTCTCAGTCGTCACCCATTCCATGGCTTGGCCTTGGGCCAGCTACTGCTTTCCCCCAGAAATGGGGAGCTGAGGGCTGGGGACTATTCCCAGCAAGCATTTTGGGTGAAACCACCCTGTTTTGGAGGCTCAGTGAGTTTGGTAGGATGAGTGCAGGTTATTCTGTTCCCCCTGTCCTTGGCATCAGTGTGTGGCCCCCGTCCTGTTTCATTTACAACTAGAGACCCTTTGGGAGACAACCAAAACTGGGCTCAAAATTTGAACTCAGAAGATCTGAATCATGGCTCTTGGTGTCACACTCCTCTTCCAAGCCCGTGTTAGGCTTGTGATGTGGACAGGACTCACAGCCTGTCCTTCGAGAGGGTGGAAAGGGATGCACTATCCTGGGAGCTGATAAGCAGACATACCTGATTTTAGTGTGTTACCTTAGAATCATAGAACAGCCTTGGTTGGAAGAGACCTCTGAGATCATTAAGTCCAACCATTAACCCAGCACTGCCCAGTGCCCACTGCCCCATGTCCCTCAGCACCACATCTCCACGGCTTTGCAATCCCTGCAGGGATGGGGACTGCCCCCTGCCCTGGGCAGCCTGGGCCAGTGCTGGACAGCCCTGTGGGGGAAGGAATTGTTCCCAGTGTCCCATCTAAACCTCCCCTTCCACAACTTGAGGCCATCACCCTTTGTCCCTTGTGCTCCAGACCCTTCCCCAGCTCCAGTGCCCTTCCCTGCACACGCTCCAGCACCTCAATGTCCTTCTTGGTGTGAGAGAGGGGCCCAAAACTAAACACCACATTCAAGGGGCAGCTTCACCAGTGCAAAACTTCTTCCTCCTTTTGCTGGGAGTATGAAGATGAAAGCAGGCTTTGTAGGGTTAGCCCTGCTGAGATCTCCTGGGACAGTGCATGTTGGTGTCCATGTCCACATGACCTCTGACGACTTGGAGATGCTGTAGGCATTTATGTCCTGTGGGTCTCAAGCAGAGCTGAGCTTATACTCTGCAGCAGTTGGTCCTCAGGGAAATCTGTCCCTCTGCCACGAGGGTCACGCTGATGTCAGTTGTGGACTCTCCTTCCAGGCCATGCAAGTTAGAGCCAGATGTCTCGATCAGATGCAGAAATGTAAACAGGTGGTTTTTTCACTGCAGGACCAAATGCAACATCATGCGTGCAGCCAAAGACAAACAGGGTCATATATCTCTCCAGCAGTTCTAAAGTCCAGGAGGCTGTTCCCTGTCCTCCTGGCAGAGAACCAGCCGTGCTGTGACCCGATGGCTAACAGCAAACAGCCCATGGAGCCAGAAGAACTGGGGTCCTTGCCCTGTGCTGGCACCAAGCCACTGCAGATCCTTTGCAGGACCATCTCTCTTTTCTGTGTTTCAGTCTGCCCAGATAGGGGAGAATAAAATACCAGCTTCCCAACCCGTTTTGACCTCCTGTGAGGATGTGGGGCAGTGGTGGGTGGGTGGCTGCTGAGCTGCTGTAAACCAACACGCCGTGAAGGTCCTGGGTTTGGATACCCGTTGGTCTGTGTGTTATGGATGCCTGGAAAAAATGAGTCTGAGCTCAGCATTTCCAGCTGAGCTCAGGTATGCAGGAAGCAGTGCCTGGACATAGCCAGGATGTCTTGCAGGAACGTAGGAGATGTAGAGCTGACTCTGAGAAAGCTTTCCTTTGGCTGGGTGGCATTTTCCTAGTCCCAAACCCTTCGTACCCCTCTTTGTACTGTGGTGGCATGAGCCTGGAAGGAAAAGGTCCTGGACTGCATCCTGCTTTGCATGATGCCAATGCATCACTTTTGGTGGTGGTACCCATACCCTGGTGCTCCACTTCTCAGGGGGCTGAGGGGGCTTGACAATTCTCTTTTCCCCTTTTTGTGCTGTAAATAGTCCCTCTGCTTACCAAGCAATCCAGTTTGGCAGTGACCCCACTTCAGCCCTGGATCAGAACGAGACATAGCAGAAATCCTGGCCAGGCTGAGCAGCATCTCCAGGCGAGACTGCTGCTTGGTAGGAGCTGGCTGCGAAACACACAGAGCCAGAGCCATGTCCAGCTCTGGCCAGTGGCTGGGAAAACATCTACCAGAAGCAGCACTCCGTGGCTTTGGGCAGTGTCCAAGGCTGGGGGCAGCAGCTGTGCAAGGACCCAGGGATGTTCAGCCTGTCCTGCAGCCAGATAAGCGTCCATCTCCTTAGGGCATGCAATGAGTTGAGTTGGTTAGTTTATCTTAACTCATCTGGGGACTGGAAGGATGCCCGTGGAGAGCCACGCAGCAGCAGGGAAGGAGATGGCTTGCCAACTCTTTGCTGAGTACTTTGCAGAGCTGTGGATGAATGTGGTGGTCGCCGTCCCTCCTGGACAGATCATTTGGTACCTGCGAGTGCTTCCACGTGAGGAGCAGGAAGATGGATGCTGCTGTCAGTAATGGTGGGGCAGTTTGAGCTGCTTGGGCAGCTGAGCACTAGTACCTCTCAGACCTTGGAAGGGATGAGCTCAGATGATTTTCTGGGAGCTGATGGACTTTGACAAGGTTTCCTTCTGGAAGTGGAGACCAATTGTCATCCAGAAGGAGATATATCCTTCACATCCTGAAGGAAAGGAAAACAGAAAGTCTGAATTGTTCTCCCTGACCTTCTCCTGACTTTAAAGAAGCTGTTTGTGTTGGGAAGGGCTCGTTCCTGTCCCAGCACTGGGGATGGCTGCCTGCCTCGGGCTGGCCGGGAGCGGTGGGGTTGTGCAACCTCCCATTTCTGCTGCTGGATCTTGGGGTCAAGGCCAACATAAACTCACCACATCCCAAGTGAGATGATCTCTCTAGCCAAAGCCACTTTTAGCTGAAGAAACGACGCTCTCCTTACAAATACTGACCCTGTTGTTGGTTTTGGCAGAGGACTGTTTAATGGCCCTGACCTAATTTCAGGAGACCACTGATGGCAGGAGCAGGAGTAACATTTCAAAGGCTCATGGTCAAAGGTTCACGTTCAATAATTGTGTCTTTGTGTAGGAGATGCTGTTTGTTATGTTGTAGCTCACGGTAATGATGCTGGATGCTCTCTTTTTGTGTTGGCAGTTCTTTGTTTTCTGCCATGGGTTCCTGCAGCTCTCCCAGCTCCTGGTCTCTGGCTATCTGAAGAGCTCCATCTCAACCATCGAGAGAAGATACGGCCTCTCCAGCCAGACGTCGGGGCTGCTCGCTTCCTTCAACGAGGTGAAAACCAGCTTGCTTCTCCTGGCCTACCTGGCCAACACTCTTCCCACGCTCCTGTCATTCCCTTGGGACACCTCTTGGTCTGTGTGTCCTGCTGCAGGTTGGGAACACCTTGCTGATCGTCTTCGTGAGTTACTTCGGGAGCCGAGTGCACAGACCCCGTTTCATCGGCTGCGGTGCCATCCTCGTCTCCTTGGCCGGCTTCCTCATGTCTCTCCCACACTTCATAACTGGACCCTATGAGTATGACCAGTCTGTTGCCAGTGGGTACTCTAGGAACTTATTTTATGCCTTTTGGGATAGAGAAATGGAATGGCTTTCCCTTGAGGGGCTGGGAGCTGCAAGCTGTAGGTTTATCGTCAAGGAATTTTAATTTTCGGAGAATGAAATAATCTCAGTCCTGAGAGGCAAGAGCTGATGTTGAGAAGCAGAGGCTGGGGACAGCTGGAACTGCAGGAAAGGGCATGAAAATCCATCAAAACATAGGCTGTGCCTCTGATTCCACTTGTCTTCTGCACATCCATGCAGCAAAGACTTTTAAAGGTCTTCTCCAGCCATCAGAGCTCTCACCATCTATGAGCTGAGGCAAGTTGTTGTCATGCACATGAAGTGCTCCCTTATTTTCATAGCATAGATAAGATAAGGTGTCATGAACTCTGAAGCCCTTTATGGGAAGGAAACAAGAGGTACAGGAAGGAGCTTGACTCAACCCAGTGGGGCAGCTTTGAAGGTGAAAGGCTGTTGTCTGCAATGAGGGAGTGTTGGTGTCACACCTCACTTCTCCTGGGGCATCTCACCTGTCTTCTCCTGTCTGGCTGAGCTGTCTTGGAGGGAATGCTCTGAGGTTTGAGACCCCACCAGAAAATCAACCTCTTGCAGGTGTAAACCACTCATGGAGCATGTCAGGGTAGATTTGGGATGAAGGGATGAGAAAAGAAAGAAAGGAGAAAACCATTCTCTGGTTACCTTCCCAAATCCTGCCATGAAGCTCCAGCAAATCTTTTAAAAACCTCCCCTAAACAGCTTTTTTTTTTTTTTTTCCCCCTGGATGGAGCACAGCTGCAGCCACCAAAGGGAGATAAATAGATGAATAACTCCTGGATGCAAACAGGGGTCAGGTGCTAACGACACTTTGGAAGCAATTAGCCACGTGTTTCAGGAGTCCTGGTGCAGGTGGCTCTGCATGTGATTTGGGGACTAACCATGGAAATCGTGCTGTAAACACCCCCCCCTCCTTTCCCCCAGTATTTTAAGGAAGATAAGGGTGCTAGAATCAGCACATTTCACTCAGGCAGCTTTGTAATCCATTTCTGGGTAAAATGAGTTCTCCTTTCCTGAGTAGCTACTCACAAAATCTGCACTTTTGCTCCCTTACCTTTATTGCAACATCTCTGAAAGGTTCTGGGAGTGATCTCAGCTCTGTTTTGTCCGTGGAGGTGATTTTTCATGGCACGTACATCCACCCCGCTGTGAGCATCTGCACAGTAATATTTGCCCTTTGCAGTTTCTGCCAGGGATGTTTCCCACCTGTTGGCTCCTGAGTGTGTATCTACGTGCTTGCTGCTGGCTTAGGGAAGCTCTTTCTCCTGCCTGAGCCCCTTATCCCTACTCCCCTTGTCCCCACAGGCATGTTCAGCAACACCACCGACCTGTGCCAGCCCGGGGTGCCGGGGTCCCAGGGGAACCTCAGTGATGCTGGCTGCACCCCCCATGCTGCCAGGGAGAACCACGAGGTTCTCCTCGTCATGTTCGTCGCCCAGGCACTGCTGGGCATCGGTGGTGTCCCCATCCAGCCCTTTGGGATCTCCTACATCGATGACTTTGCCAGTGAGAGGAACTCCCCCCTCTATTTGGGTAAGGTTGGGGCTGCTGTGGTAAGAGGGGAAACAATAATGATGTTAATAGCAAGGGCAGGCAGTGCTAATTTGCATTAATGAGAGCAGAGCTTGTTATTAGCCCTTCTGCTCCACCCAGTGCTAGGAAGGTTTCTGAAAAAATTCAGGCTGCAGACAGACCAGGAGCGCTGGAAAACATGATTTAGGGGAGTTGCTGGGATCTTTAGCCTGAGAGTGATAAGCTGAAGAGGGTCATAACACCATGTCCTCCTCCAAAAAGGCTTCAGCAAGGAGAAGAGGAATAATCTGATCTCTGTGTTCACAGGAGGCAGCTGTGGGCTCCAAATGCAGCAATGAAGACTTTATTTAGATATAGGGAAAATGATAGGAAGCTAAAAAAGCAGGATGAACCATCTGGGAGGTGGACAAGTGTCCTTCAGGGGAGGGGGTGCTGGAGAACAGCTTGGGCACACAGCTGTGAGGGATGTCCCAGGGTGGTGGGATGGACAAGATGGTCCTTGCAGGTCCTTCTAGGCCTTTATAGCTGTTATCTGTGGCAGCATTTTGAACTGACTGGGATGGCAAGAGTGGCTCAGAAACAGCAGGTGGAGGGAGGTTCTCCTCCTCCTCCTCCTGTGCTCTGCCCTGGTGAGGCCTCATCTGGAGTGCTGTGTCCAGTTCTGGGCTCCCCAGTTCCAGAGGGACATGGAGCTACTGGAGAGAGCCCAGTGCAGGGCACTGAGATGATGAAGGGATTGGAGCATCTCCCATGTGAGGAGAGGCTGAGGGAGCTGGGTGTGTTCAGCTTGGAGAAGAGGAGGCTGAGGGGGGATCTCATCACTGCTCATCAATATCTCAAGGGTGGTGTCAGGAAGATGGGGCCAGACTCTTCTGGGTGGTGCCCAGTGACAGGACAAGGGGCACTGGGCACAAACTGGGACACAGGAGGTTCAATCTAAACATAAGGAAACACTTCTTTCCTGTGAGGGTGACAGAGCACTGGAACTGCCCAGAGAGGTGGTGGAGTCTCCATCTCTGGAGACATTCCCAACCCCTCTGGCCGTGTTCCTGTGGGATCTGCTCTGGGATCCTGCTCTGGCAGGGGGTGGCACTGGATGAGCTTCAGAGGAACCTTCCAACCCCACCACTCTGTGATTCTGTGATCTCATAAAATTTTGTTCTGGCAGATGCTCCAAACCATATTTGAAAGCATCACCTGTCAGATAGGAGTTGAATCTTACATGTCTTTATTTTTTTTTATCAGTATTTCACACAGGAGAGTTTGTTGATGACTTTCATCTCCTTAACAACGTAAAAAACCTTTGCATTCCCTGGATTTCGTATGCTAAGGGGCAGATCTTGTTCCTGGGTGTATTTCAGCCTTTCTAGGAGGCTGAAGAAAAATGCAGGAAAGATGTGAGTTTTGCAGAGCCTTTCCCATGGAGGGATCCTGGAAAGCATGGGGTTGTTATCCTTTGAAAGGTGTGAGAGAGGAAAGTTGCCAGGGAAATAGCCCATGCTGGGGGTGAATGGGGTGGACCCCAGTCCAGCATGGTCCTGCCTCAAGGCACCTCCTGTCCCTGTGATCCCTTCACACAGGGCTGAGTCCTTCTCTGCTCTCCCCCCTCTGCAGGGATCTTGTTCTCTGTGACCGTCATCGGGCCGGGGGTTGGCTTCATGCTGGGCTCTGCCATGCTGCGTTTTTACGTCGACGTTGACAAAGTCACTGGAGGTGAGTGAACATCCCCTTGGGGAGCCAGCTGGCACCCTTCCCCCTGCATCCCACTCACTGAGCCAGCAGTGGCTCAGCCCCTCTCTGGGCCTCCTGACACCCAAGGGTGCAACCTGCAGGGCAGGATCTGGCTCCCTTTACCTGTTAAATCACTTCCATCACCAGGGAATCTTCTGGGACTGGTCCCATCAGTGCTGGGGTGGGTGGCCCAAATAAGAGGGTCCTTCCCACTGAACCTGGCCCTGTGGAATCCCATATTTCAATCAGCTTTTTCTCCTTCAGACCTAGGGATCCCTCACCCCTGGGCTGCTGCCAGGTCTGGTTATGGGGTGCCCATCTGCACTGTGCTTTTAGAGAAGACCTGATTCTCATTCTTCTATGAATTTTCCACCATATGCCAGGAATAGCAGTGGGAGTGTTCTGCTGCCAGCCAGCACCGGGGAGCAGTGGGGATGTGGCAGATGATGAGCAAAACCCAGAGAGAAACATAAAGAGAAGGATGGAGGGGAGAAATGAGAGAGCAGGAATGGAGAATGGAACCTGAGACGTGAAGAAGCAGAGGGAAGAGTAGGATGGGAGGAAGGTGAAAACAAGTAGAATAGAAATGCTGGGTAGGGGAAAAGAGCATGAAATAGATTTCCTTTAAAAGCTCCTCTTGAGCCATGCTATTAAAGCATTTGTAGTCCTCTCCTTTTTTGGCTGCTCTTGAAACCCAGCCTGGAAAACAAGAGGCTCTTTCCTGGTTATTAACAGAGCAGCCACGTTACACAGCTCAGCATATCCTCACGTGAGGAAGAGGATGATGGGCAGGCTCCTTTGGATGGTGACCAGACACCATTAGGGCTGGATGAGGAGTGAGTGTTGACTCTACAGATGCTTCGAGCTCATTCCTGCTCGCTGACGTCACCAGCCCTTTTTTCACCTGGAATTGGTCACTCCATAAATTTGTATTTGTAGCACAAGAGCACATTCTAGTCTTGACGTTGCCTCCTCCCATCAGGCAGCCTCCAAGCTTGTTGCTGCAGCTCTCCATCCTCCTCAGTGGGTGAACCTTGGCAAGGTGTTTGGATCTTGGTTTATGTGCCTCTGGAGGATGAAGAAATGGCATTAGGGGCTGCTGTCTGCACACCCCCCTAGTTCTTCTAAGCCATCTTCTGCAGATGGGTGTGGAATGAGAAATGTACCTGAGTAGCCAGAACTGGAGAACACCAAGTTTTAGAGCTATCTGTAGCCTCAAGATGTCTTCAGCTTCCTGGGGAAAGCTGGTGAGCTGTGGCTGTTTAATGCTAAACCTAATTTAACCTCACGTATCCCTAGGAAAAAACAACCCAACTTGTTGGTGTTTATTCAAGGAAGGGATTTAAAATTCTGATTTGTGAAATGCACTGTGCAGGGAGGAGATGATCCAATTTCTTTGACCTATCTCTTATTACTTCCAGAGATGGGAGATTAGATAGGGCAGTGTCTGCCCTGCTGAAATCCAGTGAGCTGATTGTGGTGTTAATTGCACTCCCTGCCCCCCCAGTGACAATAACTCACTTGCGGTTAAGGAAGAGGTTTCTGGGAGGACTCATTGCCTGGGGTTGCTCCTGAGAGCTATCTAACCACAGGTACCCCCTTTTTCTGTAGATTTTTTTCTTGGTTCAGGCTCACCCTGCTGTGAATTTGCATTCCTGCTTCGTAGTACCCCGTTTTATTTACTCCAAGTCCCCTCCCCACGGAAGATGTTATCTCTGGTGGAGTGCCCTGAGGACGGTGGGAGAGGAGGCTGGGTGAACTGAAGGAAGACAGGCAGGAGGAAGGGATATAATCCTTATTAAAGCATTTTTAGAGATGAGCTGCTGTTGGTTGAGCTGCAAACCAGGCACTGGCTGATGGACCAGGCTGGTGGGCAGAGCTCCAGGGTCCAAGTCCTGCTGTGAACAAGGGGTCTGTGTGTGGGTAGCCAGGCTGAAATAAACTAAACCAGTGCTCTTGGATGCCAAAAGTTCATTGGAGTTAACTCCATTTTAATGTTAAGAGAGGATTTTTCCTTCTCTATTGACAGACATCACGGCTTAATCCCCTTGAGTGAGTATTTCCAAGGAGCTTTGTCATGATGTGGGTATCCCTTCTCTGGAAAAGCTCTGATGAGGAAGCTTTCCTTTGCCTTTCCAGCTCTGGGACATCCCAGTTGTCTCCATCCAAAGGGCTGTGTGGGTTTTTTTAGACACCCTGGTGGTAATGAAGAATGAGATGTATTTAGCACCATGGGATGAGTTGGGTGCAAATGCCCAGACCCCAAAACTGATGGTCAGCATGTTGGGAGCCACCACTTTGGAGCACGCTGTTGTCTGGGATGACTGGAGCCCCCCATCACCATCCCTTTGTTGCACCTCTGATTTAATGCCCGTTCCACCTCTGCTGAGTGCCCCTTTCCCCATTTGTGTTGCAGATGAAGTCCAGCTTACGAACAAAGACCCGCGGTGGGTCGGTGCCTGGTGGCTTGGGTTCCTGGTTGCAGCCAGTCTGGTGGCCCTGTCTGCGGTGCCTTATTTCTTCTTCCCACGGGAAATGCCCAAAGAGGTAGGAGAGGTGCTGCAGATTGCCCTGGTGGGGCTGCACACAAATACCTCCTGGGTTTGTACGCGACGTTCCTCCCTCGCCGCCAGCACTGGGTGCTGCGTGCATGGGGAACAGGACTGTGGGAGTGGTTGTGGAGTGTGTAGCTGCATCCCAGAGTCAGATGGGAGCTGTGGTTTGCTCTCATCTCCTGTGTCAGAAGCTCTTGTGTGCTAAGCAGATGTTTAGTGAAAACCAGTGTGGTGCAAGCGACTTAATGGATATGGTAGTGATAGGATGAGGGGTAACGGCCTCAAGTTGTGCCAAGGAGGGTTAGATGGGACACTGGGAACAATTCCTGCCCCCACAGGGCTGTCCAGCACTGGCCCAGGCTGCCCAGGGCAGGGGGCAGTCCCCATCCCTGCAGGGATTGCAAAGCCGTGGAGATGTGGTGCTGGGGGACATGGGGCAGTGGGCACTGGGCAGTGCTGGGTTACTGGTTGGACTGGGGGAGCTCAGAGGTCTCTTCCAACCAAAACCATTCTATGGTTCTGTGATTCTGTGATAATTTCCTTGGTGGGGCACTGAAACAGCACCTGTGTGCTGATTCCTCTGCACAGGCACATATAGCACCGGTCACCTATGTGGACTGAGGTCCTGCTCACAGCCAGGAGAAGGACCTGTGGGTTGAGGTTCTTCTCCTGGCTCACCTGGAGGTGACACTCCTTGCCTTCCCTAGGGAAGCAATGGTCCTGCTCCTTCTGCTGCATCTCTTTTGGGAGCAGGCAGGAGGTGCTGCACCGGTGGCCCTTGTTTCCCTTCAGGAGGAGCCACGTGTGCCTGATGGTGACATCGGTCCCAGTTCATCAGAAATATGAATAATGCACGAGGAGCCTTTCCTTGGAAGTGGGCTGAATCCTGTGGGTGTTTGAAATACTGAGGCTGGAGGGTGGTTTGTCTCATTTCCACTCCAAAACCCCCTTTCCACCACTGGTGGGACAGTACTTTGGGTTTACTACCAGAGTTTTTACTTCTCTGGAGCCCTCCTGAGCGCTTCAGTGCTCACAACAAGGTGCAGAACAACTTGTGAGCTTCCCAAGGGCGTTGTTGGCTTTGGGTCCCAGTTTTACTGGCAACTGGTGTGTCATGAGGAATGACACAAACCAGACTGTGCTCTTAGAGGAGGCATCACGCTATGGTTTTGAATGTCACCGAAGCTGCTGGGACGCATCTGGGAGGTGAAATTGTGCTTGTCTGAATGTCTGGGCCATACTCAACCTGTGTAATTGTCTTTCATGTATATTTTATCTTGGGGCAGTGTTGAAACTTTCTTGTCTAAACAAGCCCATGCACTGACTGGTGCAGAATAACTCTTCATTTCTCTGCCTGCTGCCTGACTTTTTTCAGGAATGAATGATTCTCAGGGAGATTTGGGTTTCACCTGCCCGGGAAGACATGACCTGAGTGAGCCAGCAATGTGCCCTCATGGCCAAGGAGGCCAATGGCATCCTGGGGTGCATTGAGAGGAGTGTGGGCAGCAGGTCAGGGGAGGTTCTCCTCCCCCTCTGCTCTGCCCTGCTGGGGCCTCACCTGCAGTGCTGTGTCCAGTTCTGGGCTCCCCAGTTCCAGAGGGACATGGAGCTACTGGAGAGAGTCCAGCGCAGGGCACTGAGATGATGAAGGGACTGGAGCATCTCCCATGTGAGCAGAGGCTGAGGGAGCTGGGTGTGTTCAGCTTGGAGAAGAGGAGGCTGAGGGGGGATCTCATCACTGCTCATCAATATCTCAAGGGTGGTGTCAGGAAGATGGGGCCAGACTCTTCTGGGTGGTGCCCAGTGACAGGACAAGGGGCACTGGGCACAAACTGGGACACAGGAGGTTCAATCTAAACATAAGGAAACACTTCTTTCCTGTGAGGGTGACAGCACTGGCACTGCCCAGAGAGGTGGTGGAGTCTCCATCTCTGAAGACATTCCCAACCCCTCTGGCCGTGTTCCTGTGGGATCTGCTCTGGGATCCTGCTCTGGCAGGGGGGTTGGACTGGATGAGCTTCACAGGTCCCTTCCCACCCCACCACTCTGTGTGTATGTACCAGTTACACTTCTGGGGATGTAATGGTCGACTCCTGGGCTCTCTGAGTCAGATTTGCAAAGGTGCTGCAGTCCTGCGAGGTAATGGGGTGGAAAGTGCTCAGCACTTTGCAGGATGAGGGTGATGCTGAATGCAATGTGCCTGATTTATTCTCCTGATGCTTGCTTTGCTTTAAAGTCATTCTGGATGATCTATATCAGCAGAACCTGCTTGGTGTGCAAGGGTGGCACACTACATCTTAGGGGAAAGGTTCTTTATTAGGGCTGATGGGAATATTAATTTCGTATACAGCTCTTGGGAGCAAATAATGCACTTCCAACTCAAACAACTGTACTTTTTGCAAGTGCTGCACTCTGAACAGCCTGAGCAGCTTTGAAGAATTTAAAGAAGGATTGGTTGGATATTGATATATAAAAGGAGCAGGAAGGTTTCACCCTGCTCTACAGGCTGGTATCTGTAGGCAGTGCTCCCAGATGGCTGAGCACTCATTTATCCCTTTGCAGCCCAGATCTGCTTGAATTTCTCCCCATTTTACTGTTTCCCCCAGAAAGCTCTTGGAAACTGTTTACAGTAGAAAAACACCAAAAACATAGGAAAATAACCTAAGGGAAGGCAAAATTCTATCCTCCTTGCAGGATGGGAGATGCCGTGGTCAGCCAGGCTGGCTTGTGCCTGTCCCATGGGGGTGTCAGCACTGCTAGCAGCAGCAAAAATAAAAACCTCTTTAGAAGCTTTGCCAGATGTTGTTCAGGGTAAAACATCTGTCTGCTGTGGGAGCACTCAAAGCTCTGTGGGAGACCTGCATTATCACAGGTGACTGTCTGTAGGTAAGCTTGTTGGGTGCGTTAGAGCCACGATTGCCCTCCCGAAGGGCAGCAGCCAGGGATGCACCGCAAAACCCTGCAGAAAGGATGGGCAGAGAAGTGCAAGGCAGGAAGGAAACGTGTGTTTCCAGACACAAAACTCGGCTCTGGTAAAGTATTGACCCCAAGTTTGCTTTCCTTTATCCCAACCAGTGCAGCCACCCTTTCCCAGTAGGTCCCCGGCACCGTGGTGGTTTGTGCTGTGGTTTTAGAGTTGCTTTGAGGTTTCCTCTCACCACACAGAACAAAGCTGCTATTTCTTCTTGTGCCTGGCTCTGCTTTGGGATGGAGAGGTGGCATTGCAGTGAGGGAATGTGGGATGCCTCTGGTAGCTCCCAGTCCAGGCTCTGCAGCACAAAGCCCCATCCCACTGCAGAGGGGAAGGGAGGGATGGGGTCAGTGCAGGGTTTTACATCAGCCAGAACAGACATTGTGATAACCTGTGGGTCAACCCTGGCTAAACACAGCCACAGCTTCAAAGACAATCAGCATTTCCTTGGCTGCCTTTGGTTTCAGGGTTTCTGCCTGTCCAGAGCAGGAAAAAAGCAATCAGCAGCAGAGCAACCACAAGCTGCAGTCACTCGAAGGCATCAGCTGGGCTTTTCCCTATGTTTGTAAAGCCTGAGCATAGCATCTTACCCACAGCAAATACCTCCAGGCATGGCAGCCCTGATAACACATGGGAAAAGCACTGATCTGCTCTGTCCACCACAGAACCTGAGATGTTTCTGCACCATCAGCTGTGGGCTTCATTTCTGGAGGCCAAAAGGGAATTTGAGGTGCCCTAGGCCAAGCTGTTCTTGTGCTGCTTGCTGCCTGCAGACCCCTGGGACCACCCATCTCTCAGTAGATGGTGAGACTGCCTGGGAATAACATGTCCACACCAAGCTGTGGGTACATTTCCCCACTGTGGAGTCCACCAAACAAGATCCCAGTAGCAGAGACTGGCCCATGGCTCAGTCCTCACTGCCAAAAGCACCATTTCTCTTCTCTGATTCTCATCCTACCTTCATCAAACACTGTCACAGGCTGCCCAGGGCAGGGGACAGTCCCCATCCCTGCAGGGATTGCAAAGCCATGGAGATGTGGTGCTGAGGGACATGGGGCAGTGGGCACTGGGCAGCGCTGGGGGAATGGTTGGACTGGGGGAGCTCAGAGGTCTCTTCCAACCAAGGCTGTTCTGTGATTCTCTGGTTCATTTGCCTTTCTTTCTCCTGCCTCACTCTACAGAACCCTTCTGAGCCCTTGGTGGTTTCTCCAGACCAAGGACCATCCTCCTCACTGGGCATCATCCAGCAAACTCTGGATATCAGCACAACCCCCTCTCTCTCTGGAGACTTATTTGCCTCCTCCCATGAGCTAAGAAAGATCTAGATTATTTATTCTACAACCCCATTTCAGCTTTACCTTTAATTGATAGCTTCTTTCTTTGAAGTTCCTGGAATGACTTCTGCACTTAATGATAATGAGAGTTTGCTCTTTTGATCTTTTTTTTCATAAATCAATCACTCCAGACCCGGAACATTTTTATTTCTCTGCTTTGATACTTGTCAGTAAGTTTCTAGCACCAAAGTATCCTCAATAATCCTATTTGAGGGACGTTCACAGCAAAGCTATAAAGTTGTCATGATCTCAGGCAGGGGATAAGAGGATAAAGCTGTCACTGGACAAAACTCTTTCCAGACAAGACCAATTATTTTTTTTTTTTTTTTCCCCAATAATTTCAGTTTAATCCTTCCTGCATGAGCCTGAAACATTTCTCAGGGTTGTGTCTTTCCTACAGCATGTGAGCATTTTCCAGTTGCTGAGCAGCCAAAGTTTAGCTCCTGCTTTACCATCTGTCCCCAGGTGGTTGCACTCTGTCTGCTGAAGGTGTTTTTGCTTGGGCACAGTGTCTGTCTGTCTTGCAGGGCTGCTGGCTCTTGCATTGCAGCTGGTGAAGCACCTCCCTGGGATGTGAAAAGGGTTTGAAAAGGGGAAAGGTGCTCTCAAGAGCACCTTAAACAAAAGGAGGAGCGTTGCCCTTGCTCAGCATTTCTCATGTGCAAGATCAGGCAGTTATCTCCCAGCTCAGATTTCGTCCTGTGGCACTCCAAGGTCAGGTAGAACCAAACATCTCCCAGATGCTGTACAAAGGGGTGAGTGACACTTCCTCCTCTGCAATGGCAGCACGTGGCATCTGCAAACAGCTGCCTTGGGAGGAAGCTCAGATGGATTTTATGGGTAGAGGGTCTACAGAGGGTCTCTTATGAAGACAGGCTGAGGGAGTTGGGGGTGTTCAGCCTGGAGAAGAGAAGGCTCCAGGGAGACCTCAGAGCACCTTCCAGTGCCTGGGGGGGTACAGGAAAGCTGGGGAGGGACTTTGGACAAGGGCATGGAGTGACAGGACGAGGGGTGATGGCTTTAAACTGGCAGAGGGGAGATGGAGATGAGATGTGAGGCAGAAATTGTTGGCTGTGAGGTGGTGAGAGACTGGCCCAGGGTGCCCAGAGAAGCTGTGGCTGCCCCCTCCCTGGCAGTGTTCCAGGCCAGGTTGGATGGGGCTTGGAGCAACCTGGGCTGGTGGGAGGTGTCCCTGCCCATGGCAGGGGCTGGGATGAGATGAGCTGTGAGGTCCCTGCACACCCAAACCCTTCTGGGATTCTACATGTCCCAGTCATGTCCAAGCCTTGGTGGCCCTGCTTTGCTGTCACACAGTCCCCTCTGGATATCAGTCCATCTTATCAGTGCTTTCTTCCCAAGCCTCACTGGCAGGAGGTTTCAGAAATGTATTTCTCTGAATGTTGTGAAGCTTTGTCTGATCTCCAGTCTATATTTTAGTTTGTTATTCTGTCCCTAATCTTGATTAAATATTTTTTTCCAACTCACTGCCATATTGGTGTGGTTATAAAAAGCTTTCCTTTTGCTGGGTGAGAGAGGTTAGACAGTCCTCTGCTGCCAATGAGCTTCTCCATCCCATTTGTCCTGTATGGTGTCCCAGCTCACTCTGTATGAACACCTCCCACCTTCCTGCTCCCCTGCAGATTAAGTAGTATGTGTCTTCTCACTATGCCAAGGGTGTTACTGCATATATTAGCTGGGCCTTCATCACCAAGCCACTGAGGAAGCCACCAGCACCTCCCAGTAGCTCAGTACATCCCTCTGGGATGCTCTCCTCTCTTTCTCCTGCTTAGCCATGTTGTGTTTACTCTCCTAATTTTCATGTTCCCCAGTTTAGCTAATGTTTTACCACTTGTTCTCCTTTGCCCAGGTCTGCAGAGATAAGACCTACTGCATTGCCTTTATTTATTTAATCACCAGTGTTGTTGAGAAGGGAGAACAGGCTGCTGATGGTTCATCAGCCCCTAACCCAGTGTACCCATCCATGTGGGGGACGCGTGGGTGCCAACCAGAAGAGATGAGCAGGATGATGCCTCTTCTGTGTTGGGTCCTTTAGCATCAAGCTTCAGATTGTTTTTAGATGGGACACTGGGAACAATTCCTGCCCCCACAGGGCTGTCCAGCACTGGCCCAGGCTGCCCAGGGCAGGGGGCAGTCCCCATCCCTGCAGGGATTGCAAAGCCGTGGAGATGTGGTGCTGAGGGACATGGGGCAGTGGGCACTGGGCAGTGCTGGGGGAATGGTTGGACTGGGGGAGCTCAGAGGGCTTTGCCAACCCAAACCATTCTGTGATTCTGTAACGATGCTGGGGGCAGTGACATTGTGCAACGGCGCTGGGGAAGTGAAAACCAACTTCTCCAGTTCCTATCTGGGGACAGCCTGCCTGCACTGGCACAAAGCCTTTGTGCAGCAGTGCCTGGGGAGCTTCCCGTGCACCCCTAAAGCTGGAATGAAAATAACCCACGGGGAACACCTGCTGCAGTTGGGGTTGTTAGTTAATGGAGAAAGGTTGAAGAGTGAGGACAGGGAAATCCAAGTCTTTGCTCCTGGGGCTGCCACGCTCTAATTCTGCTCCTAAAGCACCAGCAGAGGCACCTTAGGGACACAGGGTATCCTCTGGGGAGCAAGTGGGGGCCAAGTGGCAGGGCATGATGGTGCTACTGGCACGTTACAGGAACGGACTGGTCTCTGCCTTCAGATTCCCCCAGGGAGCTTTAAAGACAGGCGCAGACAGCGACTAAAAATAACCATCCCATTTTGGGTGAGGAAAGTGCCCCTTGGCTGGTTATTTTAACACTCCAGGAAAGAGGGTCCCTGGTGGGACCCACACTTGCTGGAAGAGGCATAATGAAGTGTTTGTAGGGAGCGTGACCTTGTCAGGAGGAAGAGAATTCTTTTTTCGAGCCGTGGGGTTTTTACGTTGTTTGTTTAATATGAAAATAGCTCCTCTGAGCTCGTTTTTCACTGGGCTGGGAGTGCCACGTTCTGCCCAGGCAGAGGGAAACGCTGCAGAAGCTCAAATTAAGCAAGGAAAACCTCCCTGGCACAGAGCAGGTCATTTATCCCTTTTCCCAGTGGTACATTTGAATCAAACCAGACCAGCAGCACCTCTGGCTGCCCTTCTGGCAGGTGCAGGAGGGTGAAAGCAGGAGCCCAGCTCTCAGGCAAGCTGCTTTCATCTGCCTTTCCTGCAGATCATAGAATCACAGGATGGGTTGGGTGTGAAGGGACCTCACAGCTCATCCCTTTCCAGCCCCCCTGCCATGGGCAGGGACACCTCCCACCAGCCCAGGTTGCTCCAAGCCCCATCCAACCTGGCCTGGAACACTGCCAGGGAGGGGGCAGCCACAGCTTCTCTGGCCACCCTGGGCCAGTCTCTCACCACCCTCACAGCCAACAATTTCTGCCTCACATCTCATCTCCATCTCCCCTCTGCCACTTTAAAGCCATCACCCCTCGTCCTGTCACTCCATGCCCTTGGCCAAAGCAAGGCTGGGTCTCAGCCCTGCTCAGTTGTCCCTGATTTATTCATGTCTGTGCAGGGAAATGGGGGCTTTGCCCAGGTCAAGGTCAGGTCAGGGATGCTCTTCCTAATGCAAAGCATGGAGGAGCTTCATCCTCCCTCCTCAGGAACCTCTCTGCCTGCTCCATCCCCCATGATGTGAGAAGTGCTGGCGACAGATAAAATCCCATTGCAACAACGTGGGATGCAACAAGAGCCCATTCCCCAGTGGCTGTGCACCAGGAAACTGAGTCCTCTGAGGAATCACCCTGAAAATCCCAAGCACAGGGGCAGTTTGTAAGATGTTCCCTACATGTGTTTGGTTTTCCTTGGCGTGATGCTGTGGCAGACAGCCAGGGCAGTGCTGAGTAACCACTCCGTGTTGTTGCACCTCCCACCAAACCGAGTCATGCTCAAATTCCCTGCAGCAGGAGCAGGGCTCGAGCATCTCTGATGCTGGAACCAGCACCATTCCCCTCCCTGCCCATACTGAGCAGGCAGGATTAGTGCCAGTCCCTCTGCAGCTTGCTTTCTGCTGTGTGAACGTGGCAGCTTCACCCCAAAGAAATGCATTTCCTGATGCTTTCAGGCAGAAAAAAAATACAACAGGGGCCAAACCAGCATAGGGAGAGGAGTTTTCCTCCTCCTCGAGGGCTTTGCTCCGTGTGCAGACAGCAGCTGCTCCTTGGCTGGGTGCTAAGGCCAGAAATCATAGAATAACCTTGGGTGGAAGAGACCTCTGAGCTCCCCCAGTCCAACCAGTAACCCAGCACTGCCCAGTGCCCACTGCCCCATGTCCCCCAGCACCACATCTCTTAAATACCTTTATTGCAAGGGTCACTCATGCAAAGGCATCCTGGACTGGGGAACCTGGGGAATTTAGGGAATTTGGGGCTTTTTTTCCCTTTTGGACATGCAGACAGTGCCCAGCAGAGCGTTATGAAGTACAAACAGCTGGAAGCTGAGAAAGCCACAGTCAGTCAGTAACAGCTTGAATGTATTTTGGGAAAACATTGCAGTTTTTGAGCGGAGCGAAGAGACCCTGTAACCTAATTGAAAAGTGAAAGGAAGCTGGATTTTATCTTTGCATTTGAAAAAAAAAATGTATTAAACCCCGAGCTCTCGCAATAAAACCCATGAAAGGAATTTTATTGCTTTTGCCTGGTAGAGGCTCTTTAAAAAGGGAACGTGGCATCCGCAGCACGGGACATTTTGACCTCTCTGATGTTTAATAATCAGTCTTGGTTTCCAAAGGAAAAGAGATCATTTTAGCCCAAGAGCTGTCCAGTTCTTTCTGTGAATTAAGAACATTTAATTTCTGGTGAATGAACTCATTTGTCTGACTCACATTCAATTTGTGTCAAGCGTTGCAACAGCGCTGGTGCTGAGCTGATGTGGGATGGCAGAGAAGAAGCTGCTGGCTGGCTTCTGGCTTCCTTAGTCCTTCTGGCTAAAAATATGCTGTGGTTTTCCGTGAAAACCACACTCCTGCTCAGTGCTTTCTGCTATTACACAGCCAGAGCAGCACATCTAATCTAATTAGTGCCCTTCATCCAGTGAGTCCCCTAAGAGCCTGCAGAGCAGGGGATGTGGTGCACATCCAAGAAACCCTCCCCTCCTTAGGGAATGATGCCCTGGGATGTTGGACACTTACCTTGGACATGCAGTCATCTCCTGATGAGGTTGGGATGGGCCTTAGATGATCCAAGCACTCCATCTTCCACCTCTCCTCCTCTGCCAGCACCTCTTTGCTTTTGAGCGGTGGCACCGTGACACCCAGGTCCTGGAGGAGCACCTTGGATTAATGTCCTGCAGAGCTGTAAGCACCAGCTGAGGCTAAAATTAAGCAGAGACACTTGGTTGGACCATATGACCTCCAGCTGCAAAGTGTTGTTCCCCTGAACAGAGAAGGTGGGAGTTACAGGATCTGTCCCCTTCCATGGACCAGGATGGGAGAGGATGTCCCCTCCATACTGCTGCTGTCCAGTGTGAAAGGTGTGGCTAAAAAAAATAATCATAAGTGTTAAAGAAAGTAGGAGTCACTAAAATTCAGGTGGGGTTTCCAGGAGCAGGAGAAGAGTGGAAAGGGGCTGGGAGAGGTGAGGGGTCTGTAGCTGCTCCCAGTGACCCCTGGTATGTCTTTACTCTGGGTGGCTCTGGGTCAACCCCTCGTCTTAGGAGGTGAAAAATATTTTGCCTCCATCCCAGACCTCCTCTTCACCTGGATCTTTTCCTCCTACAGTTCCTCCCCACTCATCTTGTTGGTAACAGGGGCAAAGGCCCCTGCACAGCAGCACGTGGGGGAAATGCTCCATCCAAAACCAGTGTCCAAACCTCCAGTGGGTGGAGGTCCAGGTGCACCTCTCCTTGGGTTCCTGTGCCTGCTTCCCCCACGCACAGGGGCAAGAAAAGCATCTCCCTAAGGGTGTCTTTCCTGATGCAAAGGCTTACACTTCCTGAATTTCCATGTTCATGTGAGCTGAGCACATGGTGGGCTGTACCTGGAGAAAGTGGGGGAAGTTGGCTTTTACCCCTATAACACAGACTTGGTTGGACTTTTACCCCTGTAATGCAGTCCAGATGGTTGGACTTGATGATCTTAGAGGTCTTTTCCAACCAAGGCTCTTCTATTATTCTAAGGCTTCTATGTGGATGCTCTCAGCCCCATTGCAGACCTGGCATCATGGGCACCAAGCAGCAGCCACGCATTGTGGGCAGGAGGATGCTGCACATAGAATCCCAGAATGGTTTGGGTGTGAAGGGACCTCACAGCCCATCCCATCCCAACCCCTGCCATGGGCAGGGACACCTCCCACCAGCCCAGGTTGCTCCAAGCCCCATCCAACCTGGCCTGGCACACTGCCAGGGAGGGGGCAGCCACAGCTTCTCTGGGCACCCTGGGCCAGTCTCTCACCACCCTTACAGCCAGGAATTTCTGCCTCACACCTCATCTCCATCTCCCCTCTGCCACTTTAAAGCCATACCCCACACAGGACATGGACAGTGCTGGCCAAGACCAGCAGCACTGCAGACTCTGTGAGAAGCATGGGCTGCTGCTGCCATGGTCTGGGAGGGAGATTTTCCTTCCTTTCAGCAATGCAGCTGTGGGAAAAGCAAGTTGAGTGGGAACTTTGGCATGGCCAGTGCAGTGACAACCTCTTGTCTGTCCCCAGGTGGCCAGTGGGAAGGAGAGTGACAGCAAGAAGAGCAAGGATGTGCTCAGCCAGCTCAGGCCAAGATCTGAAGATGTGCAAAACCTCTCTCTGACCAAGTTCATCAAACGTAAGTTTGTGCATCCCCTGTCTCCTGCTTGGACAGGGTTTCTCTGCTTGCACAAATGTCCTGGCAATGGGCAGGCTGCAATGCTGGCAAGAAAAAGGAATATTCCTCCCTGTGCTCAGCCTAACTTCTAGATAAGCCTTAGGATGCAAATTAGATGTACTGCTGGGTTTAATTAGATCTGCAGATCTCTTCCTGCTCTGCTCACAACAGATACTGACCATCACGTACAGACTGCCCTGCTGCACCTCATGCTCATCAAAGCTTCTGGGGTTGGTAGTTCTCAAGGTTGGGTGGCTTTGTGGCTCAGCTGGTGAAGTGCTGGGGTCTGAACCCCAAGCCCTGAATTAAGGTTGACACATGGGTGGTCCCCATGGCCCTTCAAAAGGAGGGGAGGAGTTTGCCTTTTTCCCTCCAAGGTGTGGCTGACCTTGCAGGGAAAGCCCTTGGGTAAATGAGCCCCAGGTGCCCCCATTGGGTCAATGAGTGCCAGGTTCCTGCTGTGGGGATAAAAGCTGGGACCACTTGCAGGCAGGGTGGGGTGTCTGTGTGTGAGGTGGGTGCACTGTGCAGAGTTTCCTGTTGGGGAAGGACCTCCTGACTCCCTGCAACTGGGACCCAGTCAGGTTTGGCATTTACAAACGTGGGCTTTGTGGGGGAACAATATGTGGCTGCTTCTATCCTGTATGCTCAGCCTGTTGACTTGGTTGTCTTCCATCTCATCTATGGAAGACTTTGTTTCTTTGTTTATTCCACCTATTATTGGCCAGGTTGTGTCGTTCCTGGGGTCTCTGGGGTTGATGTCTGTTATGTGTGATGTGATTGACTTGTTTGTACCCCCAGTGTTCACCCATATACTGACTCCTCTATGTGCAATAGAATCTGGTTACTGGTTTGTTCTACTGCTGGCTGCATCCTTTGTGCCAGGCCTGGTGATTGGCAAAACATCTGGGCACTGGGAAATGGAGACCAAAAACCTCATTGCAGCCCAAAGCCAGGCAGGAATCATAGAATTGTTTAGGTTGTAAAAGCCCTCTAAGCTCCCCCAGTCCAACCATTCCCCCAGCACTGCCCAGTGCCCACTGCCCCATGTCCCTCAGCACCACATCTCCACGGCTTTGCAATCCCTGCAGGGATGGGGACTGCCCCCTGCCCTGGGCAGCCTGGGCCAGTGCTGGGGAACCTTTTGGGGGAAGCAATTGTTCCCAGTGTCCAATCTCAACCTCCCCAGCCACGACTTGAGGCCATCGCCCCTCATCCCTTGTGCCCCAGACCCTTCCCCAGCTCCAGTGCCCTTCTCTGCACACGCTCCAGCACCTCAATGTCCTTCTTGGAGTGAGTGAGGGGCCCAACACTGAACCCCGTATTTGAGGGGTGGCCTCACCAGTGCCCAGGACAGGGGGACGATCCCTGCCCTGCTCCTGCTGGCCACACTGGGGCTGACACAAGCCAGGATGCTGGTGGCCTTCTTGGCCCCCTGGGCACACTGCTGGCTCATCTTCAGCCTCTGCCCACCAACACCCCCAGGGCCTTTTCCGTGGGCACTTTCCAGCCACTCTGCCCCCAGCCTGGAGTGTCCCATGGGGTTGGGGTGACCCAAGGGCAGGACCCAGCACTTAACCTGAGGGGTGTAAGCTGTGACCCCAGAGCAGAGCTGTGCAAAGGGTCAGAGCCCCCCAGTTCTGCAGCTTGGGTGCATTCAGCTGCTATTGCTCAGCTCCCAGGTCACAGCAGCCATCAGTCCCCCAACAGCACTGGCAGCTCTTTGTCCCCATTCAGCCCCCCTCCCTCCAGGCTGGTGACACTGTCTGAGCCCAGCTGCCCTCCCTGTCCCACTGAGGATGGCTGACACTGCCTGGAGCCAGGGTCTGAGCAATTAAAACTGAAGTGTGTTTGTGCAGGGTGATCCTAACCCAGTGCAATTAGCTTGTTTAGTAACGAGGAGGCTCTTTGTGCTGAAGGGAATCAGCTGGGCTGCAGCCTGTGGAGGTCAGCACTCAGGGCTGGGTGGTTGGGTTTTTTTTAAGGAAATACTCTGCATTTTGGCAATTACTGACTCTGAAGTCAATCCGTGTCGGCTTCCTGCATGCTCTCTTTTTAATTTATTGGAAATTCTCTGTGTTATTAAGGGCAGGGCAGGGCAGGCAGAGCCAGGCAAGCGTGGGCAGGTTTTGGTTCTGCTCACTGCATCCTTTGCTCAGTAGCCTAATGCTAAATGAGAGGAGCAAGCCAGGGGTTTATTCCCCTGCTGACCTCGTGGCACTGCCATGTAGAAAACCCACGTGGTGGAAGGTGATGGGGTGGGTGCAGGTTTATAGTGCTCAGATGGGAATTTCACACCGATGCTCTGCTCTCTGCCTCTGAAAAAAATGAGTAAAAAGGAGCTCCCTGCTCCTGGGTGAAGAGAGGAGGGAATTTCTTACCTCTGCTCGTGCTGCAGGACTGGCTCAGGGTTTGCACTGGGGTTGCTGTTGTCAGGGCTGGGGGAGCTGTGCTGATAAATCCATTATATCTGAGAATTTATCCCCTAAAGCCCAGTTCTGGGGAAAAAAAAATGAAGTGTCTATTTTTTATCAGCAGAGCAATCTCACTGCAATCACTTGTATTAGAGCCAGAAACTGGATGGTGGCTAGTGTGTGATGGTGGAGATGGGGACAATTTGGGTGGGTTTTGAGGGCTTTAATGCTAGCTCATCAGTCAATGGGAGGGGAAGGCTGTGTGACACATCAGAGGGGTGTGATCAGTGGGGCAGTCGAGTTGGAGGCTGTCACCAGTGGTGTCCCCAGGGGTCAGTACTTGGTCTGGGCTTGCTCAACACATTAATCAGTGACCTGGGCAAGGGGACAGGGTGGATCCTCAGTGAGTTCACTGCTGGTCCCAAGCTGGGAGGGGTGGTGACACTCCAGAGGGCTGTGCTGCCTGGAGAGGAGAAGGCTGAGGGGATCTCATGGACGTTCACAAAGACCTAAAGGGGGTGAGGGAGGATGGAGCCAGACTCTTCCCAGTGGTTCCCAGTGCCAGGACGAGGGGCAATGGGCACAAGCTGGAACAGAGGAGGTTCCACTGAAATAGGAAAGAGAACTTCTCTGGGGTGAGGGTGCAGAGCCCTGGCCCAGGCTGCCCAGAGAGGGGTGCAGTCTCCTGCTCTGGAGCTTTCCCAGCCTGGCCTGGGTGCAGCCCTGAGGGATGTGCTCGAGGGGACCCTGCTGTCCCGCAGGGGAGCTGGGCTGGATCATCTCTAGAGGTCCCTTCCAACTCTGAATATTCCATGATTCTCTGATTTTGTGACTCTCCTGCTTATGTTGGTTCTTCTTTCGGTCACCAATCATTCTTTCCTCTTTATTTTTGCTCTTCTTTTCTATAACAAGTTATGAAAGCAGCATTTGGAGATGCTCCAGCCCAAATCATCTTGCAATATTATACCTTCTGTTGTTTAAAAAGACAGAATGAAACACATGTGATGGAGAAATGCTGTAGGACAGTCTGGTCCCTGTCCTGTGTTCACAGTGACCCTTTTTCACCCCACCCCCCAGTACAAAAGGACAACCTGGCTCCTGAAGGGGAGGGTTAGAAAGGCAGGAGACAGGCATTTAGGAGGTGGGTAGTGCCAGTCCACTAGCAGAAATGGCACAAAGCATGTTCCTGTGGTATCTTACAAGAGAAACAGCAAAATTCAGTCTTCATCTCACACCTTTTCACTGCTTGTAAAAATATGTTAGATTTACAGGCAAGGGTCTGAGCCTAATGCTGGAGATGGCTGCTGGCAAGAAGTGGATTGGACCTCTTCTGCTTGCTGGTCCATCTTCATCTCGAGGGGAGCTTTTAGATAGTCCCCTTCCCAGAGCTGTCTGGTGCTGTGACACTGTCCCTGGGACAGGCAGACCCAGGCCTGCCCAATGTTGATGGTGTGGGTCCCCTGTTTGGGGTGGGATGAGGTCACTGATGGTGTGGATCCTCTGTTTGGGGTGGGATGAGGTCACTGATGGTATGGGTCCCCTGTTTGGGATGGGATGAGGTCACTGATGGTGTGGGTCCCCTGTTTGGGGTGGGATGAAGGTCACTGATGGTGTGGATCCTCTGTTTGGGGTGGGATGAAGGTCACTGATGGTGTGGGTCCCCTGTTTGGGGTGGGATGAAGGTCACTGATGGTGTGGGTCCCCTGTTTGGGGTGGGATGAGGTCAGTGATGGTGTGGGTCCCCTGTTTGGGGTGGGATGAGGTCACTGATGGTGTGGGTCCCCTGTTTGGGGTGGGATGAGGTCACTGATGGTGTGGGTCCCCTGTTTGGGGTGGGATGAGGTCACTGATGGTGTGGGTCCCCTGTTTGGGGTGGGATGAAGGTCACTGATGGTGTGGGTCCCCTGTTTGGGGTGGGATGAGGTCACTGATGGTATGGGTCCCCTGTTTGGGGTGGGATGAAGGTCACTGATGGTGTGGGTCCCCTGTTTGGGGTGGGATGAGGTCACTGATGGTGTGGGTCCCCTGTTTGGGGTGGGATGAAGGTTGCTGATGGTGTGGGTCCCCTGTTTGGGGTGGGATGAAGGTTGCTGATGGTATGGGTCCCCTGTTTGGGGTGGGATGAAGGTTGCTGATGGTATGGGTCCCCTGTTTGGGGTGGGATGAAGGTCACTGATGGTATGGGTCCCCTGTTTGGGATGGAAGGAATGCATTAGGATACCAGCAGGGATTGCATCAAAGCACTTGGAGTCCATTGAGTCAATGCTTGGAGCTGGCTCATCGCTGGTGTTAAAGCATTTTACAAACTCATCCTGGGACCAGGAAAGCCCAGGAGGAAGGCAGTGTTTCCCATTGGGAGTGTCCCTTTGCCTGTCAGCTGGAGGTAACAGGGATGGTCTTACACGATGGACGGGGAAAATGCAGCTCCTGCTCCAAACCTGGCCAAAGCCTGGGGAAACTCCAGGTGAGGAAGACACTGTCTGTTCAGGCTGTGATTCAGCAATGTGCTTGAGGCTGTTCCCTGGGCAGAACAAGACCAAAGAGTGCCTTTAAGGGTTCAGAATTTTCTTAAGGGCTTGGCAGAGGCAAGCCTTAAATTACTAAGCTGACCTGGAGGAGAAAAATGTTCAGAAATGTTGTTTAGTCACTGAGTTTAAATGATGCAAAGTGAAGCATGATTATGGAGAAGGAAATGCATTTTGTCATTTGTTCTGTTGCTCCAGTGCACACGGAAAATAAGAGAGTGAAATAAGGCTTGCGGGAATTTTCACCGTTTGCTGGGAACAGAATGAGGATGGGTTAGGGTCCCTCCCATGAAATGCTTCCCATTATCCTGTTCTCTGGAAGCCACTGGGCTTTAAATCTTCCTGGGGCCAGGTGTGATGAGCAGAGAGCAGTTTGCAAAGGCTTGGGAACTCTGCCCCAAGGACGGGAAGAGCTTTTCCATCCACAGTGAGCAATAACAGGATGGAGCTGTGTGCTGGATAAATACTCAGGCAAGGCACTGGAGACACTTCCAAACAATGAGGTCAGTTACCCAAGAAGGGGGCAGGCTCTACAGGCTGGGATTCTTCAGAAGCAGGAAAGACAAAGCACTGTGGGGAATGCTCTTGGCTCTTGCACTGGGTGACATTGGGTTGCACCCCCCTCCTCTTCATGCTCACAAAGTGCTCCTTTTGCAGGCTTTGGACCTGCTCACAGTCATCAAGAGAGCAGGATTTAGAGAGCCTGAAGTCATTTCCATTGCTAATTTCTAGGCTTCTGTTGAAAACACCTGGGAGGATGTGCAGCTTCTGTTGCACATCCTGGGAATTAATCCATTAAAGGTGATCTTCGAAGCAATTAAAAGGCTGGACATGTGACTTGTTTGTTTCTTTCTGGTGCCTACAGATGGTTTCAAGGATATTTTTTTATCATTATTTTTAAGTTTCTACTTGCTTTTAGCTTCCTCCCTGGAGCTATAAGGAAAATCGAACGATTAATGAGATGGTGACTGCAAAGGATGGCAATCTCACTGCCTTCCACCATGGGCTGGAGACCTGCTCACTCTTGTAGCACTGTATCTCTGATCTGGGTGGCAGAGGGGGTGTAGTTTGATGGAAAAGACTGAAGAACTCTAGGGAAAAGAAATCTTTTTGGTGGAAGATTCCCACTACCACCCACAAAAGGCTGGGTTAGCTCTCAGGATATCTTTCCACAAGTAAATTGAGGTTTCATATTTGCAATGTTCCTGAGATATTCCAGTATGTAAACTGGGCAGGAATAGACTTCAAAAAATAAGACCACTATTGATATTGATGCTGATTGAGCTGTTGGAGTGGGTCCAGAGGAGGCCACGGAGATGATCCAAGGGCTGGAGCACCTCTGCTGTGGGGACAGGCTGAGGGAGTTGGGGGTGTTCAGCCTGGAGAAGAGAAGGCTCTGGGGAGACCTCAGAGCACCTTCCAGTGCCTGGGGGGTACAAGAAAGCTGGGGAGGGACTTTGGAGAAGGGCGTGGAGTGATAGGATGAGGGGGAACAGTTCTGAACTGAAAGAGGGGAGATTGAGATGAGATGTGAGGCAGAAATTGTTGGCTGTGAGGGTGGTGAGAGACTGGCCCAGGGTGGCCAGAGAAGCTGTGGCTGCCCCCTCCCTGGCAGTGTTCCAGGCCAGGTTGGATGGGGCTTGGAGCAACCTGGGCTGGTGGGAGGTGTCCCTGCCCATGGCAGGGATTGGGATGAGATGAGCTGTGAGGTCCCTTCACACCCAAACCAGTCTGGGATTCTGTGATGCTTGAGAGCAAACCCAGCTCCCCTCTTTGGGGTTCACCTTGGTCTGTCTGGTGCAGAGATACCACCACAGCTCATTCCCTCCCTGGTGCACTGCTGCCCTCCCAGGTCTCCAGTGTTGTTGGGGACCTTGAACGTGCCTTGCATGCTTGGCCCCTCTCTGCTTCCCTGAGTTTGCTGCTCCCAAATGCCTTTGGCTGCTTGCCTAATCCTGAGGGCAGGGTGCTGATCTGGAGAGGCAACCCTCCCATGAACGTGAGCTTTGCCTTTGTCTGGGGGGGACCCACTCGCATCCACGGAAGGGCCTTTGCTCTTCACATAACTTTTTAGGGCAGCTGAAACAAATGCACAGCTTGGAGCAACTCCCAGCCCAGCCCCAGATAGTTCTCCCCACGCCTCTGTGCTGGAGCAGATATGAAGATCATCCCAATTGTTTGTGAACTGCTATAAATTAACACCATTAGTTTATGGCAGGCCCTTGCATTAATCCTCCCTGTTAATTCCTTATCTCTGCCTCAGCAGATTGGCTTTCAGAGCCCTCAGCTGGGAAACTCATCATGTGTTTGTCTGGAAGTTGCCCTTTGCTTGCGTGCTGCGAAGCCACGGGGGAAGGAGATGGTTCAGGGGGTGCAAAGGCACGAGCAGAAAGTGGGTTTGGGATGTGCTGGAGGAGAAATTGCTGCAAGCTGGAGAACTGCAGCCTCCCAGCTGGTGGGTGTCAGCGTTGGGCATCCAGTTCCAGAGGGACATGGAGCTACTGGAGAGAGTCCAGTGCAGGGCACTGAGATGCTGAAGGGGTTGGAGCATCTCCCATGTGAGGAGAGGCTGAGGGAGCTGGGTGTGTTCAGCTTGGAGAAGAGGAGGCTGAGGGGGGATCTCATCACTGCTCATCAATATCTCAAGGGTGGTGTCAGGAAGATGGGGCCAGACTCTTCTGGGTGGTGCCCAGTGACAGGACAAGGGGCACTGGGCACAAACTGGGACACAGGGGGTTCAATCTAAACATAAGGAAACACTTCTTTCCTGTGAGGGTGACAGAGCACTGGCACTGCCCAGAGAGGTGGTGGAGTCTCCATCTCTGGAGACATTCCCAACCCCTCTGGACGTGTTCCTGTGGGATCTGCTCTGGGATCCTGCTCTGGCAGGGGGTTGGACTGGATGAGCTTCACAGGTCCCTTCCAACCCCACCACTCTGTGACTCTGTGACTCTGTGATCCCAGTTCCCATCAGCTGTCTCTGCTGAGCAGGCTGAACATCTTTTTCTCCAGCAGGAAGGGTTCAGCCACAAGGGAATTTGCTGGAGTCTTTCTTGCCTGCAGTGAAAAAAAATTACATTCTTATGCTTGAAACAAAAAGGACATTGAAGTCGCAACTTCAGCAAACAAATAAATTAACTTTTAATGACTTCCCAGCTACTTTCTTATTATTTTTAGCTGAAGCCTTGCCAGAAAGCTTCAGGGAAAGGAACCAAGGCCATGCTGACTCGTAGCCCCTGTCTGTGAGTGTCTACTCCTGGCCCCATGTCTGCTTGTGGCAGCCCCTGTAACCACTCAGGGCTGCAGCCCTCAGCCCATGGGTGGTGGGGAAGGACACACAGGTTTCTGAGTTGCTCTCAGCCCATGTGTTGAAGGCAGGAGATACACACAGTATTTACAGAGGTTGAGCTGAGGCTGAAGAACTATCACAGAGTGCCTTGCCTCTCTCCTAAGGCATCATAAGACCCTGGCAGCTCTAAATAAGAGCTTGGCAGGAGGTAAGGCTGCAGAAGGTGGTGGGTTTGTCCTCTGTGTTAGCAGATGTTCAGGGTTGCTGGAGCACATCACCCAAGTGTTGATGTCAGATATCAATCTTGGGTCAAGAAGATCATGCTTCATTTAGAGTACACATAGGAGGCATTTCTTTACTGAGAGGGTGGTCAGACACTGGAACAGACTTCCTCAAGAGGTGGTTGATGCCCCAAACCTGTCAGTGTTTAAGAGGCATTTGGACAATGCCCTTAACGACATCTTTTGACTTTTGGTCAGCCCTGAATTGGTCAGGCAGTTGGACTAGATGAATGTTTAGGTCCCTTCCAACTGAAAACTATCCTTCCCCTTCCCCTTCCCATCAGACCTTAGCAGTAATCAAAAGGATTGGCAGATACAGAGGTGAGCTCTGCAGGGATGGGACATGTCCAGAGAGGAGTTACTCTCTTCTGATGTTCACTTTGAGGCTGGACATGCTTTTCACTGAAAACCCAACATTTTTGCTTCATCGTTAGCAACAACTGACTTCTGCCATCAATTTACCCATCCCACGGCTGCTCCTGAGGATGAGGGTGGCTGGATTCCCTCTCTCACCATGGACAATTTAAATAAGATATCTGTCATGAGATGGTTGCTGTTAACTGAGGTGAAATCTACTTTATTTGCAACAAATCTCAGTGTTCAAGAGTTTAATTTTTGCAGTGCCCTGATGCTTCCTCATGACTTTCTGGTATCCAAATGGTCACACAATCAAGCCCTGAAATGGTAAACCCTGAAAGCAAACGTTCTGCTTTTTTGTAAATGAGATGTTCAGAAGAGCTCACCACTCCTAAGGAGTTAATTCTGCCCGAAAATCAGAGGAAAATTCAAGGTTTTGCCACTTCCTGTGATTAATATTTTGTGGTACACCTCTTTATGCAACAAGTTTCCCCTTTTTTTTCCCCTATCAGATTTTCCTCTGGTCCTGTTGAGGAACCTGCGCCATCCCGTCTTCCTGCTGGTGGTGTTGGCTCAGGTCAACATCTCTGCCATGGTCGCTGGTTTGGCAACGTTCATGGGGAAGTTCCTGGAGAGACAGTTCTCCCTCACAGCATCCTTGGCCAACATGATCATCGGTAAGTGTGGCTGATGTAGGGATCACCAAGAAGCACCTCTTCCTCTGGAGCTGCCATTCTCCTTCCATTCCCTACTGACAGAACCATGGAATGGGTTGGGTGTGAAGGGACCTCAAAGCTCATCTCGTCCCAACCCCTGCCATGGGCAGGGACACCTCCCACCAGCCCAGGTTGCTCCAAGCCCCATCCAACCTGGCCTGGAACACTGCCAGGGATGGAGCATCCACAGCTTCCTTGGGCAACCTGTGCCAGTGTCTCACATGGCACAAGTTCCTTGCCCATGTGATTGCTCAGCTGCTGTCTGCTTCCCTTCCTCTACATGGCAGCCTGAGCTGGCTGGAATGAAATCTTTTAAGACCTGGAGAAAGGTTTGTAATCTAAAGCTATTCACTCTAATCAAGGAGAGGAAACCACCCCACTGCATCAAGGGAGCAAAGAAGCATCAGATAGGAACTGTGCATGTTTCTGTGGCAGGGATTGCTTTCCATGGGTCACGGGGTTAAGGGTCTTCTAAAAAACAGTTAGTAAATAAAATTAAAAACTGTAGAAATGTAAGTGTGTATTTTGAAGACACCTTGCAGCATGAGGCCAGTCAGGCTGGTGTAATAATTGTGCTTCAACTCTTCAAAATGTTTGCTATAGTTTGACTGTGAGGGAACTGGGGGGGTTCAGTCTGGAGCAGAGGAGGCTGAGGGGAGACCTCATCACCCTCTGCAGCTCCCTGAAAGGAGGGGGTAGCCAGGGGGGGTCGGTCTCTTCTCCCAGGGAACAGTGACAGGATGAGGGGTGATGGCCTCAAGTTGCCCCAGGGGAGGTTTAGGTGGGACACTGGGAACAATTCCTGCCCCCACAGGGCTGTCCAGCACTGGCCCAGGCTGCCCAGGGCAGGGGGCAGTCCCCATCCCTGCAGGGATTGCAAAGCCGTGGAGATGTGGTGCTGAGGGACATGGGGCAGTGGGCACTGGGCAGTGCTGGGTTACTGGTTGCACTGGGGGAGCTCAGAGGTCTCTTCCAACCAAGGCTCTTCTGCGATTCTATGATTCTGTGACTAATTGCTTGTAATGGCTGGGCTAATTACCTGCTGTTGATAACATGAAGGGAAGGAGCAGTGTTAAGCAGGAGATGTGCTCATGAGATTGGAGTCCTTGTGCTTGCATTGGAATACCCAGCACATCCTGGCTGAGGCTGAGGTCTCCTTGTGAGATCTTATAATGGTAATAAAAATATGAAGGATAATGCCCAGCCATCAGGCTAAGTACAGGCAGAAAGGTTAAATGCTGAAGCAGTGGTCTGCCCTGCTGAGTTGTTCCCAGGCTTGATTTACCCCCTCTGTTAAAGCTCTCCACTGAATTTCTTGTTTGAATTTATTTGGCTTTTGTTCCCAGCTACTGAATCTTGCTTTGGCTTGTTCTGTTAGATCAAAAAACCATTCTGTAGCTGGAAATCCCTCCCTTGTGTGAGTATTTATGGGCTGAAAGCAACCTCCCTGTTGATCCTTTGTTGAATTAAACAGATTGCACTTTTTTGCTACCCCATTATAAAGGAGGGCTTTGCAAAATGCTAAGTCTGTCATGGAAACCTTCATGGTTTTACAGTGGTGATAACAGATGTGGGCACATTACTGCATTACACAGAAATTAATTATCCTCTCTAGGTTTACTTGGTGTTTTCTCCTGTCTGCACTGAAAAATCACATTTCCTGGGTGAAGTGTGGCTTTTACTTGTCATAGAATCATGGAATCCCAGAATGGTTTGGGTGTGAAGGGACCTCACAGCTCATCTTGTCCCATGGGCAGGGACACCTCCCACCAGCCCAGGTTGCTCCAAGCCCCATCCAACCTGGCCTGGAACACTGCCAGGGAGGGGGCAGCCACAGCTTCTCTGGGCACCCTGGGCCAGTCTCTCACCACCCTCACAGCCAACAATTTCTGCCTCACATCTCATCTCAATCTCCCCTCTGCCACTTTAAAGCCATCACCCCTGTCCATTGTCCCTACACCTGCCAGGCATGGATACATAAGACAGCCAGTTTGCTGCGAGATCCTGCTCTTTATTAGCTTTGTTCCACCAGTCTGCAAAAACCTTGGTCCCCTCCAGCTCATTGATGCTGAGAAACAGGAACCAAACACCAAATCCTCTGACCCTTCTCTATAATGAAGGGACTAACAGGACTTGGAGGATGGAAACCACGGTGCAGGACCTGTGTTCCCCCAGGTGCTGTGAACATCCCTGGCGCGATGGTTGGGATCGTGGTGGGTGGTGCCATCCTGAAGAGGTTCCAGATGTCCTTGAGGCAGTGCAGTGCCATGTGCATCCTTGGCCTGTTCCTCTGCCTACTCATGGCTTTCCCCCTCCTCTTCCTCGGCTGCCCCACGCAGAAGGTCGCGGGCGTTACCTACAGCGAGAGGTACCAGCAGCTCCGGCTGAATTGGGCACGGGTGGGTCATTCCTGGGGATGGGGATGGGAGTTAAGCAGAATATCCAGAAATGGATTTATTCCCTCGTGAGAAACAGTTAAAGGGGATGGAATAAGACTAGAAAATAATGCTTTGCATCCTTACTCCTTCTAACGTCATTGACCGGTGGTGACACCCAAAGTGGATTCATTTTTGGCCCAAACAGCACAAGATTAAAATTTAAACTTGGAAAGCACATCATGTTGCTCACAGACAAATAATTTGGGCAGGGACCAGCCCTGGGCTCACCCCTTCGAAGCTGTGGCTGCTTCCCTACGCAGCTGAGCACGGGCAGGACCTTCTTGTCCTCCCCCAAGGCTTGATCCAAGCTGCTGTCAACTCACACATCCAGCATCCTGTGGTCTTGGTGGAACATGGTTCAAGCCCTTGGCAGGGAGCTCACCACCACCCACAGTGTGGTGTTGCACTACCCCAAGACCCCACGTTTGGGGCTAAATATGAAGGAAGTGGGTGACTCCATTTACCATTTGTGCTCAGGATGCTTTGCCTGGGCAGAGCAAAGGCTTGGGGGGTTGTAGTGGAGTTTCTGTGGGTCCTCACATATGGGGGAGGCTTTGTTAAGCAATCAAGTGTTTCTTTAGTAATCTTAATACACAAGCAGTATGTTTTCTCTATAAGGTGAGTATTCATGATGCTCAATACAGTGTATTAATATTTTCTTCCTGTTGTAGCTCTGAATTTGAGCCCACCTTGGAGTGTAACCTCTGGTGTCACTGCCCTGAGAAAGCCTACAACCCCATCTGTGGCTCTGATGCTATCGAGTACATCTCACCCTGCTCTGCTGGCTGCAGAGTTGTGAATATCGATGCAGACACCAACTCTGTCCTGGTGAGTCATTCCCCTTTTAGGGCTCCAGCTTTTTAGGATGTCAAGGTGTCCTCCTCCATCTACTGCTCTCCCCAAGGTCAGGATTTCCTCCACAAACCCAAGTTTCAATCTCATGGAATGGAATCATAGAATGGTTTGGGGTTTGGTATCTCCCATCCTACCCAGCAGCTTGAGTGGACTTTTTGCATGGAAGATGCAAAGACCTTCTGCTTTCCCTTCCCACCTAGATGGTGACCAGCAAGGTCACCTTTCTTAGCTGTGTTTTCTGTGGTGGGACAGGAGGGTGTGCAGTATGGGAAGGGCTGATCACAGCACCTAGCATGACCTGAAGTCCATGGATGCCTCTTGTGCTCTAGAGATGTGTTCTCCATGGGGTGAATCAGCCCACCTCCAGGCTCCTGCTGTGGATTGCCCCATGTTCCTTGGACAGGGACCTACTAAACCCAGGCTTTTTATTTAGGCTTCACATGCCTGAAGTTCTCTGCAGCTGGATGGAGCCCGACTGTTTCCATTTTTCCAAGGTCCCAACAGCAAAATATCAATGCAGGTGGCACACATTTTCACACACCCCCATGGCTTGTAGCAGGCATCACCCAGACTGCTCACCCAGTAGCAGTTGCTTGGGCTTTACCTGAAGTACTGCTTAAAGCCTAGAATGAACAATTTCTTTTTATTTTTTGCTGAAGCAAAATGCAAAGCCACACTTGGCCCAAACTGCCCTCCTGCAGAGTGGGGGTGAAATACCAGCTGAAAACACCCATCTGATGCCTGTGGTTGCAGAAGCAGCCTGGGTGTTTCCATCATATAACTTGTGTTAGCTATGCTGCATCTAGAGGTGATGAGAGAGGAGATAAACCTTGGGTTTGGGCACTCAGGGAGTAACTCTGGACGCTCTGGGCAAGCCAGACCCGGAGGGACCATAGCCCCAGTACACACAGCACTGACATTTAGCAGACCTTCAGTGAATGCTATGGGAGGGCCTCGTTAGAACAATGTAATTGCACCTTTCAGCCTGCAGATTTGCAGGTTAAAAAGCCATGATCTAGTTGCCATGTGCATCCTCTCCACTAGTACTGCTTGTCAAACCAAGTGTCTGCACAAGAGGATAATTCAGCAGAGACTCCCCATGCAGGGGCTACAGAAATGGGGTTTGCTCTTGGCTTTCCCTTCATTTCAGACCTGGATGGGTTATTTTGCTGCTGGGTGCTTCTCTCTTCTCTGCTGCTCCCTGACTGTCACCAGAACCCTGATCAGGCTGAGTTTTCACAGTGCCAATGGTCTGTTGGGTCTCCAGGCAATAAGTTCAACAAATAAATAGTAAGGAAACCTCTGCCAATTCAAATACCTATCTGAAAAAAATGCCAGCAATCCATATAAGGGTGAGTAGTTTCCTGCTGTGTTCTTGGCACAGGATACAATGGCAGCATGGGACTGCCTGGGCACTTTTTTAGCAGCGTTTTGCTAATTAACAGCACTTCATTTTAATAACAATTATGTTTTCTGCCAGAGCTTAGTCCCAGATGTGCTTTTCTGCATCCCTGTGCCTGCCTTTTGTACAGCACATCCTTTCCAGCTGCTGCTTCCTCCTCAGAGTTGCTTCCAGCCCTTTGACATCCTCTGCTACTGAACGTGACCCCTTTCTGTATTCATTATAGCTATGATGACATGGAGCCACGTGCCACAGCAATATCAGGGCTCCCTTGGTGGTGCTGTGCAAACCCTACTTGGTAAAGCCAGCATTAGCTCTTCCTTCAGCACTGAGATAATTTGCTGAATCTCCTTCCCACCTCTTGATGCATCTTGACCTAATTTAAGTTGTGTGAAAGCTTCTTCTGCATGGGGACTGGATCTGGGGTGGTTCAGTTTGGAGCAGAGGAGGCTGAGGGGAGACCTCAATGCCCTCTACAGCTCCCTGAAAGGAGAATGTAGAGAGGGGGGATCGGTCTCTTCTCCCAGGTAACAGTGACAGGATGAGGGGTGATGGCCTCAATCTGTGCCAGGGGAGGTTTAGATGGGACACTGGGAACAATTCCTTCCCCCACAGGGCTGTCCAGCACTGGCCCAGGCTGCCCAGGGCAGGGGGCAGTCCCCATCCCTGCAGGGATTGCAAAGCCGTGGAGATGTGGTGCTGAGGGACATGGGGCAGTGGGCACTGGGCAGTGCTGGGGGAATGGTTGGACTGGGGGAGCTCAGAGGTCTCTTCTACCCAAGGCTGGTCTGTGATTCCATGGTTCTATAAATGCCAAGCCATATGCCAGCACATGGTAGCTGGAGCATGTTGCATCTCCCTGGGATGGGGGAAGCTCAGGGCACGCAGTGATGTGGCTGCAGATGTTGAGCTCTGCTCCTTTATCATGCTGGACCAGGAGCTGAGCTCAGGTGTCTGCAGAACAACCTCAGTCCCTCTCAGTTTTGGGTATTAGGAATGAAAAAATGAGATTATTGTGCTTTACAGCATTCTTCCAGCTCCTGCTTTCTCTGCTATATTACATTTTTCTTACCATTTTCAGCATCTCTTTGCCAGTGCAGGGACCTGTGGCACTCATTGCCTACTGACTGCCATATCCCAAACTCCTGGGTTTCTAGAAACTCTCCCAGTGTGCAGAAAACCCTACAATTTTGTGCTCAGCTTTGCTGCAGCCCTTCTGGGAGAGCCTTGTTAAAGTTTGGCTTTAACACTCATTCAAAAGCTCTTGCACACCGAAGGCACTTTGCTCTTTGCATCACTTGATGTCCCCAAATCTCATGGGCAGCAGCAGGAGCATGCAGACTTTGCCCAAGAGCAGGACTTCAGCAGTGACAACAAAAAGTGCTTTGCTGTTTGTTCAGGTCCAGTGTGAGCTGTTGAAGAGAAGTGGCCATGGGGGCTTCCCTGGGACTGCAGGAATCTCTGTGCCATGGGGCTCCTGGGTTTCTGAGCCCTGCTCTGCTCCCATTATCCACGGCCATGGGTGGGAGCAGGGACATCCCTCTGCTGCCAAGGGATGTCAGATCAAAATTGGGAGTACTGGGAGGTCCCAGCTGGGGAAAAAAAAAAAAAGTAGAAATAAGACAACATCAGGCAGAGTTGATGTAAGCAGCTTTCTTAAGAAAACAGTTGCTAAATGGTGCTGTTGGGGATGTTTGATGCAGAGCCCTGAGAAACATGGGGCTGGCCATGTGCCACCCAACTGCCTGTCCCTGTCTGGAAACCACAGCCTCAGTTTCAGGGGGCTCTTGGGGCTCTTTTCTCTTGGTTATTCTCCTCTCCCCACTTTGCTGGGTGGCTTTTCCCAGCCCTGGTGCTGCACCAGCCCCATGGCACTGCTGCCCAGATGATGTCTCTCACAGGGACAGGCCACTGGTGGCTTTGTGGCTTGTCCCTGCTGCTCAGAGGTTTTTGCAAGCAGGATCATGCTCCCTGCTCTAAAATCCTCCAAGGTTTTGAATGAAAGGGGTAGAACCCTGCCTTGTGCCTTCATCATGTGAATCTCCAGCCCTTTGTCTCCACGTGGCTCAGTGCTGTGACTCTGATTCCCTGTAAAAGGTGGCACAGATCGAGTGAGTTTTAATTTATCTAATTGCATTTTTATTAACTGCTTTGGCCTAAATTCATCTCAGCTATCGTAGGCACTTATCTGTGCTGGGGCCTCTGGAGACCCACCTCTCCCTCCATGGCTGCAGAAGAAGCCCAGATGATGAGTTTGGTTGAGTTCATTTCAGATGGCTGGAGAAGATAAATCCCAGCCTTAATCTTAAAATATTAAATCCTCTTTCCTAGAGGTGGGATGAAAGGGGACAAAATCCTTCCTCTTAAATCTTCCCTCATGCTTTCAGCCAGGAGCAGTTCCTTGTGGGTCTCTTCTGTGGGTATTGGCTGCGTTGCTCCCCCAGGCAGTGATGTGGGAATGGGGACTTGGGACCACCCTTCTGCAAACTGCCATCCTGTTTTAAATCTCTCTCCCTCTGGCAACAATAAGATCATGCTCATTTTATTTAAAGGTTTCTTTAAAAGAAAAAAGAAAAAAGAGGTTTATTGTTAAAAAAAAAAAAAAAAAAGAGAGAGAGAATTGTGGCTAAAATCTGAAGAAAAAGAAAAAAATCCATATCCCTTGCCCTGGGGCATCCTTCCTTTGCTAACGCTGTGCTGGTTATTTATGACCCTCTCTCAAAGGTGAGGTTTTGCATTTCCCCCTAGCAAGTATTTTCTGATTTAACACTCCCTTGAGCTTGGGCTCTGGCTTTGATTGCCAGCTCTGCTCTACACAGAGCCCCTGCATGAAGGCTCTCACAGCAGGAGACAAGCTGGGTACAGGTGGTGGAGCCCAGGCTGCTTCCCTGGAGATTTCCTCCGAAAGACACCAGTCAGCTCCCATCAGGCTTGGATGTTTTATCAGCTATGGGTGAGATCTTTCCATGCCAAGAGTCCAGACTTACACAGGAGGATACCAAACGTTCAGCTGACAAATGATGACATGGCAATAAGCCTCTGCGTAAGCATCTTCAGTGCCCAACAGAGTGAAACACAGGGCTGAAGTGTGAGCATAGAAGGATTGCTGGAGGGGGTAGGGAGGCACTGATGGGGCTCAAACCAACAGGTCAAGGATGCTTCTGGGTTGGGAGCACTTCCAGGTGCCTCTGGAAGCACAGAGAGATGAACCAAGGTACCACTGGAGATGAACCAAGGTACCACTGGAGATGAACCAAGGTACCACGGCTGTCCCAGCTTCCCCATCAGCTGTGAGTGCTCACCTGGGTGACATCCTGATGAGGCACTTGAGGCCATGGTCTGGTGGTTTGTTAGGAATATGGTGGGATAAAGGTTGGACTTGATGACCCTGGAGGTCCCTTCCAACCACAATTATTCTATGATCCTAGTGATGTCCGTGGGACCTGGTGGGACTGGGACCTCCTTTCAGAGCTGGCATCATTGGGGGATGGGACTAGATGATCTTTTGAGGTCCCTTCCAATCCCTGACATTCTGTGAGTCTGTGATCATGTTGGAGGCTGGAAGTGGGGATGGGAATATCTATGTCCTCATCCAGTCAGCCTGTTATCCCCAGCCAGCTTCATTGTATGTGGTTCTTTCTTCCCCTCCCTGCATTGAGCGTTAATTACTGCTAATTATTTACAGACAAAATGTAAACATCCTCCCTCCCTGTGACAGCTGGAAGCTATCCCTGGTATCTCCATAGCCTCCAAATGATCAGCCTCTGGCTTTTCTCTCCTCTTTGCAGAACTACACCAACTGTGGCTGCATCTCTGAAAACGGGCTCCCGGGGTCCGCCAAGCCCGGGACCTGTGGCACTGGCTGCTCCCACCTCTTCCTGCCCTTTGTGGTCCTGTCCTGCCTGGCAGGGATCCTTGCCAGCACATCCCACACGCCGTCCTTCATGCTGATCCTCAGGTGAGCAGGCTGGGTTGGCCATAGTCTTGGTGCAGCCACTCCTTAAAGCATGGCAGAAAAGGCATTCAGGGGCTGTGTTTGGAAATCCAAGGGGGCCTTGAGTCAAGGAGGGAGGTTTTCTCCAGCTGGGGGACTGAAGGGTTAATTCAGTCCTATATTGCACCTCATGCCCAGTTCCTCCCATTGGTTTTACGTGGGTTTTGCACGTGTTGGTGCAGGGAATGGAGAGTGGGGCTTTCCTGCCCCTGTCATCTGGCTGTGCACGTGGTTTCCATCTTCTAGGCTGTGTCTGGCTTGGGAGCAGGGTGGGCTTTGCTAGGAAAGACCTGGCATGTCTGGGCAGGACAGAAACATCAAGCAGTCTTCAATGTTGAAGCAGGAAAGACCTTCAGGACTCGCTCTTGAAGACCCTGTGCTGACAGAGCTCCTGCTGCCCTGAGACTCCAAGGACTCCTCCAAGGTCTCTTGGGCTGTTGCTGCTGATTCCTGGGGAGTTAAGCAGCAAATGGAGATTTTAGGCTGCTGGAGGCTTTATCATGGAGCCACCAGTGCTACGTGGCCAGTTGCTTTTGCAGGCAACACGGTGGTCACCAACAGGCTCAAGCAAGGAGCAGCAGGTAGGTGGGTGGCTGTCACACCATGCCAGGCCCCCATGGCATCTCCACCCACCTGGGGCTCACAGGAACCCCACATGGCCTTCAGCATCCCCCATTCCTGGTCTCATCACATCCTTCAGATCCAGCAGCCATCCTCTTCCTTCTCCCCACCCACGGCTGATATCCCAGTGAGGAGATGCACCATTAACTCAGCATTAATTTATCACAGCAGTGCTTTGGCACTTTGTAATGCAGCTCCACATTGAGTTAAGAAGTTTAATTACCTTCCTTCCTTCTGATGGATCTCACTTGCATACAGCCTCCCTTCCCAGTGCAGAGAAGCAATTAGGACTCTGGTTTCCTGCACCCTTGGAAAGGTGCCTGCGGGGCTGGAGCCAGCCTCGACGCAAGCCCCAGGCTGGTGGGACTGGAGCCTGGGATGGGTGGGAGAGACAGAGGCTGGGGCTGAAGGAAAAGCCATGGGGGAATCTCTGTGTTAGTCTATAAATGATACTTCCAAGCACATTTCTGTGGTTGCAGCACTCCAAACAGTTGCTTTTTAGGGAAAAGCTGTGGTTAAAACCTGTTTTTACCTTGACTCCCAGGCATTATTAAATCATCATTTGTGCCATAAGTGAGCTGTGCACACACCAGGCAGAGAGGGAAGGGAAGCTGAGTCCCCTGAGGGGTGGGTGGGGGTCATCTGCCACCCCATCCTCTCCTATGTGTGAACCCAGCAGGAAACACAGCCTGAAAAATTTATTTCAGAAGACTGGGTGCCACCAAAATATCCACTGGGACATCTCACCTCCAAAAAAGCCACTTCCTCAAGGGGTAAATCACTTTCCCAGTTCCAAAAAGCATCCCTTGTATGGCTTGTGTTTGGCAGAGCCAGCAGCTGTGTTGGTTTCTGCTTGTGTGGTACTCACCAGGATTCTTTCAATTAAAAGCCAAGATGCTTTGCTGAGCTCCTCCCTGCCTCCAGCAAGAGTTTTCAGGCCAAGGAAAGGCTGTGGTGAGCATCTAGCCCCAGTAAATGAAACATCAATTTGGCTGACGTAAATGGAACTGCCTGGGGTCCTTGGTGGCTGGGTTGAAGGATGGCTTTTTGGGTAAGCCTTCATGTGATGCTGCCAGGGAGGGAAGCATCCATCTTCGTGGACATGCCAGAGGGCACGCTTTGCGTTTTGTTTTTCAGGAGCATCCAGCCTGAAGACAAATCATTTGCTGTTGGGATACAGTTCATGCTGCTGAGAGTTTTAGGTAAATTAAAATGTGTTGAAATGTTGGTCTGGAAAATCATGGCAGCTCTTGGGGATTCGTGGGGGTTTCATCCCTGATCAGCCTCAGGGCTGCAGAGTTGCTGTTTATTCAGAGTTTCACACTGATCAAAGCCCTGTCCTGAGCCAGGCAAAGATGCTGCCTTGCAGGGTCTGGGGGGCTGCACGTGGTGGGGAGGGGAAGAGGCATCTCCATGGGTCTGCATTTACTGAGGGCTAAATAAAAGAGGGCAGGGAATAAGTTTGAGTCCATGAGGACAACCCTTGGCTGTGTGCAGATACTTCCATGTTTGCCTCCGGCGTATCAGGGTGGCTGCAAACCATCTCCTGTGATCCCACGAGTTCCTTTTCTTATGGTGAAAATTCATTTTCACCTGGAGGCCCCCAGAAGGTGCCCCTGTAGTGGTGGGAAGGAGTGGAGTGCATGAAGGAGGTGAGTGTCATCCCTGGGATGAGCGATGGTCCCTTATCAAAGAGAAAGGAGAAAGAATCCATAGACTCCCAGACTGGTTTGGGTGTGAAGGGACCTCACAGCCCATCTCATCCCAACCCCTGCCATGGGCAGGGACACCTCCCACCAGCCCAGGTTGCTCCAAGCCCCATCCAACCTGGCCTGGAACACTGCCAGGGAGGGGGCAGCCACAGCTTCTCTGGCCACCCTGGGCCAGTCTCTCACCACCCTCACAGCCAACAATTTCTGCCTCACATCTCATCTCCATCTCCCCTCTGCCAGTTTAAAACCCTTACCCCTTGTCCCATCAATGCCTGCCTTTAGAAGGACCTCCTTTCCTTTTGGTGGGCTGCAAACACACAGCCAGCCCTTGGCACGCCGTGCTGGACCAGTGGCTCCATTGGCCACAGCAAAGATGACCTCCTCCATCCACTTTCCACCTTCTTAGCACATGGGGAGGTCACCAGGGCTGGGTCTGTCCCAGAGTATAACAAAGCCCCCTCTGCCCCGCAGCGTGGATGCCGGGGCCCGTTCTGTACGGCAGCGCCATCGACACAACCTGCATCCTCTGGGAGAAGAAGTGCAACAGGAAGGCAGCCTGCAGATACTACGACAACAACCTCTTCAGGCAGAGGTAGGGGTGGGCTGGGCAAGGGCTGGGGACGCAGAGGGAAAGCCAGGGGGAGCGTGGCATCGGGCCACCTCCAACGTGGGTGAAGTTGTTGTGTATGCCACAGTAAGTGACCAGGGGCACTCACATTCCTCTGGGCAGTGCTTGCTCCCAGCTGTGCTCAGGAATGGTTTGGAGGGAAGTCATTGCCACAAAATCATGCCAAGGACCATGCCAGCGTGATGCTGCAGACCACAGAAATCCACTTCCAGGAGCACTGCCTGCATTACAGTGAGGACAATCACTCACTGGAACAGCCTCCCCTGGGGTTCATCTTCCAACAGAACAGCCCAGCTCTGCACACAGGGGACACCACATCCAGACTGTGCACAGTGGGGAGGCTGGAAGGGAGCTGTAGGTGCTCTTCCACCCCCGTCGCAAATTCATCGTTGTTGAGTGACTCCCTGCCCAGTATCTGCAGCAAATCCTATTCACTCTCAACCCCAAGGCATGTTTTTATGTGCCTCCTTCTTACCAGGAGATAGGATCTTCATGTAACACCAAAGTGAAGAGCATCTTGATAGCTCCTCCTCCTCTTTCTGCCACCCAGTTGCATGCCCACTGCTGAATGTGCCCAAGGAGCCCATTCCCATGCTCAGTATCTGCTGGGTGCTGGTGCTTGGTGCACATAGGCATGCCCTTGCTGCCCTGATTTCTTGTGTTTCCACACCACAGGTATCTTGGTCTCCAGTTTTTCTTTGAGGTGGGGGCTTTCCTGTGCTTCGTGACCGTGTACGTGATTCTCCGACGGCAGGAGAGGGAAGCCAGGCACGCAGCAGACACAAAGGCAGACCCAGAGAAGGAGAAACTGGCAGGAAACTCCATAAAGAGCCCAGAACCCAAAGTGTGATGCCAAAAATGAGAAGTCACAGTGTGTATCCAGGGAGGTGAAGCCATGTCAATCACCCCATCCCTGAACTGTGAAGGATGGAGGCTTGGAGCGATGGACAACGGGGCTGCTTCCTCAGCTGGGTGGGATGTACGACCTCTGCACTGCAGTGGGAGTCTGGCCAGGTGCTGTTCTACACCTGCCTCCTCCACCTCAGCGGTGCAGCTTCACGGGGGTTGGTCCACACACATTCCTCTTTGGACACTGCAGTCTCCTGGAGTTGTGTCCTCCACAGCATTTGTTCCTGCTGACAGTCTTGGTGGTGCCAGCACTGAGCATTAAACATAGAGCTGAAGTGTTTGGGTTGGTTTTTTTTTTAATAAATCATTTTTAAGGAATGGGTTTTGTACTGAAGCCATACATCTCCATGATTGATGGTCTGTCCTTGCCCCCAAAATGTTTGTTCCTTTCGCTCTTGAGGCATTAGGTGGTCTCTCTTCCTTGAAGGCTTTGTCCAGCTCCAGCTGACACTGATGAGAGTTTTGTCCCAGGCTGTGGACCATTGCTTCCCCCAGCTGCAGGGCTGAAGGTGCTGGGGAGGGGAGGACATCAGAAGGAGCCACAGGTCCAGCCCAGGAGAGAAACTCCCAATAGCTGCAGCCTTGTCACACGTTGGCAGCACGGCCACGTTTTGCAGCAATAATAATTCTTATTTTTGCATTATCAGTACTTGTCACAGGAGCTTGGGAGTGCTAAGGCTCCTTCCCATTTTCCAGTTTGAGAAAGGCAGAGCTGTCCCCAGGGGTGCAGGAGCAGAAGGGGAGGTAGAACCCAGCCCTTTTGGGCAGAGCCCATGGCCAAGCAGTTTGCCCACAGAGCCAGCCAGCCTTGCTGTGCTCCTCGAAGGGCTGTCTGTCAGATGCAGCTGTAATTAGGGGGTGAAAGTCAAATCTGGTGTTGTTTTGGTGCAGCTGCCTCCATTTCCTGCGTTATTCCCATCTCAGGGCTCCTTTCTGCCCAGGCACAAATTGTGTTCTGCTCTCCTACTGTCAGTGTGCGACCACAGGCCATTGAGTAACTTGTAATTTTTGGCTCCAGAATGGAATTCAGTAGAGACCCCAAAACTTCTGAGTTCAGCCAAAATATGCAGAAGGGAAAAAAACAAAACAAAAAACAACAAACCATAGTGGAGACAACTAATTAACTCTTTAGACCCTGGTAACTAGTCCCATGGTAAGGTCTGGGGTGTGCAGAGGAGTGCAGAGGTGGAAGGTGTGGAAAGGCCAGTGGTTGAGTGGCTTTCACCAGATTGTTTGCCCAGCCATTGTGAGAGACCCAATTAACATACCTCAGAATAAGAGACTAATTATTATATTTTCTAGAGGTTTTTGTATATTTTTGTGCAGTGCCTTTTGCTCATTGAGGAGTTAGTTAAGAGAGTCTATAGCCTTGTTCACAACTACCTACACACAGAAGTGACTTCTGGCTTAAAAGAAGGTGTTAGAAGACAGAGGGGATGCTGAAGAGATGTAGGTGGCCCCTTTCATAGGATCATAGAATCCCAGACTGGTTTGGGTGTGAAGGGACCTCACAGCTCATCCCATCCCAACCCCTGCCATGGGCAGGGACACCTCCCGTCAGCCCAGGGTGCTCCAGGCCCCATCCAACCTGGCCTGGAACACCTTCAGGGAAGTGTTGAAGGATGGATTAGTAGCATATGCTCGCCTTGAGCACAGGAAAGCCAAATCCTATGGGGGATTTTGCACTATTCTTGATTTTCAAGCCATGACTAAGTAGCATCTGTTTCTGAACCAGACTAGGAATAGGAACAGGGGTAGGGAAGGAGTTGGGCCATGATGTTCACAGTGGTGAGCTCCAGCTCTTGGCAGCCTGTGGATCTGTGGCATCCTCGCTGCATCCAGCAGAGAAGAAGGTTCTTTCCTGGCCAAGCACAAGTCCTCAGCTGGCAAGCAGTTTCTTGCCTCGTTCAGCACAACCTCAAGTCACTCCAGGGTACTTTCCAAACCACAACAAACAACAACACAATTCAGTTCATATGGTGTGAAAAGCTGAGAGCTGCAACGTACTTGGCCAGGAATACCCCTGGATGGGGTTGCAGAATGACTTTATGAAGTCAGAAGGGCTGCATCTCCCTACCCTTAGGACAGCTGACTTCAGGTGGGCACCAGACTACGCTCGAGCATCAAGTGGTAAAACAACTGCTGCAGCTCAGCCCTGGGTACAGGATAAACACAGACACCACTGCACAGGTCCAAGGAGTCCTGAGCTCTGTGTTTTGGGCCACCACCAGCACAATCCTGCTGCAAAACTGCTGCAGGACCTTTGCTCATCCTGTGCCTCTGGCTCTGCCGTGCTGGGCTGTTGGGCAGCGATGGGGACAGGCTCAGGGGGCAGCTGTGTGATGGCATAGCACGAGACTTCTGGTATAAATCAGAGGGAGACCCTCAGAGGGATGAGATGAGTGTGCAGCCTTTCTGAAAGCCCCACAGATTGCAGCAGCTCTTCTTTAATCCTCATGATTACCAAAGCAGTGGTGCTGCTTATAGAAAGGAGAGAAAAAAAGGGGGAAAAAACCCAACCTTATGCAGCAATTTGTCTTGTAAGTTTGTTCACAAACAGCATCATGCCCAAATAAACAGCGAGTTCCATTACCTCCCTTGGTTTTGGGGGGCAGGCAGGCTGCACCACCCCTTGGGCATCCAGCTGGAGCCGTGGCCAGGTCTGCTGAGCTTGTGATGGATGCAGGAGCAACCCACAGGATGGCCCAGGCAGCTCAGTCCCAGCATGGCCTGTCCTCACTGCTGGGCTCAGCAGCCTACATCCATTTTTTTTCGTGGAAAACTGTCACATTATACAGAGTTTTTTTTCTCAGGCAATGCACAGCCTGAGTTTTCCCTTTCCCCATTACCCCTCCAGCAGAGGAGATTTCCCTGTGGGTTGGCACCCAAGGCAATTGCAAACAGTGTGTTTTATCTTTGTGGCCCGTTATTATACTTTTGCCATGGTAATTTCCATTAATTTGGGCTGGAGTTTCTATAAAGAGAAATAAAACCCCTTTCCCCACCTTTCCCCTCCTCTGTGCTCTTGAAGAACGCTGTTGAAAGGGACTGGTTTGCAAGAGAAGATTAAAAAGAGGCAGTTTGGAAAGGCTGGCTCCTGCTGTCAGCAAGGAGGGAGATAACCCCAGGAAATCTGAAATGGCTGGCAGCACTAAGGTGGGAGGAGGAGTGTTTGATGGAGAGCAAGGGGGTGGGAGGATTGCAAAAAAAAAAAAAAAAGCAAAGGAAGGTGTAGCATCAGCAAAATCCCCCCTCTGCTGTTATGCTTTGCCAGGTTCTCCCCAGAGGAGATATTCCCCTGGAGAACATTTGAAATGGATGTTACAAAGCACCTAGGGTTACACCTGAGGCAGCACCATAAATTGCAGAGAGGAGGTTAACATAAGTCACTCCAGCTGGGCCATAGCTCCATGGGCTGCCTTCAGCCTGGCTCCTTGGTGCTCCAGGAGGGCTGAAGGAGATAACCTCCAGCAAAGATGTCCCATGGCTGGGTGTGTCTGTGCTGCACTCTGTAGGACCAGGGCTCACAGACCCTGAGGGTAAGGAAGTGCCTTTAGGGCTGATGGGAACTGCACAGGGTCAAGAGGATGAATTAAAACAGGATTGGGTTGGATATTGGGAAGAAGTTCTTTCCTGAGAGGGCGGTTGGGCACTGGCACAGGCTGCCCAGGGAGGGGGTGGAGTCACCATCCCTGGGGGTGTTCAAAAAACAGGTTGAGGAGGCACTTGAGGCCATGGTCTAAAGGTTAGGAATATGATGGGATAAAGGTTGGACTTGATGACCCCAGAGGTCCCTTCCAACCACAGTGATTCCATGATTCTAATAGAAGGGAAGGTTGTTTCCCCAACTACAAGAAGGCTTTGAAGGGTGCAAGGACATTGGGTGGGTGGAACCACTTCCAGCAAAGGCAGCAAGCTGGGTAGCAGAGACAGAGAGCTCTGCAGGAATGTATCTCCAAGGATGAAAACTGCTTTTGTGCAGAGTTACCACTTTTGAATTACCATCTTCATCCCTTGCAAATTCATCTGTGACCTGCAGCATCTTTTCATCGTGTCCTGACACTCTATTCATGTTTTTCATGTGGTCATGGTGGCTGCTCTGTGGTACAATGCAGCCTCTAGTTTATGCAGTCACTAAATACAGCATTGTAGGAGCCCCTCAAGAGCTCAACTGTCCTGCCTTGAGGGTCAGGAATGATAAAAATGTTTTAGGAGACCTCTTGAGGTCATCTAGTTGGCAAGATCATCATCAACACTCTTGAGTTGCCCAGAGAGGTGGTAGATGCTCCATTCCAGGCCAGGTTGGATGGGGCTTGAAGCAACCTGGGCTGGTGGGAGGTGTCCCTGCCCATGGCAGGGGTTGGGATGAGATGAGCTGTGAGGTCCCTTCACACCCAAACCATTCTATGGAGGCAGCTTTGACTTGACCTTGAAAAACCTCCGAGGATGGAGATGACACAGCTTCCTTGGAGAGCTATGCCAGGGCTGCACCACCTTTCTGGTGAAAAATGCTTCTCCTAGTGTCCAGCCTGAAGCTCCCAAACCACATCTTGTGGCTGTTGCCCCTTGTTGTCCTGGCTGCTGTGGCTGAGGAGAGTTTAGCTCTGTTCTCTTTGCCCTTCAGACAGTTGTAGAATGCTGTTAGATTGCCCTTAGCATCCTTTTGGCTACACCAAAATCCCACTCCCTCAGCTTCTTCCCATTGACCATGTGCCCCAGGTCCTCCTCAGGCCCTCTCCAGTTTTTCTCCATCCCTCTTGAACTGGGGAGCCCCACAATTCACACTGTATCCTCACCAGAACTGAGTATAGGTGATAAAATCCCTTTCAGACTGCTCCAGCCCTCCATGGCTGCTCCTGGGGGATTCTGCCTAGCAAGTCTCCAAATAAGTGAAAATCTGCTTTCCTGGAGCCCTGAGACATAACTGCTGTTCACCTGCCCTTCCTTCCTCCAGATGCTGAGCTCACCTGTCTCATGGTAGCCCTAGCCCCAGCTGCCTTTGTGGACATATCTGCTGTCACTTTTTCTCCATGATAGAGCATCCCCTTAGCTCCTGTATCCTCTGCACCAGGAAATTGGGTCCTCACACCCTGAACCCTGTATTCACCTTGGTCTGCTCATGCTGTCCCCTCTCTTAGGGACTGGTGCCCACATGGATGACATCAATAGGAAACTGGAAACTGGGATGAGCCTTAGCAATTTTTCCATAACATCATGGATTGGGGCTCCAGGCAAGTACCAAACCTCCCTAAATGACAGGTCTGGCCAGCAGGTAGGTGCTTCTGTCCTGCAGAGGAGCCTCCAACCACCACCACTGTCTTCCCCTTCCACCCACACCACCCAGCCCAGTGGTCAGAGCACTGGGAAGCCCTTCAGAGCAGCCAGCTCAAATCTCTGTTGCAAAATTAACACATTTCCTCTTGTTTTTCCTTGGGAGACACAGGGGAAAACCTGACTGTTACCCTTTTACAGCAATCTGTTTAACTTACCCGTTACCCTTTGCCCTTCCCCTTTCTGGAGTAAGCAAACACAGAAGGTTCAATGTCTCCCTGAAGCTTGTGTTTTCTAAACCCCTAATAAATCCATCACTGTCTCTGTGGTTCCTCCATCCATCTCTGCAAGTGCAGCAGTGTCAGAATCAGAGTGGTGGGGTTGGAAGGGACCTCTGGAGATCATCCAGTCCAACCCCCTGCCAGAGCAGGATCCCAGAGCAGATCCCACAGGAACACGGCCAGAGGGGTTGGGAATGTCTCCAGAGATGGAGACTCCACCACCTCTCTGGGCAGTGCCAGTGCTCTGTCACCCTCACAGGAAAGGGTTTAGATTGAACCTCCTGTGTCCCAGTTTGTGCCCAGTGCCCCTTGTCCTGTCACTGGGCACCACCCAGAAGAGTCTGGCCCCATCTTCCTGACACCACCCTTGAGATATTGATGAGCAGTGATGAGATCCCCCCTCAGCCTCCTCTTCTCCAAGCTGAACACACCCAGCTCCCTCAGCCTCTGCTCACATGGGAGATGCTCCAATCCCTTCATCATCTCAGTGCCCTGCACTGGACTCTCTCCAGTAGCTCCATGTCCCTCTGGAACTGGGGAGCCCAGAACTGGACACAGCACTCCAGATGAGGCCCCAGCAGGGCAGAGTAGAGGGGGAGGAGAACCCCCCTTGCCCTGCTGGCCACACTCCTCTCAATGCCCCCCAGGATGCCATTGGCCTTCTTGGCCCCAAGGACACATTGCTGGCTCATGGTTGACTTCTTGTCCACCAGCACTCCTAGGTCATTCACTGCAGAGCTGCTTTCCAGCAGGTCACCCCTAACCTGTCCTGGTGCACGGTGTCGTTCCTGCTGAGGTGATGCTCTGATGCTCAGTGCTAACACCGACAGAGGGCAGTTTCATCCCTCAAGCCCCCATCAGCTGTGAGAACCCACGGCACTGGATCATGGCTGGGTCCAGGACAAGGTCTGCAAGCCCAAGGCACTGCTCAGCCATGTGGAACCCGGGAAATGGCAGAAATGGGATGAAAGAGGGTGTGGGGATCAGCACAACACTCAACAGAGATGCACACTCGAAGAAAAGAGAATAGGGAGGAACTTGAAGAGTTTCCCAGGGCCATCTGATTCCCTAAAGCATGGCCAAGGCCACCTCCTCCATCCCTGATGAGAGAGAACCCAGCCCCTCCTGGCAGCCCCTTGCCAGAGGCCAGCAGTGACTGTGGCAGATGATGTGACACCAGCCCCCAGCCAGGGAGGGTGCCTGCCACGTTCCCAAGGAGTGACAAACAGCAGTGCAAATGGTTCAGTGACAGCTCTGGTGGACTGCATTGAACTGAGACACTTAAACACAGCAGTTCTGTGTGTGTCCCTGGCCAGCACCCAGGCTCCATCCATCCAGCACTAGAGGGGGAGCTGGGTGCCTTGGGGTCCCACCGAGCATAAATGAAGGCTCCAGGAGGGGCACAGCTGCATTGCCAGCACTTGACATGGGGAGGATCTGCTTATGGCTGTGATAACATTCCCCCCAGTCTCTTACACAAGGCAGGGATGGGGACCACCACCTCAAACTGGGGCTTGCAGAAGCCAAGGTGTCATACTGGGAGCTGTTTGAACCCAGCAGAGAGAAATACCAGGGAGGCTGAGGGAGATCTCTGCCTGGAAAGCCATAGCACCTCTCTTTTTTCCAATTCCCCATGATTGGAGCACTTGCTTGGGGCAGAGGAACCCAGACTCCAACTCTCCATCTCCATGAGGGTTTTCAAGACTTGAGGACACCTGCACTGGTGTGGTTCCTGGCATTTTAACCACTTCCCACTAAACTGCTGGGCTGCAGTCTGCAACCCAGGGCTGTTCACCACTGGTTCCAATCTCTGCAGGCTGGAGAAGGAGAACGTTCAGCAGAGTTTGCCAAAGGTTCAGTGAACCTGAGTGGGGAAGGATCCAAGGCATTTACAGAGCTGAGAGCTACTTTACAGCTAAGGACAGTGCTCGTTCTTCTGGAAAAGAGCAAAGCTAAAGCTTTTAAATAACCTAGCATCCCTTTGGTCTATTTATCTCAGCTAGATCTCTCCCTGAGGTGCTCCTGGCCACCCCCCTGCTGCAGTCAAAGCCCAAAGGCTTTCCCCTGGTTGCTGCTGTTACAGGAGCAGGTTTTTTTCAGCAGGGATAGGGGTGGTCCCATGGGGATTTGGTGACTGCAGAATGCCAATGAAAAGATGTGTATCAAACCCCACTGAATGTTTCTGTTAAAATTCACTCAAACTGCCTCCAGCAACCTGAAATCTCTGCCCAGAAAACATTGAAGAACCCCAGTTTGTAGCCAAAAACGTAGAGAATTCCTGTTCCTGGCTACAGCCTAGGACTGAGGCAGAGCTGCAAGAGAAAAACTCTGGCCCCAAGCTGGGGAAGAGGGAGGCAAATAATTCATATGTGCATATATGCAAGGTAGAAATACTCAGTTTAAGGAAGTCTGGGAAGTTCCCACTAGGATACTGAAAAGATGAGCCAAGGAATCACTGCACTGCTACCAATTAACCCCACAATTTGCAGATGTTGGAGGTTCCTGGAGGATCTCAGAGAGGGAGAATGGAGGGCTCAGGCAGATCCAGACCCAGCTCAGCCCTGAGCACCAGAAAGATGCTGAGGCAATTGCTAATCCATGGATAATCACTCGGATAATAATGTCAGGGATTGTCACAGGCAGAGCACATCAAACATTTACCTTCTCCTTTGGGCAGGTGACTGGCCCATCTGGAGACACTGTGCTACCTCTTGACTTGAGGGTTTTGATCCTACTCCACCATATTCTCCTAAATTAGTTATCAGCCATATGAAATTGTAATGCAGAGAAGAGAAAAAAGGAAGGGGTAAGAGCATGTTTAATTGGAAAGCTTCACTTCCAGGGGCTATGGGCAGTGTACTGCCTACCCAAAAGGATTTATCTAGGAGAATCTCACTAGGGTCTGTCTTATCTCTGGCACTAATCAATGTTTTGTTTAATGACCTGGATGATGAAAGAAAGAGGAGCTAATAAAATTTCTGCCTGTGGCTGTGAGTGCTGTGGACGTGAGGATTGGAATTCAAATCATTCCCAGCAGACTGGAGAAATAACCTGAAATTGATAATGTTGGGATTCAACATTGAGAACAAATAGGAGGGGTGATGGCCTCAAGTTGCCCCAGGGGAGGTTTGGATGGGACACTGGGAACAATTCCTTCCCCCACAGGGCTGTCCAGCACTGGCCCAGGCTGCCCAGGGCAGGGGACAGTCCCCATCCCTGCAGGGATTGCAAAGCCGTGGAGATGTGGTGCTGAGGGACATGGGGCAGTGGGCACTGGGCAGTGCTGGGGGAATGGTTGGACTGGGGCAGCTCAGAGGTCTCCTCCATCCAAGGCTGCTCTGTGATTCTATGACATGCTATGACAAAACCTGCCCTGTGAGCAAGGGGATGTGAGAGCCACCGCTCCCAGGAGGAGGGAAGATCAGCTGTTTCTAGGAGGAAAAGTTATCAGTTGGGGAAAGAGGTAGGTGGAGGAGCAGGAGAAAAATCTTCAACTGCAACGAGGCACCCGAGGCTGGGACCTTCGGTGGAAGGTTTGAGGAATGGGAAATGCAAACACCCATCTGTCTGACCCCAAGTCACAAAGTGGCTGTGCTGAAGGCAAAGCCTTTCCTGAGACCAAAACACACGTGAAGCTGTTGAGCCCCTTCCACCCTGCCCTTCCCAGGCTGTGCTCAAGCAAGGAGGAGGGGACACCTCAGGACCCTGTGGGCAGCTGTGCAGACTGGCACTGGTGGGGAGCTGGCAGCTGTGTGACAGTGAGGGAACCTGCCAGGCAACGTGTTCAGTGTGGCCATGGGAAGTATTGTCCCAAAGAATAACTTCTTTCACCCGTGCATCTTGCTGGTGGGTGGGAGAGTTAAAGCCAAGACTTTATTTGTGTGTGAAAAGGATGTAAAATTCACAGAGAGAGACCTTGGTAATGCCCAGAGCTACATCAGGCAGGGCTGTAAATGCAAAAGGGAAGAAAATTTCATGCTTCAAAGCAGATGGAGAGCAGGAGAGCTTGCTTTGGGTATTTCTGCTGTGCTCAGCATCTGAGGCAGGTTGTAAAGCAATGCAAAGCACTGCTGTGGTCTGACCTGGCAGCAGCCACGTCCAACAACACGTGTCTCGGTCTTGTGGCTTGTTCCCCAGGTGGGGACACCAAAGCAAGCGGGCCCTGACATGGAAATGTGTGAGAGAAATTCCCTCCAGGGACAGGGAGGGAGCAGCACGGATCCCACAGTGCCTTGATTTGGAGATTATCCATGATCGAGGCAATGTGAGGGCTCACAGACCCTGTAATGCTGCAGCAGGTCCAGAGTCACTGAGTCACACCTACGTGGCCTCATCGGATGCTGAGGTCTCACACTGGAGTGACTGCAGCCCAACAGAAGCACTGCAAGGAAAGGGTCACCTGCCTTCTCCATCGTGCCAAAGGAAAGGAGTGGGAGAGCCAAGGGATTACACAGAATCACAGAATGTCAGGGATTGGAAGGGACCTCAAAAGATCATCCAGTCCAATCCCCCTGCCAGAGCAGGAACACCTAGGTCAGGTCACACAGGAACCCATCCAGGAGGGTTTGAATGTCTCCAGAGAAGGAGACTCCACAACCTCTCTGGGCAGCCTGTGCCAGTGCTCTGTCACCCTCACTGGGAAGAAATTCTTCCTCACATTTATGTGGAACCTCCTATGTTCCAGCTTGCACCCATTGCCCCTTGTCCTGTCATTGGATGTCACTGAGAAGAGCCTGGCTCCATCCCCATGACACTCACCCTTGACATATTTATAGACATTAATGAGGTCACCCCTCAGTCTCCTCTTTTCCAAGCTAAAGAGACCCAGCTCCCTCAGCCTTTCCTCACAAGGGAGATGTTCCACTCCCTCCATCACCTCTGTGGCTCTGTGCTGGACTCTCTCCAGCAGTTCCCTGTCCTTCTTGAACTGGGGGGCCCAGAACTGGACACAATACTCCAGATGCAGCCTCACCAGGGCAGAGTAGAGGGGAAGGAGAACCTCTCTCCACCTACTAACCACCCCCCTTCTAACACACCCCAGGATGCCATTGGCCTTCTTGGCCACAAGGGCACATTGCTGGCTCATGGTCACCCTGCTGTCCACCAGGACCCCAGGTCCCTTTCCCCTACACTGCTCTCCAGCAGGTCAGCCCCCAACCTGTACTGGTACATGGGGTTGTTCTTCCCCAGATGCCAAACTCTACACTTAATGGATTCATGGCTTCAGGAAGGATCTGAGCTGCTCCTCTGCTCCTCTGCGCTGCGACCGTGTCTTGTTGCCCTCGGTTGAAGAAGTGACACAGGTGCTTCACTGCATAACAGGTATCACCCCCAAATTTTTTCCTTTCTACAGAGTCTCTAATTTTAGAGTTTCAGCTTTCCAAGCAAACTGCAGTCAGGCAAAGAGCTGGAGCCACTCACTGACTGCTGGGGGTTGGAAAGGACCTCCTGAGGTCATCTGGTCCAAGCCCCCTGCCAGAGCAGGGTCACCCAGAGCAAGGGAACCCCACAGGTAGGGCAGGGGCAGCACTGGTATTGGGACAGGAGAGTCAAGGAAAGGCTGTGTCCTGCAGGAAATATTGCTGGTGGCTAATGGTTGGCTTTGCTCCTGGGTTTGATCAGTGACCCCCACTGTTGGGGTCTGCCTGCTGCATGGCAGGGGGAGGTAGGAGGCAGCTGTGCTTTCCAAAATAGTGATTTTTTTTTTTTAGACTACAGGAACCAAGAAAGAAATACATCAGCCCCCATGAAGTGCTACTGCTTGCTTAGGTGGGCTTTGCTTGCGAGCAGTAATTGCTCCATCAGACCAAGACCAAGACAAATCTTCCCTGTTAGCCATTTATCTGGTGACTCCCTTTGTCTTTTCCTGCTCTGAAGCACTGTGTGGCATTTGACTGTCCTTTTCAAGAGGTACTTGCACTGCAGTCCTAGTTACTTGGGTCAACACTTCCTTGCAGAGCTGCGACACGGGAGGTCACAGGGGACCTGCCATTTACCAACCTTCCTTCCTTCAGCTGGATCTCAAAACACTTCCAGAAATAAAAAGAATTAATGAGCATCCAGGAACAACCAGCCCACCCATGGGACGCAGCCCTCTCTGGGGTGACCTCCCTGTCCCTTGACCAAGGGCATGGCAGGGTGTGGGTGAGATGGCAGCTGCCTGACAGGCAGAATTTGCTGGGATTTGGCCAACATGCCATTTAAAAATAAAGATTTTTTTAATGCTCATATCATCCCTTTAAATTAAATTGGCATTCAGCAGAATTCACTTGCTGTCCTATGCGGAGAAGGTACGACCCTTCCTACTTGGAATCATAAATTGAATGCATTTTCCAGCTGATTTCTCAGTGCCCTTCCCCTCTGCTCTTCCAGTTGGGCTTAGCTGAAGGTCCAAGACAAACAGAGCAGAATAAATCAGGAAGCCTATTCTGTGGTTAGAGACAGGTTGAGTAATGATTACTCATGAAATATGGAATTCATCTTTGGAGCTTAATGTACTTATAATGAAGATGTGCAGGAGCTTGTTGTTGAAGGCTCTGAAATTATTGTGGCGAGGGAAGAACATCCTTTATCCCCCAGATCTGATAAGGGCTGGCACTGCCTCACTGAGCATATTCCCAGCTTCATCCTAATCTGTTGCTTTCAGGGCTCTGAAGGACAGAAGTGCTTTCAGACAGCGCTGATAAAGCCTACCATAACATTTTAATCCCTCTCACCTCACTTCTTTAGTTAAAATGTCATTTGCTAACGAGGCCAGAAGCTGAGATGGTTCCAAGCTGTGCACACTGTTATAACCTTCTGAGCAAACTGCAGTGACAAAAACACTCCCTAGCTAAACTTGTGACTGAAACCTCCTTGCTGGTACACATGCTGTTCTAAAAAGGGTTCTCCTTCCACCCTCCCCACCTCCTGCTTCTCCCAGTGCCATGACCTCACTACACGTTGGTGGCTGGATGCATCCAGACTGCACTCAAAGTTCTGTGGACTCTGTGCTCATGTCACCAAACACAGAGCTATTCAGAAATCTTTGCAAGCACGAGGACAAGTGGCCACCTAAGGAGGATGTGGGTCTGGCCAGGCTGAGACGTGGTGGGTTTGCACATCACCCACTCCTTCAGCCTCAGCTCTGTTTGCAGGCAGCTCTGGAGGTGCACCTTCAAGGTGGGATGGGAAGGAGGCAAGTGGGATGCAGATAAAGATCTGCAAATACCTGCAGATAGATTTTTCCATCAGGCAAGCCTGGGGAAAACACAGAGGGGTGGATACAGCGGTGGCCTAGGGGCTGGGAGGCTGGCATGGTGGGCAAGGACAAAGACCCTAATAGCACAGAGACAGTGTCTGCACCTCCAGAGGTGGAGCACAGAGAGAAAAGATAAGTGTGTCAGAGCCCATGGAGACCCCACAGAGATGGAGGGGAGGCTGGAGAGGAATGGGTCATGATAGCCAAGACCAGTGCTTATCAGCTGTCCTGTCTTGGCTTTCAGAGAGCCCCCAGAGAAGCAGATCATGGAGAAAGATCTTCTCTCTTCATCCCCTGAGTGTTCCCAGCATGGGGACAGGAGAGCCCAGCTGGCTTTGTGCCCTCAGGTGCGTCCCACCCTGTGCCTCCCCGGGGTCTGCTCTGGGTGGAGGGAGATGGGAAATGCCTGTGTGTGAAAGCACCTCTAGAAACACTGAAGCCAGGTGGGTAGGGATGGGACACTGCCAGATGGGGACACCACTGACAACGGACAAGCTGGGAACACTGGGAAAAGCCCAGCTCTCACCCTGCCCAGTGGACACACTCCTGTACAGCCCCACACAAACACCCCTTGGTCCACCAGCCCCAAAGCAAGGAGATGCAGCAGCTTCACCTAGGATTCACAGACACCAAAATAAGCAAGATTTTGAAGCAAAAGAGACCCCCTACAGACTCCTTTTCAAAAAAAAAAAGTGTTTGTCATTGCCAACAAAGAGGAATCCAAGAGAGATGGGAAGGAGCAGGCATTTTGGAGCCTTGACGTTCCTCATTGCGTGTAGAAGATCCTGTGAGCAGACCGAGGCACACACTGGCACTGGCAGAGGTGTGGGTAGCAGAGGGTGAGTGGGGGAAATCTAGGAGGAAACGACTGAAACCCATCTGGATTAAAACAAGTGTCCCCTTCCCTTCCAGAAAGTCTCACAGCCAGTCTTGTTGGGTTGGTCTCCTACACCTGGAGCAGAAACGGGCACGGCCCTTGTGACTGTCCCCTCCAGCAGAGACAATCATAGAATGATAGAATCACAGCACAGCCTTGGTTGGAAGAGACCTCTGAGCTCCCCCAGTCCAACCATTCCCCCAGCACTGCCCAGTGCCCACTGCCCCATGTCCCTCAGCACCACATCTCCACAGCTTTGCAATCCCTGCAGGGATGGGGACTGCCCCCTGCCCTGGGTGGCCTCTTCCAATGCTTGATAACCCTTTCAGTGACAAAACCCTTTCAAATGTGACACAGACAGATGTCCCAGGTCTGAGCTGGGACTCATGCTGGCCTGAAAATGCTTTGGCACACAAGGCAACCATCGCTCTTGGATGCTGGTGATAACGACAGGCAAGCCCAGGGGAAATCACAGCTTTCATGTTTCCAGGAAACTGGAGAAAAGCTGTGATTAACAGCTCGGTGTGCCAATATCATTCCCTGAAATCCCAGCTCCAAAGTCAGTCTCCTGGATTCCTCATGTCTCAAGGGGGCACTTGCAGATGTTCTGGGAACAGAGGAGGCAGGAGGGAGGGATACCTAAGAAAAACCAGGAGTCTGTGGCAGCTCAAGCAAGGTATGAGCTGCAGGCAGCGTGCTGCAGAGCAATAACATCTCCCAGCAGTGGGGTGCCTCACCTCCTGTGTGGTCTCTACCGTCCCATTCCCACCCCCTGGTCTCACACCCCCATTTCCCCGAGGCTGGGGGACATTCAAAGTGCAAGCTGTGTGAGAGCAGAGAGATGAGCCAGTGAGTGATGAGGCCCTTGATAATTTTGGAGCCACAAGCATCTTTCCTCACCCATCCATACAGATGTTGGGATGCCATCCAGCTTGCACATTACAGCCCCTAAGTGCAGGTGTCCACATGCCTCTGTTTGCACGGGGATTTCAGCTCCCTTTTCAGCCTCAATCTTGCTATACAAACACAGCTGTGCAGTGCCATTGCAGACCCTGGGATCCTAACTATTTACAATATATTCCTGCATACCCCACACAGCAAGAGCATCCCATGGGCTGGCACGTCACGGTGGATGCAGACGACCTGCAGGGCCACCAAGCAGAGGTCACAGAAGAGGCTGTGATGGACCAGGTCAGGGAGCACCTGGATGGTTTCTGCCTAGGAAGCCTCTCTGGGAGAGGACAATGGGAGGAAGATACACAAGGGTTAACGTGGGGCCTGCCCTGCCTCCTTCTACTAAGAAATGTTATGTTTATTTTTCTCCAGAAATGCAAAATAATGAATGTTTTCCGGGTTCCTGGAGGGAAACGGCTTCTTCCGCTTGTTTCTGCACTGGGGAGCCAGGAGGCTGTGCAGGTGCTGGGAAATGCATGGGAAGGGGTTGTTCCCCAGCACATCCCTTTGGGCCCAGGAGCATATCCCACCCCACCCCTCCTACACACGCAGCCCCTTCCTACACTCCTCTTTCCACTGCAAACTGTTCAAAGAAACACAATAACCCTGCAGGCTGCAGGATTAAACCCTTCCAAAGATAACAGCTCTGCTACAGTCCTTAAGGTTTAGTTTGGCACACTCCAACCAAGTGGCCAGGTCTTCAAGGAGACAGAAAAATACAGCAGGTCCTGAACACCCTCAGATCCCACCGTGCTGAAAAGCAGCGTGTGCCAGGGCTGATCCAAGCTCTGGAGGGTGATGGAGGCTTTCAAAGTCACCTCTGATCTCTTCTGGTCCATGCAAAGCTGCAGCTTTAATTTCAAAGCATCTTTTGAGCCAGAGGACCCTACCTGTAGCCTGTGTATAGTTAAATAATAAAAAAAAGGAGGGAGAAATTGGGCAGCAACTGTATGTATGAGTAATAAATATGGAAGGAAAAAGAATTGAAGTAAAGCAAAGGCAAGAGTGAAATGGATAGATGAAACATAGAGTGGGAAGGGACCCAGGACTTGGGTTGGAAGAGACCATTAAAGCTCATCCCATCCCAACCCCCTGCCATGGGCAGGGACACATCCCACCAGCCCAGGTTGCTCAACCTGGCCTTGAATGTTTCCAGGGATGGGGCATCTACCACCTCTCTGGGAAACCTGGGCCAGTGTCTCACCACCCTCAATGTAAGAAATTTATTCCTTCTATCTAGCCTGAATGTCCCCACTTTTAGTTTAACCCCCCTTGTCCTATAGCTCTAGGCACTGCTAAAAAGTCTAAAAGCTGCAGCAATGACAACCCAACACCAGGACACTTGCTTTGCTTGCTGCCCCACGCTGTTTCACAAAGTTCCCCTGATCCCTGCAGAGAGTAATTGCAGCTCCCCCCTCTTTTTGCTCCAGCACACTCCAGCAAAGACTGGCGAGGTCAGTGGGAAGAGAAATGAGTGCACGGTGCGTGTCACATGGCTGTCACAACAAGGATAGATGGTGCAAGTGCCACCTGTCTAATGCAGCTGTATAAATCAAGCCAAGGAGAAATGGGAACCTTCAGGGAAATCCCAGGCACAGATTAAGAGGAGATTGGGAAGGAGGACGATGTGGCACCCACATATCATGGAGCCCTTTGCTGGGTGGAGGTGGATGGGAGGGAGCAGCAGAGGGGCTGGGGAATAAAAGAGAGCAAGTGGCTGATTTGCACGAGAGCTCAGAAGAGCACAGACTGTGTTGTGTGTCTGTGAAAAATGCCTGCACATGCTGAGGACATTCTGCTTCTCCCCAGACTCAAGTTGTTGGTCTTCAGAAGCTCTCCAGCTTTGGTGGAAGGCACTGTGTGAGCCTGGGAGGGACATTGAGAGGAGGGGGGATGCTAGGAGGAGGAGGGATGCTAGGAGGAGGAGGGATGCTAGGAGGAGGAGGGATGCTAAGAGGAGGGGGGATGCTAAGAGGAGGGGGGATGCTAAGAGGAGGGGGGATGCTAAGAGGAGGGGGGATGCTAAGAGGAGGGGGGATGCTAAGAGGAGGGGGGATGCTAAGAGGAGGGGGGATGCTAAGAGGAGGAGGGATGCTAAGAGGAGGAGGGATGCTAAGAGGAGGAGGGATGCTAGGAGGAGGAGGGATGCTAGGAGGAGGAGGGATGCTAGGAGGAGGAGGGATGCTAGGAGGAGGAGGGATGCTAGGAGGAGGGGGGATGCTAAGAGGAGGGGGGATGCTAAGAGGAGGGGGGATGCTAAGAGGAGGGGGGATGCTAAGAGGAGGGGGGATGCTAAGAGGAGGAGGGATGCTAAGAGGAGGAGGGATGCTAAGAGGAGGAGGGATGCTAAGAGGAGGAGGGATGCTACTGTGCCTTGTCTGCGCTCTTCAGCCACGCTTTTGAGGACTTTCCCACCAAGTGATGGGTTGAGCACTGCGATGGCTTCCCAGGGTGACCTTGCCCTCTGGCCCAAGGGAGATAGTCATGTCCATCAGCAGAGGGGCATAACAGGGTCTTCAAGACAATCCAGCACTCTGAGCAAAGAAGTCCACCTTACAGCAAATCCTGGCCCCACAAAGGGTGTTGGGAGGAAGGATTTTTCCTTTCGAGCTAATGGGCATCACTTTGAGCATATCTGGAGACCCCAGGATCTTTCAGGGCAGGGATGGAACATGCCTGGACTCCTGATTGATTCTGGGAGCCCATTGAGTACCCACTGCTCACAGAGCTCCAGCAGCTGAAAGCTGAGCTCCTGGGCCAGGCTCTGTAAAACCCAAACTCTTTGAAAACGAACATAAGCCTGAATTCCCTGTGCTATGAGAAGCTTCAGCTATTAAATACTCAATGAAGGACTCAGGAGTGAATCTTGGAGCTTCCCAGAGAGCAGGCTGGGTTGCTCTGCACTTAGCTTGCAGATTTTCTACGAAGAGCAGCAGTAGCTTGAACCCAGCCCACCCTGGGCAGCCTGAGTCCCCCTGCACTTGACAATGTGACCACATCGAGGCCAGGGCACAGAATATATTTTTATTTTCTACTAGATTAAGAAGGCAGAAATGCAGTTTAATCAGTTAAGGCCACAATTAAATTGTTGGGTGGATGACAGAAGGAGCAAGCCAAGTGAAACCCAGGCAGGTCTACAGGAGATTTCTCCATCAATTAATGTAAGGAATGATGTGGTTTATGTTGTGAATATGGGAAAAGTTAGATAATAATTCATCTCTTTTGTGATTCTGTGAAAAATCCCTGATGGGGGTGGCTCTGTAGCCATAGAGAAGATGCCACTTCAATGCTGTCCACTCTGGTGTCCCTTTGCTCCCAGGGCCACCTGGGGTGCTGCCTTTGGGTCTAATCATCTCATAGCATGGATGGTGGGGTGGGTCTGCTGCAGACCCCATGTCAGCTGCGGGTCTTCCCAGTCTCCAGCAGACTCTGGCCCATCCTCTCTCACCTCCCATACCACCAAACAAGGATTGTTGCTTGATCTTCTCAATTGCTTCAGACCTCAAGAGTGAGGACATTCAGACAGAAGCAAAAAAAGAACCACAGAGTGGTGGGGTTGGAAGGTTCCTCTGAAGCTCACCCAGTCCAACCCCCCTGCCAGAGCAGGATCCCAGAGCAGATCCCACAGGAACACGGCCAGAGGGGTTGGGAATGTCTCCAGAGATGGAGACTCCACCACCTCTCTGGGCAGTGCCAGAGTTCTGTCACCCTCACAGGAAAGAAGTGTTTCCTTGTGTTTAGATTGAACCTCCTATGTCCCAGTTTGTGCCCAGTGCCCCTTGTCCTGTCAACACTCAAGCAATAAGAAGTCTCCCTCTTGATGGCCTCATCCATGACCCAGAGAGCCAGACAAGCAGTTTCTCATGCCTATAGATCATGTCAATAAAAATAACCCTTTTCAGTTCTTCTGGACTAATGCATATATGGTGTTTATACAGTAGGAGAGAAAAACCATGTGGAAAGAGATTGTGCTTGGGTGGATCCCTCAGCCAACACTGCCTCAAGCTCAGTGATGTACTTGTACATGTTCAGTATCTGATAAATAGGGTCAAGGCTTCCCCTAGAGTCTGCAGGGAGGGATAAGCAGGGGATGGTCTGCACAGATGAACTTGAGGCAGGATGAAGTTGCCTCCAGACCTCTCTGCCCCTCCCCATACCCAGGTGAAGGCACCAGAGGAGTCGAGATGCCAGCAGTGAGGTGGCCCAAATCTCACTGTATGTTCATAGAGCAACGTCCCCATGTCCTATGCTTTGCTTGGACAGTTTTGAGTGATCCAAGGTGTGAAATATCCAGAATTTCCCCAAGGAAACCATTTCAGAGCTTTATTTACAGTTTCCCTACTCCCCTACACTCAGCTGCAAGAGGACTTGGGGCTCCATCTAGAAGTGAATATTGGCATCTGCTTCCAAGTCCATCAGTCATATAGAAGACATCATTAAGCCTCAGCATTCATCAAGTGAATGGGCTATAATAAACTGAGATGGCCATGAGAGCAAAGCATGCAAGCAGCTTGCAGGAGAAGGACTGAGCAGAGAGGGCAAGAAAGGAGGTAATATTAATTATATTAATATAATATAAAGGTAATATTAATTATATTCAGATTTCTTTACAGATGGCAACGAGAAATTAAACTCTCAGGGGAGTGTTGATAAAGGTTCTACAATCATGGCATTGTGGTTCACAGGACTACATAGGGCAAGGGCTTTGTGGGGCTGGAAGAACTCATGGGTAAGGGGTGGACTGGGACTCTGTCCCTTCCTGCATGGCTGTCACCTTGTTATTGGATAAGTCACTTCATCCCTGATGGCTCCAGAGCCTCCTATGTAAATATGGAGATAACAGTTCTCCCTCAGTCCTGTGGCACCTTCTGGGGAGACAGCCCAGGCTTTTTGAAAACATATCCTCAGGTCTGGGTGTCCCACACCCACCTGCCTGGCTGTTTCCTGGTCTGTGTGAAGGTGGGCACCTGCCAGACAGTTTTCCCATCTCCCAGGGGTATCACATACGCTGCCTTGTAAGTGACAAACTCCACAGGAGCCTTTAGGAACCAAAATACCTTTCTGCAGCTCTGATGAGACCGATTCCCTGGACCCCCTTGCTCTTCACTGACCTCTTCTATCACTGCAGCTGTGGTGCTGGGCACCTGCAAACTCATCATCCAGAGAGATTGGACACTGGGAACAATTCCTGCCCCCAAAGGGCTGTCCAGCACTGGCCCAGGCTGCCCAGGGCAGGGGGCAGTCCCCATCCCTGCAGGGATTGCAAAGCCGTGGAGATGTGGTGCTGGGGGACATGGGGCAGTGGGCACTGGGCAGTGCTGGGGGAATGGTTGGACTGGGGCAGCTCAGAGGGCTTTTCCAACCAAAACCATTCCATGTTTCTATGATTCTGCCAGGAACTGTGCAAGCCCCCAGGGTTCATCTTCTAGGAAGGAAGCCCAGATCCCATTGCTGCCTTGGTGCAATAGGTATGAGTAGGCAGGGCTGCAGACATCCATCCTCCACCTTGGCTGGGGGAAGCTCATGTCCAAAGAGCTGCCATTCTGCCATGAGATTATTTTCTCTCCTCTGCTGGCATTTCTTAATGGCTATTTTATTCTTTCTTGTCCAGAGGCACAAAACACGAATAAAAGTGCCAGTGTGCTGGGTCCAGCCCCTGAGAAAGGGCAGATTTATAAGGGATCATATAAATATGCACATTTCCTATGAAGGCTGCAATAGCCTTTTCCATCACATAACACAGCCAGAAGTCCAGTGGCCTTCATTTTTCTCCCTTCCCCAAATTTCAGCCATGGCCAGCCCTCACCCTGAGGGCAGGGAATCACTGAAGCGCTGTGATTGATGCATGTGTGTGCACAAAAAGTCTTACAGGAACGTAGGAGCATGTGAAAAGTTTCATGTAAGCACAGATCAGCTTGGATCAAGAGTGGATCCTCTTGAACAGAGCAAGCAGCCAGGATACAGGACCTACAAGAAGCCTCTGCCCTTAGTGCCTGGTAGCTGGGGTCCTGCCAGGGTACCTGAGGGCATCTCAAACTGCTCTGGACACCTCTGGCAGGCAACTGGACCAGTATCATTTATGCAGGGGAACCTGAGACCCTGAGGGTTAAAAGCACATGCTTGGGAATTACAACCCAAAAGCAGCATTGGAAACTTCTCTGCCTCTCAGCCCACAGATTTATGATCTCCCTGCAGCTCGTTTTCACTGCTTGGCTGCTCAGGGAAGGCTGTCTGAACTAAATCGTACAGAGAGGGGTTTAATCTGTGCTGAACCCTGTGCAGCTGCACTGACTCACTGCTAAAGGCTGTGTTTCTCTTAGCAGGTAAGAGGAGGGTGAGAAGCAGAGCCTCTGAGCATCCCCAGGGATGAACTCCATCCCTTCCCTGCCTGATGGGCTGCATCCACACTGCTTATCATCAGGCTGTGACCTCTGGCCAGTGCTGTCCTGCAAACCAGCTCAGACAAGGGCTGGGAAAAACACAGGAGCACTCCAGGAACCAGCTAACAAGGGAGATAATTATCTAGGAGATAATGAGCACAGCCTGGAGCTCATGGTTCAGCCCTGGCTAGTGCAGAGGGAGCTACAAGGTTTTAGTTTTGAGATAGGATATTCCACTTCCATGTTTGCCTTCCACAAAGGGAAGGAGCTGGGTGAAGGACACCTGATTCCTGAGGGAAAAACAAACAAAAGAGATGTTTCTGTTGCACCCTGAAAGCACTGTTTTTCTTTTAGTCTTGTACAATGCAGCATTGATTCCTCTGGGAATCACCTCCCAGTAAGCTACAGTCTCCCTCCAAATCAAGCAAAACCAGATCTTTTGGTCAAAACGAAGTCATCAGCTGCAGGTGGGACTGGGCAGCACAGCCACAGCATTGCAGGGAGGTGTGTCTGACCAAATACAGCACAGACACATCTCTGAGAGCCACTGCCCGTGGGCCAGCCCATGGTCACTGAGAGAACGTGGGCATTGCTAGGCTGGGATTGTGGCTGTGTTCAGGCAGAACCCAGGGCTGAGCTGCAGCAGTTGTTTTATCACTCGATGCTCCCTCCCCAGCTGAGATGGGGAATTGGGGAAAAAAGGGAGAAGCCCCATGGGGTGAAGTAGAAACAAATATAATGACATAACAAAAGTAATACCATCACCAACATAAAGTGTACAAGGTTCTACTCAGCCTGGTCCTTGGGGTCAGCAGCAGGAGCAGAAAGCCAGGAAGGAGAAGCCCCAGGAGGAGGAACTCCACCCTCAGTGAGCTCCCTCCTTTTATAATGAGCATGATTAAGGGATATGGGACTCACCTGTGAGTCACTGCCTTAATTGGAGCTCCCATGCTTGGGGAACCAGGACACATTATCATCCTCCCAAAGCAAGTCTCAAATGATGGCTCAGACCCCAGATAGCCCTTGTCCCTCTTAACCCCAAGGACCCAGCTGAGCAGTTGACCTGTTGTCCTAATGGAGTTTCCCAGCACACAGGACGTGTGTGTGTCCCCATCTCCCTCTGGACAATGCTCCCACACCCCCCATCCATCAGCCACCCAAGAATTCAGGAAAGGGAGTGTTTCCTGGTACGTGTTTGTGCCCCATGGCTGCAGCCTGGAGAGGAGGAGGGTCAGAGTGCACGCAGAGCAATGCTGAAGGCAGCTTTGGCATGGCTGCCTGAGCTGGTTCCTGACCCTGTACAAAACAACCCCTTCCCTTCAGGACTTCCATAATCACCTTTTTTAATCTGTACTAAAATGGGGATATGAAAACACACAGGAAAGACAAATCCTCTTTTTTTTTTCCTAGCTTAGAATCTCCTCATGTACAATGAGGAGGGCAGGGAAAACTTCCCAGTAAACTGTTCAGTGTTTGGTGCCTTTTGGCTTGTAAAAGCCTCAGGATAATACTCTCTGCTGGTGAATCCCCAGGAATAACAACCTGGGGCTGCTGGAGACAGGGGATGCTGCTCTTTGGGGTGCTTTCCCTCTGCAATCCAATCCTCTGTGCTTCATTCCCCTCAGCCTCCTTCAGACACAGGAATAATAAGTGAACTCAAAATCCTGAAGCCAGGAATAAGTCATGACACGGGTGACACTTGTAATTGAGTTTTTCTTAATTGCTGTGTTTGATTAAAGAGAGCTGCTGGCTTTGTGCATGAAAGGCAGAGACTCCAAAAACCCAGGGAAGGAAGAAAAGAGGATAAGATGATGATGGGAACAGAAATGAGCAAGATCAAGGAGAAGAAAGACACAGGAGAAATCTTGTTCCAGTACCAGATAAGGGAGGCAGAAAAAGACTGAGTGGTTTCACTTGTGACTGCATCCGTGTTCATTTGTGACCTTTTGAGGCAGAAACACGGGGATTTGTGCTCTCCTGGAGTGAAATGTGGCAGCTATTTCACACCACAAAGTAACAAAGATGAAGGCAGCATATCAAGAAGAACTATGAGCAACTGGGAAATTGCTTTTTTTTTTGTTAAAATAAAAACCTGGGGAAACAGAAACCCTTCCATTAGGACTTACATGGCTGCACTGCCAGCCAAGAGGTTCATGCTCCAAAAAATCATGAGCCTGCAGCCCAGGGCACCCCCTGTGAGTCCTGTGTCTGTCTCCTGGTCCCGCAGGTCCAGCCTGAAGGACTCCATCCAAGGCCAAGGAGACCTCCTGTGTTCCAGCTTGTGCCCATTGACCTTCGTCCTGGCACTGGGAACCACTGGGAAGAGTCTGGCTCCATCCTCCCTCACCCCCTTTAGGTATTTGTAAGCATTAATTAAATCACCCCTCAGAGTTGATGAAGAGCCCTTCTCCCAACCCAAGAGATGAAGGGAGGAGGCTTCAGCCATTTTCCACCACCCTTTGGGACAGACTTTGGGCTAGGAAGTCTCCCAGGATGCCCTCAGCTCTACATGCATGGGGTGCTGTGGTCACAGGGATGTTCCTCCTGCTGCTTTGGGCTACCTGGGAGAAGGTACAGCTCTTTTTCCTGCTGGTTTGGAGTGGACTTTGTCTCAGCTGTTGTGAAATGGGAACATTTTTGTGTCCAGCTTCAAGAAGAGAGAGGTTGTCACAGGGGATCACAGAATCCCAGACTGGTTTGGGTGTGAAGGGACCTCACAGCTCATCTCATCCCAACCCCTGCCATGGGCAGGGACACCTCCCACCAGCCCAGGTTGCTCCCAGCCCCATCCAACCTGGCCTGGAACACTGCCAGGGAGGGGGCAGCCACAGCTTCTCTGGCCACCCTGGGCCAGTCTCTCACCACCTCACAGCCAACAATTTCTGCCTCACATCTCATCTCAATCTCCCCTCTGCCACTTTAAAGCCATCACCCCTCGTCCTGTCACTCCATGCCCTTGTCCAAAGTCCCTGCCCAGCTCTCTTGTAGGACCCCTTCTAGAGGCTGTAAGGTCAAGGCCAGTCAAGCTGAATCCTCGATCCTGAACAGGTTTTTCCAACTCAAGTGACCTTTTTGTCTTTGTATGAAGTCCTTCAGACCAACTTTGTTGCTTCCAGGTGGAAGTTAGAGGCTTTGTGACACTGCAAGAATAAAAATGCTCCCTCTGCTTCCTCACCCAGCATTTCTACCTGCTTTCATTATCATCCTGGCTTCCCCCATCCCATCTCCAGCCAACTCTGAGCAGGTTTGCTCTCTGAATGCAAATAAGACATCTGCTTATTAGTGGAAAGAAAGGAGGAGGAGAAATCTTGGTGCAGAAGAGGTTCGTAGGGGGTTCTGTGTCTGGGCATGGCCCATGTTGAGGCCAACACTTCAGCTATTAATTTGGGGATTTCCAGAAATAAATGCACAGTTTCAGATGGAGCCAAGATCTTGAAGATCCTGATCTTGATTGATCCTGAGATGGCTGCTCTGCACCAAGTGGTATTGGGGACTGTGAATGCACCACGAATTGCTTAGCTTAGATGTCAGTTTTGACCCTTAGAAATCTTTGTGTTGAATGAAAAAAGACTGAAGACTATAAAATTTGGTGCAGTTTGTAAATAGCTATTTTCTTCCTTCAGAAATCTTTGAATATATGCTATGCTTACCATGACAAATAGCACACCCTCCCCAATAATTAGTCTGCTCCAGCAGCCCAGGCAGTTGCTCATAAAACTTCCAAACCCATTAGTTCCTGCTGTCATCACCAGCAGAACTTGAGTTCAGTGATTTCTAATGGTTTGTCTTGTGAGCAGAGAATTGAGTCTGACCTGCTTCGTTTGTACATCTGTCAACTGCTTCTCACTGGTGGTTTGCTCCTCCAGGTCGCTTGTGTCTGGTTCTCTTTAAGCTTTGACAAATGCAAGGGCCTCTGGCACAGATGAATGGTGCATCACACCTTCGGATAGCTCGGGAGCATCTTAATTGCTTTCCTCTTGTCACACATCCTCAGTCTTCCTTTCTGTGACAGCAACGTTCCCAGTGATTTCAGAGCTGTCACCATGGCTCCCTGAGGGAAGCTGGTTCTGGGGAACCACAGCCCATTCATTGCCATGATTTTGCAGCATGAAGCCATGCTGGGAAACCTGTGCAGTGCAGTCCCCAGAGCTGTGTCCACTTGGCCTTCCAGTACTTAGAGGGGGATTATAAGAAAGATGGGGACAGACTTTTTAGCAGGGCCTGGAGTGACAGGACAAGGGGTGATGGTTTTAAACTGAAAGAGGGGAGATTCAGACTAGATATAAGGAAGAAATTTTTTACGCTGAGGGTGGTGAGAGACTGGCCCAGGTTGCCCAGAGAGGTGGGAGATGCCCCATCCCTGGGAACATTCCAGGCAGGTTGGATGGGGCTCTGAGCAGCCTGATCTGGTTGAAGATGTCCCTGCCCATGGCAGGGGGGTGGACTGGGTGACCTTTAAAGGTCCTTTCCAACCCAAAGCATTCTATGATTCTTGCCAGCCAGCTCCTGGATGTCAGGAGCAATACCACCCTGTGGCATCCATCAGGCTGTATTTACCCTCTCCAGGCACTCAGAAACCTTCAGATGATCTCTCTGGGGCTGACACAGTGAAGAGGTGACAGCAGAAAAAAACATCTTGTCTTTTCTCCACTTACAGACCACAGCTGGACCACTGGGTCCAGTTTCAACATCTTGCTTCAAGGGCACCCCAAAGAGCATTCATGTGACTAAAGTCTAATCAGAGGCTGGGAAAACACGAGCTATTGGGAAGCAATTGGTGTCATTTAATCTGGAGGAAGGACAGCTGCAGGAGACACAATAGCAGTCTTCAATTATGTAAAAGGTCATTGCAAAGAGGGGGAGAATGAACAGCTCTTCTGGGGACTGGATAAGAAGTCATGGACTGAAATTACAGCAAGGGAGGAGCAGGCTGAGAGAGTCTTTACAGCTAGGAGAACACAGCCTGGGGCTGAGGGCTGGTGGAGGGAGGGAGGTTTTTAGCCAGGTGTCAGCCAAGAGGGGTTTCATTCCATCAACCCTCTTTTTGGGACAATGAGTGCCTAGCTGAGCTCTCCCAGGCCCTCCCAGTCTTGTTTTCTACTCATCTCCTGTCACACATCCCAAACACCCGTAGTGGTTTGCACTGTGTGTTTGCAGCAAACATCCCATGAGCTGAGCACCACACATTTTAGGGTGACCCAGCTCTGGGATGTGCTAAGACAAAAAAAAATGCGTGCCAGGAGATGCTGTTAGCTGTAGCTGCACTCTTTGGAAAGTCATTGTGAAATGATGGATCTGTTCCTGTGCCTGGGCTCTAAAAGAGCAGAGAAATAAATGGGAGAGGCTGCGGGGAAGAGTTGTACAAATGATTCAGGAGTTAAAACAGCACGTGCTACTGCAAGATGGCTATGGAGATTATTACAGCAAAGGTTAAGAGGCTGTTAAATTGCTCTCTGTGTTTGCCAATGAGGACAGAGAATGCCTGATGTGAAGGGAGGTTTACCTCTAGCTAGCTAATGGCTAGCAGATAACAAGTGCCAGACACTGCTCAAGCTGCAACGAAGCCACGTGTCCTTAACACTGAGGATAACTGGGCACTGCAGCAGATTCTGGAAGGATGCAGAGGTTTCCATTGCTTTGAAGAATTATGCATGGCTCTTTGAAAGCCAGTCACCCTCTTTGATCATACCAGTTCCTCGTGGTCTTAGGAAAATCACCGAGCCCAGGAGCACCTCAAAGTGGGATGAGGGAGTCTCCCTCGCTACCTACTAATGACAGGATGAGAGGAAATGGCCTCAAGTTGCATGAGGGAAGTTTAGGTTGGATATTGGGAAGAAGTTCTTTCCTGAGAGGGTGGTTGGGCACTGGCACAGGCTGCCCAGGGAGGGGGTGGAGTCCCTGGAGGTGTTTAACAAACAAGCGGATGAAGCACTTGAGGCCATGGTCTGGTGCTTAGGGAGATGATGGGATAAAGGTTGGACTTGATGGTCCTGGAGGTCCTTTCCAACCATAGTGATTCTATGATTCTATGATTCTCTCCATGCTAAACCCACTGAGATGCTCTCTAGTCTCAAGGATGGGCAACACAGCGTGGAATCCTCTCCTCCCCTACACCTGGAGGGTTCATCCACTTTGCCATGCAGGTCTGTGCCACCCTGCTCTATGTCTGGGCATTATTTGGAGAAGATCTGTCTGGCACAGGCTGGAGAAGAGCTAGCAATTAATCAGTGGCTAATTGCAGGTTTCATTCCTGAGAAGTCTGTAAGCACTCACAAACCCTGAAGGAATTAGATATTTCAGCATCGTTTCATTTACAGACCTACACGTGTCCTCCCTGCTGCCCTCAGGATCCTTCTCAAGTGTGTTTTTGGTAAGTACAGATGTTGGAAGCTGCAAGAGATGGAAATCCCCCATGGAGGAGGAGAAGGAGGTGGAATTCGCCTCTTCAGGAAAAGCCAGCGGAGAACCAAGGGGCAAAGGGGCAGGGGATAGGACAGATAACAACATAGAACAGCCTTGGTTGGAAGAGACCTCTAAGATCATCAGGTCCAACCATTCCCCCAGCACTGCCAAGTCACCACTGCCCCATGTCCCTCAGCACCTCATCTACATGTCTCTTAAATACCTCTAGGGATGGGGAAATACCTCTAGGGATGGGGAGCACGTCTGTTTTGGGGTAGTGCCACTGCATGCATGTCCTCTTCTTCCCTTGGCATCTCTTTAAACATGGGACATTGGGCTGGGGAGACTTTTGGTCTCAAGCATGAAGTTATACCTATAGGGTAGAGTGGGAGAGAGTGGCCTGGTGGAGATGGGGATGTCCTGGGATGAAGGAGGAGCTTGGACAGAGTACCAGGACTGCAGGGCAGAGCAGTGGGAGATGAGATATGGGGGAGATATTGGGGGATTTGAGCTCTTGGGCAGGACAGATGTGAGCTGTGAGCTGCAGCATTGGTGGGGATTGAGGTAGGAGAGGTGCAGAGTGTTAGCAGATGGTCTCTTACCCATCACATGGTGATGGACATGGACAGGGCTCCTGCTTTCCTCTCTCCCCACTGACACCAGCTCCTCTCTTCTTTCTGGTGGAAGCACAGCAGCCTTGCTCCAACACTGCGGATTAAAGAGCCACGCAGCAAAGTCCTGGTATGAGTTAGATGGAGAAGGACCATCTGTCCTGCTGGGTGCTTTTGCCAGCATTAATTGCTCTGCTCACTTACCTTTCTTACAGCTGACATCTCAGTTTTGAGTCATTCCAGCCCCTCTTTCTCTGCATCCAAAGCCCTGCCACAAAAGACAGGGCACAGCTTTGCTTACAACATCCTAACCAGGTTTTGACTGTGTCCAGCATCAATTAAAATGGAGATGAAACCCTCCAAAAGAAGTCATTAAGCAGTTTAGCAGAGGGTCAGAAAACAGGTCATTGACTTGCTTCACCACAGCTCTGAAACTCTCCTAAGAACAGAGCACTTGAGATTAATTGGGGGAAAAATGGATTGGAAAGTTGCAATTAAGTTGATGTCATAATTTTGGAAAAATCAGGTGCTCTGCTACAGCTGTGGTTCTTCTCTCCCTGCCTTTAATTGGTGTTCCAGTCCCAGTTGGCTCTATTGATAAAATGTTGCCCGTAAGAAAAGTATAATTAGCATTGGTTTAAGATGTACAAACTTTTTAAAGAAAAAATGATTAAAAACTAGACTTACTGCAGCACCTTCCCCCCCCCCCCCCCCCCCCCCCCCACTTTCTAGAAGCTTTGGGTAATTGTAGCATCTCTATGTGAGAGTGAGGTCAGATAAACAGGGGAGAAGAACATGATGCTTAATTGCACAGACACTGGAATAGTTTGGCAGTGACCTCTCAGCTACATCAGTTGACACCAAGGAACTCATTAGCTGAGTTATCATTTAGCCATGAACTGAACAGTGCATGAAAGTTTTTCAGCCCTCTGAAATACAGAGGAGAAAGTGGCTAGAAGGAAACCAGAAGTGGGGAAACCACTGTTGCTGGAAACAAGTATTTCTGCAGGGCAAGCACTGCATTTACCTTGCTCTGCAGAGACAGCATCTGACCAGCACATACAGATTGGATTGTTATAGAATCACAGACTGGTTTGGGTGGGAAGGGACCTCACAGCTCTGAGGTCTCCCTGGAGCCTTCTCTTCTCCAGGCTGAACACCCCAACTCCCCCAGCCTGTCCCCAGAGCAGAGCTGCTCCAGCCCTCAGATCATCTCCTCTGGACCTGCTGTTTTCCAATCAAGCAAGTCCATGATAACAAAATCTAGTGCCTCAGAGGGAAGCAGGTATTGCTCTCTACGCCTCTGCCTGGACTGGCATTTGCAATATGTGCTGGCACCAGGACAAATCTAAGGCCCTGAGCAGGTCCCTCCTTCCCCAGTGCCTGGACAATGCAGCACAGAGCAGTCTGAGGCACCGAGGAGCCGGTGATAGGGAAAAGGGGAGAGAAAATGAGTTTCTGGGCTCCTAACAATGTCACTTTGCTCCCTCTGCACTAGAGACAATAATCCTTCATTGCATTTAAATTCAAGGAGTGAATCTGGCAGTGGTGTTTTGTGGCTCTGATACCTGCAGGCTTGCAGGGAGACTTTCCCTTTGCCCCAGGGGCAATGCCACCACCTCCTTTTGGATGTTTGTACCCTTCAAACCACTCTGCACAGGCATCAGATTCTCCTCTGCCGTCACTCCCTTGAGCTTTGCATATTGAACTCTTTTAATCTTCCGCCAATAAATCACTCCCTTCTAACCCTCACTCATTTCCCACGCTGTCCTCAAAAATCTCCTCAGCGTGGTGACACCCGTCAGGTGCTGAGTTAATTAATAGATGGCAGATCTCTTCCAGCACCAAGCTGCACTTCTGGACAACAACCTGAAAAGTGCAAAGGAAAGAGAAGATGAGGTTTAACTGCTGGGTGGGGCAGCCACATCTGTCCCGAGAGGAAAAGCTGAGGAGCAAGTGGAAGAAGCCTGGATTTATCTGGGAAGTGGCACTGGCCAAAGGGGCCGTAGGCTCGTGCTGGCATACATGTGGTTGTGAGACCAGGCTGGGGGAGTTGGGGTGTTCAGCCTGGAGGAGAGAAGGCTCTGGGGAGACCTCAGAGCACCTTCCAGTGCCTGGGGGGGACAGGAAAGACAGAGAGGGACTTTGGACAAGGGCATGGAGTGACAGGACGAGGGGTGATGGCTTTAAAGTGGCAGAGGGGAGATGGAGATGAGATGTGAGGCAGAAATTGTTGGCTGTGAGGGTGGTGAGACACTGGCCCAGGGTGCCCAGAGAAGCTGTGGCTGCCCCCTCCCTGGCAGTGTTCCAGGCCAGGTTGGATGGGGCTTGGAGCAACCTGGGCTGGTGGGAGGTGTCCCTGCCCATGACAGGGGGTGGGATGGGATGAGCTGTGAGGTCCCTTCACACCCAAACCATTCCATGATCCTATATAGTCATTGCTATTGGTGGAGTCTGGAGAGCAATTCTGCTCACCCTGAAGTAAACACCTACCTACCAGCAGCCCTGTCCTTGTTTGGACCCAGTTCAGCTGCCCTTAGCATCCTGCTTTGCATCCAGGTCTCCTGCACAACTGGGGCATCTCCAGCACCTCTCTGGACACCCATGCATGCCATGAACCCCCTTGCCTCAGTCCAGCTTCCTGTACATGAGCATCTGAAACCCTGTGAGACCTCTGGGGTATCTCAGCCATCTGTCCACTGACAGAGGGACAGAGGACCTATGGGGACATGTGCCATGCTAGGCTGACTGGAGGTCAGGTGAGCTGCAGGAAAACATCTCCTCTTTCAGTGACTGCAGCTGGGAGCTGACTGCCAGCCCCAGGTGGGATGCAGCTCCCTAAGCCCCGGTACCCAGCATCACTCCTGGCCCTGCGGAGTGTCCCATGTCCCCTTGTTCCCTCTGCTGCTCTCTGATATGCCCTGGCAGGTTTTGTCTCACTCTGGGGAGCTGCCCTCACCTCCTCATGGTGCAATGAAGAGATGCATGGGGCTGCAATGAACACAGGGAGCAGAAGGTCAGGGCTGGGAGTCTGATGACATTTCCCCTGCAATATCTCACCCTTGGAGTGATTCCCATTCTCCCAGGACGTTCCCACCTCTCCTTCCTTCAGAAAGAGGAGAGAGCTCAGAGCAGGACTTTGCAGCATGGCTGAGGAGTAAGTGGGTGTCATCTCTGTGCAAGGCCAGGGGTGGGGTAAGGACACTGAAATGGATACTGCCGAGAGGAAGATTTATTAACCTCTTGTTTCCTTTCCTCAGCACTCTCAAAGTCACCTATGTGCTTCTGTATCACTTCCAACAAAGGAGCTGCAGGTGCTGATAACATCTGACATCTCTGATTTACCGACAGACTGCTGGGGAAAGAACGCAGGGGTGAAAGAAGCCAATTCATCCACCTATCCCATGTGGGCAGGTCCTCTGGAGGCTCTACAGAGCTTCCTACCCTTCAGTGTAAATCATCTCACCTCACCTGCATCAGGACCTTCGGGGCACAGCTCTGTCACAACGCTCTTGGCTGCAGGGAAAGTCCCTGCTCGAGCTTCTGGGCAGCATCGCCATGGCCTGGCTCAGCCCTGCCTTCCGTCTCGCGAGGTGCAGCTGGGCAAAGAGGGGCTTCTGCTCTGCAGTGGGGGCCACAGGACAGGGGGGAGGCTGTGGATGAGCTTGCTCCTCATGTCTGCACCACGTGGTTGTCCACAGTGATCTAAATGAGTGGATGTAGCACTTGAGGCTATGGTGTAGTGGTCAGGGGGTGTTGGCATAAAGGTTGGACTTGATGATCCTGGAGGTCCTTTCCAACCGTGGTGATTCCATGATTCTGTGATAAATCTTAGAATCACAGAATTGTTTTAGTTGGAAAAGCCCTCTGAGCTCCCCCAGTCCAACCATTCCCCCAGCACTGCCCAGTGCCCACTGCCCCATGTCCCCCAGCACCACATCTCCATGGCTTTGCAATCCCTGCAGGGATGGGGACTGCCCCCTGCCCTGGGCAGCCTGGGCCAGTGCTGGACAGCCCTTTGGGGGAAGGAATTGTTCCCAATGTCCAACCTAAACCTCCCCTGGCACAACTTGAGGCCATCACCCCTCGTCCCTTGTGTCCCAGACCCTTCCCCAGCTCCGGTGCCCTTCTCTGGACACACTCCAGCACCTCAATGTCCTTCTTGGTGTGAGTGAGGGACCCAACACTGAACACAGGATTTGAGGGGCAGCCTGTGCATGGCTCAGCAAGACACTGACAGGGTGAGACAACCTCAGAAACAGAGAATTCCCATTTTCTAATAAGTTCATTAATGAAAATTGCCCTTACTTTGGTGGAGAGCACCAGTCTGGTGGCTAACTAGCTGACAAGCAATTGTAGGAACATCTGACAGAATCTCCACAGGTCCCTCTAAGATCCCAACTGTTGATCCAAACCTTTTATCCTTTGATGAGTATGAGAGGAGGAACATGTTCACACAGATGTTATCCATATGAACGAGACTGTTGACCTTGCACTTGACAGCTATGCAGGCATTGAGCCCATATATTTACTCTGTGGGCTCGAGATGATGGTCTTCAGAAACAGTGTGTGAAGCAGTTATGCTTCTTTCTGGTAAAAGAGGAAAAAAAAAAAGTCCTTAAATAATAGCAGCCAGGAGAAAAGCTCCATGGAGAGGTCAAGGACAGGGAGTTTTGCTGGGGGCTGAAAGCAACCGCAGAGGCTGAGAAGGTGTGAGCAAAGCTGCCAGGCACTCAAGATGTAAGGACAACTGAAAAAACACTTCCTGCACACTCTGGAGCTGTGGGACAGCTCCGGGGATTCATGACTTGCCAGTACTGAATACCACGCAAGGACTTTCCCTTCAATATTTAAGCTGGAAGCAAAGGATATTTAGGAGGTCCTCTTCTTGGTCACCCCTTCTTTGCAGCTCACCTCTCATGGCAGCAAGCTGGACCAGCAAAACAAAATCATAGAGTTATAGAATAATTTGAATTAGAAGGGACCTTTAAAGCTCATCTAGTCCAATCCCCCTGCAATAAGCAGGGACATCTCCAATCAGATCAGGTTGCTCAGAGCCCCATCCAACCTTAACCTTGAGTGTTTTCAGGGATGGGGCATCTACCACCTCAAAATGATGAAGATTAAATGAAATCCAGCCTGATTTTCAGCAGGAAAATAACTCTAAGAGGGGGTATGACATGCTCAAAGCTGTACTGGGCCAGTGATGGGCTGGTGAGACAAGGGTGCAGGCAGGGTCTAATTTAACCAGCCCCTGAACAAACTGAGCAGGTGCTCACACCCCTACGGGGGAAGAAGATGGGCTCTGCAGGCAAACAGGGTTGTGTCAGCAGCATGCCTGGTTCTCCCATCAATCTTTCCTTCTCTTCAGAAAACAAACCCCAAAGCAAATATTGGCTCACTGGTCAAATGGAGAAAGGAGCTGTCTGGGCATGTCACTCCGGTTTGTGCTGTATTTTTTAAAGAGTTTTGTCCTGATGCCATCAGACAAAGCCAGAAATCAAGTGGGAACATTTCAGGTAGGTCTGGGTAGATGCATGGGAGGTCTTGAGAGGGGATAAGCACGGGAGCTCAGCTGGTGGGAAGCAGGGAAGATGTATGGAAGGAAGGAATAATTATTCATCCTGCAGAAGTTAAGTGCTGTGGCACGGACATGGCTCGAGGCAGCCATCCCATGAGACTCCCACTTCCACCTCTGGATTCATGAGCCCACTGTAGACCCTGAGAGCTCATTGGGCATATCTGCTCTGAGAGGAATGGGGAGGCAGGAGATGTGTCCTCTCCTCCTGGGCCACCACTGCCCTGGACAGTGATGTCAATCTTGGTGTCTCCATTTAGCCTGTTCCCAGTTGCTCTACCACCTGATGTCCCCATCCGAGGTGAGAAGGGGGAGTGGGGAAAAAAGGGAGAAGCCCCATGAGTTGAAGTAGAAACAGATTTAAAGAAATAACAAAACTAATACAACCACCAACATAAAGTGCACAAGGTTCTACTCAGCCTGGTCCTTAGGGTCAGCAGCAGGAGCAGGAGGCCAAGAGGGAGGAGCCCCAGGAGGAGGAACTCCAACCACACTGAGCTCCCTCCTTTTATCATGAGCATGATGAGGTGGTGTGGGACTCACCTGTGAGTCACTGCCTTGAGTGGATCTCCTACTGACTCAGGGATGCTCATGGCTGCTGCATGGCTGGGCCATGGGGCTGTGCCTGGGGAACCAGCATACCTGGTTATATCTTGTTTAGCTGTTTATTATCCAGTCTTACCTTCTGTTTCTCTCCAAGACCCTCATGGCAGATGGTGGCTTCTTCTTTTACTCCAGATAGAGTATTGGGGCAAAACCCAAAGAAAAAGCCTTTTAACAGCTTTGAGGTTGGAAGCTGCCAAGGAGATGGAAGAGATGCATGACTCCTTGCAGGAGTGGGTGGACACCCATAGTTGCCAGTGCATCCTGCTCCGAGGATGCACAGCACCTATATCCCAGATGGGATGTGCATTTGCTGCTTTAACACCAAGATCTTAACCCTTGGCTCCCAAGGACCCTCCTGATCTCTTGCTTTCACAAGTGATCACCATTTTCCACAGAAAACACTATTGTTTTTGCTACTGTTCCCTGCCTCTGACCCTGTTTGCCTTTCTCTGGGTACCCTCCAGCCTCTTACCTAGTGGAGAGCTTTCTTGGCAGTATCTGCTATAGAAATGCTCCTGCCTGTGCACACTGGGATGTTTAAGTGTCCAAGGGAAACTCTTGAGGACTGGCAATGGGACCATCCTTGAGCCCCTCGTTGGACACCACATACCTTACAAACGTGTCCAAGCCAGACACGCACACACCTTCCTCCTGTCCTGACAGTGTTTAACCAGGACAACCCCCCCCTGGCTTCTGGCATTAAAGAGAGCAGCAAATCCACGTGTGCTCTGCTGTTTGTGTTTGACTCTGGCCAATATTTGCAAATGGCTGCAGGACATCTCATCTCTTTAACCTCTGAGCTCTTGCAATCGATGCAGTGATGGTTTACAGGTAGGCTTGGCCCCTGTCTGAAGCAGAGACATGGCTTTGGTAGGGACACTAGGCTGCTCTCCCCAGGGCAAAGACAAAACACAAGCTGAAGACAGACATGGTGATTGGTTTTGTGCCATTATGATATCTGAGTAAATCACTTCCCTCCTGCCTGCAAGGTTTGAGGAGGAGGAGGGAGCAGGCAGCTAAACATCACCTCTGTTCACCATGCAGGGCTGGCAGGTGGGGTCCACCACCCAGGAGGAAACCTCTGAGCTCCTGCAGTGTCTGCTGGGTGGTGGGCTGGGTGCTGCATGGCATCTCAACCAGCACCAGGCACTGGTGTTTAGACAAGGATGGCCCAGGATGAGGTCAGCCCACCTCCACACATTGCATACACCAACCCCTTCACCCCTGTTAAACCTTTTCCACTTGGGTGCTCACCTTTGGTTTGTGTTCACCTCTCACCCCAGCTTCTGAGAGGCACCAGAGCACGATGCGCAGCCTCGGAGCGCTGCAGTGCAAAGCCTGCCCAGGGCATGCAACACCCTCTCCCTCCAAGCTCATTAAACACAGGGCTGCTTGGGTGCTGTGCTTTGAAGGAGGTGGTTTAATCCTTATCAACAGTGGAGAATTTCATCACACCAGCAGCAGTGGTGGAATGGAAGTGCAGAGATACACAATTCATGGCACGGTTCAATAGGTGTGCGGAGCAGCAGCCAGGCTCGCCACCTTGTTCTCCACGCTGAGGATGATGTCAGGTCATTCGGGATTAACCAGACAGGAGGGTTTCTGAAAGCCCTTTGTTCTCCCACACTCCCTCTGCTCACAGCTCTGGTACAAGCTCTGTACCCACAGTTACTTGCTGCTCGGTGTCAGAAAGAAAAGGGCTTATTTACACATAAATGAGAGCGGCAAATCTCCACAATAGGTGCCAGCTGGTGGCAAGGACCAAGGTGTCACTGGCAATTTCCTTCCCTGCTTTGCAAAGGAGGAGATAACCCTCTGCTTCTCCCTCCCTCACCCCACCAGGGCAGGGATACAGGGAGGAATCTACACCATCTCTGCAACCTCATCCCAGGGGACAGCTTTATTCTGGGACTGGGGTGTGCACAGAGAACACGGCAGAGCCTTGGTGCTGTGGGTGCAAGGCATCCCTGAGCATTGCACTGGGCAGAGCCCGTGTAGAAAAGTGCTTAATTCCTGTTGGGGCTTCCCAATTCCCTCTCTTGGGTTCCAGAATAATCATTGACATTCAAAATAAAGCAAATATCTCCTTGTCCTCATTTCATAGATGGGACCTGAAGCACAGTTTGGGCATCTTTTGTCCATTAATGGGGGCGAACTCTGTTTTTTTTTCCCAAAGGAGAGCGTGGGAAGGATGAAAAGCCCCGTCTGGTATCCCCCCCACCCCTCAGCTCCCACTCAAAATACCAAAACAACCTTCCAGGTTCTTCCCAGCCTACCCTGAGGGAGGGGGTTTTCTCCTTTCCTGCTCAGATTTGAAGCCAAAGGCAGATTGGTGGCAAGTCCCTGCAGGGAGGGACAGTGGAGTGGGAAGGGGAGGACACAACACAACCAGTCCCATCAGAGCTTCTCCATCACCCACAGCACTGCTCCCCAGAGATGGGTTCTCTGCATGAGAAAACAGAACCTTCTCCCTATTTTTTTAGTTCCTTTTTATCTCCAAAGGATGCTCAATTCCTTGGGTAGTTACTGAGAAAAACTCCAGCAAACCAGCCAGGCAGAAGTGGAGCTAGCAGGGAAACCTGGCTGTATTTAATCACCCCGAGCCTTCCTGGCAGCAGCAGGGACAGCATTTCATCAGGGAACGAGCTTCCTCCGCAGCAAAAGTAAATTCCTATTAGCACCATTGCTATCTCCAGCGGCTGATTCATTGCAGCCTGCCCAAAGGAGTTCCACAGAGTGGCCAAGAGCGCGTTGAGCATCCTCCCAGCTGGGTGTCTGTTCTTGCTGAGGCCTCGAGAGCCCTCTACTGTCCAGCCAGCCAGCCCCCTGGACTTGTCTCACACGGCCCTGGGAGCTGGCTGGTCCCCACCAGCTCTTGCCACCTCTCTAGAGCCTGAGACTGATCATAGAATCATGGTTGGAAAGGACCTCCAGGATCATCAAGTCCAACCTTTATCCCATCATCTCCCTAAGCACCAGACCATGGCCTCAAGTGCTTCACCCACTCGTTTTTTGAACACCTCCAGGCACTCCACCCCCTCCCTGGGCAGCCTGTGCCAGTGCCCAACCACCCTCTCAGGAAAGAACTTCTTCCCAATATCCAACCTAAACTGCCCTCATGCAACTTGAGGCCATTTCCTCTCGTCCCATCATCAGTCACTGGGGAGAAGAGACCAACACCAGCCTCACCACAACCTCCTTTTGGGTGGCTGTAGAGGGCAATGAGGTCTCCTCTTCTCTGGACTGAATGGTCTGGGGTGGACATGGTCAGTGGAGATCAGGTGTGCTAGGAGGGATTCACCAGGTCCCCAGCAGTGCTGATTTTAAAACAGATTTGTGTGGCCTCAGGACATCTGAGGATGTGGCAAAGGCAGAGAAGGAGACTGGTGGGGCTGTCTGGTGTCCAACACAAAACCCCCCAAAGCCACTGAGGTCCAGCTGCACAAGCACCACGTCCCCTTGTACCCAGGCAGTCTCTACCACTAATCATCTGCAACAGCTACCCTCCAGCCCTGCATCAAAAAGCTGATGAGCCTCTCTGAGCCATCAAAGATCATCTTGGGCTTGGCAGGCACCATAATGCATTCTCCTCTGGATGTGGAGAAAGCTTCCTCTGCAAGGCAAGAATGCTTCTGTCCTCCCCACCTTGCTCCAGCCACCAAGGCTTTCATGGCTGGGAGTCTGTCCCCAGTGTCAAGACTCAAGTGGAGCACTCTCCACTTTGCCTTATGCTAGAAAATCTTAGAAATTAAATATGAATATCAAATACAATGTCTATCTACAGCATAATAAATGTGTATAAAATGCTCATATTACATGGAGAGGTGCTATGAAAATTGGATAATCCATACAATTACCAGCACAAAGGTTGTAATCTCATTCTAGTAATTATATATATCATTTTAGCTCATTGATATACACACAGAATCATCATTATTGCTGTGGTTGTACCAGTGTCACTACAAGTCTTCCCCAATGGAGATGATGGCTAGCTGGAGTGCAGGGCAGGTTTGGCTGGATTCAATAATTCATCTCTCTATAAAACTGGCCTAAATGGTGAGAGAGAGGATTAAACACCAAGCTGTCCCCAGAGCCAAAGTCATTTGCTCATGCTGGCTGCGATACCTTAGACAGCAATGAGACTTACACTGTTTGTTTTATTTGTAGTCCATAAAAGCCTCATTATACAATTCCACTGGCAATACATTATTTATATGTGACACCTCCTTGTTTGGAGTGATTGGCTCCCTTTTCTGGCTGTTTGGGGTGCGTGGGGTTTCTGTCCCTCTGGAGCTGGGGTTGCTCCTTGGGGTTCGGGGTTGTCCTGCTATGTCCAGAGAGACACAGGACAGGACAGAGATGCTCCATCCCCATGGCCAGGACAATTCCAAAGCCCATGTCCCCCCAGCATCAGCAGGAGGATGGCAGCAAGGATGCAAGGGACAACCCCTGTGAGATCCTCTGGCATCTCCTTTCCCCTCTGCAGTGAGTGGATCCTTGCAGAGATGCTTTAGGAAAAAGAAATATCCACATTCCTATGAGAATAACAAAGTTTGCTGTTGTTTCTAATTAGACATGGAGCAATCATTTATTTTTTTTAGGTATATTTTTGTTCAAGTAGGAACAAACTGGACCCCACGGCTGGGGTGACTCACCCAGACAGATGGTAGCAGATAGATTCCAGAGCCAAGATCCTCCCATGCCTTTGCTCGTCCCTCAAACCCCAGTTTGGGGAAGGTGCCTGTTTCTCCATCTCAGCATCACTTAGTCATTTGGGTCGGTGATGAGAGCAGGAAGGGGGTTCCCTATCACGGGGGCAGTGACAGGTCTGATCTCTGGGGATCTCCCTGGAGCACCCCATCAGCCAGCAGGGCTGTGTCCCTGTTGGAAATCGGGGAGGGAGTGTGGAGGGGAAGGAGAGGACGGGGTCTCCTGTACAGGCATTGGTTGCTTCTGCATCTGGAATCCAGTGCCTGCTTCTTGGGGTCAATCACATGTCAGTAATCCAACGGTGCTGGGATCTTGGAAAGCCAGGACCTGAGTCTGGGCTCAGGTTGGAGCAGACATCACTCCTGCAACAGCTCTGAACGTCCAAGAGCTCCCAAACTTGCTAAAAACTCCAGCTCTGCTTGCAGTTTTCCTGGCCAAAGCCAGCTTTTCCTAACAGGTCAAGGACACCCCACCCACTCAAACTGGGCCATGTGCTGGGCCACCTTTTCTGAGCCTCTTGAGTCAACCAAACAGTGGGAATTTTGCCTCTCCTGCCTCTTGCCCTGGCACAGATCACATCCTGAGTGCTAGCCAGATACATCCCACTGATCCCAACTGCAGTCACTTCTCCAGCCTTGCATCACATCCAAGCTCTTGCCTTCACCTGCAGGTGCTGCCTGCTCCATGCCATGAAATTTGCCCTCTCAAATGCTCCTGGAGATCAGTTCTCACCCTTCCTCCTCCTCCTCCTCCTCCCCCTGACCCTGCTCTCCATCACCCACCACCTAGGGAGACCATCCACCTTGTTGTGACTCACAGCTGTGTTTGCACCCCAACCAGCACAAGGTTTTGTGCCTTTCCCCATTGTCCATCCCCAAGGATGCATTTAAAGCCATTAATAAGAGCTGGGATGAGAGTGATGTAAACAAACAGGATATCCCCCCTCTCACCTGGGAGGTCCTGAGCACATTTCCTCAAGGGAAAATGAAGCATATTGCAAACCAGACACTGTTTTGGGCTTTGTCCTGGTTTAGATGTCCCCACACCAGGTGCCACCAAGCAAGAAGCAGGTCTCCAGTGTTGGAACAAGCCTGTGGCTTTGGTGGGGCTGCAGAGAGGAGAGGAGGGAGGGGAAAAGAGGTGAGTGGCCATGTTTTGCCTCCTCTGGATCTTGCTGATTAGCATGCAAAATCTAATGGAACTGGAAGGAGGATCTGCTCTTGTTTGTACGCTGTGATGGATGCTGATGCCGAGGTGGCTGGACTCTGGATGTGGAAATGGAGGGCTGTGGTAATGTGACAAGAATTAATGAAACATAACCAGACTTTCATATAATTAAAAAGAGGAATTGCTGGAAAGATGGCTCATGCAAAACGCTGGGCTGGGGGTGGGCAGGGTTGATTAAAACTGGTGACTGGCTACAAATGATTAGATTAAAATCAATTAACTGTAGAATTGCTGCCTGGCATATGGAAGGATAATTCAGTTACGTAACTGGCAGCGGGATTTGCACTTTGCAAAATGTTGTTTCAGTCCATCAGACCAAGCTTAGGCAATGTGGCCATTTAACAGGGGACACTTCTGATTTTGGGGGTGGGATTCGATAACTCAATGCAAGGAAGGACCCACAGCCCAGAGCTGGTGTCTCAGCAGCAGTGACCCAAGAGCAAGAAAGCCCAAACCCTACGATAGCCTGGTTATTTGTAAATATTATTATTATTATTTGTAAACAGGAGCTCTTTCCATTACACTTTTAAAGACTGGTTGGATTAAGGAAGCATTAGAGGAATTCAGCTCGGGGCTCTGTATTCTCCCTCCTCCCGAGAGCCTGCTGGTGGTGGTGCCCATTAGTGCTAATGCAAGAGCATTAGCACATTGAAAGGATTCCTGTGTTACAGCATCCCTGATGACTTAATTTCTTCTTCCTTCTTTAAACACTGGCAAAAAAAAAAAAAAAAAAAAAAAATAGGGGGATGAAAGCCTGCAGAGTGAAAGCAAATAGCTGCTGGCTGCAAAGTAGCGGTGCCACAGGGTGAGTCTCGACCATTGGTCCTGATCTCCTGCCAGGAGCACTGCAGGTGACCCTGTAACACCTTCCTGCTTTGGGGACTGATGCTTCAAATAAACCCTGCGTCATGTCTGTCTGAGGGAGGCAGCATCAGATCCAGTCCCATCTCTATGGCTCCTCGTGGCACTGTGGATGAGCAACCAGGACTGGAAATAAACCCCTGGAGGTACTGGCCCAAAAAGGTAGTGCTTGCAGACAACAATTTAATAGGTTTTGAAGTTCCTACTGAGATTTGCTCATCTTGGATACGGCTGCACTGAAATCAGAGGTCATACACACCTTGCTTTGAAACAGCAGCTTCTCTGGGTGCTGGTCTGAGCTTCAGTGTGGCCAGAGCAAAGGAGCTCTCACATCACAACATACCTGCCATTGACATTGCTGTGCAGGTGCACATGCAGGGAAAAAGTAGCTTCACATCAGGTATTTCTGGTGAGTCAGGATCCAAGCTTGTTTTGTCCCCAGAGCCTTGAGTTGCACCCTAGAAATGGTCACCAAAGCATCAGAGAGGTGCAGAAAGATGTCCAATTGGTGACATAAATTTGGCCCAATTGCACCCACATCCTCGAGAGGGGAAAGCTGTTGGTCCTGTGACCTGCAGCATGGTCTTTGGGATGGGTCTTTGACCTGCCAGGGGAATAGGAGTGGGCTTTGTCCCTTCCTTCCCCAGAAGATCTGTCCTGGAAGGGCTCTGGAAATCTCCCACACCAGCAAAAATACGTGTGCCTTCTGTAGAAGAGACAAAAGTAGATTTAGGTCAAAAATTACTATGTATAGAGCAGAGAAACATCTCCTGAACCATCTGCCATGCACCAAAGCCAAACTCTGCTTAGAGCCTGCTGAGGCTTTAAAAAAAAAAAAGCTTGACTGGCTTTCATTCAGAGCTTTCAAACCACTTCTGCTCTTTATAAGGCTGTTTAAACATGGCTCCACTAAGCTGCTGTCCATCATAAATAAGCTCTTGATTCTTGATGTCAAGAAAATTAACCCTACTTCTTCCTCTCTACTGCAGGAAGGCTGTGTCTGGCGTGGGAAGAGTTCCTTGGTTCGGGTCTCCATGTCTAACCTCAGCTTCACATCTGCCATCGCCTGCTGTACTCCCCAGAGGTCCTGGGGGGACCTTTACGAAAGGCACAGAAACATTGTGTGTAATGAGATTAATGAGTAATCCCCAAACAGATCCTGCTTATCTGCCCGTTGTCTAGTCTTGTGTTTGGTTACTATGCCTTGGTGCAAAATCCCTCTTTTCCCACCTCTGGAGCCAGCGCGCTCTCCGTGCCTCATCCGTATCCCATCTCTTTCTAGATCTTGGCTGTGAGGGTGGTGAGACCCTGGCCCAGGGTGCCCAGAGAAGCTGTGGCTGCCCCCTCCCTGGCAGTGTTCCAGGCCAGGCTGGATGGGGCTTGGAGCAACCTGGGCTGGTGGGAGGTGTCCCTGCCCATGGCAGGGGTTGGGATGGGATGAGCTGTGAGGTCCCTTCACACCCAAACCATTCTGGGATTCCATGATTCTTGCTTCTTTTTCTCCTTCCTGTGGCCAGCATCAATGCAAAACCATCTGGATGCCTTTCTGGGGACAGGGAAGTGCCACGCAGCTGCACCCCGACGCGTGGCTGCATTATTGCTGTATGAATCCCTCCCCACCACACGGAAGGTCTGCAAATCACCAACACTGCAGCCTTCAGAATGAAGTCTCTTCATTATGGAGAGATGGATAATCATTTCCCTTCCTGAATGAGATGCAGCAGATTTATTGTCCTGACTCAGCCAGCAAGTTTATGTGGAGGAGGTAAGGTCAGAACAGAGTTTATAAACTCTGTCGACATTTCTGCTGTGGGAGGTTTTCTTCTCTCTGACAAAGTAGTTCAGCAATGCTGGTTCCTTGTTTGATGCCTTTAATAGAGTCAGAAGGACACAGATGTCTTGAGATAACTCACTCTTCTGCACTGAATCAAGCAGCGATCCACACCGTGGAAATGTCCATGGTCTCAGGGCTGGTGCTGGAAAATAACTCAGTTCTCCCCAGCCCATGGGTCATACCCAGCCCCAGATCTGGACAAAATCTATTTTCTTTCCTCTTCTGAAATTCTATACATCCATAGATTTTCCTGTTCAGAATCATACTGATTCTGCTCTGCTCTTGTGAGACCCCCCCTGCAGTGCTGTGTCCAGTTCTGGGGTCCCCAACACCAGAAGGACATGGAGCTGTTGGAGGGGTCCAGAGGAGGGCACGGAGATGATCCAAGGGCTGGAGCACCTCTGCTCTGGGGACAGGCTGAGGGAGTTGGGGTGTTCAGCCTGGAGAAGAGAAGGCTCCAGGGAGACCTTAGAGCACCTTCCAGTGCCTGGGGGGTACAGGAAAGCTGGGGAGGGACTTTGGACAAGGGCATGGAGGGACAGGACGAGGGGTGATGGCTTTAAAGTGGCAGAGGGGAGATTGAGATGAGATGTGAGGCAGCAATTGTTGGCTGTGAGGGTGGTGAGAGACTGGCCCAGGGTGCCCAGAGAAGCTGTGGCTGCCCCCTCCCTGGCAGTGTTCCAGGCCAGGTTGGATGGGGCTTGGAGCAACCTGGGCTGGTGGGAGGTGTCCCTGCCCATGGCAGGGGTTGGGATGGGATGAGCTGTGAGGTCCCTTCACACCCAACCCATTCTGTGATTCTCTGATTTCTAAAAATTTGTCAGGAAGCCAAATGATCTTGTTGTGGGTTTGATTTAGATAGGATGATACACTGGGTTGGTTTGGGACTTCTTTTTTTTAATTATAACATGCTTAAATTACAACCCCCAAAAGCAGTTCCAAAGGGAAAAATGAGCCTGTTCCATTTCAGCCTTACAAGAACACTCCATGCTGGGGATTTTTCAATGATTTGTGGAAATTAAACATATCTGTAAAACGATGTTCATTGAATGAGCCCCAATTCCCCTACAGGCACGAGATCGTTATGAACATTTCTGATTAGCTCTTTCACAGATCCATATTTAGATGTAGCTCACATTGTCATGAAAATAGACCCTGGAACCTCTCCTACCAGAGATGGCACAGCTCCAATGGGTCACCTTGTCTCCGTCTCCATCTTTCAGTACCTTGACCTCCCCCACAGAGAAAATCTGTGGTCATTTCAATTCTGCAGTCCCTTATAGAATCATAGAATCATTTTGGTTGGAAAAGCCCTCTGAGCTCCCCCAGTCCAACCATTCCCCCAGCACTGCCCAGTGCCCACTGCCCCATGTCCCTCAGCACCACATCTCCACGGCTTTGCAATCCCTGCAGGGATGGGGACTGCCCCCTGCCCTGGGCAGCCTGGGCCAGTGCTGGACAGCCCTGTGGGGGAAGGAATTGTTCCCAGTGTCCCATCTAAACCTCCCCTGCCACAACTTGAGGCCATCACCCCTCATCCTATCACTTGTTCCTTTGGAGAAGAGATCCCCTCCTTTCAGGGAGCTGTAGAGGGCAATGAGGTCTCCCCTCAGCCTCCTCTTCTCCAGACTGAACCCCCCAGTTCCCTCAGCCACTCCCCAGCAGCCTTGTGCTCCAGACCCTTCCCCAGCTCCAGTGCCCTTCTCTGGACACACTCCAGCACCTCATTGTCCTTCTGGGAGTGAGTGAGGGGCCCAACACTGAACCCCGTCTCCTCCAAGCTAAAGAGACCCAGCTCCCTCAGCCTTTCCTCACAAGGGAGATGTTCCACTCCATCACCTCTGTGGCTCTGCGCTGGACTCTCTCCAGCAGTTCCCTGTCCTTCTTGAACTGGGGGGCCCAGAACTGGACACAATACTCCAGATGTGGCCTCACCAGGGCAGAGTAGAGGGGGAGGAGAACCTCTCTCCACCTACTAACCACCCCCCTTCTAACACACCCCAGGAGCCATTGGCCTTCTTGGCCACAAGGGCACATTGCTGGCTCATGGTCACCCTGCTGCCCACCAGGACCCCCAGGTCCCTTTCCCCCACGCTGCTCTCCAACAGCTCAGTCCCCAGCTGACACTGCCACATGGGGCTGTCCTTCCCCACATGCAGGACTCTACACTTGCCCTTCTTAGATTCCATTCCATTTCTCCCCACCCAACTCCCCAGCCTGCCCAGGTCTCTCTGGATGGCAGCACAGCCTTCTGGGGTGTCAGCCACTCCTCCCAGTTTGGGGTCACCAGCAAGCTTGCTGACGGAGCACTCTATTCCCTCATCCAAATCACTGATGAATATATTGAATAGTACTGGTCCCAGTACTGACCCTGAGGGACTCCACTGGATACAGGCCTCCAACTGGACCCTGTCCCACTGACCACAGCTCTCTGGGCTCTGTCCTTCAGCCAGGTCACAATCCACCTCACTGCCCCATCATCCAGACCACACTCCCTCAGTTCAGCTGCGAGGATGCTGTGGCAGACTGTGTCAAAAGCTTTACTGAAATCAAGACAGACCACATCCACTGCTTTGCCATCATCTATCCACTGGGTTATGTCCTCATAAAAGGCTATTTATAGACCTCCTGGAACACCATGTGGGAAATAAACACCTGACACCTTCCAGTTTGATGTTTGCTGATGATACTCCAGCAACTTCGTGTGAACAGCTCAGCCAAGGAGAAGCACACCTCCCTCCAGATGGTGGGAGCTGCTGTCAGCTCAAACAGGGGAAACACACCTGAAATGAAGACACAAACTGGCATGTGGCAAGGTAGACACTGAAATTATTTGTGACTGGTGAGGTCTGTCACTACCTATGAGCAACAGCCCAGTGATTACCTGCCATAAACCAGCCCCTGCTGAACTTAATTGCAAACCTGATCTAACGTGTTCAGAACAAGGCTGTTGGCAGAACAAGGGGACAGGTGGCTGCACAGGAGTGCCAGCTAGCTCTCAGGGGTTAGGGAACACCAGGTGTCTGAGGACTGCAGGAGGTCCCATGGAGGTTGTCAGGTCCTGGGTAAACACAGGGCTGAGCCAGTGGTGGTGGCTTTGAGTTGGAAATGCAAGGGGTTTGGTGCAAGCTCAGCAGAAGCTCTTGACAGAGCTCCTCTTCTTGTCTTTCTTCCATCTAGGGTGACCAAGAAGCAGAAATGAAGCAAAGCTTGGTTCTACTTTTGTCCTGGGAGTTGTGGTCAGCATGCACTTGGGCTGCTGGGTGAAGCATGGGGCTGTGATTTCCCACCATGATGCCAGGGATGGCCTGTGGTGATCAAGAAAACACTATACCCTTCTGACCACCTGATGTGCTGGGCTGTAATTTCTGCTTTCTCCTGCAGATGTTTGACTCCACACCAAGTCTGAGCCTTCAGCACTGCTTCCAGAGCACAGATGCAGGTAATCATACCATGATCACGATACCATCATTAGGGCAGGTCTCATCCAAAAGAAGTAGCCACAGCTGCACAAGTCACCCTGTCACCAGACAAATGCTTGCAGAGAAGACCACATGTGTGAGGAGAAGCAGAGCTGCAGCCAAAGATGTCAGCACCCATCTGAGATCATAGAATAGCCTTGGTTGGAAGAGACCTTGAAGATCATCAAGTCCAACCATCAACCCAACACTGCCAATTCACTGCTAACCCATGTCCCTCAGCACCACATCTACACATCTCCTAAATACCTTCAGATGTCCTCCCATGGCAACCTGGCTGCACAACTTGTTTAAATAACCATGATGAAAAAGTACAAGTCTTCTTCTTGCTACTGTCTTCACATTCCTGCAGAAGGCAAGCTTCCCCAGGTTTCTTGGCCAAGCCTCCATCCCAGGAGGGAGGTCCTACCAGAACTAGCTGCTGCCCATGGCCCCATACTTGAAAACATACCCATTTCACACATGGCTCGAAACTCCCATCCATCTCTGTCTGGTGTGATGGCTCACAGCAGCAAACAGCCACCCAGCAGGAGATGGGGCAGCCTGGAAAGGTTCTGTTCATGGAGATGTGCCCATCTCCCCGAGCAGATAGGCTCAACCTGCAGGTTTGGGGACCACAACCACTCCCTAGCCATGATCACAAACCTGTTCCCCCATCTGGGAATGTGAGTAAATGAAAGTCACTCATCCAAGCCATCTGTGGAGCAGAAGGGAAGGTGCTGGTACAAAAGGGCTCACTGTGAGTGCTACCCAGCTCCAACTCTTCTCTCTTCAGAGAGAATAGGTACTTTATGGGATGGAGAGCAACCCCCCAGTATGGTGACTCACCAGCCCTTCTGTTACACTTCTTATTTACACTCCCCAGTGCTAATGTTGTGATACTTAATGGCTCATAAGGCACTGTTTCATCTTCTAAATATACACCCCCCTTGTATTGCCTGAACTGCCTTCGTTATATCACGACCTGACTGCAGGCATCAATCACAGCTGTGATAAACAGACACTGCCCTAATATCATTTCACAGGCTGTGAAGAGTCTGATCTTAGCTGTGCTAGAGCCAGATGGAAGAGGGAGTGTGGAATAGAGACTTGCACTCTGTTAAATATATGTGACATTTAATTATGATTGCAATAGCTTCTCTCTCATCCAGGGTAACAGGAGACTGAATTCTGCAAATAAGAGGAAAAACATAGATAATACAAGCTCTGCTGTTTCCAGAGCCAGCCTGGGCATTCACCAGTGCATTCTGCAGCATAACCCTGTGCCCAGAGGATTTATTGCCTCAAATGCTGCATCACACAAACACAAGAAGCTATTTGGGTTCAGAAATAACTTACCTGAGCCCCTGATCAGTGCATCCAGCTTTGTAGCCCTTCTAGGACGTGGTGCATAGATCTCCAGGTGGTCTGGCCATGGAGGCCTCCAGAGCCATGCAAAACTGCTGGGAGCTTCTGCATCACCTCTCCAGGCTGGGGCTGCAGCGTAGCCAGACCTGAGCAGGTCCCAGACAGAATCACTGCATTTAGGCAGAGAAAATCAACCTTCCTGGACTCAAACCAGCATGTATGTCTCTCACCTGTGACAAGGTTTAGCTTCAAACGAGATGAGCCACCCATGGACAATGAAGGGGCAACTGTATTGCAGTTATTTCTGTTGCTGCCAGTGCTGAGGAGCCAGCCTGGGGACTCGATCCCATCACTGAGTGCTGTGCAAATGCTGGATAGAAAAGCAGTGTAGGTAACGTCCCAGATGGATGGAGGTGGCATCTGCAGTCAGGTGGAGCTACAAGGGGACAGTTTTGGCCACTGGTGGGAGCATTGGTCATATATCCCTGAGAATTCAGATGCTGTCAGGACTTCAGGAGGCATCACAGCTCACGACTCATCCAAGGAGGGACTTAGAAGAGACCAAGAATGTGACTGAACAGTGAGGGAAAGCATGGAAGAAAGCATAGAAGAACTCCAGAAACTCAACCATGTCCACCCTCTCCCAGGCCAAGCTGAGCTAAGCTTTCCATGCTGGAGAAGCAATGGTATGGGAAGGGAGGATGGACAACAAAGGGGCTTAAACCCAGGAGGAGCAGCTCACAGTGCTTTGGGGAGGCAGAGCTGTCAAAGCAGAGCTTTGGGAAATGGTGCAGCAGCATATGGGTTGGCTCAGGCATGATGCACCCTAATTGCTGCTAGGAAGGGGTGCAAGATGATAAGACCATGGTGTGTTTCCAGATGGTGGGGAAAGTTGTTGCAGGGCATGAGTATGTGAGAGCAGGGCACTCCTGGAGGTGAGAACTCAACTTTCCTGTGGTCTGGGGCCACAAACCCCTGAGTAAAGGGTGATACTTTCTCTGAATAGTATCTTGAATTAGTAATATAGCTCTTGACTTCTTTGGTTTAGGGCAAAAGTGGGAGCAGTGACCTCTTGTCTCCCAGCCTGCCCCATCTCAGTCACCTGCTTGCAGTAATGTATTTTTAATGAGAAACTGGGTACTGGGTAATGGAAAGGAGCATGCAGCTAAAAATCTTATTGATGAGTTTATATTTTGTACTGATATCCCTTGTTAAACTGAGGTCTTTTTTTTTGCCAGGTGGAAAGCATGAATATCAGTAAACAGAAGCCCATTTAATACCAGACTTTTAGCAATGGATAAGTCTCTATTCAGCTCTTAAATTCTGATAATGATCTCTTCCCCAAAGCCCTTTCTTTCCAAAATAATAAAGCCCTTTTCTCCAACAGAGCTGAGCTTTTAGGCAGCAAATGCTTGCGTTGCGGGCGGAGGGTACGTAAACTGGAGCAATTTGTTTCATGCCTGGAGGAATATTTCTTTTCTGGCAAACAAATGTCAGAAAGGCAGTGTGTGAAAATACAGTTTTCCCACACATGGGCTGCTTTCCCTTCCCAGCCAGCTCCCCTCTGCCCTTGAACCCCGCAGACTGGAGAAGAGGAGGCTGAGGGGAGACCTCATCACCCTCTACAGCTCCCTGAAAGGAGGGGGTAGCCAGGGGTGTCAGGCTCTTCTCCCAAGGAACAAGCGATGGGATGAGAGGAAACAGCCTCAGGTTGTGCCAGGGAGGGTTAGATGGGACACTGGGAACAATTCCTTCCCCCAAAGGGCTGTCCAGCACTGGCCCAGGCTGCCCAGGGCAGGGGGGGAGTCCCCATCCCTGCAGGGATTGCAAAGCCATGGAGATGTGGTGCTGAGGGACATGGGGCAGTGGGCACTGGGCAGTGCTGGGGGAATGGTTGGACTGGGCGAGCTCAGAGGTCTCTTCCCACCAAGGCTCTTCTGATTCTAAATTCCTATCTCCTTTTGGAGCAGGTGTGACATCCTATTCATGGCAAAGTGGAGACAGAGAGGAATTCTCCATAGCACAAGGGAGAGACATCCTGGAGGAGCTTTTCCCATACAGGAGGTCATTAAACCCAGCCTGTTCCCAAAGGTATCCACGCCTTAGGTGACCCTCTGAATATAAGATAAGCTTTCTCTGACCATAAGGTAGCCAGATCATAGAAGGTGAGGGGCCAGGACTGTTGTTTGTCACCCAAGGGCACAGCATCTTGCATGGGAGTGACTTGAGCACAGCAGAGACTTTGCAGTGGAGCTGCTAAAAACCAGTGTGATGGGGAGAAATAGCCCCATACCCTCGTATTGGGTGTTGCCTGTGCTGGTTTTCCCTGGCTTGATGAAGCAAAGTTTCCCCATTACCATCACACTAGAGCATACTGGAGGATCAGAACAATACCCAGAGTCAGAAATAAATGGGTTGAATAATTTAGTGGGCTCTGGAACACGGGAATGGCAGAGCTCATTGCCAGAAATAGGAAATCACAGCTAATAAAGGCATGTGACAGCAGAAAATTCATTAAGCATTTTTTCAGACAAGGACATTTCACCACTCACAAAAAAAAAATAAAAAATTAAACTAGAAATGAGGGAAATTTTGTTCTGCCGATGGGTTTTTTGATAGGAACAATATAAAAAGCTGAAGAAACATTTGATTAAAGATTGGAAGAGAAAAAGCTATAAAAAAAATGAAAAAACCAATCTATAACGTTCATTTCAATTCTCTGACTCCCAAATCCACTCCTTTGTGTCTTGCCTGTGTACACGAGCCTGGGGGTGGTGACTTTTGGGGTGCGATGAATTCCTAACCCTGAAGATAGCTCACACCTGGGGGGTCACCCTGCTTGGGGTTGGAAGGTGGGCACATGAGTCTTGGAGCCATCATGTCCTTCTGGAGCCCTGTTCTGCTCACTGTGATTTATCAGGTGTCATCTCCCTCCATCCCTGTCCTTCCCCAAGCTCCTTGCTGTCTCTGCAAGGGAGGTTTTGCAGGTGTGCTACCACTGATGCACCCTTAGAGACGTGGGTTAGCCTCAATCTGTGCTGAGCAGAGCCACACTCTCTCCCACATCTTGCAGAAAATACAATAGAGAGAGCAAAGGAGCTCAGCTCTTTATCCCCCACCCCCAGTACATCTCACCTCCTTCTTGGTGGTAACTTAACCCAGAGGCTGTTGATGCTTGTGGTTGTTGACTAAGGTCAGCAACGCAAGGGACACATGTTCCTCCTTCTCCATGGTGAGAAAGTCCTTCATGAAATCACCCAAGATCTCCCTCATCCAGCAGCTCACCATAGCCCACTGCCATCAAGGTGAATTGTGCTGGTGACATCCCCATGACCATAGCTGTCTGTCCCCAAGGACAGGTGCCCTCTCCTAGCAGGACCAGCTGCACCATTTCCCACTCTTCAGCTGCCTTGGAGATCTCCAGGTCTCTCATTTTTCCATGCCAGGCATAACAACTCCACAAAAAAAAGGATTTAAAAGCAAACAGGGAGCCCACCTATCCCACCCACCCTCCCTCGAATGGGTGGGCAGTGTCTGCCAGCTTTCCCAGCCCACCCAGCTTCCCTTCTGCACTGGCAAAGCTCCTTCCCTCAGCTCTAAAGCAATCCAAGTCCTTCTCATTTCCCGTATTCCTGGGCTGATTCCAGTCCCTGTGGTTGCTTCCTAACAACTCCCTTGCCAGATTTCTTCCTTTCCCTTCTAGTTCCTGGAGGTCCTTTCCTATCCTCACCCTCTGCAAGCCAAACACCAGAAAGGTCATCATCTCACAAGCACCTACAGCATGTCCATGGACACCCAGGAGGACCTGGGGATGGCTGGGGAGAGTGAGGGCACCCATCAGCTTTGGTGTTTACTTGGAAATAAAGGATGGGTTTGAAACCCTTCAAACCCAAGACTCCCTGACACCATGATGGAGCTGACAGCCACCCATCACCTCAACCCTGCTCCTCTGTGTCCCTGATGTTAATAAAACACACAGTCCCCCCCCATCCTAACAGCCCAGGTCCAACCTGATTGCCTCGCTGAGCCCTTTTAGCTCCTGAGCCGCCTCTGTGAGCTCCCGTGGAGCAGCCGTGCCTGGGTCAGCTTCATCCTCTTCCTCCCACGCTGGCTACAGGGATCTCTCTGCCCTGGGATGCCCACACACTGCCATTCCCCCTCTGGGATGGCACAGCCCCAGAAGCCATGACCGTTCCCCGCTGGGATGTGTCTCAGGAAGAGGGAGGTATGGCTTTTCCCCTCCAGATGATGGCCCTGAGACCAGACATCAACCCAAGATGATGGCCCTGAGACCAGACATCAACCCAAGATGATGGCCCTGAGACCAGATATCAACCCAAGATGATGGCCCTGAGACCAGACATCAACCCAAGATGATGGCCCTGAGACCAGACATCAACCCAAGATGAGTCCCAGACAGCGCTTCAGTCCTCAGGGGGGTCTCAGGTTTATCTGCAGAGGCTCAGCATGTGCAGAGGTGTTTGCCAGCAGGGTTTGGATGAAGAGATGCCATCAAGCAATCAGTTTCCAATGCAGGGCATTGAGTGTCTGAGGCTCCTCGACAGCACCTCACAGCTCCTTTTTCACCTATTATTTCTCCATTTGCTTGTGCCTCTTTTTTTTTTATCAGTAGCTCTCCCTGCTCTCCCATGACCTCCATCCCAACTGCCAACACCAGAGAGCCCAAGGGATGCAGGACCCATTCCCTATGCACTATGCATCTATATTTACCATCAGGATGTATGCATGTGTGTCCCAGCTCAGTCCCTTGATGCTTTGGGGATGTTTTGACACACATCTCACCTCCCAGGAGCAGAGCACTGATGTCCCCTGAGTGCAAACTCGCTGAGAACTTGTTAACAGGAAAATCCCTCGTTAAGTGCAAAGATCTTAACGATCCTTCTCAAGGTGCCAGGGGATTTACTGGCAGAGCTAGCAATTATCCACACTGTATTATCCCACTGCTGTGGGAAAGTTTCTCTGTGTCTGTCAGATGTTATCACCCTTTCTCCTCTCTCTTGTCCTCTTCTCACCCACAACCTTTCCTCTGAGCCTGTGACTCTCTAAATTTACTTCTAGTTCCTGGCTTTAAACATGAGGACAGGACATTTGTACTCCCCTTTCCCTCTCTGTGTTTGCAAACTCCACCGATTGCTCCTGACATTTAAAAAGAAATAAACAAACCAGGCTAAAAGCTTCTGGTCCTTACAAGAATAATGAATACAAGAGCCTGCCTGTGACCAAACTAACTGATGTTTGCAAGAAAAATAGATGTGAATGATCCAGAGTGCTTGCTAGCAGCCTTTTAAAGACACACCAGAGCAACCATGGGTTAGAAACGAGACGTGGTACAATTAGACTAGACAAATGGCTGGGAAAAAGTCACCAAAACCCAGGAAAATGGGTCCTCTAGGAGCAACAGCTTCTGCCTTCGCAGTGAGAGGAGTGGAGGAGCTTCACCTCAGGTGGGGCCATGACCTTCTAAGAGGTGGTGGTTTGTGGAATAGGGATGAGGGGGAGGTTTAATTGGTTGCAGATTTATTATTTGGGCTGGTCTGAGGGAAAATGACAATTTCTGTCACGCGGGGAATTCCGACACCCACCTTCATCCCTAATGGAAATGTCAAAACAGAGAAACTCCCCGTGGAGCAGAAGGACAAAATATTAAGCAATATCAGAAAGTCTGGGGTTTGCTTATTTGGGCCTAAATGAAATGGGTCTGACTGCTGCAGCAAGTCACAGGAGTAGAAACTCAGGTGCTTCAGAGCTTTTCTGAGCTTTTCTCTATTTTTCAGAGCACACAACATCATCACATGGAGCTCCCTGCAGGCCAGTCAGGTCCCCCTCCTGGTCTGCAGCAGGAGATAAAGAGGAGCACCGAGCTCCTCAGCTCCTCTGATGTCCTCACAGCAAATGTTGCTGATAAATGTCAACCCAACCCAAAAAACAAAAGGGCTGTGATTCAGCAGGCAGAAATAATTCAGTTTGGGTCACCTCAGCCTGCAGTGAAAAACTTCATTTCTCTTTCCATGCTAAAAGTGAAAGCATTCCAGCACACCACAAAACTCCCCAGGGATGGACGGGATGTTTCCATCAGAACCATCTCTGGTGGCACCGTGGCTGAGGGGCTCTGCAGGCTGAGCTGCCTCCTGTCCCCAGGGCTGTTGGTGGGCACAGGGCATGATGTCTACATGCACTTCTTTGGCTTTCTCCTGAATGGTGGCCCAGCACTGCCCAGTGCCCACTGCCCCATGTCCCTCAGCACCACATCTCCACGGCTTTGCAATCCCTGCAGGGATGGGGACTGCCCCCTGCCCTGGGCAGCCTGGGCCAGTGCTGGACAGCCCTGTGGGGGCAGGAATTGTTCCCAGTGTCCAACCTAACCCTCCCCTGGGGACAGGACAGAGGAGGCTGCTCTGGGGGAGCTGGAGTCCAAGCAATCCAAACCTGTGGACTTTCCATCCCTGGAGATGTTCAAACCTGGGCAGCACAAGGTCCTGAGCAACCTGAATCAGCTGGTCCTTCCCTGCCCTCTTCAGTGTTTCTGTGATGTGCCCATTGGGGTCCCTGCCAGGTTCCCAGAAGATGGTGGTGCCCTGGGCTGGAGATGGCACCTGAGTGTGTGCAGCACGCAGCAGCCCCAGCCAGCACACGTAGGCTTCCTTCGGCGGAGGCACTCGGTGGAAAGGACAAACCAAGCTGGTGTGATCTGGGTGGAAAGTGTCATGTGGCTCCCATCATCTCCTGACAAGTTTGGGACCTTTTCTTTCCCTGGTGCTGGATGGGCTGTAGATCACTGGAGTTGGGTTTTTTCCCTGTAACTGAGCAGCTTTCTTTTCAGCCAATGCTGAGCTCTTCGTTGTGTGCAGCCACCAAGAGTAGGGTGAACTGGCACGAGCTCCACAGCACCCCCAGCCCCAAGCAGCTCCAGTCTGCCCTCACCTCACATGGCCCTGGAAACTGCTTCTGCCAGAGTGCACTGCTGTATGCCAGGGAACAGCAATGGTGTTTTTCACTTTTAAAGACTTTATTTGAATCCAGAGCCATCCCTCCCTTCGGGTGGGTTCTGGTTCAGCTCTCCTTTCCTGCCTTGACATACAAGTGACTTAAAGGTCCTGGTTCAAAGAGGTCTCTTTGTTTTCCCTTCTCCCCACAGGACCTGAGCAAAGACAAAACCTTCTGACACTGCAGCAAGTCTTGACCTGGAAACCAGCAAGAAAATGCATTTTGCATGAAGCTGGTGCCTTGAAGGATCAATTACAGGCATTGGAAGGAAAAGTAGGGGGAGGAAGCGAATGGTTAATGTCCCTCTCTGAGCCAGTTCCCTTTGCAAATAGCTATTTGCACACTGATGGAGGTGGAAATGAGAGCTCTTCATCAGCAGTCAGCCAAGCAGCTTCTCCCCTTGGTGGAAATTTCTAATTTCTAAGCAAGGCTGGTGCTGTGAGTGTAATTTTCCCAGTGCTGCTGTTGTCACAGGGCTGGTCTGACCCATCTCAAAGCATTTCCTCTGTAGAACAGGACTGAGGGGATGGGTAAGAGCTGGGCACTGCTTGCACTGGAGGCTTTGGTGGTGGTTCCCATCACTGGCACTCAATGACACCAAGTGGGTGATGTCTGCTCCATCCCCCTGCCTGAGCTCAGGGTGGACTGGGGCAGTGCAAAGGCATGTGCTGGCTTTATCCAGGGACTTGAGCACCTGCAGGCAGTGGGGATGGCACAGCCCCAGGTCTGGGCAGACCAGGAGCTTCTTGGGCCTTCCTCTGCATGGACACTGCTCCCATGACTGTCAGTCTTTACTCAGGAGCTTGAACATCAGAGTTTTGGGGAGCTAAATGCTTTGGGGCACCCTCCCTGCTGGGAAATGCAGTGCAGAATATGGATTTATTGCTGCTCTTAAGATGCACATCACTCCTTTCTCTACCTCCTGAATCCTCCAGGGATGATGCATCTCCAGGGTTGTCCTCCTCCCTGCTCGGTGCTTCTCCCTCACTGCTCCCTGCCTCATTCCCTGCACTGAACATATGTCTCAGCTCTCTACCTTGTTTGTGATTGCAAACACACCAGTGACCCTCTGGGGCTCACCACCACAGGGGCTGGAGAGAGGAGAGCAGAAGAGTTTGATCTGTCCTGGGAAGCAAAGGATCTTGCAAGTGCTTCTGCATCCCATGCACGTAGTGATCCTCCAAACTGCTCTGCAGAGGCTGCTGGCTCTCCATCAGATAATGAGGATTTCCTGCTTGGGTTATCAATAACTCCAAATAGCTTCTGAAGAGTTCCCCCTCACGCTGCCTCAGAAACACACCAGGCTTGTTCAGCACCAGGAGTGACACCGAGATGTTTTCAAGGACCATGTGTGAGCTGGATGCTTCACAGACTTCTTTCTTTGATGACAGTGTCCCCAGGTCTGGAAAAGGGTGGGATGCCCAGGACAAGACCAGGGAAGGAAAAGCAGCCTCACCTAGTACCTGCTCTCACTAGCAGATGCAAAGCAAACTGACAGGACTGCTAAGCAGGGAAATTCAGCCTGGAGAAGACACACCAGGATATTTCATGATGCCTTGCTGAGGCCAACACTGGAAATGATGCTGCACTCACCAGGTAGACAGAAGGGAGTCACCCCATCCTCCTTCATCCCTGTGTGCCATCAGAAGAGGATGGAAGGAGATGCTTATGCAGGAGATCACAGCATAACCTTGTTTGGAAAAGACCTCTAAGGTCATCCAGTCCAACCATTAACCCAGCACTGCCAAGTCACCACTGCCCCATGTCCCTCAGCACCACATCTACACATTTCTTAAGTCCCTGCAAGGATGGGCACTCCACCACTGCCCTGGGCAGCCTGTGCCAGTGCTTGATAACCCTTTCAGTGAAGAAATTGTTCCCAGTGTCCAATCTAAACCTCCCCTGGCACAACTTGAGGCCATCACCCCTCATCCTATCACTGTTCCTTGGGAGAAGAGATCCCCTCCTGTCAGGGAGCTGTAGAGGGTGATGAGGTCTCCCCTCAGCCTCCTCTGCTCCAGACTGAACCCCCCAGTTCCCTCAGCTGCTCCCCAGCAGCCTTGTGCTCCAGACCCTTCCCCAGCTCTGGTGCCCTGCTCTGGACACGCTCCAGCACCTCAATGTCCTTCTTGGAATGAGTGAGGGGCCCAACACTGCACACAGGATTTGAGAGGAAGCCTCACCAGAGATGCTGCTCCCCACAGTCCATCCTGCTTTCACCAAACCCAGTGAACACAGTATTTCTGGAGGGATGAGTGTTGGATTTGTGCTGCTCCCCAGCCCCGCAGGCGATCCCCCAGGGCTGCTGTTTGCACAGCAGAGTGCCTCTGGCTCCGGATGGGCAAGGGCTTCCTCCAACAACGATCAGACCCTTCCTCCACATAATATCCAATCTACCTCATCTTTCCCTGGACCCATCAATGATGTGCAATTTTCTCCTCTCCCTTCAGTTTGGCAATTGCAAACAAGTTTGTTTTGTTTTATCCAGGCTAGTGGTCTGCAGCAGAGCAAGAGGAAAGCACCTGCTCTGGGTTTGCTGAGCTGGGAATGGAAAGCTCAGGCAAGCATCAGCTGGGCAGCCAGGTCCAGGGAAATGCATTTCATGGACTGCTCTGTGTCACACGATGCGTCTGGGCTCAGGGACAAGATAGGAACAGACCCAAGGAGAGGAGAGGTGCCATCTAAGGGTGTCAGTGGCTCATGGTTTGAAAGATATGGAGGAATATGAAGGGACATCGGTCCCTCACTCTCCTGGACAACCAGGACCATGAGACCACACACCTGGACTGTGACAAGATGCATTATGAAATCTTGGCTTAAGACAGCAGCTCTGGGAGTCAGGGGATTACGTGAGAAGAGCAATGACCATGCCAAAACTATCATTCTCTCTCTCTCTCTCCTGCTTTCAGAGGAAAGCCTGAGAGCACGAGACACAGGGGTCACAAATCAGAAGTCAGCAAGAATTATTCCTCCAGGCCTGGCTGGTAGTGGCAGGATATGCTGCCAACTCCTGCCTGCGCCTTTGGGGAAATATTGGACACCAAAATTTATTGTCCAGTGTTCCCAGGGATGCCCAAGGTCACATCAAGACTCCAGAATGCCCTGAGAGCCCAGCAGCTCTGTGCCATCCTTCTCTGAAGGCAGGTAGGGAGCACTTGATCCTGGCCCCAGCACACCAGAGCAGATGGGCCAACACCACGGTCACCCTGCCTAGCTTTGTCCTTCTTGATTTGTCACCTGAGGAATATTCCTTAATTTTCTGTCTGGAAAGCTCTTTCTGGTCCCTCCTGCAGCTGGCACTTGGACTTCATCCCCCCAGGTCTCATACCAAACCTTGTTTTTCATCTCTCCAGCCCCTTCCTACCTCTCCACTCACCAAAAGGCAGACAAAGCCTGAGGGCATGGAGCCCAGCAAAGTCTCTGAGTGAGGTGGACCAATAAATTATTCACCCAGGATCCCTTAAGTGCTGCCAGCTCCCTTCCTGACAAGAAGGAGCTTGTCCAGCAGCCTCTTTCCATCATTCTTAGTGCCCAGCTAAATAAAGCAGCAAGAGGCATCACATGCACCCACGCCACACTGAGGTCAGGCTTGATGCTGAAGAGCATTCCCAGAGCACTACAGCAATGCAGTGAAGAGAACCTCAGGCTGTCCCCAGCACTGCTGGTGGCACCTGTGCCAAGCCTGGCTGAGACAAATAGACCTGGTCCACCTGAGAAAGGAAAACTGCAGGCAGCTCCATCACAGATGGGTCACAGGTTAGAGTCACCTAGGCTGGAAAAGACCTCTAAGATCGTGGAGTCCAGGCATGAACCCAACACTGACAGTGCTCAACTGCACCACATCCCTGAGCGCTGTGCCAGCACGGCTCTGACACACCTCCAGGGGTGGGGACTGCCCCCCTGCCCTGGGCAGCCCCTTCCCATGGCTGAAGCGTTAACATCCAGGTAAGAAAAGACCTCTGATGTTTCCATCACCACCAAGACTCCCCTTGACCACACGAACCCTCATGCATCAGACCCCAAGAGTAAAGGGGGGGATGGCAGCACCAAACACATCAGGTTTGGATCAGAGAGGAAAAGTGGCCAGATGCCTCTTTAAGCTCTTCTGGTCTCAGCATGTGTTGCTTCCAAAATGATCTTGGCAGAGTCACATGGACTTAACAGAGAGCAGAGCTTAGCCCCTGCATGTCCAGCTGAAATATATATTCAGCTCTTTGACTTCACTAAAAACTTGGGTTGTTTGGGTTTTTTTTTATTTTCTAGGCTAACCACCTAGCTGGTAGGAAAGAAGCACAGCTAAAAACAGAGACAAGAATTTTCCAGAGCAGGTACATTTAAATGTAACCCCCCAGGCCATAAATCAAAGTTTAATCCGACACGAGAGCACAACTCAAGTTCTCATCAGTTCACCTTCCTTGGTTACACACGAACATGAATATAAAGGGCTCTTGATTTATCCAGCCTGGAGAAGGTGCACGGTGTTTCTTTTAATAGCTGATGCTTTATCTATCAGTTCCCCACTCCCCCATGTCTATTCCTGAGCAGCTGATTAAAATTTATCAAGAACTGTACTCCACCACGAAGCAGACCCACTTCCTATTACAGTTCTAAACTGAACTACAGTTCTTTTATCAAGGGAAACACAAATATTTATCAGCCCCTGGATACATAGACAGGAAAATAAAACATTACCATTTTAAAGCTCCTTTTCATTGCTGCTTTTTTTATGCCACCTTGCTGACAAACCAAGAGCAGCATCACCTCTCACACAACTGTGCTGCTTCTGCAAAGCAAAAGGAAGGGCTCTGATCATACCTGGACCTGAGCTTTGCTCCCTGGGGTCCCATCAAGAGGTGAAGAGCTCATAGGAAAACCCTCCCTGGAAGGGGTTTTAACTTCAAAGGACCCCTTTACAACATGTAAAGCCAATTAGCTGATTAGCTGGGCCAATTTGCTAGAGGAGAATTGCTGTTTGAGGCTGACCTCAGGACCAAGGTGCAAAAGTTGTTTTGGGGGAGGGACACAGCTCCAGCTCCTGCTCCACCTTTATCTGAGCTGTACCACAGCTCCTCCAAAGCCCAGCATCCTCCTTGCTAAGCTTGATTGACCTTAGATTAAATACAGAAGTGATATCTCATCAAAGTGTATCAAGTATTAATTGCTCTCTGAGGGGACAGTGCTGTTTCAGTGGCCATCCATTGTTTCCCCCCACAATCTCAGCGTGTCCTTTGATTTCTCCAGCTTGCATTTCCAGTCCCTGCCTTATCTTTCTCTTTGCCCATTTTCCTCCTCTCTCCCCATCTCTTTTTGTCAGCAGCACATTGCCAACACGCCTAACTCCTCCACCCAACTGCCCATCACTCCCTGCTGTGCAGTAAATCACCCTTGGATGTGGCATCCCCGGGGGGACGTTTCTCTCCCAGAAGGACCACCACCCTGCAGCTCTTTTGGGGCAGAGCACATCACATCATGCCCATTTCTGGGACACTTCCCAGCAGGACACCTGCCAGCAAGAGGTGAGATGGCTGGGTGCTTCACCATGAATCCCCTGTGTCCCATCCCTGTGTTGAAAGCTGCAGTGTTCAGCTGTTATTTCCATTACCCAGCAGTTAAGTTCCTCATTAAGACGTGTTAACTCCCATTTAATTCCCTCTCAGGACGGCAAGCACTCGTGGTTAATGAACTCTCTGCAGAGCTGCCTGGGGAGATGTAAAGCAAACCCTCCAGCAGCTGGTCAGGGTGTGATTGATGGTGGCTGTGGACTTGAGAGGAGCAGAACCGAGGGGATAAGAGGTGCAAAACTCCCACAAAGAGGTGCAAAAGCTCTGCCTTGGTGAAGGTAGCTCGTTCCTTCCCCCAAACCAGGACAGCTTGTGGTGAGGGATGCAGTCAGCAGCGCCGGGCACCACCTCTGGCTGCTTGCAGCAAAGGGTGAGGAGCTCCAAGCAGAAATGATGACCTAGGAGGAGAGGATGAAGCCCTGCAACAACTTAATTGGGGACTGGACACACAAGTGTTTTCAAGCAATCTAAATAGGCAGGCTGGGATATATAGAATCACATAAGTGTTTTGGTTGGCAAAGCCCTCTGAGCTCCCCCAGTCCAACCATTCCCCCAGCACTGCCCAGTGCCCACTGCCCCATGTCCCTCAGCACCACATCTCCACGGCTTTGCAATCCCTGCAGGGATGGGGACTGCCCCCTGCCCTGGGCAGCCTGGGCCAGTGCTGGACAGCCCTTTGGGGGCAGGAATTGTTCCCAGTGTCCCATCTAACCCTCCCTGGCACAACTTGAGGCCATCACCCCTCGTCCTACCACTATACATATATATATATATATATGCACCCCAGAGGATACTCTGAGCCACAGTGCCACGGGATGTCCCTGGGAGGGAGCCCACACCTAGATACTCTCATTCCCACCACCTAAACTCCTGAAGGTATAAAAGCCCCACCCCTTATATGCCTTCAAACCTTTTCTCACTTTGTTTGGCTGTTAAGTAGTTAAACCTTTCCATCCTCCACAATATCCCTAAACACTCCACAAGAAACCTGTACTGAAAAACATCACTGTGCTCTTCACTCAGGTCCATAATCAGTGATGCCCTCTGCTGTGTGACTGTCCCTGCCATGTCTGCCTCCTGTCAATTAGCCAGGGGGGAACCAGGGTTCACCAAAAACATCTTCCAGCTTCGCACTTGCCATTGTTTGCAAGGAATGCTCCAGGAGCTCAGGAGCCACCAACAGAGCAAGAAATAATTTGGCAATAATCCTGTGTCATGAGCCAAGATGACAAAGCTGTGGTCAGCTCCTAGTGGACAATGTAAGGAAACTCATTTAACACCTCATGGCTGCTTACAAATAACTTTCCCATCACCTGGGGCATGCTCTGTATCACACTACATGCACAACTGGCATTTACCAGTTTTATTCCTTTTTTTTTCCCATGTTAAAACATTCTTCCCAGCTGTTTCTTGCTGCACTGCATTGTCTGCCCAGCACCACACCATCACCATGGTCCTGTCTCACCAGCCACAGCCTGGACTGCAGCATTCAGCTGGCAGCATGGGGACATTGGTTAGGATAGGGGACATTTGCTGCATGGATGAAGCTCTTCAAATCCTCCCCCAAGTGAAGACTTCCCCTTAATTCCCAGAGAGGTCATTGGACTTTACCAGCAGTGGCACTCACCCAGCTCTTTGCCAGGGGAATACTGAAGGGCCAGAATGTCACACCGTTACGCTAAGGCTGTAAAAAATATGGCTTTCCCCCAAATAAATCACATTTCTAGGTCAGAAGCCAGCAAGGGAAGTTGTTTAACTCTTCAGTGCCTGGCAGCTGGGTCACCTTCCCCCAATGCCAGCTGCAAAGCCAAGTGCCATCATCCCTGCCTTTTCCCTTGTGACCCCAAAGAGTTTTCCCCAAATTCTTGTGCAAGAGCTGTAAATCTTTTTGATCCCTTTCTCTGCTTCTTCTTCCCCTTTGTTATCTCTCTCTTGTGTAACCCAGGCTCTGGAGGAGGAGGCACTTCCAGTCACAGCCATCCATCACCTGCTGGCACTTCTAGCTCGCCTCCCCTGACACCCACCAGCATCACCTCTCCCTTGGTACACAAACACTCTCCTTACCATCATCATCTGTTCCCAGAGCCCAACAGACCCTCTCAAAGAGAAGCAGCCACTGGGAAAACAGACAGCACAAAGCAGGGATGGGATGGGTGGGAATAATTCAGAAAAAGATGGGAAGAGGTGGGCCACAACCCTGAAATTCTCAGTGCTGTACATCTATTCGGGAGCCTTAGCATGAAGGTGATGCTTAGGTATCACTTGAATGCAGGTGTGTCATAGAATCACAATCACGGGTTACTGAGACATGCTGATGGTGTTCCTCCAAGGTAATGGAGGAGTCAGGACTCTCAGTCTCTTCATGTCTTCTCATGCTTGAATCCAAAGGCAATTCTGCATGAAAAGGGGGTTTTTGCCAAGGCAGGACTCCAGCCTCCTCCACGACATACACCCCTCTGCTTTGAGGCTGTTGGCTGGTGCAAGAGGTCTCATGGACCCTGTGGTTGAAACCAAAAGGGATTGTCTGATCCCAGCTATGAGGGTGGCCCCATTGCTCCTGCTTTTGCCTTCCAACTGCTTTCCACTCCGTGAGCTGTGCTCACCCAGACCAGAGCTGGAAGGTGCTTATCCAGTTGCTCTGCTCCCATGAAACACATCTGATACAGCTGGGTAGAACTTACACACGATGTGTGCTGGACAGGAGTGAAAACAGAGAGCCAGGGAAGGTGGAAGACATCAAGAACAAACCAAAGGAGCCTTGTACTTCCCACAGACCCACAGGAGTGCTGGCCAGGGTGATGGACACCAGCCCACCTGGGTCATCTTTATTCTTTTGCAACTGTCTGCAGTTATAAATCTCCTTATCCATAGATCTCAGAGGCCAGCCAGGACTGGGAAACCAGTGCACCACGTAAATAAAAACACATCATCTCTGCCTCGGAGGTTTGCTGTGTCTCAGGCTGGATGTGACAGCCCGCAATGAAATGTGATGGGAAAAGGGAAAGATCATCAGCTACAGGGACATGGGGAACCACAGATGCTGTCTTTTGCACCCCTGAGAAGGTAGGATATGATGGGACTGAACATGTTATGTTAGGAAAATACCAGGCAGAGCTCAATGTCTGAGAATGCACGGCCAAACATCTCCTGGGAGCCCTCCATCCCTGACATCCCAGTCAGGCTTGGCTGTGCTTTTAGCAGAAGTCCATGGGAACAAAGCAGTGGAGCTCTAAGCCAACCAGGAAATCCATGCTGGGATAAACAGCCCAACACACCACCACTGACCCTGCACTGGGAGATCCTTACTCCAGTGGGGTCTGTTCACACCAGCATGCCCAAGGAGGCGTTCTGGACCTGGTAGGTTTGCAGCCCATCACCCCCACAACTCAGGAGCGGGTTTTGTGACTGGGAGAGCACTGGGGAGACATCATTTGGGGTGGTGGCATGTTTCCCAGCATGCATACGGATCAGTCCCTCTGGAGCCACCAGGCTGATGCAGCACTTCCATTCCCTACGGTGAATTACTCCCTTCTTCCTCATCGCTCTTTATAATATGGAGGCCTTTTTTTTTCCTCCCCTTGGTTGCTTATTCGTACCTTAAAGGCACTTGATTTTCCACCAGCTCTTAGAGCCCTTTTCTGTGCATGCTCTGCAATGCTGTTGAGCTTTTCAGTGCTTCTTTGTTCTTTAAACAACCTTTGCCTGCTTTGCCTGCAGAGGCATCTGACTCTGCTGGGGTTACACAACTCCTGGTGGCATTCCTGTTCCCAAAATGAAATGAGAACAGCAGCAAAGACTTTGGAATATACAAACACGCCGAGGTGAGCCCCTCCTGGATGCTGCTCCAGAGCATTTACATCAGTGGTGCATGCACTCAACAGGGGAGTCGGTCTGCAGTGTTCATGAAGCTGAGCAGCAGACCAGCCATTGCTTCGGGCAGCCTGGAATTGCTTTCTCCTTCCAAGAACTTCACAGGGCAGCTCAACGCTGTTTAATTTGACAGTGCAATGTTCACAGACTCACAGAGTGGTGGGGTTGGTGGGGACCTCTGGAGACCATCAGTCCTGCCAGAGCAGGGTCACCCAGAGCAGACTCCACAGGAAGGTGTGAATGCCAGCAGAGGCAATGAGGGTCAGTGAATGGATCTTGATGGGTAAGATCCCAGCAGCTCCAGAGGGGAAGGTTTGTCAGCTGGGTCTTACAAGATTGGGCTGGCAGAGTGCTCTGTGCCCAGACCCTTCCCGTGCAGCCCATTTGGGTTCTCTGTTCCTGTCCAGCCTTTTGCATGTCTGCTCTGTGCAAAGTCCTCTTCATCCTCCCTCTCCCAGACGTGTTTCTGAAGGGATCTCGCTTGTTCAGCTTCTACATTTCCCTTCTTTATATCAGATGTTCTGCCTGACTTCCTTTCCTGGATGACAAGGAAGAAGTGATCATGAGCTCCCTAGTGAATATTGATACTGGTATTTGCTATTCCATTTAATCTTTCCTTGAGACATTTGCTTTCCAAGGCACTTAGCTGCTGCTGTATGGTCTGGTGCTCCTCCAGCTTTCACATCCATCTCTTAAAACCAGCGATGGCATTTGAGTCTTTTTCACCATTATTTTGTTGGGTTTGTTACTGATCAGATCTTTCCTGCCATGGCAAGTGCCCCTGTCGCCCTGCGTGTGGGTGTCAGTCTCTCCTTCCCCATCACCTGTGAGCCTGGTGGCAACAAACCATCTGCACTGGGATCAGGAGGAGCCATGCCTGGGGTATCTGCAGGGCTGCATCCAAAGTGCATGAATAAAAACTCCAGTCCCTGCTGAGCCAGTGCTGGTGATCAGTCTCATCTGCTCCTGGAGCTCTTGGAGCTCCTCAGCTCCAGCAGAGACAACCATTAAGCGTAGGTCTGCAAGGGACAGAGGGACACGGTGTAGTGGTGACTGGGCAGTGCTGGGTTAATGGTTGGACCTGATGATCTTAGAGGGCTTTTCCAACCAAAGCTGTTCTATGATTCTATGATTTGTGTGTAAGTCCAGACCTCAGGTCGAGCTTGGACCTTTGTCTACCTGCCAGTGCAGACATACATCAGCTGAGCCTGAATTTAGAAACCTGCCATGGGAGCAGGAGCCAAGCCCTTGCCTGCACCCATGGGTGTTGCCCATTTTCAGTGGGGCTGGCAGGAGGGATGGATGAAGAAGCAGATCCTACAGGGACAGCTGAAAGGCTCATCAAGACTAATGCAATCTTAAAGCTTACTCACTGAGCCTGTTTTTCAGTGCCTAAAGCACAGATATTTTAACTTGTTCTTTAATTTGCTCTTTAAAGCTGTTAGCAAAATTCCTATTATCAATCAGCCCATGGCAGCCTATCCAAAAGGCATGGCCAGGAACTGCACATTAATTGTGAATGCTTTGCTGAATTTACTGCATGGCAGGACTAAATTCTTCACTCTGAAATGAAACATGAATACCCTGTTTGGCACAATCAGTACTTGTCTAGATTGCTAGGGAGCTGTCAGGGCTACAGAACCCACGTGTGGGGTATTACCACCTCTCTTGGGTTATGCACAGAAACAGATCCCTGGGGTTGGGCATCCGTGGATCAGCATGGGAAATAGGCTGGGGATAAAATGGGACACCTCCATGCCTGCAGCATCTCTGCATTTGCCAGTCCAGCCTCAATGAGACCTTTGTTCTTCCCAGAGATGGCCCCACACGATCTGCTGCAGTCAAATTAGGGTAGTTCAATGGGAAATGAAGTTACTGGGCAATGTTGTGAGAGGTAGAGAGTCAGAGAATCAGCTTGATCACATAGCAGGGATAATTTTTACCTTGCTGAGATGCAGATGGGAGGTACAGTGATATCTGGTTGCCCTATCAGGATCAATATGATTGCAATAGAAATAAGGAGGAAGGAGGGTTCAGCTGCACAACCTTTCTTTCATCCCTGAGTTAATTATGGGAGAGTCAGCATGGGCTGGGATTAGCTGGGAGGACCCCAACATTGAAACACTCAGTCTCTCTCCTTGGAGGTGATGTGGCTGCTGAGAACAGATTGCTGCAAGGGGCTTGCACCATCTCCCCCTCCCACCTCCCCCGAAGGATGCTCGGTTGGCTCGCTGTGGCACCGAGAGGCTCACACACCACCTCAGAGGTGCTTGTCCTGTTGGGAGCTATTTGCTCTAAAAAAAGGTTTAATTAGCAGCAGTCATTGCTCATGCTGGGAGGTTAATACGGTCCCTGTATGGGTTATTCATGAGATTTTAGAGCAGCTTCCATCAGAACCTTCTAATTTTTTTTCCCAGCTCAGCCTGAGCTAAGATTAGTGATGACTGGAGAGACTGGAAATGGGGGCTCCAGGGGTGGCATGGGGCTGCAGAGGAATTTGTTATGGCCAGGATAAGCCAGGATGGCCAGGATGACAGCCCCTGAAGGACACGTGGCCTTTAGGACATGATCCCATCTCCCTTCCCTCTCTGCAGGCAATGTCCACATCCCAGATCCTCTCTCCCAGGTGAGCACTACCATTATTTCCACTTTCTCCACTTCTAGCATTGCCAATTTCTTTTTCATCCCAAGTGCCATGATAGATGGCACTTCTTTTCTCTCCCTAGCCTCACTTTGCAGAGGGGTGGCCATCAACAGGGTCATACTCTTTCTCTCCCCTCTGCAGAATATGGAGAAAAACTTGAAAAAAGGCCCCTCACATTCCAGAGAAAGCCTAAAATCATGCAATGGGCCAGAATCCCTTTTTGCAATCAATTTTTCATCCCAATGTTGCAAGATCTGGGCAGGATTTCTCCGTGTCTGGAGGTGAGACAGTGTGGACACCGCTGATCTGGGCACGTGCTGCCTGTGTAGGCAATCTGTAAAGCCTTCAAAAGCCCATTAAAACCAAACAGCTCTTTGATTTAAGATCCCACAGGAAAAGCATTGATAGGACAGACCCAGCAGCAGCTTGGAAAGAATTGTAGAGTGGTTTTGGCTGGAAAAACCCTCTGAGCTCCCCCAGTGCAACCATTCCCCCAGCACTGCCCAGTGCCCACTGCCCCATGTCCCTCAGCACCACATCTCCACGGCTTTGCAATCCCTGCAGGGATGGGGACTGTCCCCTGCCCTGGGCAGCCTGGGCCAGTGCTGGACAGCCCTTTGGGGGAAGGAATTGTTCCCAGTGTCCAACCTAAACCTCCCCTGGCACAATTTGAGGCTGTTTCCTCTTGTCCTCTTAGAACCTTCTACCTGCAATTGCACTCCACATCCAGCCCTGATCCCCTCACCCCCAGGACACTCAGCTGAGCTCTCAGATGGAGACAATCACAGAGCAAACTCTCCCAGCAGCTCAGCTTGCACCATGGCACAAGCCCCTCTGGTCAAGAGCAAGCCATACTTTCATGGAGATCTTGAGGTCCAGCAAACACCCTGGCTTCCAGTTTCTGAGCCCCATGGCTGGATCCCATCTGGTTGATGAACTCATTTACACAGTTCAAAGCGGGGTCTCAAAGCCCAGGGATGAGCATAGATGGTCCCTCTGGATCAAAAGGAGTACCCCCCACCCCCCCTCCCAGCTTTCCATGGAGACCAGAACCAACTTCATCACTCAAAGCAAAGCACAAGCAAAGACCTAGGAGACATCATGCATCACGGGAACACCCTGTTCTCATCCTTCCCTGGGGTCAGTCCTGGGTTGATGAGGACAAGCCCAACCTGGTTCCTGCAGCTCTCCATCCTCCCTGCAGGCTTGTGTCACCCCTGCAGCAGCCACCATTGCTGCAAAGCCTCTTTGCAGCACTAGAGACACCATGAGTCACTTGGCCAGACTCAGAGCACCACGCTGAGCTGCAATGAATCCCGACATTCCTGGGTGGGGGATGCCAAACCCGTGCTGAGAGCAAGATATGCTGCTCTGGCTTCAGCCAGAAGTGCAGAGGCAGAACTGCATGCGACATCACACAGTCCCCTGAGCCAGGGGAATGCAGCACCGTGTCCTTTCGCTGCTGGAGAGAGAGCTGGGACCTCTCTGGACACAGAGACCCTTTTTTTCCCTTCCCTGCTAGAAGAGACTTCATGGAGTCCAAGCTCTCAGGTGGTGGCACAGAAGCTCCCGTTGCTGCCATCATGGATAGGCACCAAGGTGACACCTTAACATCACTTGTTATATTATCCCTATTTTCACTGTGTGACCCAGTGAATAATAAATCAGCTCTTGGGGTCTGGGCCAGCGCTCCTGTGATTCCCATCTGAGCTCTCCACCTCCTCCTGGGCTGATGGATGCTGCAGAGGGGAGCCCAAGATGACCCTTTGCACAAAAACCTAGGGGAAAGCACTTTAAATGTTGTTGTAATTGCACCTCTTTCCCCACCCTGTGTGGCACACGGTGCTGCTGCTGAGGACTGAACAGAGCAGCGGTGGCTGCATGCGACGCTGCAGAGGATGGTAAATCTGGCTGCTTGCACTATGAACAACAAATCTAATTGCCATTTTGGAGTGGTGATTAGCATTGCAGCAAGCTGTCAGCCAGGGATGCCAAATAAACAGGGCTTGGCAATGCTGGGAGGGAAGCACACGAGGGGGCAGGAGGGGAGGAAGGACGGAGCAGCCGGTGAGAGCAGGAGGGATGTGAGATGCTGCAGGGTTGGGTGCCCTTTGCCCATGGTGCCACAACCCATGAGAAACCTCTCCTGAGGGTTGTGCAGGACCACAGCCCACCCCAACCTCTCTCCTTCCCATGGCGTGCAGCGTTATGGATTCAGATGAGATGGAGCTGTCCCCTAACCCCAGCCAGGTCAAAAGGAAAAGCAGCCCTGGATGCAGCTCCCCTTGGGTCACCTCAACCACGCACGAGGCTCCAGCTCCACTTCTCTGCCACCCGTGGCTCCCCTCTGCCTGGGAAGCATTTGGGATTGAAGGAAATTTATTCATGGGCATTACAAAGGGTAAAGCACACGGCAGGAGAGGTGGCCAATCCCACACAGCCGGAGGGATGAGGGAGCTGTGGTGCACAAACCTCAGTACCTGCAGCCTTTTTAACGCCGGTGGGTAACAAACATAGCCAAGCATACAACAATGGAGGTTAAAATTCCATAACAGACCACTTTCCCCCAAAAAATAAAGCTTTTACACTTGCTAAACCCTCCAGTTAATTTTAGTATTTAACCACAAGCTGCAAAAAAGTAGGGAAGGGGCAGTGCTTGTTGCCCATAACGCTGCGCTCGGCGTCTCCAGCGCTTTATCAGCACGTAAGACCTTGACACTGGGTAAAAGTCTGTGCCATAAAGTCCCAGTGTGACCCTGGGCAAGGGTTTGGGGCTCAGTTCTTAAAAAGCATCGCCTTGATTTGGGGTGAATTGGTTGCCTAAATACGTTCAGGATGGGTCCTTATCCTTCGTGAGTCTCAGCATGCTCCGGATATTTTCACTCTCTTCAAATTTCTGGAGGTTTGTGCTTTGCTTGTAGCAGTCACAAGGCATGAAAGTTCCTACAGGGGTTAAATTTTAACACCTAAACAAAATTTTAGGAGAAGACAGCAGCTCCCCAGTGGCTTTGGGGTGGAGGTGAGGACATTTTTCCCTCCTTGGACAGGGAAGGGGAGATGTTTCAGACATTGCTTGGTCAGAGTTGCAGGCACGCTGTTTTTTTTCTAGGAAAAACCATCATATCTCACATCCTGGAGATCTTTTGGGGGATATTGGTGTTTTCCAGTGAGATGCTGCTCCTCGTTGCCTGGAAGGAAAAGAAGGAGCTCCATTCATGACTGACAACCGAATAGCTCCAAAGTCTGAGTACACCTACAGACGTACAGGTCAGGAACTGAAGGTCTGACCCAGCCAAGCCCGATGCTCCAAGCAGTCCCACAGTACCTGGGAAAATCCTTTAGGCATGTGCTTATGTCCCCTGAGTCTTCTGAAGTATAAATGCACCTGAAGTCGGGCCAGGAAGGATCCTTCACACACCCTGGAAATGTGGAAATGGCTCTGTGGAAATGGCCCTGCCTTTGTTCAGGGACACGGGGGACACGGGTGACACAGATCTTTCCACTTGTGCATCCTTGGACCAGCCATGACCATGTGCTGCTGTGGCAAGGGATGTTCATGGGTGCTCCAGAGGCATCGCTCCCGCAGCCTCAGCTGATGGCTAACTCATTTATTTTTGTTTAATTGTGCTGCATATGATTGATGTCAGCTTCAGTTAAAAATATCCCATGTCTCTGATCAGCCTTGAACTGACCCCTGGCCACCACCAAGCTCTTGCTCCCCATGGCTCTCCAGCATCTCTTGCTCGTGTTGGCATGTTCCCTAGCAAGCTGCATGGTCCTCAGGAGCCCCATCTCAGGTGGTCCCACAGGTCTGTTACCACCTAAAAGCACGGCCAAAGTCCATGACCTCTTGCTCTTCCTCTAAAACTTCAAGTGTCAGAGGCTGAGGAGATTGCTAGTCCCACCTCCAGCACTTCAACCCCTTGCTGCTCAGCCTTACAGGAAAGACCATGTGTTTGTCATCCTTTACAGTAAACAGAGCCTTAATCCAGGCCTTTAAGTCTGTCTAGATTTCGAAATAATTACAAGCAGCCTCCTAACTTGTACAAAGTTTGATTTAAACCTTAATTTAATGGTTTATCTGGAGAGCAGGAAGTAAGCTGGCACTGCCAATTAGGAGCCATCTGTTTTCTCCTAATCTTTTGCAGGCTTCAGACCAGCAAACAAGAACCACCACGGCTGGACCTTCCCTTCTGCCAGTCACAAACAACCCACCAGCCCTCTGCAGGGGGCTGCCTCCAGGGACCATGTCCTGGGGTCTTCAGGAATAAGTGGTTTCTTCCAGTCCTTGAAGTAGTGGCAGATCATGGCAAGGTGTGGACAGGTTGCTCTGAAGAGAGGTCAAGGACCACCATGGGTTGGTGATGGCGAGGAGGGAGATGCTCAGTTGAGATGATGGAGATGGTTGCTTTGAGCAGGACCCTACACCCTGATGGTACCTGGAGAAAGACCCTTAGAGGGCAGATGGGTGGGACAACCCTGGGCAAAGAGGGGTGGACAGATTCCCCTTTCAGAAAGAGCTGTTTCACACAATCCTCATTCCAGCAGCCCAAGGAGAAGGTGCCAAGGAGCATCGTTCATCCTGCAGAGGTGATCGTGGCTGGGAGAGGAGCAGGGCTGCCAAAGACTAAATAATTCCCTCTGCCCAGAACAAGACACCAGGGACAACTATGTGTCCCCAAAGGCCAGAACAAGGAGGTGGCCTTCCCTGCTCCCATTCCCCGTGTGCAGCAGTCTCCAGGTGAGGATGGATCCTGGAAACCAGACCTGGCTCTGCTCCCAGGCCAGCTGGTCCCATGCCCTTGGTGCATCACTAGAGTTGAGCAGCTCTGAAGTTAATAATAACTCTGGATGTGATCACATCAGGTTTGCTCATCCCTAAAATCTTCTCCGTGAAGCAGGGATTTATTTTAAAAGCTCTTTGGGGGCTGCTGAGAGGTATCTGCCCTCCCTGGGGTAGGGACCCCGTGGAGATGGCATCTCCCTCAGCTCCCACGTCATCAGCAGAGAGGTCCCCTGAGGAGGTGACTCAGAAAATGTCTTTGAGAAGTCAAAGATTGGGTGTTCTCAACGCTCCCCCTCCCACTCAGCAGTTTCAGAGCAGCCCCTGCTTTGATTCTCAGGTTTCATCACAAACTCGGGGTTTTATAGACCAACCATTAAACAACAATAAACCAGCAATAACAGGAGGATCATTTACCAGATGTTATCACCTCCCTTGTCTGCATTTTCTCCCACAGAACATTCTGCCTGCAGCACTTCCCGCAGGTACCACCTCTGCTGCCCTGCCCATGCTGGCACCCGTCTCAGGGTGGGCAGAGGTAAGCCCACCTTGCCTGGGGAGCAGAGGGGGAAGAGCCTCTGCCCCAGCCCTGGCTTGGGAAGCTTTGGAGGGCAGTTGCCTTCTGGGTGGTTCATGACTTTGATTCACGGGGCTGGAGATGCTCCTGTGGGAAATACCACGTTGCCAGCTCTGCTGAGTCACATCACTGCTTTCCACAGCAATCCCTCCCTGCAAGCACCTTCCCCACCCAGCTCTGTCCAACCACACCTCCTGTCCCACCAGTTTTTGCTCTACCTGGACAAGGGTGACAGCTATGGAGGGCCCAGGAGCTCAGTCAGGGCTTTTCAGCCTGCCAGTTGCCACCACTCTCTCCTTAAAACTCCATAAATGGGATCTCTTGGTGCAATTTTGGCTGAAGGACAAAGATGGGCATGAGGGACAGTGTGGGAAGGTCAGGGAAAGACCTGGAGGAATGAGCAGAGGCAGGGAAGTTCTCCAAGCATAGGTAATGCCCAGCCCCAGCCCTGCCACTCACATCTTGCAAACCAAAGGTGAAAAGGTCCGAGCTCATCACACCTCTGGCTGGTGCTGGCTGCTCCAAGCACAACTCCATGAGACCTGCCTATGTCAGGTGGCAGGGCAGCTTGTCCAGCCCACCCAGAGCTCTGCTACAACCACTTGGTGACCAGCCCAGGCCCCCAGCCACCCTTTTAGAGCAGCATTTATCCCCCTGAAAGAGTTGGCATTGCTGGACTGAGACCTGCCCACAACCATGCAAGTCCAACACCTTCTCTTTCCACTTACACATCGTACCTTTCTCCCAGGTTGCCCCTTGGGGAGGAGCTTCCCAACAGTATAATCAAAATCACCCCCTGAATGCTCCTCTTCCTCACAAAGCCACCAAGGACAGAGTGTCCAAGGTCACAGCGTCACCAGAAGGTCCCTCCCTGTGCCACCACATCGAGTGGGACAGCACCTGGGGTGGTTTCATGGACTGCCCTGCTGGGACACATTTTGCATCACCTTCATTCAAACATCTTATCCCCTGGGTAAACCCCCTGGGCAGGTCTGTCCTTGCTGGGTCTGTGAGTCTCCTACGATGCATTTTAAGCCAGCAGATCACTGTGGTTCATAAAAAGCAAATGGGATTCTTTTTTTCTCCCCAGGTTTTTGTTGGGGTTTCAGTCAGCAGCGCCAAGCCAAAGCCCTTCATGTTTTACAGCTCTCGCTAATGGACTGGTGCTTCCCAGAGCAAACTATTTATGACCGTGTCACAGAAGGGGAGGTGGAAGGTCCCCACGGCAAGCTATTTATAACCCTGCTGATCACCAGCCTCTGCTTTCCCCCCGAGCATCCCTGCTGCAGGAGGCAGGAGTTTTTAAACATTGCAATTAGCTCTGTTGTTACTCCTCGCTCAGAAATCATCATCAAATCTCCCTTAGGAAGAACTCACCATAAACCTCATCTGCTGAGCCCGGGCTCGTCGCAGGTGAGCTGCTGGATGCTGCCTGCTCATCATCCCTCCCAAATCCAAGGTAGCCCCAAATACCACGAAAATCCTGTTGCCATGGGAAATGAGGAGTAAAGTCTGAGCTATCATTTAGGGTCTCTGGGGACTACAGGACACTTAGGCCTCATGTTCCCCTTTGCAGAGGTCTTACATTAGGTTCTCGTTGTCTCCAAAGAGGCCACGTTTGCCCAGTCCCAATTCAGAGCAGGACTGTCACTGGTGAAGGTCATCCCCAGTCGCCTTCTGCAAGAGGGAGGCTTGGAATGGCCATGGCAGCTGAGTACATTTTACATGGCCCTTTTTTTCCCCTTTAGAACTCAGGAGACCACTTGTGTCACCTGGATAATGCAAAACCAGGTCCTGCTGCAGTGTTCCAGCAGCTGGGAGACAGAAATATCCAGAGGAGACGGGGTGTAAAGACCTCCCCAACTCATTGCACCCCAGTTTGAGACTGGCCACCAGCTTGCTGGGTGGGAGAAGCCCCTAGAGCCTTTTCTATGAACCTTCCCTGAGTGCTGCTGGACCTGGTCTCTCCCTGGAGCAGTCCCAGGCAGGACTCATTATACCCATCTGTGCTGTGGGATGCACTGGGGGACGGGACAAGGAAACGTTTTGCAGGTCCATGCCACTCCAGGGACACCAAATTTGGGTGGTCACCACTGAGCACCCCAAGGGAAGCCCAGCTGGGACTACACAACACCTTCACCTTTCATCTAAACCCCAGATCCACGACCCAGCAGATGCATCACAGGGGCAGAGTGAAGCTGCAGGACTTCCCACTTTGTATCTTCCTTGATTATTTTTTAATTTCCCATAGCAGGAAGGAAAAGGATTTGCAACAGCCTCCAGCCCATCTGGCCTCACAGCTCCAAGCCTAATTTCCATGACTCCAGGTGGGGAGTCCATCATCATCATCATCACCATCATCACCACAGCCCCGTGGGGGCCTGGACCAGCCTCCTCCACACCATCCCCCATCCTGCAGGGATGGAGAAAGAAGCCCCCAGGAGCAGGTTGCTCTAAGGTCCCCCATAGCAATGTCCCCAAGGACACCTGTCCCTCTGTCCTGCCCTCACCATGCCCATGGGAGGAGTTTCGAGGTCAGACATTGAAACATGGACTTCACAGCTCCACGCTCAGGGTGCTTGGGAGCCGCAGCGTCACGCTTTAATTAAATATTCTGAAGGTGCTGTGTGCCATCACAGGTGAGTATGTAATTTGCCATGTCTCCATTATTAATTGTCAGCTCTGATATGAGTAATTGCTGCCCCTCCAGTCCCAAGCTCAGGAAAATTTATAGGTTTTTATTTGCTCGGTGTAGTAGCAGGAGCTCAGCTGGCCGGCGATGACAAACATCCAGGGGAGGCACAGGCTGGAGCCACGGAGGGAGCGCGTGGCAGCCCGTCAGCTGCTGGCTCTCTGATTACATCACTCCCTTGGCTTCCACCTGACTTGATAATTTGGGATGCTACAAGTAGCTGCACATCATGGCCTGGGTGAGCTCAGCCTGAAGCGGAGCGGGGTGGCAGGAGGTGGACTCCCCCCTGAGCCTCGCTGCTGTCCTGCTCGCCCTCTCCAGCAGACAGCATCCTTGGCATGGCTTCCAACCCACTTGTTAAACGCTGGCAATGGATTTGACACCCTGAAAAGCGTGAAATAACAGTTCTCCGAAGCGATGTGAAAAGATAAACAAAGGGCCAAAGGGCACCAGGGGTAGGGTTGGTTCGTCAGGATTAAGAAAACCTTCTCAACTCAGAGGTGGGTTAAGACTAATTGGACCCTGACTGCACCTCCAACAACCTTCCCCTCCACTCCCATGAAGCCTACCCCAAAGCAATTCACTCCAGGACATGCAGCCCCTCGATCCCCAAACCCTCCGGCTCCCTACAGCTCTTTTTAGCAGGTAGATAATTTACAGGACCCTTGAGATGCATCACATCCACACCTCCAGGTCACCAGCACCTCGAGCATCTCCCCTTCGCAAGAGATCACCCCATTCCCAACTGATGCTGTGATGCCACCTGAATCCAGCCATGCTGGGGGGGCACCACAGGGCCATGGCGCCTGGTGGCCAGGCTGCTCGCTGTCAGAGCCACAGAAATGAGCAAAACCAGAGAAAAGAGCCCAACCAGCCCATCACACAGTGGGTTTGCTGGTGTCCAACCCTGCAAGCCCACAGCTGGGGTGGCACAGCTCCTAAATCACATCTCCCTGGCTCAGTGTGAGGCTCCCATGAAAGTTGGGTAGACCAAGAGCTCATCCCTTTCCTCCTCACTGGGAGAGTCACAGAATCACAGAATGGCCTTGGTTGGAAGAGACCTCTAAGATCATCAAGTCCAACCATCGACACAGCACTACAAAGTCACCACTACCCCGTGTCCCTCAGCACCACATCTGCACATCTCTTAAATCCCTCCAGGGATGGGGACTCCCCCACTGCTGGGGGACCCTGGGATGAATCATTTACAGCTGGTAGCAAGAGGGTTTGCTTTTATTTGGGGTTGTGAGGAGCCTCTGATCAGCCCCAGCCCATGATTATCTGTAACCGTGGCAGCACAAGAGTCCCCTCCCTGAATGATCCCATGCCAAGTCCATAAATTTGTTTGATCTCCTTTTCTCTCTGCACCTCAGGTGGGTGCCTCTGACACCCTTGGGACCATCTGCAGGAATGATCCCGTGCAGCCCCATGGCGATGGAGACAAGTCCCTCCCATGCCAGGGCTGGGGCCACCCTGAGTCCCGGGGCAGTGACTTTTGGGGACCGCATCCAGCTGGCACAGCTCCCCACTCCAGAAACCTCCCAAATCAGGGACCCCCTGCCCTGGCCAGGGATGGAGAGTGCCACAGAGAGGACTCTGACTCCTTGGGAGGGTCAGCACCGCAGGCAAAAACGCTGATGCAAGCAAATCCAGCACGCCGTCAGGAGGAAGACTGTGCTCTCCAGACTATTTTTGGCTTGTTTTTTCTTAACTATGGAGCCACTGATCTATGATCCTGTCGCTACTGTGACTCTGCAGTTGGAATTGCATCAAGCCAAGAGTTGGAGAGAGGGTTGTGCACGAGTCTCGGGGGACCGGTAATGGGAGAGAGCCCTTCACCTCCTGTTTACACTTTAATGCCCATCCAGGTTATTCATTATTTATTGCTAATGTATTTATAGAGCATTGCTAGCATACACGGTGCTTTGCAGACATTTGGGGAATAGGTCCTCTCTCCTTTGGACATCACAGGATAAACAGAGTGGTTAAACACAACGTGGGTTCTGCTGACCCACTGCCTTTGTACCCGAGCCCTGACGAGCCACAGGGGCCATCTCTCCCCTCCTGGGTCTTGTGGCTTTTCCATGAGTGACTTTTTCAACCTGCTGGGCTGGTGGCGCATTGATGGGTCCTGGGTACACAGTAAAGCCAAGCCTGGCTGGGGGCACCCAAAGCACCCACTCCCTGATGCCCATTAATCTGCACCCTAAGGGCTCAACCTGGGGGCTGCACCACAGCGAAGCGAGCTGGCCATCACAACCCAGTGCTGCAGTCCCATTTATTTGGGGTGAAAACCACCCTGATGACTCCAGGTCCCATGCCCAGGGTGTCACGATCCGCTGCCTTCACCTAACCCCTGCCTCTCCCTCCACAGCCAATCTGGAACCACCTCCACAACCCAAGTCCATACCACGATGACCACGACCAGCCCCACAGACCTCCCCACCTGCAGCTGCATGTCCAAGTCCATTATGTTGAAATGCAAAATCCTTGATACCATCTTAAAACACGCAGCGAGTAGCTCAGCCAGCGGCTCCAGTTCCACCCGAAGCCAACGAATCCATTAGCAGAAGCGCGGCGGGCTGGGAGCCCTGTGGGATGGATGGTGGCTGTGCTACTGAAATGACCCTTGCTGCCCTCTAACCAAGTGACATTTGGGATCTGGGTGCTACTGAGCAGGACATATAGATAGGGGAGCTGTGGAGGTGATGTCTCTGGTGGTGACTGCTGCTGCTTGTGCCTGCAGTGATAACAACATCAGCTGCAGCCCGCAGGGACGTGCCATCCCCAGCCTTGTTTTGTCTCTCCATCCTGGCCTGCCTTTTATTTCCCACTTCTTATCTGCTCGTGCTGAGCAAATGGGACTGGGGAAGGCAGTTTCTGCGGGGTGATGGGGGAACAGCTTGGCCATGGGACCGGGGAGTCCCAGCCTGACCTCCAGCTCCAGCACCCATCGTGTCTTTGCACCATCCCAGAGCAAGGCACAAAATCTGGGACATATTCTCCCATTCTCCTGCATCCTCAGGGCTGTCCCACGTTGGGCTTAACGTAGGTTTTTACAAACCCTTTTGCAGTCCCAAGAGGGTGCAAGAAAGGGATGAAGCAAAACCTGGGACAGGACCTCTCACTTCGGTACCAAACTCCTTGGAAATACAAGTGGGAGGATTTTTCTAAGTGACAGAACTGTCACATCCAACAGCTTCACATGGGAAATGTCAAACGAAAATATTCCTCATTTCCCAGCATTTTTCCAAGGATCCTCCCACAGAGCAATGAGCGATTCCAGCGTCACAGGTGTGAATTTTAAAGGGATGCTGTGCTCGGCTGCTGCCGGTGTCTGCTGAGCAAAGGTTAATAGCTGGGTTCAAACGCTGCAATTTACAGATTATAGATTCCTTAGCAGCAAAAGGGCTGCTCTTACACCAGCCAGAGAGCATCACTCTGCCCCAAACCACATGGGCAGGGCAGAACACCACCAGCTGAAAGGGGACTGTCAGGAACAGCTCAAAAAACCCCAAAAGGGAGGCAGAGGAGAAGCAGAAAGGCCCCATCCAAGAGGGCAGAGGAGGCAGAGAGCTGCTGTGTGCAGTGAGCTCCTCTCTGCTCCTTCCCCTTCCATCCCAACACATCTCCCAGTGATCACATCAGCTCTTTCCCCACCACTGATGCTCGGGGCTGCATGAGGCTGTGTGAGAGCATTCCCCTGCAAAAGCAACTCAGCCTTTGCAGAGCAAGACTTGAAAATGTGCCCAGGACAAGTGCAGAGGCCAGAAAATGAGTATTTTTTTTTTTTAGATCATCTATTACGCCTTTGGATCATCCCTCCTAACCGTGCCTGTGTGATGGGGGAGACAAAGGGCGGTGGTTTTAGTGCTGTTAATTGCCAGTGTAAGGTTGGTGAGCACCAAAAGTGTTTCTGTGCCATCCAGGGTCTCCTGCCCCACTGTCCCCAGCACTTTCCCAGTGTGGAAACACACACAGGGACACTGGGACTGTGGGGTCCCTTAAACCCAAAGCTGTGGCTTTCACCCTGCCTGTAAACCACAAGGAAAACACAAGCAAAACCACATGGGTGATCACAGATTCACAGGATCACCAAGGTTGGAAAAGACCTTGGAGATCCTTGAGTCCAACCATCAGCCCAACACTGACAGTGCTCAACTGCACCACATCCCTGAGCGCTGTGCCAGCACGGCTCTGACACACCTCCAGGGGTGGGGACTGCCCCCCTGCCCTGGGCAGCCCCTTCCCATGGCTGACAGCCCCTTCTGGGAAGGAATTCTTCCTAATTGCCACTTTAAGGCTGGTGAGCACCAAAAGCATTTCTGCCCAAACTCTTGAGAGTTTGCCCAGTCTCTGGGAGCGCAGTAAAGGGTGACCAGGAGCAACGCAAGCCACCCAGATACATCAGCATCCCCAATTTACATAGTGTCTGCAAAGTTCAGGAGAGCTTCAGGGGGAGGGAATCCCAAAGGGGAAAAAAAAATATCCTTGGGGAAAAAAGGCAGGATGAGAACTGAGGGCAGGGGGGAGGAGAAAAATCAAAATTCAAGAGCAAATGTGCCCAGGATGGAGCTTATTTAATGTGATCCCCATCTTGGGTCTGCAGAGGTGTTTATGGACCCAAAGTGGGTCCACCACCCAAATTCCACTGCTAAACTGGGGAAGGGTCTGGAGCACAAGGCTGATGGGGAGTGACTGAGGGAACTGGGGGGTTCAGTCTGGAGAAGAGGAGGCTGAGGGGAGACCTCATTGCTCTCTACAGCTGCCTGAAAGGGGGGGGTAGCCAGGGGGGGTCAGTCTCTTCTCCAAGGGAACAGTGACAGGATGAGGGGTGATGGCCTCAAGTTGTGCCAGGGGAGGTTTAGATTGGATATAAGGAAAAATTTCTTCACTGAAGGGAGTATCAAACATTGGAACAGTTTTCCCAAGGCAGTGGGGGGGGTCCCCATCCCTGGAGGGATTTCAGAGCCGTGGAGATGTGGTGCTGGGGGACATGGGGCAGCGGGCACTGGGCAGTGCTGGGGCAATGGTTGGACTGGATGATCTTGGACTTCTTTTCCAGCCAGAATGATTCTGTGGTTCTATGGAGATCTCATGCCCACCCTAACACCATGGCCAGGAGCTTGTGACTCCCCGGGTCACAGCAGCCCGTGCCCCTTCCCCCCAGCCCTGGGCAGCCCCCTGGGGCGGTGGTGAGATGAAGACAGGCTGTGCAGCAGAGGTAATATCTTTTATTCACCCGGCGGGGACAATACGAGACAATAAAGCCGGGAGCACACAAGCGGCCAGCGCTGCGTGCCCGATGCCAGTCAGGTTTTTTCCAAGCCAGCCTAATAACAGCGATGACCTCTCTGTCCCCCAGCATCACCCCTCCCAGGAGCACGAGTCACCCTGGCAGCTGGACCCCACAGCTCCCCACAAAGCTGGGAGGGGACGGGGACCCATGAGGGACGATGTGACCAAGTCCCAGAAAGCAGAGATAACTTGGAGGCAGCGGTGACAGCTCTGCCTCTGCCTCTCTCCGGGCTGCAACGCTCCGGGATGCTGCGGGGTGTCCTGCTTTTGGGGCAGGGAATGGGGACCAGGGCTGGAAGGGGACTGGGAGAGCCCTCAAATCCTCCCTGGGCTGGAAAGGGAATGTGACAGCCCCCACCCTCTCCCCAGGGCTGGGGATTGGGGGGGGGGACACACACATCACAGCAGCCCCCAACTCCCCCCATGCTGGGAAAGAATCGGGAGAGCCCCTAAGTCCCCCCCGGGGCTGGAAATGGACTGGGACAGCCCTCAACCCCTCCCGGGCTTACTGGGGACTGTGGCATCCTCTGCTCCCCCCTCGGGTTGGAAGGGGACCGGGACACCCCCCAACCCCTACCCGGGTTGAAAGGGGACCGGGACAGCTCTAAATCCTCCCCAGGATCGATGGGGACCGGGACAGCCCCCAGCCCCTCTCCAGGCTGGAAGGGGACCGGGACATCCCCTAAAATATTCCCAGGATTAATCGGGACATCTCCTAACCCTTCCCTGGGCTGGAAGGGGACCGCGCCAGCGCCCCCCACCCCACCCCTCCCAGCTCCTCTCAGCGGCGGGTGCGAGCCTTGCCAAGCCGTGCCAAGCCGTGCCAAGCCGTGCCGAGCCGTGCCAAGCCGAACCGAGCCGTGCCAAGCTGTGCCAAGCCGAACCGAGCCGTGCCAAGCCGAACCGAGCCGTGCCGAACCGAGCTCCCCCGACGGCAGCCTCCCGCAGCGCTTCTCCGCCCAGCCCAAAGCCCCAACCCGTCCCCCTTCATCCTCCTCCTCCTCCTCCTCCTCCTCCTCCTCCTCCTCCTCCTCCTCCTCCCCCCACCCCCTCGCCCCCCCAGCCCGGGTTGGGCAGCGCAGCTCCCGTTCCCCGCGGCACAGCCGCCCTGCGCGGACGCGGCTCCGGAGGCAGCGGAGCCCCTGTGGGTGGGGGGGCTGAAGGGAGGCAGGTCCATCCCACCCCCCCCACCCCTCCCTCCATCACCCCCCCGGCCCCCCCCCGCCCCCCCCCCCCCGCGCCCTGCATGCCCGGGCAGCCAGCATGGCCCGCGGGCAGGCGCAGGCAGCGGGCGGCGGGTACCGGCTGCCCTGGCTGGCACTCGCCTTGCTGCCGCTGGCCGTGCCCCCCGCCACCGCCCCCGGGGGATGCCCGTCCGCCTGTTACTGCGTGGCTACCCCGGAGTTAGTGCAGTGTCGCTACGAAAGGCTGGAGGGACCCCCGAAGGACCTCCCGCTCGCCGTGCACAACCTCAGCATCGCCGGCAGCAACCTCAGCATCCTGCCCCGCGCCGCCTTCGCCGCCAGCCCGCTGCCCGACCTCCGCCTGCTCCGCCTGCGCCACGACAACATCCAGAGCATCGAGGACATGGCCCTGCAAGGCTTGCCCGCCCTCCGCACCCTCGACCTCAGCCACAACCCGCTGCTCTCGGTGGCCCCCGGCGCTTTCGCCCAGGCGCCGCTGCTGCGCACGCTGCAGCTCAACCAGGCCCTGCTGGCCGCCCCCTTGGAGGAGCAGCTCGCCCTGGCCCTGCGCAACCTCAGCTTGAAGCGCCTGGAGCTGGCGGGCAACGCTCTGCGGGCACTGCCGGCCGCCCTGCTGCCCGCCGGCCTGGAGGAGCTGGACCTGCGGAACAACTCGCTGCGGCGCCTGGGGCCCCCCGAGCTGCGGAGCTTGGACGCGCCGGCTTTGCGGGGCCTGCGGCTGGCGCTGGGGGCCAACCCGCTGAGCTGCGACTGCGCCCTGCGCCCCTTCCTCGCGTGGCTGCGCGCCGCCACCGCCCGCGTGCTCGACGCCCGCGGCCTGCGCTGCGCCGCCCCGCCTCAGCTGCGCGGGGCCGCCCTGCTGCGCCTGCGGCCCGACGGCTTGGCCTGCGCGGCCGGCGAGGGCGGCGAGCCGGGGCGGCTGGAGACGGCTTCTTACGTCTTCTTCGGCATCGTCTTGGCCCTCATCGGCGTCGTCTTCCTCATGGTGCTCTACCTGAACCGCCGCGGCATCAAGCGCTGGCTCCACAACCTCCGCGAGGCCTGCCGCGACCAGATGGAGGGCTACCACTACCGCTACGAGCAGGACGCCGACCCCCGCTGCGCCAGCACCGTCAGCACCCCCGGCCTCTGACGGCACCCCACGGCATCCCCAGCACCCATGGCATCCCCAGCACCCACGGCATTCCCAGCACCCCCGGCCTCTGACGGCACCCCGCGGCATCCCCAGCACCCACGGCATCCCCAGCACCCCCAGCCTCTGACGGCGCCCCACGGCATCCCCAGCACCCACGGCATCCCCAGCACCCACGGCATCCTCAGCACCCACGGCCTCTGACGGCACCCCGCGGCGTCCCCAGCACCCACCGCATCCTCAGCACCCACGGCCTCTGACGGCACCCCACGGCATCCCCAGCACCCACAGCATCCCCAGCACCACCAGCCCCTGACGGCGCCCCACGGCATCCCCAGCACCCACAGCCTCTGACGGCGCCCCACGGCATCCCCAGCACCCACGGCATCCCCAGCACCCCCGGCCTCTGATGGCGCCCCACGGCATCCCCAGCACCCACGGCCTCTGACGGCACCCCACGGCATCCCCAGCACCCACGGCATCCCCAGCACCCACGGCCGTGCCGCCCCTCGACGCCTCCGCTCCCAGCGTCTGCCTGGCCCCGTTGCCACGGCACCGCCGAACGTTCATTCCTGGGGAAGGGGTGCCGGGGTGCGCCAAGGCGGCGTGCGCCCTCCCCGGGTGGCTCTGGTCCGCTGCCCCCGCCCACCCCGACCCCATAGCGCTGATGCCCAGCAGGGGACCAGGCTGGCTCTGCTCCCCCAGCCCAGCACCCCGGGCTGGCCTGGCTGGCTGCCGGTGCACGCCCAGCCCCGGCGCTCCCGGGAGGTTCAGGAGCTGCTCCCCGTTACCCCCGCCCGGCAGTGGGGTGCCAGGGCTGCCGGCGGGGCTCGGCACCGCGCACGTGAGTGTTTGCTTGGCACACCCTGGGACGCGGCGGGTCGGACCTGAAACTGTCCTCCCGCGTGGTCCCAGAGCCCGGACTTGACTTTGACCATGTACAGCTCTCTTTCCTATTAGATTTCTATTTGACAGATGCAAAACTTCACTTAATTTCTCTATTATTTTTTTTTTGGTCTATTTTCGCTCCAAACCCGGAGGAAAACACGCCGTCCAGCCTCTCCCCCCACGCCCCCAGAGGCAACGTGCTCTTCGGAGCCCCCCCTTACCCACTGGGTTCGGTTCGATGGCGTTTCCAGCTCCTTCCAGGCACAAACCGACGCGGGGCACGCGGGGGCAAGCTGGTTTCATTCCGACTCTAAACTATATCCTAGCCTAGGCTGGCTCAGCACTTCGTCATTTCAAACGAGCGACGCGAAAGCTCTCTCCGCCTGGTTCCCCCGCCCGTGTTTGCGTTAGAACCGTGCCTGTTACTATAACCTAGAGCAAATATATTGAAAGCTGCATCCACTCTATGGTCTATTTTCTATAAAGCTGCTTGCAGTGATTTCTGAAGCTCCCCTTGGCTCAGGAGATATTCTTGCCGTTGGTTTTTCGCTGTTGGAGGGCAGCTGGGGTCTCTTTTCGTTTTGCTGATGCTTCGGAACTTCTTTGCCGGGCTTGGTTTGGTGGGCAGGGATGCGGAGAGGTTTTGCACGGCTCGTGCACAGAGCTCAGGCTCTGCCAGTCCTCCTCCTTCCCTGCTAGCAGGGCAGGGGCTCAGGAGAATCATCCAGCTACTAGGTTTCTACAGTAGTTTTTGTCTCCTGGGTGTTTCGGTACTTAATTCATGAGACACCAGAGTGCGGAGCATCTGTGGGTGCGGGGAGAGGTGGCGTGTGGCTGCCACTTCGTTCCCAAAATGAAGCCGTAGCTTGTGCAATGTGGCACCTTAAAATGCTGGAATTTTGGTGCTGGGCTGAAAAACGTACGTGTGGCAGTTTTGATACGCCTGTGTTTGCCTCTCTCCATCCCGGGAGGTGATGCACCCAAGTTGGGTGGGGGCTGCACCCTCCCTGTCCCACAGCTCTGCTGGGGTTTGCCCGGGGCTTTGGGATCCCAGAGGTGTGGAGCAGCAGGAATCCATCGCGTGGGGGCTGTAAGCAGGAACTGTGTGGGATTTATTATCCCCTGTGTGTGTGCTCAGGTGCTGGGTGGAAAGCTCTGCAGTTGTTCCCACACCAGGCGTGCCCAGGGAGGATGTGACTTGGTGCAGGGTCCTTTGCATTCCCCCCCCCCCCGGTGCATTTCCTTCCCTTGCAAGCCAGGGCAAGGGAGCTGGTGCAGGGCCATGTGCCTGGGCTGTGTTCAGGTCAGGATACAGCACTGGGAGTGCAAAGGAGTTTCCTGGGTGCTCCGGACTGGTCCTGCTGAGCAGGGAGCTGGTTCCCCACCGGAGCCAGGTCCTGGCTCTGTCCCAGTTGCCACAGAAGCACCAGAGCCCCCCAGGGCTCATCTTATGGGAGAGGAGTTGCCCTGACAGAAACTTGTTGCATTTCAGGCACCTTTTCCTGAGGTTTTCTCCCCATCCTAAGAGCCTGTGGGCTCCAGCCCCACCTCATCCCCCCAGGTAATGAGTTACCAGGTAGGTTTATGAGGGAGAAAACTCACCTGCTTTCCACCTCCTCCCCCCATTTCCCACCCCCGTGCAGCCAAAACGCAGCCCCCAAGCAAGAGAAAGGGCGATGGGATGGATTTACACATGTGCTGAGCTGCTGAGCATCGCGGGCTGGCCCAGGCTGCAGCTCCACTGGAGCAGCATTGCTTCACAGGGATGGTGCTGGGAGGTCCTGGTGAGGTTTAACATCGTGCAGGGAGGAGCAGAGGGGTGGCTGGCGGAGCAGGGGACACAGCACCCGCCTGGCAGCAGCCACTGGTGCCTGGTGAGAGATAACGGGAAGGAAATCACCTCCAGGCAGATGGAAAAGTGGCCAAGCACATCCTGGCCCCCAAGCCAAAGGGGGTGGGTGGTGTGGGCAGGGGGTTGCTCTGGCACTGCCCACCCTCACTGGGTGACCCCGTGCCAGGCAGGCAAAGCCCCGTCAGCGCGGCGCAGGCGACGTGCGAGCAGGCGGCTGTGGGGGGGTGGGGGGGTGGGTAACCAGCTGTAGGAGCACAATTCCTGTGGCTTGTTAACGTTAATATTATTGTGTACGGCTCATACCCCACGCATGACAAAGCAGGAGGGATTAGGGAACCTCTGGGTTAACAAAAGCAAGACTTGTCACCGAGCCGAGACTCCAAACGGGCTTTTGAGGTCCTTCGAAGAGGGCTGTGTTTGGAGAAACCCGGCTGCTGTCACAGTTCTGTGAGGTCCCTTCCCACCCAGGGCTCGGGGAGGGGGACAGGAACCTCCTGGCCCCCCGAGCCTGCAGCAGTGAGCTGCTGCCCCAGCAGAAAGTTACCCCAGCAGCTCCTCCAGCCCAGTGAGATGCAGGATACAAACAACATCAAGTACAAATCAAGTGAAGGATGCTCAGAGCCCTCTGCAGTGCCTCATCACCAAAAAAATGGGGAAAAAAAACCCCAAATACCAATTTATATGCCCTGTGTATGGGATGCTTACGAGCCACTGATGCTTTGCACCCCAGTCTTTCAGATCTGCTTTTCCTTCCTTGTTTTCCACAGCCCTCAGCTGTTCCTTGGGACGATCCAGCAGAGGAGGGGGATGTGGGTGCAGCCAGAGCTGGGCCAAGCAACCCTGCCTGCACCCATCCTCCCCCTGCACATGTCCTGGGAGGGGGTTTAGGTGCTTGTGGTGCTGGACCAGGGTGTCCCAGGTGTGTTTTGAGAAGCATTTTAGTTCTGTGGCACCCAGAGCTGTAGGAGACATCAAACACGTTCTCATTTAATGCAGAAGAGGCCAAAAATACCAGCGTGGTGGTGGCCCCTTGATTTATCAGGTGGAAATAACAGGGCTGGAGCATTGTCCTTGTCCCTGTGGAGCATGGGGCTGTGACACCCCAGGGAAGGAAATCAGCCACTGGCTGCCTCCCCCCTTCCAAAAATACACAGAATTAATAACAATTAATTCTCCCCAAGCAGCTTCACCCCAGGCTCCTTCATCCTCCTCCTCCATTAGCAGGGATTATCCCAAACCTACAGCGAAAGAAACCCTCTGCTTTTCATTTACTCCTTCAGGCAGAGCAATTTGGAGCTGTCACCCTTGGACGATGGGGAAACTGAGGCACAAACAAAGCAGGGCCAAGTTCCTGAGAGCAGGGAAGGGTTTGAGCAGAAAAAAAAAACACAGAAATGGATTTCAAACCTCAGTGGGGTTCACATCAAAGTCTGAACAGCTTTGGGACCTCCAAGCCCAGGACAGTCCCTGCTCTGTTTGTCCTTCCTCCAGCTCAAAGGTGACCCCTGCACCCTGCTGAAGAAACCAGGGTTAAATCAGATCCCACCTATTTCTCTGTGAGTGCTCCTGGTTAGCCAGGCTGGGACAATGCTGCGGGCTGGGGGCTCCTGGTGTGGCTGAGCACTGCCCTACTCAGCGCAGTGATGACCCCTGGCAGCAAGCAGGGGGCTGGAGGTGACAGCCCCGTGGGATTGGGGATGTGCAGCCAGGGCAGGGGATAGCAGGTCAAAGCCTCCAGCATGAGCAGCAGTGTGACCTCCCCCCTGGTGTGGCAGGGACAGGCAGGGCTGGGACAGAAGGAGCCAGGCAGGGAAAGGATGCAGAGGCAGGGACAGGCAGGGACGCCAAGGCAGGGCACCTAGGACTGATCAGAGCTGGGCTGGAGGGGACTGAACCCCAGCAGCTCCCCCAGTGCTGCAGCCCCATGGCCTCATGCCCTCCCTGCCACACAGGTCCCCAGCACAGGGCCACATCGTTCTCCTCGGGTGGCTTTTCACCCCAGTGTGTGGCTTCACCCCAGCCCAGCTCTGAGCTGGCATTGCAGAGCCCAGCCAGATGGGGAAGGACATTTTTTTTTTCCACTAATCTGCCCCAATCTGGATTATTTTTCAAAATAAACCTGCTTTCCAGGCTTGGTTTCAGCAAGTTTATGGCATGTTGGGAAGAGGTGGGAGAAGCTGTTGGGGATGGAGGTGATGGAGGGGATAACCCATCCGCTGGGTTATCCCCAGAGTGGGGACCAAAGCATCTTCAAGGTGGTCATCACCCAATTCATGGGTTGAGACCATCCCTTGATGCAGGCAGTGGGTGGGGAGGGGGTCTTAAGTTTTCCCCTGTTTATGAAGAGCCAAATAATTTACATTGAGAGGCTGGTGTCAGCCTCGAAGCCCACCTCCCATCTGATGCAGAGTTGGGATCTTCTGCATCTCCCATCAGGATAAAACAGCACAGAAAACGCCCCAGCCATGGATGTACAGGATCATGGAATCCTAGAACAGCCTTGGTTGGAAGAGACCTCTAAGATCATCCAGTCCATTAACCCAACACTGCCAACTGACCACTAAAATACATCCCTCAATACCTCACCAGGTGATCCATATCAGCCAGTTTCTGGGGGTTTGGGGGTCTCTCAGAGAGCCAAGGTGAGCAGGATTGGCCCAGGACAGATCAGTGTTGGTCCCTCATCCTGCATAAGGATGCACCAGGGAACCCCATGGAGCTGCTCCATTCTCCTAGCCTGACATTCACAAATACCTATTTTTAGGTAATCTCCATCACTTCTAATTGTTCAGGCTCCTCAGCTTCAGAGGACACATCCTGAGCTCAGATGGAGATAACACCAGTCCCCTCTCTGTGGGTCCTTCCCCCTCCTGCAGTTTTACACTGGTGTGACTGGTGTCAGGCCTCGGTGATGTTGCCATGTTACACTTGCTCACAGCTCTGTTCCCTCCCCATCGTGGCACAACTTGCACAAACCTTCCTGCTTCAAAGGAAGCCCCTGGGAAGGACCTTTCTGTGATGCTCTTTTGGGGGAGGTTTTCATGCTCTTCGTGAAGACACCCCCAAATCATCTGTGTAATGTGCAAGTGGAGAACCTGTGCCCCAAACCTATGGAGATGCTGCTCTGCATGGGCACGATGAGTCCCCAAACCCATGGAGATGTCACTCTGCATGCACCAGGGGAGGTTTAGATTGAATATTGAGAACAATTCCTTCCCCCACAGGGCTGTCCAGCACTGGCCCAGGCTGCCCAGGGCAGGGGGCAGTCCCCATCCCTGCAGGGATTGCAGAGCCGTGGAGATGTGGTGCTGAGGGACATGGGGCAGTGGGCACTGGGCAGTGCTGGGGGAATGGTTGGACTGGGGGAGCTCAGAGGGCTTTTCCAACCAAAAGGATTCTATGATTCTGTGGGGCACAATGAGCCACCAACCCCATGGAGATGCTCCTCTGCATGGGCACAATGAACCTCTGTGCCCCAGACCCATGGAGATGATGCTCTGCATACACAGGATCAGCCCCTTTCCATCCCTATGGCCAGCCCTTCCCTTGGGGATGGCCCAGACTCACTGTCTCAGAGGTGGGCTTCCGTACCTCACTTGCAGCCACCTGGTAGATAGCTCAGGCTTGGGAGGGGAGCTGGGGACCACGAGCACCCCAAGAGCTCAGCTTGGTCCTGCCCAGCTCCCTGTCTCTTGCAGAACAAGGGGACATCCCTGCAGTGCAGCAGTCACTGGGTGACGTTGTGCCATCGGGGTAAACACCCTGAAGGCTGGGGGGACCCAAGGTCGCAGCCATGGTCCTGCTGGGTTCATATCCTGGCCTGTCCCTGCACCATGCATGTGGCTTCTCAGCGTTGGCAGCAGCGAGAGCAGCCAGGGCTGTCCCTGCCCAGCACAGGGGTGGCACCACAGGAGAAGCATCACTGCCACCCCTTTGGCAACGACCCTGTATCCCCCTGGTCATTGACCCACACACAAGCAAGGTCCATCACTCGTGGACCAGAGCTGGTGCTTGGGGGACATGGGCTGAATTTAGCTGTACCACTGGTAGTGTTTCTCTCTTGCTCTGTGCCTCAGTTTCCCTTTCAGAGAGCAGCACAGTTAGGGGCCTCCCCTTGACCTCAGGGACTGGGTTTTGGGGACCCCACTCCAACCCCAAGCCCTTTGAAGGGACTTCAGGTGCCCTGGTGTGCTCCATGCATTGAAATCACTCTCAGCTTTCCCCCCTGATGTGATGGGGGGAACCAACCCCCATTGCTTCGTGCTGCCCTGACACAGACACCAGTCCACGGCCTCCACCAGCACCCAGGTCACCAGCTGTGTCCTCCCATGGTGGGATGGATCCAACCAGCAGGACAAAACCATGAGACAGGGGCTCCAGAGATGTCTCGTGAGCCCCCGGAGAGCTGAGCCTGAGGGACAGGCCACACGGGCTGGGCTGGGCGTCTTGGTAATTAATTTAGTTAATAGATTAACATGTAAATTGCCAGGACCTTAATGCAAAGCTGGGCACTGCTGTCTGCCAGGACTCACCAAGCTCTAACGACCACGGGCTGCTCCCAGCCTGGTGTCCCTGGGTCCCCATGCTTGGCCAGGGAGGAGGGAGGTCTTCTCCAGGTGATGCTCGGGTCCCCCAGATCGCTCCCATGTGCCCTGGAGGTGGCTGTGTCGCGCTGTTCCGGGGAGAGATGTCCCCAGCTGCGGCACCCACCGGGGCTCTGTCCCTCTGCACGGGCTGAGGGTGACATCCAGCGCCGGTTCCTGCAATTACAGAGCGGTGGAGGAGCCTGCAGAGGCTTAACCGTCCCTGACCCGACCAGGTCCTGTGTCCCCCGGTCCCTGTCCTGCTGTGTCCGTGGGTGATTGTGCTGCTCCCCTTACCCCCACCCCAAATAAACCCCTCCAGCTCCACACCTCACGATTATTTTTTTCATTTAACCACCCCTCTGAAGGCTTCAGGGGAATGGTTGAGTCATGGAATGGTTTGGGTGTGAAGGGACCTCACAGCTCATCTCATCCCAACCCCTGCCATGGGCAGGGACACCTCCCACCAGCCCAGGTTGCTCCAAGCCCCATCCAACCTGGCCTGGAACACTGCCAGGGAGGGGGCAGCCACAGCTTCTCTGGCCACCCTGGGCCAGTCTCTCACCACCCTCACAGCCAACAATTTCTGCCTCACATCTCATCTCAGTCTCCCCTCTGCCACTTTAAAGCCATGAGCCCTCGTCCTCTCACTCCATGCCCTTGTCCAAAGTCCCTCCCCAGCTTTCCTGTACCCCCCCAGGCACTGGAAGGTGCTCTAAGGTCTCCCCAGAGCCTTCTCTTCTCCAGGCTGAACACCCCAGCTCCCTCAGCCTGTCCCCAGAGTGTCACCCACCAGACCCACTCCCCACCCAGTCACCTGCTCTGGCCTGCACAGCAGCAGGTCACTCCCAGACTTGGTCTCCTCATCTCACCTCTCTTCCCACCTGCACCACGGTGACATCAGAGGTTCCTGGGGCTTTAGGTATCCGAGTGGCACACGGTCAGTGTTCCCCCTACACCAAGTCAGGAAGAGTTATCTGTTTTTTGGGGGGGCAATAGTGTTAGACTGAAGAAGACCAGAGAAACACAAAGGATTGCTGCTACGAGGAGAATATTTTATTACTTAGAACACTTCATTCAGCTAAATCCACATAGCAATACACACAGAAATACTTCAGGAAAGTGCAAATTCTCACTCTGTATTTGTCATATGCCCTAGTTTTACAGAACAGAACACTGAGTAAACAAGAGTACGGATCCAGAACTCCCCAGGATTCTAGTCAAGGAGAACAATGCAACTTCAGACACTTCAATCACTTCGTAGAAAGCTACTGGAGCACGCAAAGGGCAGGGATGTGGTGTCAGGATGGACTCTGATCATCCAGGTGTCACCATGCAAAGAGCCCCCCCTCTCTTACTCGGGGAGAAAAGAGGGTGAAGAGAGGGGGGAAAGACAAAATGAAGCGATGACAGTTGTAAAATTAAAGAGAACATCCAAGTGTTTTCTAAAGCTGACCACAAGTTCCACCCTGCTCCCAGCGACAGAAACCATCGCTCCACCTGGTGGCTTCTCCCTGTAGTAAGGCAGGAGCTGAAGTCCCTAATCCTTGAGGAGCCAAAGAGGGACACAAAGTGAGTCCTGCTAAATCAGGGAGTAACACCATCAACACGTAGGTATCCTCCAAGTAAAGGTACAGCAAGAGTTTGAGAGCAGCCAAGAACTGCCCCAGGCAGGTAAAGGAGCCCCAGGCAGTGTGTATTACATGTTGTAAGTCACCTCAACATCAAACACAGAGAAATCTAACTCTTCATTTACTCTGTGGATGACACAAGTATTTCCTCTCCTTAAAAAGAAGGGCTGGGTATTTAAAATTAAGGAAATTAGGAGACCTGCTCAGGCAAGATCCCAGTTTTCCTGCAGCCCCAGGGAAAGGTGGCTCCTTGGAGTCACATCCTGCTGGGGATGGGAGTGAAGGGTTCACCACCAGAACAGGACACCACAACCACAGCAAGCCCAAAGCAGGTGCAATGCTACTTTGGGCTACAGAGCTGTGCTTGGAGCTTCCAGTCAAAGTGTCCTGTGTTAAACATGCTCCCTCCTCCTCTTCCACGTGAGAGTTTGATTCACTCATGCTGTGGCAGGATGCATCCTTTAGAGGTGTAGGAAGAGAGACATGGATAGCACTGGAAGTTATTGAAACCACAGACTGGATGCTATATCACAACTAGGATTAAAAAAAACTTGGCTACAAGCTCAACATTTGTCTCCTGGGTTTAGAAAGGTCCTGTCCCATGCCCACAGAAACACAACTCCACCATGTATCTGAGACCGAGATTAAGCCTGTCACAGCAAAAAGGGAAAACACAAAGCCCTCCTCATTTTATCAAGTGCTAAACCCAAATCATTGGCTGAATGATTACAGCTTAACCCAACGATTTGCTGCAGACCAACCTTTAAAAAAAAATAAATGTGTATTTCAACTGGAAGCACCCAGTAAACATCCACAGCGTGCTTTGATCTCTTATCTGCTTCCTCCTCAAGCCTGAAAAGCCTTTGTTCTTATCTGAAAAGTAGTAAAGAACAACTGACAACTGAAAGAAGGTTGTGCACAAGCCCAAACAAACTTCTAACACCATGTACAACAAAGTTACAGGGCAATGAAATAAAGAGAATTACAGTCCTTCACAGTAACAGAAGTATGGGAAACAAGATCAGAGGGAGGAAATAAAGGAAGAGTTCCACAAATGGAACAGTATAAATATATCAAACAGTTCCAATACAGTAGGAAAACAATGGTAGCAGCAGTTTAAAAACAGCAAATAGTTATTACACCCTTAAAATACATTCAACACGTGGTACTGTTGCTGTCATTCCAAAAGCACAACTACTTCTATGACTCACTGCTCAAACCTATTGATGAGAAGAATCCCAGGGACTTAACCCCTTGTATCTGTTTGGTATTAAAGATATTTAGGCTATGAGCAGTTGCCAACTTCTAAGAATGCTGATTTGAATATATCATCATGATTTTCTTCCATACTTGCTTGCCTACGGATACAAATTAGATCTCTTGGGGAAACTGCAGGTTCCTGCTCTTTGTAGGAGCACAAACCCAACTCAGAGGACACAACTCCTACCTCTAACTGCTACAGCAAACACCCAGCTGGCCTCACTGCACACACTACACTTTGTACAGTGTTTACCTTTCTTCAAAACTCTGCTCCAAGTCATTTGTTCTCTCCTCTCAGCTACCAAGCAGGCTGTTTAAAAACAAACTCCAAAACGCCTCTTTTGGCTTTAATCTGCTGCCAGTGGAACAAAGGGCCAAACCTCCTTCAGATTCAGTGGGGTCAGGATGCAGCTCTGCACCTTCTGGTGAAAACTGAAGACAAAGGAGCAGTCAGAAATGCTAACATGAGGATCAGTTCTTTCACCCACTTTTCCCCCATCATATCAATCAAATGTACAATCAAGGGAAAAAAAAAAAAGAAGGTTTTTGGCATTAGATACAGTTCACTCAGTTGCAGAACAACTCAGAAAGCTTTTTCTCTTCAAATAAAAAAAAATAAATAAATAGGGGTGGCAGAGAATTTGTGCAACACTGACTTTCTGCAGTACAATGTACATTCATATACAGCAAAATACTTCTCCAAGGTTCTAGTGCAAAGCTTCTGTCAGCGTGAAACAACACCCGCACGGGCACGGAAACCTCAGGGCTCTCAAAAGCCACCTCGATGCCACACGTACCAAACCACTCTGTGCAATCCCATGGCATCAAGCTCTAAGGGCAGAAAAAGATGGAGGACAAAGGTTTAACAATAGTGGCAAAACAATGGGTTTAACCTCAGTGTGTCTTAGGTTCTTCTCGTGGAACCTTTAATAAAGAGGTTAAGTGTTCAGTTTTACCTGTTCCTTTTCTTTAATTCCTGTAAAGTGACAGCAGAGGGATGTCCAGAACATCACTGACTTGATTCTGAAGGCTTTGATCAGCAATTTAGTAGCACACATAAATGAGTATTACTCTAATCAATATGTAGATTTGCTCTAAGTGTTGGTTCAGTTCAAGTCTCTTCCACAGCTTTTCTTTCCTGGCATCGTAGAAATCTACAGGAGAATTTCTACAGCAGTCTACTTTATTTCCAAAAAAGTGATTAGCAACGCCCCATTCTGCTCAAGCAAAGGGAGGAAACGAAGGAAAAGCTGTTAATTTGCCCTAAAAGATAAAGAATAATAGTATTTGCACATCTCTATTCTAATAAATTAGTTCCAAGATGTGACCAAAAAATTAATCTTGATCTAGTAATTAAAAAAAATAATAATCAAGGATGTCAGTGACTCACTTCCACTTTTTTTTTTCCTTTTTTTAAAGACAACATGAATTCAAGCCATCAAAAAAGTCACCAATTGGAATTTTCATAGAAAGTGACTGAATTTCTGAACCCTTTTAAAAAAAAAAGCTTAAGATCCTTCAGAGATGTGGGACAAAAAAAAAAAATGGTTACAAAGCCTGTGGTAGTTAGAATGGGCAATTTAACCAAGGTGAACCAATTAACCAAGGAATGAACAAGTCCCCACTCCTCTGGAAGCCTTGGAAAGGCACTCTATATAATTCAAACCCCAGACTGGAAGTGGAACCCTCTGTGTTGCCACTATTGTTTCACCAGCCAGTAAATATTTTAAGATCCACACAGCAAAGATACGACGCACCAAGAGCACCTTTAACAACAGAAAAAAATACTTAAAGAGCTGAAAAATGTCATCTGGAACAACTTACCTAAACGAGAAATGCTAAGCACTGAAGTCTACTGCAATTTTATTTGGAAATTAAGACCTGCAATTAAGACGATGATACCTACAGGCACACACAACAGCCACGAAGAAGCAGGTTTTTTTTGTCAGTTTGGAGCAATCACTTCCTTGAGGGCCTAAAATCAGTTGAAGACAAGATCTACTGGCTAAGATCAGCTGTCTTAAACCCTCTGAGGGCAGTTCATTTGCATTGGTGAGGGTTAATTAGCTTTTTTGGTCAAAAGGACAGGAAAATGTAATAATAAATTCTGTCCTTTTTTTTTTTTTTCTCCCTTCTTCTTATGCCAAATTTTCCAGCCCAGACTTTGGTGAAAAGCCTGACAAAAAAAAAATGCTTCTTCTTTACAGAATAAAAATGTAGCTGTTTACCACACATACACACACATATTAAAGTGAGCTCTGTTCTTGGTTCCTTTGTTTCACACGACGCAGTGCAGGTGGTCGCTCCTCCCAACACCGGCTACGGGAGCTCTAAGCGGAGCGCCAGACCAGTCCGTTCTGATCAGGTTCAAGGAAATTCTCAATCAAAGCTTCAAGAAGCTTCTGAAGTTCTTCTTCCAGCAGGGTTCTGTCACTAGAAAAAAACCAGAATGATACTATGTCAGAAGAAACACCAAGCATCTCTTTAAAAATAAATAAATAGAAAGCAAGATCTGATGGGCATGGATCTCAGGGGCATCAACGTAGAGATGCCAACCTGCTTGCTCTAACTACTTTTTGGTAGGGACTATTCAATATTAATTAATTTAAAGAAAAAAATAACTGCCACTAGAGGGCTCTAGGCTAGAGGAGAGGACACAAGAACTAATGACTGCAAAGCCAATGCAAGACTGGTCAGACACAGACTGTAAATGGATTAATAAGTAAGAACAAGCTACTAATAGAAGATGTAGATAACCTATAGCCTCTACACAATATCCAGATGCCCATCTAGGGTATCTGATCCGAGGGCTGGAGCACCTCTGCTCTGGGGACAGGCTGAGGGAGTTGGAGGTGTTCAGCCTGGAGAAGGGAAGGCTCCAGGGAGACCTCAGAGCACCTTCCAGTACCTGGGGGGCTACAAGAAAGCTGGGCAGGGACTTTGGACAAGGGCATGGGGGGACAGGACGAGGGCTGATGGCTTTAAAGTGGCAGAGGGGAGATTGAGATGAGATGTGAGGCAGAAATTGTTGGCTGTGAGGTGGTGAGAGACTGGCCCAGGGTGCCCAGAGAAGCTGTGGCTGCCCCCTCCCTGGCAGTGTTCCAGGCCAGGTTGGATGGGGCTTGGAGCACCCTGGGCTGGTGGGAGGTGTCCCTGCCCATGGCAGGGGTTGGGATGAGATGAGCTGTGAGGTCCCTTCACACCCAAACCAGTCTGGGATTCTATGATTGTGTTTTGACTCAAGTGCAATGTAGGGGATTGAGTAACCAGGCAAAGTGTCACAGCTCACAAGAGGACACTGTAAGATACTGATCCTTCCCCTATTTAAATGCCCAGACATTCATTTGAATAAAAAGACAACATCCACATGCACAAACACTAATGCATTGCCACACTCCTTTACAAATAATCCCTCTCCTCCCCCAAAGTCTCCCTGGAGGGAGAGGAACTCAGTCTGTTGCTAACAGAGAACAGGCAAACCAGGCTTATTTACATTTGTGGAACTGGCAATGTATCATTGACCTTCAGGTCACCATCTCCTTTTAAAGAAAACACCCCAAAAATGCTGTGATAAAACTGACTTTACTGATGTTCAGCTTTTAAGAATAATCAATAAACAGCAACCCAGAGAAATATGTGCAAAGCTATTAAGGAGGGGAATGTAGGAACCTCAGAAGTGAGGGACTTTCCCTACTACTCACACTCACCTGGCCTTCACTTGTGCTAAGATTAGGTTAAGGGCAGTATTTCTGGTGATTATTTTTTCCTTGTTGGGGCAGGTCTTTGCCTCAGCTGTATCTTACCTTCTCTTCAGCATTTACACCAAATGGTACCTTGCCCACTCCCAGGTTTACAGAAGCATGTTCCATCTGAAGTGGGAATTTCCATACCCATGTACCAAGGAAGTGCTTTCATGTACCAAACAATCAAAAAATTCTCTGATCAAATAAATACAAGCTTGTGGCAAGAGCCACCATTCAGAAAATTGGGGTGTAGAACTCCTCCCACCTCTCTGACCTTCCATGGTTAACTCAGAACTATTTAAAAACATGATTCAAAAGATGAGCTGTACCTGTGTTAATGGACTTAATGCAGCAATAAACCATGTTTTAAAGAATCCTTCAGCAACCATGAGCCAGCAATGTGCCCTTGGGGCCAAGAAGGCCAATGGCATCCTGGGGGGCATTAAGAGTGTGGGCAGCAGGGCAAGGGAGGTTCTCCTCCTCCTCTGCTCTGCCCTGGTGAGGCCACATCTGGAGTGCTGTGTCCAGTTCTGGGCTCCCCAGTTCCAGAGGGACATGGAGCTACTGGAGAGAGTCCAGTGGAGGGTACGGAGATGCTGAGGGGATTGGAGCATCTCTGTGAGGAGGAAAGGCTGAGAGACCTGGGGCTGTTCAGCCTGGAGAAGAGTAGATTGAGGGGGGATCTCGTCAATGCTCATCAATATCTCAAGGGCAGTGTCAGGAAGATGGGGCCAGACTCTTCTGAGTGGTGCCCAGTGACAGGACAAGGGGCAAGGGACACAAACTGGGACACAGGAAGTTCTACCTGAACACAAGGAGGAACTCCTTCCCTTTGAGGGTGACAGAGCCCTGGACCAGGCTGCCCAGAGAGGTGGTGCAGTCTCCTTCTCTGGAGACATTCCCAACCCACCTTGGCACCACCCTGTGTGACTGCTCTGCTCTGGGTGACCCTGCTCTGGCAGGGGAATTGGACCGGGTGATCTCCAGAGGTCCCTTCCAACTCCCACCACTCTGTGAGTCTGTGAACCTGTGGCAAGCTGCCTAGGCATGGGTCTGTGTACCCCCTTACACAGGATATTCACACAGTTTAGGTCAGGAATCCAGTTCAAGAGCCTACTTCTCTCCATAAGCTAGGCTGAGAACCTCAGCTCCTCATTCACACTCCTGATTTCAATGGTGTAAACACACCCCCTTTATTATTTTTTTTCTTTTTAAACTGGAAGAAGCTGAATCCAGGTGGCTGTCAGAAGGGGAGAGATCTCTAATTACTATCCAGCAGCTCAGAGCAACACAGGAGACTCCCAAATGCAATAGGAATTCACCTGGGTTTAAGCATACTTGTCAGCAGCAGCAGAACTTCATCACTTTAAATCAAAATGAACGAGGAACTGGGTTAGTAAGTCTCCTATAGTAGCAGATGCTGAAAATTCAATTCATTGTCTTATCCACTACAGAGTGGGGTTGTTATGAGCAGGAATGTGCATCACTGTGGGCAGTTTAACAGGCTGGAACAGTCAGCTGAGGCTCAGGTCTCCACGGAGGCTGCAGAGGAATCACGGTACTGACCTTGCAGCCCAAAGGCATCTTGCAACACGTGCTACTTACTGACCTCTGCTCGGGCAGCGCGCACATCTCGGCGTAGTACTTGATCTTTGGTTCCGTTCCACTTGTCCGAAGGGTGGCAACACAACCGTTTTGAAACGTAAAAGTGATCATCTGACTGCTTTTACTCACTGGCAGCACCTGCAGATACAACAATTTTATTAGAGAACAGCTCAACTGACACAAATGTGGGGGTTGCTTTTTTAAAATATACATTCAGTCCATACAAAGCTAAAGAAACATGCTGAAATCTCCTGCACGATATATAGAGACCAGCAAGAAACTAAAAGTAGTCATCTCAGCCTAACAGACAATCCTGTCACCCAGATCAGCCTCAGTATTTCAGGATAACAGGACTGCCTCTTACTCCCATTGGAATTCTAGCACCTGGAAGCATGCTAGTCAGCTTCAGAGTTGGAGGACCATCAAGGTCACTTCAACTGACAAAGTTTAGCTGTTGTTATATCAAACTGTTAGAGCAAGTCCTGAGGAGAGGCCATGAAGATGACCTGAGGGCTGGAGCATCTCTGCTATGAAGAAAGGCTGAGGGAGTTGGGGGTGCTCAGCCTGGAGAAGAGAAGGCTCTGGGGAGACCTCAGAGCACCTTCCAGTGCCTGGGGGGTACAGGAAAGCTGAGGAGGGACTTTGGACAAGGGCATGGAATGACAGGACGAGGGGTGATGGCTTTAAGCTGGAAGAGAGGAGATTTAGACTAGATTTTAGGCAGAAATTCTGGTCTGTAAGGTGGTGAGAGACTGGCCCAGGGTGCCCAGAGAAGCTGTGGCTGCCCCCTCCCTGGCAGTGTTCCAGGCCAGGTTGGATGGGGCTGGGAGCAACCTGGGCTGGTGGGAGGTGTCCCTGCCCATGGCAGGGGTTGGGATGAGATGGGCTGAGGTCCCTTCACACCCAAACCATTCCATGATTCTATGAAAATATTCAACACAACAGTCAAGCCATTTCACATTTAAGCAGTTTTCTCCTCAATAAATGTTGTTAAGCAGTCATAGTAGACAATGGTAATTATACCTCCATCTTAGTTGACATAGTATATCATTCTGCATAGTTTTGGTGTATTTAACTCTCAGTCACAGCAAAAATAAAACCTCTTCTGCAAAAATACTTCCAAACTCACCGATTTTTTGTTTGGCTGACTGCTGTCATAGCCAGTGGTAATATCTCGTACGTGTAATATATTGTAAATACCACAGAAGCTTGGATAAGACTGAGGGCCATCGAAGTTCCGAAGCTTCTCAAATATCCTTCTGATAGTAGGAGGATCATAGCACAAGAAATAGGAAGTCTTCGATATGTGATATCCATACCTGCAAGCAGATTAACATTTTCAGATTAACATTTCCAGAGGAGGCCACGGAGATGATCCAAGGGCTGGAGCACCTCTGCTGTGGGGACAGGCTGAGGGAGTTGGGGGTGTTCAGCCTGGAGAAGAGAAAGCTCTGGGGAGACCTTAGAGCACCTTCCAGTGCCTGGGGGGTACAGGAAAGCTGGGGAGGGACTTTGGACAAGGGCATGGAATGAGAGGACGAGGGGCGATGGCTTTAAAGTGGCAGAGGAGAGATTGAGATGAGATGTGAGGCAGAAATTGTTGGCTGTGAGGGTGGTGAGACACTGGCCCAGGGTGCCCAGAGAAGCTGTGGCTGCCCCCTCCCTGGCAGTGTTCCAGGCCAGGTTGGATGGGGCTTGGAGCAACCTAGGCTGGTGGGAGGTGTCCCTGCCTATGGCAGGGGTTGGGATGGGATGAGCTGTGAGGTCCCTGCACACCCAAACCATTCTGGGATTCAGTTACAAGATTTCAGAAGTTTTGTGCACATTTGTTATCTAAAGAAAGCCCCTGTTTGGAAAAGTAATAACAGACAAAGAATGCAGTTCTCACAGCTGTGGAAACAGATATTTATAGACAAAAGTTTGGACTCTGAAGCAGATTTCATTGCATTACTCAAATCACCTTAAGCTATTTTAAAATTCAAGCAGAGATTTCTGTTCCAAAGAAATCAAAAGCCAACCATTTGGCTACGTGCAGCCTTGGTAGCCCTCAGGAAATTAATATGCATTCCCACACCATCACAAATTGTCTGGGGAAGCCACACGAGCCACCACAACAGCCTCTGAGGAAGGTGACTGATTATTTCATGCAACTTAAAAACACCCTCCCCAATCAGACCTAATGAAATCATGTTTTCGTGTTGAAATTTAACTTGTTCCTTGCTATATTCCACTCATTCCTCATTCTACAGAGGCCCTTCTCTGCAGCTTAAAAAATTCAGTGGGACTGGAAGATGAATCCTCCTGTTATCACTATCATTGACAGCTTTTCAATACTGTCATCCAGAATTGTTTTGGCTACAGTTTGCATATGACAGGGTAAACTCCTGAGTGTCACAGAGAGATAAATGCTGACCATCCTTTGTGCTTCCTCATTCTAAGTTTCTAAGGGCCAAGGTCTGTCATTCTGCTGGGCCAGCAGGAAAAGGAACAGCACACAGGATCTGCTATAAACAGTTCCGTTCAAGCACAGGAACTTCTCCTGATGAAATGGGTTTACAACAGTAGATGACTTAATTCTGACAGAAACACGTTCCTCATTTTACTGCTGTGAATTGCATCCATAGCTACTGAACACAGGCCATTCCTTTAACATCTATTCTATCACAAATCTCCGCAAGAATGGCACATGATCTCCTAACAGTCCCCAGACTGTGTTCAAGTCTGTGCATCTGGACAGGCTGGATCCATGGGATGAGGCCAATGGGATGAGGTTCAACACAGCCAAGTGCTGGGTCCTGCCCTTGGGTCACCCCAACCCCATGGGACGCTCCAGGCTGGGGGCAGAGTGGCTGGAAAGTGCCCGGGGAAAAGGCCCTGGGGGTGTTGGTGGGCAGTGGCTGAAGATGAGCCAGCAGTGTGCCCAGGGGGCCAAGAAGGCCACCAGCACCCTGGCTTATGTCAGCCCAGTGTGGCCAGCAGGAGCAGGGCACACTGGCCACTCCCCCTGCACACAGGGGGATCGTCCCCCTGTACTGGGCACTGGTGAGGCCGCCCCTCGAATACGGGGTTCAGTGCTGGGCCCCTCACTCACTCCCAGAAGGACATTGAGGTGCTGGAGCGTGTCCAGAGAAGGGCACCGGAGCTGGGGAAGGGTCTGGAGCACAAGGCTGCTGGGGAGCAGCTGAGGGAACTGGGGGGGTTCAGTCTGGAGAAGAGGAGGCTGAGGGGAGACCTCATCATCCTCTACAGCTACCTGAAAGGAGGGGGTAGCCAGAGGGATCAGTCTCTTCTCCCAAGGAACAGTGATAGGACAAGGGACACATTAAAAATATTTACTAGATTATTCCCAGGTCCAAAATAGTTAAGTAGAAGATACTAATGAAGAACACAACTTACGTTTCATATATCTCAGTGAGTTTCTGTGCTAGTGTTAGGTTCTTGCTCTCCAGGTACGTTGCCATTTCAGCTATGACCACAGCTGCGCTGACACCGTCTTTATCCAACACTGATGTGCCACACATGAAGCCTAGAAATAAAGAATTGATCATAGTATTGTACTGATTTACCTGATTGAAGTTTTTATCTTTTTCCTGTAAAAGAAAATTGCCCAACATATGCTAAGCTCTTTTTATTACTGTATATGCATTCCTCTTTTTTAAAGGGAACTAATTAACTTAGGGGTTATGACTCTGGAAAGAAAAGTGCTATAATCAATTAATTCCAGACCAATAACATTTGCTCTCTGAGGAGCTCTCTCATAATACAGTGCTAAACATAAAAACTTGTTTGTTTTGTGCGAGCACACCGATACTGCAAAGAGTCACGGCAGTAATTTAGTGATAGGATTAGTGGAAATGGCCTGAAGTTGCTCCAGGGGAGGGTTAGATTGGACACTGGGAACAATTTCTTCCCCCACAGGGCTGTCCAGCACTGGCCCAGGCTGCCCAGGGCAGGGGGCAGTCCCCATCCCTGCAGGGATTGCAAAGCCGTGGAGATGTGGTGCTGAGGGACATGGGGCAGTGGGCACTGGGCAGTGCTGGGGGAATGGTTGGACTGGGGGAGCTCAGAGGTCTCTTCTAACCAAAACAATTCCATGATTTCTATTCCTGCACACATCTGGACTCCTCACACATTGTTCTGAAGTATGAGGGGATGGTGTACAGCTCCTGGAGGAACTGCAGTACTGGTGCAATGGACAGCATGACCAAAGCAAGCCCCCTCGCAGTGCCACACAGCCATCAACAGTGAGTCCTCACTGAGAGGACCCATAAGATATTAAACTGATGAAAAACAGATCCTGTGCTTAATCTCCAGTACTGAAGGGGCCTACAAGAAAGCTGGGGAAGGACTTTGGACAAGGGCATGGAGTGACAGGATGAGGGGTGATGGCTTTAAAGTGGCAGAGGGGAGACTGAGATGAGATGTGAGGCAGAAATTGTTGGCTGTGAGGGTGGTGAGAGACTGGCCCAGGGTGGCCAGAGAAGCTGTGGCTGCCCCCTCCCTGGCAGTGTTCCAGGCCAGGTTGGATGGGGCTTGGAGCAACCTGGGCTGGTGGGAGGTGTCCCTGCCCATGGCAGGGGGGCTGGAAAAGGATGAGCTTTGAGGTCCCTTCACACTCAAACCACTCTATGATCTCAGCTAAAGGGCCACAAAGCAGAAGTAGTTTGGCTCTGGCATCTTGGGAACAGGTTTGTGCAAGGGAACTGCACGAGAACAGTATAAGAATCAGAGATTCATGTATCATTTATTCTGATAGCTGGCAAGATGATTTGATGAGAGCAAAAGTACTAATACTAGTAACTACAAGAACAAAAATAAAGTACTTTTGTCTTTCATAGCTTCATAACTGAGTCCACTCCTTTTGAGGTGCATTTCCTCCCCCAGCTCTCACCACTTTAAAGGGATAGTACCATACATACCAATAGACTCTTCAAATGCAAAGAGAACTTCTTTGCCATTATCTAGGAGATCTTTTACTCTACTTCCAATCCATTTAAAACCAGGGAGTGTTTCCTGAAACAGAAAAATAAGTGCATTAAATACACATATTCTATTTAACTTCAAGACCAAGAAGAAATTGTGGCCACTATTCCCTTGCCCTCCAGGATGCTTCCTCAAATGGGAATTTTGTGTGCTAGACTTGAAAGTGATGCATTCTGAATTTTAGGGTCAATAGGAAAGACTGCTGCAGAGTCAAAACATTAAAGCTTAAAGACATTTTTCTTTCCTTGAAATCATTTCCCTGAATTTAAATCTAATTATTTGGCCAACAGAATAGGGAGAGTGAAGAGAAACATCAGGCAAGTCATATCATTCATTTAGATTATGAATGGAAGGCAAAGAGTCATTGGATAGCATTTTACCAGTGAAGCCTCAAGGAGGACATGAATATCAAATCAAGGAGTGAGTGTGCTTGAGAGACTGTAGCTCTCTCTGAGGTCAGATAAGATCTTCCATGGTGCTTATTATGTGAGACAACAGTATGAAGTCATTCAAAAGGAAAGTTAAAGAAATATAAACAGCAATTTGGGGTGATGGGAGGGCAGAGCACTGCCTGTGCTCTTCAAATCATGCAAAAGCAGTGAAAAGCTTGGACCTTCTTGCAGAGAAGGAAGGTACAAAGGGGAAAATTCACTACAAGGCAGTGAGATTCAACCTGGTTAAGCATATCTGGATAGTCAAAGTGGTTTTCAGAGTTGCTTCTGATTTTAGTTTAATTTCTCATTGTTTAGCAAAATATTTTTTCTTATTGTACATGAATTTAACTAAGACATGTATTAAACAAGACCTGGATCTCTGTATGTTTGTGCTAAGCTTCAGAGCACTTGCACTTTACAAGGGCCTGTAGTGATGTGATGAGGGGTGATGGCTTTAAAGTGGCAGAGGGGAGATTGAGATGAGATCTGAGGCAGAAACTGTTGGCTGTGAGGGTGGTGAGAGACTGGCCCAGGGTGCCCAGAGAAGCTGTGGCTGCCCCCTCCCTGGCAGTGTTCCAGGCCAGGTTGGATGGGGCTTGGAGCAACCTGGGCTGGTGGGAGGTGTCCCTGCCCATGGCAGGGGTTGGGATGAGATGGGCTGTGAGGTCCCTTCACACCCAAACCATTCTATGGTTCTATGATCTGTTATGGCCAACATCCAACAGTCCCAGAAATCAGAGGAAGTACTTAATTTGAATGCAGGAGCTAAAATAATGTCAGTTTGCAGGGGCATCCCCTCATTTTCTTTTTTAGCAAGTCCTTAATGAAACTACATTAATGGTCTGAATACAAGAGTTGTTCTCTCTGTCACAATTTGAAGTAAAACTAAATTTAAAACCCACTAGAGATCTGGGCACCTGAAAGAATGTTGTGTAACCTGTTAAGTGTTTGTTACACATTATAGAATCACAGATTTTACTCTGTCAAGAAGACACCATAAAAAACACACTTACTTCAAAGTGAAATCCCTCTTTAACTGCAATTGCCCTCAAAATCTTCGAGGAGACTGTGGTTGCTAACATGTAAACGTTCTTCACATCAGCATCTTCGGAGCAGTTTTCTTTCCAGCAAGAAAACATCCACCACCCAAACAAAGCTGCTAGCTCATTGCCAGTGAACACCTTCCAGCAGCCACTGCAGAGAGGAGAGGAAACACAAAAGCTCTTTCAGGTTTCCCAGGAGCATCTGCACGGGGGGGAGATGTTTTCTGCAGCCACTGGAACAACAGGAGTCTGAGCACGCTACAGACAAGTTGCTCTATACAAAGCCACTGTACTAACAGGACTCCATAAAAAAACAAACCTAAAAAAAGCCCACAGCAGCTAACTGTCCCAAGACAGAATTTGTTTGCCTAAGAGAAGTAAAAAAAAAAAAAGTAACAACAAGATTTTACTGGTTTTAGTAACCACTCAACTTTTCAGCTAAGTTTTATTTGGCTGTTTACTGTAATATTGGTATTTATTCCAACTTATTAAATGATTTTATTTAAAATACATTACTTCAGGTGAAGCTCTACCAAAAGATGAAGCTAAGAAGAAAAATACCCAAGCAGCAAAGACACAACAGGAAAGAGTGGGTTGCAGGTATGTGTGTGTCAACTATTTGGGGACATTCTGCAACTGCCACTACCTCTTCTGTGGGAAAAAAGGAAAGGTCCCATCACTTACTTCTCCTGCTGTTCTGCCACTGCCAGTCTGTCTGCATCTGGATCAGTGGCCACTACTACTTTAGCATTTTCCTTCTCTGCAAGCCTCAGTGACAGTTCCTGGTGGGAGGAGAAGCAGGGGGGGGGAAATATAATCATAAAGTCAAATAAACCCACAGTCTTATTTCTTAATTTTATAAATATATATAACACAAAGTTAAAGGAAATGCTATATGGATTGCCCACTGTATTAACACAGCTGAAAGCCAGGTACTCGGGGGTGCATTGAGAGGAGTGTGGGCAGCAGGTCAGGGGAGGTTCTCCTCCCCCTCTACTCTGCCCTGCTGGGGCCTCATCTGGAGTGCTCTGTCCAGTTCTGGGCTCCCCAGTTCCAGAGGGACATGGAGCTACTGGAGAGAGTCCAGTGCAGGACACTGAGATGATGATGGGGTTGGAGCATCTCCCATGTGAGGAGAGGCTGAGGGAGCTGGGTGTGTTCAGCTTGGAGAAGAGGAGGCTGAGGGGGGATCTCATCACCGCTCATCAAATCTCAAGGGTGGTGTCAGGAAGATGGGGCCAGACTCTTGTGGGTGGTGCCCAGTGACAGGACAAGGGGCACTGGGCACAAACTGGGACACAGGAGGTTCAATCTAAACACAGGGAAACACTTCTTTCCTGTGAGGGTGACAGAGCACTGGCACTGCCCAGAGAGGTGGTGGAGTCTCCATCTCTGGAGACATTGGATCTATTCTGGGATCCTGCTCTGGCAGGGGGGTTGGACTGGATGAGCTTCAGAGGTCCCTTCCAACCCCACCACTCTGAGTCTCTGATACTCCTTGTTCCTTCTTGTTTTTCACTGCAGTATTATAACCAAGTCCATAGAAATACATAAATCTGACAAATTAGAAATAAAAAATACCAGCACAGATTCTCCTTCTTCAGGATTTGGGCATTTGACAGTAGAGAAGTCTGGATCTGGATCTTTTTGTTCAGGTACAGGAATGGGGGGTTGAAAGCCAAATGCTTTGAAAGCCAACTGCACGTAGTCGTGTCCAACTCCATGAAACGAGGTATGAACAAACTTCAAACTTGTTTGCATGTTTAGCTCCCTGAGAAGGAAAAAAAATAAAAATAAAAAAAGAATTTCAGGGAGATTTTAGTTATTTAACAAAACTACTTTCATGTGGGAAAGCACAAGCAAAAGAAAATGCAATTACACTTTGTACAACTCTGCTGATTTCTGCATTAATTTCAAAGAAGGAATAAGTGAGAAATTGCTGGCTTAAAGCTTCTTCTCCTGGAAAAGGAGATATTTACCTTCTGCTGAGTCAGCTGAAAGTCTCCCAGGAATGAATGGTTAATTCTGCATCAAACTTGAGTTCTTCCACCACCCTGAAGATCTTACTCAGGGTCTACTCTACCTGCATTATTTATCCTCCTTTTATTCTTGTCTTCTGCCTCACCTAACCTTTAAACTTAATCTTCCCACCCCTATTCCATGCACATACATCTCACTTTTACTCTGAATTTCTGCATTTTATTCAGAACTCTTTAAGCAGATTCATTGTTATAAAATGGTTCACATCAGGGTGTTTTACTGTAGCATAGTGTGCCCAAAGGCAGGCTGCTTTATTGTCAGTAAGTATGGTTTAGTCCCAATGATGGTGACTAGTTTAATGACACGTCAGAGAAGGGTTGGGCTGAGACAGAAGGGGGAGATGACTGAAAATTAGTCCAACCATGAAAAGCACAGAGAAATGGCCACAAGCAGACAGTGACGTAGCAGAGGGGAGCACCCAGCTTCTGGGAACCATAAAGACAGAAATCAAATCACTGATTTCTGTGACATGTCACAAGTGATGTGTCAGGAGGACGGGGCCAGACTCTTCTGGGTGGTGCCCAGTGACAGGACAAGGGGCACTGGGCACAAACTGGGACACAGGAGGTTCAATCTAAACATAAGAAAACACTTCTTTACTGCGAGGGTGACAAAGCACTGGAACTGCCCAGTGCCTTCCAACCCCCACCACTCTGACTCTGATTTGTGACAATAAAAGTCACTACAGGCAGGTCCAGAAGTATTAAAACTTTGGAAGGCAGCCCATGCCCCAAACAAAAAATGTTTATGTATGGCAGCATCCTGTGCTTTATTATTGAAGTCCCTGTCAGCACTCCATTTTCTACACATAACCCAGAGCTTACGTAAGAACATCCTTTAAGTACATTTTAGTTTATACAATACCTATAAAAACAGATTTTTTTCAGGTCCTCCATGTAAAAGTCACAAATTTTCTTCAGAGGATCCTGTCTAAGGGGACTGGTGTCTACTAGATTCTCATTCCAAGAGCCATTCCATGGTTCAACACACTCTTCTATACATTTTATAATTTCCTTATCGTGAGGAGAGGTGATCTGTGCTCCATTTTCCCAATAAACCTGGTATAAGGAAAAAAAGACACAGTTTATTTACAGAGATTGTAAATTGTTTTAGCTATAAGATGCTGCATAATTCCTGCTTCTTGAAGTCACACAGAAAAAGCTAGCATCAGACTGCCTCGATTCTCAAAAATCATTTGGAATCATATAGTTTATTATGTAATTATCCAACGATAGCTACTCAGCCACACAACCTATTTTTAAAAAAAGTTGGTATTCAACTGTTATGACTGAAATCAGGACGTGAGAAACCAAAACTGGGCACTTTCATTTGAGGGTGTTGTGCAAACTGTAAGAGAAGAAAAACATTACCTTCACACAGTCTGGCATTCCTTAGGAAAAAAGAAGCACAACTTGTTTTGGAAATCAAAGCAAAACAGATAAGCAGTGTGCCAAGGCACTTGTTTTTCCGTAACTGAACAACTGTAATCATTCAGCTGGAAGCACTAGCAAACCCTGAAGTATAAAAAACTTTTGTTAAAGAATTATTTTAGATGCCAGTTTTCCCACACTTTGTTTCCAATAGCATGGTTGAGTTGACAGTGCAGACTTTCTACTCAGACCAATCTGTCTCTTTTCTTGTCTGCTGACTTTCAGGAAACCAAAACTGGTTAGAATTGTTCAAAACCTTCAGAAGCTGCTGAATTCACAGGGGAAATAGTGAAAGACAAAACAATTCTTGTGAAAGACTAGAAAAAAAAAAAAAACACCAGACAATATCCAGGCAAAAGTCAAATGCTTTGTATCAGAAGACACAAACATAATAGCTGCTTGATAAATGAAGCACCTGGAAAACTGACACAGTTTATTTCCTTATTCATTGCTAGAGCTAAGCAGGAGTAAAGGCTGGTGAAGTACTTTACAACTTGTTCCACAGAGGACAAGTTCAGTACAATCACCTCCAGGAGTTATCTCTTATCTCCAGTTTTCCTATCTTGGTGTGCAGACAGACACCATGTTGGGTGGGAGTGTTGATCTGTTGGGAGGGCAGCAAGGCTCTGCAGAGGGGTCTGGCCAGGCTGGATCCATGGGATGAGGTTCAACATGGCCAAGTACTGGGTCCTGCCCTTGGGTCACCCCAACCCCACGGGACGCTCCAGGCTGGGGGCAGAGTGGCTGGAAAGTGCCCGGGGAAAGGCCCTGGGGGTGTTGGTGGGCAGAGGCTGAAGATGCGCCAGCAGTGTGCCCAGGGGGCCAAGAAGGCCACCAGCATCCTGGCTTGTGTCAGCCCCAGTGTGGCCAGCAGGAGCAGGGCAGGGATCGTTCCCCTGTCCTGGGCACTGGTGAGGCCGCCCCTCAAATACGGGGTTCAGTGTTGGGCCCCTCACTCACTCCAAGAAGGACACTGAGGTGCTGGAGTGTGTCCAGGGAAGGGCACCAGAGCTGGGGAAGGGTCTGGAGCACAAGGGATGAGGGGTAGTGGCCTCAAGTTGTGCCAGGGGAGGGTTAGATGGGACACTGGGAACAATTCCTTCCCCCACAGGGCTGTCCAGCACTGGCCCAGGCTGCCCAGGGCAGGGGGCAGTCCCCATCCCTGCAGGGATTGCAAAGCCGTGGAGATGTGGTGCTGAGGGACATGGGGCAGTGGGCACTGGGCAGTGCTGGGGGAATGGTTGGACTGGATGATCTTAGAGGTGTTTTCCAACCAAGGCTATTCTATGATTCTGTCATTGCCATTTCTCACTGACCTGTTACTAAGCTTCTAGAATGCTGTATTTATTTAAAGTTTAGATTTTAGTTCAGATCCTTATAAAGTTTAGAAAGGAAATACTGTGTCACAATACTGCATAAGCAGTATTTGCTATTACAGATGGCTATACTGTTCCAATCTTTCAAAAGAAAGCCACCCTTCTCTTTCAAATGCCCAGAAAAACAACTTTACAGCAAGCAACACACTACTACAAAGTTTTATCAATCAACTATTAAACCATCACCATCTTCAGCACAGTTACCTCCTGTGTTAACTAGTTCACCTAAGTCCTAGCTTGGTTTTAAACTCATTTTTAAGTCTAAGAAGTGAACACATAATAAATTGCTTACACTTCCATGCTCCAGAAGAAGCCAAAAGCCAAAGGCACACAGGTAACACTGGAGAGCACCTGGCTGTGCCATGTTACAAACTTCAAGCCTCACCTTGTATCCGTTGTCCTCCTTCCGGTTGTGGGATGCTGTGATCATCACACCAGCCACAGCTTTGAGCTGCTGAACAGCATAGGGCTAAAAAGAAACCCAGAAATGTCAAGAGATTACACTAGTACTTGAGAAAGAGAAAACAGGTTGAAACAGAACGAAGGAATTTGCCAAAAGGCTTGCTGAGAAAACAAGTTACAGGGATTTCCAGCTAAAGAGCACCCAGTCCTTTGAGTCCTCTCCTGGAAACAAGATCTGCAGCATACACAGCACACTAGAAAAGCTTGCAGAAGAGAAAACAAGGATTTAAAACCCTGCAAGGAAAAGCTGCTGTGACTAGAACAGAAAGCTCTGGTTTTTGAGATATTAAAAGTAGAGGCAACCCTTCATTTCTTCCACTCTGAGCAGTGTAAGACTTCTGTTAAAAACAAAGTCCCTGTGTATGTGGATATATTATAAAGGGTTGTCACACATTGGAACAGGCTGCCCAGGGCAGTGGGGGAGTCCCCATCCCTGCCAGGTGTACCAAGCAACCCTTATTTTTCTGTTTAAATATGGGAACTTGAGAATAAAATTGCTAGCTCACATTTTCAGTAACCTTTCAAATACTCCCTTACCCGTGTGGTTCAAGAATATAAAAGAGCAGATGACTCACCACAAACGGCGTGGGGACGTACGTGGAAAAGAAGTAGACAGGTACATCTTTAGCCAGCAGGACTGCTGCAGTGAGCTTGGCAAGTCTGCCAACGTGAAAGAGAACATGATTCAACCCCACTCCCCATGACAACCCAACAGCCATATGGCATTGCTGTAAACTTCATTTTGGTTGTTTCTGAAATCCCCCCCCCCCCTTTTTTTTTTTTAATTCTTCCACTAAAAGTGGTAACCTACAGTTTGCAGAGTCAATGTAATACAGTTTTCTGGCTGTAGAATCTGAGAGAGTGCTTTTATTTATGGCTTGAAGAGCACAAGGCACTTCAGTCAACCATGTAAATAAACCAGTGATAGCAAAAACAAAAACACAGAACCCACTGGTGTGACACTTGTCCTTCATTCAAGGACAAAACCAATCTCCCAGAGAGTTTAAAGAGCCAGATGTCTGCAACAGCAGGTTTGGAAAAGGATTCTGTATCCCACACAGCAAAGGTTGTTTGCCAGCCTTGTTTAGAAACTTCAGACAACATCCATGAAGCAGATTTTATCCTAAATATACTTCTGCAAACCAGCATGCTCTTATTCCAGAAAGTTTAGGAATAATAACAGCACCTGTGTTTTTAAATCTTGCCTTTATTGTAGGCTTTTCCTTTCAAGTAGCAGTGAAATCTCATTCTCTTTCAAGTAACTGATGTGAAACTGTTTTTTTCGAGTCAGATACACACAGCTCAGCACTTAATGGGAAGTCTCAGAGTCAAAACTGATTAGAGATTCAACAGAGTAAGTTTAAGTTGCTTTGCTCAGTCATTTTTATAGACCAGCATTAAGACTTGCTTCTTTATCTCCCATGATGAGCATACTGCAGTCTAAGTTACTCAGAATTCCACTATAGCACCTACCAAAATGTAACATCAAACCACTTAAAGGAGTTGGAGAGCTGAGCTTGTCGTTGAAGCTATTGAAATTTTACTTGTGTATCACAATGGTTTATGTCAGCTTAATTACAGGATGCAGCTGGAGAGTCTCCCATCTCCCTCAGCACTGGGACTGACGCAAAGAAAGGGGCACTCCTGCTCACACAGTCTTGATCAAGCATGCTGATATAACTCAAAAACACTCTTTTGGGGAGGTTCAACTAGATTTTAGCTCTATTGTAGCTATGCATCAGTCCAAGTGGACAAAAGAAACAGGAGGTTGAGAACAGATTTGTTCCTTTAACACGTGAAACATCAAGGCTGAATTCCAAGCTTTGTGTGGCTGAAAAGGAATATTTTTCTTACACTTCCACATTGTTAAGCTGTGCATAACCCAGAAAATGTGGATAATAGCCTTGCAAACACAGTGTAACAGCCGAGTTTCAAACCCTTATGCAGATAATGTGCCACAGGCATCTGAATTCCAGACAGGAAAGTGTAGAGAGGCAGACTTCAGGAGAATGGAGAAACTCTTAGAAGACCATCACTAGACTCTGCTCTCTATAATACCAACAACTTTTACACCCCTAGAATATCCCATGTTAAAAGCTCAAAGCACAATTTGCCATCACTGGAAGTTTATGTTTTAAGTGTTCCAGGCAAGATATTCCCAGCACAGAAATACATTGAGAGCACCGACTACATAAGAATATCAAAATACTGGGTTACAGTAGGCTGAAGGTAGAAGTTTTCTCCCCCAAGCAAGCTTAACAGCCTCAAGTTGTGGCAGGGGAGGGTTAGATTGGACACTGGGAACAATTCCTTCCCCCACAGGGCTGTCCAGGGCAGGGGGCAGTCCCCATCCCTGCAGGGATTGCAAAGCCGTGGAGATGTGGTGCTGAGGGACATGGGGCAGTGGGCACTGGGCAGTGCTGGGGGAGCAGTTGAAATCTTTAGTCCACACCTCTCTTTGTTACTATTTAAATGGGCTAAGGGAGGGGAAAGAGTATGTGCAGTTCATGACAAAAACATTCTGATAGAAGGGAATGCATTCAAAGCCACAATTTAATTTCTAGTCTTGCAAATGTAATCAATACTCATACTTCTTACTGCTGCAGTTGCTGGTCACCTGACCTCGTGTGTCATATCCAACAACAAAGCCTCTCTGCTTAAAGTCTGAAAAACTCCTCTCAAGATACTTGTAGATCCCCTGGAAAGAAAAAAAAAAAAAAGGAAGAATTAGCACACACAAACATTAAAAATGATCTTTCACATCGGATGTATAGCATCAGCAGGCAAAATACAGCTCAGCAAAAACATCAATAATGATATTCACAAAAGTACACTATTTTTTTTCTCCCCAAAATGTTCATAGATAAAAAATAAAACAAACAAAAACAGTTGTTTCCCACTTTTTCAAATGGAAGCTAATTACTGGTGACCTGCTCCAAGTGGATAGAATAAAGTTCTCCATTTATACTATATTTATACTATACTCTCCACTTATGCTATTTATACTGTATCCTTACACACTGCCCATTCATACAGAACAGCACAAGCCCAAGCTGTCTTCTGCACACCAAGGCAGAACATTTCCAATGGCAGTCTTTTCTTCAGTAAGCTTCTTGGTTTAAAGAATTCCCATTTCCTTTTCACAAGACTCAGGTTTTGAAGGTCATGGAGGGGTTAGGGTGAGAAGGGACCTCACAGCTCATCCCATCCCAACCCCTGCCATGGGCAGGGACACCTCCCACCAGCCCAGGTTGCTCCAAGCCCCATCCAACCTGGCCTGGAACACTGCCAGGGAGGGGGCAGCCACAGCTTCTCTGGGCACCCTGGGCCAGTCTCTCACCACCCTCACAGCCAGGAATTCCTGCCAAATATCGATCTAATCTTGTAAATGAACACAGCATGCAACTAAGGTTTATTTTAATTGAAGGAAATATTTTAATTACACTGAAGCCTACTTTTTTTGAACACCCATTTATTCCTGTAGCAGGTTAAGGACAAACAGACAGGGTTGCCTGTTTTCAGATTAGGTTCAGCAAAACTTCATCAAGCTTCCAAAACAAGAGCACTCAAACAAAGAGATTAAATCTGATGCAGTTTACTTCAGAAACAAGTTCTAATCTGCTTCCTAGAGACTGCTTTTTCTAACCAGATATATGGCTTTAATAAACAACTAAAAATAGAAGCTCCACAGAGGGAGCAAATGAACACAACCCAGTTTGTTACTTTCAGAAAGCAGTAATGCCCATGAAACTGAACTTACAAACACATTCCCTGCTGACCAAAAAGAAACTTTTCACTTTCTGCCAAGAATGCCTATCAGGCAGTTGATCCGAGCTCAGTCACGCTTTCACGAGCCTGGAAACACAAAGGCAGCATGCAACGTGCAGGCGCCGGGAGCATGAGCAACCCCAAGTTCAACAGACTGCACAGCCCAGAGAGTAAAGGGACTATTATTAACTTCCTCTGCCTTATCAAGATGTTGACTCAGCTTCAAAGATAAGTGGATTTGTTTACAGCAACTTTGCTGCTCGTAACAATTCCACCATTGGCAACAAACTACTAGTTTTCAAACTATTTTTTTGTTCTTAATCACAGAGTGGTGGGGTTGGAAGGGACCTCTGAAGCTCATCCAGTCCAACCCCCCTGTCAGAGCAGGATCCCAGAGCAGATCCCACAGGAACACGGCCAGAAGGGTTGGGAATGTCTTCAGAGATGGAGACTCCACCACCACTCTGGGCAGTGCCAGTGCTCTGTCACCCTCACAGGAAAGAAGTGTTTCCTTATGTTTAGATTGAACCTCCTGTGTCCCAGTTTGTGCCTAGTGCCCCTTATCCTGTCACTGGGCACCACCCAGAAGAGTCTGGCCCCATCTTCCTGACACCACCCTTGAGATATTGATGAGCAGTGATGAGATCCCCCCTCAGCCTCCTCTTCTCCAAGCTGAACACACCCAGCTCCCTCAGCCTCTCCTCACATGGGAGATGCTCCGATCCCATCAGCATCTCAGTGCCCTGCGCTGGACTCTCTCCAGTAGCTCCATGTCCCTCTGGAACTGGGGAGTCCAGAACTGGACACAGCACTCCAGGTGAGGCCTCACCAGGGCAGAGTAGAGGGGGAAGAGAACCTCCCTTGCCCTGCTGCCCACACTCTTCTTAATGCACCCCTTCAGCATTTTCCCACTGGATCAGTGCAGACCACCTGTATCACATTAGTAAGTTTGTTCATAACACTACAGTATTTGTAGCAGATGAGTTTGGCATGCTCCAATCAGTAAGGCTAGAATTAAAGGAAGCATCATAGGAGAAAGGGTGATGGCCTCAAGTTGCACCAGGGTAAGGTCAGATTGGACACTGGGAACAATTCCTTCCCCCAAAGGGCTGTCCAGCACTGGCCCAGGCTGCCCAGGGCAGGGGGCAGTCCCCATCCCTGCAGGGATTTCAGAGCCGTGGAGATGTGGTGCTGAGGGACATGGGGCAGTGGGCACTGGGCAGTGCTGGGGGAATGGTTGGACTGGGGGAGCTTAGAGATCTCTTCTAACCAAAGCTGATCTATGACTCTAAAATCATTCTGATGTGTGTCCAGTCTAGAGTTCAGAAACCTAAATATAACGTTGTTAGACCCAAGATGAAACTGAAGAGAAAAAAATAGTCAGATATAAGGTTGGGTGTCAAACCCTACCAATAGCTCCAACACATTACATCTTTTTAAAGCCTATATAAAAAGCTTTTGAAATTTGGTTTCACTGCCAAAGTTTGGGCTCCAGTTCTACAATTCAGACATGAGCAGTGTCAAACACCTTAATGAAGTCCTGTTCCAAGTTTTAAACACATCACCCTGAGCCAACAGAAAACAAATTATTTCAGTCACATCTCTGGAGGGATTTGTATGGGAGCAATAACATGCAACGAAACAGCTTTTTAAAATGTTTAAGAACACAGTATTAAATGAGAGATGTTATCAATGCTGTGTAAAGCAGGTAATAAAACAGCTTTTGTCAAACAGCTGGAGCTCCATTTGACAAAATAGATGATTCAGCAGGTTCATCATAACAAAAACTTTTTATTGATGTTCCAAGTAGAATGGTTACAAATCTCTCAGTTCATCATATTTGCAATAATCAAGACTAAAGGTGGGAACTGACAAGAACACAGCATCCCAGAATGGTTTGGGTGTGAAGAGACCTCGCAGCTCATCTCATCCCAACCCCTGCCATGGGCAGGGACACCTCCCACCAGCCCAGGTTGCTCCAAGCCCCATCCAACCTGGCCTGGAACACTGCCAGGGAGGGGGCAGCCACAGCTTCTCTGGCCACCCTGGGCCAGTCTCTCACCACCCTCACAGCCAACAATTTCTGCCTCACATCTCATCTCAATCTCCTCTCTGCCACTTTAAAGCCATCACCCCTCATCCTATCACTCCATACCCTTGTCAAAGCTCCTCTCCAGCTTTCTTGTAGCACCTCCCGGTCCTGGAACGTTCTCTAAGGTCTCCCTGGAGCCTTCAGTTACCTCCTATGGGACTATTCAGCTTACCTGTGTCGACTGGATGACCGTAAGATCATTAATGTAGCAAAAGCCAGCTCCCATAGCAGAGCGAAGCCCAGCAGTCCCAAAGGTCAGCCTGCAGCACAGACGATCCCGTAACTCTTTATGCTTTCCATTCTGTAACAAGCTTTCAATCTGTTCTTTTGTTTTTTGGTTCTGCAAAAGAAGATTGAGGTCATCATTTAGTTCTTGAAATCAGGACCTGAAATAATTCCTTGTTCTGCAGTGCAAGTTCTTTCTCTCCTATAAAATGCCTGTCTACACAAAGCAGCCTTCATTGTAACTCTTATTTCCAACATATTCTCCTCTCTGTATCATCCTTAATTATAAAAGATTGAAGAGCTCTCACTGCCATTGATGTTTGCTCAGTCATTAAGACACTTTCCAGCTACACAAAGCTTGTAAGCAATCATTAGTGAGGTGGGTACAAGAGAGTCAAAGCCCCTATTTACCACAAACTCTCAAGCAGAGATAGGTGTTTCTGTTGGAAAATCCCAGCCATTTTTTACTCTTTCCCTTCTCAGTGTAGACACGGGGTATCAGTGGGTTGACAAAAAAAACCATTAAGTCCTGCTCCTAAAAGTATCACATGCAGCATTCTAACAGCCACATTCACTGCTCTCCAAAGTTAGATTTTTAACCCTACTTCAGAGGGTCTCCAAAATCTTCAGTAAACCCCAGAGAATTAAACCCAACTACTTAAAAGTTTAGAAAGAATGTATTTTACACCCAGCACGTGATAGAGCCACTAAACAAAGAAATCACTGGATGTATCTTTAAGAGCTTGTATCTTTCTGAAGAAAAATCTGCTCCCAAAAGCAGTCCTCATGTCAGTGAAAAATAACTTTATTGTTGGTCTTACAGAACACAAAGATAGCAAAGGCTTCCCTCAGCCTCCTCCAGACTGAACCCCCCCAGTTCCCTCAGCCACTCCCCAGCAGCCTTGTGCTCCAGATCCTTCCCCAGCTCCACTGCCCTTCTCTGGACACACTCCAGCACCAAAATGTCCTTCTTGGAGTGAGGGACACTGGACAAAGGTGCAAATGCAACCTCAGTATTTCTTGTGTAGGGAGTTCCTACCTGCACAGAAGGGCTCCTTGTACCAACTAAAGGGATACAAACACCAGACAAGTCAGCACAGAACATTTAAAAAAAACCCTAACATTGTCATCCCATGCCATTATCATCTAAAACCCATGGCTAAAATGAATGGGCACCTGACAAGGAAAAGGTTTGGCTAAACAGAACAGTAGAAAGGAATTCTTCTGATCAGAAACCCACTCCATTTTACAACAGAATCATTGAATTTATGAAGGAATATAACTGCTTGTCATTCCCATGTGTAAAGAATACTTTTAGTACCAGTCCTCATTCAGCTGAGGGAGTGATTATCCACAGCTCTGAAAGGCTCAATTTGAACATTTAGCTTATGGTAGGAAACACTACACATCCTAGGAGTGTTTTAAAGCCAATCCTAGGAGTGTTTCAACATACTGTGACTGCATGGGAATGGCTTTATGAGACAGGGTGGGTAAGAGACACTGATTATTAAATCTCCCTCTGCTTGTTCAGTATTTTCCCTAATTTGCATTACTGTGGAAGCTATGAACTTCCAAGCATACAAAACATACATACACACACACACAGAGTTTGTTCCTCAGAGTTATTTTGCAACCCTCAATTGAGACTATAAAACAAAGGGATAAAATAGGTAATTAATTTCAAAGTTTCCCTATGTTGATTAGAATTAGATAGTCATGGTAATACTAAGCATGCTATACTGGACATGCCAGGGGAGACCTGGGGGGAAGCAAGAGAAGGTGAGTCCAGTTTGACAAAGAAACACAATGACAGAGTATCAATGTCTGTCCTTTTACAACACGTACTAACAGGGAGCAACTGCACCTGGGTGGAGGCAATCCCAAGCACAAGTACAGTCTGGGCAGAGAATGAATGGAGAGCAGCTCTGAGGAGAAGGACTTCGGGGAGCTGGGTGGTGAAAAACTCAACATGAGCCACCAAGGTGTGCTTGCAACCCAGAAAGCCAACCATGTCCTGGGCTGCATTACAAGAACCATGGCCAGCAGGTCAAAGGAGGTGATACTCCCCCTCTACTCTGCTCCCATGATACCTCACCTGAAGTGCTGCATCCGGTACTGGGATCCCCAACACAAGAAGGACATGGAGCTGTTGGAGTGAGTCCAGAGGAGGCCCCAGAGATGATCTGAGGGCTGGAGCACCTCTGCTGTGGGGACAGGCTGAGAGAGTTGGGGGTGTTCAGCCTGGAGAAGAGAAGGCTCCAGGGAGACCTCAAAGCATCTTCCAGTACCTGGGGGGCTACAAGAAAGCTGGGGAGGGACTTTGGACAAGGGCATGGAGTGAGAGGATGAGGGGTGATGGCTTTAAAGTGGCAGAGGGGAGATTGAGATGAGATGTGAGGCAGAAATTGTTGGCTGTGAGGGTGGTGAGAGACTGGCCCAGGGTGCCCAGAGAAGCTGTGGCTGCCCCCTCCCTGGCAGTGTTCCAGGCCAGGTTGGATGGGGCTTGGAGCAACCTGGGCTGGTGGGAGGTGTCCCTGCCCATGGCAGGGGGTTGGGATGGGATGAGCTGTGAGGTCCCTCCCAACCCAAACCATTCCACAATTCTACAGATGTTGTTTTGAAAGAAGTGGATGAGTAAGTACCCAAATTTTATAATATGGGGATTTTGAAGGCTCTGTAAATTCACTTGGTCATCAAGAAACAGCCTGTCTACTGACATTCAGCTTGGACAAGACATTTCACAGCTATGAAACACAGCGTAACCCAGCCAACACCACAGTGTAGAAGGCAATAGACAACATATATATATATATATACAAAAATATATATCTATAAATAATAGTACAGCTCAGGCTGCACAAGTGCTTCTCTAAAACAGTGTTGTCCTAAGGAAGGGTTAAAAAAGGCACATGGAATCTGAAAGGCAAGGGTGAAGCACCCCTGACATTTAAAAGAGAGGTCAGCCAGCCTCAGCTCTCAATCGGGGAAACATACACTGCACAGAGAGAGGTTCTTTGGGAGGATTTGAAAAATGCTGGGAAAAGCACGATGATATGGGCTACATCAAGTTTCCTTAGGAATAAAAAAAATACTCAATAAAACCTGTTGAAAAATCTGAAGCTCTTTGCACAGCTTGACAACAGCTCTCAAACACTAAAAGTATAAAAGACATGTGAATTTAAAATGAATTTTAATGTCTTTGTGCCTTAAAATAAAAGGCAAGCCATTATTGTTCAGGCTCTCAGATGACTCTAAGCACAGGGAGCAGTTACTCAGAACACAGCAAACAAAAAAAAAAATAAAAGGCCTAAAAATAAAACAAAAACAATGGGGCATGACAAATATTAAATCCCAGAAGTGAAAGCTTCTCTTGGCTGTTCACAGGCATTCACACAGAAAACAAATGTCTGATCTGAAAAGAGGATGAGGCAAAAGGACAGGAAAACCTCATTTCACACAGTCATAATTCAATATAGAGTGTTGCTTTAAAATAATGTTATTGGATTACACAGTATCTTTAACAGCTTTTGGGGATACGCTCTATTGCTTGGCTGAGAGAACAGAAAAATGTGTAGTATAAGTTAAAGCAGAAAATCTCAAAGCTTTCCCCAGATGACCTGAAAGTCCTGGGGCAATAGAAAGAAGGAACTTTACAAGATTTGTTATAAATTCAGATGTGATGATCCATCTCACGCTCCAGGTTATGCATTCAATAGCACTGAATGTGACCTCAAGACAGCTGTTATCACAGCCATCTCTGGCATGTTCCTTAGAATCACAGAATGGTTTGGGCTGGACCTCAAAGCTCACCTCATCCCAACCCCTGCCATGGGCAGGGACACCTCCCACCAGCCCAGGTTGCTCCAAGCCCCATCCAACCTGGCCTGGAACACTGCCAGGGAGGGGGCAGCCACAGCTTCTCTGGGCACCCTGGGCCAGTCTCTCACCACCCTCACAGCCAACAATTTCTGCCCAAGATCTAGTCTAAATCTCCCCTCTGCCACTTTAAAGCCATCAGCCCTCGTCCTGTCACTCCATGCCCTTCTCCAAAGTACCTCCCCAGCTTCCCTGTACCCCCCCCAGGCACTGGAAGGTGCTCTAAGGTCTCCCTGGAGCCTTCTCTTCTCCAGGCTGAACACCCCCAACTCCCTCAGCCTGTCCCCACAGCAGAGGTGCTCCAGCCCTTGGATCATCTCCGTGGCCTCCTCTGGACCCCTCCAACAGCTCCATGTCCTTCTGGTGTTGGGGGCCCCAGAACTGACCACAGCACTGCAGGGGGGGTCACACGAGAGCAGAGCAGATGGGGAGCATCACCTCCTTCAAATTGCTGCCCACACTGTGGGTGATGCAGCCCAGGACACCGTTGGCTCTCTGGGCTGTGAGCACACATTGCCAGCTCATGTTGAGCTTCTCATCCCCCAACACCCCCAAGTCCTTCTCCTCAGAGCTGCTCTCCATCCATTGCCCCCCCAGCCTGTACTTGTGCTTGGGATTGCCCTCACTCAGGTGCAGGACCTTGCACTTGGCCTTGCTGAACCTCATGAGGTTGGTCTGGGCCCACCTCTCCAGCTTGTCCAGGTCCCTCTGGATGCCATCCCTACTCTCCAGCGTGTCCACCACACCACACAGCTTGGTGTCACCAGCTAACTTGCTGAGGGTGCACTCCATCCCACTGTCCATGTGGCCAACAAAGAGTCTGGGATGCCTTTACACAAAGCCTATTTTCCAAAGCATTACTAGCACTGCACAAACCCTCTCTCCACCAGCACTGACTTTCCTGTCACGGGGAGCAAGAGGCACTAGGTGGGTAGAGCGGATTAGCCGAGCTCTGCAGCATCCCATTGTAGTTCTAAGTACCAAGGAAATATCACCAATCCCACCTAGGGATGCAATTATGCGATACCGAGGCAAGAAGCTTACTCACAGCTTTAAGTAGTTCATTGCTGTATTAAAAAAATCTAACAGATGACTGCTTAGAGAAGAATTTCTCAAGCTTTTGAAGCCAAGCAAGGCAACACCAAACTCAATTAGCTTAGAAACACAAACTCACAACCACCCAAGTGCTCAGTCTTAACCGTTGCCTGGATTAGTAGGTTGGTAATCTCCGTTAATCACAATGCAGAAACCTTGAGTAAACAAAAGAGAAGTTCCTTAGAGATTATCAACTATAGTGTTTGGATATTATATTTAATATCCTTAAAAAAAAAAAAAAAACCAACACACAAGACGACTGCCTGAAGCTTTCTGTCTTAAGCAGAAATAAAAAGTCATTCCTGAATAAAAGCAAGGCTCTAAGATAAGCTTGCATCCCCAATGGCTCTAACAAAGCTATTGAAATTCTTCTCAGGGATTGAATGCTTCATCTAAAGTCAAGCAGGATATCAGCGACATGAAAAAGCATTTACTTCAATAGCTCCCCCAAAAAATATCAAATTTCTGCCCTGCTGGCCAAGAAGATGCCCTGGGAGAGCAGCTGAAGCACTCACAGCCAGCACAGCAGCCCAGGGAAAGCAGGTCCAGGTAGCATCACTGTTGGAGGCACAGAGGGTGGAAGATGAGGGCAAAGGTGCTGTGGGGAGCTCAGTGCTCACCCACCAATGTGACATGAGGTCTTTCCTAGGGTCCCCCAGCCACTCTAGAAGCACTGGTGACTCGTCTGGTAAGGGATATCCCAAGGGGTTCAGGTACTTGTTGCTCCTTCATTGCCCTGTGAAGCTGAGCAGGGAATACCCCAGTAAGGAGGCTCTGGTTGCTATCCCACACTGGGAAGTGGTTAGGGAAGGGGGGAAAAGAAGAGGCTGAGTCCATTTCAGTACCATGGCTTTGGTTGGGTCTGGCAGAAGCAGCACTGACTTTCCCCCCCCAAAAAGAGGAAACGGACACATTAAAGCCTCTGAGCCCCTTACTGGTTTTCAGAGGATCACTTACTGGTGGAAAAAGCATCTGGCAGAGAGCAGGGTCCTTCAAACCCCCAGGGAACAACCTCCCAAAGGCAAAGAGGGCAGGGAAAAGGGTAGCACTGGGGAGGGAGTTGACACCCACCCAGACCCACATCCTACAGGGATGAGGAGACCTCCACCACCAAACTGCTTTCCATACATGGGACAAGCAGCCAACAGGCCACAGGGCCCCACCTTGTAGCCACACACACACATATATTTTATACATATATATAGGTCAGGAGGCAGGACAAGGCAGCAATCATGTAGGAACAGATGCTGTTCCTCCTGCTCTGGGTGGGGAAGGGGTCCTGGCCACTGCCAGCAGTGTGCAAGGAGGTGGCAGATAAGGTGACAGCAGGCAGGAGGGCCCTGGAGGGGAAGGCTCATGCTACCTGAACATACATTGTTGGGGCCAGAAAAGGGACAGAGAAGGAAAGAGGCAGCTCTGGCTGGTGACAGGGCTGGAGCTGGGTTGCTTACTGTGGTTGGTTCAGCAGGGAGAGGATAAGCAGGAGAAACAGCACCAGGTCCCTCAGTGTCACTTCACAAGGCAAGCTCTCCAGCCCCACAACCACCTTGGAGTCCCTCTGCTGAACTTGCACCAGTTTGTCATTGAATAGAATCATAAAATAGCCTTGGTTCTCCATATCTATCTTGTACTGGGGGGCTCAAAACCAGATGTGATAGCTGGATATAGGCTTACAAGTACTGAGCAAAGGGAGATAATTCCTTCCCCACAATGGCCCAGGATATTGTCAGACTCCTCCACTGGCTCCTACAGAGACTTCCAGGGTCTTTTCAGAGCCCAGTCCCAGGGGGTTCCTCTTTTTCTCAAGAGCAGCTTGTCCTCACAGAACTGAACTTCACATCCCTGCTGCTCCACTCCCCCAGCCTGTCCACATCCTCCTGAACAGCAGCTCTGCCCTCAGCTGTCTACTTCCCAACCTGGCAGTGCCTACAAACACAATGTGAGTCCTTCAAAGACATTAATCTATCATTTTAAGATGTAAATTTGCAAAGCATTCTGAATTTTTAAATAGCTTTGAGGCTTGCCATTTGATCTGTGGGAAGTGAAGAGCAACCAGAGGTCAGGCAATGTTTTTCTATCCCTGCCCTGGTTTGGACAGGGACTATTCTCTGCTGAATTCAATGTTATGCTTCTTCACCTTCAGTTTTCCATGTACTGCACAGTTGCCTACTGAGAGAGAATTAGAGAATTACACATTTTTTTTGGTAGCTCATCAGGATATATAATCTGAAATAACTAGAGAATTAAAGTACAAGGGCATTAGCAGAGTATCACTTACTGGTTCTTTCACTCCCAATCATGTTAATAATGTGTACTTACTGCCAGAGTTAAGGTTTCAAAGCTAATATCCTGTCAAAATTAGTGGCAGTTGACAAGTCTCATAGCAACCATTTTTTGTTTTGCAGAGTGAAAGGGAAAAAAGGTCTCAAATTTGCTTAGAATTCCGCAAATTTGGAGAATTCTCCAAAAAAGGAGAAGAGGAGGCTGAAGGGAGACCTTATTGCTCTCTACAACTCCCTGAAAGGAAGGGGTAGTGAGGGGGGAGTCAGTCTCTTCTCCCAGGTAACAGTGATAGGATGAGAGATGATGGCCTCAAGTTGTGCCAGGGGAGAGTTAGATGGGACACTGGGAACAATTCCTTCCCCCACAGGGCTGTCCAGCACTGGCCCAGGCTGCCCAGGGCAGGGGGCAGTCCCCATCCCTGCAGGGATTGCAAAGCTGTGGAGATGTGGTGCTGAGGGACATGGGGCAGTGGGCACTGGGCAGTGCTGGGGGAATGGTTGGACTGGGGGAGCTTAGAGGGCTTTTCCAACCCAAACAATTTTATGATTCTAAATTTGACAGCCACAAATGATGTGCCTCAAGCCCTGCCAGCCAGCCTTTGGTTTTTCATCAGCAATTGTTTTAAGCTTTTTTTTTTTTTTGCCCCCAAATGAAATCAGGGTCAGTCCCCACTATCCAAACACACCACACCAGCTATTTGTAGGAACTCCTAACAAAGAGAAATGGAGCACTAGCTGTGGCATAGTTAATTACCTTATATACACAACTTCAGACTGGCAATGGCACTTGCATCAAGTCCTCATTTACAATTTCTTTTAAAAAGTGTAGGTTTTCATTTTCCCTGGTTAAGTAAAAAATGGGTTTTTTTCTGGCCAATAACCACACCAGCATTTTAATGTGAAAATCAGTTTGGTAAGCAGTTACTCAGGCTAATTACTGCAGTGAGAGAGGAAAAGGTGGTGGTAGAACGAATCACAGCCTCTACATATGGCTGTAGGTACTGTACTTGAGGTAGAACTTTAGAATCTTTTCGGTTAGAAAAGACCCTTAAACCACTGAGTACAACTGTTATCCTAACACTACCAAGTCCACCATTAAACCACGTCCCTGAGCACCACATCAATTCATTCACTGCTGTCTGTTCAAATAGAAGGTTCCCTACATAAGGTACCTCAACACAGGCCTACAGGCAACTGGAACCTCCCCACAGCTAAGGGCAAAAGGATTTCTGCACCATCCCTCCATCTCCACACTCCATCATGGACCTACAAGCAGCTAGAAGCTCCTCACAGTCATGGACAAAGGCAGCACTGCACCACCAAGCATCTCTATAACCTACCACCCACCACCTCCACACTCCATCATGGACCTACAAGCAACTGGAAGCTCCTCACAGCCACGGACAAAGGGATCTTTGCACCCCTCCATAGCCCTACAGACAGCTAAAGAATCCCCACAGAGTAAAACCATAGAATCAAAGAATCCTTTTGGTTGGAAGAGACCTCTAAGCTCCCCCAGTCCAACCAGTAACCCAGCACTGCCCAGTGCCCACTGCCCCATGTCCCTCAGCACCACATCTCCACGGCTTTGCAATCCCTGCAGGGATGGGGACTGCCCCCTGCCCTGGGCAGCCTGGGCCAGTGCTGGACAGCCCTTTGGGGGAAGGAATTGTTCCCAAGAGCCAATCTAAACCTCACTGTGCTATACACACATATATAAGTATATAAAGTATACCTATGAATAAATCTGAGCTGCACAGAGGAACCAGGGGGGTGAAGGCAGCAGGGCTCCCCAGCAGCCAGCAACACAGGCCACCTGTTTTATACTGGCCCAATACAAAACAAGAAACCAAAAACCTTCCATAACTGCTTTTTTTTTTTTACAGTCATTTCCTCATGGCTTTTTTTTAAATAAACCGGATTAAAACTTATTGTAGTCATGCTTTATACCTCACTGCTGCTGAAGGAGGCAGTTCTCACCTTCCCAGGCTGCTCCCATGAATGTGCTGGCCCCTTTCTCCTGTCAGGAAAAACATTTCTGCAGCTGCAGCAAGGCTGATCAATAACAAATTCTCTCCCTTCCCTCCACCACCCTGGATCCATTCCCAGAACATTGTGCCAGCTCAGGCAGGTGGTGAGGGGGGAGTATCACAACGTGGAAGGGTGAGTCTGCCTTCTTTTCTGCAACTCTCTCATTCTGATCTGATGCAGAATAAAACCCATCCATTTCTCAGAACATTTTAAAATCATCAGACCACCCAAATATGTGTAGGCCAGCAGTTAAAAAAGATCCTACATTGTTCAGAATACTTAATAAAAAATATTGCATGTTGAATGACAGGAGCAGGTTATTCATCTCTAACTACCAAGTCCATTTCCTCTTGAAACACATCTTCAAAGTCACAAAAATTAAAAGAACATTGAGGGGGACTCCAAAAAGCCCCAAAACCAACCAAGCCACCTTGTTAGCAAGTAGGATGCTACATTTGTGCACTGACAATGAGTCCATGGATTAGTAAAAGAAGAGTACAGCAGCAGGGGTCTCCATATCTCTATTGGAGATGGGCAGAGCTGCACTACACCGAGCATTGCCCGGGGAACAGGAGCCTCGTTAGTGATCCTTCAGGGCTAATTAATAAATCAGCAGCCAACAGCTTGAGCTTAGGCTTCATTTTTACAGCATGAGGAGTTACTGAGGGAAAGCAAGAGGGTACTCGTTATTTACTCTGACTTTCAGGCAAAGCTGTGAATCTTTCTTTGAGACTATGTTTGTCCTTAAGCAGATCAGGATCTTAATCATGTACTCCCCCAGCTGTGGCTGAGGGGGTATCTGACCCTCAGACTTACACTGAAACCTCCTCTGCTGCTACGTACAACACTCAACTACTATACTAAGCACACCTCATTTTCCTGCCACTCTGCATGTCAAACATTCTTGTCACTCTATAAAGCCACCTAAGACAAGCACATAAAATCATTACTACAGCCAAGGTCCAAAATTCTAATGTTTGCTCTAAAGAGAAGTGGTTTTCTCTGTGACAACTGCTCTGACTACATAAGTCAGACATCTTCAGGAGGCTCAGGGCAGATGTGGAAGTACAATAGGAAAAGTTAGAGAGGGGATGAAGAGGAATTAAAGGAAGAAAATATAGAACAATGAGTAATTGTTCACACAGTTACCAATGAGGTTGGAACAAAAGGCGGGTGCCTTGTGCCTCCAAGGCTGTCTCAAAGAAAAAAAGTAAATACATAGCAATTAAGGAGAAAGAATGGGAAAGGAAGGAGTTGTAGAGCTTCCTTTAAGGCAGTTGTTAGAAGAATTAATGAGAGAGAAAGGAAGAAAGCAGAAAGATCATCACAGGGTCAGGTTTCCTCCATCCACCATGCCCCAGCCCATAATCAGTTATGGGTTTACAAGAGGTTAGCACATACACCCAAATGAAAAAGGCTGAAGAGCACAGCTCTAAGAATTAATTACAGTAAGTAATTTTCAATTAAATTAGAGGACAAAAGCTCCCCACAGCTAAATACAGCTGTGAATGTAGTGCATAGATTTTTTCCTTGATCAGAGGCAGCAAAAGTCCCTACGGCCAAGGAAACCGGGGGCGGGGAGGGGGTGAGACAGAGACAGCTCCTTGTTGAGCTGTTTGATAAGCAGCAAACCTACAGAGACCTCATTTCCTAGGTTTGTGGTGAAACATCAGAGAAATAACCCCTTCTCATCCTGATTTCTCCTCACCTTCCAATCCCACAACACCTTCACTGCTGCCTTTTACATCCTCTACAAACCAACTGAATGGATGGGATATTCTGAAGCATCCATGCCCCAGCCCCTCTCCTGCAGGAGCACTGAGTCCTCCTTCTCCATGTGATTTTGAGGCTTCAAAACTCACAGGAACTCTCTTGGAAATCTCCCCAAGGAATAAATTCAAGCAGCCTTGCAGGAAAGGTGATGATTATCACCTAGGGAAGCAAAGGTAAACAGGTACAATCAAACTGACTCTTCAGCTGGTATTTAACTGCTTAATTTTGGACTTTGAAGGAGCTGTGAAAAGAGTACTATTTCAGTAGTGATGGTTTCAACCAAAATATTTTTCCCTTGTAACTTTAATGTGAAAAAGTGCAAGTTCTCCTACTTCCTACATTTCAAGGATAAACATAGAAACATTTTGGTTGGAAGAGACCTCTAAGCTCCCCCAGTCCAACCATTAACCCAGCACTGCCCAGTGCCCACTGCCCCATGTCCCTCAGCACCACATCTCCACAGCTTTGCAATCCCTGCAGGGATGGGGACTCCCCCCCTGCCCTGGGCAGCCTGGGCCAGTGCTGGACAGCCCTTTGGGGGAAGAAATTGTTCCCAGTGTCCAATCTAAACCTCCCCTGGCACAACTTGAGGCCATCACCCCTCATCCCTTGTGCTCCAGACCCTTCCCTGCACACGCTCCAGCACCTCAATGTCCTTCCTGGAGTGAGTGAGGGGCCCAACACTGAACCCCGTATTCCAGGGGCGGCCTCACCAGTGCCCAGTACAGGGGAACGATCCCTGCCCTGCTCCTGCTGGCCACACTGGGGCTGACGCCAGCCAGGATGCTGGTGGCCTTCTTGGCCCCCTGGGCACACTACCTATTTTTAAAAAAAAAACAACCCAACCTTTCAGAATACTAACCAAAAGCTATATAAAAACAAACCTATTTATTACAGTTCAATCAGGGTTATCAAGTGTCTTATCAGGAATGCTATTTCCTTTTTCTACTCCTTCCCTCCCCCACACCACTATTTCCAGTTATGTTCACCACGGCCACTCTGAGTACAGAACATGCAGATGGCAAGTGTTAATTCCTGCTAAAAGAGAGCATATTTTCAAGTAGCAGAAAGCTCATCTAAGGGCTGCCACGTATAATTTACCTGTAGCCCTCCTGCTTTGATCCTGACAGGATGAACCATATCATGGAATGGTTTGGGTGTGAAGGGAGCTCAGAGCTCATCTCATCCCAACCCCTGCCATGGGCAGGGACACCTCCCACCAGCCCAGGTTGCTCCAAGCCCAGTCTAACTCGGCCTTAAACTAAACAGGAAACAGTATAAATACTTTGATAATCTCTCTCATGAAAGTAAAAAAAAGAAAAATCCATAGACAGACACCTAAAGCAGTGGAACACTGGTAGTTTATCCTCCCTCCAAGATATTTTTTAAAGCATGATGTTTGGACAAACCAGCTGAAAAGAAAAGTAACCCTTTCAGCAACAAGTTAAGGACAATAACCTCCAATCCCATGTTATTGTTATGCCCCCAAAACCACTTTGGATGGTTTAATGGCAGCAAACCAAACCTGCTCCTCTCGACACCCTGTTAGAGCTGAAAAGGAAAAGGGCATGGCAGGGCTGAGACCTCTGGGGCCTGTTTCCTTCCTGAGGAGGGTGTTAAAGTCAGGAAGGTAAGGAAAATAAAACCATGCCAGTCAAGTAACTGCATTTTAAGCAATTCTTCCTTAAAACTGATGTGACAAGACGCGTGACGATGATGCAGTGGCAACACGAAGCAGGTGCCGGGCTCCATGTGCCAAAGAGGTGACATCACAGTATCCCTGCCTCAGGTAGGGCCCTGGATGGCCTCAGACCTCCCCTTTTCCCTCTCACAGCTTGAGAACGGTTTATTTTCAGCAGCCTTTTGGGATTTCGATGGCTCCAGGTGGGTATTTACCAAAGGGCCCTGCCGAGGGCCCCAGTGAGGGAGAAGGGACCCAACGCCCCCCTCAGCACCAAGCAGGATGGGAAGGAGATGACATACACCATGGGATCGACGACAAAACAACCGCGGGAAGGCGGTGAAGCCCCCGCCGGGGGTGTGTGGGGGTTCCCCACCGCAGCCCCCCGCCACACACCCACCTTGTCCCAGCTCAGCCACTGCCACACCGCCCTGTCCAGCTGGGCATCGCCGGTGCTGCGGGCGATGAGCACGTTGGAGTTCACGTCCCCCGGGGCTCCGCACTCGCCCATGCCGCCGGTCTGCGAGGGTCGAGGGTGGAAGGGAGGAGGGGGGGAGAACAACGGCGGTGGCTTCGCTCCTTCACTTCGCGACGGCCACCGCCGCACCGCGCATCGCCTGAGGGAGGGGAAGAGCGAGAGGAGGCGGGCCGGTGTCCCGACGGACAGGGAAGGCGGGGGGCAGCCGGGACTCCCCGCCGCGGCCGCTATTTACCTCAGCGCACCGCTCCCAGCCCCGGGAAACAGCGCCCGCCGCCTCAGCCGGCAGCGGCAGCACCGCTGCGCCCGCCCCCGCCAGCCGCCACGCCCCGCCCCGCGCGCGCCCAAGCACCGCCCACCGCCGCCGCTCGACAACAACCTCGGCCCCGCCCCCCGCGCCGCGGCTCCGCCAATCGCGCTTCGCCCACTCCAGCGGAGAGCCAATAGGGAGTGGCCTCTCCAGCCCCGGCGCGCGGCAATGCACGATGGGAAATGTAGTCCTATCTCCGCCGCGGGCTGCAGAGAGGTGGGGCTGGAGGGCGGGGAGAAACTACAACTCCCAGCAGCCCTCGCGGTGCGCCCAAGTTGCCTCAGGGCGAGGGGAAGCGGAGAGGGCTGAGGGCGCAGCGGGTTTGCCTCTCCTCAGCTGGCCCACCTGTGGGGGTGTTGGCTTCTCTCGCCACATACCCCTTCTCTCGCCACATACCCCTTCCCGTCTCTCCCCTTAGAGGCCTCAGCTCCATCTTGCTGCCCGGGGTGGTGGTCACATAGCGCCTGGCCTTCAGGAGGCCTGAGCAGGGCGAGGGTGGAGGCAGAGAGGAGTGGGTGGAGGCTCCCTCCTTTTGCTTGATGTGTAAAAAAATGTACGGTCTGTCTCTTACCGCCTCACTAAACAGACACTCTCTGTCTCCTGGGTGATAGATCGGAGGAAAAGCTAAAAACCTCCGTAGTAGTGCCCCTCCTTCAGCTTCTGAGGCAGCCTTCAGCGCTGCGGAATGCATCATCTGTTCCCTCTGAAAGGGTAATGGAAACAGTGCTACCCCAGGGGACCAGACCCTTGTTCAGAAGCGTTTCCAGACGGACTTCAGCAGCAATTAAATTCCCATTAGGAGGCAAATCGTAACCCCCATCTCCCCTTCCCAGGCTGCTTCAGTTCTAATTGAATTGTCTGTCCCTGAGCAGAAGGCCGCAGTGGTGACCACATCCCGCAGAGCATCCTCATCCCGCAGAGCATCCTCATCCCACAGAGCATCCTCGCAGACGTTGCCATAGTGACAGCAGGCACTGCAGAGGGATGGGAGGCTTTGGGAAGACAGAAGGAGGGTGGTGGGACTGCTGCCCAGGGGATGCTGAATGTGAAGGGAGGTATGAAACCCTGGGGTTGTGAGTAGCACGATTAAGGAAGGTGGAAAGAGAGAATGAGGGGAGAGGAAGACACAGTAGAGGGATGACAAAGATGTGGGGAAGCAGATTGGGGTACCCAAGCAGCACAGCAAAGGATTGTTGTTGAAAACTGTAAATATGGAATGGAACTAGCCATCCTAATAAAGCTTAGAAATCTCAGTTTAGGATCTCTTCTCTTCAAAGCTCTCAAATCCATGTCCTGAAGGGACCTCTTTCTTGGCTGCAGGCACAAACAAATCCTCTGGTCCAGAGGTCTGACTTGAGTGTGGGGAGAGGAACCTTTAAGTTGATCTATTACAGTAAATTACTGATAGAAGTCAACAGAAGATAAAGATAAGAAGAAGGAAGTAAGTCAACATAAGTCGTCTGTTAACACTAAAGGTCCCTCCTAAGGTTGTTTCTGGTATAAAAAGAAGAGCTTACATACTGATAAAGTTGAAATCAATGACTCAAACAGTCAGTGAGTGTGATAGTCCCTCTCCAGATGGATTTGGGGGATCCATCCTTTGGTGCTGATGCTCAGAGAAGGAGTGGGCCTGTGAGGCAGTAGGAAAGGGCCCTACGACCAGAGCTGCCATGTCATGGGCCTTGCAGGACCACAAACCAGAGGTGACCCTGGCAGCCCAACCCAAGAGCAGGAGTGTGCAGCTCCACACTTCCCACCACCTCTGGCTTCACCCCATGGGCTTCTATACCCCTTCCACATGTTGTGTCCTCTCCTATTCTTATTTTTTCTCTTCTGCATGCTTCTTCACATAAAGAGGTGGCATCTGTAGCAGCACTGATGCCATCCTGAGCCCAGCAGTCTGATTAAAACCATGTCCCCAATCTCCAGGTGCTGGTACATTTCTCCAGATCTCAGAATAGCTGACAAGGTGGCTCCTGCAGTGAATTAGCAGCTCAGAGTCAGCATGAGGTGCAGCACTTGCTTTTTATACCTTTGCTGCTCTTTTCTCCTCTTTTCTCTTTTATCTTCAAGGAAAGAAGGCCAGAGCACAGCAGAACAGGAGCTCCAGCCCATAAAGCCTTTTTTTTCCCCCCATAATAAGGACAATGGCCATGTTAAATACTCTACTAAAAGGACCTGGGAGTGCTGGTGGACAACAAGTCAACCATGAGCCAGCAATGTGCCCCTGGGGCCAAGAAGGCCAATGGCATCCTGGGGGGCATTAAGAGTGTGGCCAGCATGTCGAGAAAGGTGATTCTCCCCCTCTGCTCTGCCCTGGTGAGGCCACATCTGGAATATTGTGTCCAGTTCTGGGCTCCCCAGTTCAAGAGGGACAAGGAGCTACTGGCAAGAGTCCAGTGGAGGGTACGGAGATGCTGAGGGGACTGGAGCATCTCTGTGAGGAGGAAAGGCTGAGAGACCTGGGGCTGTTCAGCTTGGAGAAGACTGAGAGGGGATCTCATCAATGCTCATCAATATCTAAAGGAGGATGGGGCCAGACTCTTCTGGGTGGTGCCCAGTGACAGGACAAGGGGCACTGGGCACAAACTGGAACATGGGAAGTTCCATCTGAACACGAGGAAACCTCACTGAGTGGTTTCATGCAGGACAGTGGCAGCCATGCTCACACCCTGCATTATCACTGCTTGGCTTTATAGCCATGATTAAAAACAGTTTTTCCTTCAGATATTAGATAGGAGAATTACCATTCTGTCAGATATCAGTGCTCCTGTGTGATTATTTCCCTGAAGAACAGATAGAACACCCTCACAGAGGATCAAAGTCTCTGCTCTGAGGCACCACAGCACACCCAGCAGATGCCAGGCAGCCCACACAGCTCCAGAGCAGGGCGATCACATAAAACATCACAGGTGACATGGCTTAGATCATGCTTATGGAGATTTGCTATGTTTGCCTGGAGAAAACACCGTCCTTATGGGAGATGACAACTAAGTCCAATGTATTTGAGGGCTGATCAGCCACTAGAAGGATTTTTAAAGCTGATTATATTGCTACAGGAAAGTTAAACTGAGTCCCATCTGCTTTCCATGCTGTCACAGGGAGCAATAGTGAAGAAGCTGGCATGACTCTGGACTGCGTTGTGCTGTGGCCCAGCACATCATGGCTCTCCTGGGGGGCACTTTGGGATGATTGCAGAGCCTCCCTGCACACACTGGCCCTGCATGTTGCCAGCAGAAATCTCTCCTTTCATCTGTTACTAATGACAAAATATCCAGTCCTTATGGCTGTGGAGGAAAGCCAGAAAATAGGAAATTAATATGCAAGTGAAGGAAAGGCAACATTTCTGTTTGCACCTTCACTTATCATAGAGTCATAGGATCACAGACTGGTTTGGGTGTGAAGGTCTCCCTGCTGCCTTCTCTTCTCCAGGCTGAACACCCCCAACTCTCTCAGCCTGCATCACTTCACCTATTTGAGGCACAGCACGCTCAGACCGAACTGAGCAGCAGCAAACAGTCTGGGGGCTAAAAGCCATGGGAGAGGCCACATTGCCAGTGGTGAGCATGAGCCAGGCTGGGAGGAAAAGGGCTGATGGGAGCTGCCAACACCAGCAGGGACTGTGGTAGGGCTCAGCTGGGGGGAATGACTTCTTCCTAGCCAAAAAACGAGCGTGTGCATCCACATATCCATATGTGTGACTGCGTGCATGCATTGCTTGTGCTTTCACAGAATCACAGAATCACAGAATGTCAGGGATTGGAAGGGACCTCAAAAGATCATCTAGTCCAATCCCCCTGCCAGAGCAGGAATACCTAGGTCAGGTCACACAGGAACATGTCCAGGAGGGTTTGAATGTCTCCAGAGAAGGAGACTCCAGAACCTCTCTGGGCAGTGCCAGTCCTCTGTTACCCTCACTGGGAAGAAATTCTTCCTCACATTTATGTGGAACCTCCTATGTTCCAGCTTGTACCCATTGCCCCTTGTCCTATCACTGGATGTCACTGAGAAGAGCCTGGCTCCATCCCCATGACACTCACCCTTTACATATTTATAAACATTAATGAGGTCACCCCTCAGTCTCCTCTTCTCCAAGCTAAAGAGACCCAGCTCCCTCAGCCTTTCCTCATAAGGGAGATGTTCCACTCCCTCCATCATCTTTGTGGCTCTGTGCTGGACTCTCTCCAGCAGTTCCCTGTCCTTCTTGAACTGGGGGGCCCAGAACTGGACACAATACTCCAGATGTGGCCTCACCAGGGCAGAATAGAGGGGAAGGAGAACCTCTCTTGACCTACTAACCACAACCACTTTCAGGGAAAGGCCCTGCTCTCTGTGCTGCTGTTATGAACCCCAGAGTTCCCACAGGTAGTGTAATTGCAACTATAAACTGGCAGATAACTGTCTGTGCCCCCAACATCAGAGTTTTCTTTCAATGTAAACAAGCTCGTGTAAGATAATATCATTAATAACACGTGGCTCCTAATTGGGATTTGCAGTTATGCAGTGAAGGAGTAAAGAAGGTATCTATTCCCCCTTGTGTGGTTAAATCCATCCGTTCTCCTGGTAGGGTTGGGTTTGCAGCATCTCAGTGTCATACTGGTACCACAGACCGAATCCTCACCCACAGCAAACCAGTTTAGCTCTGTCGATCACACAGCTCTGCCCAGCCCCAGAGAGCCTCAGGGCTGAGCCCAGCCACTACAGTGTTACCATGGCAATTTTACCACACACAGTTCAGTCCAGATCTCCTGCAAACATTCCAGGGTTCCTATGATATTCCAGGTTGGTTTTCTACCCCTGGTTTCTGCAGGGAGCTGAGGTCATGTGGGATGAACCCAGCACATCCTTCCAGCTCGCTGCTGAGCCTCTCAGCAGGCACTGTGCATGCCCTCACTCCACAGCACATCTTTTGTTTTATTATTTATGTATCCTGAACACTGTTCTTCTGTGCCTCTTGGGTTACCTGGTAATAATACACTCCCATCCTTTCATTTCCCTCTCAGGGCTGCTGGAAAAACCTCCACTCTCAGCCCAAAGGGAGGGCAGGGAGCAGCTCTCCTCACCGTTGCCACAGTCACAGTTCCCTGGTTCATGGGCTTGGCCACAGAGAGAAAATGCAGCCAGTGAGATCTTTCATAACAGACAGCTTGGAGCCAAAACCACACCACAAATCCAGTTCTGCCCACAAGCATGTGTCCAAGACACCAACCCCGAGCCAGCAAGCAGAGAGGAACTCGGGTTCATCACCTCTTCCCACCCTAATCTGTGTCCTAGCTGATAAAAAACATTTTAAAGGCTCTGGTGCCTAAGCACTTAAATCTAAGGCTTAATTGTGTAGGGGCAATGGTATTTCATAGAATCATGGAATGGTTTGGGTGTGAAGGGACCTCACAGCTCATCTGGTCCCAACCCCTGCCATGGGCAGGGACACCTCCCACCAGCCCAGGTTGCTCCAAGCCCCATCCAACCTGGCCTGGAACACTGCCAGGGAGGGGGCAGCCACAGCTCCTCTGGGCACCCTGGGCCAGTGTCTCACCACCCTCACAGCCAACAATTTCTGCCTCACATCTCATCTCAATCTCCCCTCTGCCACTTTAAAGCCATCACCCCTCGTCCTCTCACTCCATGCCCTTGTCCAAAGTCCCTCTCCAGCTTTCTTGTAGGCCCCCTTCAAGGGTAGCTCAGGGGGTTAGTGTGCCAGCTGTAGGTGTGGAAAAGCCATGGTGAGCATCCCTGTCCCCAGCACCCCTCTGGAGTGGAGGCACTGATCCAGCTCTCCACATCATGCCTTTGCTCAGGGCATGGGCTCCTTCCAGTGCTGCTATGTCACTGGGGAAATTTCAGTGCCTCCCACTCACTCACCCCAGGGAAGCTGGCTTCAGCCTCCAGTCCCCTTGTATATTTACAAACCAGAAACCAAACACAAGCCTGGTTATTTTTAATCCTCCCCTCTAGGTATTAATAGCCTACACGCACGCTCTGCTGAGCAGTTGTCCACCAGCTACATCCATCTGTAGAAAAGAGATGGGATGGGCTGATTGATTCTGGTGAGAGAACAAGAAAGGAGCATGAATCAAGCTTTTCACCTCAATTTATCCCCTCAATTAATCCTGAAGCACAGGGTAAATTGTGTGGGACTGAGCAAATGTGTACCAAAATCCCAAATCCTCACCTGGATGACATCAGGGCAGGAAAAGGAAGAAAAAAAACCAAGCAGAGAAAGGGGACACAGACAAGACTTGTGTTGCTGGAACAAAGGGGGTCAGAGCTGTGTCTTATCCATGAGTGTAAGATGTCATGGAGAGAGGGTCCAGTGTCACCCCAAATCCCACACTGCCAGCAGCACACAAACCTGGGCTTGCAGAGGGGCTGGAGGAGCCTAGCTTGGACAGGCAGAAAAGAGAGAGGAGCAGAATAGATGTTTTTCATGCCTGCACATGCTTAATTTGGTTTCTCAGATCTTTATCTAAAGCATCTGATAACAGATCAGATGTGAGAGAAGTGACTCGGACCTTAGAAATGCAGCAGGACAGAAAATAGATGAAAAGGGCCATGGATGACTTCAAGTGAAGTGGCAGTTCCTGCAGAGCTTCCAAATGGATCAGAATCTTGGGTTTAAGTCACTTTTGTTTCTCTCATCCCTCTGAACAAGAGTGTTGCTCCAGCAGTGATGCTGCAGGGCCATCAGCAAGGCAAACTGTAGGAGCAGGCTGGGTCTTTGGTGGGAGGAAGGGATATATTTAGAAGAATCATAGAATAATAGAGAATAATTCATTATTGGTTGTCAGGCACTGGCCCAGGCTGCCCAGGGCAGGGGGCAGTCCTCACCCCTGCAGGGATTGCAAAGCCGTGGAGATGTGGTGCTGAGGGACATGGGGCAGTGGGCACTGGGCAGTGCTGGGGGAATGGTTGGACTGGGGGAGCTCAGAGGGCTTTTCCAACCAAAGCAATTCTACGATTCTTTCATCTATACACCAAACCTGTCAGGCAAATTGTGCTGCAGTGTCTGCCCCAGGTCACAGAGTGCTCCAGCCAGCACAATGATCATAACCAGCCAGAACATCTGACAGGGGCCTGGGGAAGTTACCCCAGGAAAGTGCAGGGGTGACACTGTGAAAGATGCTTGTCCAGCATCTATCCACTGCAGTGCAGGGCATGCTCATCTGCTCATCCAGCCCTTCTCTGCCCTGCCATGAACCTTCCAGTGCCTGGGGGGGTACAGGAAAGCTGGGGAGGGACTTTGGACAAGGGCATGGAGTGACAGGATGAGGGGTGATGGCTTTAAAGTGGCAGAGGGGAGACTGAGATGAGATGTGAGGCAGAAATTGTTGGCTGTGAGGGTGGTGAGAGACTGGCCCAGGGTGCCCAGAGAAGCTGTGGCTGCCCCCTCCCTGGCAGTGTTCCAGGCCAGGTTGGATGGGGCTTGGAGCAACCTGGGCTGGTGGGAGGTGTCCCTGCCCATGGCAGGGGTTGGGATGAGATGAGCTGTGAGGTCCCTTCACACCCAAACCATGATTCCATGATTCCCAGCGAGCGCTGACTGCTGTCTCGGACAAGCAGCTCCCCTTGAACACACCTTCCCACACCTCAGTCCCTCTGTGCTGCCAGAACCGGCGGCACCTCACGCTGTTAAACATTCACTGACAGCCACCAGCATCACTCAGTGATTCCATCACTATCAGTCCCTGCTCTGCTACCATTCCACCTTGCACACTCCTTATCAAAATGCCCAGCATCAAAGCAGTCCCAGGAACACACCTCCCTGATTCCCATCCCTCCCACAATCCTACCATTGCTTCATTAAGCCAAGGTCAGCCTGAACATCCACACAACATTTCAATATCCTTTTCCAAGTACGAGGCAAGCTGCTCCAGCCATCGTCTCACCCCTGATTCATTGCTGCGTGCCAAGGGAAAAAAAACCTTAAATAAATTGGCCTCCCATGAGCCCTGTTTTATTTTTTCTAGCTGCAGTGCTTAAAACCAAGCGCAGCCAGCTGGGCTTTGCAGAGATGGATTTAGTGATTAGCCAAGGCCAGTTCTTCTCTCTGTGCACCAAAGTGCATCCCCTTGCTGTTAAAACAGAGTGCACGAGCCCAGAAATCTTCTGCCCCTGGGGCTGCAGCCCAGGGACGAGGCCAGAGCCCCAAGGGCTTTGGAGAGGAATCTCTGAGCTCTGAGATGAGCACCTCATTAGTCCTGAAATCCTTCCTCTGGCAGCTGAAGCAGACTCATTTCAGAAGGCTCCCAAATCTGTCCTCCCCCCGTATCCTCTGAGCATCCTCAGCAGCCCAGCACAACCCCCTGCTGAGGAGGAGCTCATCCTCGTGGGTCCCAAGGGGACACGAGCCAGCCTGGAGCTGTGGGTGCCAAGGTGACATGAGCCAGCCCAGAGCCACGGGTCCCAAGGGGACACCAGCCAGCCATGGGTCCCATGGGGGCACCAGTCAGTCCAGAGCTGTGTCCCCCAAGGTGACACCAGCCAGCCTGGAGCTGTGGGTCCTAAGGGGACACCAGCCAGCCCAGAGCCATGGGTCCCAAGGGGACAGGAGCCAGCTGGGGGTCCTGTGGGAACAATCCTGGCTGCTCGTGCCCCGGAGAAGGAGTAGGTACCTATGGCACAAGGACCCTGAGGCAGCTGCCACAAGGTGGCACTGGCACCTTGTCACCCAGCCTGGAGGAGTCAAGCCCGAGGACCCAGAGTGGGGGCACCCAGGGCCACCCCCAGCCCTGCTGTGGGCTCTGGTCCGAATTTAACTGCAGGGACAGACGGGAGGAGGTGCCCATGGATCAGAAATCGGGTGGATAACGATCACCACAGGAGCTATGGCTTCCAGGAGGGTTTTTCCCCCTCAGGGACTCCTGGATTAGGGAAAAGCAGCATCCTAATTTTTTTTTTATCACATGCCACCCTGTAACAGACTTGTCCCACTCCGGTCACAGCAGCAGGAGGGACTCTGGGGTCACCAAATCCATGTTTCCCCCTCTCCTGGGGGAGCCAGTGGCTACTGGGACAGACAGGAGGACCACATCTCCAGGGGGTTTTGGGGTACCGTGCACACCATTCCACAACCATCCCAGCACAGGGACCCCCATCCCAGCACAGGACCCCCCTCTGCAGCTCATCCCACCGGAGGAGGTGGTGTCAGAGGGGGACAACCACCGCGGAGGCGGAGACGACCCGAGCGTGGCGTGTCCTTGCACAACCCAACCTTGGCTGTCCCCACCTGGCCCGATTCCCCCCCGTTTATTTGCAGATAAACGGTTTGTTTTCCTTTCCCAGCATTGCAACCACAAGACAAACACAACGAAGCCTCTTGAGTTACTTCCCGCTTGGCCCAGGTGCCGGGGGACGTTGGTGACATTTGTCCCCCGCGCCCCTGGAAAGCCCCGTCGGCGCCACACGCCCAGCTCAGGAATCACAGCAGGCTCAGCCCCCCGTGGGCTCCCCAAAACCCCCAACCTTGGGGTCTGTGCCCAGACTGAGAGCGTGGGAAGTCAGGAACTGGTCAGTGAGCTGCTGCCCATCCCAGTGCCACTGGTGCCAAGGTTTCCAGCCCTATCCCAGCTCACATCCAGGATTATTTTTTGGATTAGGATTTGGCATCACAGCATCGCAGCCGTGTTTATAACCTTGGAATCCAGGCAGAAAGGCCCCTATGGGCCAGCTAATCTAGCTGCAATTAAAGACATTAATTACACCATTATTAACAGGTTCAGACGTACGAGGGACTGGGTCATCACCGCTGCCCCACAGCCTGTTTTGAAGGACGGGGACGTTGACTGTCCTGGACACCAGCCACTCCATGGACCAGTCCCAGTTTAATAGCGGAGCCGAAGCCAAGGAACCCATCAGGACCTGAGAACATCCCCTTCCCATCCCCCACTGCACCCTCGCCCCATGGAAAACACATTTGGGACCTGAGGTACAAAAGGCCAAAGCTACAGCCGACAGCAGGAAGGAAACAGGAAAAACTTCGGCATCGCCATCCGGAGCCCGCAGAGACCTTGGGGGCCGCGCAGAGCCGGATGCCTCCGGCCAGGCTCAGGCCACGCTCGCAGCGTGTGCCCGCGGCTCGAGCGATGCTCCCCGGCTGGTGGCATGGAGAAAGCACCTTGTGTCCTGGGACAGTGGCTGCAGTGTCCCCTCGCAGCACACAGGGAGCAGGTTTAGCCCTTAGGGCGTCCCCATGCAGCCAGGGCAGCGATGCCCTGGGGATCACCCCCAACACCCGCTTTGCTTGGAGAAGGAGCAAATGTGACCCCAGTGGAAACCACCACCTGCTTTAATTCCCTGCCTGGAAAGCAGGGCCCAGCCCAGCTCCAAAATTACCAGGTTTTCGCACCACAAAACCCCACTAGCCCATGGCAGGAAGATGCTGGTAGCCCACAGAGCTCAACGCTGGCCAGTCCGAGTGGAGAAATGGTGTATTTTCCTCCTTGAAGACCCCTGCCAGCCTTGGCAGGACACGGTGGGAAAGGAGCTGCCTCTGCCATCCCTGTCCCCCCGGGGCTCAGCCAAGGTGGGTTTGCAGGATCAGAACCTGCCCGCGGGTTGCACCCTGCCAGCTCCTGCCACACGGGAGCCATGGCCCAGCCAGAACGTCCCCACGCCGCTCACACCGGGGCTGAGCACCTCCATGGGGACACCAGGGATGGAGTTTCCCAACAGTGGGATGGCCAGCAGTGACATGACCCCCAAACCCAGCAGCTCTTGGGGTTCAGATCATGGAGACCCTGTTCTTGATGTAGACGTGGTACGGGTCGCTGCGCTTGTCCACTTTGCGAGAGCGGGTGTAGCCCAGGATGAGGCTCCCCACGGTGGCGGCGAAGAGCGTCATGACGAAGAGGATGTACATGTAAGCGTTGTCGTTGCGGCCAAGACGGCCAGCGCGGGTGCTGGCATTCCGTGTGACGGTGGCAGCGGTGGCGGGGCGGTCGGTGGGACAGAGGACGACCCCGTGTAGCGTCTGGTTCAAGACGTTAAGCACTGCTTGGAGGCTTTGGTGCCAGGTCTCCGTCCTGTTGTCCTCCTCCATGTCCTCACCCAGCCTGTGGGGAAGGACGGGGAGGCTCAGCCAGGGATGGCCCCGTGGTGGAGGTGTCCCCGGGATGATGCTGGGGACCAGACCCAGTGATGCCCACAAAATGGTCCTTGAAGCATCTCCTCTGCCACACAGCAAGGGTACAAGTGGGGACATCCAAGCCCTTTAATTCGGGGCAGCCCCCTCCCCAAATTTCACTCCTTCCATGGAGCCCCCAGTGCTTCGAGGCAGCTGCCTGTCCCCTCTCCTCCCCAGGGCTGGGGACAATGGGGGACACAGCTGTCCTGGGGGACACAGCTGTCCTGGGGAGCTGAGATGGTTGGGTTCAAAGCCTGCTCCCTCCAAGGAAGTGAGGGGACAGTGGGCACCACCTGTGTCCTGCAGCCTTGCAGGATGCAGAGCTGGCACCCAAGGGAGCCCGAGGGGGCTTCCTGGGGACCCCCACCCTAAATAACATCTCCAGGACTGACCCTGCAATGCACTGACCCCACTCAGTCCGGGCCAGGTCCCCCAGGGTGAGTGGGGACCCCCTTTTCTCCCCGTTGGTCCTAGCCTGGGGCCAGGCGCCGTGACCGCCCCGGCAGGGGGACACAGCTGTCCCCACAGACACATCCCAAGGCGTTGCTGCCCTAAATTCCCCCAGGACTTTCCCTCCCCATGGATCCCAGACACCCCCCCAGGACACCCCTCTGTCAACCCACCCTGCACCCCCATGTGCTCCCACGTACCCTCATGACTCACCGGGGCCTCGGAGCAGGCAGGGACAGGAAGGGACACAGGGACACGGTCCCTCACGTGTGCCATCCTTAGGGACACACCAGCCCCACAAACCGCTGCTGTCCCCCAGGATATCCACCCCGTCCTCCCGAGCACCCCGTGTCTGCAGCATCAGCAGCTCTGCCCCATGCACAGCTGATCCCCCCCCTCCCCCCCCAAAAAGTGTCACCCCAAACCTGGGGTGCACCTCCCAGGACGAGCCCCCAGCAGTGAGAAGGAAGGAGCTGAGCAGCCCCGAGACCCCGGGGATGGGCACGGACAAGTTGGAAGCAAGAGGAGGCTGAATTTGTGACATTTAGGGCAAGATTTGGGGTTATCCCCGGAGGGGACCCACAGATGGGGTGCAGCATGGGGGGACCCCGCATTCAGGGGGTCCCAGAGGGGTGGGAAGGGGGGGATCACACTCACCCAGGGTGCTCTCTGTGCCTTCGCTGCTGCCAGGCTAAGCTGGGAGTGGAGCATCGCGGGGAGGTGGCGAGGGATGCCTCCTCCCCTTCCCGGGGCAGAGCCACCTGCCAAAGCCACCCAGCCCTGACACGGGCCACCAGCCTGTCCCCAACCCCACGGGTCCCACTGCAGGCTCCCTCAATCCCAGCCGGATACCGGAGGCTTTACAGGGCCGGGAGAGCCGGACTCGGCGTTTCCCTCCCGGCACACGCTGCCGGTCACGCTTTCCTGTCCCTCCTCCATCCGTCCCCACTGTCCCCAAGCCCTCACACTGCGCACCTTTGTCCCCACTCACCAGCCCCTCTCAGAGATGAGCCAGCTCCAAGAAATGGGGGTTTCCTCCCCATTGCCTTCTGCTTCCAGCCCCATTGCTCCCAGCTCCACCCTTTGCCCATCCAAAACACCGCAGGGGTGGCAGGGTGGGGACCCATGGGTAGGCACCCACGGGTGGCTCATGGGGACCTGTCAGAGGTACCCCAAAGCTTAAGGGGCAGAATGGAGGCCTGGAGCAGCGGTGAGGGGCTGCAGTGGGGGTCAGGTCCCACTCCGAGCAGGGCATGGGGACTTTATTTGCCATTTTCCATTCCTCCTGCTCCCAGCCACAGGTTTCAGCTCTGCCAGCAACGGAGGTGACTCAGAAGTGACCGTGGCCATGCCACACCCCAAGGGGGGAAGGTTTTGGGGAGCCCAGACCAGACACTGCCCCTTCTGCCCATGCCCTGGACAGCCACGAGCATCCCCAAGCTCCAGGGAGCTCAGTCTCAGGTTGGCTTCTTATCCCTTAAATTAAAATCAGTTTCTATGTGTCTAGGTTTGCAATGATGGGCACGGACCCAGGGCCATTGGGACCCCAGGGTGGCCATGTCCCTTTGCCCAGGACAGCTGCTGCGAGCCAACACGGATGCTGTGACCACGGCAGTGATTTCGGAGGAGCCACCACCACCCACATGGACCAAGGCAGCAGCTCCTCCAGCCCCACGGATCCATCGGGACCAGGTCCCCATCACCCAGTTGGGACACTCAGTGTGGTCCCACAGGGTCTGGGATGGCCATGACCCCTCTCCTTGGTCACTCTGACCCCTTCCCCTCCTCCTCCCGCTTTCCCACTGCATCCACATCACTCCAGTGGCCTTTTAACCACCATTTACAGCCTCTTAGCAGTGATTTTTCCACCTGCCCCGACACCACGGCGAGGGTCTGGGCCATGTGAGGATTGCTCTGCGTGTAGGGTGAGAAAAAGGTTGTTATTTATAAAGTCTTGGGGTAAATAAATGAGCAACAGATCAGCAGATGAAGTTCCCAGCAGCTCTTTATATAGAAAATCAGCGAGAAGTATGCTCAACCAACCAGTCCCCTTCTCTTGTCCAAATGAGTGAAAAACTCACCCAAAATTGGGATTTTTTCAGGGAGAAAGGCAGAAAAAACCCCACAAAAGTCCCAGTTTGGGCATTTCCACAGCAAGTGACAGGGACGTGGTCCCCAGGCAGGTGTCAGCCAAGGGATGGAGACCTTGGGGCTGGGGAGAACAGCCCTGATGGAGGTTTGGCGTGTCAGGAACAGCCCAAACCCGTGTCACCGTTCATGTACCACCTCTAGGCAAAGGCACGAGAGCTCCTGTCCTGCATGAAGTCCCCAGGGGTGCCACGCCGAGGCTCTGCCAGAACACCCCTCCGAGGCACCGCGGCTCTCCTAGTCCCCGGGACCTTCCGAAAAGACCAAGGTGCAGTCAAACACCTCCTGGAAGGAGTCGAGGAAAGGCTGGAGGACGTGGTCGACGGTGACATGGTGTCCCAGCTCGCGGCTCAGCGACGTGACCCCTTTCCCCTCCAGCCCGCAGGGGACGATGTGGTCGAACCAGGTGAGGTCGGTGCAGCAGTTGAGCGCCAGCCCGTGGGAGGTGATGTGGTTCCCGCAGTGAACCCCTGAGGGGGGCAAAGCACCCACCCGTCAGCACCCATCCCCACCCACCTCCCGCTCTTGGGGTTTCAGGGGAGCCGGGACACGGGGCTGGGGTGCAAAGCGGGGGGGGTCCAGGCTGCAGGACCCAACTGAGGGTGCAGGGCTCCAGGAAGGGGTGCAGGATGTGGGGCTGTGGCACAGGGCTGGCCTGGCTTGAAGGGGAGGGGTCAGGGGAAGGGGACAAGGCTGGGGACAAGGGGGCAGGGGAAGGGGACAAGGCTGGGGACAAGGGGACAGGGACAAGGCTGGGGATGAGGGGATGGGGGAAGAGGGCAAGGCTGGGGATGAAGGGACAGGGACAAGACTGGGGACAAGGGGGCAGGGGAAGGTGGCAGGGCTGGGGACAAGGGGGCAGGGGAAGGTGGCAGGGCTGGGGACAAGGGGACAGGGAGACAGGGACAAGACTGGGGACAAGGCGGCAGGGGAAGGGGGCAAGGCTGGGGACAAGGGGGCAGGGCAAGGTGGCAGGGCTGGGGACAAGGGGACAGGGGGACAGGGACAAGACTGGGGACAAGGGGGCAGGGGAAGGTGGCAGGGCTGGGGAAAAAGGGACAGGGGGACAGGGACAAGACTGGGGACAAGGCGGCAGGGGAAGGGGGCAAGGCTGGGGACAAGGGGGCAGGGCAAGGTGGCAGGGCTGGGGACAAGGGGACAGGGGGACAGGGACAAGACTGGGGACAAGGGGGCAGGGGAAGGTGGCAGGGCTGGGGACAAAGGGACAGGGGGACAGGGACAAGACTGGGGACAGGGGGGCAGGGGAAGGTGGCAGGGCTGGGGACAAGGGGTGCCCACCACCCCCGCTGCAGCCTCCCCAGGTGCCCACCCACCGCCGGTGCCAGCCCCCGCCCCGCGCACACACGCCCCCCGCACACGTGCGTGCCCGCCGGTACTCCCGCCCCCTGGCTGCGCGTGTCCCCCCCCGCCGCCGGTGGCTCACCGATGGCGCACAGCTTGCTGTCGCCCATCCAGACGCCGGTGAAGGGCGGCGGGAGGGCGCGGGCGGCGGCCAGGCCGAGGCGGCGGCAGAGCCCCAGCACCAGCGCCTCCAGCGCCGCCACGTAGCCGCGCAGGGGCAGGCGGCGGCGCCGCAGGTCCAGGACCGGGAAGGCGAGGAGCTGCCCGGGCCCGTGGAACGTGATCCGCCCGCCCCGCCGCGCCGCCAGCAGCCCCGCGCCCCGCGCCCGCAGCCGCGCCGCCTCCTCCGCCGGCGGAGCGCCCCGCAGCCCCCACGCGTACAGCGGCGCCGCCGGCTCGCTCAGCACCACGCTCTCACCGCCACCGCCACCGGCACCGGGGAGGGCCCGAGCCTCCCGCGCCGCCCCCACGCACCGCTCCTGCACCCGCAGCGCCTCGGCGTAGGGCCGCAGCCCCAGGCGCAGCACCCGCACGGCGCCCCGGGACATGGCGGCGGCACGGGAGCCCCGGGCCGGGAACGGCGGCGGGCGGCCGCGAGGGGGCGGGCGGTGCTGAGCTCCGCCGGGCCGGGGGGCGGCGGGGAGCGGGGGGGGGATGGGGCACGGGGACACGCACCGGGGATGGGGACAGGGATGGAGGACAGGGGACAGGCACGGGGGATGGGGACAGGGATGGAGGACAGGGATGGAGGGGACAAGGGCACGGGGACACGCACGGGGGATGGGGACAGGGATGGAGGGGACAGGGGGATGGGGACAGGGGCACGGGGACACGCACGGGGGATGGAGGACAGGGATGGAGGACAGGGGGATGGGGACAGGCACGGGGGATGGGGACAGGGATGGAGGACAGGGGACAGGCACGGGAGATGGGGACAGGGATGGAGGGGACAGGGGGATGGGGACAGGCACGGGGGATGAGGACAGGGATGGAGGGGACAGGGGCACGAGGACACGCACGGGGGATGGGGACAGGGATGGAGGGGACAGGGGGATGGGGACAGGCACGGGGGATGGGGACAGGGATGGAGGACAGGGGACAGGCACGGGGGATGGGGACAGGGATGGAGGACAGGGATGGAGGGGACAGGGGCACGAGGACACGCACGGGGGATGGGGACAGGGATGGAGGACAGGGATGGAGGGGATGGAAGAGGGATGGAGGGTTAGGGGAGAGGGTAGAGGGGACAGAGATGGAGGACAGGGGTGGAGGGGACAGGGGGATGGGGACAGAGGATTGCAGACAGGACAGGGACAAAAGGATACGGTAGAGGGGACAGAGATGGAGGACAGGGACATGCACGGGGGATGGGGACAGGGGTGGTGTCCTGGGTTGCAATGTATTCTATTACCATGAGCCGTTGAGGCCTGGCACCAGTGTTCCTTGCCCCCCCCCCCGGGACTATTCTTGTGTTAACGCGCCCATCATGTCACCATCCCTTTGTGACACGCTCCAGCCAGGGGAGGAGGGGTGGAGCCAAGCATTCCCACCGGGGATAATATGGGGTTCAGCGCGGGGGGCCTTACCCGCTGGGATCCCAGACGACAAGGACCACACCGCCGCCGGACTGTCGGAGGACCAGTTTTCTTTTTCTACAAGATCACCGCTTTAACCGGACCATTTCGGAGAGAGCTGCAGCTGCCACTGGGTCGGACTGGTACCAGCACCCTGCCCGGCAGGGGGCCAGGTTGTACCCCTGACTCTGTCAGGCCTGTAACCAGTTTCTCTGTATTATAGTTTTGTTGTATACATCAGTAAAAACTGTTATTCCCATTTCCTCATGTCTTTGCCTGAAAGCCCCTTAATTTCAATTTTATAACCATTCGGAGGGGAGGGGGTTGTGTTTTTCTGTTCCAAGGGGGGCTCCTGCCTGCCTTAGCACACACCTGTCATTTCAAACCGGGACAGGTGGGGATAAGGGACAGAGACTGGGGGACAGGGGATGGGGACAGGCACAGGCAGATGGGGACAGAAGATGGGGACAGGGATGGAGGGGACGGAACAGGGATGGACGGTTAGGGGAGAGGACAGAGATGGAGGACAGGGCGTGGGGACAGGATAATGCACAAGGGCCAGGGGTTGGCTGATAGGGCCCAGGCCTGCAGGGCGGGGGGGCATGGGGAGGGGAGATAGGGTCCCTGTCACCCTTGGGTGGGGTATGGGCAGGGGGTGAGGGCAGGGCAAGGGGGCGGGGAGTCCTGGTGGGGCTGGGGAATTGTGGCCCTGCTCAAAATGGGGCAAAACCGAGAGTCTGGGGTAAAACTTGGTTTGGTTGGAAAAGACCTCTGAGCTCCCCCAGTCCAACCATTCCCCCAGCACTGCCCAGTGCCCACTGCCCCATGTCCCTCAGCACCACATCTCCACGGCTTTGCAATCCCTGCAGGGATGGGGACTGCCCCCTGCCCTGGGCAGCCTGGGCCAGTGCTGGACAGCCCTTTGGGGGAAGGAATTGTTCCCAGTGTCCAATCTAAACCTCCCCTGGCACAACTTGAGGTCATCACCCCTCGTCCCTTGTGCTCCAGACCCTTCCCCAGCTCCGCTGCCCTTCTCTGGACACACTCCATCACCCCAATGTCCTTCTTGGAGTGAGTAAGGGGCCCAACACTGAACCCCGTATTCCAGGGGTGGCCTCACCAGTGCCCAGGACAGGGGGACGATCCCTGCCCTGCTCCTGCTGGCCACACTGGGGCTGACACAAGCCAGGATGCTGGTGGCCTTCTTGGCCCCCTGGGCACACTGCTGGCTCATCTTCAGCCACTGCCCACCAACACCCCCAGGGCCTTTTCCCCGGGCACTTCCCAGCCACTCTGCCCCCAGCCTGGAGCGTCCCATGGGGTTGGGGTGACCCAAGGGCAGGACCCAGCACTTGGCCGTGTTGAACCTCATCCCATTGGCCTCATCCCATGGATCCAGCCTGTCCAGATCCCTCAGCAGAGCCTTCCTGCCCTCCAGCAGATCCACACTCCCACCCAACGTGGTGTCATCTGCAAACTGAGGGTGCACTCGATGCCCTCATCCAGTTCATTGATAAAGACACTAAACAAGTCCTGCCCCAGCACTGAGCCCTGGGGAACACCACTTGTGACTGGAATCGTAACAATAACCCACCCTTTGACACCACAGGTAATTCAGCTGTCTGACAACTGAGTTAACTTCTGTGTGGGTATTTGGGAGGAAGGGAAGGCACTTCCCTTTGTTTATCATAGGATCATAGAATCATGGAATGGTTTGGGTGTGAAGGGACCTCACAGCTCATCCCATCCCAACCCCTGCCATGGCAGGGACACCTCCCACCAGCCCAGGGTGCTCCAAGCCCCATCCAACCTGGCCTGGAACACTGCCAGGGAGGGGGCAGCCACAGCTTCTCTGGGCACCCTGGGCCAGTCTCTGACCACCCTCACAGCCAACAATTTCTGCCTCACATCTCATCTCGATCTCCCCTCTGCCACTTTAAAGCCATCACCCCTCATCCTCTCACTCCATGCCCTTGTCCAAAGTCCCTCCCCAGCTTTCCTGTCCCCCCCAGGCACTGGAAGGTGCTCTGAGGTCTCCCTGGAGCCTTCTCTTCTCCAGCCTGAACACCCCCAACTCCCTCAGCCTGTTTTCATAGGACAGGTGCTCCAACTCTCATATTTTCTTGATGAAATTATAAAAAAGATGGGGGTAAAACCACCCTCAAGCCCACCAGCTCATCATGTCAGTGTACTGGAACCCACGGAGCAGCACCCACTTTGCTCCAGAATGGGCTCATCACCTCAACCACCAACTCCAGGAGAGCAGCTCCAGCTCTCTGCCCTTGGCAGCACTGACATATTTTGCACCAACATTGTGCGTGGCTCGTGTTATTTCCTTTATTTTATGATTAAGCATCAACTTCTTGCCCAGAGATCAAAGCCAAACTCCTTCCCTTTTGGCTGCCGGCGGCGCTGCCTGCGTAAGATGGGGCGAGCTGTGTGTCAGAGGCCTGGCATCCTCGTAAATGGGACGACAGAGATGAGCCTGGTTGCGTCTCTGAGCTGTTTGCTGTCAATATCCTGCTTTTGAAGTGAGGAGGAAACATGTGTGGCGGGGAGCTACTGATGGGATGGCCACGTTTTATCCTTCCATCAGGGTCTGAGTAGTAAAGTGGTTTATTTTTTTCCTTCACCATAAGGTAATTTGCTCTTTTCTCGTAGCTTTTCCTTTGGGTACGGAGGCTCTGGAATCCCCCCCAATTCCTTTGATTGCAGAGCCTGTGTTTCTGGCACTGCAGCCTCCCTCGGGAAGCTTTGGAGCTAATGTAAGCCAGGGCTTAATAGCAGGAAAGGGAGGGGAGGACAAAGGTGGTGGCTGTGAAACAGGTGCCTGGCAAGAGGGACTGTCACAGCTCCCAGGGAGCCACAGGCGGATGCAAGGAGCAATATCTTGGCACTGATAAAATCCGGGACAAAATTCCTGTTGTATTTGAGATGTCCTGGAGAGGTGACGGCACTGTCCCAGTGTCACAGGCAGAGCCAGGAGCGCAGTGCCCAGCCTGGGCTGCCCCTCACACCTCCAGGTACAGCCACTCCCTCCCCACACAGCCCCATTTTAACTCAAAATCCTATTTTTTTTTTCAAGTAAATTGTACTTGAGGGCCACAGCAGCACTGGGAATGGCGACTGCTCCATTTGCATGTCCTAATTACATTAATTACTTGAAGCAGGCAGGAGCTGTGCACACGGGATAGAGCTGAGCTGTGCTATGGGCTACAGCAGCTGAGAAGAAGAAGCCTGTCCCAAGGACACTGGAGGATCCCTGGCTGGTTCTGGGACTGTGCCTCCCTTCTCCCGTAGGGCTGGAAGGAGCTCAGAGGTCACCTCCTCACCCTGGTGGGGTTTTATCCGGGCTGGCCATCCCCAGCTGGGTCTCCAAGGCCTCCTCTGGTGGAGAGGTCTCTCAGCTTGGTGCACAAGGAGGTGGTGCTGGGAAGCCTTGAGCTATGGATTTATTTTAAGGTGATATCTCTTACACCAGTTGCGTGCCTACAGGTTCCCATGTTATACCTTGGAAGGGTCAGCCAGCCTCTACACCAGCATCACAGAATCATAGAGCAGCCTTGGTTGGAAGAGACCTCTGAGCTCCCCCAGTCCAACCATTCCCCCAGCACTGCCCAGTGCCCACTGCCCCATGTCCCTCAGCACCACATCTCCACGGCTTTGCAATCCCTGCAGGGATGGGGACTGTCCCCTGCCCTGGGCAGCCTGGGCCAGTGCTGGACAGCCCTGTGGGGGAAGGAATTGTTCCCAGTGTCCAACCTAAACCTCCCCTGGCACAACTTGAGGCCATCACCCCTCGTCCTGTCACTGTTACCTGACTCAATCCATCAAGTCCTGCAAGCACCAGCTACCAGTCCTGCAGTTATTTGGAAGGACAAATGTTTTCACTACATCTTATTCCATAATAAACCTTTTCCCTGAGGGTGTTGGGAGGGAATTGCTTGGGCTGAGATCTCCAGCTCATTCAGGCAGGATCTCAGTGGATGTGACCCATAGGCAGAACCACTCCTGTCCCCCCCTGAACTATTCATTGACTCAGAAAAAAAAAAAAGGCACATTCCCAAGGCTGGGACAAAGGGGAAGGAAAACAAGGAAACTCACATGTGAGGCTGCACCAAGGGCTGCGTGCACATGGCTGCATTAAGGAAGTAGTTAAGGAAGCTCCTTGGTGTGCCTGGGGAGATGGGTCAGTGTGTCTGTGTTGATTGTGCTTCTCTCAGCAGTCGTCATCTTTTGACCAGTCTCCATTGGTGGAAGGCAGCTCTGCACCTCCGAGCTTCCTGTGCTGCCAGGAGCTGATGTTTCCACTCACAAAGCTCAGATGCATTGTTTGGCCTTCGCTGACCTCGGTGAAGATGCTCTCGTCTCCGGTTTGTCCCCAGCTGCTGGCCAGCCACGTTGCCAGAGGTCACCCTCCCCTGCCAAACCCACCCCGGTCCGGTTAAACACTTGTCACAGCATGTTTGAAAGAAGGATCCTCTGGAGGAGCTCAGTGAGGCATGCGGTGATGTTGGCAGGTCTTTGGGGACAGCAGCCCCAGAAGGGACACTGGGGACATGTCCAGGTGAGATCCCACCTGGAGTGCTGCATCCAGATATGAGGTTCTCCAGGCTGAACACCCCCAACTCCCTCAGCCTGTCCCCACAGCAGAGGTGCTCCAGCCCTCAGATCATCTCCGTGCCCTCCTCTGGACCCGCTCCAACAGCTCCATGTCCTTCTGGTGTTGGGGGCCCCAGAGCTGGATGCAGCACTGCAGGTGGGGTCTCATGAGAGCAGAGGAGAGGGGGAGCATCATCTTCTTTGACCTGCTGGTGATGCTGCAGGTGACGCAGCCCAGGACACCGTTGGCTCTCTGGACTGTGAGCACACATTGCTGGCTCATGTTGAGCTTCTCACCCCCCAACACCCCCAAGTCCTTCTCCTCAGAGCTGCTCTCCATCCATTCCCCCCCAGCCTGTACTTGTGCTTGGGATTGCCCTCACTCAGGTGCAGGACCTTGCACTTGTGCAGGACCTTGCACTTGGCCTTGTTGAACCTCATGAGGTTGGCATGGACCCACCTCTCCAGCCTGTCCAGGTCCCTCTGGATGCCATCCCTACTCTCCAGCGTGTCCACCACACCACACAGCTTGGTGTCACCAGCTAACTTGCTGAGGGTGCACTCTGTCCCACTGTCCATGTCACTGACGATGCTGCTTCATTTTTATCCCTATCCAACATGAATTTCGAGGTGCCTTTGGTTTGATCCTGTTCTTTGTGTTCTATGCAAAGAAATGTGGAAAGTGACAGGATGGTAAAAATTGCCATTCCTTCTGTCTTTTCTTTCCACTGCCAAAAACCTCCCAAATCAGAATGGTTGGGTTTTTTTCAGGGATTAATTTCCTTAGAGAAGTTATTTCTGCTTTGAAGCAGTTGTCTCTTTTAAAAGTTCTTATTTCAGGCACCAGACTGGAAAAAAAAAAAAAAGCTCATTTATTCCAACTGTCAGGGATGAGACCCAGTGCTTTTGTTTTCTGTGACAAGGAGCAGATGAACCCCTCAGTGTCTGCCCGGGAGCTGCGAGCTGCAGTGGCAATAAGGGATTCCTGTTTCAGAAGGTATCTCAGAGACCTGCTGCATACACCAGCTGCTGTTCTAGTCATGATTAAATCAATAATAGTCTTAAAATACAAAAAAAAAAGTGGCTGAATTCAGCTGCTTTGAGGTGCAGGTTTGCAGTTTCTACTGTCCATGTACCTGCTATTTGAGTGTCACTGGAAGGAGAGCGGGGCTGGCAGCATCGGGGATAGGTGTGGGTCAGAAGGCACTCCTTTTTTCCCCAAATTGGAGCTAAAGCAGGGCTCAGAGGCCATGAACTTGCCCTGGCATCCTTCCAGAGAGCAAAGTGATGGCTGCCTCCATCTTCCTAGCTTCAGGTGCTGATTTCTTGCATCTCTTCTTCACCCCACAAGGACTTCTGCAGGGCAGGGCAGGCTGAGTTACAGCCACCTCTTCCCACCCTCCCCAGTTGAAGAGAAACAGGGAGCTACTGGAGAGAGTCCAGCAGAGGGCAGCGAGGATGAGTGGGGGATTGGAGCATCTCCCCTGGGAGGAAAGGCTGGGAGAGCTGGGACTCCTCAGCCTGGAGAGGAGAAGGCTGAGGGGATCTCATGGACGTTCACAAAGACCTAAAGGGGGTGAGGGAGGATGGAGCCAGACTCTTCCCAGTGGTTCCCAGTGCCAGGACGAGGGGCAATGGGCACAAGCTGGACCAGAGGAGGTTCCACTGAAATAGGAGAGAGAACTTCTTTGGGGTGAGGGTGCAGAGCCCTGGCCCAGGCTGCCCAGAGAGGGGTGCAGTCTCCTGCTCTGGAGCTTTCCCAGCCTGGCCTGGGTGCAGCCCTGAGGGATGTGCTCGAGGGGATCCTGCTGTCCCGCAGGGCAGTTGGGTGGGGGAGCTCTGGAGGTCCCTTCCAACTCTGACAGTTCCATGAATCCATGAATCCCTGTTCCCCTTCCACCCTCGGTGGTGGTTTGGGGTGGTCTGGGCAGTCTTTTCACGGACGTTTCTCTGCCAGCAAACCACGTACTTAGAACCACGGAATCATAGAATCACAGAATCACTGTGGTAGGAAAGGACCTCCAGGATCATCAAGTCCAACCTTTATCCCATCATCTCCCTAAGCACCAGACCATGGCCTCAAGTGCTTCACCCACTCGTTTGTTAAACACCTTCAGGGACAGCGACTCCACCCCCTCCCTGGGCAGCCTGTGCCAGTGCCCAACCACCCTCTCAGGAAAGAACTTCTTCCCAATATCCAACCTAAACTGCCCTCATGCAACTTGAGGCCATTTCCTCTCGTCCTGTCATTAGTCACTGGGGAGAAGAGACCAACACCAGCCTCACCACAACCTCCTGTTAGGTGGCTGTAGAGGGCAGTGAGGTCTCATGTTCATGCTGGCTCATGTTCAGATAATTGTTGACCAACACCCCCAGGGCCTTTCCCCGGGCACTTTCCAGCCACTCTGCCCCCAGCCTGGAGCGTCCCATGGGGTTGGGGTGACCCAAGGGCAGGACCCAGCACTTGCCCTTGTTAAACCTCATCCCCCTGCCCTCAGCCCATCGCTCCAGCCTGTCCCAGTCCCGCTGCAGAGCCTCCCTGCCCACTGCTTGACCATCCACAGGGAGAAAAAGCTTCTTCCTATATCCAGTCTGAACCTCTCTTGTTTCAGCTTATGCCCATCCTGTCCCCTCAGGGTATAAAGCAGGTATGGTGGAGATCAGAACCAGATCCCATGGCATTTGTGTAAACAGAAAAGAAATCCTCAGGTAAGAACTTCAATAAATTCATTCTTACCCTCAAGTCAACCTGCAAAATCAAGACAAACACACACACTGTGCCCTGAAGGTGAAAAGTGTAATTTTACAGTTCCCAGACACGTTAGACCAGGTCAGGAAATCATCCAGAAAGCTCAAAGCAGGAAACTGAAAGGAGGAAAAAACAAAAGATGAAAAGAGACCTTTTTTTTTAAAAAAAAAAAAAAGCTGAGTAATGTATTGAGACCTCCACACTCCTTCCGTAAATCAAAGACAAATGTCAAGCCAGGAGCAAAATGTGGTGGTACAAGAACAGCTACAGTAAAAGGAAGTGAGGGTGGTGAGAGACTGGCCCAGGGTGGCCAGAGAAGCTGTGGCTGCCCCCTCCCTGGCAGTGTTCCAGGCCAGGTTGGATGGGGCTTGGAGCACCCTGGGCTGGTGGGAGGTGTCCCTGCCCATGGCAGGGGTTGGGATGGGATGAGCTGTGAGGTCCCTTCACACCCAAACCATCCCATGGTTCTGTGAAGTAAAAGAGAGAACAAGAGTGTGAGAGAAAGTGCACAGAAGGAAGAGGATGTGGATAATTTTGTTTACCAGCAAAACAAAGACAACGCCAGCTGAGCACCCATGAGAGAAGCGCTCTAGCACGCTGCGGGGCCGTGTGCCTCACGTGATTTATTTTAACACTTATTAAACATGTGCAATTTCCTTCCCTGTATTTCACTGGGTAAAAAAAATCGTGCATTCCAGCACGGATCTGTATCCACCTGGAGTCCTCCTGGAGTGAGTGACTTCGCCCAGAGCAAGGTGCTCTCCTGTTAAATGGGGCTACTGGTGGGTGGCATCGCTGTGTGCCCTCCCCAGCCAGCGGTTCTGCTTTGGGGCTCTACGCCTGTTGCATGAGCTGAAGGTGCTGTGAAGCAGAAACAGTATGGGGTTCAACACAGCCAAGTGCTGGGTCCTGCCCTTGGGTCACCCCAACCCCATGGGACGCTCCAGGCTGGGGGCAGAGTGGCTGGGAAGTGCCCGGGGAAAAGGCCCTGGGGGTGTTGGTGGGCAGAGGCTGAAGATGAGCCAGCAGTGTGCCCAGGGGGCCAAGAAGGCCACCAGCATCCTGGCTTGTGTCAGCCCCAGTGTGGCCAGCAGGAGCAGGGCAGGGATCGTCCCCCTGTCCTGGGCACTGGTGAGGCCGCCCCTCGAATACGGGGTTCAGTGTTGGGCCCCTCACTCACTCCAAGAAGAACATTGAGGTGCTGGAGCGTGTCCAGAGAAGGGCACCAGAGCTGGGGAAGGGTCTGGAGCACAAGGGACGAGGGGTGATGGCCTCAGGTTGCACCAGGGGAGGTTTAGATGGGACACTGGGAACAATTCCTTCCCCCACAGGGCTGTCCAGCACTGGCCCAGGCTGCCCAGGGCAGGGGGCAGTCCCCATCCCTGCAGGGATTGCAAAGCCGTGGAGATGTGGTGCTGAGGGACATGGGGCAGTGGGCACTGGGCAGTGCTGGGGGAATGCTTGGACTGTTAAAAGACTGCTTAAAGATTTTTTCCAAACTAAATGATTCTCTGGTTCTATGATGATTTATGCCACCACTCCAGCCACACTTTGACCATCACAAACCTGCGGTGATGTCTCACACAGCAGTGCCACCATCCTGCTGCTGCCCTGTCTGTGTGACAGGGTGTCAAGCTGGTTTGGGGGGATTGATCCAGACTAAAATTAGTGCAGGAACTGGTTTTCCTGACCCAGTTCACAGCTTGACTGCACAGTGCTGGCAGTACGAAGGAGATGGTGGGTGGTGGGAAGCAGGCAGGGAGGAGCAGGATGGCTGCTTTCAGCAGAAGCTCTGCTTTGCCCAAGCTGAGGAGTCATGGAGCTCCCTTGCTGCTCCCATCAGAGTTTCATCACCGGGAGGGTGGTGTGGTGGCTGCAGCTCCAGGGCTGCCAGGCAAGTGTGGTGTCCCACTGTCACCTGCTGACTCAGAGAGGGAATAGCATGAGAAGAGGTGATTTGAGAACTGTGGTGTCCACGCTGCGATACGAGGTCGACACCGTCACTGTTCGGCCATTTGCGAGCTCTCTTCTGTAGATGACCCCTCTCATGGTTGGAATGGGTCTTTATCAAAATGGTTGTTTCTTGCTGCCACTTATCAACTCAGTTATGGGTTGTTTTCCCCCAAATCTAACCAGCCTTTGGTTTGGTTTTCTTTGGAAGTTGAATCTCACCAGCAGTAAAGTAAAGGTGTCTGGAGACATTAAAGAACCCATCTTCATCCTGTTCCCAGTGCTCAGGTCTTGCAGTGCAAGGGGTAGCTGATTACTTATTTTTAAGTAATAATAAGTAATATTTCTTATTACTTTCCCTGACTGGGGTGTGAGATAAGGGAGGAGGGAAGGAGTGGCCCCGTTTTGTCACCCTGGACACAATATGTGACACGGCTGAGCTGACACCTAAGAGTTTGCTCCAGGTATCTCCTTCCCAAGGTGCTGTAGCTGTGCACTGCCTTGTCTTTGGGGAGACGCTTTCCTGCCCATTCTCCTCTCTGCTTTACCAGCACTCATTTTTCAGAGGTTTTTCATTATTTCCTAGCAATTACTCTTGTTTCTCTTCTTTAATAGCCTGTCTGCTCGTGGAAACAGATCCGTGTAGTTGCTGGAAAACAAGATGTTCTGCCACTACTCCTCCTGCGCCCACCCTGCTAATGAATAAATGTCAAATACTCCATGCTGAGCCACGCTAATTATCTTGTCATAAATGACACCAAGAACAGGAGCCCAAAGGGGAGCTGTTCCATCAGTCTTCCCATGCAAACAGCCCTGAGAACGTGCTTGGAAAGAGATGTGGGTATAAATTAATAACCTGGAGTCAGAAATGCCAGCTACTAATGAGACTCAACATGGGAAATTTGTCATGATCCTTTTGGAGATGTTTATCTCAGTCATCTTTGTTTAGCTGTGATAACATGCAGTTGGTGGTCACAGAGGTTGTATTCTTCTGGCTAATACGTTCCCAACTGCCTACACCTGACCTTTCCTACCATAGTGCTTAAATCTTGCATTTTTATTTTTTCATAGTATCATATATTGGTTCAAAAAGACCTTTAAGATCATCCAGTCCAACTGTTCCCCCAGCACTGCCCAGTGCCCACTGCCCCATGTCCCTCAGCACCACATCTCCACAGCTTTGCAATCCCTGCAGGGATGGGGACTCCCCTACTGCCCAAGGGCAGGATCCAGCGCTTGGTTGTGTTGAGCCTCATCCCATTGGCCTCATCCCATGGATCCAGCCTGTCCAGACCCCTCTGCAGAGCCTTCCTGCCCTCCAGCAGATGAACACTCCCACCCAGTGTGGTGTCATCTGCAAACTTACTGAGAGTGCACTCGATCCCCTCATCCAGATCATGGATAAAGACACTAAAGAAGCCCAGCCCCAGCACTGAGCCCTGGGGAACACCACTGGTGACCATCCACCAGCTGGAATTAACTCCATTCACCACAACTCTCTGGGCCTGGCCAGCCAGCCAGTTTTTAACCCAGTGAAGAGTACACCCTGCTAAGCCATGAGCTGCCAGCTTAATAGAGAAATACAAAAAAATCTTGGCACAAAAGACTGTCCAAGGTATAAAAGTAAAACTGTCTGCTCGTGCCATTGACAATGCAACATTTCTCTTCACGAAGGCACGTGGCACTGCGACGCACCACGGAACATGTGAGCTCTCTGGGAAGCAGCTCCAGATTAAGACACTTAAATTTAGGTCTCCACATATGCTGGGTGTCTAAAACCCTTGGTGTCGTTAGTGGAGACAGCCATCAGTACCATCAGCGGTGCCAGCAGTGATTTGGGTAACTAAGCCAGCGACCGGCTGTCGGCAATCACGCTGCTGTTCTCCACTGGTTGTCACAGGGGAGATGCATCCCTGTTCATGCATCCTTCTTCCACCCGGGAACTTATCCTAGTAGTTTCTTAGATGCCTCTCCCTTCTCAGCAGCATTATTTCTGCCTTACTCTTGCAGCATCCAAAGGCTTTTTTATTGTGAACACAAGGCCAGGTTGGATGGGTCTAATGGGAGGTACCTGGGGGGGCTGCAAGAAAGCTGGAGAGGGACTTGTGACAAGGGCATGGAGTGATAGGACAAGGGGTAATGGTTTCAAACTGATGTAGCTATCTCCTGTGATACCAATTTTTGTTCGAGTTTATGGACTGTGCTGATTCTGACCCTTGCAAGCCTAGAAGCAAATTAATTTTGTTAGGTTTATGGTTGGACTCATTGATCTTAAAAGTCTTTTCTGACCTAAATAATTCGATGATTCTGATTCCTGCTGGTTTTCTGATGGTGTTTGATCCTAAGTCTTCCAGCTATGCTTCTTCCATTTTGTATAGTTAAGGGAGGAGACATCGCCTCAACTCCTGCCTTAGCTATAACTCGCCCATCACATGTGTTTCCTACTGAAAAGACCCCACCAGTCCTACCTGGTTATTTGTAATTCATCTTGGTGGCAGAAAGGAGGATAATCAGGCTCTGCATCTCCTTATATATGAATTTCATAACCAAATCCCTAATTTCTGCTCAGATGAGATTAATTTCTGCCCCTAAACTGGATCTTCAGAAGCTTCCAACAGATTTGGCGAGCCCCCAAAGGAAATGGGTGCTGGTACCTAGATCAGTTTTGGACAGGTTAACTGTACTTAGACACTAGGATCTCTACATTTCTGTTCTCCTTTCATTGCTTGGTTGCTCAAGGAAGTCCCCTCTCATACAGCATTAATTAGAATTTCAACAGAACTCCTTTCACTCAAACTCCTCCTCAGGCAGATGCTTGCCAGCTACTATATATAATAAATTTCCAGAGGCTCTGCCCACTCTTTTCTGTTTTTTGGAAAGCACTTGTAAAACAACCATTACTATGAATCCTCGGGCTCAGTTTCTGCTGGTGCTCGTGGTTTTGGCTGTGGGCAGCTGTAAGTACAAGACATTTTGTTACTAACAAGCAATCTTTGAAAGAATCCTTTATAGTGACTTTGAGGGAAAAAAGTTTGGGAGTCAGGATACTTGGGCTTTACACCTGGGAGTATTGAAAGGTTCTTAGATACATCACATAAACTCTGTGTGTGTGTGTCAGTGTTGTCATCTTTGAAATGGGGAGAACACTTCTTCAAAGAGGAATGTATGCTTAATGTAATTTTTTTCAGAGCCTCAGATGAGAGTGCAGAAAATCCTATACAAAAGAGTATGATCAGACCTTTTAAGGGAATAGTCCCAAAGGATTTTCAGGATTCACACACACACAAAAAAAAAGAAACCCCAGATTCTCAGAGAATAAATGAGGACTCAAAAAACCACCAGGGCTAAGAAGGGACCTAATTAATTTACAAGAAGATTGTTGCTCTCTACAGTGTTATCAGGGAGATGCACCTGGTTTACACCTTGGATATAGTATGTACATCATTGTAGAATCATCTAATGGCTTGAGTTAGAAGGGACCTCAAAGCTCATCTCGTTCCAACCCCCTGCCATGGGCAGGGACACCTCCCACCAGCCCAGGATGCTCAGAGCCCCATCCAACCTGGCCTTCAATGTTTCCAGAGATGGGGCATCTACCATCTCTCTGGGCAACCTGGGCCAGTGTCTCACCACAGCAGAGGTGCTTCAGCCCTCAGATCATCTTTGTGGCCTCGTCTGGACTTGCTCCAACAGCTCCATATCCTTCTGATGCTGGGGGCCCCAGAGCTGAACACAGCACTGCAGGAGGGGTCTTACCAGAGGAGAGTAGAGGAAGAGAATCCCCCCCTCGACCTGCTGCCCACGCTGTGGGTGATGGAGCCCAGGACAAAGTTGGCTTTCTGGGCTGCAAGCACACATTGCCAGCTCATGTCCAGTCTTTCACACACCAGTAGCCCCAAGTCCTTCTCCTCAGAGCTGCTCTCCATCCATTCCCCCCCAGCGTGTACTTGTGCTTGGGATTGCCCTGACCCATGTGCAGGACCTTGCACTTGGCCTTGTTGAACCTCATGAGGTTCATATGTGCCCATTTCTCAGGCTTATTGCAGCTGGTGACTGCAATATTTGTATGGGAATCAACACATTTGGAGCATAAAGTCACACATGGGATCAGTGCACCTTGGTTCTTCTCCTCCTCTGTCCTGACCTGACGTACAGCCTCAGGGAAGTCTTTGTGTCCTTCTCTGTGGTGCTATTTCGGGAGTTTAAGTGGTTCTGTCTGTCACGTCACCATTTCTTTTTACTTGAACTGTAAGACAAATGTAAAAAGACATTAATATTAAACTCCTCCCTGCTTGGGTCACAGATTGTAATTTTTATTCCTTTGCTTGTCAGCTGTGTGTTTCAAGCACCATTGGATAGGATCATTTTTGCCCAAGGACTCGATTCATGAGATGAAACTGTGTAATGACTCTTCATCAGCTTTGGGCAGAGCTGGAGATGTCTCATGCAAGTGACAAGAATAACCAGCAAGTACCAGAATCTGCAAAAAATCATTGCCTTTTTGTAACGGTATGTGGGTAATAATTTTGACCTTTTCCTGCTCCTTTTGAAATCAGAAAGAAAATCTCTGACTTCAGGGAGTGAAATGTTCTTGCTCAGCACTTGCTAATTAATGCTTTGCAGCATCACAAGTTTGATGGAGTGGCTGAGGGAACTGGGGGGGTTCAGTCTGGAGAAGAGGAGGCTGAGGGGAGACCTCATCACCCTCTACAGCTCCCTGAAAGGAGGGGGTAGCCAGGGGGGGTTGGTCTCTTCTCCCAGGTAGCAGTGATAGGACAAGGGGTGATGGCCTCAAGTTGTGCCAGGGGAGGTTTAGATTGGATAAAAGGAAAAATTTCTTCACTGAAGGGGGTATCAAACATTGGAACAATTTTCCCAAGGCAGTGGGGGAGTCCCCATCCCTGGAGGGATTTAAGAGCCGTGTAGACATGGTGCTGAGGGACATGGGGCAGTGGGCACTGGGCAGTGTTAGGTTAATGGATGGACTTGGTGGTCTTAGAGGTCTTTTCCAGCCAAGACTGTGACACGTGGAAAAGACTCTATAACTCCCAAAAAGTTCTAAAGTAGGGATGTTTATTCAGTGCTGGGTGCAAGGGGATCGCTCCTCCTGACTTGCACACCTAGGGGCAAAGGCGTGTTTCTTTTCATAGCGCAAAGTAATACATATTCATGAGGAGTGCATCATAAAACATTCCATCATTGCATCAGGTCATTATAATATTCCACACCTCTTGCTTCGCCTGGTTGTGTCTGCTCAGTGCCCTGTGGTCCTCTGGCTCCTCTCCAGACCCTGGGGTCAGTTCCCACCAGTTCGAATGCTGCAGAGGTGGGAATAGTCCTTCCTTTTATCAGGAGGAGCAGGAACAGTCCTCCCTTTTCTCAGCAGCCTTCCTCTTATCAGCAGCCTGTAGCCCCTGTTTCATTTAGCAGGCAAGGTTACATACTTTACAAGCAAGAGTTGCATACTTCTTTGGTTAAATTATTACTATTAACTCTTTTTTCCCTGTATCAGACTGTTCTGTGATTCTGTGATTCTGTCACTAACGTTGAGGCTGGTGTCACGACCTCAGGTACCCAGAGGAAGATCACTCCTTTGAGATGTTAAAGCTGATTTTGTGATCATTCCTTGCAAACCAGCAGAGTCTGTCTCTCTACTTCTCCTCTGTTACAGCTCTCAGGACCAACATAGGAACATATTCACCTCACACACCCAAATTTCATCTGAAATTCTCCTGACAAGTGGTTCAGCCCCATAAGCTGTGGTACTCCATTTCCTAAAGCCAGTGCTCCTAGGGATGATATATAAATTAAAAAAAAAAACCCACCTATATGCTCATAAAGGTAATGTTGCAGTGATCTTTTTGTCAGAGGAACTCACTTCTGCCCCTAAAAGCACATTTTTCAGCTCAGCATCACTGAAAGCACAGAGAGCAGAGGAACCACGCATCGGTTCTCTCCCACAGGAACGGAGACAGTGGCAGTGCTGGGCACCAAGAACTTACTTCTTTTGTGTTGATTTCACCTAACTGCCAGAAAAATGAAGAAAGCCACCTGCACACAGGCTCATTCCATTTAAATCATAGACTCAGGTTGTATGCAAAACCCCCTCAAAACCACCTCATAGTCTTCATCACCTTTTAAATTAATCTCACCATGGAGAAGTCTTCATAAACCACCATAGTGATACCAACGAAGCCCTCATTTTGCTGGGAAGTTGTCTTAAAAATGGGATGCAAATGGGATGGGGTTTGGGAATTAAAGATTGGGAATCTTGTCTTGCAGAGTTTGCTATTTATCTTAAAAAAGAAAGCATGGAGTGATGTTTTAGCGGGTGCTGTGAGAAGTGCTGGGAGCGGTCAGCAGTGGAAATACGAGGGCAGTTAAACTGGGAATGAGAATAGCTTTAAATAACGAAATAAATAATGGTTTTAGATAATGCCTCCCCCCGCCCTTGAGTGCCGACAGCATTTATTTGGGGGTGGGAGCGGCAGGACTCCGACGCCTGGTTCCCTCCGCCATTGCAGTGGGGATCAGGCAGCGGTGAGAGAAAAGGGAAAAGCAGGAAAAAAGGGGAAATTGGTGACTGGTGAGTGAGTGGTTGTACTGCCCTGGTCCAGGGATGTCAGGGACAGGAGTGGGATGGCAGGATGGCCATGGGTGTGTGAGGGGGTGGTGTGGGGACATGTGAGGGGACGGCGTGGGGACGTGTGAGGGGACAGCGTGGGGACATGTGAGGGGATGGTGTGGGGACGTGTGAGGGGATGGTGTGGGGATGTGTGAGGGGATGGTGTGGGGATGTGTGAGGGGACAGCGTGGGGACATGTGAGGGGACAGCGTGGGGACATGTGAGGGGATGGTGTGGGGACGTGTGAGGGGACAGCGTGGGGACATGTGAGGGGATGGTGTGGGGACGTGTGAGGGGACAGTGTGGGGACATGTGAGGGGATGGTGTGGGGACGTGTGAGGGGACAGCGTGGGGACGTGTGAGGGGATGGTGTGGGGATGTGTGAGGGGACAGCGTGGGGACGTGTGAGGGGATGGCGTGGGGACATGTGAGGGGACAGCGTGGGGACGTGTGAGGGGATGGTGTGGGGATGTGTGAGGGGATGGTGTTGGGGATGTGTGAGGGGACAGCGTGGGGACATGTGAGGGGATGGTGTGGGGATGTGTGAGGGGACAGCGTGGGGCCCTGAGGGAACAGACGAGGCCGCGCGAAGGCCGGTGCCGGGCGGAGGGGCGTGGCCTGGCCGGGCCGGGGCGGGCACAGGGACCCCGCGGCTCCGCCGCGCCCTTCGCGCTCTTTTTTGTCCCCGCGCGGCCGCCGTCGCTCCCTCTCCCCCCCCCCCCCCGCGTTGCCATGGCGGCGGGCTGGCGGCCGCGGCCTTGAGCTGCGCGGGAACCCGCCCGCCCGCGGCCTAGCTGGCTCGGCCCTCTCCGCGCGGCCCCGCCATGGAGGAAGAGCTTTACCTGGAGAATATCGACGAGTTCGTCACCGATCAGAACCGCATTGTGAGTCCCACCCGCGGAGCGGGAGGCCATTGCGGGACCCCTCAGGCGGGAGCAACCCTTCTCCTTCCTACCCCCCCTTCCAGCGTGGCTGCCTTTTGGGGGGTCCCCTCAGGCTGGACCCCAAACCCTGCACTGGGGGAGCTGGAACCAGCGGGGGGGGGGGGGGGGGGGGGGCGGGCTGCAGTGCCACGGCCTGGGGGTGACACTGGTGCAGCCTCCCCTCGGCAGGAAGGGAAGGAGGCCTCGGCAGCTGCCATGGCCCTCAGGGCTGTTTGCTCAAGTCTTTCTCATCTTTGGGGATGCGCTTGCGGTGCCTGGCTGGGTTTTTAGTCAGCCATTGGAATGGGTGGCCGAGGGCAGGGGGGGAGTCCCCATCCCTGCAGGGATTGCAAAGCCGTGGAGATGTGGTGCTGAGGGACATGGGGCAGTGGGCACTGGGCAGTGCTGGGGGAATGGTTGGACTGGGGGAGCTCAGAGGGCTTTTCCAACCTAGGTGATTCCGTGATTCTGTTTGCAGTGTTTGCTTTTCCACAGGTCACAATGTAGAGTTAATATGGGCTTCCTCTCCAGCTGGGCAGGAGATACCTTTCTGGTCAGGATTTTTTCCCCCTTAAGTTAATTTAATGGCTCTGAAGAGAATTGATAATGGCATTGCTTATATCATAGGAAAAGCAGATCTCCCCAAATTCCTTATGCTTCCTAATATGTGAGCTGGTGTTCCTCCAAATAAATAAAAATAAAGACTATAGTGGCAGCAGTGGTTTAGCTCAAGGTGTAAATAACAGAAGTGTATGATACAGTGGTTTTTTCCATGAAAGGTTGAGGTGGTCTGGTCCACTGTATGTCTCCACGTGAGCTGGCAATGTGTGCTCACAGCCCAGAGAGCCAACGGTGTCCTGGGCTGCATCACCCACAGCGTGGGCAGCAGGGTGAGGGGGGGATTCTCCCCCTCTGCTCTGCTCTGGTGAGACCCCCCCTGCAGTGCTGGGGTCAGCTCTGGGGCCCCCAGCATAAGAAGGACATGGAGCTGTTGGAGCGGTGAAGTGCTGGGGTCTGAACCCCCAGCCCTGAATTAAGGTTGACACATGGGTGGTCCCCATGGTCCTTCAAAAGGAGGGGGTGAGTTTGCCTTTTTCCCTCCAAGGTGAGGCTGACCTTGCAGGGAAAGCCCTGGGTAAACGAGCCCCAGGTGCCCCCATTGGGTCAATGAATGCCAGGTTCCTGCTGTGGGGATAAAAGCTGGGACCACTTGCAGGAAGGGTGGGGTGTCTGCCTGTGGGGTGGACACACTTTGCAGAATTTCCCTTTGAGGAAGGACCTCCTCACTCTCCCTGCAACTGGTACCCAGTCAGGTTTGGTGCTGGTGAAGGCAGGCTCTGTGAGAACAGTATGTGGCCACCTCTCTCCTATATTGTCAGCCCATTGGCTTGGCTGTCTCCCGTCTTTGCCATGGGAAACTTCGTTGCATTGTTCCACGATTGTTGGCCGTGTTGTATCATTCCTGAGGTCGCTGGGGTTGATGTCTGTTATGTTATCTGATTGACTTGTTTGTACGCCCAGTCATCACCCACGTACTGACCTTCTTGTGTGCAATAGAATCTGGTTACTGGTTTGTTCTACTGCTGGCTGCATCCTTTGCACCAGGCCCAGTGATTGGCAAAACAAGCGGGTCCAGAGGCGGCCATGGAAATGATCCAACGGCTGGAGCACCTCTGCTGTGGGGACAGGCTGAGGGAGTTGGGGGTGTTCAGCCTGGAGAGAGGCTGAACAGGGAGGTCCAGGGAGACCTTAGAGCACCTTCCAGTGCCTGGGGGGTACAAGAAAGCTGGGGAGGGACTTTGGACAAGGGCATGGAGTGAGAGGATGAGGGGTGATGGCTTTAAAGTGGCAGAGGGGAGATTGGGATGAGATGTGAGGCAGAAATTGTTGGCTGTGAGGGTGGTGAGAGACTGGCCCAGGGTGGCCAGAGAAGCTGTGGCTGCCCCCTCCCTGGCAGTGTTCCAGGCCAGGTTGGATGGGGCTTGGAGCACCCTGGGCTGGTGGGAGGTGTCCCTGCCCATGGCAGGGGTTGGGATGAGATGAGCTGTGAGGTCCCTTCACACCCAAACCATTCTAGGATTCTATGCTTTCAGCTTAAAAGTAAAATTACTGCTTATTGCTCGTAGCCTCTTGAAGCCTTGCCATCTTTAGGACAATTCTGAAAAATCCCCATGTCCCTGTGACAGTCAAGTCCGGCAGAAACCTGAGAAATCCACTGCAGTTTTTTGGGAGAGCAATAAGAGCTGCTCGCAATTAAAGATTACGCTTTTTATCTTTTACTCATTGAAGCATGGCTAGGTATGTGTCCATGTGCTCTCACTTCTCAGAGGTTTTGCTGTGGGTTTCTTGTGGGGGGTGTCTGAAGAGTTTGATTTACCCAAGAAACAAGCAAAAGAGGGTGGTTTAGCAAACCAAGAGGGGTTTTCTTACTAAAAATACTAAAGTTTGATTTTTTTTTTCTTGTACAGGTAACCTACAAATGGCTGAGCTATACTCTGGGAGTTCACGTCAACCAGGCTAAACAGTAGGTATTAGTGCATCCCACAGACTTTTTGTCTTGTGGCAAAGCCTTATTAATTACTTGTTAATTGTGGTTAGTGTATTAAAATGATCTCTCTGGAAGTATTTTAAAACCCTGTGTGTCTTCTCAGGTACAGTTGGTTAAGTATTCAACACGCCTTACTCCTCTTGTAGGCAGATCTTGCCTTGACTTTAATGGAATCACAGAACAGCCTTGGTTGGAAGAGACCTCTGAGCTCTTCCAGTCCAACCATTCCCCCAGCACTGCCCAGTGCCCACTGCCCCATGTCCCTCAGCACCACATCTCCACGGCTTTGCAATCCCTGCAGGGATGGGGACTGCCCCCTGCCCTGGGCAGCCTGGGCCAGTGCTAGACAGCCCTTTGGGGGAAGGAATTGTTCCCAGTGTCCCATCTAAACCTCCCCTGCCACAACCTGGGGCTGTTTCCTCTGATCCCATCGCTTGTTCCTTGGGAGAAGAGACCGAGCCCCCCTGGCTACCCCCTCCTTTCAGGGAGCTGTAGAGAGCAATGATGTCTCCCCTCAGCCTCCTCTTCTCCAGACTGAACCCCCCCAGTTCCCTCAGCTGCTCCCCAGCAGCCTTGTGCTCCAGACCCTTCCCCAGCTCTGGTGCCCTGCTCTGGACACGCTCCAGCAGCTTGGAGTTGTGCTTTAAAGAGCAGCAGCTCAGCTGGACACCTTATGCTGCTTTATTTCATAAATACTTCGGTCAGTATAGATGTTTTAGCATTGTATTACCACAGGAACGTATGTAACTCCTTTCATCCTGACATTTGGATGCGTTTTCCCAACTTGGCTCCAGTCCTGCAAACAGAGCTATGCCTCTGTGAGAATCTGCCACTGCCTATCCCAGCTCAGGATGCTGTACATTATCCACAGATACTGCTGGGAGCAGAGTCAGGGAAATGCAAAACAGCACTGATGGTAACTGCAAATGCTCACCTGCTCTGGTCACTCAGCTGTGTGATGCCTAACCCATTATCAATATCTACTTACTAGGCCTGATGGGCACAGGTAAGTGTTTGAAGGATGGGGAAGTCAGCTGTGCTGTCAAGAATGTTTTTGCTTCTCCAAATTTAGCATAAATTTTAACCTTGTTTTGGTGTATTTCAAAGACACAATTAAAAATTACTCTGTAAAACAAAGAATGAGCTGTCAAAGATGCCAGGGCTGTTTGTACACAGCAAGGTAAAGTTCAGCATAAGATTTGAAGGCTCTGTAAGAGTGTCAAGTCCCATCATACAAATATTTTCTCTCCTTGTTTCTGGCTATAGCTTGGACCTAAAGGGGTGTTTGCTGCGTGCTCAGCTGCAGTGTACTGAGCCCAGCTTCACCTGTCTTGTCCAAACTACTAGAATATCAACTCAGGCATCTAATATAATGAAGAGGATGTTTGATCTCTTTCCACTGCGTGTGTATGAACAATTTGGATGATGTGTGAATCTGAGTGTGCCACAGTGAGGGTGTAGAACTGACTGGAGAGCTCTGCTTGGAACAATTCTGGTCATACAGTAAACTAGAAGGAGCCAGAGAACTTTTTTGTTATGAAGAAGATGGTGCCCAGGTGAACCAGAGGCACCTTCTCATACCCTTGAAAACAACCTGGAGATGCACAGCTCCTGTGGCATCACTGATCATGCTCTTTCCTCCTGTTCCTTATCACACTGTGGATGTATCTAGGATTGTATTTATACACCTGGCAATGTGCTGGAGTACCAAAAATCACCAGTTCCTCTGTCAGGTGTTTCAGAATCCTGAGCTGTAACAAGGGAAACAGCCATTTCGAGGGGAGACTTTGAAACAAGCTGCCCAGCGGATGTGAAACCATCTGCCACCAACTGTTAAAGCTTTGAGAGCTTGTGTTCATTTCACCTTTGGTTTATGTAGATGTTGGACTGTGGTTCCTCAAAGTGACAGAGGAGAAAGGTGTCTCAGTGAGATTAATTTAATCTTGGTTGAAAGAACTGTGCTTCTGTGAAGCCTTCCCACGTCAGGCTGGCTTTGCTCTAAGCTTCACGGAAGGGGTGGTGACGAGCTCTTTCCTCTCTAAGTGATTAACTCTGGTTTCTTTTCTGCAGGATGCTGTATGATTATGTCGAGAGGAAACGAAAGGAGAATTCAGGAGCTCAGCTTCATGTCACCTACTTAGTAGCAGGAAACCTCATCCAGAACGGACATGTTGTGAGTGTTTCATTTTTCAAAGGTGTCTGTGAGCTCTTTGTTCTTCTGGTTTCCATCTTGTTTTATAATCTTTGAGTCAAAAGCTGAACTTGCTCTCTTTTTCCAGCACAGCGTGCGAAGTCTTCCATACTTACACAAAATAAGGCACTATCTCTGTCCCAGCATAGAAATAATGGGGAGGAAAGAGCAGTTGGTTGTGGTTTGATAATACAGTGCTGAATAATGCACCTGGGGGGTTTATTTAATCATTTTAAATCCTGTTACCAGTCATCTCTCTGTCCTGTTGCTAATATTGGACAGCAAATTTCCTAAACCAGTCTGGAGAGGCTCTGGTGAGATAAGATAATGTATTTCCCAGGAGCTGCTGTGGAGTGGAGAGCAGTGTTTGGAGAGAGCTTGGAATTCAGTTAGAATAGAATAATAATAAATAGTTGAAGTTGTCTTGTTAAATAAAGCAACTTTTTTTTTTTATCCTGGTGTACAAGAGAAACATAAATTTGTTCACAGAATTTTGTGCCTGTTTCCCTTTACTCTGAGAATTATTCAATAGCCAAACACTAGATGCCTTTGACATTCCATTAGGTGTCTCTTTAGATACCCAAATATCTCTTACAATGCAATCCACAATCTTCATTTACATCATTAGTACATCTTGAGGTGCCCTGCCTTTTCTTTCTAGATTAGAAAAAGAATCCCAACAATTTTTGTTTTAAACTCTGTCTTAGCAGTTTATATATTTTTAAGACAAGGTCTACCAATATAAACATATAAAGGTGACTTTTTTTTTTTTGGTCTTGTTTTTAAACATCTTATTTTTGAGTGTTGCTGAGAGGGGTGAGCCTCCTAATGAGTCATGAGGTTCAGACTAGACCCCCTTGCTTCCTAAACTCCTCAGAGAGGAGTCCAGGTGTGGCTGGATTCAGTCATGGCCTCCAGCTGTAAAGAAAAGTTTGGACCCTCAGTTCTGTCACAGTCACAGAATCCCAGAATGGTTTGGGTGTGAAGGGACCTCACAGCTCATCTCATCCCAACCCCTGCCATGGGCAGGGACACCTCCCACCAGCCCAGGTTGCTCCAAGCCCCATCCAACCTGGCTTGGAACACTGCCAGGGAGGGGGCAGCCACAGCTTCTCTGGGCACCCTGGGCCAGTCTCTCACCACCCTCACAGCCAACAATTTCTGCCTCAGATCTAGTCTAAATTTACCCTCTTTGGTTTATTGAAGCTCAGCTGGGTGCCTCCCAAGACAGACCCCACTCATAGTTTATGCCTGTCAAGGCCTCACAATCTACACACTTGTTCACACAGTGAGCATGTGACTGCTTATAAATGGTCCTCGGTGATGATCACCTCTTCCCTGTCTGATTGGTTATGTCTTTTTCTATTTGAGGGCCTTTGTTCACCTTCAGTTACTTCTTATTGTGATGATTTTCCTTGTTTTCCTCCAGTTACTTCTTGTCATTTTCATTTTTCAACAGATGAATTTCTCAAAACTTAAGTTTCAGTTAATTCATCTCATCATTGTATAAGATCAAAAAAAGAGTTATTATCTTGTCTTCATCTTCCATCTGCTTTCAGGTTTTCCTACGCCTATCCAGAGTAGGATAAAAGTTTAATTAAGGATTAATTAGAGGAGTTCAACTAGGTTTAGTTACATCTTACAGCCTAAGGCCTTATTACTCCAGCTACTCAATCTAAGTCAAGTCACTTATGTCTTTAACATTTATATGATTAATTACAATATTCCTAAATTAATTCTAATATTCCTATAATCACCTACCTTTATTTTCAATAGTAGGGTTAGGAACGCCACACAGGAGGAGTTTAAAGCTCCCCAGACCGTGTGTCTGAGGGCTGGCTGGAGCATGTAGGAGAAGTCAGGTCTGGAAGATACTTCCAGAAGGTGTGCAGGTATTGGAGTAGCAGTGGGTAATATCTGTCACAAGTCAGTTTGGGGTAGGAAAGAGATGTGAGTGCTTCAGATGCAACCCTGTGCTTGCTGGTAACCCTGCACTACTGGCTGCTGTCAGTAGGTGTAGCCACAAGGCTGTGGATTCAGCTGTGAGTCTCTGAAGGGAGATAAGGATAGAAATGTGTCCTTGCTGCTTTTTACCCACCTCAGAGATAGACCAAGGCTCTCAATCTTTATTTACTGTTTCAGGATGCCTACATTTTCTTGCCTCTTACTCTTTTGCTGGCTAGTCTGCGATATCAAACACCAAATTAATGGTTGGATTTTGCCCTGTCTGTCTCATTGGATATTCCCAGTATTAACCACAGCCTGTTGAATGTCATAGAGCAGGCAGAGTCCTTGAAAACTGCCTGTAGAGCACATTTCCAGAAACATTCATTTCTGGCTTTATTTAATGCTTCATTTCTCATGGTGTTCAGCTTCTATGGTGCCGTGTCCATGCTACAGCAGTCTAAATAACCATGGGTGATGTGGGCTCAGTGTAGCTGGGTCATCAGTTGTGTTAATTTGCTTTAAACCATTGTGCTGCACAGTTGTTTAGTTCTCATTTCATCTGTGTCTCACCTCCCAGTGTCAGGAATGGAGGACAGAGCATTTAGGGTTGTAGTGATCTGTGAAACAGCCTGTTAGGAGAGTAGGGAGATGCACCTTTAAAAACCAGTGGCTGATGACTGTTTAAAGGCATTGCCAGTGTTCTTTACAGCTATAAAGCTGCACCTATAATCTGCAGACATTCAGCAGATAACTGGAAAATACCAGTTTTATGTACAACAGATCATTTCAAATTTTAAGATTGCCATTTTTTCTTTTTTTTTTACAGTGCCACAAGGTTGCAGTAGTGAGAGAGGATAAACTTGAAGGTAAGCAGATCGTGAAACTTCTGCGGTTTGAACTTTTTTTTTTTTCTTTGAAAGAACAACAAAGTAAGTAAAACTCAGAACTTGCCATCTGCACGTAAATACCCGGTCAGGCTGTGGGGTTCAGGTGTGTACTTTTTGTCCTAGCTTTTTCTCAGAATTTTGAATATCTGAGCCAAGAGCTGGGTAACTTCAGACTTGTAATTTCGGTCTGGTTTTATTATTTTTTTAATTTATTTTTTTTTTATGTTGAACATTTTAGTGGTTCTTTTCCACCTCCCTGCCACTGACAGACAGCTCCTTCTTAAAGGCAACAATATCTGAGTAGTGTACAGCAGCATCTTGCAGTGTTAGAACAATTGTGAGACTTCAGGGCTCCCAAGGATGCTGCAGCATTCTAGCTATTGGTTAAATGTAGAATCCTAGAATGGTTTTGTTGTGAAGGGACCTCACAGCTCATGTCATCCCAACCCCTGCCATGGGCAGGGACACCTCCCACCAGCCCAGGTTGCTCCAAGCCCCATCCAACCTGGCCTGGAACACTGCCAGGGAGGGGGCAGCCACAGCTTCTCTGGCCACCCTGGGCCAGTCTCTCACCACCCTCACAGCCAACAATTTCTGCCTCACATCTCATCTCCATCTCCCCTCTGCCACTTTAAAGCCATCACCCCTCGTCCTGTCCCTCCATGCCCTTGCCCAAAGTCCCTCCCCAGCTTTCCTGTCCCCCCCAGGCACTGGAAGGTGCTCTAAGGTCTCCCTGGAGCCTTCTCTTCTCCAGGCTGAACACCCCCAACTCCCTCAGCCTGTCCCCACAGCACAGGTGCTCCAGCCCTCAGATCATCTTCATGGCCTCCTCTGGACCACCCCCAGGGCAGTCTTTGCCCTCAGTGACATGGGTGTTAGTTACATGTCCCAGGAGAACATTCTCACTTTTGTCTGAGATATTTGCTTTTACAGTAAATGGTGGAAAAAAACCCCCACCACTAATGCTTCCTCCTGCAACAGCTCTCATGCACTGTCAGTTGTTTTATCATTTTTCCAGCTCTGGTCCTCCTGATGAGATCTGATCCATAGCAACTGAAACACAACTGCTCTTCATCCTTTTCACAGAATCAGAGTAGTGGGGTTGGAAGGGACCTGTGAAGATCATCCAGTCCAACCCCCTGCCAGAGCAGGATCCCAGAGCAGATCCCACAGGAACACGTCCAGATGGGTTGGGAATGTCTCCAGAGACGGAGACTCCACCACCTCTCTGGGCAGTGCCAGTGCTCTGTCACCCCTCACAGGAAAGAAGTGTTTCCTTATGTTTAGATTGAACCTCCTGTGTCCCAGTTTGTGCCCAGTGCCCCTTGTCCTGTCACTGGGCACCACCCAGAAGAGTCTGGCCCCATCTTCCTGACACCGCCCTTGAGATATTGATGAGCATTGATGAGATCCCCCCTCAGCCTCCTCCTTCTCCAAGCTGAACACACCCAGCTCCCTCAGCCTCTCCTCACATGGGAGATGCTCCAGTCCCTTCAGCATCTCAGTGCCCTGCACTGGACTCTCTCCAGTAGCTCCATGTCCCTCTGGAACTGGGGAGCCCAGAACTGGCCACAGCACTCCAGATGAGGCCCCAGCAGAGCAGAGGGGGAGGAGAACCTCCCTTGCCCTGCTGCCCACACTCCTCTTAATACACCCCAGGATCCCATTGGCCTTCTTGGCCATGAGGGCACATTGCTGGCTCATGGTCATCCTGTTGTCTACCAGGACTCCCAGGTCCTTTTCACTGTACTGTGGTGATTGTGACCTTCAATATCTATGCCAAGGATCTAACTTTGCTTGGAAGACTTGTATTATTTTCCTTTTTGAAAGCTCAAGTGGATTTGTAGCTGAAGTTATCTCTGTTGGGGCATTAGATTGTCAAGCAGTGCAACTGCTCTCTGTCAGGTTTGTTGAGTTATGTGTGCTGCATAATGTTCTGCTTTGCTGCAGAGGGAAGGGTTGTTCATGGTTTTTGTACTAGAAGACAGGCCAAAGGTATGACTTACATTTGGAAGAGGCTGAGATTAGTGATGGGAGTAGGGCTGCATAATCTAGGATTTGGCCCCAAGAAATGATTACTGTGTGTGTTTTTACAGTGCCTACAAGCTCTGTCTCAGACCAGGACTGTGTGGAAAGAACAATATAAGCAATGAACAAAGAATTCCTAAAAAACAGCCCTTGCTTCACAAGGGTAACAGTTGAAATAATAGCACAGAAGAGACAAAACATTGATTTCAGCAGACTACTAGAGATGACACCGATGCTAACTGATACGGTGGTCGCTACCGTAATGGCAGAGAGCAGTTCCAGCAGGGTAGAGTTCAGAGTCATGGAATGGTTTGGGTGTGGAGGGACCTCAAAGCTCATCTCATCCCAACCCCCTGCCATGGGCTGGGACACCTCCCACCAGCCCAGGTTGCTCCAAGCCCCATCCAACCTTTCACAGAATCACAGAATCACAGAATGTTAGGGATTGGAAGGGACCTTAAAAGATCATCTAGTCCAACCCCCCTGCCAGAGCAGGAATACCTAGATCAGGTCACACAGGAACATGTCCAGGCGGGTTTTGAATGTCTCCAGAGAAGGAGACTCCACAACCTCTCTGGGCAGCCTTTATAAATTTGTATTTTCAGGTCCTTGCTGTCAAGTGGTCCAGCTCTTTCTCCATCCTTGGTAGAGCCTCATACTGGAGTTACCACCTGATTCTGTAAAGGCTGTGCTAACAGACAACTTCTTTTTTTTTCTTTCCCTCCAGCAATGAAGTCTAAACTAGCCACGATTGCCAGCGTGCATGTCTACAGCATTCAGAAAGCCTTGCTGAAGGACAGCGGACCACTCTACAACACAGACTATGATATTGTCAAAACAAACCTGCACAACTGCAGCAAGTGAGTTACATCTTGGTTTGTCTTCTTACGCTCTGTGATTTGAGACTGGTGAGATGTCACTATGTAGCACGCACCTCAGCACAAGTCAGTGGTTACCGGATATGCTTAGGTTTTTAGAAACCTAGAAAAATATATCTTGTAAGTCATGCCAGACCAGTCCCCAGACACCACATTGTAGGATTGTTTCGTAAACAGAGCTATTTCCAGCCTCACATTCTCTGTTACTCCAACGAGCAGACTGTTCCAGTACCTTTCTTCTCTGATGGCTAGAAACCTTTTTCTCATTTCCAGGCCACACTTCATCATGACTGTTCTTATCCAGTTCTCGGTCACACAGAAAGAGTGAATTGAAACAGACTTACAAAAACATGAGTGATGTGCTCAGCAAAGTGCTAACATGAGCTTGCCTTCTGTGTTGTGAGTCTCTGTGTTCATCCACCAGACTCATCCACCTCTCTGAAGATGTCTTGCAGGAAATAGAGAAGATGAGAGCCTGAGGCATAGGGGAAGCCTACAAAACAGCACAAGCACTGCTTATCTAACCTGATCTCCTATGACAAGGTGACATGCTTAATGGATGAGGGAAAGGTTGTGGATGTTGTCTGTCTAGTCTGTAGTAAGGGCTTTGACTGTTTCCCACAGTATTCTTTTGGAGAAACTGGCTGCTCATGGCTTGCATGGGCATATGTTTCACTGGGTAAAAATCTGGTTGGCTGGCTGGGCCCAGAGAGTTGTGGTGAATGGGGTTAAAGCCAGCTGGTGACTGGTCACCAGTGGTGTTCCCCAGGGCTCAGTACTGGGGACAGTTCTGTTTACTATCTTTATGAATGATCTGGACCGGGACATTGAGTGCACCCTCAGTAAGTTTGCAGATGACACCATGTTGGGTGGGAGTGTTGATCTGCTGGAGGGCAGGAAGGCTCTGCAGAGGGATCTGGCCAGGCTGGATCCATGGGATGAGGGCAATGGGATGAGGTTCAACACGGCCAAGTGCTGGGTCCTGCCCTTGGGTCACCCCAACCCCATGGGACGCTCCAGGCTTGGGGCAGAGTGGCTGGGAAGTGCCTGGGGAAAAGGCCCTGGGGGTGTTGGTGAGCAGCAGCTGAAGATGAGCCAGCAGTGTGCCCAGGGGGCCAAGAAGGCCACCAGCATCCTGGCTTGTGTCAGCCCCAGTGTGGCCAGCAGGAGCAGGGCAGGGATCGTCCCCCTGTACTGGGCACTGGTGAGGCCGCCCCTCGAATACAGGGTTCAGTGCTGGGCCCCTCACTCACTCCCAGAAGGACATTGAGGTGCTGGAGCGTGTCCAGAGAAGGGTGCTGGAACTGGAGAAGGGTCTGGAGCACAAGGCTGATGGGGAGTGGCTGAGGGAACTGGGGGTGTTCAGTCTGGAGAAGAGGAGGCTGAGGGGAGACCTCATTGCTCTCTACAGCTCCCTGACAGGAGGGGGTAGTGAGGGGGGGTTGGTCTCTTCTCCCAAGGAACAGTGATAGGATGAGAGGAAACAGCCCCAGGCTGTGGCAGGGGAGGTTGAGATTGGACACTGGGAACAATTCCTTCCCCCACAGGGCTGTCCAGCACTGGCCCAGGCTGCCCAGGGCAGGGGACAGTCCCCATCCCTGCAGGGATTGCAAAGCCGTGGAGATGTGGTGCTGAGGGACATGGGGCAGTGGGCACTGGGCAGTGCTGGGGGAATGGTTGGACTGGGGGAGCTCAGAGGGCTTTTCCAACTAAAACCATTCTATGATTCTAAGTGTCCTTCATGGATGTCCTAGAATTCAGAGGGACTTCAGTCTCCAGGGGTCATTGTCTCTCCTCCTGAGCAGTGCCTGCAGCTGTGGCTTTTCATTTATATGTTGTTTCCACCACAACAGCTTCAGCTTGATGTAATCAGTACGTACAGTGCCATGACCAATCTGGTTTAGAAGGGGGATGCCTGAATGTTGTGTCATAGAAAGAGTATAGAATTTGAAAGCAGAAACATAGCTGTCTTCTAAATATTGACAAGAGAGTGGCTGAGAAAATAAGGTCCTACAATTGTCCTGTGTGTTTCACATGTGAATGTCGATACCCTGGTGAGTGCTAGAAAACCCTACTGCAATGGAGACACTTGCCACAGATTTGGCTGCAGTTGCCTTGTGTCAGTCTCTTTATGCTTAGGCACCCATGTGTGGCCATAGAATCGTAGAATAGCTTTGGTTGGAAGAGGTGTCTAAGCCCCCCCCAGTCCAACCATTCCCCCAGCACTGCCCAGTGCCCACTGCCCCATGTCCCTCAGCACCACATCTCCACGGCTTTGCAATCCCTGCAGGGATGGGGACTGCCCCCCCTGCCCTGGGCAGCCTGGGCCAGTGCTGGACAGCCCTGTGGGGGAAGAAATTGTTCCCAGTGTCCCATCTAACCCTCCCCTGGTGCAACTTGAGGCCGTCACCCCTCGTCCCTTGTGCCCCAGACCCTTCCCCAGCTCTGGTGCCCTTCTCTGGGCACGTTCCAGCACCTCAGTGTCCTTCTTGGAGTGAGTGAGGGGCCCAACACTGAACCCCGTATTCGAGGGGTGGTCTCACCAGTGCCCAGGACAGGGGGACGATCCCTGCCCTGCTCCTGCTGGCCACACTGGGGCTGACACAAGCCAGGATGCTGGTGGCCTTCTTGGCCCCCTGGGCACACCGCTGGCTCATCTTCAGCCACTGCCCACCACCGAGTGGCCTTTTCCCTCAGGCCACTTTCCAGCCACACATACTTGTGTCTTAGAGCACTCTGGCTTTCAAGTTTGCACATCCAGAAGGTTTAGACAATTCAGATTCTGAAATCATTTTCTGAAGCTTACGTGTAAATCCCTGCCTGGCTTTGGAGCTGAATTCCCCAAGCAAACTGAAGAAAAATTCACTTTCTTCATTTATGACCTGGCTGACCGTGTTCCCTCTCCCTCGTGGAGGACATGAATTGTCCTTTACACCTGGGACAAGATTCCTGCAGTACCTGCAGAACACAGAGGTTTAACTATGTGCATATTTATAGCAAACAGAACCTCCTGGCTTCTTATACTTCCCTTTCAGTCTGTATATCTCACAAGCTTTGGGGCAAGGATCTTTATCCTCCTCTGTGTTTATATGGAACGTGTTATGCTGTGGTGGAGGTAGCTTAGATGTACTAATAATATAAATAACTGGATTTAATGCATGTTACTCATGTCAGCTGTCCAAGTGGAAGCAGCTCCTTGCTTGCAGAGCATAGTCCAAGCATTGCTTGTGTTTTCAGTCATTATTTAGTGCATTTTGGATCAAGCCCATAAGCTATAGTCACACAGCAGCACTGAGGCAAGCTAACTTGGAAGGGGTGAGGTGTAGGTGTGCTTGTCAATATAACCATTACAACATCATTTGTAATCTGGAGGGTTGGTGGTGTTGCTCATGGCTGTGTGTGGAGTAGGAGTGAAAGCTGTCCAGAGAGTGGTATTGACCCTGTTGGAAAGAGATTGAAAGTAGAAAAGAAGGTAGAAATATTTTTCTTCAGTGTCTTCTTTCCTTCCTTTAAAGGTTTGAATGTCAAGAGATTGCTCCTGCAGCCCAGAAATGCTGGTTTGTTAATACAGTTCCTGACCTGAGCAGAGGTGGACTGTGTGTGTGAGCTGCTGTTTGCTGAGGCACAGAAATTAATTGGCAGAAGGCTGGTTTCTTTCTTATGCAAATAGAAATATGCTGTGTAATTCAGTGGGTTGGAAGGCGTGAGTCTGTGCTCTTTTTGTGGCATTTCTGTAGGAAATCTGGAAAGCCTTGCATGTGATTTGCACAGTGGGGGAGTCGAGTTCAGTTATTTTTGGGTACTGCTATTCCTGACTCCCAGGGAATTGTATTGTAACTGTGAGCACATCGTTCAGTTCTTGCATCTCCCTCTCCCCAAACAATCACGTTTCAGCCTGTTACAAGCTGAGAAGCATCTGTCCACCAGTGATTACATGGGAATGACTTTATATAGTTAAGTCTGAATGTCGTGGATATCTTTGGAGCCATTTAAGTCGTTTAGTTTCAGTTGTGATTTACTTACCTGGCCGATGCGATCGTGGCTGCTTGTTGGAGCAGTAGTGGACTCTGTCAAAGCATCTGAAAGCTGTAAATGTTTTAGACAGCCATATAATTTATGCTGCAAACTTTAGAGAGCGGTAACCCGTTTAGGAATAAAATGCAGTTGGTTCCATCTCCACCCTGGGTGTGGAAATGGGCTTTCCACCCCCCAGGCAATCTGAACAGCTTGTTTAGCATTTGAATGCTCTGGCTCGTGCTGACAGGTTCAGCTGATCTTTTCAGTAGAGGTCTCCATCCCTCTCCTTCTGTGCCAGCTTTTCTTGTCCCACGCACAAATTAAATCACATTCCCTCCCCCCCATCACAGGAGAACACAGCCCCAGAGGAGCACAGCCCTACCGGGGAGGAAACCGAGGTGAAAAATAAGAAGCTAAAAGGCTAATTAAATTTTTCACTCCGTCACGCAGGTTTAGTGCCATTCGGTGCGCCGCCGCGGTCCCCAGGACGTCGGGCGAAGTGTCCCAAGAGCAGACGTCCCCGCAGGCTGGATCTGGGCCACCGAGTGACACGGGTGCTGTCAGCCTGCCCGTGGTCAACGGGACCTCCAAACAGCCCTCGCAGCAGCCCAGAGGGATCATGGGAATGTTTGCAGCAAAAGCAGCTTCCAAACCCCAGGACACAAATAAAGAAAGTAAAGCAGAGGCTAAGGAGGCCCCAGGTGTAAGTTACCTCAGACCCTTTGGCAGCCCTCTGGGTTAGTAGCTTTAATGAACCACTGTTCTACTTTTGCTCTTATTTGACCTAAATAACTACTGTAGTGCAGCCTCGTCCGCTGCTTCTGGTGCTAAACTTGCAACTGGGAATGCTTGGTCACTGGTTTGTAAGTATTTCATAGAATAGGATCATAGAATGGTTTAAGTGGGAAAGGACCTCACAGCCCAGCCCATCCCAACCCCCTGCCATGGGCAGGGACACCTCCCACCAGCCCAGGTTGCTCCAAGCCCCATCCAACCTGGCCTGGAACACTGCCAGGGAGGGGGCAGCCACAGCTTCTCTGAGCACCCTGGGCCCAGTGTCTCACCACCCTCTCTACAGTACACATGTGCCTTCTGTCAGTCATCTTGAGCCAAAATACATCATGCCACACTCCTGATCTATCCACAAAAGTCTTATTTGCCATAACTTTGACATTCCTCCTTGAGCCAGATCTCCAGTGAGTATAAACCAGCATAGCTGCATTGTTGAGACAGTTGTTCCCTTGTCTCCAGTTATGCCAATATATACACACCAGTTGAGGAGCTCGCTCTCTCCATTGTGCTTAAAAGGATTTGTTTTGAGCAATAAGTGAAATGTGAGAAGTCCAGGTCTTAAAAGTATCAAGGTGTTTAAACTTGGTCTGCGAGGGAAGTTTCAGAGCTTGACCTGTGCAAGACTAAATTGTTTATCTTCTCTACTGCTGGCTTTTCCAGGATAGGATTATGTTTTAATTAGTATAATTGTTTTTAAACCAATGTGGCCATAAGTGAGTATTAAAATGGTAACGTCCCCTGCATATAATTTGGCTTTTTTTATCACAACTGAGTACTTTTTTGGTTCATTTTTCTGATTTTTATAGTGAATTTAGAACTGATGAAATCTGTTTTTGGGAACTTTAGTGTCTGGTTGCCCTTTTTTGCTTGAAAATAAATGGGATTAGGAGGCCAAGCTTCCTTAGATCACAGACTCACAGAATGTTAGGGATTGGAAGGGCCCTAGATGTGGGGGGTTTTTTGTGTGTCTGTGTGATTCTTCATTTTGATGGTGGCTATATTAATGGAATAGAGCAGTGATATTTTTTTTGCAGCTGCCTCAACAGCACAATTTACGTGCCAGAGTAGCTGGATAAAGTCTTCATGGTTTGGCCAATCTGTGTTCTTTCTTCTTGTCAGTTACTGTGAATTGAGGCACTGATAGTTTGCAAAAAGGAACAGTTCTTTACTGGGAACCGACCCAAGTCACAACCACTTATTTCAGTAACACTGTCAGCCATCAGATGGGAATGTGACCCAAGTTAGATTTGAGGGCCTAGCTGAGGAGTCATAAGTAACTTGCTGTCAACCCTTTGATGCATGTAGTATCTAATACCTTCAACTTCTCCTATACAAATACTAAAAATCTAAGACTCTGACTAGTCAACAAATTATACATATTTATTTTGCTGGTCCAGAAGCAGTACTATGCATTTGGAGGGCTGTGTTGCATGAATAATTCTTCTGGTTACTCCTCTGTTTGCTTCTAGGTGTCTGCAGTAAGTAGCAAACTGCCAGCAAAGGGCAACATAATGAACAACTTCTTTGGAAAAGCTGCCATGAGTAAGTGCTTTATAACATGCATCTGTTTGCAGAAACCATTGTGGTCAGGGACCAGCCTCCTATAGTTTAAAAAAAAAAAATTAAAACAAATCCTGAGGGATATTGGAAATCTCTTTTCTTTATATCCCTTCTTTTCTTAAGAGTTTTCCATACCATTCTTCTGCTGTTTTGGACTCTTTGGGGTTAATGTTTTTTGTATGCAGCTCTTAAGGCAAAAATTAAAAAGTTGTAAGTGGAATTTTTCAGACAAAAAGCTCACTGGATGGAGATCAATTAAAATGACATATTTGTACAGACTAACCCAGGAAGGATTTTTAGTGCAGAAGAAATCTGATTTAAAGTGAGTACTTCTGGCTGGAAGATTAGCTATTGGTAAAGCTTTGCCAAAACCTGTTACGCAGGGTGTGTTAATGATGCTTGCTTTTCATCACAAATCACTGAGGAGTCTATAGTTAGATTTCGAGTTGATTTCTTCACTGAAAACTGAAGAGCTAATAATTGGAGGGGTGGTTTGGAGCAGGAGTTTGGGAGTAGGTGGCCTCTGGAGGTCCCTTCTGACCTAAATTATCCAAGTCTAAAGAAAATATCCTGAAGCTTTTAAATAGACATTGGAAAAGGGCTGTAGGACTGTCTTGAAAGATGCCCTTATAGTAACGAGTACAAGAGGATTCAAAGAAGAGTTACTGGGAGAGAGTAAACAGCAAGGTTCACTTTCTAGCAGACATCTGTCAGAGTTTGCAGGGTACAGTTCCAGTGCTCAACACACAAGGCACAGTATTGTTGGGCATCTTCGAGTTCCTGTTTTTGTGAGACTGAGGGAGCTGAGGACATGTTCAGCCTAAGTCTCACAAGCCTAAGCACAGTTATGAACTCAAGTAAGTTCTTAAGATCTGAGAAGAGCCCAAGACCAAAGTGCTGTGTTCAGCTCTGGGGCCCTCAACATGGAGCTGTTGAAGGGGTTCCAGAGGAGGCCATGAAGATGATCCAAGGGCTGGAGCACCTCTGCTGTGGGGACAGGCTGAGGGAGTTGGGGTGTTCAGCCTGGAGAAGAGAAGGCTCCAGGGAGACCTTAGAGCACCTTCCAGTGCCTGGGGGGGACAGGAAAGCTGGGGAGGGACTTTGGACAAGGGCATGGAGTGAGAGGATGAGGGGTGATGGCTTTAAACTGGCAGAGGGGAGATGGAGATGAGATGTGAGGCAGAAATTGTTGGCTGTGAGGGTGGTGAGACCCTGGCCCAGGGTGCCCAGAGAAGCTGTGGCTGCCCCCTCCCTGGCAGTGTTCCAGGCCAGGTTGGATGGGGCTTGGAGCAACCTGGGCTGGTGGGAGGTGTCCCTGCCATGGCAGGGGTTGGGATGGGATGAGCTGTGAGGTCCCATCACACCCAAACCATTCTGGGATCCTAAATTCATATGCTGAAAGCTCCAGAAGTTGAAATTGCATGGTAAAAATGGAGAAGCTTTGTGGATGCTTCTCCACAATTTCCAACAGGATTCTCTTCTCAGCTGAGTCCTGTCATGGAGCTCTTCAAAGAAACTTGTGAGGTGGCTGCAGGGAAGGAACTGGAAATGATTATGTGTATAGAAGAGATATGATTCCAGGATTAAGATTTATTCCTTACATGTTGTACATCTCTCCTGACTTCAAAGATTTCACCATTGCCAGAAGGTCCTGAGTTAACAATAATTGGGTCCTTCAGCTTTCTGCTGTTGATCATAAATAAGAGAGCTGTAATTCAAGTTCTTATGTACGAGATGTTTTCCTTTACTCAATGGAGCAGCCAGCCCGTTGTCCAAGCAGTGTCAGAAAGGCATTGGCATCAAGTCTTATCCCTCTTGGCAGCCTTTGTTCCTATTGACATGGTAGCTGATCTCATTGTTGAGCACTTTCTGTTCTCTTGGGCATCTTGTGCTTGGGATGGGATTGGTTTCTAACTTGTCTGCTCCTCTTTTCTGGTGGGAAGGCTGTAGTTAGGTGCTAGTGTGTGCTAATAGCATCACTTATCAGGTTGATAAATATATTTTGCTGTCCACTCCCACCTGCTATCTCTTGTCTGGTGCTAGATTAAGCCTTTTGAAGCAGAATTATCCTTGGTGGTGGTACTGTGTAGGCAAAAGAGGCTGGTTCTTGATCACATCGGGGGTGAAAAGCCACTACATTACTGAAAATGCTAATCATGGGCTCTAGTATGTGGGATAGAGACTGCACACACCTCTTGTTTCTCTTCATCCGTCCTTATTTCTGGACACTTTTGTGCTTGGCTAAACCCCCTAATTTAGAAGGGATCAACTGATTATAAAGATGGATGTGATGTTCCAGAGTGCCATGTCTACATGTTTTTTGAACACTTCCAGGGATGGGGACTCCCCCCATGCCCTGGGCAGCCTGGGCCAGTGCTGGACAGCCGTTTGGGGGAAGGAATTGTTCCCAGTGTCCAATCTAAACCTCCCCTGGCACATCCTGAGGCCATTTTATCTCATTGCTTGTTACTTGGGAGAAGAGACCAACTCCTTTCAGGGAGCTGCAGAGGGTGATGAGGTCTCCCCTCAGCCTCCTCTTCTCCAGACTGAACCCCCCCAGATCCCTCAGCCACTCCCCATCAGCCTTGTGCTCCAGACCCTTCCCCAGCTCCAGTGCCCTTCTCTGGACACGCTCCAGCACCTCAGTGTCCTTCTGGGAGTGAGTGAGGGGCCCAAAACTGAACACAGGATTTGAGGGGTGGCCTCACCAGTGAACGTATGATGCAGCCTGGTCAATCTAGATCCCTAATGTTTTTCTACATCACCTGTAGTGTTTTCTGGTTTTTTAGTTTTGTTTAGCCAACTCCTTTGTAAGTTGTCATTCATACTGAATGCCCAGTGTGTGTTGTTTTTTTTTTTTTTTTTAATGATCTATTCACAGATAAACTCAAAGTGAACTCTGTACCCGAGCAGCCAAAGGAGAAGAAAGATGTAGTTAAGCCTTCAGTTTCTGTAGCAGAACCGGAGTCATCCCCTAATACTGTGGTAGAGAAACCTGGGAAGAAAACAGAATCTGGTAGAATTCAACAAAAGGACAAAAAAAGGTGGGCCACACTGTTCAGGGTCCCTGCAATCTCTTAACGTGCTCATTGATGGCCTGCATGGTGCTGGCTGGTCATACAATGCTGGCTCACCTCTTGTTTCCAGCTACTAAATTGCATTAAACCTGGCTAAAATTATCTCTCTTAGAATTCTTTCCTAATATTTCTGTTCCATTTAAGGCTGTAGATGCCTCAGGGCCATTTATGCCATTGGAAATGGGAAGGAGGGACACGATCCAGGTAGTCTCCAGTGGGAGGGGGTGGCTTTCCATGAGACAAGCTCATGCTGTGAGCAGCCTTAGTGTAGACCCCGCAGGCAATCTGTGGGGGCTGGCAGGAGCACCTGTACCACGGGTAAGGTAGTATATTCCTAAGCTTATATGTACACAGCTTCCAGCACACAAAGTTCTGCTTGTTGATTTCCATAGCTAATGTACTGCTGGTTTACTTTGGGCTGAGACTCCAAGTAAATTTTAAGTTCAGCCCTTTGTGTTTAATCCAACCCAAACTGACAGAGACAAAAAAAATCATTACAGTCTGATGGCTCTCTGGTGGCCTATGAGTAATTAATTGGTGGTCTCAATTTGTTTCTAACTAAATAGGTGAGCGCACCACCCAGCCCACCATCGCAGTTAGTGCTAACTAGTCGTCTTATTGATAGTCTTATTCAAAAAGCCAAGGGCCTGGAAACTGCCTGTTGGCAGTGTGGGGTTGGGAAGGCCACTTGGGCTGTACCAGCTCTAGGAGGATACGTGGGCCTTTAGCCTCCAGGCTTGTTAGTCTGACGCGTCTCGCCAACATTAAAAAGAAAGAAGCTCTTTTATTTTTCCAGTAGTCTTTAAAAATGGCTCCAGGATTCTGAGACACTACCTCATAGTCAGTCAGTGGCAAGCAGTCTGTCAAAAGAGCTTCTGAGCGATGCTGTTGGGGACATTAGTGTTTGGGAGCCTGAGCTCTAGAGACAAGATCAGAAAGGCACTCTTGCCAAGTTGCTGTGGCCAAGCTCGGTGAGGTCCTGGGCAAAAGAGGGGCTGAAGAAATCCTCCTTGTTTTGGAGAACTGGATATATGGGTAAGGATGGGAGGCTTGAAAATGCTGGTGTACCTATGCCTGGTTGTATGGGTGAGCACACTTCAGCGTATGTGATGGTGTTTTTCAGAGGCATGGAGGTATTTGGTTTCCTTGCTAGCTGTATCTCTATCAGGAACGTGCTTGTGCTCAGTGCTTACCCACACACACAAGGGACAACATTCATTCCTTTTATTTTCCTCTTCTTTTTGTGGCAGTAAACTGAAGAAGGGGGACAAGTCGGATAACGAGGAAGAGAAAGATCCCGAAAATCTCAAGAAAAAGAGGAAGCGAATCAAACAACTTGAGTCTGACAGCAGTGATGAGGAAGGTAAAAAAAAAAAAAAGATGTATAAACAACCAGGCATGTAGGTCAGGGGCCTGATTGCTATCCAAGGCTGTTGGTCAACGATTGAGGGAATAGTTTAGAGGACTAAAGACCATGCAAATGGCTGGAGTTTGAGCTTTGTGTTTATCTTGTGCTGCAAGCACTTGGGCATACGGTTGAAATGCCTCAGTCATTCAGTCTTTTTGTTTGAGCTTAGCTCAGATCTGGCTGTCTCCTCACCCAAGTGTGCTGCCAGTCACACTGACGTGTGGGGAAGGAGGTTCTCAGCTCTCTTGTGAAAGATACCGTGCCTTCCAGAACTGTAGGACTGGTCATAACCACTTTATTTGATGAGTAAACACTCACAAAGTGACCTCCCCCAGTCCTCCCAGGGTCATTTTTAGTATCTTTATTCAGGGTTTTTTTTAATAGAAATAATTTGGAAAACAGCATTGGAAGCAAGACTTCAAATAGAGAAACTGGAGGCCAAACAGTTGAGCCATATCCGATGCGACTCCGCGTCTCCTCAGTGGCTTTTGGCTTTGATAGGAGTAGAGTGCCCGGAACGTCACAAGATTTGGGCTTATAATGAGGAACAGCAGGGCCAGATTGCAAAGAATTTGGATAATTGAGGTGACAAATGCCGTTTAATATAGATAACTGGAAAAGAAGTTGGGATCGAGCTAGGGAGCGTGTGCTAAATGGAACAGTCATCCAACAAGCTGATCAGGAAAAGAATTTGGGGATCATTATGGACAAATAATTGAAACCACCAGTTTGGTGTACAGCTCCAGGAAAAAAGGTGGAAGCAAATAGGTTGTATTGGTGAGGAGGTGGGCTCCAGCAGGAGAACTGAAGCTGTTTGTGTATTTATAGTGTTACTAGCACATGAGAAACAAACCTGAAATGAAGAGGGTTTGTAATACAGATGGGAGAGGTGAATACTGGTGGGTATCTTACCATGAAAACAAGCCTTAGGTGGCATGCTTTCTCTTCTGCCCAGAGTAATTTCGAGTGATCTTTGCCCTCAGGCATCCATCACTTCTGTTCTGCAGGATGATAAATCTCTCAGGAAGCTGTTCTTCATGATCAGCCTTAATTTCATCACATTCCTGTGTGCAGCTCCTTGTTTGGCCATTAAAAAAAATACATATATTTATGCCTACACTCTTTGGTAGTTATTTCTTTAAATGTTTGTAAGCTGTTATCTGGTCTTTCCATTTACTCATCACTCAGCCTACTGACAAGCTGTTTAGCTCTGGAGAGGGAAGACTGAAATCAACCCCTTGAGCCACTTGAAGAGCTGCTCCATGCTGGGCATGGAATCTCTTGGCTCATCCATTCTCTGCTAACAAGAACAGGCAGAAATGAGCCCTGTGTTGGGGGCACCAGTAGGGCTGTGCAGAGAGCCTGCTCCTTGAAGCACAAAGGCTTGTTGGGTCAGTCTGCCTCGTGCTGCTGTGAGTTGGGGACCCCCAGCCTGTGTTCATGGCAGTGCTCTGAGCTCACAACAAGCTGAGAGGTGACTGCACTTTGCTTTCCTTGTCTATTTCTGTTAGAAACTCTTTTCCTGTCCAGAGGCGAAGAGAAGTACCCTTAGACTGCCATAAATTGAGCAATACCTTCTATAGAAAGCACTGCAGACTCCTCCTTGCTGCATATCCACTTTTGATTGTGAATATTAGAGCTCTCCAGTCTCTTGCTGAATACCTGTATTGCATTAGCATGTGCTGAATAGTTGATGCCTGTGAAGGTGGTGCCTCGTGGTTTTGTTTATTCTGAGGTGTGGTCTACAGACTGTGTGTGTACTCCTACCTCAATGCATGCAGTAAGTCTGTTGTTCTCCCTTGTTTTATTTGTGCTCTTAAGTGTGAGTTAACTGGATTTGCACTTAGAAACCATGGGTCAGGTCCTCTGGTCAGTTTAGGGCCCCAGTTGTCTTACTAAGCTCATTCTCAGTAGCTTTAGATATTAAAACCAATACAAGTACTCAGCTCTGGTGAGGCCACCCCTCGAATACAGGGTTCAGTTTTGAGCCCCTCAGGTCAAAAAGGACATTGAGGTGCTGGAGTGTGTCCAGAGAAGGGCAGCGGAGCTGGGGAAGGGTCTGGCGCACAAGGGACGAGGGGTGATGGCCTCAAGTTGTGCCAGGGAGGGTTAGATGGGACACTGGGAACAATTCCTTCCCCCAAAGGGCTGTCCAGCACTGGCCCAGGCTGCCCAGGGCAGGGGGCAGTCCCCATCCCTGCAGGGATTGCAAAGCCGTGGAGATGTGGTGCTGAGGGACATGGGGCAGTGGGCACTGGGCAGTGCTGGGTTAATGGTTGGACTGGGGGAGCTCAGAGGTCTCTTCCAACCAAGGCTGTTCTATGATTCTATAAGTAGGGCTACCTGCCCACTCAGCCCTCCTCACCGATGTTTTTTGGTTTACTCCTATTTAACCTGCTGAAGATGTATGCAGGAATTTTGACTTTCTGTTTGGAGAACTTTCTTGTCGCTGCTGTTGCTCCTCCTGCATCCTCATCCTCTTTGTTTTTTCTGTTATTTTGTGGGTTAGAATTGTAAAGCTAAGCAAATTCTAGCTCCTATATACGGATTTGTACGTTACTTGGATTAGTTTGGTCCTATTCCCTCTTTCAAAGGGGAAAAATGAGCACAGAGAGAGATTCTCTCTTCTTTTTCCACCCTGTGTTCAGCCATTGGGTTCTACTGCTCATCCCTCTCAACCCAGCTGCATGGAATAGATTGATTTGAACTCTGAAACATTCATACTGAATCATATGACCTTCAGTATTCAGGTATAGCAATGTAAGTTGGATAAAATAAATAATTTTAAAAATAGATATTCAGCCAGCAGCTGGACTTGGCAAGGGTTTATCCTTGGGAAGGTTGGAAATGGATTTCTCCAGAGAGCAAGGGGCAGTTTTAATCAGCAACATCACTGAGGTAAATGAGGCCTGGAGTGACATTGTTCCACACTGCATCCCAGTGGGAGCAGGGAGGAAGGTGCCATATTCTGCACAGCATTTGGGAATGGCTGTCAGGGAGCAGTTCACCCACCACCTCTGTAATTCACCCATGGAGGGGTAAGTTTTAAATATGCAAAATGCAATGTGGGAAGCTGCAGCACCAGAGTAGGTATCAAAGGCTAAACAGTCTAGCTGCTTCTTATGCTAACACACCACGCCAACCTGCTCCGAGCAAACGAGGAGGGGCTTGCACAGGCAGCTCCAGGGTGCTAAACCTCCCCTGTGGGGACAAGGGGACGCTTGTCCTCGGCCATGGCTGTGGCTGAGTGGTGTTCAGACAGGGCTCCACCTGTGTAACTGCTAGTAAAACCACTGCCCCCTTTTGCAGGCAGACTTAGTGACATTTTGTGGGTTTGAAACAAAGTCCCTACGACTGATGCGAAGAACTCTGGGTGCTCTTATGTCTGAGCAAGTCTTCTGCCTTGTTCTCTATTAGTCTGCTCTTAATGTACTGAAACGAGCCCAAAATAAGCTGCTCTTACACGAGCATCAGCACATTGTACCAAGTTGAAAATACAGAGAGGGCATAAGGCACAATCCTCTCCATTTAAATGACTTTTTTTTTTTCTCATTAAAAAGTTATATTGGTTATGAGGGTGCCTGAGTCGCTGCAGGTTGTTTTGCTTCCAGTGCCAGAATAAACTACACAAGTGTGTCCACAGAGGACAGGAGGTTTTGGCAGCTTCAGCTCTACCAACACAGGCAGCGTTTCGCAGTGTTGACAAGTGTTTCACAGCCACTTTGGAGGGTGAGTTCAGTGGCACTGGAACCTCCAAACTCTATTGGTTTCGGAGAGCTGCAGCAGAAGCACTAAAGCTTCTCACAGTTTGTGGTTTTTTTGGGTTATTTTTTTTTTTTCCAGGCAGGGTCAGAGCATTCTGAACAAAGCCAGGATTTACATCTTTGGTACATCCAATTGCCCAACCTGTATCCATTTCATGCAGCTGTTGCTGTTGAGTAAACTGTGGGCAGCAGCTAGAGGTTGACTCAGGAGTTACCACATGTCAGAGGGCTGCGTTGGCTAGAAGAGGAGAATAAAGTCATAGAGACACAGCTTGGTGGTAGTCCGAAACACTTTGACTTGGGGGAGAAGATGCTTTCTGCCTGCCAAAAACTGGGGGAACTCATTTGAAAGAGGCTGAAGAAAAGCCTAGATTTCCCCCCAAACAAGCACGGTGGAGCTGACACACTGAAAATACCTTCAGCAGCGAGCGTGGCAGAGGTGGCAGTTTTTTCCACCAGCCCTGTTAGCCTATGCTCTCTTTAAAAAATATTTTCAAATTGATGTGGCCAGCCTGCATCATCTTTGGTGCTGTGCAGCCTACAGGCCCTTCAGCCTGCAGTGCTGTGAGACTCTGATAAACGTCGAGCGTGTTGAGTTCCCCGCAGCGCCTCGGTCGCAGTCCTGGCTGCCCCCAGCAGTTTAGCACCTTCGAGCAGAATCTGTTGTTTGGTTTTTTTATCTTTGCACAGCTGCCAGAGCCAGTTTTTTTGGAGCAAGGTGAAATACCGAGTCACGTTATCCTGCTCTTGTTTGCATTTCTGTGCCTCGCTTACTGAAGTAGTTAGGAGGCTGAGTCCTTGTTTGAAGAATGTAATTTATTATTTAGCCTTGGCAGCCAACCACCGTTTCACTTGAGCCCTTCTTAACCTATGAAGGTCACTTGGCCCTGTGCCTGGCACAGTCATAACTCTTCACACTGACCTAATCGGTTGGGACAGCTACAGATCCCGAATTCGTGTTACAAACGACGGGGCGGCCACCGGGCTGCAGCCAGGGGAGCTGGGAGGAGAAGCCAAGCAAGCACTCTGTCCTCCCCTCCAGCAGCAGAGTTGTTATTATTAAGCAATAGGTCAGATGAGGAGTTTCTTCCCCCACATTCCTCGCTCTCCCCCACATCTCAGGATTTGCGTGGCAGTGTTTCTCACTTGGACTTGGCGAGGATTCCTTAAAGCCATTTAAATTAGTCACAGTGCCTGCTGCGTAGTGCAAGGTGCTGCTCCTTCCCCTCTTGCCCTGCACTGATTTTTCTTCGCCGTCACGGCTCTGTCCCTCTGCCAGCCCCACAGAAGAGTGACCCTGGGCTTACTCTCATGCCTACAAGCTCTGCTAGTCTCACTAAGGCCCTGTTTGACGTTGCTGGTAGAAGCTCCAGAGCTGTTTTTTTTTTCTCTCTGTACAAATTTCTGTAGGTGGCCTTTACCATTTCAGTCCATTTTAGCATTGAAAGGATTCCAGTATCTCTCTCCTTGCACCCAGTGGAGAGCACAGAGGATGACAGATGAGAGAATGGGCTGAATTTTTTGAAGTGGTTTGGTTTTTTGTTTGTTTTTTCAAATGAAAGGTTGGAGTGTCCCTTAATCTTTTAGGGTGGGAGTAGTACATTGCACTTAATTCTTGGATTAAGGTGGTCTCAAGCTAATAGCATTGATTGCTTGGGATGTGGTGAAGCAATGACTGTTTTAAACAACAGGGGAGAGATAGAGGAACTAAGATTATCCAGTTTCTCTGGGAATATGTAGTCTTAAACCCTGACTCGTTCCATTTCTAAACAAATTAGTCCCTCTTTTTAATGAGCAAGTGAAATATATGGCTAAAACATGCCAGGTTTTGTGCCTGTTTTTAAAGTTTCATTTGGTGGGACTGATTTTTTTTTTGCCTTCCCCAAAATCCCAAATGCACTTCTCCCATCCTGTCCCACCCTCCTTCCTTTGGGAACTGCAGCACAGCACCTTAGCATAGGGTGAGTGGTCTGGCTGGAGACCGACAGCTTCAAACAGTTTGGCCTGACTCGAATTAACAAGTCTGAATGAGAGCTTGTAAACCTCGATCTAAATACAGGATAGGAGGAATTGCTCACAGTAAAATGAAATGATCTGAAACAAAAGAGTAGCTGCAAAGGGGCTTTAGACCCATGTGCTATCAAAATGTTCATCTTCTTAGCAGATGTCCCACTGCCTCCCACGCCTGAGGAAGAGAAAGCTCCATCTCCACCTCCTGTACCTGCTCTGAAAACTGAACTGGAGCCTGCACCTGCAGAGGTAAGAGCATATTAAGGGTGGTTGACTTCTGTTTTTATCCAATGGGGATTGCCCCACCACTTTTCAGCTGCTAGGGAGGAGGTCCTGTTTGCTTGTTGAGTCCATCACATCGTCCTGCTTGGAAGAGTCCACCACGTTCTCAAGTTCATTCATTTTCTAGACCATTACTTAAACTCTAGCTTTCCTGCTGACATAGCACAGTTTTGGGTTTTCTTCTCTTTTTCCCTCCTAACGGTTCTATGAATTGTGACTCGTATTTGAACACTCTTCCCTCTAAATTTTGGCCTCAGGAGTCAGGGCAGGGCCAGAAATGAAACAGGAGGATCTTGGTAGTCAACCTTGTATCTCAGGGAAGCTGCTGCATAAGGGAGGTGGGCTGTGATTGGCAAGAAGTTAACCTCTGAGCTGAGAAAATACACATGGTTTTATGAGCTGGGTATGTGCACGGGGCCTTAACTCTTGATTTCTCACAATACTGCAATGTCCTTCAGGCTTCAGCTGGAGGGAGGAAGAGGAAACGGAAGCGCGTGCTGAAATCCAAAATGTTTATTGATGAAGAAGAAGGCTGCATGGGTAAGCCCAGCTGTCTCTTACACCTTGGTGGAACTAACTTTATTGAAGATGCATTGAAGACTTTTTTCCAGGCCATCCTCTCTCAGGCTTAGGAAGAGGTTCACAAAATCACTTTGTTATTCCCCTTTAGCCTCATGCTCCCAGACTGAGATAACTGCCCTTTGGTGGAGGCCTGGGTAGGGAGTCAGGGAGCTGTGGCTGAATCTTTCTTCTGTTTTGATTATTCACAGATTTTCTTTCAGTTCTTCCCCCTTCCCTCCTGCCAGCATGAGCACCTCCTTCATTTGCTCTTCTCTCCAAAGACACAAGCTTTTAAAGATGGCAGAGAGAGGTCTGGGTTTGAGGATAAATTCTGGCTGGGATGAGTTGTTTGTTGGTTTGGTTTCGTGTTTTTTTTAATTCTTTTGGGGGATAAATCCAGAACTGTGCAGCAGAGCTTGATTATATGTTAATAAAAAGTATCCCAAACAAACCAGGAATAAGTTGGGGCTTAAATCCTTGAGAGAGTTTGTTTCTCCTAAGGATGGCTCTGCTCTCAAGGAGAGAAGAGTCTCTACAGAAGTACCAAGTGCTTTGAATTCCAGCCTGAATGGACACTGCTTCCTCCTGTCACCTGGAGGAAGCTGTGTAACACCACTGTACTTGTGTCCTCCTCTGTGTCCTGACATTGAAGTAGAGCTGCTGGAGTTCAGAATCTTTTTTTTTTTTTTTTTTTTTTAAAAAAGGTTTTTAAAATTTAAGAGCATGGAATGTGTTTTTTGTAGCACTATTCTCAGCTCAATTGTATGGGATGCTTAACATTCTCCAGCCTCGCTCATCTGAGTAGATGTCAAGGGAGCTCAGCCAGTTCTAGGAGATCTGTTGGTGTTGTCCAGGTTTGTCGTTGTCCATCAGCGTCGATAGATACAGGTTTGCTTGGCCCAGGTTTGGAGCTGCCTGGACCTGAGTCAGCTTGTGTCTGTTTGCACCTGTCTGTATAGTTGTATCTTATGTTTCCTATTAACTTTGTGTCTCCTTTAAAGAAACCTAAAGCTAGCACTCAGCAACTGGCTGTGCTAGTAACCAAAATCTCAAGTACTGGATTTTTGTCAAAGAATTGGACTTGCACAAAGTTATTGACTGTGTTGGCTGGTTGTGTTATGGGGTGTTTTGCTCTCCCATCCCAGATAAAACTGTTAAAACACTTGGAAGGAAAATGGAACAAAAAGCCATTAGCTGAGGAGTTGAGTTGAACAAGGTCTGCATCCAGAGCTCGCAGGAATGACTGTTCCGGGTTCAGCTTCCACCAAAGAGTGCTCTTCTCTTTCTGCTCAGGCTTCCCAAATGTACCAGGGCTGGGAAGATTGCCTCTCTTTCTCTTCTCCACACCCCCAAAGGGCTTCATAATCTCTTGTGAAATCCCAACCTTTGCTTTTACAGTTCATATCCACGACCATTTTCTGAAAAGGGAAATGCAAGCCCCTGTTGTGCCTTTGGGAGATGGATCCTCTAGGAAGGAGAGAGGGATGGAGCTGGGATACTGAGGAACTGGGTTGGGAGGAGATGCTGCTTTCCCCACTGAAAACCTGCCCTTGCAGAACTTGCTGTCTGGTTATTGTCCAGTTTCTCTCCTCCACTCCCTTCCTCGCCCTTTCCAGGCACACGCCTAATCATTTAAAGGCTAAATAATGTGCAAATCTCCCAGGCTAATGTAAACTGTTGTTATTCCTTGAAATATAAGGGCTTTTTTTCCACTCTCCCTGCTCTTTTTGGGTTTTTTTTAAACAAGGACTAGGTTTTAAGAGACTTTAAATCCTAGCATTAGGTTTAGGCTGTACTTTCTATTTCTCCACGATTTTTAAGTGATCATTTTCACAATAGCTGCAATAGCAAGGAATTGGTGTCAAAAAGCAAAACTAATTTAGGGATTAGCCCTGAGGGAAATTGAGCAATTAAAGTATCTGTGGAGTTAAGAACAAGGCATGTTACCATCCATCAAGTGGGACACAATCAATTGAGTGCCTGCTCTTATTCTATAGCAAAGGGGAATTGCTGAGGTTTTAAGCTAGTGCATTTCTGCCTTTTACTTTCTAAAGCTTGAAAGGACACAAATGAACTTGTATATTGAGATATATATGTGTGTGGTGTTGGTAAATTAATTTTACAACAATGGTTTAAGTCTAGAGTAGAAGAGGCTGAGGGGAGAGTAAGTGCATGCTCTCGGAGTTACCAACAATTATTGATGGGGTGGCAACACAATAACTTTTTAAAGCTCAGTAAGTGGCCAGTGGTCTGTTAAAGCTGCTCACTGAAAAGCCACTTGCCTCTGAAGGGTGGTTATTTTGGATTTACAATCCCTGTTTGAGCATCCACAAAGCAGGGTTTCATACCATTCCTCTTCCCTGGTCTCTGATTACGTAGCAAACCTGATTTAATTTGATGCATTAATACAAGTGAAAGCCAATTTCCCAGAAGAAAGGAAGTGAAGACATCTGTTTAAAGAAAAAAAAAAAATTACAGTTGCTAAAGAAAAATGGCTTACAAGAAGAATACCAGAGCACTGCTGGGAAAGCTGATACAACAACATTTACTAGTGTCTAACGATGGCTTTCATCAGTGGAGCTGACTCCAGTTTCATTTCCATGAGCCTTGGTTTATATCCCCTTAGCTTTCCATCACCAGAGGCTGACAGCAGTGAGCTGGCAGTCCCATTCAGCCATACCCTTGGTTTCAGTCATGGGTTTGGGTTTATTATTTTTTATAAGGGATTTCTTTGTATTTACCCTGGTGGCCCACCTGTATAGAAATGAGCTGCCCCCAAGGTTTTGTGCTCCTTTCATCTCTGAGATGAGGGAACCATTCTATGGTTTATGAGATGTGTCCCTGCCCATCTGACATGCGTGGTGCTGGTGAGGGAAGGTTGCATCTGTCTCTGGATTGTCTTCTCTGGATTTTTGGATCAATCCAATTGCTGTGGGAATCGGGGCAAGTCAAAATGACATGGAGCTGTTGGAGTGGGTCCAGAGGAGGCCACGGAGATGATCTGAGGGCTGGAGCACCTCTGCTGTGGGGACAGGCTGAGGAAGTTGGGGGTGTTCAGCCTGGAGAAGAGAAGGCTCCAGGGAGACCTTAGAGCACCTTCCAGTGCCTGGGGGGCACAAGAAAGCTGGGGAGGGACTTTGGACAAGGGCATGGAGTGACAGGATGAGGGGTGATGGCTTTAAACTGGCAGAGGGGAGATTTAGGGTAGATCTTAGGCAGAAATTGTTGGCTGTGAGGGTGGTGAGAGACTGGCCCAGGGTGGCCAGAGAAGCTGTGGCTGCCCCCTCCCTGGCAGTGTTCCAGGCCAGGTTGGATGGGGCTTGGAGCAACCTGGGCTGGTGGGAGGTGTCCCTGCCCATGGCAGGGGTTGGGATGGGATGAGCTGTGAGGTCCCTTCACACCCAAACTATCCCATGATTCTTTGAGTGATGGTTTTTAACTCTAAAATAGAAGTTCCATCATCCAACGCTAAACTGTGGATGCTGATTTTGTTCAGAATCCTCACTTTCCGATAGCTGCTTGTCAGCCTGTGCGAGATGAGTTGATGGCTGCAGGCCAGTCCCTGATAGAGACCTGTGGAGGTCTTCAGCGTGGTTGACCTTTGTTTCTAGAAGAGGGCAACACTTGGGTGGGTTTGGAGAGGGAAATGTCCTCTTGAGGGCCTTTCCCAGTGGGGAGCTTTGGGCTGGTGCTGTTTAAGGTGGGCATGTAGCCTGTGAATGACCTCATTGTCCTCTATAACTCCCTGACAGGAGGGGGTAGCGAGGTGGGGGTTGGTCTCTCTCCCAGGTAACAGTGATAGGATGAGGGGTGATGGCCTCAAGTTGTGCCAGGGGAGGGTTAGATCAGATATAAGGAAAAAAGTCTTCACTGAAAGGGGTATCAAACATTGGAGCAGGCTGCCCAGGGCAGTGGTAGAGTCCCCATCCCTGGAGGGATTTAAGAGACATGTAGATGTGATGCTGAGGGACACGGGGCAGTGGGCACTGGGCAGTGCTGGGGGAACAGTTGGACTTGATAATCTCAGAGGTCTCTTCCAGCCAAGGCCATTCTGTCATTCTGTGGTGACACCAAGCCATAGTGAAAGAGCTGGATGACATTAAATCTCCCGTGTCATTAACCTGAAGAAGTGATTAACCAAGAAAGGAGGGACCTGGTTTGACTCAGTGTCTGCAAAGCCAGTCCAGTGATGTGGATCTCCTGCATAACCCTGAGCAGTGCTCTTAATTCCTGTATCTGACATGTCCTCTTTGAACCCAAAATGCTCATTTCCAGAAATGCAGGGGGAAGGATGCATTGGGGAGCTCTCTGCCCTTTGGTACACAGGCTTAACCATCCTCATCTGTTCTTTTTTAACCAGTGACTGAGAAGGTTTACGAGAGTGAATCCTGCACAGATAGCGAGGATGACTTCCCCAAGGCCAAACCACCAACTCCACACAAACAACCCGCGCCGCCTCTGAAGAGAGAACCAAAGGAAGAAAGGAAGAACCTGAAGAAAGGAGCAGCTACAGCCAACAGAGCCAACAAGCAGGTCTCCATCATGGGGTTTTTTCAGAAGAAATGAACTGGGTCTTCCTCCTGCTCCTCTTGGCAGCTTGGTGCTCTTTTTGTGTGGCTCCCTGAAAGCTGCTGCCTTGGAGGGGACCACCACGCAATCTCCACTTACGTAAGAAATCTTGCTTACTGTGTAAGTAAGCCCTCTGGACTAGATTTTTTTTGTATCAGAGTAAAGTTTTGTTACTGCAATCATTTCTATCCTCTTTACTAAGCAGTGTGGGAATCGCCAGCTAGGAGCAAAATCCAGAGGAACTCCTCAAAGACTCTTAACCTATTCACATGAAACTTTATTTTTTTAATATCTCCTTTCACCTGTTCAGTGCTGGAAGTCTGTTGCACAAGTGGTAGATGGACTAAATTAGGAGGCAATTTGTGGCATTTATTTTTTTTCCCTCCCTCTTTTTACACCTCAAACTCTCCAGATTGATCTAAGTGTTCACATTGGTTAGGAGCTGTGATGTAGCAGGTCTTTGGGTGTACACACACACAACTTTAACTGAATGAAATGAACTTAATTTTCCCCCTAAGGCTCGTAAATAGTTTTCACCCTACCTTCACAATCTTTTTTTGGACAAAGCAGTGCATATAAAATTATTTTACTCTTTTCTTCCTTGAACATATCCTCTGTAAATCACTTGGAGCCTTAATTATAGACTGCTGGTGCTCTGTCTTTGCAAAAAAAAAAAAGCTTTGAGGCTTCCCACACAATTGGCTCCAGTGTAATTTGGGGAAGGCTTCGCTGTTATTGGGCAAGCAACTGGATCTTTAACCTTGAAAATTAACGAGTCAGAGGGAAGGGTGATTAGAGGGCACTTCTGATAACACCAGTCAGGTACCCACTGTTGTTCTCTGTGATGAATTGCACATTGCTTTGGGGTTTGTTGTGTAGGTTTTGGGGTTGCCTGAAGTGTTTTTTACAGGTGTAAACCAGATGAGAGAAGAGTTGTTTTGTAGGACATCTTGTCATGTGCCAGCTGAAGGAAGTGTGTCACAGCCAGTGGTCCTGAGGTGTTGGTGATTGGAGATGAATAAAGCACTGCAGTCCTCTTAATTAGAAATGAGTCACTGTTTTGAATGCCTTTTGGTGTTAAATTGGATAGATAGATATCTATAAAAGAGCAGATTTACCAGAGGATGGGTGCTGAGCATTTTGGAAGCTTGGCCTGCTGAGGGCTCCCAAACTGGTGTCACCAGTGGTTGTTTTCCCAGTGGTGTCAGGCCAAGGAATGTATGGGTATGTGTGTGGGTATTGGTTTATAAAGTGTTTGTGCTTGGCAGAAAGGTATAGATAAAGTCTGAAGAGTGTGAACTGAGGAAGAAACATCTTCAGCTGAAAGTATTCCAACCCATGGCCAGTAAAAGTGCTGACTGAGCATGTTTACACAGTCATTCTCACCAGGAGATCAGGTTGGTGAACTTAAATTCAAACACACACCCAATGGTGACCAACAGCTGACCAGGTCTGAAGTCACCTCACCCTCTGGCTGTGTCCTGGCTGGAGGGGGGGTTCAGCTGCTCCCTGCATGGATCAGGGGTGTTCAAGTGTAAGAAATTAAACTCTGGACTTTGTGAATTGAAGACTTACAGGGAAAAAAATAATGGGCAGATGAGGGAAGGTGGAATTGGCACAATACAGACATCCAAACCCAAGCTGAAAAAGGTTTCATACCTCCACGGGGAAAGAATGAACGACCTTGTTCTGACTTTTATGAAGAAAATTTAACAGTTCAAAAAAAAATAAAATAAAAATACTGCTTGGAGTGTTTTTCACAGTAGAATTGGGGGTGTATTTTGCTAAGTAACAAACCCCATTAAATACAGATTTTGTTTTCTTTTGTCCTTGCTGTTCATTAAATGATGTGCCACGTCCTGATTTCGGGGAGCTGCTGTGACCCTGCACTGCGTGGGAGAATGTCACTTGGTGAAGTGGATAAAGAGTCCTTCCCTGGCACCCAGGGCTGGCAGCATTAAACTCAGCATTGCAGAGCATCTGAAATGGAGGTGAGAACATCTCAAACTATCAGGATTGGGATTGAATCGACTCCTTGAAGCTTTAATTTTTTTTTATGGCGAGTGTTGACGGGACGTGGTGTCCCTGTGCCCTTGTACCTCACCTCTGCCGTGGGCTCTGCTGCCCCACCCCGACTCCCTCTATAACCAGAGCAACGTCATATGCGACTTCCTCAGGAAAATGACTTAATGTCTGAAGAAGCAGGACATAGGCAAACTTCAGACTTCCAAAAATCATGATCTAATACTCCTTTTCCCCCCCTCCTCCTGTGCTTCATGGGCTGCCAGCCCCAGGGGGGGGTCTGGATGCCCCCTTGGTGAGGCTGGAGTGTCCCCAGGCGCTGAGTGGGAGCAGGGAATTGGGGCTGGTTAAAGGGAGGAGGTTCCTTCTCACTGCCATGGGTAGATGTCACCTATTTGGCACCTGGTGACTGGTGGGGGGCAAGATGTCTGGGAGGAGGTGGCAGCTCTGTGCAGCTCCAACTCTCGGAGTTAAGGAGTACATCTCTTGCCTCCCAGTCACCTTGGGACTCAGTATTGATGGTGCTCAGGGTCCAAAACCTCATCCTGGAGACACAGAAATCTTTTGGGGGTTTCTTCCCCTCTTCCCCCTGCGTCTCCCAACTGCTTTTACACCCTCAGAAGGGCAAGACCTTAACAGAGGCAGTGGGAGAGGATGGTTGTTCATTTAATATTCCACTGAAGAGTGCATTTCAGAGTGTTTCTTTGCTCAGGCTCCCTGAAAACCTTTAGTTCAGCTGCAGGGAAGCTTCATCCTTGTTTTCCAGGTGATGTGAGAAGCTGAAGGTGCCTCTAAACTGTTTGTGTGCCTTGGGAAAGGCCTAGAAATGGGATGAAAAGATCCCCATTCCTTGTTCAGGAGCTGATTTACAGCCCTCCTTCCTGCAGGGCAGAGCCTGCTTGGAAAAAAAATAAACCCCTCTGCATTTCCTGCTCCTCAGTTGAAGAAAAGCAGAGGAGGGCTCGGAGGAGGCGCTGCTGGTGCTAAGGTGGGATAACAACGGGGAGCAGCGAGGCTGAGCAGGGCAGGAGGGTGGTGCAGGGAATTGTTTTGCTCTCTGAACAGGCGATGCCAGCTCGGCTGTGGAGCTGCAGGGCCTTATAAGGAAGCAGAAGAGGGCTCAAGGAGGCTGAGCGGCGGCGGAGGGAGAGCGGGTGCTCGCCAGCACCTCGGGAACGGGCTGCAGCACCCCGGGCTGCATTTGGGGTCTCCCTGCCCTGTTGGGGGCTGGTTTGGTGGCAGGTTTGGTGGCAGTGGGTCACAGCGTCTGCAGCTCTCGCTGGTGAGATCCCACAGCAGGGTGCTGCTGGCTTTCTCTCCCTCTGTGGGCTGTTTTCCAAGGGGTGCAGAGCTGGAAAAGGTTTGTGCATGTGGCACCAGGTGGATGACAGCCCAGGTCCTTTCTGCTTTGCTCTTCCCAAACCAGTGTCACCCCACTGCTGGGAGGGTTTTCACCCATCTTCCATCAGAGCAAACAAAGTCCATGGGCCAGCATCCCCATCCCAAGGAAATTGCTGCTGATGACAGCTCCTTTGGGCCTTGGGAAAAGGCACTGGAGACATGGTGGGCTTGGGGAAGGCTCCTGAGGAACCATCATTTCCAGCTCCTATGGGCTCATAATGCTTGAGAGACCTAAAACATCCATCCCAGCCAAAGCTGCCAGATCACCATCCAAGAACCCTGCCAGGGTGAAGGCAGAGGGCTGATGAGAGAAATTCATGATTATTGTGCAGACACCATTCCAGGTGTTTTAGTGGCTCCTTGCGAGAAGGTGGAGATGGTTCTGCTGATCCTGCTTGGCTGAGGAGCAGGGAGAGGGTTGGAGGATGGGGTTAAACACAAGGCCATAGGGCTGAAGTCCAAGTGAGTTTTGGAAACCCCCCACAGGAGACTCTCTTAATCCTTGTCTTGACTCCAAGTGTCCCAACAGGGCAGGGAAGAGCGGTCGGTTCTGTCCTTGGACCAAGATGGACCTCGTTGACTTCTGGCAAGGTCCAGTTCATCACCCAGCCGCAGTCTTTGACTTATTTTAAGGAAGGTTTTGGGTCATTCTACCCATGTTTGTGTCCCCTAGCTGCACAGTGCTGGAGATGCTGTTCCAGCAGAACTTCTTCCAGGGTCACTGGTGCTGCTGGTTTCCAAACCAGAAGCTTTTGAGATGCTCCAGGCAGCTTCCAGCCCATGTCCTACCAAGAACTGTGCATGAATTCCATGTCTTAATTAATGATTTGATTTTTTTAAAGAGGTTTCCTGCTTTAAACTGCATCTTCTGCAGGGCTTGGAGGAGGGAGTTTGGTGCCTGGAAGCTGCCTGGAGCATCCCAAAAGCCCCTGGTTTGGAAAGTGGCAGCACAGGGCAACTCACCTGGAGGAACCCTGAGCCTCCGCTCTTAATTTTGGAGCTGGATGGACTGGAGCCTTTGAGGGATCCCATCCCTGAGTCCAGAAATGAAACCATCAGTGGTGCAAAACTCATGGCAATGAGCCCCAGTGTGGTGGTCCCTGAGGTGAGGCTCTGCCCCACGAGGTGTCCACTGAAACTGTCACTTTGTTGGGCTGTGGTGTGACACAGTGGGTTAAAACCCAGCAACTGGCCCCTGGATGGATGCCTGGATGTCACCCGGTCCCCACAGTCACCAGGTATGTGTTGGTGTCCCCAAGGTCACTGCACACACATGGACATCGCCCTGTCCCCACATCACTACTTGTGCCACCCTCTCCCTGTGGCCACTGCACACATGGATGTCACACCATCCCATGCTCACCAGATGCACGAGTGTCACTGTCCCCATGATCACTGTGCACACACACACATGCACGTTACCTTCTCCCAGCATCCACGTGGACATCACCTTGTCCTCACAGTCACTCCATGGATGTCACCATGTCTCCAAGGTCACTATAGCCACGGGTGTCACCTTGCCTCAAGTTCACTGCAAAACATGGACATCACCTTTTCGCCAAGGTCACTACATGCCCACAGGTGTCACCTTGTCCCAGGATCTCTGCACACACAGGTGTCACCTTGTCCCCATGGTCACTACGTACACATGAGTGTCACCTTGTCCCCAGGGTCACCACATACCCACAGGCATCACCTTCTCCCAGAGTCCCTGCACACACAAATGTCACCTTGTCCCCATGGTCACTACATACACATGGGTGTAACCTTGTCTCTAGGGTCTCCACATACAAGGTGTCACCTTCTCCCAGGGTCCCTGCACACACGAGTGTCACCTTGTCCCCATGGTCAGTACGTACACATGGACATCACCTTCTCCCAGGGTCCCTGCACACAAGTGTCACCTTGTCCCCATGGTCAGTACGTACACATGGACATCACCTTCTCCCAGGGTCCCTGCACACATTAGTGTCGCCTTGTCTCCATGGTCACTACATGCCCATGGGTGTCACCTTATCCCCAAGGTCACCACATGGACATCACCTTGTCCCAAAGTCCCTACATACACACAGATGTCACTTTGTCCCCATGACCACTACACACACAAGGACATCATCATCTCCCCAGGCTCACTACATGCCCACAGCCACCACCCTCCACCTTTCCTGGAGCCACACACCCCTCTTCCCCCTCCACGGGGGGACAAGGAGCTGCCGAAACCCCTCCCTGCCAGCCCTGTCCCCGTCCTGCCGGCCACGGCCGCCTGGCCCCGGGCCCGGGGACACGAGCCACGGTTCGCAGCTGCTCTAAAAGCCAGCTTTGTGTTTCACAGCCGGGCCCTCGCTTGGCGTACGATTTTAATTAGAGTCTGGTTACATGGCTCAGCAGATGTGGAATGTATTTCTTAGCCCAGGTGGAATAAATCTATTGCCATAAAAACCAACCCCCCTTGTTATTAAATTCTCCCTTCTAAATAGCCCAGTATTAAGATGTATGCCCCCCCCCCCCAGCACCCCCTCAATGCAAACCCCTCTCTAAGTGCTTAATGAGCTTTAATTTTATTATATTCCCCGGCTGTATGAAACAGGCTTCTGGTCCCAGCACAGGTTCCCAGCTACTGGGGGGGTGCAGGCTGCCAGGGAGGACCCCAGTGTGGGGGGGACTGCTCAGCCCCACAGACAGAGGGGTTTGGGGGGCTGGCACAAGGGTGTCACCCTGCCCTGCACCCAGCAGGGGATGCTCAGGCCTGGGGATGGCAGAGCTCAGTGCCAGCTGTCCCCAGTGAGGGATGCTCGTGGGGACTGGTCCTCCCAGTCTGGAGATGTATCCACTGAGGGACCATCTGCAAGGTCCTCGATGGGGACATTCCTGCTCTTCCCAGGTCCCCTGTGCCCCATGGGATGGCCACAAGCTTGTCCCTGGGGCTGAGCCCCATGCCAAGGCCTGTCCATGGCCCTTGGAACACCCCAGCGTGGGCAGGGACACAAGCAGAGGTGTTAATGGGGACACCCGGTCCCCCAAAACCAAAAATCTCAGCCCTACACCCACTCACATCCCCCTGCATCCCAGCCACGGTCCCCAGTGGCCACTCTGCCATCCCCAGGCCACCCCATGTCAAGTCACCCCCAAGGACACAGCCCCCAGACAAGGTGCCTGGTATGGCTGCTTCCAGCACGGCTCCCTCCTCGTCCCTCACCACTGACACGGTGTCACGGAGGTGCCAAGGCACAGGATGCCAGGAATTAACTCGTAGGGATGGTGTCGTAACTCTGGCAGTGAAACAACCACCTCAGTCTCCCCTCTGCCACTTTAAAGCCATCACCCCTCGTCCTGTCACTCCATGCCCTTGTCCAAAGTCCCTCCCCAGCTTTCCTGTCCCCCCAGGCACTGGAAGGTGCTCTGAGGTCTCCCCAGAGCCTCCTCCAGCCTGTCCCCACAGCAGAGGTGCTCCAGCCCTGGGATCATCTCCGTGGCCTTGCTCCAACAGCTCTGTGTCTTTCTTGTGTTGGAGGGTCTTGAAGACTTTGGATCTGTTTATCCAAGAGAAGATCTGACCCTCCTCCTCCATCTAACTCCTCCTCAACATTCTTCTCCTCCTCCCCCTCCACTGCTCCTGTTCCAGGTCCTGCTCACCCACCACCTTCTGCTAAGGCAGCCATCCCCACCACACATTTTAAATAATAATAACATTAAAATAATAAGATTATTCTTATAAAAATGGATTTCTTTCTTTTCTTCCATCTACATGACCAAGGGACCGCATCTCTCCAGCCCTTTACCTGCACCCACCGCATCCACCAGCGCTGAGCACAAGGCTGTGCTGCTGAAAGGACTTTAGGAGTGAATTTGGGTGGGATGGGACCTGGTAGAGCCAGCAGATGTGTCACAAAGGAGCCCAACATCACCTTGGTGGGGAGCAGCATTTTGATCTCCTGGGCTCATCAGACATCCCTCCATGACACCCCACCAGGCTGGAGAAAGCCTCTAAATGCTTCCAGAGATGGAAACTCAGAAAGACTGTAAAAAAAAAAAGCAGCATTTCTAACAAATCCCCAAGTTCTGGGAGTCTCACCCTGCAAATCAGGAGTCAAAGGTGTTCCTGCAGCAGTGAATTGAGACCTTCTGCAAGATCTTGTGGAGGCTGAAATTATGGGTGGGCTCAAACAGGGACCAGGTGAGTAAGTGGAGCTGCTGGTGGCTGTTGAGCATGATGGCTTTGAGTGTGAAATCCAACAATCCAACCCAAGAAACAGCATCTGCTCCCCAAGATCCCAGTTCTCCCAGGAGGGACCATGGGCTGGAACAGGGAGCAGCCTCTGTCCTGCCAACATCAAAACAAGGGCTGGAGCCCATGTCAAAGCCTGGAGAGCTCTGTGAACCATCACAATGCTCTGTTAGGCCTCTAAAAAAGCTCTAGGATGTATGAAAAATACAGATTATAGAAGGAAGGAGAGGACAACATGGGAGAGGAACATGCACAGATGCACAGGGCACCCAGGGACCTCCCGAGTCCATCCCACAGGGACACCAGGATGTCATTGCCCAAACATCTCCTGCTGACATACCCCACTGCACCATCCCAAACCAAGATGCTTGAAGAACAAAACCTCAAAGGATTTTTTTTTTTTTCAGTTGCAAGAGATTCCTCCTCCCTCCCCTTACCTTGGTGTAAAGGGAATAAAACCACAGGCTCTGTGCAAAGCAGATCCTGAGCCCTCCCCACCAATTCCCAGCTGGGAGGCTTTGTGCTGGGCTCACCCATGAGTTTCCCCCAGCTGGCCTCTCTTCTGGCTGGCATTTTGCAATTGCTTTTGTGCCAAAGAGCTGCAGATGACGTTATCCCTCTTCCCCAGACCAGGTGTGGGGAGCACGGCTGCTCCCTGAGGGTACAAAACCTCACAAAGGGGAGGGGGAGAAGGACTATCTTACCACCCCAGGGCTGGTAAGAGCATCACCTAAGTCTTGTTTTGGAGTCCCACACAGAGACTGGGCTACTCTACTGCTGGTCTCACCGAAAGAAAGAGCAGTGAGCTACAATTGAGCTGCAAGTCTCAGCTCCCATCACTTCTCCACATGCAGCACATCACCTGTCTTCTCCTAGGACATGGGACATGAATCCTGAGGGGCACCAAGTCCTTTGCTGGCAGCCAAGTCAACCCAGACATCCTCATCCTAACTGGTGCACACGTTGCCTGGCCAAGGGAAAGGAAAACGAGACCTGGGTGATGGGAAAATGATTCCTCCAAGGCAATGACAACCTAGAAAAGCTTAAGTGGCCATCTCAGAGGTGAAACCTCCCTCAAAATCCTTTTGGATACATAGGGTTAAACCCCAGCCATGCCAACAGGAAGGACAAAACTCCCTTCAACGCCCTAATTTTAATGGGAGCTGCTCAGATCCGCAGGGCAGGTTCAAGGGCAAGAGGCACCCAAATGCCTGTGGGGATGTGGGCACCTTGGGGCAGTGAGGCTGATCTGGAAACCCAGCACCAGTCATACCATCTCTTACTCATTAGCAAATGAAGAAATTAGGCAGAAATTGTTGGCTGTGAGGTGGTGAGACACTGGCCCAGGGTGCCCAGAGAAGCTGTGGCTGCCCCCTCCCTGGCAGTGTTCCAGGCCAGGTTGGATGGGGCTTGGAGCAACGTGGGCTGGTGGGAGGTGTCCCTGCCCATGGCAGGGGTTGGGATGGGATGGGCTTTGAGGTCCCTTCCCACCCAAACCATCCCATGGTTCTATGACCAACACTGGAGAGTTTGTTCTAGTTCCTTTGGGTATCTATCACAGGCCACATTATACCTGCCTCTAACCAACCTTTTTTTGTTGGTTTTGGTGATTCAGCTTCAAATTCCAGTAATCCATCTCGGGAAGTCAGTGAAGTAATTTGCAGTTGTCCCCTGGAAACCTCTGCAGCCCCCACCAAACCTCGCGTGCACACTGTCTCAGGCAGCCCACTGGTGAGTAGAACTCACCTTTACCAGGTTTGCCTGGGCAAACTGCAGTCTGGAACACTTGGCACCAAGAAAAAAACAGCCATAGAGGCAGGCAGGGGGGAAAAAATTAGTGAAAAAACCTAAATTTGACCCTTTTGGATGGACACTGACACTGTAGGTGCTGGCAATGAGGGATACTGGTGAGGAACACTTGACACTTTCCATCTAGAGAGGTTTCTTCCCACTCTGGACCTAGAGGTTCAATAACTTGTGGTTCCCTTTGTCTGCACAAATGCCTGGAGGTTGGAGGGCTTGTTGCTGAGGCTGTCCTGGAGTTTAGCCCTTCCTGCACCTGCATCTCACCACAGCCATCACTGGGGGAAAAACCAGCCTGGGTCTCCAGCAGGCAGTGGCTGTGCAGCAGTGTGGGAGGGATGGGGAGACAGGCTCTCCACCATGGGAGTGGGCTCTCAAGGTCTTCCTCCCCTGGGATGAAAGCTGAGCTCATGTTTGGGGCTGGGAAGAGGTGATGGGTTCCCACCTGGCAGGAGCCAGCATGCAAGCCCAGGGTCCTCCAAGCAGGACCAAGTCCTGGAGGGAAAATGGACTGGATCCTTCCTCAACTGTTGGTTCCATTGCATGCCATCCAAAAGAGAAAGCTGCTCAGGACAGCAGCAACAGGATCAACTGATGAAAGCCATCTCTCACCCAGTCCTCAGCAGCCATCACTCTGCTTGGTGGGAGCACCACACCCAGAGCACAGCCCACTCAAACCCCTGGGTGTGCTCAAGGTTGCCTCCCCAGGTGGCCTGGGACACCATGAGTGGGGTCAACCAGCCCAAAAGCATGCCCAGATGCAATGTCACCTCCCAGGCTGGTCACCTTGGCTTCCTCCCCATGAGCTGCAGGGAGATACGGTGCTGCAAGGGCAGAGCTCATGCCACTGGGTGCCCACATGTCTACATTTAGCCTGTACCTCCAGTTAAACCACAGCAGTTGTTCTACCACCCAGTGACCCCTCCCCAGCTGAGAAGGGGAATCAGGGAAAAAAGGGAGAAGCCCCAGAGGGTGAAGTAGAAACAAAGTTAATGGAACAACAAAACTAATACAACCACCAACATAAAGTGTACAAGGTTCTACTCAGCCTGGTCCTTAGGGTCAGCAGCAGGAGCAGGAGGCCAAGAGGGAGGAGCTCCAGGAGGAGGAACTCCACCCTCAGTGAGCTCCCTCCTTTTATCATGAGCATGATGAGGTGGTGTGGGACTCACCTGTGAGTCACTGCCTTGAGTGGATCTCCCACTGACTGGGGGCTGCTGCATGGCTGGGCCATGGGGCTGTGCCTGGGGAACCAGGACATCATGTTTCACAGCAGCCTCTCCCATCGCTTTGTCTCTGTCCCCTTTTGAATTCATATCTATGTTCTTGGCCATCACAAGAAGCCATGGTGTCCATTCCAGCCCATGGGTTGAATGTCACCACCCCAGCCTGGCTGGGACTTGCACCTTCCTGAAAAGGCTAGTTGTCTTCCTCTGACCACCCAAAATCCACCTCTCTGTCCCCCCAGATCAAAAACCTGTCACACAACCACATTTCAGGGATGTCCAGTCAGTCCTGAGGAGATGTATGATCAGATCTGAGCACAAGTCATGCAGGAGCAGGGACACCTCCCACCAGCCCAGGTTGCTTCAAGCCCCATCCAGCCTGGCCTGGAGCACTGCCAGGGAGGGGGACGTGGCATCTCCTGACTTATGTGTCCTGGAGAGCCTTACTTCTCAGGTGGCCCCAAAGCTTCAAGAGGAGCATGTCCAGGGCAGAACTCTTTTCTATTTGAACACATGGCCAAGCTCTTCTCCCCTGCTCTTCCAAGGCCATCACTTTCCTATTTGGGGACATCCACCCACAGCTCAGAGGGACACGGTGAGACATGGGGTGACGTTTGCTCCGCAGTCCCTCTCCCTGTGTCTAACGGGTCCATGGGGATTATTTTCATTGTCTGTGCAGCTGGGAGGCAAAAAGGGGTGTGCGGGCCAAGCAATCCTTCTTACTTCATTTTCAACTGTTTTCAAAGCCCCTGATCAGACGACCCAGATGGTGCTAAATGGCCATGAACAACCTTTAAACAGTGCGTTATTGTTGTGCTCATTGAGTTAGATAATTGTGATGGGCTTGAACTAATTAATTTCCACCCAAAAAAAAAAAAAAACAAACCCCAACCAAAAAAACCACTGAATCATGGTCTTTTGGCAGCGCTGGTGAGAAGGACTCGTAAGCAGTTTCCTTCAGATTTACCCAGCCTGTACAAACAGGGATCTCTGCCAGGGGCTGCGTGCTCCCATGGGGAACAAATGGGAGGGCAAGAAACACCACCCAAGTGCACTGGAGAGGGTGGTTGGAGGTGATGGGGGTGGACCCCCCACATCCCACGGGGCAGGAGGACCACGAGCACCGTGGGATGCTCCACTGACTCCTTTGTGTGTCCTACCTCCCCTGGCAGAGAGGCCGAGCATCACACCCGAGGAGAGGGCCCCCAGGGCTGTGGTTGTGCCATGCTGTCACATTTCCTCCACTTCCCATCCCTCCACATTCAGCTTCAGCTCTGCCAGTCGCGGTCTCCAAGGGTTTCCCTGTTTTTCTCATCACCCCTTTCTCAGCACCCATCTTCCAGCAGCCAGGGGCTTTTTCCAATGTCCATATAGTCCTGACTTGCTGGAAAAGTTTTCTTCTGCAGGGTTTTTTTTGTCTCCCAGTTTTGGGGGTGTCAAGCTTGGACAAAGCTGGAAGCAGAGAAATGCAATCTGGGACAACCAGCCAGATTCGGTACATCCTGAGCTGCTCCAGCATCCAAAAAGGTGCAGAAATAGAAGAAAAGAGTGATTGCAGACACATTTCTATGTCAGAAGAGACAGGAAATATTAGGAGTGTTTAGTCTGGAGAGGAGACAGGCTGTGGTGGCACGAGAACAGGCTGTGAGCCGTGCAGCACGGACGATGCTCTGCTTTCTCCATTTCCCATCACCAGAAAAGAGAGAGATGCGCAGGGGAGAGCGGATGCAGGGGAAACATTTGTGCAGTGTGTGGGTGTCTACAGAGAGCTGCAAGCATTGTTTTAAGAGAAATCCCATCCCTTTGGAGATAAATCCCCCCTTTTTAGCTGGGGAAGGTGATATGAGAATATACAACCCAATTCCTTGGGAGATGCTTCATCCACAAGCCAAAAGTTCAAACCATTTCCAGGGCTGTGGGCTTCACACAGGAGTTTGAGGGCAACAAAACCTTCTTGTGCATATGTAATGTGACTTAACATCCCCATGGCAGAGCACTAAGGGTGCAGTGACACCCCTAATTGAGCAGAGCACGTCACCAGACCCTGCTCTCCCGTCTTTCCCGGTGAGGAACGTGTCTCCAGCGAACGTAGCTGAGAAGTATTGGCTTCCCCTTCACTCCTGACCTGCCCGTGGGGAAGGGGGACTTCATGCAGATTAAGGTGAAAGCAGATATTTTACATGACTGAAAATCCAATGCAATGGAAAACAGCAGGAGCCAAGGAAGTGAGTGTAGCTGGCAATTATATACATATAGTTTAGAGAAGTGTTTTGACTAACCTGATAATAGAGCATGAAATAGCATGGCTCTGACGTAAAAAACCCCTCAGACCCCAGAGGGAGAGCCAAGATTTCTGATGGTGACTTGCCATCCATCCTGGAGCACAGAGCCACGGGGTAATTCGGGTTGGACGGCACCCCAGGAGGTCCCTGCTCCGACCTCCGGCTCCAAGCAGGGAGAGCTTTGAAGTTTACACCAGGTTGCTCAGGGCTGCATCCAGGCAAGGGCTGAGTTTCTCCAAGGATGGAGGTGTCCCACCTTCCCTTGGTCGCTGTTCCAACATCTGACCAGCCTGAAGGAGAAAATATTTTTGGATGTATCTTCCAGGACATTTGAAGCTCCAAAGCCTTTGGTGCCATAAAAACCATGTTTAGGTGTTTGCTCTGAGTTTTTGTGCTCTCAAGACATCAGGAAACCTCTATGTGACAGCATCAAGACCTGTGCTGCTCCTCCAGCTCGGTGGTGTCACCAAAGGATGCTGGCTTTCTGCTCACTGGTTTTATCCACATCAACAAAGGTCTGAGCTGGCTGAAAATCCTTCTCATGCTCCAAGAGAAACGTGGGGAAGGCAATCCAGAGCAGGGGCGCATCAGCCAGGTTCTTCGTGGAGGTCTTGGAGAGCTCCATCTTTCCCAAACCATGAACCACCTCTGCAACCAGAAACTGAGGTCTCCCCTTGCTCATAGATGTGCTGAGAAGGACCAGATCCCTGCTGGTCCCCCAGCTGTGGTGGGATGGGCACCCACACGGTCAGGGGTGCAGCTGAGGTGACAGTGGGACATGTGGGATGTCCCCTTCGGACCCTGAGAGCAGCCCCTCCAAAAACCCCCTGCAGGAAAACCCAGCCCTGCCCTGAAAACTCAGTGTTGCAAGAGATGAAAGGTCCCACAGTGCTGTGTCAGCTCTGCCCCCAAATCAACCCCGTCTTCACGGCTCGGGGTGGAAACGGGGTGACCCCTGCAGAGGCAAACGGACGCAGGGAGGAGGAGCAGGGCGAGGGAGGCGATGCCACCGACCGCGAAACGTTGGCTTCTGATCTGTGGCTGCTGATCCAATTAAAAGGGTTAATCCCCAGAGATGCCCTCGTGGGGAAAGCAGCCTCTAAGAGGTCCCCTGCGGGGAGGTACGGTCATTAGGGCAGGCTTCTGGCACGGCCAGGTCTGGTGTATCACTGACACGACACCCACCACTCCTGCCCCATCCACAGCGAGTCCCCCCGCCCCTCCTCGGCCACACGTCACCAGGTAGAGCCACATGCCGAGGTCAGTCACCAGCCCGTGTGACCCCTGTGCTCCTCTGCGATGTTTTATTTACAGTCCTGTGAGAAATTAAGGTCTCTGACACTGGCCAGCATTCAGGGTAAAGCAAGGTGAAGCTGATGTTCTCACCCTTCCTGGTCACTGCAGGGAAGGAAAAGCTAGAGGGCCCAAAAGGTTGTGACTGAAGGATGGACGAAGAAGGGTGGATGGATGCATGGATAGATGCATGGATAGATGCATGGATGGGGATGGATGGATGGATGGGGATGGATGGATGCATGGATCGGGATGGATGGATGGATGGGGATGGATGGATGGAGGGATGGATGGATGGATGGATGGAGGGATGGATGGATGGGGATGGATGCATGCATGCATGGATGCATGGGGATGGATGGATGGGTGGGAACAAGTGAGGAACCCACCTAAAAACCCCATGGTTGCAGCTCAGTCATCTGAAATGAGAACTGAGCACACCCCTCATATCCCTGTTGGCTCAGGCATCACTTCAGATGGGTAAAAGCCCTCCCTGCCTCATCACAGAGAGCAGAGGTACAACTTTTGGGTCTCCTTGGGTGGAGACAACCTGTGCTGTGCCACTCATGGCTGTGTCCCTCAGGCAGCAGACACCAGTGCTGCTCTGGGGCCAGTGCAAGGCAAGGTGTCTCCAGGCTTACTCCTCCAACCAAACCAGCACAAATCAGTGTTACCCTGGTTTTCTCTGTCAGGAGTTGGCAGCCAAGATACGGCGCTTGGCTCCTCCCTAACTGGAGCTCACCCCTCCGGTCTGCGCTGCTACAGAGAGTGAGGGGGAACAGCAGCCAAGGTGAGAATGTTTTACTGTTCAATATAAAATTTATGGGGTGCCTTTTATGACAGCGTCCCAAAGCAGAGCTGCAGTAAAGGGATAAGCAAAAGGCAGCAGAAAGCCTGACTCACAACAACAGAGAGCTGGCAGTGGCGTACTGACTGATGGCAGAAGAGAAGCTGACACCGGAGATGATGAGATGCTGTTTGGGGGCAGCCAGGGCCAGAGCGTGCGATGGGTGCCGGAGATAAAGAAAGTTATGGGATGCTGGGACAGTCACATCCACAGCTGCACCATGTAAAAGGCATCTTGGGAGACTTCCAGGTCCTCCTTTCATGGTGGGTACACTCAGCACCAAACACTTGGCAAGGACCAACTTCAGTGCAAGGACCATCTCTGCTGTGGGGACAGGCTGAGGGAGTTGGGGGTGTTCAGCCTGGAGAAGAGAAGGCTCCAGGGAGACCTTAGAGCACCTTCCAGTGCCTGGGGGGCTGCAAGAAAGCTGGGGAGGGACTTTGGACAAGGGCATGGAGTGACAGGACGAGGGGTGATGGCTTTAAAGTGGCAGAGGGGAGATGGAGATGAGATGTGAGGCAGAAATTGTTGGCTGTGAGGGTGGTGAGAGACTGGCCCAGGGTGCCCAAAGAAGCTGTGGCTGCCCCCTCCCTGGCAGTGTTCCAGGCCAGGTTGGATGGGGCTTGGAGCACCCTGGGCTGGTGGGAGGTGTCCCTGCCATGGCAGGGGTTGGGATGGGATGAGCTGTGAGGTCCCTTCACACCCAAACTGGTTTGTGGTTCTATGACCACGGCAGGAGCAGAGCACACCCAAACCATCCCAGAGCATCTGCACCAGTTCAGCAACCAGGTCAGTGTCCTCTGTGTTTCCTGGGAAGGGACCGGATGGCTCCATCACCACCCGAGGGCTCAGGCTCTGCCTGGGGATGGGCACCATCCTCCCCGCTGGGGCACGGCCGCAGCCACGCACATGGCTGTGGGGTGAGAGGGTGTCTTCTCCCCTCTCACTTTGCCCCATCCCAATACCCAAAGCATCACTGGGATATTTTCCTGGATAAATTCACCCAGATCAGCCCTATTGCCTGGATCACTCACGGCTCCGGTGAGCGGTGCTGGGTCGATGCCCGTGGCTGCTCTGATTACCCCTGGTTGCTCCTTGCTGGTGCTGCAGATGCTTTGCTCTCTGGTTTCTGCACCCTTTGGCCATGCACAGACCTGGTTTCCAGCCACATCCTGAGTACGTGGCAGCAGCTGCTGGGTTTTGGGAGCACAATGAAAAGAGAAGGGGAAGGCACGGCCGTCCCTGGGGTGGGAGCTGCTCGCATTGATCCTTTTATAGCCCCACTTGAGTGGCTGCCTGTCCAAGAAAGAGCACCTGCACTCACTTACCTCTTGCTTGGGCACCCATCCAGCATGCCAGGACCCCCCATTTTCCACCCCAGGTTTTCCCCCAGCCTTCACTTGACCCCTGTGCCCACTGCCAGCCCCAAGCTCCGTTTGCAGCCCCAGACCAGCTGTGGACCATTAGTCAGGTGGGATGATCCCCTGATGATGAGTAAAGCGTACATGGGATGCTCTCTCCATGCCCCAATCCTGCTTCCCACCCCTGAGTGCAAGGGGATCAGATCTCACCAGGATGAGGGTCCCAACAAGGCCCCCCCGAGTCATAACACAGACCCTAGGTGGGAAGGAGAACCAGCACAGGAGGCTGAATCAAGACACTTTAATCAAATTTATCAGACAGATCTGGATCTCCAAATAAATAGATTTATCAAAACAGAATAAAACAAGAAACCAGGGATAAATAGATGTACCAAAACAACCTGAAAATCCCCCAAAGCTGTTTCCAGACAGGGGGAGGGAGATGCTGCTGCACACCCTCCTCCCCACGCTGCAGAAATGGTCCTGTTTGCCCTTTGGGAGATGCCCCTCCTGTGAGTACAGCCCAGTAGATATTATGTAGGATATAGATAAATATATAGCATAATAACATGCTTAGTAGCGACCTTAGCGCAGTGTTCGGGGTCTCAGACCCTCTCAGCAGGTGGGTCCTCCCAAAAACTACACCTTCAAGTGACCTGCAAAGAAGGGAAAAGAATCCTCCCAGGTGAAATCCTCTTCAGAGGGCTGGAGCACCTCTGCTGTGGGGACAGGCTGAGGGACTTGGGGTGTTCAGCCTGGAGAAGAGAAGGCTCTGGGGAGACCTCAGAGCACCTTCCAGTGCCTGGGGGGGACAGGAAAGCTGGGGAGGGACTTTGGACAAGGGCATGGAGTGACAGGACGAGGGGTGATGGCTTTAAACTGTCAGAGGGGAGATGGAGATGAGATGTGAGGCAGAAATTGTTGGCTGTGAGGGTGGTGAGAGACTGGCCCAGGGTGCCCAGAGAAGCTGTGGCTGCCCCCTCCCTGGCAGTGTTCCAGGCCAGGTTGGATGGGGCTTGGAGCAACCTGGGCTGGTGGGAGGTGTCCCTGCCCATGGCAGGGGCTGGGATGGGATGAGCTGTGAGGTCCCTTCACACCCAAACCATTCCATGGTTCTATGAAACGGAGGAGAAAACACCCAGGGCTTTTGGACAAACACCCTTTGGAGGGTGTTCAGCCAAAGAAACCCTTTGCAGATCACTGGGACTCCAAGAAAAGAAGTAAGGATGATTTTTCTTTCCTTGCAGGTCATCTTCATGGCGGCGGTTGGTGAAAAGCACGGTCACGTTCTGCTCTGCTGGTAGCTCCTGGTGCTCTTCAGAAACACCGGGGTGTGGGGGATGTCCCCCACCTCTTCACGTCACCCCAGGTCTCACATCTCCGCCGTCGCTCCCTCTGGGAGGAGGAGGTGACGGCCGGCCTCTCCCGCTGGCGCGAGGCACCTCCACGGCTGTGGCTCCACCACGGTTCAGTTTGGTTCGTTTGCTGGAGTTTCTGTACTTCACACTAGTGTATCCTTTATTGCTGTGCCAGTCTATTTAATAATGCAATTTATTGTTGGGTTTTTTTCATATATATGCGTACGTGTGTTATGTGTGTGGGGGTGTAGATAAATCAATAGCTAGGCTGGAGTTTGTTTCTTTACAAGTTCTTTGTTTCTTTCTCTGGGCTCTCTGTCATTCTCAGCTCTGATGCCTGGGCTCGGAAGATGTTCCAGTGACCTGGATGAGCAGAGATGGACACTCATTAGCAACAGCCCTTGGAGCAGGAAAAAATTTACCCCACGTGTAGCACCCTCTGCACTGGAGGACCCATGAAGACCATGATGGGAGAGAGGTCTCCCCACATCACTGGCCATGGCCAGAGCAGCTCATCAATGGTTAATGGTTGGACCTGATGATCTTAGAGGTGTCTTCCAACCAATTCCATGATTCTATAACCCAGTCCTAGACTCTGCCACCTTGCAATTCAAATGGTGTTTGAGGTCAAGAGGGGCCCTGTGTACCTCCTGCAATGCAATTAACAGCACAATCAACATCATTTCCAGTGCTTTCCCTGGAAAACACTCGCACGCTCTCAAAAGAAAAGGAGCTTTGTCTGAAAGAGGGAGAAATCCCCTTCTCTGACCCCTCAAAGGGTGTTTTAACGTGAGCTGTGAGGGCCATGTCTTCCCTGGCATGTCTGGGATCAGGCTGACCCCCTGCCTCTCAGGGGGGAGAAGCATTTTGCTTGTCCTCTGCCCCATCAGAAAGCCAACATCCACGTTTTACGGGCCATGGGTGTGGATGCTTCTCTCCTCAGCCCCATTTCTTTGGGGTGGGTTGCTCAAAACCCCCACATCCATACTCATTTTCCTGCTGGTGCCTCAGCCTTGGCTCTTCATGCAGGGCTTTGCAACCACTTATGGTCAGGGAAGGTGCTGCTGCAGAAGAAGCAGCCCTCCTTAGATCCCCCCACAGCCTCACCAGTGAGCTGCAGAGCCCCTGCAAAGCCAGCACCCCAAAAACAAGCACAAAGTGTCCCAACCCCTCTCCTTGCTCCTTCATCCTCCTACTTGCAGGAGGTGGCTGGAGGTGCTTTCCCCCTAGGTGGTCACTTCCCCCCAGTAATCCCAGCAAGGATTCTGCAGCCCTAATGTCGTCATCCCCGGGGGGGACGTATTTCCTATGTGAATTAATCTCCTGTCGTGAAGAGATCCCCAGCCAATGCCTTCCTAGAACTTGCAGCAGCAGAGGGATGGTTTCACCACAGGGTTATTTGTCAGGGAAACTGAGGCAAGCAGCAGCAGGCACGTGCCAGAGAACCCATCAGGGTGCAACCTGGGGGCAGGGACTGAGAATTCCTCCAGGCTTCAGCTGAGAGATGTTGTCTGGAGGTGAAAACAAACCTCCAGCCTCCCCGGGGCACTGGGTGTGCTGGTACATACTGGGCAGCAGAGCCATTCCTGGCTGACCCAGTGACCCGTGGGCTCAGTACAGGGATGGCTCTGATCCGAACCTGAGCCATTCAGCTTGAACCCAGCCCAGGAGAAGAGGCAGCCAGCGGGAAATAGCACGGCCGCTTCGCTCCACACAGGCACTCTCGGCATGTGCACCAGCATTCCTGCTTTCTGTAACATTTACGCACATCCAAGAACATTAAGAATGATTTTGAAAAAATATTTCAAGAGTTGATTTTTTTTTTTTATCAAATCCCTTGCATCATTTTTTTACATAGATTTTTTTTTTTTTTCCTCTTTCCCTCCTAACGCCAGATGGATTAAATATAAAAATCAAACGGTTTTACAGGCTTTGGAAAGACAAAGCCTTTGGATTTCACAAGAGTGCATCCACTTTTAGAACGCTGGCTGCCCTTTCTGATACTATAAAGTGAAAATGTGACCAAGGAGTGTTGCATACACATGTGAAGACAGGTCAGCCCTGACCCAGCTCCGTTTGCACAAGCCTTTTCCCTACGGTTCAGCTCCCCACGCCGTGCTGGGATTTACTCAGAGGGGTTTTTTGGAGCAGGGTCTGCAGGGAAATGGGATTTTTCTCTCCCTACCTTCGTTCGTCCTGGTGATCAGCCTGAAGTTCTGTGCTTCTTGCTTGAATTCCTGTTTGCTGATCTTTTTGGTCTGTATCAGATGAAATATCCCTGCAGAGCGAAACAGAAGGTGTCAGGCTCTGCAACGCTCAATTGAAGGCTTAGAAGGATTTGTGTGAACACCTCTCTGTCCCCTCGTGAGATATAAAAGGGGCACGGGCTGCGCTGGATGCCCCATGGTCCTGGTTCAGTGTGGGACCTGCTGCTGAAGCCTAGTGGGAGTTTGGGAGTGAATCCAGGGCTGGCCAAAGACCAGGAGAAATCTCAGCTGAAAACAGTAACTGCTCATTAAATCAGAACATGGCAGGGACACCACCACGAAGCAGGTAAAAGCAAGAAGGTTTTGTTGCTCTGAAAAGCATCTTGCACTGGAAGAGGTCTGATCTCCTCCAGAGCCGTAAGAGAAATAAAGGTGAGACCAGCGGGGTCCCATGATCCCCATCCTCTCTGCTCATTTCATCTTCTCTGGCCACAGAGGACCCTCCATCCTCAGATGCTTTCCTTCCCTGGAAGCAGCCAGGGACCAAAGTTTTCCATCTCTCTGCCCCCAGCCCTGAAAATCCTCCAGGACAGGAAAAAAAAAACCAACCCCACAGATGACCTCAGCAGAGACTGATATTTCTGTCCGTGCCAGCATCGTCCCGTTAGCGGAGGTGCCTGACTCAGACATTTGACCCAAGAAAACCAGAACCTGCATTTAGCAACCGAAGCGACCTTTCTGTGGGATTAAGGGTTATAATATTCCCATTTGCCTGCGAAGCGTGACAAAGCGGGCAGGTATGCCTGGCATATCCTTCCCCACCTCTCCCCCAGGCTCCCCATGCAGATGTCAGAGGCTACGTGGTCCCCCTTATTTGGTTAAGAGACTTTTCCTGATTCCCAGCAGCAATTACACATAGAGTATGTAACGAATGGAACGGGCTAGCGATCCGTCTAAACGAGATGTTATGGAAAGTTAACACAGGAAGTCAAAGGCATCACGAGAAATATGTGGATATTTGCACTATTAATAAGTCCTTGAAGTGGATCAGGAAAAGAAGTCCTACCAGTAACAAAAGAAGATTCTGGATGGAGATAATAAAACTGTTAATGACGCAAGAAAAGCACAAGTGTTCAATAAATCCTTCTGGTCTATACTTAGAAAGGAGCAGGAGGGTGTGCTTCTAGCCCCCGTGGCTGATGAAGCACTTTCCAGTACATTAGTAACCACGAGGATATTTTAAACAAGAGCTACAAGAGATAAACATCTTTTAATCAACCGACCTAGATAATGTTCACCCAAGAGCCCTCGGAGAGCTGGCTGAGACCTTTGGTCCCCCTGACAGATGCCAGGAGGTGGGGAGCAGTGGAGGAATGCAGACAAGGAGAGCAGGAGGTGGTGCAGATAAGAATAGCCCACCACGTCCACCACCTGCTGAAGAGGCAATATGGGATGGAGCTGGAAAAGGGTGATGCCATTTCTCAGCGAGCAGACCCTGTCCGACAGACAGGATTGTTCTTTGCAAAGTTTAGGATGAGATGGAGGGAGGTGGTGGGGCTGTCAGGCACTTACCACCTTTCTTGGTGCTGTAAAAGGGACTGATGAGAAAGATGGGGACAGATTTTTTTATCAGGGCCTGGAGCGATACAACAAGGGGTGATGGTTTTAAGCTGAAAGGGGGGAGATTCAGATTAGATTTTAGGAAGAAATTCTTGGCTGTGAGGGCGGTGAGACACTGGCCCAGGTTACCCAGAGATGTGGTAGATGCCCCATCCATGGAAACATTGAAGGTCAGGTCGGATAGGGCTCTGAGCAACCTGATCTGGTTGAAGATGTCCCTGCCCATGGCAGGGGGCTTGGACTAGATGAGCTTTAAAGGTCCTTTCCAACCCAAACCCTTCTGTGACTCTATGCTTTAGACACTGCCTCAGGACCAGAAAACAAGCAGAGTCCAGTAGAGTACAAGGAATGAATTAAAGACCAGTCCCATCTCCCAGGGAGCAACTCATGTTTCCTAATTTTGGAGAGATAAGCTCTTCCACGGAGCCATTCTGCCCATCCTGAAATGATGGATGGGACATACCTTCACTGCTTCTCTCTGCTGACTGCATGTGGAACCAACATGACTCTAAACATGCTTCAGCAGGTGGACAGAGAGGGGAGCATGGGTGCACATGGGTGTACGAGACCCATCCCAGCAGGACCCAACCTTGACCCCTTTCTGGGCTCTGTGCTGTAAGAAAGACACAGAGAGTCCAGAGCAGAGCTGTGGGAAGGACCAAAGGACCAAAAATTTCTAACATCAAGGAAAGACTGAAAAAACTCAATCACTTAAACTACATAAGAGAGGACAGAGGCAGGAGGTGATGGGATCTTCAGAGAAAAGGAGTCTGCTCTTCACACCCGCAGTGGAGAGGACAAGAAGGCATGAGCCTGAGCTGCAGAGAGGCTGCACACTGGGAAAAGTCTTCCCTCAGGAAGGGGTTTGTGGCTCTGGAAGAGATTATATGGGTTGTCAAGGCCCTGTGGCAGGACATCTTGAAGCACATGCCAGAAGAGCACGAGGACAGCTAGTCTGGACCTTATAGGTCCCCTCCAGCTCAGGTGTGAGGGTACACCAGCATGATGAAACACTGGGGATCAATAAAGGTCCTACAGCTGCAGATTTTCAGGATAGAAAGGAATATTTTGGTCAACAGCCTGGCAGAGTAAATGTGGGAAAGAGGTCCATGGGGAACACCACACCTCCAAGTAGAGCCCAGGCCCCCAGTGAGACAGGGCGAAGGACAGGAGTCAACAACAGAGCCTCATCCTGCCTATTCCTTTGTTGTCCTCCCTCCCCATGATAATTCCTGCTCTAAAACATACCCACAAGTCACATCTGAAAACTTGTGAGGTGTTCAGACCCCTAAAAATGTGAGGAAGCCCCCACTGCAATTCATCTGGGAGCTGGTCGTGCACCACCAGCAAGCTGGTTAAAGCTTTTGGCTGGGTGTTGGCACCGGTTCCTCCTCCCAACTCCTGCCATGTGGAGGAAATTGTCCCAGCACAGAAATAGATGAGGCCACGTAGGTATCGTAAGTCCATACAAAGGCAGGTGGATGGGTTCCAGGCGTGACTTGCAGCCTCTTTTCTCCACACACACTGCTCTGTTGGTAGAGTGATGGACCATGGAGAGGTGGAATCCATATGTGACTGAGCTCATGCTCTTTCCCAATAGTAACACCTTGCTCTGCCAAGCAAAAGAGCTGTGTTGGCCTCGGGGACAAGGGCCTCCCCTGTCCTTGGCTGGCAGGGCTCAGGAGCTCCGTGCAGACGTGAAGCTTTTGGCCTCAGAAGGTGGCAAGGAGGTTTGGGTGGTGACTTCTGCCAAGGAGCAAGGAGAGGAAGTAGTGGGGCCCAGACAGTGCAGGCTCAGAGCTGTCCTCCAGCTACAAGGTGCCATTGTGAAGGAGGCTTTGCTGAGTCGGGGGGGAGGATGGAGAGGAGGGCACTGTGGAGGATGGAGGATGGCAGGGGGAGGATGGAAACATGGTGGCAACCAGGGCTCCATCTCTGGAGTTAATTTCTCCAGTTACTATCCACATGTGCCCAACCCTTGGTGGCTGGGAAGAGCCAGTCCCAGCAGGGCTGAGGTCTCCTTAGGATGAGAGGTAAGACAAGAACATACCTAAGGGACCAGAATATCTGCCTACACATGTCCAGAAGACATGGGCTGAGGGTCGCTGTAGGTAGGGTGTGACCAACATCAAGTGCTCAAGGCACAAGTTTTCACAAGGGGTAGAGCAAGTCCAACAGACACTCAGGGTTGGGGCACTGAAATGGTTCCCCAGGCCCATGAGAAACACAACACAAATATCTACTGGACCAAGTGTCTCTAGTAGAGATAGGCTCCTCTGGTCCATAAGAGTGCTGCAAAGGGGACAGAGCAAGGGATTGGTGTCATTTGATGGTGTATTTTCTGTTCTTTGACCTCTGGAGGACGCACCAACAGAATCACCCAAATCCACACATCCAAAAAATGGGCTGGGGGCAATTCACCCCCTCTGCATGCACCCTTGCCACAGTTCTGTAAGCTTTGCTCCCAGTGATGAGTGGACTGGGGGGGAAAGACAGAGCAAAAGCAAAAATATGGCATGACCAGAACAATTTTTTGTTTTGTTTTCCATGTGCACTTGGCATGGAAGTGGGGAGGTTTGGAGGAACGGCCCCATGGCCCTTGCTTGCTCTGCCCACATGCTGTGTCTCCAGATGATGTTGCAGCTCGTGGTAGGGTACACAGGGAACAAAAGTAGTTTCAACTCATGACACAAGGTCTGAAGCACTGCTAGAAAAGTCTGAAAAACTGAACAAAGCTTGGAAAGCACCAGGTTTCCACACACACCTCCTCGGTTGCTGGCTGGTTTTGTTACAGGACTCACCTTTAATCAGCTTCCAGTTATAGATTTCCACCTCCTCCGCGGGCTCCTTCTCGATGGCAATCGTCCTGAGGATCTCCTTGGAGGTCTCGGAGCTTGGTGGCACAAACATGTACACCAGGACACGGTTGGGGTTCTTGCCACACCGGGTAGTGACTATTTCATCTGTGGGTTTGACTCTGGTTTCTGGGCAAAAACAAGGACAAGAATGCATTGTATAGGGTAAGGAAGGAGCTTGGAGGAGCCATCTCAGCACCCAAGTTGAGGGAAAGGCATCTCAGGGGGTTTGATGCCATGAGGCACAGCTGTGTTGCTGAGCAGGACCTCAGCTCCCAGGGTCCAATCCCCAGTGCCAAGGTGGGCAGCAAAGGGAGATGATGATAAAGGATTTGTGGACCTTCTCATCCCCATACTTTCCATCCCCCTTCATTTTGGCAGCCTCTGTGCCAGCAGGGATGGGGAAGGGGGATTTTTTCCCACCTGGATTCCCCATACCTGCTGCAGGGACCATCATCACTGCAAAGCCCAGGCTGGATTCCCTGCTTACCATCTCGCCTCCGTTGCTGTCCCGGAGGAGCAACGTCAGCGAAGGGAAGGGATGAGCCCAGAGCACAGGAGCCAGCGGCTGGGCAGCACGCCCAGCTCAGCCCCATGGGTGGGCTCAGCCCCAGCTCAAGCCCCCTCCCCACATGGGCTACACCAGTGGGGAGACCCACATCAGGGACACCGGCAGGACCCTACGTGACTTTTTCAACATCCTTGGTAAAGGAGAGCTGCTAATTTTTAATTTGTTTTTATGTATCTGGAGTAATTAAGTATCCCCCACGGTTTTGGAAGGAGATTTATTGCCTTTGGTTGTGGTCCTTGGAAGGCAGAGGAGCCCAGCTCTGCTGAATTTAGCCTTGTTCTCCCCGTCGTTTTGGATGCTGAAGCTTTTTACGCTACTCGAAAGAAAGTTTGGCTATAAATAGACACGTGGGGTTTATTTTAGCAGGATGGTTATTTTAGGCCTGATTCTGCTCTCCCTTGTGCTTTCTGGGGTGGTCCTGAGCTACTCTTCTCAGAGAGGGGATGGAAATCCCAATTTAAAGGGATGCAAAGCAGGGTTTTTTCAGCAAGGGGAAGACAAGCGTGACAGGCTCAACGTGATGTGAAGGGGAAGACCACAGCCCACCACCCTCACCCCTGCCATCGCAGGGTCTGGGTGCAGGGAAACCTCTGTCCCAGACCATTAAACTCTGTCCCAGACCATTAAACTTCATCCACTCCAGGGCTGGTGGACTGAGGCAGCCCCACCTTCACCACAGGGAAGGAACCACACGTCCTCGCAGGTACAACAGGTATTCAACAACCTCAGAACTTCACTCTGGAGACACTTGATGGCCAACAGCACTGGGGAGGAAGAGCAAGGACCCAGGGCTTCCAACCACTAGCCCTGCCCCCAGCAGCCACAACAGTCTCCCCATCCAACCAGTGCATCACAGCAATTCCCCTTTGATTGGGATCCCTTTTGCAAATAGAAATCACTCAGCATTTCTCTTCAAGCTACTGGGTACAAAGGAGGAAGAGGAGGACAGTCATGGAAACTGCCTGGAAAAAAGAAGATGGGCAAAAACTCCATGTGGTGAAGTGAAGGACAAGCATGTAACTTGGCTGAGCAACGTGTATGTGTGTGTGATCCCTATCTGTGAGTACTGGAAAGCACGAAGAAAGTCATTTTGGCTGGGTCAGAGTGTTTAACTGGAAATAAATGAAGACTGAACAACAGACAAGAGATCCCAGCAGGGAAAGCTGCAGACTTTAAACCAGAAAGACCTGCTATAATGGGAATGCAAGACTGGAAGGGCTCTGCTCAGTCATCACATCCCATTCCCACCAGGCACCACATCATAAATCCTGCTCATAAACATATCAGAAACCTTATTAAAACAAGCTGAGCTTCTGCTCTTCACTCGCCTGGGGAGGCCATCCCAGAACCTCCCTGCTCAGAGGCTGGAAAACCTTGAATATCTCAGCTGAAATTATTTTGCAGCCTGTTTGTCCTCATTCTTAAACGTGGCAACGTCCCTTGCTTGTTTTCCCTGGTGAGACCCCACCATGAAACCACCTTGAAGATGCACATCAGAGGAGAGCACCCAGCAACTGCTGCATCTGCAGTCACTTTCAAAGACACTCAGGTATCTCCAGTCTCTCTAGGGCAGCAGTGGGTGGTCCATCACGTGAACATCTACTGCTAAATGATAGCACAAAGAGGTATAATCTAAAAAACATTCTCTGGTGGGAACAGGAGATCTCCTGCCCTGCCACATCTTTGCCAGGTCCGTGGTTTAAGGTAAACAGCTTTCCAAAGACCAAGAAGCAGCTGAGAGACACAAAACCTGTTGAACATGAAAAAAAAAAAAAGAGGTCCTCTCCACACTGTCCCTGCCCAGTTCTACCTGGCCCACCCCAATAGTTGTGTGCCTAACCTTCCCCTTCCAGGGATGAGGACCTCAACTCAAATTCAAACCAAACCATGAGTGCCACAGATAACCCCAACACCCATAAAGTGTCCTCCTAATTTTGGACCTACATTTCAGCTGCCACAATTTAACCCTGTGACTGGGTCCCAGCTGGAGGTGTGGGGAACAAACCGTGCCCTCTTCCCAGAAAGCATCTTCTACCTGTCTCAAGACTCATAGCATGTCCCTCCTTGGATGTCTTTCTCCAGACTACAACCACTCAACAGATGCAACCTTTTGGGACTGGTGCAGCTTCCTCACCTTGGGTCAGTCCTGCTGCCCTCCAAGACAAGCCAACCCTTACATCAGTGTTTGCCCTGCTGAACTCCCCTGGTGTGAATTCAAGTCACCAGTGATATGAACCCCTACACATCTGTCTGCCCAGGGCTTTAAACCAAGCCTAAAGGAAGGAACTGGAAGGTAGCTGCAGGAGCAGGTGAGATCCCACCTACCTGGACATACTTTACAGCATTTCCCATCTACTTTCTCTGGATAGTCACACGGATACTCCTTGGGACATGTGATCTTCTGGCAGTCCTGGACACCATCCCTGCAAGTGCAGAGGATGCAGGGCAGGAGGCCGTAGAGCCGGAAGACGGGGTGCCACACCTCCCCGTGGGAGTAGGTCTTCCCGTTGTAAACACAAGCTGGAGGAGAGAGAGAAAAGAGTCCCCAGTAGAACTAAAAACTCCTCTTTGTACACCCAAAGCTTGGTGAAACTCAACACATTTCACCACCTCGGAAATGGGTGGCCCTGCTGTCTTGAGGAGCATGGTCCTCTGGCAGCACGTCTGGCAGCAGCAGACACAGGGACATTGAAGCCATCCCACCCAGGAGGTGCCATGGGGCAGGGGGACCAGCTCCAGGAGATGGAGGCTGCTGGGGTCAGCCACCCCGGTGGGGGTGAGTGGTAAGTGTGGGCAAGACCTCACCTGCCTCCAAGCCTCTGCAAGCCCAGGGTCTCTCGGAGGCTGTCATAGGCATGAAGCACAGTGAAGAGTGCCACCTGCTGACTCCTCCATGAAAATTTTTGGAGGTCCCAAAATTTCCTCCGGGGCTTCGTTTCCAAGGGCTGGAAAGAGCACTTCTGGAGACACAGTGGTGGGAGAGGCCCAAGGAGGAGAAGGGACCTGTTTTTAACTCTTTGGCTCCGTGGGGTTGCCTCCTCATCTCACTTTCCTGCCCTCTCCTCCAGGAGGAAGACCGCAGCACTGGGACAGAGCCAGCACGTGGCGGGTAGGTGCAAGGAGGAACATCTTGTCCCCCTGCAGCACTGTCCTGGAAGGACCACATGGAGTCTTCCAGCTGAGCACCTCCCTTACCACATCCCAGATCTCCAAAACACCCCAAGGACCAATCTTCTTCCAGCCCTTTTTGGAAAGTGGTAGATTCATGCAGCCAAGAGGCTGTGGGCCACCAGGGCTGAGATAATCAGGTGACACTGGCTGTGGAGGAGTGGGAAGTGGGACTTTGTGGTGGAAACTTGCTGCTGAAACAGATTTTGTGGAGAATTCAAAGTCCTGGAGAAGTTACCTTAGGCTACATACAGACTGTCTGGCCCCTCCATCCCTTACCTTTCTCGTGCTTCTCTTTCAAGACGATCCTCACGGTGGTGCCACCTCCACCTTTGGGTTTGAAGCTCCTGGGAATGAACTCCAGGGAAGAACTGAGCCCAGTGGACGCGGTGGCTCCGGGTGGCTTCCTGCCCATCGCTTCCCCCAAGCACTGGTCTTGCGAGTGCCTCTGTGAGCAGTCAGGGAAAAGAAGGGGACTCAGATCCAGGCAGTTAGGTTGTCCTCACTTCAGAGCTTGCTGGAAAAAGCCATGCAGCGTCCTGCGTACCTTCCGTCTTCCCATGCTCAACCCAATGCCCTCAGAGGAGGATGTGAGGTCCAACATCACTAACACAGGCAGGGAAATGGGCTGGTCTTTTCCAGATGCCTGCTGGGAAACTGAGGACTGGCATCTGTGCAACCCAATCAGGATGAGAGAGGTAAGGATGGGTCAAGTCCTGCCCTCTCACCTGGCTGGCACCAGGAGGGTCTGTGTGGGGCTGCCAGCCAGCAGGACTGAAATCCCAGGAATATCCCAGGCTTCCAAGAGCAAACTGCTGGGACAAGACACGTAACACAACGAGTCCCCTTGTGTCTATTTTGGAGGTTTTATAGGTGGTGGAGGTGTGACACTGGTGTTTCACTCAGCAGTATGGAGAAGGGCAGAGCTAGGAGCTCTAAGTGACCTAATCCCACAGACATGGCATGGGCTGCCCAGCTCTGAAATGTCACCGTGAATCCACCCTTGGCAGCCAAGGAGTCACTTTTTCCTTGCTGGTGCTGCTGATACAAACAGCCTGGGGAAAGCACGTTGGTGGCCAGCTCCAGCGCTGGCTGCTCTGTGAGAGCTACAGCTGGGAGACAGGACACCTTTGAGCCCAGGGTGGAGAGGAGACACCAGCTCCTGAAGCAAAAGCCCTCAGAGATTTGGGCCATCTGACTCTACGGGTCACGTCTGGCTGTCGGTCACCTCTGAGTCAGCTCTGTCCATGTTCCTCAGATGTTTTAACCCACTGGCCAACCTCAACCAGGTTGGCCAACAAGGAGGAGAATTGCCAGAGATTTCTAGCTCCCACAGGTCTTTTTCTCTTCCAAAGACATCAGAGATGCTTCAGAGGGAGTGGACAAGAGTCTGTCCCTGGTGGCCTGAGGTCTCAGCCTATGCTGACAGCCCTCACCTAGAGTCAATGCCAAGACACGATTCATCTGCAAACCAAATCTCTGTGGTTCTGCTGGCCAAGGAAATGACTACCCTCCTAGATTTGCTGTGGGTCATTGCTTTGTAGAAGACTATGGCCAAGGGCAAATGGCTCTCTTTGAGCTCTTTAATGGGGCTGTGTTAGAAGCAGTAATCTGAGTTTTAAAATGCAAACATCACGTACAACACCTCTGTTTAACTGCAGGGGTTCCTCTTCCATGGACTTCTCATAAGAGCCATCTGCAAAGAAAAACATTGTCCAGTGAAATGCTGCGTGGTTGGATGAGGATTTGCCCTCTGGGGTCCAACTGACTAAAAGCAGCTCTCTTCAGGGTGCTGGCTGGCATCACCCAAAGCAAATGGGAGCCACATCCCCAAAACCCTTTTATCCCCACGGACTATGAGCAACAGCTCAGCTCCAAGACAGAAATGGCCTCGTAGCTTCTGAAGTCAGATGGCATGAAAACACCTCAGAGGTAGGGTATGAGGTGATGGGGATGATCTGGCATTAAAAAGAAATCCAAAGATGTTTCTCACGGAGTCAGTGATATACCCCAGCTGCACCAAAGAAAACCAGGAGAGAGGAACACAAACTGCAGAAGGGGGGAATTTGCATGAGGCACCTGGGGGAGGTCATATTGTGTCCATGGCCAGGAGACCACCATGGTCTTCCAACTTCATAAATATTTCTCATATTAAAGAGTCACTTTATGCTGTGACTTCCTTGTCAACAGAGTGTGAACCTGCTCGTTTGCTCTCAAGTCTGTCTCATCTGGGGACATGGAGCTAGAAGACCTCAGTCTCCCAGCTGTGAGTCAGGGGAAACAGCAGCAAATTCAAGAGTTTCTCCTCCATGGAGAGGTGCTGGAGTGAAACTCAGCCATGTTGTACCAGAGTGGAAGAGGGGCTTTCCCTGACTGTCCTGGAAACTTCCCTGGAGCAACAGAACCATCCATGATCTTTACATGATCCATACAACCATCTCCATCCTGGTGGGTGAGTGGTCTGGAGGACTTTGCCCACCATGCAGGTCACACCTCTTGCACAATGCACCAGTGGCAGCACAAAGAGCTCAGCTCTGGCCAGCGTGTGGGCTGCAGGGAGGCAGGACACAAGTAGGTGTGGCAGGGGAAGCATGAAAGAAAGAAACTGAGCCCTCATCTTTTGTTTCCTGGTGCAACCAAGACATAACAAGCGGCCTGGTTTACAGCACAGGCTTCCAAAATCCTGCTCAAGTGGCTCGAAATGGCTCCTGCCAGCTCGTGGTAACACCTATGTCTCCCAGCCCTTCCTCAAGAGCAGCCCCTGAGCCCCTCATTACCTTTGCAGATCTGGCAGCAGGAATCTGGCACGGTCAGGGGAGAGGAGCACAACAGCTCTGGGCAGGTCACCAAGCCACAGTAAATCTGGCCTTCCTAGGAGACAGGAGAAAAAAAATGCATTGTCAGCATTATCAAGGTACATCCAGGGGTGCATGCCCCCTGTGTTGGGGGGGACACTTCAAATGGAAGATCTAGCATAAAAGGTATAGTCCATCCTCAAATATCACCAGTCACATAGTGACTGATGGGAATCTGCCCCTGCTAGATTTTCCAGAACCTGTGGAAGGTACCATGATGGATGGTGTCCTCTCCTAGCATGGCTGCTCCACCGAGTGCTCACGAGTGGAGTGGTCTTACCCAAAAAGGGGGAGGCAGTGCCTTGCTCTCAGGCATCATTAGTGCTGCTGGATCTGAAATGGCCACCACAGCCCTGTGTACTTTGCATGAAACCCACCAATTCAAAGCAGCACGAGAACCTTTCCTCTGGCATCTCCCAGGACAAGGACCTGGAGAAAAGGTGGAAAGGGGAAGCATGAAGCTGAACCCAGACCCAGGTCCAAGCTGCAGCTCTGCTTTCCCTCCATGTTGGGTTATTTGGTAACACCAGAGCCAAGCACACACAGACAGTGGGTCGGTGTTCAGGTGTAGACCTTCCTCCACTGGCTTGGTGGTTAGCTTGTAAAACATCATTGCTGCAGTGATTGGAGCTGAAAACCACGGGCCAAGGCCAGTTGTGACATCCCAGTCCCACTTCAGTCAATGGTTCTGCACATGTTTGCTGCAGGGTTAAGTTCTTGCTGCTTTGCAGGAGGGTAAAAAATGACGGTCAGCAGCCCAGCAGCAGCCACACCTCAATGGCAAGGTCCTCTTCTCCATGGAGCAATTTTCTTTGGGGTATCTCCAAGCTCCAAATCAACTGAAACCAAGAGGTTAACCAAGGGTTTCCTTAGAAAACCAAACCACAGCAGCTTCTTCTGCCATCAGGAGGATGTGAAGAGGAGGAAGAAAGTTTGGTAAATGAGAGGAGCTGGTGGAGGTCGCTGCAAACCAAACTTTGCTCCCCACTTCAGGGACCTCCATGGGGTCCAGACCTGTGCTTGGCCACGCAGCCGCTTTTCTTTCTCCTTCTGACTGCAGCTCATGGCAAAGACCTGCCTCAAAAGAGCAAATGTCACAAAAAGCAGGATTTATCCCAGAGCTCTGGTGTCGGGGTGGTTTTCAAAGAGGTTTAAACCAGCTGTTCATGCAGCTGTTCTAGCAGCTGACAACATCAGACACAGCCTGGCCGCTGCAAGGCTCCACAGCCATCCTTTTATTTTCCCCTTCGTATCCAAGGCATTATCCTGCTGAATAAACAGAGCCTGAGCGAGAGCCAGTGCCTCTGAGGGGGACACAGGGGTCCACAGACTCATGGGGACGGTGGTGGATGGAGTGGGAAAGCAGGGCCAGGTGGGCATGTAGTCAGGTTCAAGAGCTCCTTGTTTGTCCCCAACCTGGTGGGCTGGCATCCAGTTGGGGTCCATCAGAGAGGAACCAGCCTCCAAACTGTATTTTCTACGTCTACGCTGTTCCTCTTGCCACTGAGCTCCAAGATGTGCACAAGCACCAAAGGCTCAGCCCAGCCATCCTGGTATCACAGATACTTTACTATCAAGCATCAACTGATGGTAACCACTGTGTGCGTGCTCTTGGAGTGGGAGAGGGAGGTGGTTTGGGCTCTCTCAGCCCTTTTTTTCTCTCCTGGCCAAGCTTAGCCAAATTCTTTGCTGCAAGCACAGCACAGACCAGTGGAGCCTGGTCCCATCCAAAGGCTCCGTACGATGAGCAGCGAAAGCCAAGTCTGCAACCCTCTTCTTTTTTATGGCAGAGGCTGTAGCTGCTGCAAGCAGTTCCCACAGCATCCAAGTCCAGTGTTGGCACTTTCTATCTCCCTTCCTCCTTTCCTCCCAAGGAGGAGGAGCTGCTCCATTTATCTCTCAACACTCAGCTCCTGGCATGCACGGCCCCGCACTCCACGCGCTTTCCCCATCACCTCTGGCCAGGCTGCCTCACGTCCCCCAAGTGAAGCGTCTGGACTCGGGTTTTGACGTGTTTTAGCAGGATCTCAGCTTGCAGAGCAGAGCCAAGCCCTGTTTCAGGAGGCTCATGGAGAAGGAACATCCCTCCAGTGCTGGCAGTGGGTGCTGGATGGGCACTCCATTACAGGGATGCACGCTGAGGACCACACAGCATCCTGGCCACCATCGCAGCCCTCAGGTAGGGCAACGAGGGCCATCAAGGAAGATGGGCATGCAATGGTCCTGCAAAGGTCATTGAAACTTGGTGCAAAAGGCAGATGCTTCCTGCAAATGCTTTTGTAGACAGCCTGGAAAGCACGTGTTCATCTCCGGGGCACAGCTCCACACATGATGGCCTGGAGGGCTGGTGGACACACTGCGGGAGTTTCCAGATGAAATCAGCTCCTGATGCAGCCCAGCCACCTGGGTGTTCAAGCACTTCTCAGCCCTGGGTTAAATCCACTTAAATCCAAGCAAGGGGGATGAAACCACCAGGCGCCTGCCCATTGCCATCCCTGACAGCCAGGCTCTGCTGCAGATGCCCCCATATCTCTGCTATCATCTCCTGGCTGCGTCATGGGCGAGCTCCAGCCATGCAGGGTAGGAGGTGGCTGCTGGAGGCACCGTGAGACCCAGGCAACCAGCAGTGGATGGGAACCACCAAATCATTTCTGGAGCTCAGCTCAGTCCTGCCAGCTTGACACCAAGCTCGACGTACCAAGAACTTCTGAAGCCCAAGAGCTGGCGCCCGTGTTGCCTTGCACACATGCTAAGATCCCCTAGGTCCTCTGGCTACAAATCCCATCTGCTTTGCAGCAAGCACGTATGGGGAAAGGCTCCTGGTTGTCCTCTCTGCTGGCCATCCCCCTGCTCACCCCAAGGAACCCCAGTGGGGTCCACCTAGAACTGGTCTGTGGGATCTCCAGTGAATAACCCACCCTTGGAGCAGCTTGTTTGTGCTGTTCCCACCAGGGAGGAGATGCAGGTGAGTGCTTTGGGCTCTGGCCTCATGGCCCAGCAGACATTTGTAGCATGCTTGGCTTGAGGTCAAGGCCAGATAACACACCCAGGCAGAGGAGGAAGCACCCAGCTCTGCAGTTGCTGGGAAGGGAGGACCCAGCACCCTTTCAGAGGGAGCTCAGAGGAAGATCAGTCTCCTGCACTGATAACCTGATGATAAACCATCCCACCATGGGCTGGTACCACCCGATGGTCCTCACGAGATTTTTGACCTGGTGGGACACTGTTGGGGTGCAGGAGCAAGCCCCAAGTCCTCCCCACCTCCCGTGGGCTTGCGGGTAGCTTACGGAGCAGCTGCACTGCACACACTGGTTCGGCTGGCGGCTGGGAAAGAGCTCACTGGTGGTGAACATCTCGCCTTGCTGGTACGTCGTCCCGTTGTACTGGCAGGATCTGACGGGTGCCCGGAGGCCAGAAGGGGAATGTGGCTCTGGAAAAGAAGATTAGAAAGCAACAGGTTAAGAGCCAGCCCTTACCTGGCCACGACGTAGCACTGGTACTCAGTAGATTCCCCACCAGCCCAACCCAAGGGACACAGAGATGTTTACACACCACAGTTATCATGAAGAAGTGGCCAGGGCATTGCATGGCCTGTGGGGATTTACGTGCCCAAAAGCTTTTGGAGGGGGCTGCCCTGAGCACTCTTTGTTCAGGACAAAGGTAAAACTGGAAGTCTGACCTCCCTGAACTGTGAACTGACATTTTGTCCCTACGAGGTTTCTTAGGATGGGGGGCAGTTGGAGAAAGTGGTCTGGTAGAGAGCTCTTTTCCATCAAAATGATATTTTAGGGGGTAAAAAAGCAACGCAATCAGCCTGAGCTTCCATTGCTGCCAAGACCCCATGAGCAGGGCCAGACCCAGCATCACTGCGCTGCTCCAAGCATGAGCATTCAAGTGCCTGCAGCTGAGGTATGCCCCACAGGACCACAGCCACCTTGTCACCCCCTCCCCACGTGACATCCACCTACCGAGACACCGCGGGCAGCATTGCTGGGGGTCCGTGACCGGGCTGGCACACTGCAGAGCCGGGCACTGGATCCGGTAACACCTGATGTTGGTGTTCTGGGGAAGAGAGAGAAAGATGGTTCAGTCAGCTACATGTTCACCCCCACACGAGGAGAAAGATGTTGGATGATGGCCACGTTGTCATAACAGATGGTGCTGGTGTATCTCACCCAGCCAAGGATGTCTCCATCTCTGGCTCAAACCCATGGTCTCATCTCTCATCATCAAAGACCACCCATGGTCCTGCAGGAGCCCTGAGCCACCTCCACCCATAGCCCACCACTGCTACTGAGACAGCTCCCTCACAAGGTCAACCCAACAACCCCAGGGGGGATGGAGGGCTTTTTCAAAAGGAAGGAGATTAATCCAACGTCCCTATGGGACTGGAAAGGGGTTTTCTGGTCAAATTAGACACCAGAATCATCTGCTTAAAAGCTGCCAAAGTGATGCCCCGACACAGCAGCATCCCCACCACCTCCCACGGCTCCTCATGGGGGACGTGCCTCGGAGCAGCTGCAGCGGATGCAGTACATCAGCCCCTGTGGCTCCAGGTAGGGGTGCCAGCTTTCACCCGGGCTGTACTTCTTGCCGTTGAAGTCACAGAACATATCCGGCCCTGAAAAGCAACCAGGAGAAGCTACGTGAGAGAAAGGGATGGTCCTATGGAGACATCTCCTCCCTCTGCAACCAGCAGAGCAAGGACAGCTCAGTGCCCTCATGCTGTCCCCCTGTGAGCAGCTGATGGCCACAGCCCATCCACCAAACCCCAGGCTGAATGCATTCCCCAAAAGCCATTTTTTTTGGTCACAATTTGGCTGAATTTTCCCCAGAAGGGCTGGGAGTGGTGGCAGGGACAGGAGAGCTTGAGTTCAGGAGACATTTTCACTGTTATCCAAAAAAAGAAGAAAAAAAAAATACATTTTGGGGTTAGAAACACATTCTGAAGGAAAACCTTTTGCTGCCCCTAAAAGCTTCAGCTCATTCTCTCAAGGACCCCTGGACAAGCACTATCAGCACATGGGCAGCTGAGCATCAGCCCTAAGTAGCAGGACCGTGCTGGCTTGCTCCATCCCACCAGACTCAGCCCCTTGGCTTTACTGGGTTCGACACAGAACTGCTCTGGCTGGAGCAGGTTGAGGTCTCCATTTATGGGGCTGTCCATGGGGGCAGCAAGTCCACCTCATCCACTTTTTGCCCCCAAAAGCACAAAACCATGTATTTTTCTATTCCTCCCTGATCCTATCAACTTGAGAAGAGCCAGTTTCCAGTCGTGCTCCTGAACTGGAGGTATCTGTCCCTGAAATGATCCAGCCCTGCCTACACTGGTGTGGATTTAACCTTGCCGTGGCACAGGGAGAGGGATGGGATGGTGCCCAGCACAACGAGTGAATGAGAGCCCTTTTGGAAATCTCCACTCTCCCTGGATAGCAACCCCCTCCATCTCCAAGCCCTTGTTTGGAGGGCAGGACAAAGTCAGCCTGCAGCAGGACCTGTGGGACAAACCATGGCCATAATCACCACAAAGAACCACAGGGCTTTGGCCAGAAAGCCCAATTCAGTCATCCTTAACACTGACATCAAAAAGCATTGCCTGGTCCTGCAGGACTGAGCTCTGACCCCAGCTGGACCTGCAGGAACCTGGACCCTGTAACTCCCACCGCAGCCTGGTGGCTGCTCCCACTCTCCGGTGGGGTGTCCCCAAGTCCTGACCAGCCGCAGGGACGTGCCAGGACTTAAGCTCTCTCATGAATAAGCACACACCTGCCCACGTGTGTTGTTAGTGGTTTCAGTGCTTACAGCCCCACGAAAAACTGAAGGTGATTTAAAAGGTTATGTCATCGAGGGGGTTTGAGGTAGTTTGGGTCATTACATTGCTCAAAGGCAGTGGAGACATTGACGTTCCCTGAAGCATTTATGGGTCTGTTAAAAGCTTGCAGCTCCCTGGGGGCAGGAGGAGTGGGCTGTTTTCCAAGCCATGGTGCCCAGCTCCTGCCACTCACCACATGAAGTCGGGCAAGCTAACGGGTGCTGACCCCACTACACTGCTGGGAGAACCCCTCAGTGAATAGCAGAGGGTCCCCAAACTGAGCTCAGTGGTGTTCACCACCCCAATGATGCTAAAAGCCATCCCATGCCCTGCTCTGTCACCTGGGGCAAAGCAGTGGTTTAGACAACCCAGAAGGTGTTGTCCCACCTTGCCAAAGCTGGAGATGCCACCTGCTTAATGTGTTTCTCCCACCAACCAGGCAAAACTCATATGAATACGCCATGGGGGGCTGCCATCCCTCCTCCAGCTTCTGACCATCCTCAGGATGAACCCAAGTGATGTTCTACCACAACTGGTCCCTGTGGCCATCAGGAAGGGCAGCCCTACAGGTCTATGATGATCCTTATGGGTCCTTTCCAACTCAAGCATGACACAAGCTTACAGCAAACCATGCAGGAACGGTGGCTGGGAACTGCAGAAACCCAGGAAAAAGAAAAAGGGGAAAAAAAAAATAAATAAAATCATCATTTTGCAAAAGGGTGAGAAAATGACTTCATTTTTCCCCTGCTTACAGCATCTTCATGAATTACGCCGCGGGTGAAGAAATCGAGTTGCCTTCGTGTGACGCGGCCCCGCTCAGCTTGCAGGCTCCCATGCCAGTTGGCTGCTTCATTCAAACATTTAATCACTTGCCTTTCACAAGTGGAACCCTGGTTTGGGTCCAGCCCTCGAAAGCAGCCTGATTCATGTCTGCAAAGGGCCGACTGGCAGCGCTGGGCAGCAGCAGACACTTGTCCACATCTCAGTAGCACTATGCCGTGCGTTTGGCAAGAGTTTGGTTAAAAGCAAGCTGGGGATGGATGGAAGGAGGAGGCATAAAAGCTGGAAGCTCTGGATCATTTTTTTTTCCCATGCCAGGCTAATAATTTCATTTTCGGAGGTCAAACCTTGGATATCATCCCAATTCACTGGGAGTGAAAAGCCATTTGTGGTGGTAAATTGCTCCCGTGCCGTTCAGCCTCCTTATTTACTGCGCCTTCGGCAACAGCACGCTCACAAAAGTCACGTTGTTTTACTTCTCATTTTCCAGAGAGGGCTCTTGAGCTGCGCAGCATTTTCAAGGCTGCAGGACCAAAAATCCAGATGAAGCCATCACCTTGTTTTCCCCTCCTGAGGACCACGTGATCCCTGGGTGGATCACCCCAGCAGTCCAGCCTGATCCACGCCACCTTGGAGACACAACCAGAGCCTGTTGATTGCAAGCCAGAAGTTCTACGCTTGGAGATGGTCCTATGGGACCTGGAAGCAGGAGCAGAGGTGGAAAGGGGCAAACACCACCCGCTGCAAACACCTCTAACAAGTCCCATCTAACCAGTTTCTTCTCAAATACAAGAAGCCCCCAAGACCCTGCTCTTCAGAGTACCATTAGGAGTTGTATGAACCAGAAAAAACAACTGAACGCCGTGGAAATGATTCCTCTGCCACCCAGCAGCAAGTCCTGTGGCCTCAAGCCCAGAGGAAGGGTGGAAGACACTGCAGAGAGCAACTGCTCCACGCAGGAGCTGCTTTGCCTTGCCCACCCCGAAGGGCTCTGCTGGAGACACCATGGAAGAGGAAGGTTTCTCCCTGCCCAACAGCCATTTTCTGCCATGGCTCCAGTGTTTTCTTGGTGAGGACCACCTAGTTACATCCAAACCATTGAATAACCCCAGGCCAGGGTCTAGGACCAGTGACCTGGCCCAGCTCATGTCCATGCCCACCTGCTGGAACCACCCTGGCCCAGCTTTCCCCAAGCATTTGGCAAAGACCAAGTTGGCACTGGCCAACGCCATGCTGGGGAGTGAACCCATGGCAGGAGCCTAGACACTCCCAGTCAATGCTGAAGGATGTGCCCCAGCCCTGGTTTACTTCGATTAGCATTAATTGTCATTCATTATCATTAATTGAATCCTGGACATCAAGGAGGGTAATATGAGATGGAAAGCATGAGGGAAAGGACAAGACAAGAGCAGGCTTTTTACCAAGAAAAGGGTGGTCTCTGGCCATGGCAGGGACAAGAAGAAGCAATCAGCTTGGGGCAAAGCCTGGAAGATTTAGGACAGGTATTGTGGGAAGCTTTCCAGCTACCAGGAGATTTAAACCCCAGAAGAGGCCATCGTGGAGGCTCTGAGACACTCTATGAACCCCCTGGAGCAGCATCTTCATGAGATGGTCTAGACACACCAAGCCAGGGTGACAAACCCATCCTGTGCTGCATTCAGTGACTGCCAACATTTCTCTCTCACCATGACAATGGCCCCGAACCCTCTTTGGGATGTATCTCAGCAGCTTCATACACCAGCCACTAGCAAGATGCCATCTTGCATCTTCATGCCCTGCTCTAGACCCAGTGAGAGATCATGAACCAAGAAGAGATGGGTGAGACCCCACAGACTCCTTGTTGAACCATCAAACTGGCCCATGTTGGTCAGACCACCCCCAGACATCTCCTGGCTTCAGATGCAGACGAGTCCCCTCCGGCCAGCATGTCCATGAGACCTGTCCCTTGAAGCTCTCCCACCCACTGACACAGCCTGTTTGAGCCAGTTCCTTGCACCCCTCCACATTTACAGTGGACAAGGACATCCCCATGGGTTTCCCAGTGTGGTGTGACTCATCCCATTTCCTGGACATTTTGACCATGGCTGAACCATGGTCAGATGTTCTCCTGCACAGATCCCGAGCCTGTCAGCAGGAACACAGCGAGCTATTAAACCTGCAAGCAGGTCACTGGAATACCATGTTCTGCTGCCAAATCCTCCTTTGGCTCAGGCCAAAGCATCTCCCTCTGGATACAGCAACTGATGCTCAACAAAGTCAAGCCACATACACACGTTCATGTGCAAGACCTGGTCCCTGCATCTCCACTCCTACGTCAGGGTTTCCCACACCTGAGCAGAAGATCCTGAATGGCCGTGGTTGGGTTTTAAGCTGCTTTTACATCACGGCTCCACCAGCCCAGGGAACATCTCCCCTCTGCACACCCATTACCCACCCGGGTCTCTGCATGCGCGGGATCACCGTACATCAATCTTGATTCAAGCTGGAACACCTCTATGCTCCAGGACACCAAGGAGTCACCAGAACTGAGTCCCTGCTGCAGGTAAAGCCATGACTCATGGCTAGTGAGGGGCACCTGTGACACCCCAAAGCACTGAAAAACCCGTGCCTCAGTTTCCCTAGCAAAGACTTTCACTCCAGGTACCAAACCGGTTCCAAACAAGGACGCTGCCGAAACATCCTGCAGGTCTCACCCCACTTCTCCCCTATTTCATTCCATGCTGCAGGGGGGGTTCCTCCATCTCTGCATCCCCAGATGGTCCCCCTGCAGCTCTCCCCCGAGCAGGGCACACCAGAGCCCCCAGCCTCGACAGCTTTTCTGGAGGTCACGCACCTGCCAGCCAGCGCCGGGTGTGCGGGGGTGTGTTTATGCAAACCAGTTTGCGAGTTTTAAGAGCAGCCATAAATAAAGTGTAAAAAGCACTGTCTGGTACACAAAGTCCAGGCGCTCCTATGACAGCCCTGTATTTATGAAGGGCTTAAAATGCAACTTAGCTGTGAAGGGACTGGTTAAAACACACCTTGGCATGCGGCACCCTAATGACTCCGCTCACGTCCACATCGCTTCCCACGCGCTCGCCTTGCTCAGTCCTGGGCTGGGAATGTCTTCTTCAGGATTTTGGGAGCCTGGAAAACTCTGCAGCTCTGCAAACACAGCCTCACAAAGCATCACTGAGCTCCCCAGGGTGCAGGAATTGAGCGAAGTCCGGCACCCAGAGCATCCCCAGGGTGCAGGAATTGAGCGAAGTCCGGCACCCAGAGCATCCCCATGGGCTCTACGAGCAGCAGACGGGGCCCTGTGTCCCTCCACTCCTTCCCAAGGAGATGCTCAGCTGTCTAAACCAGGGAGAACAGCCCTCACCTCTCCCTTACCGTGGTCACTGGTAGGATTTGCTTTTCACCCCAGTCCTTCCCATCTCAGACTGCTCAGTCCCTCACCAGGCTGCATCCAAACGTGTCGGACAGGCAGATCCCACGAACACCTTTTTCTCCAGGACTCACATTACAAAGAAACAGGCAGCTTCCAAGCTCCTGGGGAAAACCACTGCCCCACGCTGGCGTTTAAATGCCTCCAGCCAAAACATCGTTGCGTTCAGCTATTGCCACTGAATTACTCATCCCGGCCGGGCTGCAGCGCATTCGGCCCAGTAACCTGTGCCTCTGATATTTTTATTTTTTTCAGCTGAGAGTGTAAATCCCCTAAAATAGCCTGTTTCTGTGGGCAAATTCTTCTTTTCTGACTTGCCTTCAAGCCCAAGCCTTTCTGCTCCTCACCTATTTTTAGCCACGACACTGTAGGTCTCTTGGCTGATGAGCCGGCTCGTAACTAATTCCCAGTTTCATTCTCCCTGAGCGCTCAGCCCTGAGAAAAAATGTGGACAGTGGTGAAAAGTCCACGATCTGATGAAGACCTTGTCACCAAGACCCCCCCTGCCTTTCACCAAGGGGCATCTGGAGCCCCAGCCAAGCCCCCACACTGTGGGATGTGCCCAGCAGCAGAGCCAAAGCGATGCAGAACTGGGGGGTGACCCTGGACCTCCCTGCTCCAATCTTATCCCTGTCCCACAGTCCTCAGCCCTTTATCACCACTACAAACCTCACAAACAGATCCCAGTGTTTCCTCCCAAAGCAGCCAAACCCCTACTGCCCCCATTCGTCCTGGTTTATGCCCAATTTAGGGGCTCTGCTACCAAAGAGCAAACACCTCACCTAGCATCTGTTTCACCTCCTGGAGATGTCTCCACCCTGCTCCTAACCTGGGTACCGTGGTTAACACAGCCCTGGGAGTCAGACCCACATCCCTCACACAACAAACAGATGCTGCAGCGGCTTTCGGTGAGCCCAGGGAAGGGAAAGGAGCCAAACTCACCCGGATTTTGCTCTTCGAGGCTTTGCACAGCCCCATCCAGCCGCCTGCTTTCCCCCCCCAGCACACCCCACTGCTGGGATAAGCAATCCAACACTCACATTTTGGGTCGGCGCTGCAGGAGGACGATTATTTGCCGAGTGCTCACACACTGCTGGCAGCAGGCGAGCCATAAATCACCCTAATGCAGCCACCGACGGACTGCTGGGACTTCGGGAGGTTAAAGGGGGGAATAAATGCAGGGAGACAATGGGTTTGTTGGGTGCTCAGGTGGCTTTGTGATGTTCTAGAGGTGCCCAGAACCCGCTGGTGGGGTCCCAGTGCCTTGCCCTAGCCAAACACACCTCCTAGTCCCAGTTAACACCTCCAGAACCCTCCAAGCTGCTAAACAGCCCTGGCCAAGTCCTTCAAGCCCTTTTGGAGAAGCAAGTGCTGATCCACCCTTCCCTTCCACATCCCAAATCTTCTCTGTCCCAGTCAACCAGCTGGGAGCAGGAGCAAGGAGAGAAGAAGGGATGGACGTGGACAAGGGATGGATGTGGAAATGGACAGGGGATGGACATGGAGACAGACAAGGGATGATCATGGAGTTGGACAGGGGATGGACACAGAGAGGGACATGGATGGACATATGGAGATGGACAAGGGATGGACATGGAGACAGACAAGGGATGATCATGGAGCTGGACAGGGGATGGACACAGAGAGGGACAAGGGATGGACATGGAGACAGACAGGGGATGGACATGGAGATGGACAAGGGATGGACATGGAAATGGACAAGGGATGGACATGGAGACAGACAGGGGATGGACATGGATGGACATGGAGGTGGACAAGGGATGGACATGGAGACAGACAGGGGATGGACGTGGATGGACATGGACAAGGGATGGATATAGAGAAAAGCCCCCAGCACTGGTTTTGGGGGGGGTGATATCCCCAAATTGCCCACACTCTCATCCACACTCAGAAGGGAGATGCACCCGTGCAGGGTGGGATCTGTGCAGGGGACGAGCTGTAATTCATCACCCCCCTGCCCTATGTGATTTCTAGGACACGGGAGGGGGTCCCAAACCTTCAGTACATGAAACCCCCCCAGCCCCCTGACCAGCATGCAGCAGTGTGTTCAGTGCTGTGCATCCCCACAAAGCAGCCAGGGACAGCACCTGGCACAGGGGGACACAGCCATGTCCCCAACAGCGCAGGATGGGGGACCTGGCTTGCTGCATGACCTGGGACACCCTGGCCCTGGAGGACTGGCACCTGCCATGGTGACAAACCTCCCTGTGTCCCTGACCATGCCTGCAAAGCGCCCCCCTGCATCTCCCTTAGGGATCTCAGCGATGGGGAAACTGAGGCACGGGAGGACCCAGCGCAGCCAGGAGGGGAACGAGGCGGGGGTGGGGGGGCGACTTACGAGCCCGGGCTCGGCTCTCGGAGGCGAAGAGGAGCAGCAGACACCGGAGGAGGAAGGCGAGGGGACCCGCCCCGGGAAGCATCGCAGCTCGGCGATCGGTGCCCGGGGGCTCCGGTCCCGGTGCCGAGGGGTGTCACTGCCCGATGTCCCGGTGCTGGTCCCGGTGCGGTGCCCGGTGGTGCAGCAGTCTCAGTCCCGGGGTCGGATGCCTCGGGGTCGGTGTCGGTACCCGGGGATGCCGGTGCCGGGGTGTCGGTACCCGGGGATGCCGGTGCCGGGGGTGTCGGTACCCGGGGATGCCGGTGCCGGGGTGTCGGTACCCGGTGATGCCGGTGCCGGGGGTGTCGGTACCCGAGGATGCCGGTACCGGGGTGTCGGTGCCCGGGGATGCCGGTGCCGGGGGTGTCGGTACCAGGTGATGCCGGTACCGGGGTGTCGGTGCCCGGGGATGCCGGTGCCGGGGGTGTCGGTACCCGAGGATGCCGGTGCCGGGGGTGTCGGTACCCGGGGATGCCGGTGCCGGGGGTGTCGGTGCCCGGGGGTGTCGCGGTGCTCGTCTCTCTCCGATCAAAGGCGCCTCCTTTAGGGAAAGCCGAGGAGTTTGTTTGTTGGTATTAAAAGGCGGGGATGGGGCGGAGGGGGGGGGGGACGGGGACCCGCAGGGTGGTGGGTTGTTTTGGGGTTTTTTTAATTATTATTATTATTTTCCCACTTTTTTTGGGTGTTTTAGGAAATTCCTCGGCGGCAGGAGGGCGGAGGGAAGGCGGGCGGGGAGGGGGTGCGGGAGCCGTAGGTTTAACCCCTGCCTCCCTGGCCGGGGCTCTGCGGGGTGGGGGTGGGGGGGCTGAAGGAGGGCTGGACCCCGTCCTGGGGTGCTACAAGCCGAGAGGTGACAATAACGGGATATGTCACCACCACCCCCAAAGCCTGGCTGCACCCCCTCTCCCTGTTAAACCCCACCTGGCTCTGAGATGCTTGAGCCCCCCCTTCCCAGGGCTCTGCTCCATCACCGAGGTCCCCCAGTGCCCTGACTCCTTTCCCAGTAAATCCCAGTTCCCTTCTCAGTGCCATGGACAGGCTCCTTCCTTCTTGGGACAGTGGGGTGCAGCTATCCCCCCTGTACCCACAGCACAAAGGGGCAGAGGTTTCAGGGAGACAAAGCAGTCGAGCTCACTCTCCCCACCAGCTGCTTTACATTCCTCCAGCCATCTTACACAACCAGAAACCCCCCCTGGCCCCCCCAGCCATGATCCCAAATCCTCCTCCTGCCACCCCAGCAGAGCAGAGAGCACTGCTCACACCTCAGCTGCCCTTGGTCTTCACAGCATGGAGCTGCTGGGCGTGAAACACCATGGGCTGGAAAGTCACCGGTCACGCAGTCATCCCTGGAGAAGCCACTTTGCCTCCAGAAACGTTGCTCTTCTTCCTACTGCTCCTCAAATTCTGCATGAAATGGTCCAGCTCCATCCGCCCTGCCTGTTTTGGGGTCAGCTTTCTGCTCTCCAGGATCCTCGTGGAGAAGCTGAGCAGCACTGGATCCTCCTTGAGCAGCCGTGGCCACTCAGCAGCACTCCTTCCCATGGCCAAAACAACCTCTGGCCACCAGTCCATCAGTTCCTGCAACTTCTTAGACCCCCAAGGCTGGATTTTGTGTGGGTTTTTACCCATTTCTCCTGCCCCACTGTCACAATTCATACTTCAGGGGTGCTTAGAGCACAACACTTTGTTAGCACAAGAAATACAGATTTCAATCCAGTGCTGAACACCTTCACATCAGGCTCGGATGGAGGTCCCAGACCTTGCAAGAACCCTTTGCAAATGGCTTCATCTCTACACCATGAGGTTTCTCTCTTCCCCTTATCTTCTTCTGCCTCCCCCCACAACTGTTCAGGGGGAGACTGTCATCACTCATGATCCCTTTGACACCAGGTGACTGGAGATCTCCTCCATCAGCCAAGTTATTATTTATTTTCCTCCATTAATTCAAGCTCAGGATCATGCTTTCCAGGCTGTGAGATCTTTGTGCCCGTGGTACCAAGCCACCAGCCTGCCGACAGCTCCCAGATGTCCCCAGACCCCTCATCCTGGTCACACCAGCCACGCTGCTCCCCATTTGGCTTGGAGAGGAAAGCAGTCAAGGAGAATTTCTGCATCCAAAACTCTTCTTTCCATCCATCTCTTCTTTCCATCTGTCTCTAGCCCTGCCCCAGGAGCCAAACACATCTCCCAGTACCAAACTGTAGGTGCCTGTTCCTGGAGTTCAATATGAGAGAGGGAAATCTCCTTTGCAATAAGAAACCTGTTTTAACACCACTTTAAATCACCAGCTTTGTTATTTTCTCTTGAAGCTGCTGAGCATAAGAATTCAAGATGCATTTCTGCACCTGCACGGGCTGGATGCATCTTCCAAGGAAAAGGTGGCAATCACCAAACCACAGCTGGCAAATGCAGAGAGTCCTCACCCCACCTTGCCTTTCCCCATAGGGGAATATCTGTAATCCTCAAAGAGCACAGCCCTGTGCGCAGAGCAGGAGACAGACCCGGGTCATCTGTGGGAATTGTCACAAGTCTAAGTGTTTATAAGCTCTAAAAATAATTTTACCACTCAGTGCCCCCCCCCCCACCCCTGTGAATTTCAAGCATGATTCTGCAGAAGGACCAAGTCACTACAGGGGAATGTCAGAGCCCAGGGCTGCTCTGCACATCCTCTGGCACTCACTGTCCATAGAAAGCACAAGCAGTGCCATTGCTGTTGCATTTTGGGGCTAACCAGAGCAATCCTGACATGACCACACACCTTCAAGACAAACTACAAAGCTGGTTTTTACAGAAGGCAGCAACATAACTTGTGGATTATAGCATCTGATGTGTCACAGAATCACAGAACAGCCTTGGTTGGAAAAGCCCTCTGAGCTCCCCCAGTCCAACCATTCCCCCAGCACTGCCCAGTGCCCACTGCCCCATGTCCCTCAGCACCACATCTCCACGGCTTTGCAATCCCTGCAGGGATGGGGACTGCCCCCTGCCCTGGGCAGCCTGGGCCAGTGCTGGACAGCCCTGTGGGGGAAGGAATTGTTCCCAGTGCCCAATCTAACCCTCCCCTGGTGACTAATAATAGTCCAACACTGCCCACTTTTTCCCCTGAGCGATGGGTCACCACCCCTGCAGCCTCCGTGCAGGTCTGGGAGGGGATGTCCCATCCTGTGGTCAGGGGACTCGCATTATTTTCCCCATCTTTCTGTCCCTGCTGTGTGCTGACAGCTCCGTGTCTCCGTGCAGTGCAGATTCACACCAGCCAGGTTCAATTCACCTGATGGTTCCAGCTTCTCACCATCTAATACAGCTTCCCTTGTTTCACTGCTCCACTCATTTCCAGCTCCCTGAAAATTTTGCTAGCAATGCCCTTCTATTTTCTTCTCGTGCCTCGAAAAAGATATTAAAGGGGTTTGGGTAAACAGCAGGCTCCTTCCAGCTCCCACCAGGAACAGCCGGTACCTCCTCTCCCAGCTCTTCCCTTGCACATGGAGGACTTGAAAAGCCCATTTGTAGCACAGGTCTGTGGGCAAGTTATGAAAGTGCTTAGAAAAATGGGGACGCGAAGCTCAAGTCAATGAAGTTATTTTACGTCCCTGCTGCAACAGCAACAGCTGAACTGAGCACTGTAGATCCTGGCCTCACATCAGGGCTAAAACTTATGGGAAAGTTCAGCCATGTTCTAAGCACAGACCCAGGAAATAAAGGCCAGTCTTGTCAAGAGCAAGGTGCTGTGTTACATCTCTGTTGGGTCTCATAAAGAAATACATTCACCCTTTGGCAAAACCGAGGCTCTTTATCTTCATCTGCGAAGGAATCGGGCTGACAGTTCGATACTGCCAACATCAATCCATCTGCGATCATGAATCAGGCTCCAAAAACCATGGGATTGGCTTGCAAATAATCACACTTGGGTCCTTTTTATTTGCCTTCTGGTTCCTGAGCCTTTAGGTCGAACTCGCTTCATGTTTTCTGGGCAACTGAGAAGAGGAGACGATTCCTTTTTTTTTTTTTTTAATTTTTTTTTTTTTTTTCCAAATGAAAACTGAGATTCTCCTACAAACTACTGAATAAACAGCGTGGGCTCCAATAACATCCCCCGCCACGCAAGCCTCGTGGCAGGATCGTGAGCTGGCCAGACTGCAGGCTGGAGGAGCTGGCTGCACACCCTACCTTTCCCTGGAAGTTTGTAGCCCAGCAGCATCCCAGATGTCTGCAGGCCAGGACGGAGCTGGGAACGTGCAGGATGAGGAACCAGACTTGCAGGAGCAAGTCCTACCCCGGGGAACAGAGGAGCTGCTGCCTCACTTGACATCAGGCTGCAAAAACACGTAGCCTGGAGTGGTTTCTTCTCAGGTGTGAAGGCTGCCTGTCCTGGGGAAAGCAGGAGTAAATCCTGGTTATCCATCACCCCACAGTGAAAACCACAGTCCCCGTTGAAGCTCTGCAGCCAGCCCACCCCACCGACCCTCAGCCAGCAGCACAACCCACACTAGCACCAACCTCCTTTCATCAAGCAGGGAAAAATCACCTCCCATGAGGGGATTCTGTTTTGGTTTGGTTTGTTTTTTTTTTTTTTAAACACAGTTTGTGGCACAAGACCCTGAGCAAAACTGTCACAGCCCCAGGGGAACTGTGGCCAGCAGGAGGGCAGATGGGCTGGCACTCAAATTTAGGGCTGGCACCCAAATTTAGGGCTGTACAAAGCAGAGGTGAGATTCCTATTCTAATCCCATAATCTCCCTCCATCCCCGTTGATGACTAGTGACCACATCCTTTATTTTTGGCATGCGTTCGAGGAGGAGTTGATGCATCCCACACTGGCATGCCAGAGATCCAAGCTAGAGTCAGGGGAGGTGGAGGTAGAGATGGAGCCCTCCCACTCCAGTGAGATGGACGTGAAATGGAATGTCTCTCTGCCACACTCCATGGGGTCTCCTCCACCTCCCAAAGCCTTTAGTCCATCCATGGGCTGGGCAGGAGGGTAAAACTCCTGCTCTTGGCCCATCCTGCTCCACAGCCCTCCTCTCTACAGGCACAGACACCACCAGAAGGGGACATTTGGTTAATTGGGGTTGATGGCTTGGGTGGCTCCATTCCCCATTGGTCCCTCTGGACACCATGCAAAGACAGAGTTGGATGGGGAGGTGAAATCTCTCTCTCCAAGCTGCAGAGACAATCTTGCCTCTCTGCACAAAGCCCTAGAAACTGCTCTCACCAGTGCCTCTGCAGCTCTGACTGGGATGGGAAGAGGAGAGCTGCCAAGGATCCTTCAGGCAGAGCCTTGCCCTGGTTTTATGCTGTTCCTTCTCCTGCATTAAATCAGTGGTGGAGCAATGCTGTAACTCACAGCAGTGAAACCCCAGGAGAGGACCTACCTCATTCCCACAACTGACAGTGTAACCCTTGAACTCCTCACCGGGCTCGCTGCAGTCAGTCTCCTGTGCCACCATGACCCAGCGCCTGCTTTTGGCTCAGTGGTGGCAGGAGATGTGTCTCCAAGCCAGAAGTCAGCACTGAACATCTCCTGGAGCTGCAAGGAGACACCTTGCCTTCAAGCAACCAGCACCTCCTCGTGATGAAGAAGCTCAGGGAAGCTCTTCTCCAGCTTCAATTCTAACACAGACATCACTTTACCCAACATCTGATTTCCTGCTCCCATCCTGACAAGTGATTAACTCCAGCAAGAGTTCCTTCTGAAGGTCTCTCCAAGGCAACTGTGTTTGGGGGACACTCAAGCAGAGCATTCACCATGGAGCAGTCCTGGAGATTGCTCTGCCCAACAGAGCATGCAGTGAAACTCAGCCTTGCTCAGGAGCTTTATCACATCTCATATCACACCTCAAGATACAAAGACTGTCTACAGAGGACGTCACCATACCGCTCCTGACTCATGCCCCAGGGAAAAGGAGAAGCAGCCTTTACATCTATCACCTACAGAGATCTAAGAATCATAGAATCATTAAGGCTGGAAAGGACCTCCAAGATCATCAAGTCCAACCTTCAACCCAACACCACCATGCCTACTCAACTGTGTCCCAAAGTGCCTCATCTACATGTTTTTTGAACACCTCCAGGAATGGTGACTCCACCACTGCCCTGGGCAGCCTGTGCCAGTGCTTGCTAACCTTTGCAGTAAAGAAATTGTTCCCAATATCCAATCTGAACCTGCAGGACTCATGCTGGAGGCTTCATAATTTCTTACAGCATCTCGAATGCAAAGCGTGTTCCCAAGGGCTTTGTGGAGTTGCAGCAGGATCTGGTCAAACCCTGCGAGAGCACGTGCCAGCTCGGGGTTGGCAGCATCTGAGAACGTCTGTTCCCCACACAAACAGCCACAACTACTGCAGGCAGTGGTTGTTTTTGCAAGAATCTCAGTGCTGGAGGACTTTGAAAAGCTCTAAAGCTGCACCTTTTAGGGGTTTAAGGCAGTCAATGACTGATGAGGCTTAAAGAGATAATTTACCAATGGAACCACTTAGTCCAAGCTGGTATGCAAACTCTGGTTGCTTTTTGTGTCTGAGTGTGTTGCCAAGCACAAGACCAACGCACAGTATATAGTCTGTACTCAGTGATATAGAGAGGACAGTAAGAGATTCCCCTCCAGGGATGGAGATCAGCAACCAAATAAAAGAGAGGGGTGAAGAGAGGCTGGGCAAAGCAAGGGGGAAGGACAGAGAGGAAAAATAGGGGTGCACAGTGCCCTGTCCATATCTCCTGTGCTGTGACACATCCCTATCTGTGTCCCACAGCAAGCATCTGGCCAGGGCTGGCATCATCACTGGGAGGACCACAAAGAGAAACGGTGGTGGCAAAACCCTGCCAGCTCCTCGGGAGAAGTGAGAAGCAGAGAAATGCTCCTCGGCAGGCTGGACAAGGCAGAGGTTTTGGCTCGGGGTGGCAGAATGCAAGGCTGGAGCCTTGCACGGGCTTAGGATACCCTCTGCAGGCCAGCACAGAGCTCCGCATGTCCTGAATCATAGAATCACAGAAGGGTTTGGGTGTGAAGGGACCTCACAGCTCATCCTATCCCAACCCCCTGCCATGGGCAGGGACACCTCCCACCAGCCCAGGTTGCTCCAAGCCCCATCCAACCTGGCCTGGAACACTGCCAGGGAGGGGGCAGCCACAGCTTCTCTGGGCACCCTGGGCCAGGGTCTCACTTTCCTTCATCATGAAACATTTCTTCCTCACATCCAACCTAAACCTACCCTCTTTCAGTTTAAAACCTTTGCTCCTTGCAGGGGTTTGGGTTGGAAGATGAGCTGGAGACACGGAAACCAAGTTCTGCCCAGGGTGGGCTGGATGTGCAGGAGTAATTTGGGAGAATAACTAGCAGAGATCCCTTTCCAAATCCGCTGTCACTGAGACCTCTGCAGAGACCTAAAGCTCTGCATGGCAGTTTGTCCCATGAGTGGTTTTGGTGGGGAACTGCCTCCTCTTCCCATGTTCTCTGTTTCTCCCCAGGCCAGGCTGATCTCGGGGAGCAGGCAGCTTTTTGGGGGTGCCAGGACAATCCTGGGAATAACACACCCCATCTGACTCTGTCTAGCAGCAGCATCTACACAACAGGCATCTGAATTTCTGGACTAAGGCCAGTCCCAGCACCAAACCACTGCTTCCTTCATGTCATCATTCATCTTAATAAAGCCACTACAATATTTTTTTGCTTCCTGGAAATTAGCTTTTTTTGTCCACCAGCATTTTGTGGATGCCCACAACAGCAAGGATCAATGCACTGAAATCCTTTCAGTCATTCGACAGCTAAACCAGAGACAACTAAAGATAGAAATGTGGGTGAGGTAGCAAGCAAATGATAACCCCTAACAAGTTCCTCACATGCAGTTAGAGGCGGTTTCTTGGGCATGGATCTTCCTTTCCTCTCTCCAACCATGGGTCTTTCAAGGAGGCCCAAAGGTGTAGGGCTTCATCTCTGTCTCTCCAATGTCTAGGGTAGATGAGAGGCTTCATCAGAGAGGGACCTGACAAAATATGGTGAAAAGACAGATTGTTTTAGCACCCTGGTAAACAGATAAAAAGAAGCAGAAAAGCAGCACAAGAGATTTCCATAGCAACCAGTGCAGAGGCTCTGCCTCCTTGGGTTTTCTCTGTTTCACTTTCCCTGCATAGAGACAGTCCAGGGGTGATGGTATGACCACTGGACAGGGATGGCCTTAAAGGAGACACAGTGAGCATATGATGGAGCCAGGCAGGTAGAGATCCACTGCACCAGCTCCTTCACCAAAGGAAGCACCAAGTTCCTCCAGGGGGAGATACTGAACCTAAGACTTGCTTAAAAACGCCCACATAAATCAGTTTTTCAAGCTCCTGGATGCAGAAACCTGCAAAGCCAAGTCATGCTCTCAGAGCCCAACTGCCATCACGGTGGCACCCAGCCCAAGCTCTACAAACATCTGCGTTACAGGCAACGCACAGAAAGGTGAGAGCTCTGTTTGACTTGAAAACAAAGCCACACACAGACTCAATGCACCTTTGGTCTTCCCAAAAGAAATAAAAAAAAAAAAAGGCAAATATAAAGTCACCCTGGCCAAGCTGAGAGCTAAGAAAGTTGTTCCTGCACATCTGTAGGAGCAATCTGGATCACTGTGTCCAGCCCTCTGACCAAAGGCTGTCATGGAGCAGAGGTTTAGTTCTGACAGTCAACACCACACACCACGCTGGGACACAAAACACCTCCCACCATCCCACTGAACAAACAGATTAACACACCAAGGGAGGAATGTCTCCAAGCTCAAAGACCACTCCTGCACCTACAGCTCTGAAGCAGCAGGGAGGGTGGGTAAAAATCAATCCAGCACCCCTGGTGGTCTGCACTGGGGTGAAATTCCCTTAAATATGTTTGTTGCTGCTGGTTAAGGGCATTAGGCATTGGAAAGCAGGATGTGCAAAAGATCTGAGGGCTGGAGCACCTCTGCTGTGGGGACAGGCTGAGGGAGTTGGGGGTGTTCAGCCTGGAGAAGAGAAGGCTCCAGGGAGACCTCAGAGCACCTTCCAGTGCCTGGGGGGCACAAGAAAGCTGGGGAGGGACTTTGGACAAGGGCATGGAGTGACAGGATGAGGGGTGATGGCTTTAAAGTGGCAGAGGGGAGATGGAGATGAGATGTGAGGCAGAAATTGTTGGCTGTGAGGTGGTGAGACCCTGGCCCAGGGTGCCCAGAGAAGCTGTGGCTGCCCCCTCCCTGGCAGTGTTCCAGGCCAGGTTGGATGGGACTTGGAGCAACCTGGGCTGGTGGGAGGTGTCCCTGCCATGGCAGGGGTTGGGATGAGATGAGCTGTGAGGTCCTTCACACCGAAACCATTCCATGATTCTATGATCCCCTGTGTTCTGTGTCCTGCTCAATACACAGCTTTGCAAGCAAAAAAATAACTACCAAGCAGATGCCTTAAAAACACGCCCATAAGCTGATTGTTTGGTGGCATTTGCTGCTACCTCATGCATGTCTCATCCAAACTCTCTGCCCTGCCCCTCCACAATGGCTTCCTGAAGCCTTTGACCATCCTGCATGAGCAGGGTGTCTCTCTCACTAGCACTGTCTCAGCAACGCAGAGGTCCGTGGAGGCTCAGCTACCCTTGATCCAAAACCTGAGCACTCTGCTCCACTGCAGATAAATAAACTCCAACTATATGACAGTGATAAGGAAGTGCTGGAGGTATCAGAAGTATGGGGAGGCACCAGAGAGATCTGGTGGCCACAGTGACCTAAAACCAAAAGAGAAAAAATCTGAAAAAACTGCCTAAATCTCTACTTTACCCATATCCCCTTCATTCCTAGGGTGTGTGAGAACAGTCAAACCTGTGGCAGGCGACTGACAAAGTCCCAGTTGTCCCATGTCCCTCCTCCCTAGTCCAGCAGAAGAAACAGCCTCCCCTGCTCACCCAGCTCCCCACCCTCAGCCCCCACATCTGGTGCAGGAAAGAGCAAACTCATCCCAGAAGTTGCAGCACAATGTGACCGGGATGGTTTGTCCCCCTCTTCCTTCCCTGCTAACTCATCTCGCAGGATGATGGGATGTCACCAAGTGTCCTGCACGCTTGGTGCTGCACAAATATTGAAGCAGGGCTCCAGGATGAGCTGAAGCAGAGAGACAAGACACCTTCCTGACCCAGCAGATAACCTGGAAAACAGAAGAGCTGGTGAGGTGGCCAGGCCTCCTGCCTGCTCTGGTGCTGTGCATCTCCCACTCCTCACATTAACATCCCAACAAGCTGTGGCCCAACCTCATGAGCCAGCACATGGACTCGCTCATGTCAGCCCAGCTCAGAAGCCTGCTGATGGGCTTTCCAAGCAGACATCCCTCTCAGGCTCATCACAAGGAGCTCAGATTTGGAAGCAATGTAGGTATCTGGAGAGGGAGTTAGGCACTGGGTGGGTTTTTGACAGCAGGGAGGCAGTGGCAGCAAGGTACCCAGCATGGCCACATCTAAACTGCTTTTGAAGAATAAACTGTGGCCCCAGGAACCCCAAAACCATGCCTGGGGATGGGCTGGGTTAAGATGGTGCTAGTTGTTTGAGGCCAAAACTGCCAAGCACCTCTCTAACAATTCACCAGGGACACTTAGAGGTGTAACACAAACCCCTTCCAGGGATCTGACTCACCCTCCAACCCCAGTGCTTCAATTCAGGGAGCAGTTGTAGACTCCTTCACTACCAGCAGGAGGAAGGGATGGAGGTTAATGGGGCCAGCAGGGACATCAAGACGAGAATTATGGGAAATATGTCCAACAATGGGAAAATAGCTTCCTGATGACAGGAACAGACACAGCCAGTCACCCAGTGGGGAGGTGGGTTGCCAGCTCTGGAAGTCTTTAAGAAGAGGTTGACCATGTGTTGCTCAGGAGTGACTCAGGCTGAGCTGATCCCACTGCAGAGAAGAAGAGTGACTGAATAACCCCATGGGGACATTGCCAGCCTGATTTTCCATGAGTTCTGCACCACCTTGGGAAATTCCAAGGCATGATATCACACAGACTTGAAACTCCACGTAGTATTTGCCTTTAATAACCACCTGGTCAGCTTAGTCCCCTGTCACCAGCAACATATAGGATCATAGAATGGTCTGGGTGTGAAGGGACCTCAAGGCTCATCTCATCCCAACCCCCTGCCATGGGCAGGGACACCTCCCACCAGCCCAGGTTGCTCCAAGCCCCATCCAACCTGGCCTGGAACACTGCCAGGGAGGCAGCATTCCCTCAGTTCCCAAGGAAAGCACATACATCTGGATGCCACAGCTCCTCTCCTCAACCATTCCCTCTTGGAAGAGTGTCCCTCTACAAACCCTGCCAGGAGGAAGAAAGGGAAAAAGGGGAACCACCAAAAAACAGACCGCAGGATTCTGCTCCTAAGGTGGCTGATGACCCCATGGGGATGGAGCTGGAGTTCACTGTACACATGGAGCTCATCCCAGCTGGCAGCCAGCACACTCTGCTCATGCCCACACCTCACTGTCTTGCTTATTCAGAGCCTGTTTGCTGCCCTGCATGCACATCCCCTTTAAGCCAGCTCTGTTTGGCAACTTCTTTCCCACACCCTCCCTTCCCCCAAAATAAAAAACCCACGATGATTAAATATGATTTTGCATCTCTTCCTCCGAAGCTCCCCCATAGGATGTGGCACGTCTCAGGAGGAAAACAGTTCAAAGCCTTTCTCTCTCAGTAAAAGCTGTTTGCTAAATCATCAGTCTGTTCCACGAATATTGAAGCTCTCTTCCTTCTTTGCCAGTCACTTACTGCCACAGGCCAAACACTGTCAGTGTCCCTTCAGAAGCGACCACTCTTCAGATTCATTCTCTGAGGAGTATTTGTTAAATGTTGTTAATGAAAATAATCAACTCTGTATTGCTAAACCTTCAAACGCCGACAGCAGGGGATGTACAGCAGCTGCAGGACCCCTCTTTCAAGCAGTGATGGAAGACAAAGGGTTAGGGGTGACCTGGAACTTTTGGGACATGGGTGCAGGGCTGGAAGGGGTGAGCCTGAGGCTGCAAGCTGAGGATTTGGGTTCCTCCAAACCTTGTGGTCATGGAAGCGAGCATGTGGGCACCAAGCAAAAACACTGACTGAACACCTACAAGCAGATATCACCCAGAAAGGGTTAAACTGAAGGGCTGGTGTGGTACTGGCCCCTTCGCTCGGCTAGTTTGTCACCAGCTCAGGTTATCTGTGGAGCTCCTAGATGTTTATAGCCAGCCAGAGACCTGAATGGGACTGCTGATGTCCGAGTCAAGCTGTGCTTAAGAAGAGCTGAGGAGCCCAAAAAGGCGTGTGCCCTGTGGATATAAGGAAGAAAAGACGTGAGTAACAACAAAATGTGATTTTGCATCTCTTCCTCTGAGACTGCCCCCCCACAGGACACGGCACCTCTCAGGAGGAAAACAAAGACTTTCTCTCAGTAAAAGCTTTTTAAAGACCCACCACTGGATCTTATCATAGAGCAGCCTTGGCTGGAAGAGACCTCTGAGCTCCCCCAGTCCAACCATTCCCTCAGCACTGCCCAGTGCCCACTGCCCCATGTCCCTCAGCACCACATCTCCACGGCTTTGCAATCCCTGCAGGGATGGGGACTGCCCCCTGCCCTGGGCAGCCTGGGCCAGTGCTGGACAGCCCTGTGGGGGAAGGAATTGTTCCCAGTGTCCCATCTAACCCTCCCTGGCACAACTTGAGGCCACCTTGTTGGAAGATGGTCCTCTGGGCACCCTGTGTCTCACCACCTCACAGCCAACAATTTCTGCCTCACATCTCATCTCAGTCTCCCCTCTGCCAGTTTAAAGCCATCACCCCTCGTCCTGTCACTCCCTGCCCTTGTCCAAAGTCCCTCCCCAGCTTTCCTGTACCCCCCAGGCACTGGAAGGTGCTCTGAGGTCTCCCCGGTGCCTTCCCTCCTCCAGCCGTTCCCCAGGGTGGTGGAGGGGACGCTGCCCTCCTCCAGGGCCAGGGCTCCTCGTGGGGCAGCCCCTCTGCGCCCCGCAGTCCCTCACACACGGCCGGGCCCTGCGGGGGGGCAGCGCCGCCACCGCAACCAACGGCGCCTCACTGGCAGCCGTCTTATATAACGGTACCTCATGAATATTCATAAGGGGCGTGGCCTGCCTGTGGGCGTGTCCCGAGGCCCTGACACGCCCCCTCCCGTGAGCACGCGGCGCGGGGGGCGTGTCCCCTCATGAATTATGCGCGGAGGGCGGGGCCAGGCCCCAACGTTCTGTCCCTTCAAAGTGCAGAAGATGGCGGCGGCGGCGGGCCCCGGCGGCCGGGCCGCGGTAGCGGGGCGGCGGGGGCGGCGACGGCGGGGGCGGGCCGGGGCGGCGGCGGAGGAGGATGAGGTGGTGTTGGCGGTAGCGGAATGCCCGGTATGCCGCCAGGCGCTGGTGGAGGCGGTGACGCCGCCCTGCCGCCACTCGCTGTGCCTCGCCTGCTTCCAGCGCTGCCTGCAGGGCCCGGGCCTCTGCTGCCCGCTCTGCCGCAGCCGCCTCTCCAGCCGCGCCCGCCGCCAGCAGGCCCGAGCGGAGCCCGCCGCGACCACGGCCGCCGGAGGAGGCGGGGAGCAGCGGCCGCCGGACCAAGGTGCGGCGGCGGCGGCGGCAACGGGCACCTCCCCCCCCCCTCCCCTCACCCCCTTCCCTCACCCCCTTCCCGGTTCCAACCGCCGGCGGCGCGAGGGGAGGGGAGGGGAGGGGAGGGGGGGGCGCGCGGCCCCCCGAGGGGGCGTGGCTCAGCCCGGAGGGGGCGTGGCCAAAGCAGCCAGGAGCGTGCGATGAGTTTGTGGGGGCTCAGCGCCGTCGTGCGGGGATGGGGACGGGGACAGCGGGGCTGAGCCCACTCCCCTTTGCAGTGGCAAGGGATGGGTGCTGGAGGGGTGAGCTCGGAGAGGGGGGAGAGGGGTTTTCCCACCTCCCCACGCCTGCGTGGTCAGCTCCTCCGTGCACCAAACCCACTCGGCCTCAGCCGTCGGGGCTCCCCTCGCCAGCAGCATCAGCACTGGGAAGGGGGGGGGGGGCGGCAGGAGGGTGCTCCCCCTCCACAGAGGGGGGGTGGGAACTGAAATAATGGCAAACGGCCAATAATTTAATTTCTCGTAACGGCGCCCAAAAAAGCGAACGGTTTCGGTGGCGCTGCCCGTCAGAAGGGGGGTGAGGGGAGAGGGGCCTCACCTGCCCCTTGTGGAGTGTGTTACCGAGTGTGTTGTCCAGGGAAGGGCACCGGAGCTGGGGAAGGGTCTGGGGCACAAGGGACGAGGGGTGATGGCCTCAAGTTGCCCCAGGGAGGTTTAGATGGGACACTGGGAACAATTCCTTCCCCCACAGGGCTGTCCAGCACTGGCCCAGGCTGCCCAGGGCAGGGGGCAGTCCCCATCCCTGCAGGGATTGCAAAGCCGTGGAGATGTGGTGCTGAGGGACATGGGGCAGTGGGCACTGGGTTACTGGTTGGACTGGGGGAGCTCAGAGGGCTTTTCCAACCAAACCCATAATATGTTTCTATGATTTGCTCCAAGATAGTGGTGTCAATCATGATTAAATATACTCAGCACGGTCCCACCTAGCTCAAAAGAGGACATCCAGCCATGCTGGAGCAATGCTTACACAGTGCCTTGGTAGGGTGTTTTGGTTTTTTTTTAAGAAAAATGAGATTTAATTCTCTGCTTGTCTTCAGTTGTCTGAGATATGTGTGTTTTGCAGCAAGCTGCGTGGTTGTCACGTTGGTGGTCATTTTCTTCCTGCCCAAACTGCTCTGGAAGTGTCTTAGAGCAAAGCGTGGGGGGTCTTCACGCTGCGAAATGTGGGGGGTGTCCCCCAAAAGCAGATGGACACCTCCACCTGGGTGTCACCTTGTAGCCTGAGCATGGCTTTGTCATGGGTGCTCTAAATTAGGCTAGACTAACATCCTCATTGACACACTGGTGGAGAGCTGGGGGGGTCATAGAATCATAGAATGGTTTGGGTTGGAGGGGACCTCGAAGGTCATGTAGTTCTTATCAGTGTGTATATATCCTTGAGAGGAGGCAGTAAAGACAAGAAGCTCTTCTGAACGGTGCCCAGGGACAGGACAGGAGGTCATGGGCACAAATTGAAACACAAGAAGTTTCACTGACCATAAGAAAAAAGCTTTTTACAGTGTGGGTGGCCAAGCACTGGCATAGCTTGCCCAGGGAAATTCTAGAGTCTCCATTGCTTGGAGACAGTCAAAACCCAACTGGCATCTATAAGTACCACGTAGCACCTGGAAAGGTACCCTAGATATTGGTGTAAACCCAGATTTTGAGCCAAAGATGCAGTCCTGGTTGTGATAGTTTGCTAAGGAAGGGTTCTTATATTAAAACAGTTGCCTGGGGAAAGTCTTGGAAGGCAGATAGGTGCAGCAGATGGGAGGCGTGGAGACCGCGGGTATGTGTTGGAGGGTTCAGCTGGCCAACAAGAAGGAAGAACATAATATGTTCACAGTGAGCTGCTCAGCCTGATTTGTAAGAAAATACATTCCTGTTTCTCCCAGGGAAGGTGGAATTCCCTGTGAATCAAGACAAAAGAAAAGGGTGAGCAGATGAGATCGTGGCTGTATCTTCTCAGGGCACAAGGCCCACCTTCGGTGTCAGCTACGCACCCACATTGATAGATTTTTGCCTACCAATCCTGACATTGCCATCCCAGATCAGAGATGACTTCAGGGAACTTGGAAAATTGCTGAAGGACAAGTGTTCCCCCATCAACTGGGAAAGAGCTTTAAACTCATAGAATGGTTTGGGTGTGAAGGGACCTCACAGCTCATCTCATCCCAACCCCTGCCATGGCAGGGACACCTCCCACCAGCCCAGGTTGCTCCAAGCCCCATCCAACCTGGCCTGGAACACTGCCAGGGAGGGGGCAGCCACAGCTTCTCTGGGCACCCTGGGCCAGTCTCTCACCACCCTCACAGCCAACAATTTCTGCCTCACATCTCATCTCAGTCTCCCCTCTTCCAGTTTAAAGCCATCACCCCTTGTCTTATCACTCCATGCCCTTGCCCAAAGTCCCTCCCCAGCTCTCCTGTCCCCCCCAGGCATGGGAAGGTGCTCTAAGGTCTCCCTGGAGCCTTCTCTTCTCCAGGCTGAACACCCCCAACTCCCTCAGCCTGTCCCCACAGCAGAGGTGCTCCAGCCCTGGGATCATCTCCGTGGCCTCTTCTGGACCCACTCCAACAGCTCCATGCCCTTCTTGTGTTGGGGGTCCCAGAGCTGGATGCAGCACTGCAGGGGGGGTCTCATGAGAACAGAGCAGAGGGGCAGAATCCCCCCCTCACCCTGCTGCCCACGCTGTGGGTGACACAGCCCAGGACACCGTTGGCTCTCTGGGCTCTGAGCACACATTGCCAGCTCGTGTTGAGCTTCTCATCCCCCAACACCCCCAAGTCCTTCTCCTCAGAGCTGCTCTCCATCCATTCTTTACCCATCCTGTGCTCGTGCTTGGGATTGCCCCAACCCATGTGCAGGACCTTGCACTTGACCTTGTTGAACTTTATGAGGTTGGCATGGGCCCCCCTCCCCAGCTTGTCCAGGTCCCTCTGGATGCCATCCCTTGCTTCCTACTATGAAAGTGGTGAGAGAATAAATGACTGCTTATATATGAGACCCCAAGGTGTTTTTGGAAAGAACAGAGGAAATCTGGTCCCCCTGCTCCGAGGTGGGATCAAGTGCACCTCAACCATTCCTCGTGGCCATCCAAGTCGACCATTCATGGTTGGACTCTGATCTGGAAGGTCCTTTCCAACCTGGGGGTTCCATGGTTCATACACAGATGGCAGAAGGGGATCCCACGGCCACCTTTGTTTCAGCCTCCAAAAACTTGGAAAATTTTGCCTAATACCTAATCAAAATCTCCTTTGTCACAAACAAATTTCTTTTGTTTCTCTTCTGCCCGGTAGCTATGCAGAATAATTAATAACTGATGGTTTTATAAGTGGGGTGGGGTGTTTTTGTCAGGCTTCTAACACAAGTTCCTCCTCTTTCCTCCAAGTCTTTTTTTGGCTGTGGTTTCCCTCTTTCCCTGCTGGACCAGACCAGTCCAGTTCTTGAGCATTTCCTGGTGATTCCTTAATTTCCTGACATTTCTCTTGTTCTGTAGCCTGTCACCAGGGTTTTTTTTATTGTCTCAAGACCGCAGGGTTTAGAAATGACAGTCCCCATGAAGCCTTGCCCTGCTATGTGAAAAGCAGTGATTTACTCCCCAAGTCAAACTGATTGAAGTCGACACCACCTCTTGTTTTCCTCCTCTGTGTGGCTGTTGGATGGCATGGGTTAAATTTAAGATTGCCCAGGAAAAGAAATAAGGTAGGGGCAGTACCAACTGTGCCATGAGTCCTCTGGAGTGCTCATACCTCCATCTCCTCCCACGCTGTCCTGTCTCCAGTCATCCACGATACTTCCATTCTTTTTAATCAACCATTCGAGCCATTAATGAAGAGTGTGGTTAGACCCAGAGCTGGTGTGGCCAGAGCCAGTGGGCAATGGGAGAGGCTGTCCTGGTGTGACAGTGGATTATTAACTCTTGGAAAATAATTTTTCAGCTCATTGTGCATCCATGTAAACTCACTGTGCTTCTAGGAATGTGTTTTATTATGTCCTTCCAAATGAAAAAGATAAAATATGTTTGATGTACTGTTACTCAGGATGGTGGGGATAGAATCATAGATTCCTTTTGGTTAGAAGAGACCTCTAAGCTCCCCCAGTCCAACTATTCCCCCAGCACTGCCCAGTGCCCACTGCCCCATGTCCCTCAGCACCACATCTCCATGGCTTTGCAATCCCTGCAGGGATGGGGACTGCCCCCTGCCCTGGGCAGCCTGGGCCAGTGCTGGACAGCCCTGTGGGGGAAGGAATTGTTCCCAGTGTCCCATCTAACCCTCCCCTGGCACAACTTGAGGCCGTTTCCTCTCATCCTATTGCTTTCTCCTTGGGAGAAGAGACCAGTAATGAACTTACAATTGGTTGTAGGACCCATTTGCATATTGAAACTAAACCTGCTCTTTTACACTGTTCAAGTAGCTGCTTCCCCTCTTCTTCCCCTACTTCCCCATGACCGTAAAGAAAACCCCTTTGCTCCGAGAAACCTCCGAGACAACCACAAACAGTTCAGAACTTACCGTGGGGGATTTCCCCAGCTTTCTAAAGCCACTTCTTCTCTTTCTCCCGTTTGTATCCCCAGACATCCTCTCCATCTTCCCCCTTCCCATATTCAAAGCCTCTTCCCAGGGGTTGCTGCCAGCAGGAACACTCTTTTTTGGGATTTATACCCAATATGGCTTGAAGAACTCCCATCTTCGCCGAGACTGGCTCTCAGCACATCATGCAGAGGCAATGACCAGTTCTTGGCCACATCCCTGGAAGAGGTCTTTCCATTTAGGGTCTTTTGTAGTCTTGAACTTGGTACATTCCTTTTAGCTTGAATGGTCTTTCGTCTCTTTATACCACTGTACAACTCAAAAATTGTATAAATCCTATTGTCACACCTATTTATTGTATTGTGTGAAGCCCACAGCCTGGCATTCACTGTCACCTGTCCATACAAACCAGGTGAGACAGATCATTCATATGGATGAGAAAGAGCATTCAAGAGACTTCTTCCAAAACACCTTTCCTTGGCACTTTTTGTGCCACCTTTGTTATTTACTACTTGTATCTGTGCTCCTGTTTTCTCAAAGTACCTGGTCACAGTTCATTTTTGGTAAACACCAAAGCATCACTTTTCTGAACACAGAATCATGGAATTTTCAGAGTTGGAAGGGACCTCCAGAGCTCATCTAGTCCAACTCCCCTCGAGCAGGATCCCCTCGAGCACATCCCTCAGGGCTGCACCCAGGCCAGGCTGGGAAAGCTCCAGAGCAGGAGACTGCACCCCTCTCTGGGCAGCCTGGGCCAGGGCTCTGCACCCTCACCCCAAAGAAGTTCTCTCTCCTATTTCAATGGAACCTCCTCTGTTCCAGCTTGTGCCCGTTGCCCCTCGTCCTGGCACTGGGAACCACTGGGAAGAGTCTGGCTCCATCCTCCCTCACCCCCTTTAGGTCTTTGTGAACGTCCATGAGATCCCCTCAGCCTTCTCCTCTCCAGGCTGAAGAGTCCCAGCTCTCCCAGCCTTTCCTCCCAGGGGAGATGCTCCAATCCCCCACTCATCCTCATTGCCCTAACATTTAAGTTTAACTGTCAGTTATTTCTCTGCCCTCTTCCCATTAACCAATGGCCTCTTTTGTTTTCTGTATTGCTTTTAATGCATGTCTAGATCCACTTTTTGGTGGCTTTCTCCACCTTTTCCCAGCTCCCCAAGCTAAGCTTTTGAAGGTGAAAAAATGGAACAAGAGGTGCAGAGGAAAGGAATGCTTTCTGTGGGGAGGGACTTTGGACAAGGGCATGGAGTGACAGGATGAGGGGTGATGGCTTTAAACTGGCAGAGGGGAGATTGAGATGAGTTCAGCTTCTGTTGGTTCAACCCATGTTGCTGAATTCACCAGATGGATGTTTCTGAATCTTTGGCCAGGAAATATCAAATGTGCTGGTGGGGAGCAGGGATGAACGGTGACGGTGTGTCAGGCACAGCTCTGTGTGCTGACATTGGAGTCATTCAAGGGGATTGAGGCTGCAAGTCAAATGCCTCTTACAAAGAGAACCGGCATTAAATAATTAGAAAACCTTTTGTCCTCTCAAATATTGCAGAAATCAATTGTTTTTTTCCAAGATTGAGCACAATAGGATGAAATTCTTGGCTGTGAGGGTGGTGAGATGCTGGCCCAGGTTGCCAGTTCCATTGCTGTCCTACACCATAGCACACATGGAAACAGCCAAGCAGCCTTGTCCTGGACCTGGACACCCAGAGTTAGCACAGGGAGGTGTGCTGAAGGAACACACGTATTTCTCTGATCATCTCACCTTCCTCCCCAGCTCCATCCCGGTGCGAGGACCCATCCGGTTCCATCTGCAGCGGGAGCATCCTTGGCTGGGGGCAGCCCCCGTGCAGCATCACTCTAACCCAGAAACTGTAATGGGGGGTTGTAAACGTAGATAAATGGTTGTGTGTACGTTTTTGGTTTCATCTGTGTGTTCTACACAGAGTTAGAAATCGGGGTCTTTGTCGCTTTTGACCCATCTAGAAAATGTACAACTTGGTGCATAAAGATGCTGTACATAAAATTGCCTCCACCTAATGTTCGTAGAATCACAGAATCATGGAGTGGTTTGGGTGTGAAGGGACCTCACAGCTCATCCCATCCCAACCCCTGCCATGGGCAGGGACACCTCCCACCAGCCCAGGTTGCTCCAAGCCCCATCCAACCTGGCCTGGAACACTGCCAGGGAGGGGGCAGCCACAGCTTCTCTGGCCACCCTGGGCCAGTCTCTCACCACCCTCACAGCCAACAATTTCTGCCTCACATCTCATCTCCATCTCCTCTCTGCCAGTTTGAAACCATCACCCCTCGTCCTGTCACTCCATGCCCTTGTCCAAAGTCCCTCCCCAGCTTTCCTGTACCCCCCAGGCACTGGAAGGTGCTCTAAGGTCTCCCCAGAGCCTTCTCTTCTCCAGGCTGAACACCCCCAACTCCCTCAGCCTGTCCCCACAGCAGAGGTGCTCCAGCCCTCGGATCATCTCTGTGACCTCCTCTGGACCCACTCCAACAGCTCCACGTCCTTCTGATGTTGGGGGCCCCAGAGCTGGATGCAGTGCTCCAGGTGGGGTCTCATGTTGTACCACTTCAGCTAAACTGGCACAACTTTATAGATAAAGGTTGTTCCATTATTTAAAACCTCTTCTGGCTTGCTGAACCCATGTAAACAACAAATCAGTTGATGTGGCTTGTCTTCACTGCTTCATGTTTCCCTCGGGTTAGCTCATATGTTTTTATTACCCTGAAGGGAAAAAATACACCTTTTTAGCTGTGAAGATAAGGTCTGACACAAACCTTAAACATTCACAAGTAATTGAAGGTCGCTGCAGGCGCGTTCCAGATTGCTGCTGCTCCTGGGACTGTCTCTGTGGAAGTTCAGCTTGATAAAATTCACAAAGAATTGGGAGCTGCTCAAGGACACAACTGAAAAAAAACCAAAACAACATGTTGAGAAGCTGGTGGAAGGTTTCCAGTGCGGCCAGTTGCAGGAGCGAGGGGATCTTTATCACATATGTTGGGGACATTTTGGATGGTTTCCTTTAAAAACAAGCCTAGCTCGTGCAGGCGTGCGAGTAAGAGGGAATAGCAGCTCTTTTTTTTTTAAGGGAAAAAAAAAAGTCTTAGCCTTATGATCTATATATTGATGTTTGATTGCAAGAACTTTTTTTTTTCCCCCACTTTTAAAGTAAATATTAAAGAAATACTCTGTGGTTTGTTCAGCTCTGGCGTTGGCAGCGTTCCCCTCTCTGGAGCTGCTGGAGCAGGAAGCTCTGGAGTTAAAATCATAGAATTAGGGAATGGTTTGGGTTGGAATGGCTTTATCTCTTCAAAGCTCATCTCCTCCCAACCCCTGCCATGGGCAGGGACACCTCCCACCAGCCCAGGTTGCTCCGTTTTTGTGCCCTCCTCTGGACCCACTCCAACAGCTCCATGTCCTTCTTGTGTTGGTGGCCCCAGAACTGGACACAGAACTGAGCTTTCCTCGAAGAACTTTAAAAGCAAACTGGTGGAGGACAAGACAGGTGAAAATAGGATCTGGTTGGTTATGAAATGGCTGTGACTTGTCCCCAGGGAGGAGGGAAATGTGGCAGTGAGCCAGGGGATGCCCACTGGGACAGTCAGACACCATCCACTCTGCAGCTGATTCCCTTACCCCACCAGGAGCTTTTCATTTCAAGGTGTTCAAGGAATAAAAACTTCCTAAACAAAACATGCAGTGGAGCTCCTGGTTTATATCCCTTCATTTTAGCGAGCTGGGAAAAGGAAATACCATTGATACATCCTCATTTCATCCCAAGCACAGCACACTGGGGTGCTGATCTTTGCTGCACCCTCCCTGGAGCACTGCTACAGCCTGAGCCCAATGGTTGTTCAGGGATTGGTGATTTATTCCCATTATTCCCTTTTCCATCCAGGCTTTTCCAACTGTAGCACAGCTTGTCCAGACTTGCACAGAAGCAGGAGGCAGCTTGGAGACTGATGTAAAGAAAGGAGTTATTTGTGGAGTAACAAACTCCAGGGATGGAAGTTAAACTATAACCCTGTGCCAATATGCTTTTGGGTTTGGAATTCCCAAAGGGCAAAGGGAGGAAATGGGAGCAGGACGGGGAATTCCTGCCGGATGGAGCAGCCTGCCCAGCCACCTTCAAACTATTCATAGAACCAGAGAATGGGTTGGGTTGGAAGGGACCTCAGAGATCATCTCCTAACCCCCCTGGAGTACACTGTGAGCAGAATAAAAGCTGTGCTTGCTCTGGGACAGCACTGCAAATGTCTGAAGGTGAAGGGGATGTGGAGGTGTAAAAACACTGCTTATATATAGAGAGAAAGGTGCTCTTTAAGTGTTCATTTAACTAGCAGAAGGGTCCAGGTGTGAATTCAGGGTGTTGTGCCACTGCTGTCAGCCTGTTCTTGGGTGTCTGGCTGGGGCAGAGGCTTAAAACGTGGTTTTATTTCTAGGACTTGGATTCCCTGTGACATCTCAGGGCTGTTACTTAACCTCTGTGTATCTCCTGATCCTCCTCTGTGTATCTCCAGCCTCCTAACACTCCTCTGATTGCTTAACTGTGTGTCAAGAACTCTTGAGAACCTCAAAAGAAACCAAAGAAGTGCAAAGTAGTATTACTTTACCATCCTCCTCCCCATGTTTGTGTATGTTAAACAGAACTTTAACAGCAGTGTCATAATATAAACATATGTGCTTGGAAAAATGCTGCAGAACCCCTTGTGCAGTCTGGGGAGAACTTTAACCCTTTTGGGGAAATAATGGACAACCCCAATCATCAGACATGAAAAAAAAAATGTTTCTTTTTTTTTTTTTCTTCTCTTTCCAGACTTTATATTCAGAGCACCCATTAAATTAAGCAAACCAGGGGAACTCCGAGAAGAATATGAAAGCCAGCTAAGGAAGGTATGGTATTCTCTGTAATTGCAGTTTTTCTTCCAGAATAACTTGGTTTTCCTGCAGGATTGCCATCCTACCTATAAGGAAACTGGAAGGGCTTTTTATTCCTGCTTTGTAACAAAGGTCATTTATTATTCCCTTTTTGCTTTTCAGCCAGTTCAGGAAAATGTTGGCAGTAATGGAGCACGTAGAAGCCAGGTTTTGCTGTCTTAGGCTGCCTTCCAGAACGTGGAAATGTCCCTTCCTTGGTGGACCTTGAGCAACTGTTCAGTTCTGCAGGGTTTATTAGAGCATCAGTATTTGTAGATTTAATTCCATAAAGGCTTTTGCAGCATAAGGCATTTCCTGGAGTAACATCATTCTCAGAAACCATCTATTCCAAACTAGAGCTTTCTCTCTGGTTTTAGGCATTTAAAAATAAAATTTAAAAATGGCATTTAAAGACAAAAGCTGAGAAGGGAAGAAAAGTTTTTCAGCTATTTTGGAGTTAAAGTCTGGAAAAATATTTTCTACATTTAAAAAGGGATTGTTTTCTTAACCAAAATCATTGCAGTGTCTCCAGTGACTTGTCATTTGTGGAAGTTGGCTGCTTTTTAAGTGAGGAACATGACAAGTTGCAGATGAGGGGATAATGATCTGCACTGCAGCCCCCCTCGTGAGAGTCCCCTATAATGTGTTGATTGACATCCAGCTGAAGATGAGCCAGCAGTGTGCCCAGGGGACCAAGAAGGCCACCAGCATCCTGGCTTGTGTCAGCCCCAGTGTGGGCAGCAGGAGCAGGGCAGGGATCGTCCCCCTGTACTTGGGCACTGGTGAGGCCGCCCCTCGAATACGGGGTTCAGTGTTGGGCCCCTCACTCACTCCCAGAAGGACATTGAGGTGCTGGAGCTGGGGAAGGGTCTGGGGCACAAGGGACGAGGGGTGATGGCCTCAAGTTGTGCCAGGGAGGGTTAGATGGGACACTGGGAACAATTCCTTCCCCCACAGGGCTGTCCAGCACTGGCCCAGGCTGCCCAGGGCAGGGGGCAGTCCCCATCCCTGCAGGGATTGCAAAGCCGTGGAGATGTGGTGCTGGGGGACATGGGGCAGTGGGCACTGGGCAGTGATCTTTGAGATGATAGAATCATAGAATCGCCTTGGTTGGAAAAGACCTCTAAGATCATCCAGTCCAGCCATTAATCTAGCACTGGGTTCAACCTCTTGCTGATTAGTTGACCTGCTGGGAAAAAGGAACAGGTTTTTTCCATCACTGAAGAATTCTCTTTGGATTTTCACTTGAAGATCTCAACAACCATAGAACGATTATTCCAGGCAAAACCATGGCTGTTGCCTCTTAGTGAGAGTTTCTTGGTGTCTCTGAACTTCTGAATTAGGCAGGAGGAGAGGAGAACTCAGGTTTGGGGATCAGACCTGGGTTTCCCTCTGTGCCTTGAGGCAAGAGGTTTCATCTTGGCTTCCCTGCCCACGAGACAGAGCTAACCCACCCTGGCATTCCTCCTCAGGAAGGGAGAGGAGCTTTTCCATCTCCCAGATGTGAGTTGGTTTGTAAATCTCAGCTCCAGACCTGCTCCCCAGCCTTTGGCAGTTGCATACAGAGTAGTTACCATAATTATGGAAGGGGATAATCTCATAGTGTCATTTCTTCAGCACCTTTTTTTTTTTGGTCCTCTTTTCTATTTTTCCGAAGGAGGGATGTTGTTTCTCTGTACTAAAAACCTACCTCATCCTCTTAAACTCTCTTTTCTATCACAAGCAGTTTAGTGCTTGTAATCACACGCAATCAGGAAGGAAACTCCTACCTGAGGCATGTGCTGACATGCAGCTTTCCAGCAGCATGGGCAGAGGGAACGGGCTCGGGGAGCCAGCAAGCAAAGCCGGACAGTTTACAGAGCGAAGAGAAGATGTCAAATGTGAGTTTCCCAAAGAAATGTTAGTGTTGAGGATGATGTTCCTAAAAATTCTTGAGCAGTTCTTCAGCAAAAAATGAGTGATTGCTTGTACATTATTTTTTCCTGCTGTTCTAAATGGGATATCCACAGGGCTACAGGCAGGTTAAAATGAGTTTTCTGATAATTACTAATAGCAGCTGATGCTCCTGCAACCCAATATTTCAAGATGCTCCTCCAATAGCATAAGATACTTCTCCCAGGGCAGGTATTTCACACCAGTTTGTCTCATGTCCCAGCACAGTTTTGCCACAATCCTAAGTAAATTCTCTGGGGGATAATTTACATTAAGCTACTTAAAATTACTGTATTTTTTAATTAAGAGAAATTTAATCATTCAAATTTGCTTTAGTTTGCCACCTGAATTCTGGACCTAAATTCCTTTTTGTCTCCCTTTAATTAGAATTAAGATCCTGTTGTTGCTTTTTTCACTGCTTACTGTCAGCAGAGCTTGTGCTTATACCTATTAACTGTACCTTGGCTTGGCCTAAAATCCTTAAATATTCCTGTGTGTTGTGGCATATGTCTGTGGGATTTGGGAATTGAGTATAATTTGAGAAGTTAGACAAACAAAGTGAAGATTTCCATATAGCTTTCTTCCACGTGAGAAGTACAGAAGGGACACAAGTGTTGGGTGGTATTTCAGCTGGCCAAAAAAAAAGTCATCTTTTTGATTAATCTTGATGTGAACTTGTTTTACTTCAAAAAAGGCTCCTGAAAGTGCAGAAATATTGTTCCTGAAACGTACAGCAGACTATTCATCATGTCTGCATCATCTGGCCACAGTCTGTATTAGTCAGACACTGTGTTGTAGTTATGGCTTGAGATTATTAATAGATGAGGAATTTAAAGATACATCTTAAAACAGCTCTACACAAGAAGTCAAACCAGTGGGGTTTTTTTCCTGGTTTCTCCTCCTACCTCACTCTTCCTTGTCTCCAGGGGTTTGGATTCAGTAGGATTCAGGTCCTTTCCAGTCTGAAAATCATGGTGTGCTGTTCATGTAATGCATCATGAACTCTGTTTTCTTTATCTCTTCACCTTTTAGAGCAGGTTCACCCACACGTCCAGGAGGTGAGGGGGAAATTGCAGCGGTGTGAGAAGGTAGGAGGGAACACAACAGGGCAGCTTTTTAAGCATCTGAGATGCCTACACTCAACTATGAGGAATAAACAGAAGTATTTGATTTCCTAGTGCTTAGCCATAGCTGTGATTCATCAGCCGGATGGAGACCCATCAATCAGTGGTCGGGCTTGTTGTCCTAGACCAGAATAACTTATGCACAGTGGTTGGGTGGAGGAAGAAGGAAGAACCTGGTAAATATGCATCTATATGTAGGCTATTTATGGCCTGTGTGTATGCCTGAAGTTGAGGAAGAGGTGAGACAAGCTGGGTGATGAGTGGGAAGGGACCTGGGTGATGTTATCCCAGGCAGGGATGATCCAACAAGGCTATCTGAAGTATATGCTGTGGAGCCTGCTCATCAGGAAGAGGTGGTGGGAAGGAAGAGGAAAGGGGATGTGTTGGTTTTAGGTAGCAACTCTGCAGAAAGGAGGTCCTGGCACAAATAGGGAGTTTGATTCCTTTGGTAAGGGGGAGCAAAATAATGCAGCAGAACAGGCAGCCCATTGGAGTGGTGGACCATGCTGGGGATAATCATAGAATCCCAGAATGGTTTGGGTGTGAAGGGACCTCACAGCTCATCTCATCCCAACCCCTGCCATGGGCAGGGACACCTCCCACCAGCCCAGGTTGCTCCAAGCCCCATCCAACCTGGCCTGGAACACTGCCAGGGAGGGGGCAGCCACAGCTTCTCTGGGCAACCTGGGCCAGTGTCTCACCACCCTCACAGCCAACAATTTCTGCCTCACATCTCATCTCCATCTCCCCTCTGCCACTTTAAAGCCATCACCCCTCGTCCTCTCGCTCCATGCCCTTGTCCAAAGTCCCTCCCCAGCTTTCCTGTCCCCCCCAGGCACTGGAAGGTGCTCTAAGGTCTCCCTGGAGCCTTCTCTTCTCCAGGCTGAACACCCCCAACTCCCTCAGCCTGTCCCCACAGCAGAGGTGCTCCAGCCCTCAGATCGTCTCTGTGGCCTCCTCTGGACCCCTCCAACAGCTCCGTGTCCTTTTGGTGTTGGGGGCCCCAGAGCTGGACACAGCACTGCAGGGGGGGTCTCACCAGAGCAGAGCAGAGGGGGAGAATCCCTTCCCTTGGCCTGCTGGCCACGCTGCTTTTGATGCAGCCCAGGACATGGTTGACAAGTGTTCCTTGTAGGAGGTGATACCAAAAAGGCTGAAAGTGCTGGGAGGTGAAACACAGTCTGTCCAGCGTGGTGCACTGGCAGCAGCTGTTCCATGTGCAGCAGGCAGGATCCTGTGGATCCCTGTACCTTGTATCCTAGATCCTGGCATCCATTTCTCAGCCGCATTTACGCTTCAGTTGATCAACTGAACTCAAGCTGGGGCCTCCAGTTGGCCATGGGAGGGTTAGGCTGTCTCTCTGGATCTTCTGAAGTCTTCATCAAACCCTGGACCTAACAGTGCCTTTGCTGTTTTGCAACGAGGAAAATATCTGTGGTATTTGTGTAGAGTGAAAGCATTGCAGAGAAACAAACTTCCTTCATGTTGTTGGTAATGAAGGAAGCAGTGGCTCCTCTCTAGAGTAGAGAAATGAAGACAGAAAATAAAATGATGTGGCCAGACTCTTAGGAAATCACTTGTTGGGAACCAAGTGTAGGACTTAAAACATTTTAAATACGCTGTTTCTTTTGTTGTTATTTCCAGCTGAGAGAAGAAAAACTCCAAGAGGAAAAAGCTTCTGAGGATCTGATTCACAAGTTCATTCTCGATGACGTGGATGTTGGAAAAAGAAAAATGGAAGAACAGCAGAAAAAAGATGAATCTTTAGTGCTTAAAGTGAACCAAGAGTGTGTAAGTAAGCTTGTGCTTCTCTTTCCTATCCATGGGGTAGATTCTGCTCCTCTGCTCTGCCCTTGTGAGACCCCACCTGGAATGGAATTCTGTGTCCAGCCCTGGAGACCCCAGCATAAGAAAGATCTGGAGCTGTTGGAGGGGTCCAGAGGAGGGCTACCAAGATGGTGAGAGGGCTGGAGCACCTCTGCTATGAGGACAGGCTGAGAGAGTTAGGCTTGTTCAGCCTGGAGAAGAGAAGGCTCCAGGGAGACCTTAGAGCACCTTCCAGTGCCTGGGGGGCTGCAAGAAAGCTGGGGAGGGACTTTGGACAAGGGCATGGAGTGACAGGAAGAGGGGTGATGGGTGGAAGCTGAGAGAGGGTGGGTTTAGACTGGATATAAGGAAGAAGTTCTTTACCCTGAGGGTGGTGAGGCACTGGAACAGGTTTCCCAAGGAAGTTGTGGATGCTCAGCCCCTGGCAGTGTTCAAGACCAGGTTGGTTGGGACTTGGAGCAACCTGGGCTGGTGGGAGGTGTCCCTGCCCATGGCAGGGGTTGGGATGAGATGAGCTGTGAGGTCCCTTCACACCCAAACCATTCTGGGGTTCCATGAAATGCTTTTTAGATGTAAAGACCGATAGGCAGATAGGTGGGTACTGAATAACAGCCCGTAGTACCTAACTTGTAGGATTTTCTCACGTTCCCTTGATCAATAAATTAACTTTCTTCAGTGACTGACAGCTACACATAGGAGCTCTGTGCTTATTTTTGCATTTTTTCATGCTTTTGGGGCCAAGCTCTGAGCTGTAACAGCCCCAGTGAACAGACCCCCACCAGCACAGGTACCTGCTGGCGGGTTGTGTTCTCCGTTTGTGTCCTTTAGGTGTGATCAGAACGGGGGCTTTTGGAATCTTGAATATCTTTGCAAGAAAGAGCTTTATTTTCCAAGTGATTCTTTTTGTTGTACATGTCAGCTAACTCTTCCTTGATTGACTTCAGTTTCCTGAACGTCTCTCGGATTCAGAGAATGAAGAACCATTCCAGGGCAAGCAAACACACCGGTCAGCTTTTGTTTCCAAGACCAGTGCCTACTCCTTTGCTTTCCTTTCAGGGTAAGACTCTGAGATTTGATTCAAGCCCATTAATGTCTGTTACAGATGTTCTTTTGAATGTTCTTCTAAGCTGGGGAGGGACTTTGGACAAGGGCATGGAGTGACAGGACGAGGGGTGATGGCTTTAAAGTGGCAGAGGGGAGATGGAGATGAGATGTGAGGCAGAAATTGTTGGCTGTGAGGTGGTGAGACACTGGCCCAGGGTGCCCAGAGAAGCTGTGGCTGCCCCCTCCCTGGCAGTGTTCCAGGCCGGGTTGGATGGGGCTTGGAGCAACCTGGGCTGGTGGGAGGTGTCCCTGCCCATGGCAGGGGTTGGGATGGGATGAGCTGTGAGGTCCCTTCACACCCAAACCATCCTGTGATTCTATGATTCTATGACATGCTTGAGATGCTTTAAATTTAATTAAAATGGTTGTTCCAAATCAAAACAAGTAATATTTTTTCTGGAATTTTAGAACAGACTAATTGGTAGAATATAGCATCACTCTACCTCCTGCCTGTTAGAAAATCCTGGGGGGTGGTTAATGAAATTAGAGTTGATCCCATGAAACAGAATAGAATCATAGAATAATTATGGTTGGAAGGGACCTCCAGGGTCATCAAGTCCAACCTTTATCCCATCATTAAACCATATCCCAACCATTAAACCACTAGACCATGAAGGATCATTGTGTGTAGATTTAAATGACAGAAAGCATTGAAGTACAAAGTTCTGCGTGATGAACTCGAGAGCGCTGGATCCTTCTCCAGCACAGATGCTAAGAGATAACATCAACCCCAAACAGCTTAGCAGTGAAAGGTGTGGAAGCTTTCCAAGGAGAAGCATTGAGGTTTCCATAGCGCCATCGTTAGCTCTGACCTCAATTAGTTACAAGCTGTAGGTGGAGCGTGTTTAGTGCAGAGCCCTAAGATTCCTGGATCCCTTGGCACTGCCAGTGTTGATGCCTCCCCCACAGGCAGTGGCCTGCCAGGGCTGTCAGGGTGGTTATTCCCAAGGTTATGAACAATCCTCTTCTTCTCACACATCTCTCCAGGAACTTAACCGCCAAGGTGGAAAGGAGTCGGAGCTGCAACGACACCATTCAGGAGAGGTCAAAGAGCAGGCAAAGATCAGCCCCAGCCAACAAAACAAAGGTACCGACTGCATCTGGAAACCTCTTATCTGAGGTTACACAGCACCAGGAACCTGGAGATAAAACTGATTGTGTTTGTGGTGCTGTGTTATCACCACGGGGCCGATCACTTCCCGCAGCTCACAGTAGAAACCTGCTTGGGTGGGAATTACTAAGCTGAAAAGCAGACGGCTTACCGAGTTGTTTGTTAGCACCAGAGGATAATTAGAAGTTGGAAGGGAACTCCTCATGCTTTTGGTTTGGAATTAATTTTCTTTTCCAGGATGAATCCTCAGCCAATTATAGAAATATCCTTTCGAAAAAAAACCCTCTCTTTCTCTCCTGTTTTTTCCAAACTCATTGCTCTCCTGATGTTAGGATACTTTCTTTTGCACTTCCATGCTATGGGAAGAGCTGGACTGGTCTTGCTTCCCCTCCTATCCAGCACACCAAGTTAATTAATCCTATCTGTTACCCCAGGCCTGACTTTTCAGTGCACCACAGTGCTTCAAAATGAGTGGTGAAAATCTGAGCTGGAGGTTTTTCAGGCTCTCCCAGCAATAATCTCAGAGTACCTTCCACTCATTGCAGATGATCTGTGCAAACACCTTTCCTTGCACCATGCCTGGCAGCACCACTGACCCCTCTGGCACTCCCAGGAGCTGCAAATTTGCACCTCTGTCTCCAGGGCTGTACACTGCCTCCTTTCTAATGTGCCTCTCTGGCCCATGGGATCCCAGTGACTGGCAGCAGCAGCTTAAATCACGAGAGCTGTGAGTTCTCAGCCTGGGACAGTTCCAGCACTGCTCCAGCAGAGCTGCTTGCTTGGACATTCCACCTCCTCGTGCTGACACCTCTCCTTCCTGGGCTCAGTTTCATCCCAGATGGAGAAGGGGATAGTACATTGCCAGAGATCCCATAAGGAACAAAAGCCTCTGCAGTCCTGTGGAAGGTCAGTTTGGTTTGGTTGGGGAATGTTGCTTGGAAAATGGTAAAATCCCCCCCTGGGCACACAACGTTGGCCCCAGCCATCACCTGGCTGCACATCTCCAAGGTGAGGAGCAGGAACCATGGTCCCATTCTCATCTAAGCTGATAGGAGCTGGGCTGAGCTCAAAGCAAGGGTCTGTAACTGACCTTCCCTCCCAGGGCTTTTCTTTTTTAAGTAGATGATTTATGGACCTCACCAACTAAGAGCTGCACTACATGGGTGTCCCACAAACTTATTTTGACCTCAAAATTAAGCTAGTAGAAACAACTCTCTTTCAGGCTAAGCAGGGAAAGGCTGTCCTTGTTCCAACTAGCTGCTGGATAAAATCATTCCATCTTAGAGAAGAAGAATTACATTGGCAGTTGTGTACGTGCAGCTTTTATTCCTGATTAAATTGTGGGTGGATCCTCTCACATTCCAAGTGAAGCAGCATTAAGGGATGGTTTGGGAGATGACAAGATGACAACAAATGCTGCTCTTAAAGCTCTGCAAGAGGCTGTCTCAGGCAGTGTCCAGTGTGGTGCTCGTGGTGTGGTCTGGACTGTGTCGTCCCACCAGTCTGCCTGAGGCACATACACACCTCTTCTCATGATGTTTTGCAGTGCAGTGTGTTAAACCTGGGCCAAGTATATTTTTTTTTTCCTCTCTGTATGGCTTGGCAGGGAGCAAAAAACCCTTTGGAGATGATTTTCCTTGAGGAGCATTGCTTCCTTCAGCCAGGGTGGTGCAGTGCTTCTCAATTTATCCTTGTCTTGCCTTGCTGCAAGGATTTTGCTATTGGGGTGGTTGTCACTTGTGGCAAGTACAGCTCTTAGAGTGAAATAATGGCTTTAAAGTGGCAGAGGGGAGACTGAGATGAGATGTGAGGCAGAAATTGTTGGCTGTGAGGGCGGTGAGAGACTGGCCCAGGGTGCCCAGAGAAGCTGTGGCTGCCCCCTCCCTGGCAGTGTTCCAGGCCAGGTTGGATGGGGCTTGGAGCAACCTGGGCTGGTGGGAGGTGTCCCTGCCCATGGCAGGGGTTGGGATGAGATGAGCTGTGAGGTCCCTTCACACCCAAACCATCCTATGATTCTCTGAAATAAATTTGAGATCCAGATAGTGCTGGACTCCAGTGTCCCCTGCTTATGTTATCAGCCATGAAAGGTGCCATGACCTGTTCTCCTCCTGCATGCTTATCCGTATTCTTCTCAATGACAAGCTTTGAGCTGTGCTGCCTTGCCTTGCAGGTGCCACCCGTCACCAGCACGTCGACGCCGCTGGTTGGAGTTCTGTCGTCCACCCAAAACAACCGGTGCCTCTCCGCCCCAGACCTGACAGCAGAGAAGCGCCTGGTCCTCAACCCCGTGTCATCCCTCTCGGTCCTACACAAGCCAGAGAGATCCATCAGCCCCGAGAGCAACGACAGCATCTCAGAAGAGCTCAACCACTTTAAGCCTATCGTCTGCTCCCCATGCACTCCTCCAAAGAGGCTTCCTGATGGCAGAGTCCTGAGCCCTCTCATTATAAAGTCCACCCCAAGAAACCTGAACAGGAGCCTGCAGAAGCCAACCACCTACGAGGCCAGTCCTAGGATACTGAAAAAATGGGAGCAGATCTTTCAGGAGCGTCAGATCAAAAAGACTCTCTCTAAAGCGACCCTTACGTCCTCGGCTTCGGAGCCTGGGGATGACGTTACAGTTCCTGACATCACCAACTCCAGCACTTGCACTAAAGAGCAGACCCAAATGCAGGATGATCACCTTCCACCTGACACAACCAGAGACCTTCGCCCCGAGCTGGATTTCTTTCCTTCCATCAGCGAAACGAAGCTGGGAAAGGGGAGTGAGAAGAACAGGGATTCACAAGCCTTACCAACAGACGACAGCGCTGCTGAACCAGATGTGAGAGCAAATGTCACCCCCCTAAACACACGAGTCTCTGAAATCCCTGACCTAAAAGTCAACACGTTCATGGACAAATCCTGTCTTAGCCTCGGCCCAAAAATGCTGAGCCGAAGACTCATGGGCGTCACCGCCTCGCTGCCTGACACCACCACGCTAGGAGTCCCCGTGAAGCCATCGAGCAAAAAGCAGCTGAAATACCTGAACAACAGCGAGCTGATCAACGTGCAGAACAGCACGTGCAACTCCGTGGAGAACATCATCGGGGAGCAGCCCCCGTCGCTGAGACGGGGCCGCAAGAGGCGCTGCAAAACCAAGCACTTGGAGCACAACGGCTCCGTCAAGAGACTGAGGCACGAGGTGGGAGCGCCGGCGGAGGATCGCTTGGTGCGGGAGGTGGAGCAGAAGCTCCAGCAGGAGGAGGAGGACAGGAGGTTGGCCCTGCACCTGCAGAGGATTTTCGACAGCGAGAACAGGACGGTGGATCGGCGGAAAGCGCGGGTCGATCGGTACCTGCTGCGGTCGAAGAGCACGCTGGGTGCTAAGTAGCACTGGTGGACGATGTTGCCTTTCTAGAGGACAATGAGGTTTAGGAAATTATCTTAGAGCAAAACTATTTTTTGGTCATAATTCCACCCACACAATTGTTTTGGGTTTGGTTTTTTTTGTCATTTCGGTGGTAAGACACTTGTAGGTCCAGTTCAGAGAGAAGCCAGAGTCCTTTCAGATTAACAAAAAAAAAGAGAGAGAATGAGAAAAAAAAAAAAAAATCCTCCAACCTTTCTGATGCATTGGTTGGAAAGAAATGTCCATCATCCCCATGAATACCCTGCAATGCCTTTAGATGCAGCAGGTGACATTTGGGTTCCCCAGCTGGGAAGGCTGTGTGAGCAGCACGTGGGGTGTGGGGTAAGGACCACATCACTTCCTTGCACTGCCACTCCAATATGCCAAGAGAAAGCAGAGCTCTGCTCATGGCAAGTGGGCTTTTTCTGTCCTCAGAAGTCTTCTCCTCTCTCCCTGCCCTGTTTTCCTCCTTACACTGCAGCTGGCTGCGGGGTTTTGACTGTTGCCATGTCAGCCTGTTTGAATAACCTCCAGGTCTGAATAGCCTCGAGAGCTGCTGGGGAGGGAGGGTGACCCGTGTTTCTGCTGGGAAGTACCAAATAGATGCACTCATAGCACTTAGAAATCAATGTGTCTCACTGTCTGCCCCAGCAGTACAGATCACAGGTTACTTTATTGAAGTAGCAAGCCAAATATGGTGAAGAAAGAGAGAAAATAAGGATTTTACCAAAAAGCCTTATAGGAACTTGTCCGTTCGTGTTAGTGACGCAGCAGGGAGCTTGGGTAGAGCATCTGGGAGCCGTGCTCTGGGTGCTGTGACTCAGGAGTAAATGCAGCTTTTCTCCCAGTCCCTGCCTCTTTCTGTTCTTCCCCCTGACATTGAAATCTAGAAAAGGAAACACTGGGTGGGTGATTTGGGGAAGGATGTTCTCCCTGCTGACACTACCCTGCAGGTTCTTGCTGAGTTAAGAGATCTCTCAGCACACCTAAGACCTGTCCTTACCTGTCCAGGAGCAGCCCAAGGAGGCATTCCGAGGTGTCTGACACATCGCCGTCCTCTCCCAGGCACCCAGTGGGTTGGTGGTGGAGCTGGGACAGGAGCCCAGCCCTCCCAGCCTGTGGGCACATGGATGTGGGTGCTCAGGGTGATCAGTGTAAGCCTGCCCTGCCCCTGCTCCTGCTCCTAGCTAGTTGTCTTCAGGTTCAAACCACTAAGAAAGCTCAGGTGGGCAATGCACTAAAAGTTTCCACTTAAAAGCATGAAGTCAGGCACAGCAGGGTGGACCAGAGCTAGCTCAGAGCTTGGGGCTTGGTGGAGCGTGTGTTGGTGGCCTTCAGTGGTCACCCAACCTCTGGGCTCTTCATAGTAGACAGAAATTGTTGGCTGTGAGGGTGGTGGGACACTGGCCCAGGGTGCCCAGAGAAGCTGTGGCTGCCCCCTCCCTGGCAGTGTTGCAGGCCAGGTTGGATGGGGCTTGGAGCAACCTGGGCTGGTGGGAGGTGTCCCTGCCCATGGCAGGGGTTGGGATGGGATGAGCTGTGAGGTCCCTTCACACCCAAAGCTGTCTGGGATTCTATGACTCTAACGTTCTTCCCCATCATCCATCAGCAGCACAATAATTTCATTGATTATTTCCAGCTCAGTTTGTCACTTCCAAGCTGCCTTGCAGAGTGTTCATTGGGGACCCTCCCCCAGGGCAGAGGCTGTGGTGTGCCAGGTGACCAGAGGTATTTTCAGGATGTAACTGAAGCCAAAGGGAGGACAGTCCGTGCGTTTCAGCAGATGGATCTGATCTAAGAGAATGGTCATTGCCCAATTTCCTCTGTCTAAAAAATGGTTGAAATTTCTCCCTCCATCCTAAATGGTTTAAAAAACCAAACAGGAACTGGTTTTCTTTTTCTCTCCCATCACACTCACAGAACTGCAAGGACCCTGGCACTTTTTTTCCTAGTTGAACTGGGTTTGGTTTGTTTTTTTTTTTTAGGAAAAAAAAAAAAAAAGAAATCTTATATTTTAATGGATAAAAATTTATATATTTTAAATACTATATTTCAACAGATTGACACTTTTCGGTTTGAAAAATCTTATAGCGATGATTCCATAATATCTCTCTCTCTTTCTCTCTATCTCCTTAACAACACAAACTACTGGATGTTTCGAGCTGTACCCAGGGCTGGCTGGAGCTGGGCTGCTCTCCCTGCTCACTGCAGCCCGTGGCTGGTCCCAAACTGCATCCTGCTCCTGTACCCAGCTGGGAATTGGAAAGAAATGAAGTCATTAGAAGCCTGCTAGAAGAGCAGCGTGGGGAGAACTGGTGACAGCCTGGATCTGCCCTTTGCAGTGCACTTCCCCAGTGCATCTAAATTTAGAGGTAGTTTTACAGTCCCCTTCTCCCTGCCCCTTCCCTGTGGTTAATCCCTTGAGCCCAAATTGGACTTCCCAAAATATTTTCCTTCTTTTTCGCGGCACTTGTGTGGGTTCCATCCAAGCTTGGGCTGCTGAGCAAGCCTACACCACAAAAAACCTACATTTACATGCTGAATGTATCCTTTCCCCTCTTCAAATAGATTTCAGAGTCCAATGCACCAGCGCCAGTGTCTTAAAATATCTTCTTTTTAAAAAGGTTACCTAAATATTTCGGGGTCTGTGTGTTAATTGCCTCTTTGTAAATCCGAGCTGGGAGGAAGTGCAAGAGGCAACACCTGAGCTGGAGCTTAATCCTCAGCCATAAAAAGCTTAATGGGACCCCTCACACCCCCAGCTTCCCAAAGCTCACCTGCACTGGGCTGCTGGCTCCCCCCAGGACAGAGCCCACGTCCCTCAGCATCACGCACTCTCCGTGGTGTCCGCGTCGAAGGAGACCTTCGGAGGTGGCAGCAGCTTCCATCAAAGCATCAGGGTGGGACTGATCTCACGAGGCTGTGTGCCATGGAGGTGCTGGCTGTGTTTCTACGTTCCCTTCTCCATCTCCTCACTGAAGGACTGAGGAAGATGTGGGCCATTTCCCAGCCATCTCCCCTCCTTCCTGAGCCAGCTGAAATCCACCCCGGGCCGCGGCAGCTTCGAGCCTCGAGGCGACGTGAAGCTAAGATGAATGTTTTGTTAATTTAACACTCTGTAAGTTCGTGGTAAGCTTGCACAAAAGAAAATAATTGTATATAATTACACTTAAAAGAGCAGGAATTCCCAGCCCTCTCTACCCTTTAAAGGTCAGGGGATGACGCTACCTTTGCCACAAATAATAACGCCAGCTGAGAAGTCAAAATACCTCTTGCTGAACAGCGGATGCAGCGTGAGATCTGCAGAGGCTCTAAGATGAAACCAAGGACTGTGAGGGTGGTGAGAGACTGGCCCAGGGTGCCCAGAGAAGCTGTGGCTGCCCCCTCCCTGGCAGTGTCCCAGGCCAGGTTGGATGGGGCTTGGAGCAACCTGGGCTGGTGGGAGGTGTCCCTGCCCATTGGGACGAGATGAGCTTTGAGGTCCCTTGCAATCCAAACCATTCCACGATTCTATGGTTTATTTATACCTCTATGAAAGTCATTTCTAACCCTCCACCTTCTCTCTGGGATGAAGGCAGTCCTAGCACGGGTGTGCGAGCATCCTCCCAAAATGTGAAGCTGTCTTCTCTTGTGAGTCAAGAGATTGCACCGCCAGTCGCTGGAGGGGCTGGGGTTTGGTCTGATGACAGAAGGACCGTGTTTGCCAAAGATGCCACCGACTCCAGAAAGTTGCTTTCTGACCCTTCAGAGCTCTCTGCCCCGGGCAAAGCCGTACGGAAAAGATCCGTGTTTGGAGTCAGTGAGGTCAGATAAATGAAGGAAAAGTGCCAAAAGAAGGGATGATGCCAGGTGATTGTATAATGTTGTTCTATATTGTCAGTATTTTTCTTCAAACGCTATTGTACATGCAGTGCACAGTAGTCATGAGGTGTAGCTTGAACAAGCGCTTCTTTGTATTTTCTCAACGAAAGCAAAAAGGGGGAGGTTGAAGCCTTAAAGACTATCACTCATTTTAAAAACAAGCCTTTAGCAACGCTCCAAGGACAGACCCCAGGGCTCCTCCTGGACCTTCCAGCAGCCCTCTGCCATCTCCCAGCGTAAGGTTGACAAGCTTGTCCCATGCATGGAGGGAAGCATCTGATGAAAACCCATCACTTCTCACCCACTGGGGACCCACGATGAAAACTCATGGCTGTTGGGTGTGATGGTCTCACGTAGAACTGTGGAGACCAGAGAGATGTCCCCATGGATGGCAGCTGGGTGAGACTGGGACGTGACACCGGTTTGAACTACAGCACGGAAACTGGGATGATCCCCACGGACACAAACCTTTCTCTTCCCCATGTCTGTAAAACAAGGCAAAGCATCCGCTCTAGAATTAGCTCTTCACTATGCAAACAGAGAAACCTTCAGCAGGTGACAAAGGGGGGTTGTGTACGCCTGGTCTCCTTGGTGGTTACTGTCAAACTGTTCAATCTCGATGTTGCTACACTTTCTTTCTTCCAATAATGCTTTAAATCATTGTGCTTTCATGTTCTCAGCTCACCAGCGGAGCACCGGGGCGGTTAAAAAAAAGAAACAGAGTCATTTTGGGTCTCAGCTGAACCAACGTGGCTTCACCTGAATGTTTTAAAGCGCTGGAAGTTACTGAAGGACCGTTGACTTGCATGTGTAAAATGTGTTGGGTAAAATGACATGCAGGCGTCTGTCATGTTGTGGCTTCTGTTATTTGGAACAGAGTAAAATCCTGCTTGCAAAAATTGTCACAAACCAGAAATACTCCAACTGTGTACAAAGAAGGTGTACAGTCTAACGGCGACGAGGACTTTTAACTGCAGGACAAAAGCCGAGGTTAAAACAGAATAAAACCAGGTTCTGACAGTGATTTGCCTGTCTCTGCTGAAGTTGCTGTGCTGGGAAAGAGGACAGATGGGTGTGGGACAGCAGGCAAGAGCTGAGAGAACTGGGAGCTTGTATTAGCTTGCTACTCTGTGAGTGGCAGTGGTATTGCTGCCTGCCCATGAGCCGTCCTTGTGTCACCCAGCAGGTCGTGCAGTGTGGGCAGCAGGTCGCAGGAGGTGATGCTCCCCCTCTACTCTGAGACCCCCCCTGCAGGGCTGTGTCCAGTTCTGGGGCCCCCAACACCAGAAGGACATTGAGCTGTTGGAGGGGTCCAGAGGAGGGCACGGAGATGATCTGAGGGCTGGAGCACCTCTGCTGTGGGGACAGGCTGAGGGAGTTGGGGGTGTTCACCCTGGAGAAGAGAAGGCTCTGGGGAGACCTCAGAGCACCTTCCAGTGCCTGGGGGGTACAGGAAAGCTGGGGAGGGACTTTGGACAAGGGCATGGAGTGACAGGACAAGGGGTGATGGCTTTAAAGTGGCAGAGGGGAGATTGAGATGAGATCTGAGGCAGAAATTGTTGGCTGTGAGGGTGGTGAGAGACTGGCCCAGGGTGCGCAGAGAAGCTGTGGCTGCCCCCTCCCTGGCAGTGTTCCAGGCCAGGTTGGATGGGGCTTGGAGCAACCTGGGCTGGTGGGAGGTGTCCCTGCCCATGGCAGGGGTTGGGATGAGCTGAGCTGTGAGGTCCCTTCACACCCAAACCATTCCATGGTTCTATGCCCATGGGTCAGCATAGGCACAGCCCCATCGTGAGCCGTGCTCCTCATGGAACAGGGCGGTCACAGCCCTCTCCACCCTGTTCATTGCTGCCCAAAACCTCCCTGCAATGCCCAGGGGGTGCAGTAGTTTTTCTCACAAGTCAGTTTTTGCCCAGGGATGGGTGAGCACACACCTTTTCCAGGAATGGCAGAGCACAGTGGCGAGCAGACGTGGTTTTGATGTGCTCTCATCGCAGCGTTGGGGCTGTGTCGGTGCTTGCAAGCTGGAAATCACTGCCTGAAAGCCTGAGATGAATCTTGTCACTGCACTGGATTTTCCAACCTCAGGAGGGGACAAATGGCTCCAAGCAAGTTATCCAAGAAGAGCAAGGCCTGTACACCCTGGAGCTGGATTTCTTCCTTTGCAAAACAGAGGCTGGAAAAGGGCAGAGGTGTGAGGAGAGCAATGGGATGGCTCCTGGGCTGCAATATTTGATCTTCCCTCCCACACCTCTGCCTGCCAGCAGCCCCAGCTTTCTCCCATGGAGGGACATCACCATGGCAGGGACACAAAGGTGGCTGCTGGGATCCAGCTCTATCCTGGTGCCCACCCAAAACATGGGAGCCCCAAAAGCAAAGGCACTGGTGTTAATGAGCAACTCAAGAGTGAAGACAGATTTGCTGGGTTCAGGCCTGGGTAGTGGCTCTTAATATAGCCTGGAGAAAGTGCCTCTTTCCTCCTCTCTCCCCTGGTTGGTGCAGGGAAAAGAGACAGCACCAGGGAGCAGCCAGGACCTGCTTGCAGTAGCAGTTCAGGATTGTACCACTGTCGGGGCTGGGATGGAGATAAAACATGGCCAGTGCTCAGAGACCCAAATCCTGCTTCATCTCCAGGGGCAAAACCACTCCTACCCCAAATCCATTCTCCCACCAGCTGGGTTTGGGGTGGGGTGGATCCAGCTGTGGATCCAAGGGACTCCAGCAGTGTCTGTGTGGCATTTACCCCTCTGTTAACCAGTAACCAGAGCATCAGGGTCCAACCTTGTGGTGGGCTGAGGGCGTTCAGCAAGCAAAGCCCTTGTCCTATCTGCAGGGACATGGGGGGAGGCTGCTGCAACAGGGGGACCCTCTGTTCCCACCTCAGCCACAGTCAATATTTCACCAGTGTCCTTCTGGCTAACTTCAGACATTGCCTGTTGAGGCCACAGGCACATGTGGGGTTCATCCCCCTTGCTCAGAAAGCTGCAGCAGGAGGAAACCTGGAACAGCTTCAGCCAAGCCCTTTGTGGGATAAACACCATTTGGGGAGCAAAATTTCTGCCTGAGACTGCACTGATGCAGTCACAGATGGGCTGGTACAGACTTTGGTGGGACCAGGAGCAGCAGCAGGGCATTAACAGTGTTTGTAAGAGCTGTGTTCATCTGTGTTGCCCTTTAAAGAGCAGAAATGATTAAAGCACCTCTCGGGGGGCGCTAGGACCAGCGTGGCAGGAGTGTGTGAACACTGAAAGGCAACGTGGTCCCTGTCCCAGGCAAAGGAGGGACAAAGCAGGAGCCTCCCCACAGAGCTGGGCTCATACTGTACCACTCTGAGTGGTGGTAAGAGGGTTGTTGTGGAATGTCAGCTCCTTCAGGCATGGGAAGAAAGCCATGGGTAAGAGAGCCTTCTCATCTGTGATCTGCAAGATAAAATAGTTCATGGCTCTAAGCACTGAGTCACGCCAGAGACTCAAGAGTTTCATCCCAACCCTCCCACTAAAGTGGGACCATGGCACTTGGGCAGATGTGTGCAGTGAGGAGGAGGAGGAGGGAGATGGCATCCCACTAGCTCAGGCACACGTATCTGGAGCCACAGGACCCCAAATCACCTTGTTGAAGGCCAGGCTGAGATGCTTCAGTTGAGGAAAGGGAGCATGATCATCCCTGCACATGGAGGGAGCCAGCAGAGACACCACTCCAGAGGTTCCAGTGGCAGAACACACCTCCAGTGACAGGACATCACCTTCCTGAACCCAAACAGAGCAATTTGAAAGTCACCAGAGCAAATGATGACCCAGCTTTTATTTGAAACTGATAGAAGTTTAAGCTCTGGTGTCCCTTGGTTATGGGTAAATTTGCTCCTGATCTCCCTGAGGAGATGTAATACTCACTGTAAGCCTTGCAAGCACCCAGAGTCCTAGTTGTACCCACAGGCTTATTCAAACTCAGCTGAGAGGCTTGGGAAAGGGAAGGGTTTGAGCTCACACCCCAAATCACAGATCAGCCAATGGTTCTTACCAGCCCTGGGTGTTCCTGAGAGCCAGAATTAAAAACGACCCCTGCAATGAAACAGAAGCAAAGTGAGGGTTTCTACATGAAGCTGAGTGCTGGGCCAGCCCCAGCCACGGCAAGGCTGGAATTACCCTGGAAAAGCAAATCAGCATCAGGGAGGATCTGGCTTGATGGCAAGGTGTGCCCAAGGTGAGGGGGGATCGGGCTCAGCGTGGCGCTTGCTGACAGCCCCGTGGCTCCAGGTGAGGTCCACATCCCTCAAACACAGCAGACACCCTGCTACTGACCTCAGGGCAGCCAGGAGCTCCCCGCAGGTAGGGTTTGGGTTGGAGCCTTGCCCGTGAGCATGAGGCCTTTCCCACATCATGCTGCTACCTGCAGGGCAGCACCAGAAGCTGCACCATTGCCAGCTCCACAAATACTTAACAAGAGGGACTGCTGCAGAGAGCCCCAGGACAGGAGAAGTGCTTGAAGGAGCCCCACGAGCAGCCTCTGTCACACCCTGATCCGCACAGGAGACACCAGGCAGCCCCTGGATCCATCCCATCGTGTGGGTCAGCTTCAGTAAGGACATCCAGAGAGGAGAGCTGACCTACCCCAGCAATGCAGACCTGTGCATGGGCTACCTCCTCACACAGCCTTCCTGCCCTCTGCCTGTCCAGGATCCACAGTAACCCACTCCCCAACCTGAACTGCTTCCCCAGGTTTGCCAGTTTTCCTTCCAGCCTCTTTTGGAGCAAGCTACCCTGGAGAAATCCAGGAGAGAGAAAGGGGCACTTCTGTCTGAAGCATGGGAGATGTCTGCTTTAGGGTGATTTATGTCCAGTAAACCCCCAGTAATTATAGAGGGAATCTACAGGTTAGCTGAGATGTCTAAAATGGTTCTAATGTATCCCTCCCTCACTGTTTTAATTTATCAAGCTGCTTCACTCACTAGTAAACATCTAGCAGCAGATCCTCATCCTGACATAACTGAGCCCCATGGTGTCTGTGTGGGCAGGGAGAAGCAGGTGGTGCTCACCCATCCTGTCTGGATCCCTGTTGTTCTGTAGCACGACACATTCAAGCTGTCCTTTCTTCCCTTCCAGCTCTGCTGGCACCTCTGTGTCCTCCTGCTGTGGTGGCCAGGGCTGCTGGCAGAGGCTGCTCGGGGACTTGTACCACTCTGCCCTGAAGCTGTCACCGTCCAGCGTGGGGTGGAGGAAGAACTGCCTGCTCTCTGCTTGGTGCAGGTGGGGCACAGCTGAAATCCCATTCCTGTCCAGGTTCAGCTCCCTCAGGCTATGGGAAGAGGAAATGTGTGAGAAACTCCACGGTTGCTATCGGTGTATGCACCCAGCCATCTGTTTGTCCCAGCACCAGCAGGGCAGGGAGCTGGCCCCCATGGTCACCTGGCTCTGTGCTCGTCTCTTGATGAGAATTTAATGGACAAGGAGACATCCTGGCAGTTCATTAAATCAAGCAGAGCTCTGACAAGCTGCAGTCCTCCAGGGATTCCCTAACGATGTTCCACCTTCCCATGGAAGCTTAACATCACCAATGCCCTTGCCCAAGGCCACAAGACAGTTTGGGGAAGAGCAGAAACCCAAACCTCTGCACTCCATCCCTGCAGTCTCATGCCTAAACCTCTCCCATTCCCCCTGCTCTCTCACAAACAAAGTGCAGTTCCCTCCAGGAACGTCTTGGCAGAGCCAGACCCAATTCCCACCTCCAGTTGGCAGCACTGGAATCACCAGGGGAACACCAAAAGGTCTCTGCGCTGTCCCCAAACTCAGCAGAGCCCAGCTGAGGGGCACATGAGCTGCCCCCCTTCCTAGTGACTCGTCTCTGGCTCAATCATGAAAGCCCACGTGAAGCAGAGGGAGCTGATCCACAGCCTTTGCTAGCGCTGCTGCGCTGAAATAAAGGATGAATCTGGGGCGAAGAAGGGGAAATGAAGAAAGCATTTCTCAGATGAGACCTGGGGCTCAGCAAACACCCATGGCAGGAGCTGCATGACCAGCCACCTGCTGGGTCTGGCCAGCTTGTGCTTTGCAGCAGGCTGTTTGCTTCCGTTCAGTAACATTGGCAGTACAAGAGAGACTGACCAGGGAAGTGGATTCTGAGTGAATCACAAAGATTTGGGGTTTCATTTCAAGCCTGCTGCTGTGCAAAGAGCTGACAGAGGCAGCTGCCAGCCCTCAAAAGCCAGAGCTGTCTGCTTCCAGGAGTTCCTTACCTGCAGAGATGAGACAGGCTCACAAACACGCTGGGGTCCGGCAGACGATTGTCATCCAGCGACAAGACCTCCAGAGATGGAAACCTTCCGTGAGCAGAGCTGTGGACACAAAGAGGCTCATTAATAACACACTCAAAGACAGGTGTAAAACTCATCATTTGCTGTCACTGCAGGAAGATGTATCCACCAGGAGACTGGGCTGGGGCTGCTTTCATTCTTTTAATAGAAAACTGAAATCCTACCTCAAAGCAGCTAAATTGAATCAGCCCAAGCTCAGCATCTTATCTCCAACAATGCAAACAGTGGATACCTTGGCATGGCAAGTGTGGCTAAGCTATATGTGAGGGGTCTAATTAACCATGAATAAATAGCATCCTTCTCACGTGGCTCAGCCACTGGCCAGAGCTGAATCACTGTCCAGAGGCTCCTCTCCAGCTGCTGCTGACTGAGATACCCTGGGTGAGCTGGGGCTGAGCTGGGAGAACACTTCCCTGCCACCCAGCACTGACCATTAAGTTATTTGATCTTCCAGTTTGCAAGGGAAGAGCTCTGCTGCCCGGACTGACAAAGCCCAGGCTGCCCAGTGTCACCACTCACCACTGCCATGCCAGCCCCACCGCTCCATCCCCCTGCTGGACGCATCCTGATGGCATTCCAGCAGCTCCCCACCAAACCAAAGCATTGCTTGCTGTGTGCACTTGCTCCCACGAGCCTGCCAGGTCTGGAGGCAGGGACCAAAGCCCCATCAAGCGAAGGACTTTGAGCTGGGACAAATCTCCTAATGTCCCAATGTCCTGGGGGGACAAGTTGTTGTAGGAGAGATCCAGCTTCTGAAGGAAACAGGAGAAACAACCCCACGGAGCAAAGAACAATCTCTGTTGCCTCTACCCAAATAGATATTAAATATTTACAGGAGATTTTCAGGCATGCTACTACCCCACCCTAGAGTGATGCTGTGAGTGTCTCTGACTTGCAGGGACTTCACTTTCAGTGGTGGGACTCTGCACCTTAGCAGAAGTGCTGAGGTCTGGTGCCTCACTCCTATGTGTGACCTGGGACAACCACCAGGAGAAAGGCAGGGAGCAGACCCTGCTGGGAGCGAGGATGAGGGTTTCTAGGATCCATGGACAGGAATAGCTGTACCAGGGCATTACAACAGGCTGCATTTCCTCAAGAGGAGCTCAAAGCACTTTCCAAATCGATTTAATATGAATTTCCAATCAGCCTTCCCAGGGCTGATTTCTCCAGGCTGTCAGCAAACAAGATCCCAGGCACTGCTTGTGGGTGAAGCTGGGATCTTCATGGGCAAGGCAGGGAGTTTAGGTGGGTCCCATACCCACCTTTTGTAGCTGATGCCAGTGACAGGGTTGCTCACAGAGAGGCACACGGGGATGGACAGGATCAACCCTGGCCTCACAAGCCTTGGAAATTTGGGTCTCCAGCACCTGGGCACATGCCCACTGACTGAGTCAAACCCTGTGTGGGTTATCAACAGGGCATGGGAGAAATATGGGAGAGCTTCATGGATTTGGGGACCTTCCAAATCCTGCAGGCAGGAGGGAAGCCAGGATCTGAGCATACAGAGCTGACAGCTGGCACACCAACCATTCTTTGAATAAGACAAGAAGAAAGAAGCCTTTTTGAGACAAAACTTTATATCCAGCAGCAGTCAGAAACAAGAGAAATCCAGGCAAGGACATCTCCTCAAAGAGAGCAAACCTAAAGTCAGTACAACTGAGCCAGAGCCTGAGCTCTCTATAGCAGAGACCCATTCCAAGCTGGAGGGAGAGGACAACTGGAGCTATCATACCAGGCACAGTTGCTTGTTTTTAGGATCCATTTTGTCTCTTTTTTAAAAGAAAGGCAGCCCATAAGTTGGGGAAGTTGCAGACACCTCTCTGGAGAGGAGGAGGATGGGTTGCAGAGAGGTAGAACACAGTGTGGAGGAAGATGGGTATGGGATCTGCTGGGGACCACACAGCATCAGGGAGGTGACTGACAGACAGCAGGGAGAGGATCCTACAGCAAAGGGGGTGGCCCATCACAGGAGAAGCAAGGAGTCCTGTAGCAAGGGGCTGAGCAATGGATCTGTGAGGGATTGCTCTGCAGGAGGAAGCAAGATGTGAAGCTCCTTGAAGAACACAGCAAAAAGGACATCCAGAGTCCCAAGCAGGCAGGAGGAGAGAATGACCCTGTGGTTTCAGAGAACTCACACTGCAGGGACATATGTCAATGCTATGTGTAGGCTTCCACGTGACAGTTGGGAGGACAGGAATAAGGTTTCAGAGCTCCCTCATCTTACTCCCAAATGCAGGAAGTCTCCAGCAGTGATTTTCAGATTTCTCAGTCCATTCAAGGAAAGTTCCAGTTCCCAAAGTCCAGGAAACTTCCGAAACGGCTCTGCAAGAGTGGAAAAAAATGCTCCAACAAGTGAGGAACAGCAGAAACAGAACAAATCATGTCTTATCCAGGTCTGGAATGGACCAAACCCAGCAAGAACAGGAGCACTAGTATTATCAGCAGGCATGTTTGAAAGAAAATGCCAGCTCAGTTAGATGGTTGTCTGTACAATATGACCAGCCTACTCCTTAGACATCTGCTTGTGAAATGCATTTGCTCCCACCCCAAATTGGATTACTGCTTGAAGCCACTGATGGCACATTTACCTTATAGAATTATAGGATAATTAGGGTGTGAAGGGACCTCAAAGCTCATCTCGTCCCAACCCCCTGCCATGGGCAGGGACACCTCCCACCAGCCCAGGTTGCTCCAAGCCCCATCCAGCTCTACCATTAACCTTCTGAGCCTTTGGGATGAGTCATTTCAATATTGCATGCTTCTATATACAAAATGGGGATTTTCTTTGCAAAGAGCTTTGTTTTCTAATAAAGAAAAGGATACCACAGTGGCACACAATTATCTTTACAATAAAGGGAATTAGCACAATGACTTCAGTTCAGTAATAGGAAGGAAGTAATTCTGCAAAGAAGTGCTGCACAAATATCTTAAATCTCTTTGTAAAGCTCTAGACTATGTTCAGACAAGCATAAGCTTGTCTGGGTTAAAAAGCAGCATCTGTTCTTCGGTAATGCAGATCCTTACCTAGTGTCAGCAGGTTCTCAGCAGCATTTATAAAAGCAACATGATCAAATTTCTCAAAATCATCTTCTTTAGCCTGAAAAATACAGGGGGAAAAAAATATTCATTCCTCTCAAGCCCTAAACTGATCTGAAACAACTGGAGTGGGACTTTTTGCAAGGGCTTGTAGTGATAGGACAAGGGGTGATGGCAGAGGGGAGATTGAGATGAGATGTGAGGCAGAAATTGTTGGCTGTGAGGGTGGTGAGAGACTGGCCCAGGGTGCCCAGAGAAGCTGTGGCTGCCCCCTCCCTGGCAGTGTTCCAGGCCAGGTTGGATGGGGCTTGGAGCAACCTGGGCTGGTGGGAGGTGTCCCTGCCATGGCAGGGGTTGGGATGAGATGAGCAGTGAGGTCCCTTCACACCCAAACCATTCTGTGATTCTATGATCTCTCCTTTTCTCAGAATGCCTAAATCACAGCATTTCCCATAATTAGTTCTTCATTTGTTTTTCTGACTATGGAGAGCAGCCCTCAGAGTATGTCTTTAATGCCCAGCTGCCTCAGTGACCAGCTCCTGAAGATGTGGATTAGTTGAGCCCCAAAGCAAAGCCCCCTCTGCTGACCTCACTCCCCTGCGTGTGTCACAGAGCTCCTGGGCCATATCTCATACCTACATGTGACCCAGCAAACGTAGCCATCCTATGATTTATCACATCTGTCCTTCCCAGCACCAGGAGGGAACCCTAAAAAGACACTAAAAACCTATCAGCACCTCAGCTCGTGTTCTCTTTGCATTGCAAGTTAGTCATGAACCCAAGTAAAAGTCATTTCTCAAGTTGAACTCCTACCATAGCTGAGATAAACATCCCTAAAACCAAAGAACAGCATTTTGTGAGGGGATGTAAGTGGGGAAGGGTCTACAATTGATGAAGACCAAATTAATATGGTTATGAAGACATGATCCAAAGTTTGTAGGACAAATCATCCAAGCCTGTTCATAGTTGGCTGCCTCACCTTCCTGTGCAAGAAATACACCTGCTTCTAACACGTGTCTTCTCTGATCCCTGGACACTCATGTGCTGATGTGGTGAAGTTTTCCAATTTTAAGGCAGTTCCCTAATACTTCTTGAGCCTCTGATACTCACAGAGACCAGATTTTGGCTGCTTATGTTCACAGAGCACAGGTCCGAGGGGTTCTTCAAACTGTGGTGCTTCATCTGGGAATAAAAAAAATCAAACACAAATGGTTAATCCTATAGCAATCCCATGTGTTGTGTCCTGGGATCTGAGCCCCAAAACCAGACCTGATTCCAAATGAGGAAGGTACCTGCTACCTTGGATCATGGGAAAGGGGGAAAAAGGTGGCACGGAGAAGGGAAGGGAGAGGCAGCTACAGAGTTCATCCACCAGCAGGATCTCCCCAGCTCCACAAAGTGCTATCAGAAAGTTTAGGCAATAACAGAGGAAATCTGTACTCACCAGAAATGGCCCATCTAGGACATTGTCTTCATTATTTCCTTCCCTGGAGGCAGACTCTGGGGGCTTTCTCCTCTGCTGTGGTGCCTTCCTGGTGGTCCTCTTCTCAGTCCCAGCCCTTGGGGTAGCTCTGCGTGCCAGCACCCAGTGCCCAGACCCTGGTATGACGATAGATCAAAGCAGAGGAGATGGCAAGGTGAGCATGCAACCCTCCAAATGTGCCCTTCTCACTCTGCCTGGTGTTTCAGCCCAGCAGTGAAATCCATCATTTGAAAATCCCCTGTACAGGGAAATACTGCAGTTCAGTGACCATGAATTTAAGATAGGAACATTAAAGCAACAGCCAGAACCATGGGAGAGGAGAAAAAAAAAAGCTGCTTTACAGGTGCTAAAGGAGCCACAGATTGCAGACATGGAAATGTGGGCTAGAAGAGCCTTCTGGAGGTCTCCAATCCAACCTCCCACCCAAAGCAGGACCATCAGCAGTTCAATCATGGCTTTATCTAGCAACTCCACCACTTCTCAGGGTAACTTGGCCCAGAGCTGCACCTCCTCCCAGCAAGGATGTTCCTCCTAATGTCCAACCTAAACCTCCCAAGGTGATTTTTTTGGCTTGGTTATGCCATCTGCCACTGTTAAGGGTTTGTAGCTGTCCTGCAGGTAGCTGTAAGCCACAATCTCACTTTGGACTCTTCTTGGCCAGATAAAAAACAAGCTTAGCACCCTCAACCTCTCCTAGAAAATCCTGTGCTCCAGACCCCCAACCAGCCTAGACCTCTCTTCTCAAATGTTAGAAGGCATTTCTGTCATTTCTAAGCATTTCACAGAAGTGACTCTCAAAGCCCAGAGAAAAGGGAGAAGCTCTAGCTCAGAACAGCTCCTGGAGAACCATGCTGTGCTACCCACACACCTGCCTGAAGCTTCCCTCCTGCCAGCATGTAGAGGTGGCTGCTGGAGCCATCATTTAATGTGTGTCCTAGACATCCTGCCCTCTTCATTTCAATGAAGTTTTAAACAATTTTGAGACTTCCTGGGCATCACTTTAAGTTCTGTTAGCTGTGATGTTGATACAAGAAACCACCACTGAATGTACCCTCTATTTAGCCCAGCAGCAGGGTGGATGTAGGACCTGCCCCTACGGACACAACATTATTCTGCAGGTAGACTTCACCAGAAGCACTCAAAGAAATAGCACCTTCTTTATTTGAGCAGAAAAGGTTCCTGGCCAGGAAGCAGTTAGTTGCATAGTTGCTTCCATCATTCATTTTATACAGTTGTGTCGTAGCCATCTTGAGTGCAGTGTTCCTGGAGAGAGTGGGAAAGAAATAGGTTAAAATTTTCACTCACTCTAACATGACTTTGTTTTAAACAGCTCTTTCCAAGCGTAGCCATGAATGAACAGCCCCTGTAGGCAAAGGAAGGCTGTCAGGGACACATGAGGAGCATCACCTCCAAAAATGGGGAAGTAAGTGAGGTGCTAGGACTACATGCATTATTTTCCAGCTCAAGATAGCAAAATGCAGACACTGGCATGTGTGTGAGCTGGACTGTGTGACTGACAGCTCACGGGATTCCTGCTTTACCCCTCGTTCCTCCTTTCCCTTGGGGAGACTCAGGGAAAAGAACCACACTGCTGTCACTCCCTCAGCCTTGGAAATGAGCTTCAAAGGCACTGCCCTGCTCTTGTCCCACGCCCCTGTAGCAGGAGACGGTCTCCCAGTGCCACCTGATGGTGTGTGCACACTCAGACACTGCTCTGACATCCTATGGCACAGCTGGGCTACACACAGTGCCAGTGTTTGGGGTAACCCCCTCCTGCAACAGGCACACACTGGGTGTTCATGCACCACCAGGGCAGCTGCGCGCAGCGCTGCCACAACGTGTCACCAGCAGCAGCACGGCGAGATGCTGCCTTGTCACCGAGCAGGGATGCTCAGGGGGATGTGGATACTGGCACTGCTGGCACACCGAGATGGTAGAGGCATGGGGTACCCCAGGACACCGGCCAGGGTACACACCTGCACACCACTGACACACACACAGAGCCCAGCATCCACACCCATCCATACAAGCCCTACACACACGCTCCCCACACACACCCCATCGTGAACAAGCACCACCCTCACTCCTGGCACCCCCCCTACACCCACACAACCACCACACACACACACAGACCACTCACACCTCCCCACACCTACTGGGTACACCCCCAGACATGAGCCCATACACCCACAAACACCCTCACACACCCCACTCATCCCATCACACAACGCACACACACCCCTACAAACACTGAACACACACATTTACACACCCTCCTGACATGTACCCCTACGTACACACCTCCAACAGCCCCCACACGAACACACACCCCCAAAACCACCCATGAACACCCTCATACACCCCACACACACACAGACACCCCACACACACACATGTACACCCCACACACACATATACACCCCCACACACACACATGTACACCCCCACACACACACATGTACACCCCACACACACATATACACCCCCCACACACATATACACCCACCCACACACACATGTACACCCACACACACACACATACAGCCACACACACACACATGTACACCCACACACACAGACACCCCACACACACACATGTACACCCCCCACACACATATACACCCCCCACACACACATACACCCACCCACACACACATGTACACACACACACAGACCACACACACACACGTACACCCACACACACACACATACACACACACATATACACACACACACACACATATACACACACACACACACACACTCAACACAGAAACACCCCCACATACACCTAACCACACCCCAGCACACACCCCCCCCCACATCCTTAACACCCCAAAACACCAACACTGACACCCACACCCCCCCCATGGACACCCACCCACCCGCTCCCCACACTGGAGGACCCCCACAACCACTTACCCCCACATGAACGTCCACGGACACCCTCACACAGCCCACTGCACCCACTCCCCACACTGGCAGACCCACAAGCACGCACCCACACACACACCCACATACCCCATGCACACCCCCATGCACCCCCCACACACATACACCCCCTCACAGCCACCCAGGACACCCATACACCCCCACTCCTCACACACCCTTCTCACCCCCTCTCATCGCCCTCGCAAACCCCCCTCACAAACCCCCCTCACAAACCCCCCTCACACCCCCACCACCCCCCATGACCATAGAGTTCACAGTCCTCCACGGCCCAGAGGGTGTCCCCCGCACGTCTCCGTCTCCCCCTCACCCTCCCCGGGGCCCAGACCCGGACAGCCCGTCCGGGTGGCGCTGCCCACCCCTCACCCCGCGCTCCGGGGGCCTCCCCAAACCGCTCGCCCGTCCCCGCTCCCCGAGCGGGCCTCGCACCGCGGGCCCCGCCTCCCCTCCGCGCCGCCCCGTCGCCATAGCGACGCGGACCGCGGGCGGACTACATTTCCCAGCATGCAGCGCGGAGGGAGGGGCGGCTTTCCCGCCCGCCCGCTCCCGTCGGCCCCCGCTCGCAGCCAATCAGGAGCGAACAGGTCGCGCGGGGTGGGCGGGGCCTGAGGGCGGCGAGAAGATGGCGGCCAAAGGCGGCAGGAACGGGTTGCTCGATAAGGTACCGTGCCGCGGGCCGCCCAGGGCCCGGCCCTCCCGGGGTTTCCCTTCCCGGTGGTGTCGCTCACTGCCTCAGCGGTGTCCCCAGAGCCGAGCCGGCGCTGGGCCGAGCCGCAGCCACCCCACCGTCAGGTCTCAGTGGGCCCTCCCCCTGGCTGAGGGGCATCCCCCGCCTCAGCCGTGGGGCTGTGGGGAGCTCCGCCGCTCCTCCGCCCGTGTAGGAGCCAGGCGGTGAATGGCAGAAGAGGCCTAGGGGGAGAACGGGGAGGGAGGAAGCGTCCCATGGGCACCGGGCGAGCACGTCCGGCCGCGAAGCAATACCACTTTTTAATTATTAATTATTATTTTTGCCAGCGTGGCCGGTTTGAGCCCAGCCATCCTGCCAACAGCCCGGTTAGCGGTACAGCTGCGCTCCCCCCTGTGGGTGTTTTGCCAGAGAAGTAACGCCGGACGTGGCAGGGATGTCAGGCGGTGCTGTAAAAAGTCTGCTGATAAACCCAGTCTTCGTCTCAGGAGTTTAAAAGGATTTGTTTGTAGAGTGGCTTTGATCTCGGTTCGGTTTTAAGTGGTCAGGAGTTTGTGTCACAGCTCTGTGTGGTATTTGGCAAACAGGTGGCTGAAAATAAAGACCTGGGGGTATTTTTTTTTTTTTTCCCAACAAGAAAACGGAAACAGTTGTTTCAGGATCCCTGGGTGCGAGAGGGTGTGTTCAGTGGTGTATTTGACATAGAATCATGGAATGGTTTGGGTGTGAAGGGACCTCACAGCTCATCTCATCCCAACCCCTGCCATGGGCAGGGACACCTCCCACCAGCCCAGGTTGCTCCAAGCCCCATCCAACCTGGCCTGGAACACTGCCAGGGAGGGGGCAGCCACAGCTTCTCTGGGCACCCTGGGCCAGTGTCTCACCACCCTCACAGCCAACAATTTCTGCCTCACAGCTCATCTCATCCCAACCCCTGCCATGGGCAGGGACACCTCCCACCAGCCCAGGTTGCTCCAAGCCCCATCCAACCTGGCCTGGAACACTGCCAGGGAGGGGGCAGCCACAGCTTCTCTGGGCACCCTGGGCCAGTGTCTCACCACCCTCACAGCCAACAATTTCTGCCTCACATCTCATCTCAGTCTCCCCTCTGCCACTTTAAAGCCATCACCCCTTGTCCTGTCACTCCATGCCCTTGTCCAAAGTCCCTCCCCAGCTTTCCTGTACCCCTCAGGCACTGGAAGGTGCTCTGAGGTCTCCCCAGAGCCTTCTCTTCTCCAGGCTGAACACCCCCAACTCCCTCAGCCTGTCCCCACAGCAGAGGTGCTCCAGCCCTCGGATCATCTTTTATTGAACTTCAACATTCAGATGACTGCAAGTGAGAACACTTTGATGTTGGTCGATATGTGTATGTTCATAATTTCTAAAGAGTATCTTTTTCTTGCATCTGTCTAAGATTAAGTTATCCTTGCTATCCCGAAGAATTTGATATTTTTTTCTGTATAACAGTAGGTTAATTTGTTGGGCTGATGTTTTTAGGGGAAGGTGTGCTGATGAAATACTTCTGTCTGTCTTCTGCGAACGTGCTCAGCTTCTGCGTTTGAATTGGCAGCGCTCTGTGGTTAAACCTCAGGAACTCTGCAAAGTGTCATGCTCTCGAGGCATTCCTGCTCCTCCTGCCACCATCTGTGGATGCTGAGGAGTTGTTATTTCAGAAGGAAAAGGAAGTTTTGGTAAGGGAAATGTGCTGTTGGTGCTGAAGCTGGATCCTTTAGTGAGAAACTAGTGAATTTCAGCAGAGCTTCCACCTGAAGTACATACACACACTTGATAATGTTCTATCTTCTTTTCTCTCTGTCCCTATGCTGATCTGTGTGCCTTCATCTCCTCCCCCTGCATGACTTAAATGAAATCTGGTCATTTCTGTGAATGGGTGTATATTTTGCTGAGGTATTACCTGGAGAATTGTGCCCTTAGGTCCATAATTTGCTCAAGCTTTTCAGGAACTGGGTTATCAGAGGCTTAAAAGTCTTAGGACAGGTTGCTTGTTTAGTGTGTCTTTTCGTGCTTCATTAGTAAGCTAAATCAGGGTGAGTTTGGGGAGATGTGTGTTTTAACTGTCCCATTTTTTTGTCCTTCTCATGTTCTTTAAGTGTTTGCAATAATTGGGTCGCTCTTCCTGACCTCTCCCCACTTAACCAGGACCACGTACGCCCACAGAGTTCAAAATGATGTGCAGCAGTGGTCACAGTCCTCTCAAACACCTTGAGATTTCATCCCTTTTTAACACACAAGTTATTCACCACGCTCTGCTCCTACTGCAGCAAAACCTTCAAAGGTTTTGCAAGCTCCAGGACTGAAATCACTTCCTGAATACCAACGGCTGCGACTGCCTTCTGCTCCTGTGCCCCAGAAGCAGCAATGTGGGGCTGGGGGATGGTGACTGTGAGTACAGTCAGGCAGCACTGGTATTTTGGGGGGCGTGAGGTCCAGAATTCCTTCCTCTGAGGCAGACTGAGCTAGTCAGAGCCGAGAAGGACTTTGCCAGCTCGCTGGAATTTGGTACAACTCTTCCTTCAAGAGGAAGAGGAGGGAACTGATGTGCAGCAGGGTGTCCCTGGACTCTGCCACTTGCAAATCCTGCTTCTGCCAGGCTCATGCTATGCCATGTCACCATTATTTTAGACTTTATGTTGTGGGCTGGGGCCCTGCAGTTTGGGATTGGGGCTGCAGCCCTACCTACAGGAAAAGGCAATCAGCTGCAGTGTCTGCTGTGTGCTTTGAGGGAGTCATAGAATCCCAGAATGGTTTGGGTGTGAAGGGACCTCACAGTTCATCTCATCCCAACCCCTGCCATGGGCAGGGACACCTCCCTCCAGCCCAGGTTGCTCCAAGCCCCATCCAACCTGGCCTGGAACACTGCCAGGGAGGGGGCAGCCACAGCTTCTCTGGCCACCCTGGGCCAGTCTCTCACCACCCTCACAGCCAACAATTTCTGCCTCACATCTCATCTCAATCTCCCCTCTGCCACTTTAAAGCCATCACCCCTTGTCCTATCATTACCCCTTGTCCTATCATTACCCCTTGTCCTGTCATTACCCCTTGTCAATGTGCATCATCTGTTGAGGCTCTCCCAGCCTCCCTCAGCTGTAGCATTGTGTGTCATGGTTTGAAGAGTTTCTGATTTTAGGACTGGGACATTCCCTTCTTTTCATCTTTGTAATAGAAAACACAGCTTAGATACAGAAATGTTACTCCCCTTGAAGAGATGGTATCCTGGTGTTTCTCTGGCAATAGCAACAAATCTTTTTTACTGTGTGACTTGATTGTTTATGTGTGTAATACCCAAAGCACGCTGTAAACTTCAGAACAACACTTGAAGAGACAAGCTAGCTACCCAGAAGGTGTTGCAGGCTGAAGTTGGACGTGATATAAATGAGGCTGACAGCAGAGGCAGAAGGAATAAGGTGAAAGCAAGCACTTGCTTTGCTGTCCCTTTTTTGTTGGAGCTAACAACAGGATGCTCCCCAGCCCCAGTCCAGATGTGAACAGCTGGTGCCCTTGTGTGCTCCTAGTGTCAGGTTGGGTTTGTGTGAGCATTTACTGGTAGGGACCTCGCCTCTGGCTCTCTTCCAGGCTGCATGTGAGCACTGCCATCAGTTAAGGGTTTTGCCCAGAGTTTCACTGGTGCATAGACATCGGTGTACAGATGTGCGTACGTTTCTGTGCACATCTGGACACAGAAGTAGCGTGGATGTTGATCATTTTCTTTGAACACCTCATTCTCCTCCCCTTCCACAGCACTGGCACTCAGCAGGTGCCAGCACAGTGTCCCAACCTCTTGCCAGCTCTTTTGTCCTGCAGATCAGCCCAGAAAAATGGGAGAAGCAGCAGCTCTGCAGTGCTGCACCGTGTTAGGAGAAGTTACCTCAGGGGAACATCATGACCAAGGTAAAGGGAGGGGTAAAGCTTCTCCCTGGCTGGAGTCCCAGATCACAGATGTTACAAGGTCCTTTCCCACAGGAACTACCCTGGGATTATCAGGCTGTTACTGTCTTGAAGCAGAACAACCTTGGTCACAAGGAAACCTGAACAAGAACTGCTGGTTCAGCTCATTGCTTTAGATGGCCTAAGATTAGATTTTTTTTCCCCCAGTAACAGCTTTATTCCAAATAAAATATGTCATGTGGGCTTTACATCAACCCCTGAGAGTGCTGGTTCTCTGTTAGAGATCGGTATCACTGCAGTATCACTGGTGTTATCTGGCAATCCCAGTGTCGGGACAGAGAATAAGAAGAAGGAATCCAGACTGTGTTCTGTCACGGGTTTCCTGGATGTGTGTTATTGTGGCAGTGTCTCATATATATTATTGTGACTCATTATAGTGGCCTTCCCATGCTTGGGGGGCTACAAGAATGCTGGGGAAGGACTTTTGACACATAGAGTGACAGGATGAGGGGTGATGGCTTTAAACTGGCAGAGGGGAGATTGAGATGAGATCTAAGGCAGAAATTGTACCCCCCAGGCACTGGAAGGTGCTCTAAGGTCTCCCTGGAGCCTTCTCTTCTCCAGGCTGAACACCCCCAACTCCCTCAGCCTGTCCCCACAGCAGAGGTGCTCCAGCCCTCGTATCATCTCCATGGCCTCCTCTGGACCTGCTCCAACAGTAATATAGTTCAGAGGAACATTATTCCCTTTGGAAAGCTGAGCTGTTGTACCTGAGTTCCATTATTGACAAAGGACACACTTTGGGGGAAAATCTGAATATAGAAAAGCAACAAAGTCTTTTGATTTCATTCTGGAGGATGGTCTGGCTGAAAAATCATTTCTCGTTTGTGCCTTTTTATTCTCCTGTTGTCCCTGGTTTATTAAGGGTGCCGTGAAACGTTCCTCCTCTCACCAACCCCCAAAGAGTGAGTCTGGAACAGCTTGGCTGAAAATATGAATACATTCCAAGGCAAGAATTAAGACCCAGCCCTACTGGCTGTGGCTGGCAGCAGGAGCAGCAACGTGGAATGAAAATTAGGATGAAAGTGATGTAAAAAGTCACTTCAGATATCTTCAGACAAGAGGTGTGAGCTCGAACCTGCGAAGGAGATGGGTCTGTTGGTGCTGAGTGACTTTTGGTGTGACAGAGCTCCATCTCAGGTCAGGTTTTCCTGAACAAGGAGCTGTTTTCTGGGGTGCCTCCTCTCTTCGTGCTCACAACAGGAACAATTCAAATGAAAGGTGAACCCGTGGTGAGTTCTTCACCCTGTTTCTTTCCCCCTTGCAGTGGAAGATTGATGACAAACCGGTCAAAATTGACAAATGGGACGGTTCGGCGGTGAAAAATTCTTTGGATGATTCTGCCAAAAAGGTACAGTCTGCGGCCTCTCATTTCTCCTTCTTGGGAATCACTCCTGTTTGGGTTTCTACATTTAGCCTGTAAGGTTTCTCTTGTGATCCCCATGGCTAAAGCAGTGTTTGGGCTTAGAGTATCAGCAGTTATTACATTAATTCTGCGTAAAGTTTCTGCTCAGTTTACCTGTTTAATCGAGATTATTTTATATAGAATCATGGAATGGTTTGGGTGTGAAGGGACCTCACAGCTCATCCCAACCCCCTGCCATGGGCAGGGACACCTCCCACCAGCCCAGGTTGCTCCAAGCCCCATCCAACCTGGCCTGGAACACTGCCAGGGAGGGGGCAGCCACAGCTTCTCTGGGCACCCTGGGCCAGTCTCTCACCACCCTCACAGCCAACAATTTCTGCCTCACATCTCATCTAAGTCTCCCCTCTTCCAAAATCCTACTACCAATCCCTGAGGAGCACCACTCTTTCCAGAAGCACTTTGTCAGACGTATAAAAACCACAAACTCAGCTCCACGTTTCCCCACAGGTTCTCCTGGAGAAGTACAAATACGTGGAGAATTTCCGGTTGATCGACGGCCGCCTCATCATCTGCACAATCTCCTGTCTCTTCGCCATTGTAGCTTTGATTTGGGATTACCTGCATCCCTTTCCTGAATCCAAACCTGTTCTTGCCTTCTGTGTTGTATCATATCCTTGACATATGTTGTCTCGTTTATACCAAAAGGGGGTTGTTTTTTCCCCTAAAGCACAAGAAAACCCTTCTCTGTGTTCCTGTTTTCAGGGCTGTGAGAATTTTACTGCCCATGGGGTGGAGGTCAGCTGATAACCAATTAGTTTGCATGTGATGGCAAAATTCCTGCCTGTCTGCCTGGATTTGGGGGGGTCCAGCCTTCCCCTGCAGCAGTGTGGGGGACTGGACAGTGATTCCACTCACGTCAGAGGAGTCAGCGGCTGTCTGGGCAGCTGATCTTCTCTCCAGGCTCCTGACTGTGAGTGGATTTCCCAGATCTCAGACACTGAATGCACAGAGACTCCTCCACTGCCCTCACAGAACCATGGAATCGTTTTGGTTGGAAGAGACCTCTGAGATCATCAGGTCTAACCATTCCCCCAGCACTGCCCAGTGCCCACTGCCCCATGTCCCTCAGCACCACATCTCCATGGCTTTGCAATCCCTGCAGGGATGGGGACTGCCCCCTGCCCTGGGCAGCCTGGGCCAGTGCTGGACAGCCCTTTGGGGGAAGGAATTGTTCCCAGTGTCCAATCTAAACCTCCCCTGGGGCAATTTGAGGCCATTTCCTCATCCCATCGCTTGATCCTTAGGAGACCAGCCCCTCCTTGCTTAAACACCAGTGTCTGAGGGGATCCAAGCAATTTCTTTCCTTCATTTCTACTTCTAATTGCAACCTCTTCATTTCCTTAACTGGCTTTGCACCTATTTTGTGATGATGGGGATCCTGACCATCTATACCTCGTATAAAGAGAAGAGTATTTTCCTCGTCGCTCACAGAAAAGACCCTGCGGGGATGGACCCCGATGACATTTGGCAGCTCTCCTCCAGCCTCAAACGGTATTGATGCTCTGGGGACACCTCAGCACCCCAATGTCCTTCTTGGCATGAGGGAGGGGCCCAACACTGAACCCCATATTCAAGGGGTGGCCTCACCAGTGCCCAGGACAGGGGGACGATCCCTGCCCTGCTCCTGCTGCCCACATTGGGGCTGACACAAGCCTGTAGCTTCTTGTTGGCTTTTTAATGATGCCTGGATGTAAATTCTGCTCTGATCTCTGCCCTCCCTGCAGGTTTGATGACAAATACACCCTGAAGGTGACGTTCATCAGCGGGAAAACCAAACAGCAGAGGGAAGCCGAGTTCACCAAATCCATCGCCCAGTTCTTCGATCACAACGGGACCTTGGTCATGGAAGCTTACGAACCCGAGGTGTCCAAGCTGCACGACAGCCTGGCCTTGGAGAGGAAAATAAAATGAATTCCAGCGCTGAATTAACTCCAATAAAAATCAAATGGGGAAAAAAAAAATAATAAGTGAATTATTGCCCATGTTTTTGTCCTGAAATCCTGGTTTGGTTTGGATAACTGGGATTTTTTTCATCTCAAATCCCAAATTTTGGGAAGATTTGGTCAGTGTTTTTTAGTTCTGTCACCTCTAGGGTGAAAAACAGAGGGGCATTTTCCCCCTGGGGAAGGAGGGGGATGTGTGATGCTGTCCTGGGGGGAGGAGTGGGGGGTATCCCCATGTCCCCATTCCCTTTTATGTGAGGAATTCAGGACAAAACCCTTCTGTAAAGGCTCGTTGACAACTTTGCTTTATTTTTGTATTTATCAAATCTGGGGGGGGATTGTTTTATATTATTAAAAAAGCCTTTTAATGGGGGGGGGTGGAGAAATATGCTACATCTATGTGTACAAAGTGGGATGGGTTTTTCCCCGTGGTGGCTGTCTCTGTCCCCATCTCCCGTCCCTTCTAAAAAAATGGCAAAACCCGGCATTTTTTTAAAAAAAATATATAATTTTTTTGTTTAATTTAATAAAAGGGAAGAACAGACGTTGAACGTGTTGCGGAGCATCCCTGGAGCGTTTCGGGGTTCGGGGCGGGGGGGCGGAATTCCTGTGAACACCCCGCCCCGGGGCCGGGCAGGAAAGGGCGGGGCGGAGCCGGTGCGGCGGAGGCGGCGGTGCGGGAGTTGGGGGGGGGGGGATGCGGGGCTTGGGGGGGAGCATGGAGGGAGGGGGCAAAAGGGATTGGGGCCATGGGGGGTTGAGGGGGGGGGTCAGTGCATGTGGGGGTGTAAAGGGAAGGGGGTCTGGGCATGGGGTGCGTGGGAATATGCGGGAATTCGGGGGGGGGGTGTATGGGGGTGTCGGTCTGGGCATGGGGGGGGACAAGAGGGGTCGGTGTATGCAGGGAGTTAAACTGGGGGGGATGTATGGGGGGGTCTCGGCATTGGGGGGGTCAGTGCGTGCAGGGAGTTGGACTGGGGGGTGCAGGGGGGATGTATGGGGGGGTCCGGGCACTGGGGGGGTGCAGGGGGGATGTTTGGGGGGGTCTGGGCACTGGGGGGGGTGCAGGGGGGATGTATGGGGGTGTCTGGGCACTGGGGGGGGTGCAGGGGGGATGTTTGGGGGGGTCTGGGCACTGGGGGGGTGCAGGGGGGATGTATGGGGGTGTCTGGGCACTGGGGGGGGTCAGTGTGTGCAGGGAGTTGGGCTGGGGGGGTGCAGGGGGGATGTATGGGGGGGTCTCGGCATTGGGGGGGGTTAGTGCATGCAGGGAGTTGGGCGGGGGGGGTTCAGGCGGGATGTATGGGGGGGGTCTGGGCATGGGGGGGCACAAGGGGGGTTGGTGTATGCAGGTAGCTGGGCTGGGGGGGTGTAGGGGGGGATGTATGGGGGGGTCCGGGCACTGGGGGGGTCAGTGCATGCAGGGAGTTGGGCTGGGGGGGGTGCAGGGGGGGGGGTCTGGGCATGGGGAGGCACAAGGGGGGGATCGGTGTATACAGGTAGATGGGCTGGGGGGTGTAGGGGGGGATGTATGGGGGGGTCCGGGCACTGGGGGGGTCAGTGCATGCAGGGAGTTGGGCTGGGGGCGTGGAGGGGGGATGTATGGGGGGGTCCGGGCATTGGGGGGTTCAATGCATGCAGGGAGTTGGGCTGGGGGGTGCAGGGGGTGTACACCGGGGGGGGGCATTGGCAGTGGATGAGGGGTTCAGTGCATGAAGGGGTTGGAGGGGGGGGACACATGAGGGGTGCGGGGGGGGGGGGGGGTCCCAGCATTGAGAAACGCATGGGGGGGGTTGGGGTTTGGGGGGTGCAGGGGGGTTGCAGGGACATGGGGGATGCACAGGGGGATCCGAGTGGGAGGGGGTGCACGGAGGGGACTGCGGGCTGGGGGGTGCATGGGGAATGTGGGGTGGGGACACCAGGGGTGCTAAAGGGGATGGGGGGCTCTGGGGGTGCAGAGCCCGTGGGGACAGCCAAGGGTCATGGGCAAAGAGGGACAGGGAGACACGGGGTGTGACCCCACCGAGGGGCTCCGCTCTCACACCCCACCCTTCCACCAGTGGGGACCTTGGGGAGGCCACCATGTCCCAGGCCACCACCTGCCTCGAGGTGAGTCCTCATCCCTACCTCCCCATCTTGGGGGGGGCACGAGGGCCACCCCCTCCTTTTTCCAGACCCTTTTCCATCTGACCCTGCCAGCAGCAGGGACATGGCGAGCAGAGCCCCCCCAAACCACCGCCGCTGGGGTCCCCTCACGTCATCCCACGGGAGACGCTGTTCCGGCAGGAGAGCGGGGTCACCTACCGCATCCCAGCCCTGCTCTACGTGCCCCCCGCCGCCACCCTCCTGGCCTTCGCCGAGAAGCGCTCCTCGGCCAGGGACGAGGACGCCAAGTACCTGGTGCTGCGCCGGGGCCGCTGGCACGGCTCCTCGGTCGAGGTACGGCACAGAGCCTGGGCTGTGGGAACAAGGAGGGACCTCTGTCATGGCGGGGATTGTCCCTGGGAGAGTCCTGGGCTCAGTGTTGGGCCCCTCACTCACTGCAAGGAGGACATTGGGGTGATGGAGTGCGTCCAGAGAAGGGAACGGAGCTGGGGAAGGGTCTGGGGCACAAGGGACGAGGGGTGATGGCCTCAGGTTGTGCCAGGGAGGGTTAGATGGGACACTGGGAACAATTCCTTCCCCCACAGGGCTGTCCAGCACTGGCCCAGGCTGCCCAGGGCAGGGGGCAGTCCCCATCCCTGCAGGGATTGCAAAGCCGTGGAGATGTGGTGCTGAGGGACATGGGGCAGTGGGCACTGGGCAGTGCTGGGTTGCACTGGGGGGGCTCAGAGGTCTCTTCCAACCAAGGCTGCCCAGTGACTCTGCCCGCGATGCCGCGCGGTGTCGGGGTGCATCCCGCAGCTGACCCCGTTTCCCCCCGTGCCAACAGTGGGGTCCCCTGGAGGAGCTGTCGGCTCTGACGCTGCCCGGCCGCCGCACCATGAACCCCTCTCCCCTCTACGACTCCACGAGCGGCACCGTTTTCCTCTTCTGCATCTGCGTGGAGCGGGGCAAGACGGAACGCTGCCAGATCCGGCGGGGCTGCAACGCCGCCCGCCTCTGCTTCGCCACCAGCGCCGACGGCGGCTGCGCTTGGACCCCGCTGCGGGACGTCACGGACGAAGCCATCGGCGCCGACCTCTCCCGTTGGGCCACCTTCGCCGTGGGACCCGGGCACGGGGTGCAGCTGAGCTCGGGGCGCTTGGTGGTGCCGGCGTACGCCTACTACGCCCACGGGTGTTTGGGTGGCGGCGTGCCGCTGCCCTGCTGCGCCCGCCAGCGCGCCCTCGTCTTCTACAGCGACGACGGCGGGCGCGGCTGGCGCAAAGGCGCCCCGGTGGGCGGCGGGCGGACGGGCGAGTGCCAGGTCGCCGAAATCGAGGACGGGAGTGACGCCCGCCGACCTCTGCTCTACTGCAACGCCCGCGCGCCGCGGGGTTGCCGGGCCGTGGCGGTCAGCGCCGACCGCGGGCTGCGGTTCCAGCGCTCCAGGCGGTGCCCGGCGCTGGGCGAGCCGCCGCGGGGCTGCCAGGGCAGCGTGGTGAGCTTCGGGGCGCCCGGTGGCACCGGGGAGGCGCCCGCTTGGTTGCTCTACTCGCATCCCACCGACCGGCGCCGCCGGAGAGATCTGGGGATCTACGTGAACCCCGCGCCGTGGGATGCGGAGGGTTGGTGGCGCCCGTGGGTGTTGCACCCGGGGCCCGCCGGTTATTCCGACCTGGCTGTGTGTCCCGGAGGGGTTTTTGGGTGTTTGTTTGAGTGTGGCACCGCCAGCGCCTGCGAGGAAATCGCCTTCTGCCTCTTCACCCTGGACACCTCCCGCGGCGCTGAGAACCTCAAGGCTTCCTAAACCAGGCCCATTTAAGTGGGGGGGTCACTCGTGACCACTGGTGACACCAGGACATTTTAGATGCACCAGAGGCAGTTTTTATTTAATGAACTCGTAGCTTTTTAATTACCCATCAGCTGTTGGCAACCTGAGGGGGGGGGGAATCTATGGGTTGGCCAAAGGGGGTGGCACCCAAAATGCTGCAGTTGCACCAAAAATGGGTGGTTTTCACCCAGCAGCTGCAAAAAAGCAAAAGGTGCCAGCAGGAGCAGTCAGTCCTCCCCAAAAGTGGGGGCGTAGTTAGGAATATCGGTGATTTCTGCGTGTCCCCCCCACGTGGCAGAGAGAGAATTCCCCCTTTTTTACCATTTTTTAATCCTGTATTCTTCACTTTCCTCTTTCAGGCTGTTTTGCCCTGAATTCCCATGGGAAAAAGCACTGGAATCTTGGGAAGTTTTTTTTATTCTACTCCATAGGGGACAGCTTGTGGCATCGTGACGGTGACAGCCACCTCACGTCCCCGTGCTGCCACCAAATAAAATTCTCCCCAAATGGGTGAAATCCAGCCAATATTGGGAAAATCCTGAGGGAGACGGCTCTGCCAGGGAAGGATGAGAGATGGCCCTGAGCATTGTCACCTCCCACACCGTCCTGTCACTACGTTTTGGGCACACAGCACCTGGAAGAGAAGACACCCCCCCAAAAAAATCATGGGGTTACTGGTTTTTGAGAGGGTGCTGGTCCCAGTATCCCCATCTTACTGGTAGCGCTGGGGACAACCAGAATGTCCCCACTGGGTCTCGTGGGTGAAGCAGCAGCTGGTGTGCTGGGCACAAGGATGGGTACCAGTGGGGACAGTGTCACCGGGGGGTCCCTGGGGGATGCTGGCAGCGGGGCTGGTGGCCAAGGACGGGCATGGTGTGGGGACACCAGTGTCACCTGGTGGCAGAGGGTGCTGCTGGGTAGGGTTTGGTGGTGGGTGATGGCTTGGCCTGCTCTGATGGGGACCAAGGGGACAGGGAGGGGACCTGTGTGAAGGCGGGTGGGATGGGGGGGTGAGGAAAGTGCTAGAATTTGGGGGAGGGTTGGTGGTCCAGCTTCTTGGGGTGAGTGGTGGGGGTGAAGGAGGTCTGGGGGGATGATGGGGGGACATGGGATATGGCTCAGTGATGGAGACATGGGACACAGAGTGATGGGGATGTGGGACACAGCTGAGCTGTGGGACGTGGGATGTGGCTGAGTGACGGGGATGTGGGACATGGAGTGATGAGGACATGTGACATGGAGTGATGGGGACATGGGACATGGCTGAGTCATGGAAAGATGTGACATGCAATGAAGGGGTCATGGGGCACAGCTGATCAATGGGATGTGTGACATGGAATGATGGGGACATGGGACATGGTGGAGTGGTGGGGATGTGAGATGTGGCTGAATGATGGGGACATGGGACACAGCTGAGTGATGGGACATGCAATGATGGGGACATGGGACACGGCTGACTGATGGGACCATGGCACCCAGACCCTAGAGCGGAGGATCTCGGAGCAGTGCTCCCCCCAAGCCCTGCACCCATCATGTCCTTGCACCCATCGTGCCCTCACACCCGGCACCCCCCATGGTGCAGGACAGGGCTGACCCCTCCTGGTCACCACCAAACCGCCCTCACCCCAGTGGGACAGGATGGGACAGGGACAGGATGGGACAGGGACAGGATGGGATGGGGACAGGATGGGATGGGGACAGGATGGGATGAGACCAGGGGAGGATGGGGAAAGGGAGAGTGGGGACAAGGAGGATGAGGACAGGGGGAGTGGGGACAGGGTGGGATGGGGACAGACAGGACAGCAACAAGGCAAGGTAGGATGGGGCAGAAAAGATGGGGGCAGGCAGGATGGGATGGGGACAGGGACAGGCAGGATGGGGACAGGATGGGATGGGGGCAAAGACAGGATGGATGGGGACAGGGACAGGCAAGACAGGGACAGGATAGGCTGGGGACAGGATGGGAAGAGATGGGGACAGGATGGATGGGGACAGGAATAGGCAGGACGGGGACAGGATGGGATGGGGACAGGGACAGGCAGGACAGGGACAGGATAGGATGGGGACAGGATGGGAAGAGATGGGGACAGGATAGATGAGGACAGGGACAGGCAGGATGGGGACAGAATGGGATGAGATGGGGACAGGATGGATGGGGACAGGGACAGGCAGGACGGGGACAGGCAGGACGGGGACAGGATGGGAAGAGCTGGGGACAGGATGGATGGGGACAGGGACAGGCAGGACAGGGACAGGATGGGAAGAGATGAGGACAGGCAGGACGGGGACAGGATGGATGGGGACAGGGAGAGGCAGGACAGGGACAGGCAGGACGGGGACAGGATGGATGGGGACAGGGAGAGGCAGGACAGGGACAGGCAGGACGGGGACAGGATGGATGGGGACAGGATGGGAAGAGCTGGGGACAGGATGGATGGGGACAGGGACAGGCAGGACGGGGACCATCAGCACCGCACCCCCTCCAGCCAGCGTGGCGAATCCGGGGCACCCCCCCCATCCCTCCCCCTTCTCCCCCCCCACCCCCCCAAAGGCGGGGCCTCCCGCCCCTCCCCCCCCCCCCCATCCCTCTCCCAGTGGCGGCGGCGGGGGGATGCGGGCACTGGGAGCACTGGGGACCCTGGGGGCCCTGCTGGCCCTGCTGCCCCTCCCCGCCGCGGGTGACACCTACACGGCCATGCTGAGCATCCGCCGGGCGCTGGGCTCCGAGGGCCGCCTGCTCCGCCGGCTCCGCGCTTACCTGCGGGAGGAGAGCGCCCGCCTGCGCCGCCTCGCCAGGTACCGACCCCCCCCACCCCCCACCCGGCACGGACACGCGTGGGGGCTCCCGCGAGCATCCTCCCCCTCTAGGCACCCACAGCCCCCCTCCGCCCGCTGCTGGAAGGGAGGGAAGGGGGGGTTCACCCAGCCCCCCCCCATCCCCAGCAGGCAATTTTTAGGGGTGCACTTAAAGAAGAGTTTGGGGGGCGTCGTGGGTGGGTGGGGAGCACGGCCTGGACACTGCCAGCACCCCCCCAGCTGTGTCCCAGGAGGGGGACATGGTCCTCCCCAACCCTGTGATGGGGACAGGGGACATGGGTCATAGCATCTCCAAGGCACAGCCACCTCCACACCCCCAGCTGTGTCCCAGGGGGGGGACATGGTCCCCCCCAACCCTGCCATGGGGGGACACAGATCACACTGTCCCCAAGGCATGGGCCATCCCACATACCCACCAGGGATGGGCTCTACCAACCTCAGTGGGGTTTCCCCACCTCTTGCTTGGCCAAAAAGTGGGTGCTGGGGCAAAGCTTCCCAACTATGGGGGTCCCAGCTCCCACCCCAGGGGTGTCACCACCCAGGTGTCACCCAGTGGGTGCCTTGTAGGTTTTATGAGAAGGTCCAGGCGCTGCACCAGGACCCCAAGGCCTCGGTGGACAACCCCTTGTTGGCCTTCAGCCTCATCAAGCGTCTTCACTCCGAGTGGCCCAACGTCATCTACAGCGACGAGGCCACCGAGAACACCCAAGGTATGGGGTGTGGGGGGGTTACCCAGCCACATGTCCCCTCTGTCACTTGGGGGTGATGGGGAAGTGGATGGAGGAGCAGGAGAATGGGTGGAGGAGCAGGAGATCGGATGGAGGAGCAGCATATGGGGTTCCCAGGAATGCAGAAGGGCTCATAGGGTGATGTCACCCCAAAAACTCATTCATCCCCCTCCGGGCACCCCACTCCCAGCGCTCCATGCCAGCTTCAAGGAGGTGGAGCAGGAGCTGCCTGGAGCTGAGGACCTGGACGGGGCTGCCCGGGCGCTCATGCGGCTGCAGGACGTCTACGCGCTCAGTGTCAAGGGCATGGCCAACGGCGTCTTCCAGCGTGCTGGCACCACCCGCCCACCCCTCTACAGCCCCGGCCGGCGCGTGTCCCTCTCCGCCGACGACTGCTTCCATGTGGGCAAGGTGAGGGAGAACCCCATCCGCCCCCCAAAGCTTTTCCACTCTGGGATGTTGCTTCCTTGGGGACAAACGTTGGGTTTTCTTCCCGCACGGATGAGGAGGGGCCCCCCCACTGTGACTCAGCCCGCAGGCATCCTGCCATCGCCTCTCGGCTCTCCCCCAAAGAGCTGACGGGGCTTTCGCTGCTCCGTGGCTCTGGGAAGGGGTGAGCTGAGCTGGTGGCCTGGGGGAGACCTCCTGCCCCAGCGTCCCCGTTGGATATGGGGTGGGCCTCCCCCCACCTGGGGGGAAAAGTGGGTCTGTAAGTCTCTGGGAGGGGATCTGGGTGCTTTGATATTCAGGGCAGAGTCCTCTGAGTGTCACCGTGGAGCTGGGATGGAGTGTTAGAGTGTGGGATAGGATGGGACGGGGCAGGGTGGGAAGGCATGGCATGGCATGGCATGGGGATGGGATGGGACAGGATGGCATGGCATGGGACAGGATGGCATGGCATGGGACAGGATGGCATGGCATGGCATGAAATGGAGGTAGAGGTGCAGTTGATGGGGATGGAGATGGGAATGGAGATGCGGATGGGGATGGAGATGAGGATGGAGATGGGATGGAGATGGGAATTGGGATGGGGATGGGATGGGGATGGAGACGGGGATGGGGAGGGAGGTGGGAGGGAGGTGGGATGGGATGGGGATAGGGGTGGAGATGAGATGGAGATGGAGATGGGGATAGGGATGGGGATGGAGCAGGATGGATGGGGATGAGGATGGGACAGGAAAGGAGGGGATGGGACAGGATGGGGATGGTGTGGGAGGGAATGGGGATGCGAATAGAAAAGCAATAGGCTGTGATGGGACAGGATGGGTGGGAATTGGAACGGGATGGGATGGGATGGAATAAAATGGGATGGGGATGGGATAGAAGTGCATGTGTCCTACCACCGGCTCGTTGGTCTAGGGGTATGATTCTCGCTTAGGGTGCGAGAGGTCCCGGGTTCAAATCCCGGACGAGCCCTCATTTTAGGCTGACCATGAGCCAGCAATGTGCCCTCGTGGCCAAGAAGGCCAATGGCATCCTGGGGGGCATTAAGAGTGTGGGCAGCAGGGCAAGGGAGGTTCTCATCCCCCTCTACTCTGCCCTGCTGGGGCCTCATCTGGAGTGCTGTGTCCAGTTCTGGGCTCCCCAGTTCCAGAGGGACATGGAGCTACTGGAGAGAGTCCAGTGCAGGGCACTGAGATGACGAAGGGATTGGAGCATCTCCCATGTGAGGAGAGGCTGAGGGAGCTGGGTGTGTTCAGCTTGGAGAAGAGGAGGCTGAGGGGGGATCTCATCACTGCTTATCAATATCTCAAGGGTGGTGTCAGGAAGATGGGGCCAGACTCTTCTGGGTGGTGCCCAGTGACAGGCCAAGGGGCACTGGGCACAAACTGGGACACAGGAGGTTCAATCTAAACATAAGGAAACACTTCTTTCCTGTGAGGGTGACAGAGCTCTGGCACTGCCCAGAGAGGTGGTGGAGTCTCCATCTCTGGAGACATTCCCAACCCCTCTGGCCGTGCTCCTGTGGGATCTGCTCTGGGATCCTGCTCTGGCAGGGGGTTGGACTGGATGAGCTTCAGAGGTCCCTTCCAACCCCACCACTCTGATTCTGCGATTCTGTGGATGGGGTTGGGATGGGATGGGATGGGATGGGATGGGATGGGATGGGATGGGATGGGATGGGACAGGGTGAGACAGAGTAGGGGCAGGATGGGAGGGGATAAAGGTGGTGGGAGTGGGATGCAGTTAGGATGGGATGAGGATGGAGGTGTGGATGTGGTGGAATGAGATGGGATGGGACAAGGGTGGGGACAGGATGAGATGGGATGGGACAGGGCGGAGATGGCACTCAGGCCAAGCTGGCCCAGCCGGTGGATCTGGGCGGTGCACTGCCTTGCAGGTGGCCTACGACACAGGTGACTACTACCACTCCATCGCATGGTTGGAGGAGGCTGTTGGCCTCTTCCGCCTCTCCTATGGCAGCTGGAACCCCGAAGACCGGAGCAGCCTGGAGGATGCTCTGGACCATCTTGCCTTCTCCTACTTCATGGTATGGCCAGGAGTCCCATCCCCACCACCCCGGTGCCTGGTGGAGCCGAACTGTGGGCAGGGGGGTGCTCACAGGCTCTCTGCTCCCCCCATCCAGGCTGGAAACATCTCCCACGCCTTGAGCCTCTCCAGGGAGTTTCTCCATTATGGTACGTGGGGCAACCTCAGATGGGGCCGGAGGAGCAGAGAGGTTTTGGGGTGTCCCCATCACCTCTGCGTGTCACCAGCCTCCGTCATCCCATTTCATGCCCTCAGGTGGGGTAATTCTCCAGGGACTGATGCCAGGGAAGGGGGGTGATGGGGACATGGCATTTCGGGTGACACCAGCTCTCCGTCAGACCCCAGTAACCAACGGGTGGTGAGGAACGTGGCCAAGTACGAGAAGCTGCTGGAGATGGGGACAATGGCAAGCGCTGAACCTCTGCGACGCCCCAATGGCACCCACCTGCAGAGCCGTGACGCCTACGAGGAACTGTGCCAGCACCAGGGGGGGCAGGTGGGGCTGGCAGGGGATGCCATGGTCCCCCACCCCACCACTGTCCCCCTTCTCATGCTCTCCTTTGTCCTCTCTCCCCAGCCAGCCCCGGACCGTCTCCCACACCTCAGCTGCTCCTACGAGACCAACGGCAGCCCCTATCTCCTCCTCCAGCCTGCCAAGAAGGAGATGATCCAGATCCAACCCTACGTGGCTTTGTACCACGATTTCATCAGCGACGCCGAGGCTGAGACCATCAAGGGGTTGGCAGGGCCCTGGGTGAGCCATCCCTGTCCCCAGGGATGTCCCTCTCCTGAAGGAGGGTGCTCCTAGAGCTGATGGTCCAGGGTGGACCACCTTGAGCAGCAAGACTGTGTCGGGGGGCTAACCCCAGCTTAGCTCCACATGAGACCCCCAAAAAATTTTGGGGAGAAACCAGGTCTGTGCATGCATCTAAACCCCTTCCCAGCCAGGCTTGACTTGGTGACACCCAACTGCGTTGGACCCAACTGCTGTCACTGCTTCCATCACCCCCATGGGCTGGGGATGTTTGGCAACCAGCTGGTACAACCCCCCCAGTTTGGATGCCCACCGAGGTCCCTGCTTGGTGTGGGGGGTCCCCATCTGCAGCAACATCCCCCCTCACCCCATGTGTCCTCCAGCTGCAGAGGTCCGTGGTCGCCTCCGGGGAGAAGCAGCAGAAAGCCGAGTACCGGATAAGCAAGAGGTAGGAGCCACCCCCTCCCTTGTCCTCCAGCCAGTGGGACCACCGTGGCCCCATTGCCACCACCAAGGTGACAGTGAGGCCATGCTGGGGTGGTCTGGGTCCTCCACACCCAGCAGTGCTGCGAGGGTTAAGCCCAGTCACATGTGAATTTGAGGGGGGCTGAAGGTGGGGTGCTCCCACAGCGCCTGGCTGAAGGACACCGTTGACCCGGTGGTGCGGGCGTTGGAGCAACGCATCGCTGCTGTCACCGGCCTGGACCTGAGGCCACCCTACGCCGAGTACCTGCAGGTGGTCAACTACGGGTTGGGAGGTCACTACGAGCCACACTTCGACCACGCCACGGTCAGGGAGATGCTTGGGTGGTCAGGGGGGGCATTCCTCTGGTGCTCTTGGGATGGTTCTTGGGGTGGTGCCCAGTGTGGTTCCTCTGGTGCTCTTGGGATGGTTCTTGGGGTGGTGCCCACCATGGTTCCTCTGGTGCTCTTGGGATGGTTCTTGGGGTGGTGCCCAGCGTGGTTCCTCTGGTGCTCTTGGGATGGTTCCTGGGGTGGTCCCTTAGATGGTCACCAGGGTGGTCTCTAGGACAGTTCCTGAGGTGGTCCCCTGGGGTGTTCTTGCAAATGGTCCCTCGGGTGGTCTCTGGTCTGGTCCCTCAGATGTCCCTGGAGGTGCACCCTGGGGTGGTTGCCTGGAGGGAGGTCCCTGGATGGTCCCTGGGGGTGTCCCCATGGTGATCCCTGGGATGTTCCTGGGAAGGAGGGAAGGAAGGAGGGAGGGAGAGCAAAGAAGGGAGAGGGACATTCCCTTGGGGGGGGCAGCTCAGAGCCACCAGCTCTATCAGGGCCTGAGGTGCCCCCAGGCCGAGCCGTGTCAGCGTGGGACTGCCTGTCCCCACGGGACTGACGGTCCCCACCTCCTCGCTCTTGGGGCAGTCCAGGAAGAGCCCCCTTTACAGAATGAACTCAGGCAACAGGATCGCCACAGTCATGATCTACGTGAGTTCCCCTCTCCATTTCCAGCACTACAGAGACCGCGCTTGCATGGTCATCAGTAGGGTTCAGAGTGAACAGAGGATGAGATGGGTGAGAGCAGCCCTAAACCAGACCATGGTGGGGTGTTAAATGACATCTGCAGAGTATTTAAGAGCTTGTGCCATGTCATAGTGCTGTGGGGGACCGAGGGAGGGTCTGTGCCTCAGTTTCCCCATGCAAAGCAGCTGTGACATGGGGGGGGGGGAAGGTCATGGCTTATTTTTTCCCCTCCTTTTCCAGCTGAGTGCAGTGGAGGCCGGCGGCTCCACCGCCTTCATCTACGCCAACTTCAGCGTGCCTGTGGTTAAGGTGAGGGGGACCCACACAAACCCCCCTGGGACCGGGGAAGGGGGGGACACTGCTCCCTTGTGTCTCATCCCAGTGCCAGACCCCAACCCTGGGGCTCCCCGATCTGTTTTGGGGTGCCAAACCCCAGCCCTGAGGCTCAAGGGGAGCCAAACCCCAATCCTGCAGTTCCCAGCTCTGTTTTGGGGTGCCAAACCCCAGCCCTGAGGCTCAAGGGGAGCCAAACCCCAATCCTGCAGCTCCCAGCTCTGTTTTGGGGTTCCAAACCTCAATTCTGGGGCTCCTGGCTCCGTTTTAGGGCACCAAACCCCAACTTCAGCATTCCCAGCTCTGTTTTAGGGGTTCCAAGCCCCATCCCCTGGGCTATTGCCTGTTTTGGGGTGCTAAACCCCAACCCCAGAGCTCCCAGCTCTATTTTGGGGCTCCAAACCACAATTATGGGGCTCCTGCCTCTGAGTGGTGTCAAACCCCAGGGCTCCCAGCTGGTTTGGGGTGCCAAACCCCAATTCTGGGGCTGCTGGCTCCGTTTTAGGGCACCAAACCCCAATTTCACCATTCCCAGCTCTGTTTTAGAGGTTTCAAGCCCCAACCCTCGGGTTCTTGCCTGTTTCGGGGTGTCAAACCCCAAACCTCAATAGTCCCAGCTCTATTTTGGGGTTCCAAACCCCAGTTCTGTTGCTCCTAGCTCTGGTTTAGGGGTGCCAAACCCCAACCCCAGGGCTCCCAATTCTGGTTTAGGGGTTCCAACCCCCAACCTTTGAGTCTCTGCCTGTTTTGGAGTGCTAAATCCCAACCCCAGGACTCCCAGCTCTATTTTGGGGTTCCAAACTCCAATTCTGGGGCTCCTGGCTCTGGTTTAGGGGTTCCAAGCCCCATCCCCTGGGCTCCTGCCTGGTTTGGGGTGCTAAAGCTCAGTCTCAGGGTTCCAAACCCCAATTCTGGGGCTCCTGCCTCTGAGGGGTGTCAAACCCCAGGGCTCCCATCTGTTTTAGGGGTGCCAAACCATAACCTCAGGGCTCCCAGCTCTGTTTTGGGGTGCCAAACCCCAATTCTGGGGCTCCCAGCTCTGTTTTAGGGGTGCCAACCCCCAACCCCAGGTCTCCTAGTTCTATTTTAGGGGTTCCAACCCCCAACCTTTGGGCTCCTGCACGTTTTGGGGTGCTAAATCCCAACCCCAGGGCTCCCAGCTCTATTCTGGGGTTCCAAACCCCAATTCTGTGACTCCTGGCTCTGATTTAGGGGTACCAAACCCCTCTCTGCTCTGCAGAACGCAGCTCTCTTCTGGTGGAACCTGCGGAGGAACGGGGACGGTGACGGGGACACTCTGCACGCCGGCTGCCCTGTCCTGGCTGGGGACAAGTGGGGTGAGAGACGGTGCCTGGTGTCACCCTGGGGTGACACAGGGTTGGAGGGGCAGCTCTGCTGGTGGGGGATACTGGAGCAGGGTTGGAGAGGGACGCAGGAGGATGGACACAGACCAAGGTCCTTGTCCTTGTCCCTTCCAGTGGCGAATAAATGGATCCATGAGCATGGGCAGGAGTTTCGGCGGCCGTGCAGTGCTGACCCTCAAGACTGAGCCAATGAGGGCTCGAGGAGGTGGCACCCATGGGTGGCAATGCCACCTCAGCACAGCGTGTCCCCAAGGCTGCAGCAAGAGGAGGGAGGGAAGGGGGTGGCAGCAGCGTGAGGTGCTGTCCGAGATGGTGGCACTTGCTGAATTGGGTGAAAATAAAGTCAAAAGACACTAAACTGGAGTGTGGGGGAGATACCTCCCGATGGGATGATGGCGGGGGGTGTATGTGTCTGTGTCCCCCCCATCCCTGATTCCAGCCTGGACCCTAAATGCACCCTCAAGCCCTCTACTCCAGCCCTAGATGAAAAGTCTCTCCACTAAAAGGAGTGGCAGCTAGTGACAGCATGTCTACGGTCATCAGTAGGCTTCAGAGTGAACAGAACGGCCATAGAGGACCATAACAAAGACAGTACACTATCCTACCTCAAATAAACCTGCTGCAGTGCCTGGCTGCATCTTGAGCCTCATTGTGCAGCCCCACACTCCGCTCTCATCCCGACAACAGCACAGTGTCCCCCCCATCCCCTGCACCCCCAGAAGGTTGGTGGCTGTCAGAGGGACCTCAGGGAGGGAAGAAGGCAGCTGCTGCCTTCCCCCCACCCTGGCCCCCAGCCTGCCTCTGCTCAGACCACGCTTGCACAAGCGTGGCTCCCCCCGGGGCCCCGCACACAAACTCCCTTTCTCCAACCCGACCTGCGTGATTGGAAGGATAAAGAGCATCAGGGCTCCCCGGCAGCGCCCGGAGATTGGGTGGGGAGTCCCCACCACGCTCCCTGGGAACTGGGATGAAGTGGGGGGACACCATCAACCCCTGTATGGGAACCCCAAAACTTCCAGATCCGTCCCACCACATCGATGCCGTGTTTGGATGAGATTAAAATCCCACTGGATGGAGAGGCAGCGGGTGCTGCAGGCTGGGGAGATGCAGATCCCTTTGGTGGGGGGGGATCCAGGTCACCCTGTCACCTCCTTGCTAGCTGGAAGGAAACATAAAAATCGTGAAGGGGGATAAAAACACCAAGGCAGATCTTTGCCAGCGCTCTCCTGCTCGTTTTGGGTTCAAAAATGTGCATTTCTCACTCTGTGGCTGTGTTTATGCAGCCTTGGATTAACCCTTCTGTGAGCAGCAGGAGGATGTTACAGGAGCCCCTTTCGGGCTCTGTTAAGCCTGCTTGGACATAAAAGAGTCTGCAAAATGTGAAATTTCCCTAAATTCCTGCTTTTCAGATCAGAATGTTCCCCCCCTCAGCATGCAGGGTATGACAGCACAGGTTATTTCCCAGCCAGAGCGCTGCAGTTTCGTCCTTTCAGATATTTCTGTCCACGTGGGAACCATCAGTCACAGAGAGGAGGGGGGAAAAGCAAAAGCTGTGGCTAAAGCATCCCCCCACCCCCACCTCGGAGTATTTCGGATGATGAGAGGTTTTTGTGAGTCACCAGAAAAATTCAAGACTTGGGGATGGCTCAGGAAGAGCCGGATCATAGAACCATGGAATGGTTTGGGTGTGCAGGGACCTCACAGCTCATCTCATCCCAACCCCTGCCATGGGCAGGGACACCTCCCACCAGCCCAGGTTGCTCCAAGCAATGATGAGATGTGGTGAGGCAGAGAAATTGTTGGCTGTGAGGGTGGTGAGAGACTGGCCCAGGGTGCCCAGAGAAGCTGTGGCTGCCCCCTCCCTGGCAGTGTTCCAGGCCAGGTTGGATGGGGCTTGGAGCAACCTGGGCTGGTGGGAGGTGTCCCTGCCCATGGCAGGGGTTGGGATGGGATGAGCTGTGAGGTCCCTTCACACCCAAACCATCCCATGACAAGGAACTGCAGCAGGAGCGTTACTATTTCAGACAGAACAGCCTGAAAAACGTACGTGGCTCGACAGAGCCGACAGGAATTCCCCCTCCACCCACCCACCCCTGACATCACACATTTTTACGTTGAAGCCAGCCCTACGTGAATCCCTGAACCTATTTCTGTGCATGGCAGGATGGAGAGCTTGGCACGGAGCAAACACCACATGCAATACACTGCTGAAATATTTATTATTTTTTTTTTTTCACTCACTTCTCCAAATTAACAACAAAATATAATGCCGGGGGGGAGCCCATGGGGATTCAGAAGCTGTCGTTCATTTCCCCCGTGGTGCTTCTACAGAATACAAAAACTGATTTTTCTTTTGCTTCCCACCGAGTTTGTTGGGGTTGTTCAGGGGTTTTTTGGTTTTTTTTTTTTCCCATCTATTTCAAAAAAGCAAACGGAAGGGATCACACGAGAAGCAAATGCGAGGAGTTACTGCAGTGAATCACTCCAAGCCCAGATCCTCCAAGTGACTTCAGCGTGGAGGAATGTGACTTTATCATTCATGAGGATAACAAGAGGCACATGCTTAACTGCCCCGTGAAGTGAGACTCTGGACACACACACGATGGTTTTAGTCTCTATTCAAGGCAGGAGTCATCTGGAAAGGACCAAAAATGATGGCAATCTTCAGGGTACAGCTGGGGGAAATTTGCTAATTTGCATCTCAACTACTGCAGATCCATTTAAGCCATCAGTAATTAAACCAGGAGTGGACATTACATCAAGGGCACGGTAAATTAACGCAATAATTAGCACGGTGATTTAGGGAAGGAAGTGCCAGGAGCCAGCAATTGCTCTTTAACACCTGAGTGCCAGGCCAAAGTGCCAGGAGAGAGGAGAGCTCTCTGGAATGAGACTTTCTTGTCTCTAATTCAGGCATTTCCCCACCCTGAGGTGTCAGGGAAGGGACATGGGGCAAGGCCACGACTGCTGCATCCAGGGCTCCCATGGGAAGGAACCAGAGAGGAGTGACTCTCCATCAGGGTCAGCTCCAACCTGGGCTTTGCCAGCTCTCCACACCATCTCCCTCTGCCCCACCTGCACCTCGCAAATGCCAACAATCCACCATGGTTCTCATGCCAGGACAGACACATGGATGCACGCTGCAGCTCCCAAACCAGGTCAACAACAGAATTCTGCCTCCTAAATACTGCGTTCATCACACAGCATCAAGGGGTTATGGACACCAGGCAAAAAAAATAAAGAATATTTCAGATATCTATCAGCAACAGATTGAGGAAAACTGCTCCAAAACGTGTCTGCTCTCAGGCTGAAGAGTGATTCTTAGGTGAAAGCAATGTCTGGGGATAATTTAACCATGGCATTTACATGGAAATGTGGAAAGCAGGCAGCAAAACCATCTGGGAAGTGACAGTGAAAACCCAGTCTTTCCTCCAGCCCTGGGATGGAGCAGGACGCAGCAGCAGCTGCCTACACCTCTGCACCAACATCAGGACTCACCCCAAGCTCTTCCAGGGTTTTATCTACCATGGTTTTTTCATCCCAAGCGCTGACCTCTGCTCAGTTGTGTGCAGCAGCTACAAGAAGGGAAGCAAACCCACATTCCAGGGGCAGAGAAGAGCCAAACTGCCCACTGACCATGCTGTTACTGCTGCTCTTGGGTCCTCCTCGTGAGTCCCCTGCCCGTTAGGTGTCTGCCTGTTGGTTCTCCAGGCTATTTTTCTCAGTGAGAACTTAAAAAAAAGTATTAAGAAAGCTGCAAGACTCTGAAATGGAGCTCAGGGTCCCCCCTTGCCTTTTGGTTTTACGGTCCTGCCCGACGTTGCACGGGGAAGCAGCACCTAGGCTGTTCCCTCAGCTTAACTCATAAGGCTGGCATGGGTGAGACGAAACCTGAGCTCCCAGTGAAGCCAATTCCACCTCTGCTTTAGGGGAAAGAAACCTGTATATAAAAAAACCCAAACCTAAGGGGCACTTCCACGACAATTAGATGATTCCGTGGAGAAATCCTGAAGCCTTTGGCTACGCTGCAATGCCCTCGGTGGATCTGGACTGCCAACAGCCCCCCTTGCAGTTGGGTCCAAGAAAGCCTGAGAATTGATGGAGATTGGTGTGGTTGACTACTTGGGATTTCAGGAGGTCTTTCCTTGCGGCAGCAGAGAGGAGCCTGCTTCCAAGGGCTTGAAGAGCTATGGTCTTCAGGAGAAGCTGCTTCCCAGCAAGGAAGTCCCTAAGGATTTACACATTCTGGAGAACTAGTTCTAGGGGGATGAATCTCACGCCAACTTCTCACTGCTGCTGAACTGGAGAGATGAAAGAATATGGATACATCACAGTGGCCTCTGGTGCAGTTTATTTACATCAGGACTCAGTGCTGGAGAACACCAGGGTATTAACAAGCAGGAAACACACTAGGAGAGAAAAAGGAGAGCGGAAGAAAGGTCACATGTTAAAATCAAGGTATCCTCTGCAAATATTTGAGAGTTTTTAGTTAATTACCCAAGATTAAACAAGGCCAAAAGGAGTCTATCATGGAATCACAGAATGGTTTAGGTTGGGAGGGACCTCACAGCTCATCTCATCCCAACCCCTGCCATGGGCAGGGACACCTCCCACCAGCCCAGGTTGCTCCAAGCCCCATCCAACCTGGCCTGGAACACTGCCAGGGAGGGGGCAGCCACAGCTTCTCTGGGCACCCTGGGCCAGTGTCTCACCACCCTCACAGCCAACAATTTCTGCCTCACATCTCATCTCAATCTCCCCTCTGCCACTTTAAAACCATGACTCTTCACCCTGTCACTCCATGCCCTTGTAAAAATCAGGCTGCAATCAGCATTGATGCATTCAACAACAAACTATGTGAGATGCACAAAAGCTTAACACGTTGCCATCTATGGCTTAAGGATACAATAAGGCCAGCAAGCTGCCTCACTTTCTCCAAGCCTCCTGTTTTAATGCTGCTTTTGCTACAACCATACCAGCAGGAGCAACAGGCTAGCACCTTCAAAGACTCACAGAGCACAGCTTGTCAAATACCTGGTGGAGATTCAACACCACAATGCAGCACAGTCCTTTGGTCTCACTCAACCTTTATGATATCTCTTCACTGGGTTCAAAATATGCAGTCCATAGTCCTGCATTTCTACTGTTTCACCCCCAAGGGTGAAGGATGAAGGGTAAAAAGAGAAAAGAGATCACCCAGCAATACATCTTTAGCATTGCCAGTCCTCCAGCATCACACATTTGGAGGCTTCTAGCTTTTGCTGAAGAATTCTTAGCAGGTTTTTTTGGATGAAAAAAAAAAAGCAGGAAGACTTTTCAGGATTGTCTTTCAGGTGAATGCTAAAACAGATGAGCACTTTCTATGAGGTCTAAGCACTGGTTTTGTTGTTAGCTTCATGCTAGTGTAACTAAGACTTTGGGAGTTTTTCTGATCAATCTTACCAGTGATGACCTACTCTCACCTCTGTGTTGCTGATCACAGAGGCCCAGATTCTACAGTTCATTATGAGATGAAAACACATGTGAGAAGTCTGGAAAGTCAGCAAAGAGAAGCACACAGCTTTACCTGTCTAATTTCACCAGTATTTCTTGGCCAAAGAAGCGTGGTGCAAGTTGTTTCCAAAACACAGGGCCCTGATTACTTAAATAAAATGCTATTTAAGCTAAGTACCATAAAGCTTGTAATATTGCCTCCTGGCAGGCTATAAAGAAAGGAATCAACTAGGGATGAGCTGCTTCACTCCTCCCCTCCAGGGAAGGAGGTTTCATTAACACAAGTTAACAAGCAAGAAGTTGAGAGAGAACACAAAACCATCAGGTATTATCACAGGCTGTGATTCCAAGCTGGTTTGTAGCATTATGCTAAAAGTCCAACCTCCCACACTGAGAGCCACACATGCAGGAAGGAAGAGCAAGAGCTCAGCTTGAGGACTGCACAGCTCTAGCACCCACAGAGCCTTACCACTGGAATCCACCAATGGGTTCTGTAAACCTGTGACGGATCAGGAACGTCGCAACAGCTTCAGCAACCTGAGGGAAGAGGAGAAAAAAAATCAGCCAGGGTTTAAAGGGACACGAAGAGAACAAGAAATCCAGTAGTTTCCAAAGCCTGCAGCATTTCCAACAAGTTTGTGTCCTCAGGAGCCTCTCACTGAATCAAGTTTGCTCCTTTGAGACTAAGGGCTCTAACAAACTTATATATAAAAGAAAGAACTACATGCTTCCAGTTTTATTCTGACACTGACCACACAATCAAGAACTGACAAAACCTTTTCACCACCTCTTTCAGGAATTCTTAAAACAAGGCCTAAGTTTAGCAGGTAAAAAAGGTCTGGTGAAATCATGATGCAAGCTAGTCCTATAAAGAATAAATCAAGACAGTAACCTGGCAGTGGTAATAATGCTTAGAATTTATATCCAACAGAGTAACTCAGTGTGCTTAGATAAAAATCCCCATTTCAGATTGGTAAAGCAAAGCACAGACAGGCTGAGTCTCACTCTCACAGTGGTCAGTGTAGAACAAGCTATAAAACCAGACGTGTTTCCAACCACAGGCTCCACTGCCTGCCCCACATTCCTGCTTCTATCTGGACACTAACCTCAGCAGTCCCCAGAAGCAGTCCTGCTCTGTCAGGCTGTAACATTTCCGTAACATTTGGTTTGTATTTGGAAAACATGAGCCACCCAACTCAGTAAAACACAGACCAACCCCAAAAGCTGCAGCTTGGTACAAAGGAGAGTGGAGAACTTCATGAGGAAAGGCAGGGAGGATAAACACACATTCCACAGGGTCAGAGTTAGTTAATCACCACTAGAGAGTTAAATCTACATCCTAGCCAAGCTCTGTGTCACATCTCAGCCCAGGCTTTCCAGCCAGCTTAAAAACCACAATGAAGTCAAAGCTCTTTTGCAGATATCCAGTTAAGATGTCATGCCAAAACACGCCCCTGAAGTACAATCTCTGCTTCACAGTAAGCACAGAATCACAGGATGGTTTGGGTGGGAAGGGACCTCACAGCTCATCCCATCCCAACCCCTGCCATGGGCAGGGACACCTCCCACCAGCCCAGGTTGCTCCAAGCCCCATCCAACCTGGCCTGGAACACTGCCAGGGAGGGGGCAGCCACAGCTTCTCTGGGCACCCTGGGCCAGTCTCTCACCACCCTCACAGCCAACAATTTCTGCCTCACATCTCATCTCAATCTCCCCTCTGCCACTTTAAAGCCATCACCCCTCATCCTGCCCCTCCATGCCCTTGTCCAAAGTCCCTCCCCAGCTTTCTTGTGGCCCCCCAGGCACTGGAAGGCTGCTCTAAGGTCTCCCCAGAGCCTTCTCTTCTCCCCTTTTGCTTTTAAGCTGTGAAGAGCGTGACTTGTCTAGCTTCATCCCCACAGTGAGGCTCACCTTGTCTGGAGCATCTTCATGGACTGCATGGCCACACTGTGGGAGGACCTGCATCTGAAACTTCCCTGCAGATCAAGAGAGTCATCATTGGAGCTGCTTTCTAAGCAGTCTTGATTTCTAACAGCAATAGTTTAGGCAAGCAGTTCTTGTGTACACAGGAAACATCAGACACTACAGCTTTAAAAGCACTGTGAGTTTATGAAGTCTTCTAAAAAGGATCTCAGATACCAAACCTCAGTATATACATCAGGCAAAGAGGGAGCAGGGAAGGCAAAAAAGCCTAAAGCAAACTGCAAAACACACACAGCAGTTGGCTTCAAAAGAAAGCAACAACAATCTGCTTAATTCATCTTCCTCACATACAACTAGAGCAGGGTCTCAGGAGTTAAAATGAAGCTAAACTTCTTAGAGCTTCTTGATGCAGGTGAGACTACCTGTCAGAGTTGGAATTGTTATCAGATGTTATCAGATAAACATAATGTTTATCCTGCTGCCCAGTACTACTTTCCAGTACTGGTTGCTCAGGAAATCAATGAAGCTGGGACATGGGAAAAAAAAACCAAACCACAAACTCAAAACATTAATGCAGACACTGAATCTTGGTCTGCTGTCTGCCAGAAACACTGAGAGAGCAGACAGGTGTGGATGGTCCCAAGTGTTCCAGCTAGGAATATGGGGAATGTAATTAGAAAGGGGGGAAAAACAGGTGAGAAAGAAATCCTCACAATCATTCTGATCCAAAAGAAGTGTGGCAGCCCCATTGCTGGAAACACTGAATGCTAGACTGAACAAAACCCATGGCAACAGCCCTTCACAACTTCTAATTCAACCTTTCCTTTCTCAACTTCTCCACCTTTCCTACAGCCACAGGTAGAGAACACTTTGGGATGGACTAATTCTTTAATGCCATTCCAGCTATCTTGTTTGTATGCCCATAGCAACGAGCTGTCATCAAAAAAAGAGCATTACAGTAAGGACAGAGTAACAATATTAAACATTTACCTTGCATCTGTCCAATTGTTAGATCTTTATCCAGCCTGTCAACACCTACAATCAAACAAACAGATGTATTGGAGAAAAGCCAGAGAGAACACGACTGTCTCAGCAGGGCTTTACTTGACATTTTGAAGGAGCTATTTGGCTTGAAAAACTCAAAAGAAACATCATCTCTGACATCCACAAGGACTTTTCACTGCTGCACCTCAAGGGAGTAAAGTGATAGGAAAGAATCTCAGTCAAAAAAGCACGAACACACCCTTCCCTACAACTTAAAAGTCTTGGTTATCTTGTTTACACACCTGATTTCCTACCAGGGCACAAAGAGGGCCTACAGCTGGCTTTAAAACATCAATAATTTGACTTTCAGTTGAAAAGTTCAAATCATATCCATATCTGCAGGAGAATATTGTAGTATTGGAAGCTGAAGGGCAGCTTGGATCTGTTCTGTTTGCTCTTCTTCCACGTCATACAAGTAAAACACCCATCCAACAGCAGCAACACAGAGTGTGTCATTATGTGCTATTTTCATATTAGAGGCTCTGAACTAATTCAGCATGGATGAAATGGACTGGTTTATGATATTTCAAGCTACATAGAAAAGTCAAGGTGGAAGAGACAGATCTGTTAGTCTCAGAGAAAGACACTAGTCAAATCCTGTTCTCTAAACCACAAGTGGGACATCACTGAAGAGCCACTGAACCTAAAGAGGACTGGAAGAGACACATACCAGCTAAAAGCAAAAGCTTTGGAGTTGGACAGCTTAGGAAGAGGTTAGATAAACCCCTGAACCAGCCATCCCAGTACTTCTCTGTTTTCGCCAGTTCAATTCGCCACGTGTATAAGTGCTCCTTCTTTGTCTGCAGGGAGGAGAGAGAGCTCTGCATTAGTGATCAGTAAAACAGCTGAAATAAAATGAACTGAGTGCCACTGGGAAGTGTATATATATAAAACATACTGGCTCCCTCTGCTGGATTACACATTTCCAGGGGATGACCCTCCTTGCTCCTAAATTTCTCTCCAAGTCACAGGTCAAGTACAGGAGTGGGGAACAAGAAAGTTAGCAGTAGGAACACCTATAGATCAAGAGAGGCTGCAGTACTCAGGGCACTCAACTGGCTATTTTTTTCCTGGTGCAAATAGCTTACAAAGTGTCAGAACGTTCAGACCTGGCTCTCACTTAGGTGACACAGAAATACAAGGGGCTAAGCTGGCTGTGACAATTTCCCTCAAGGAATTCACATTCCTAGGTTGCCATCACCTGTACAATTGCAACCTGAACACCACTGTGCCTTGGAAATGAACAAAAATACCACAATGACTCAGAAAAGAAAACCAAACACACTTTCAGGTAACAGTCCAAGACAGAATCAGTGGCATGAGATGAAGAACAACATAATTTTCAGTCCCTGGAGTTGCTCCTTTACATATTAGAACAATTTGGATAATTAGTGGTGGATCTCTTGCAGGGGAGCATCGTGCAAACATAAGCTGAAACCACAGCAAGAAACTCCCTACCTCTGTGTCATCTTCTTTCTTCCTCTTGTTGACAGAGCCTCCCCCTTCCTCATCTTCTTCCTCCTCCTCCTCTTCTTCAATAATACCCTCCACTATGGCTTTAGGACATTCAGGGCTGGCAGCACCTTCACATCTGTGAAAATAAAAGCAGAAATTGATTACCTGCCAAAACAAACAACAGAAAAAAAGCAGGTTTTAACCTAAAGCGGCCAGCAATTTCTTAGATGCTGGCTGAAAAAAATCCCCTCTATTTTAAAGGTAGCTGTGGATGAAAAATACAGTCATAACAAGCCATGGGACTGAGTGTCTGCACAGCACATGTATCCCAGTGCAAACATAAATGCAAACAGCTACTTAGAATCCCAGAATGGTCTGGGTGTGACAGGACCTCACAGCTCATCTCATCCCAACCCCTGCCATGGGCAGGGACACCTCCCACCAGCCCAGGCTGCTCCAAGCCCCATCCAACCTGGCCTGGAACACTGGCAGGGAGGGGGCAGCCACAGCTTCTCTGGGCACCCTGGGCCAGTCTCTCACCACCCTCACAGCCAACAATTTCTGCCTCACATCTCATCCCAATCTCCCCTCTGCCAGTTTAAAGCCATCACCCCTCGTCCTGTCACTCCATGCCCTTGTCCAAAGTCCCTCCCCAGCTTTCCTGTACCCCCCCCAGGCACTGGAAGGTGCTCTAAGGTCTCCCAAGAGCCTTCTCCTCTCCAGGCTGAACCATCCCAACCCTCTCAGCCTGTCTTGCTAGAAGAAATTTTCACTTTCAAGTGCATTTATGCTCTCTAGCAATTGTATTGTAAAATAGATAAGATGATTTTTAAAGCTTTTTTTTAAAAAAAAACCAAAACAACAAAAACCACCTACTGTTTGACTTGACCAACCATGGAAACTCTGGCAGATTCGAGATTTCTGATTTGTCCACTTTTTACACTAGAAAAGAAAAAATTGGATAGAAAGAGTTACTAAACAGAATCAGCAACGAGGAGGTCCAGAAAGGGCCCAGAAGGACTAAAAGCCCTTTATATCCCATGATTTCCTCAAACCATTCCCAAACCTCCTGTGGCTCACACTTTATGATGACTTACTTGAATCCTGCATTGTCACTGTCATCATGAATTTAAAAGACATGTGGGAGAAGTCCTAATGGGGAAAGAGTGAAACAGGGTTATACCCATTTCATTCTAGGTACCAGAACTGGGTTTTCTGTACTATAGTCTACAAACTTAATCTCAAGGCTTCTCCCTTCCAAGCTCAGCTGCCAAATGTCTAAGTAATTCCCACTGAATCAGAAATAAGCCCTGTTTCTTACATGGGATGGATGTCTCAAGCTTCTTCTGTAATAGCTGGGACACTTACAAGGAAGCTGCAATTCATACCATGAAGCTCTCCCTCAGCTGAAGCTCTCAGAAGATCTTTCTCCAATGCCTAGTCAGCTCCTCCAGGAAATTAATTACCTTTGAGACCTCTCTCTCCTTGTCAAATCACCCAAGGAATTGGTGACAACAGTTGGTGAAGTGAGGGCGAAAGGAGATAAGAGGCAAATCATATAAACTTTGTTTCCTTTGGGAGTCAAACTAAAAAGACAAGTGATTTGGGAGACTATGCATTACCTCCACTCAATGGCATTCTCCAGTGACTTGAATGTTTTGGGACGACTCCTTAAGAAGTTCTGCATGCTGTTCAACGCATCCATGGCTGTACCTGAAAACAAGGTTTTTAACTTTATGGCATCTGATGATATAACTGCCATGCCCCTCTCTACAGAACTAGCTGCCAGGGAACACCCTCAGAGGGAGCTGGGGCTCACTGGGGATTTAAGGCAGTTAAGGAAAGTACAACTTAGTACTCCTAAGCCTACAGACCTGCTCCCACATTAGAAAATCAGTATTTAAACAGATAGTTCAGACAGCAGCAGAAGGCCTTAACTACTCATCAGAACCATGTATTTTATAAAAAGCCACTCTCCTCCCTGCTAACAAGAAAGTATTGCAAAGAAATTATCAAGAAAATAGCAAAGAGAAATCCCATCTGGGAAAAGCAAAAGGAGGGGTCACACTAGAAAGACTTTTGTGTAAGCAGCATCTGTTGGGAGGATGGAATTGTCATTGGTTTAAAAAATGGGCAAAACCTGTACTGGGGATAAAAGAAAAAGATCAGTGTGGAAGGCAGAGCCCCATCCAAGGGTACAGACACACTTACCTTCCACAACATCGATCATGCACAGCCCCAGTAAACTCGGCACCAAATTTGCGACCGCCGTGTGCACCGCGATGGCCCCCCCCATGCTGTGCCCAATCAGCATGATGGGGGGGGGGAGGTCCCCATACAGAGCTTCGACCACGTTCCCCACGTCTCTGCCAAATTAGGATAAAAGCATGGTCAGCATCTCTACCTCGATATATTTCTGAAGGAGATTTGTATGATGGAAGGAGAAAGAACAGATCCAAGATAGATCTCCAGCTCCAAATCCTCTCTGTGTTTAACCCATAGGTTTTACAGAAGGGTTGGAAGGGACCTCAAGGATCATCTGCTTCAACATTTCTTGGCAAGAGCACAGTAATTGAGACAAGTTTATTCTCTTATCACTGTTTCATCTAGGTACCAATACAGGAAATCATTCAAGTCCCTGAACGAACACGTCATTTCCCTTTTCATTAACACAAAGTGCTCATTTAAAAGAAATCTCTGAAGATGACATTTCACATTGGCATTAACTGGTGGGAATGTTAAATAAAAGCAAACAAAGCTGTCAAATCCTCTTGCGTGGAAGGGTAGACTAAGAAATTCACCATTCAGAAAGGAGAATGGATGGAGAGCAGCTCTGAGGAGAAGGACTTGGGGGTGTTGGGTGATGAGAAGCTCAACATGAGCTGGCAATGTGTGCTCACAGCCCAGAGAGCCAACGGTGTCCTGGGCTGCATCACCCACAGCGTGGGCAGCAGGGTGAGGGGGGGATTCTGCCCCTCTGCTCTGCTCTGGTGACACCCCCCTGCAGTGCTGTGTTCAGCTCTGGGGTTCAGAGACATAAGGACATGGAGCTGTTGGAGTGAGTCCAGAGGAGGGCACAGAGATGATCTGAGGGCTGGAGCACCTCTGCTGTGGGGACAGGCTGAGGGAGTTGGGGGTGTTCAGCCTGGAGAAGAGAAGGCTCTGGGGAGACCTTATAGTGGCCTTCCAGTGCCTGGGGGGGCCCACAAGAAAGCTGCGGAGGGACTTTGGACGAGGGCATTGGAGTGACAGGACAAGGGGTGATGGCTTTAAAGTGGCAGAGGGGAGATTGAGATGAGATGTGAGGCAGAAATTGTTGGCTGTGAGGGTGGTGAGAGACTGGCCCAGGGTGCCCAGAGAAGCTGTGGCTGCCCCTCCCTGGCAGTGTTCCAGGCCAGGTTGGATGGGGCTTGGAGCACCCTGGGCTGGTGGGAGGTGTCCCTGCCCATGGCAGGGGTTGGGATGGGATGACCTGTGAGGTCCCTTCACACCCAAACCATTCTGGGATTCTATAAGAAACCTTTTTCAATTAAAGAGAGAAAATAACTGAGCCCTACCAACTAAGGCAAAAATAAACAACAGAGCACAAGTAAAAAAATACAGACTCTGTGAGCCCAGATACCACAAGCAAGGGGCAATTTCTCCATGCTTTCCATAAGGCACCTCCTTTAAACTGAAGCTGTCACTGCAGTGTGTGAAAGCTCGCTGGTGCGATTCACACAAACCAGAACAAGATCAGAGCTGATGATAGAAATCTACTGAAGAACACTGTAGTTTAAGACACCCAAATTGGTTTTCCTGACTAAAACCATTCGGAGGAACCAGAGATCTGAACACTATTGCAACCAGAAAATGGAAAACAAGTTAAAAAGTTGACCAGCTTGTTTGCTCTGGTAGAGAAAATTGCTTGAGGATTTGACTAAAAGAAAACCAGCTATAATTTAATGCTCTCATTTAAAGCCTATTCAGGAATAACTTTCAAGCTCACTGCTAAGAGGAGAGAAAGGTTTAAAGACAAAAGGCAACTTGTTTTCCCCCCACAGCAGTACTGCTCCAGATCTAAAAAAATCCTAAGCATTTCATCCAGCATCTCCTCAGGACAATAACACATCAGGATCTGACAAGCCATAAGCAGCAGCAATAAGGTCTACAATGGAAGTCAGAATACATTTCACACATGGCCTCCCCACAACAAACCAAGTGGATTTGTTCAGATGAAGGTTACAAAATCCTTCGTGATTTAATTGTAGCCATGGCAAAGAGTCTCTTTGTACTAAATGTGGACATAACATAATGTGCTTAGCAGTGGGTATTTGCTTTTCTTACAGCTTTGTCAAGAGGGGGATTTGCATCCCAAAACAGGTCGTGGTAGTGTGGAAAAGCAACTCCCTCCATGCTTGAAAGTCTCAGGCTGTGACCCACACTTTGGGGATGCTGCCAGTCAAAGGCAGGTTCTTGAGGAACCGGGGAAGAATTAAACTCGTGATTTCAAGCTAAAATATCCCAGTCAGTTCTCTCCAAGGAAAGAATTCATGTTCTGTTATGAAATCTCTAGCAAGTATCAGAAAATTCTTCTATCAGCCCCAGTGTGGCCAGCAGGAGCAGGGCAGGGATCGTCCCCCTGTCCTGGGCACTGGTGAGGCCGCCCCTCGAATACGGGGTTCAGTGTTGGGCCCCTCACTCACTCCAAGAAGGACATTGGGGTGCTGAAGCGTGTCCAGAGAAGGGCACCAGAGCTGGGGAGGGGTCTGGAGCACAAGGGATGAGCGGTGATGGCCTCAAGTTGTGCCAGGGAGGGTTAGATGGGACACTGGGAACAATTCCTTCCCCCACAGGGCTGTCCAGCACTGGCCCAGGCTGCCCAGGGCAGGGGGCAGTCCCCATCCCTGCAGGGATTGCAAAGCCGTGGAGATGTGGTGCTGAGGGACATGGGGCAGTGGGCACTGGGCAGTGCTGGGGGAAGGGTTGGACTGGATCATCCTAAAGGTCTTTTTCCAACCAAAACGTTTCTATGATTATAAGTGTTACAGAATGTTGCAGGTTTAAAGTGTTCACCACAATTAAGTCACTGACCTTTACGGTGAGTTTAAAAACTGAGGGCACCCCAAGAATGACTCCAGTTTGGAATCTGACTCAGATGGAAAAGATATAATGTCAAATAAATTTCAAACTGTCCCAAAATGGAAGGAAAAGAAGGGATAAGTACCAGAATCATGTGAAAGGAAACTATTTTCCAGCTCCCTTGAATGAAGGTTGTGTGTCCTCAAGTAGTTTATTGTTCAATCAAGGAAAGAAAATAAAGGTTTGTGAAAAGAGTGCATAAACTTCCTTACTTGGACATAGTCTCTGCAGACAGATCTTCAGGATTCCTAACTTTTGTTTCTCCTGAAAGAACAAAAAAAAGTTAAGTTCACATAAGGTGAAAATCTTCAGACCCCTCAGGACTTAGAGCACCAACTGTACAAAGCTTTTGGACAGGGATTAAGAGTGAGTCTGCTGCAGTTAACATGAATAATTAAGAAACCCAGAATTAATGGGAACTGTTGGTACTTTATCACATCATAGCTTATGGGCAGGAAATGCTCCCTGTAACTGTTCCATGTTTGCAATGAAACTTAAAACTAAAGAACAGACCTTGTTTCTAATGGCAAAGACCACCTATAGGTTATGAAAAGATGAAGGAGGGGGTTGGTGCCAGTATGTAGGGACAAATCCACCACTGCCTCGCACAGAGGTGCGGGGAGTCTCCGCTTCTGGCACGTGGGGAGAGGTGGCTGCAGAGCTCCAGAAGCCACTTTTCCATCCTTGCTCTTGAATAAAAATTGGAATGCCTTAAGGATGCTTTCTGAGACCTCATGGGAGGGGTTCATTACATCTTCTTTGAAAAATGAGATGGTGTAACATGCTTGTGTGATGTTAAATGTATTTATTTGACTTACCGTGGCCTCGGAGATCTAAAGCCACAATCCTGCACTGAATCCTGTTAATGATTGCAGACTGCAAGAAGGGACAAAGAGAGGAAAATCTGTGAAGTGTCACACTTCATCTACAAAAGGATTAGCAACATTAAGCCCTCCCTGAAACAACAACTTGGCTGGTGCAACAAAAAACCCTCTGGTGTCAACAAAGGGGCTGAACCTGGATTGCACGAGGTGCTGCAGAAAGTAAGCAAGAATATTCCATATAAACTATCTTTAATTAACCAAAGCTCCATCCTTTCTACTATTGTTCACACCGAGGACATTCATTTCCCTATGCATAAGACATTATGTGTGTCTCCTAGGATAATAAATTCAAGTTCTGTAGCACCTCTGACACCTGAAATGCAGCAGTGGGATTACAGCACACATTCAATTTGCTCCCAAAGAAGAGAATTTTACAGTAAGGCTTAAATGTACAAAAATTGATTAGTCCAAAGGGGCCAGGGGGAAACAAGTAAGGAATCCTTCTAAAGTAAGACAGGGCTGCAGTATGATTATGGCTCTATTTGTCCCTGACAGCTCAATTGACACAAATTATTTCAGGCATCACAGTGATTAAGTAGCATTCTTTGCTGAAAGGAACACTTTTGTGATAAGGAATCATTAATTATTTAAATTACCAGGCCTGCAGGAGTGGGGGAATTTGTTGAGGGATTCTTAATAGAACCACCTACATAATGGGCAGAGGTCTGAAAGCTTCCCAGCCTGCATAGTTTGGTTGTTGAGCTATTTGACACTGAATCCACAAGTTAATATTTTAGAGCCTCTAGAGACACCCTGAACCTCAATCTGCAACATGCTTATGCACCTAAGCAATAATTTAACTAGTCAGATGAGCAGTCTGCTGCTAAAAATCAAACTATTGTCAGTAGGGAGTAAGGAAAGAGGATCATCAACATGATGTGAGCGCATGGGAAGCTTTCCAGTGCCCTGAGTTTTATCCAAATATGAGTACTTTGGCCAAGAGAAGTACAAACACAGCACCCAAGAAGTCACCAAGCCAATAAACAAAAGAAGAAAGGAGCATGCTGCTCTTGCAGGCTGTTATTTTATTTATAGATGGTTACTCTCAATGCTTCCCAATTTGGGTTTTTTCTTGTCTTTTTTGGGGGAAGTTCATCCCAAGTTCTGGTTCACCCCAAACATTTAACACTTGATTGCTTGGGACATTTCATTTCAAAATGCACAAAGGAAATAATTCTAGAGCAGCCACACAAAGGCACGAGCTAATTGTTGTGGCAGGTTCTTTCTCCAGATGCAGAGCTGAGCCAAGGCACAAATCCAAAGGGTTCTCAGGCACTGGCCCAGGCTGCCCAAGGCAGGGGGGGAGTCCCCATCCCTGCAGGGATTGCAAAGCCATGGAGATGTGGTGCTGAGGGACATGGGGCAGTGGGCACTGGGCAGTGCTGGGGGAATGGTTGGATTGGATGATCTTAAAAAGGTCTTTTCCAAGCAAAATGATTCTATGATCATAGAATGATGATATCATTCTATGATATGATAATGTAAGACTCAACCATGCCAAGATAATATTGTTATGATGAGATAAAGCTGTTGAACTTCCACTGGTACTCATGAAAAAGCAGCCTTCAGAGAAGAATGGGATAAGCTGTCATTAGATATGTCTTGGCACTTCATTAAAACATGCAAGCTGTTTGGCTGATGTAGTTTGGGTTACTGCTGGTAATTAAAACCCAGATGATAAACCTTTGCATGTGATTTGCCTATTTAATAAATACACTGACAGTGAAATATTTAGATGTAAGTCAGATGATTCAGGAGATTAGAAAACAGTTTGTTGAACTGATTTTCCTGTGCTTAACACAGCTGGAGGGTTAGTTGCCTTCCATGCTCAGAGGGCTATATTTGCATACATATATACTTCTATAAAGCAGCAGCTTACTTACAGTAAACACAGCCCAGGAAAGGGCAGAATGGCCTCCACCATGTAAGAGCAGTAAGACAGGTCCCTCCAGCCCACTTTTGTAAATTCGAAAAGTGTATGAACAGTTAAGGACATTTCACAGAGTTATGTGAAGTTGCTTAGCTGAATGTATTTCAGAGTCTAAAATACCCATCAGTGTTCTGTTCCTCCCCTTGTGTACCCAAGGCCTCATTGCTCATTGATCAACAGGCACGTGCAAGCATAACCTGGACGAAACTTAACCCACTTTATCTTGGAGAGGGAAGATTGAGATGAGATGTGAGGCAGAAATTGTTGGCTGTGAGGGTGGTGAGAGACTGGCCCAGGGTGCCCAGAGAAGCTGTGGCTGCCCCCTCCCTGGCAGTGTTCCAGGCCAGGTTGGATGGGGCTTGGAGCAACCTGGGCTGGTGGGAGGTGTCCCAGCCCATGGCAGGGGTTGGGATGAGATGAGCTGTGAGGTCCCTTCACTCCCAAACCAGTCTGGGATTCTATGATTTAAGCTTCAGGAGTTGTTTTCCTGCTGTGTAGGTCTCTTTCTCCCTGTAATCCATGTATCTCCTTGCCCATACCCTTTCTCCTCTCTGCACAACAGTGAATTGAATAATTAAGAGAAAAAACAAACCAGGATCAGCATGCACTTTTGGAGTCTTTCCCTGTTACTTCTAAAGAAACATGTCAGCTAAGCCAGTAAACATGATCTCTAAGGCAATGTAATTACTCTCTGGAACACACACAGCAAAGATGCTTCACTAGGGTAGCTGAAGTCCCCTTACAGTATATATTTAGATACAGAAAAATCAGCTTTAAAAGCAATGTCACTTAAGGAGTGACAACTGGGAGTCATGAGACCTGTGCTCAGTGCCTGGAACTGTGACCAACAGACCAGACAAGTCACTTCACCTCCTCTCACTGTTCTCCTTCTATTCTTGGGGTGGACCAAAGTGTTCCTCTGAATCTAACCATGCTAGCTGTGTTTACTGATGAGGCTGTACATCAGTTTTTCTGCTGAATACTGCAGTGCCCTTTGGATCTGCTGGTTGCAAACAGTTCAGGCAGGTGCTCCCTGCGCCGTTTCAGTTACACTGAGCTGTGTCAGCTTAAACAGTTCCATCAGCTGGGGTCTGGCTACACAAGGAGATCTGATGGAGTAGTAACAGGTATAGCTGGGGCAGAACAGCAGGCATCAATTCCATTCATTAATTCAGCTGCTTCCACAGCACATCATATAGAATCACAGAATTATGGAATGGGTTGGGACCTTGAAGTTCATCTAGTTCCAACCCCACTGCCACAGGCAGGGACACCTGAAGCTCCAGCTTCTGTCAAAGGTAATAGGTAACACAATAAACCCCAAATAACTAAGATTTGCCTAAATTTAGGATGCTTATGTAGACCACCAATCCAAATAGGGCCATTATCCTTTTTATTTTATTATTTAGGAAGCCTCAGGGGTGTGCACAGCCCTTATGTCAACGGCAGACAAGGTGCATGTCATGAAGAATTTGTAGAATCAGTTGGACAAACTGTATTTGGAGAGAAATAGCTTGAAAATTTGGTTTCCCTAATGGCCATGGTAGAATACACACGCTTAAAACTATGCAACTATTTAAACTACAAGGTGGTGTTATTTAAACACAGATTAAAATGCTTTCATTTTGTAATTAGGTCAAAAGACCTGGCAGTACCTCTCCAACTGCTTTTGTCAGAGCTGTAGGCAAAGGTAGGACAGAGAGGAAGGTTTGTCCCAGTACCTTCACACCCTGTACTCGTTGGGGCGCACCCACAGCTCCCAGTTAGCAAATTTGCCTGGGTTTGAGCATGTCAAAGAGGATGACTGCCACCAGCTGTATTAAACAGTAACTGGACAACTGGCAAAGAGGAGTCAGCTTGAAAAGAAGTATAAAAGCAACACAAACATTTGCAAAGTGGGCAGAGATCTTGGAGAGGAAAGAGCAGCAGTCAAAAACTTGGTTTGACTCTGCCAGAAGCCTTTCTGATGGCATCACCACCTCCACCTTGGCCAGTTAAAAGCTTCCCTGTCCACGACCAACTAGTGGACTGATAATTTGGGGTGCAACAAGTAGGGACCCCACACCTTGGGTGTGTATATGGGCCCTCACGCAGTGTTTTCTCAGTGTCATCTGCATTAGTGGGAGCAGCATGGGCAGCATCCACACCTCCCACAGGAATCATGGACAATTAGGAGATCCTGCAGTCCCCAAAGAGACTGTGTGTGCTTGTCACCCCCCCTTTTTGGGGGTGCATATGACTGTGCACACATGTTTGTGCATGTACAGGAACAGAACTTCCTGGGACTAGCTGCAGAAAGGCATATAGAAATTTGCAGGTGTTTATTAACATCCAACTGTTTAGTGCTGAGGTTTATTTGTTGTACTGCTGATACAGGTCCTGACCATGATTGCCAGTTAACTACCTGTTGTTAATTAAAATCAGCTTTGATCCTCATATGGTTTAAACTATGGGAACTGATGAGTATTTCCCTGCAGAACTGAACTGTTGAAAAAAAAAATTGAAGATGAGAAGAAACACATGAAAAAGATGAAGAGAACCCCAAGAAACTCAACAACTAAACATGATAATGTCCCGGTCACTGAGAATAAGAAAAGTTCAATCTGGTAAAAAGGATATATCCTTGCCAGTTTCATTTTCTACCACAACGTCCTCCATGGATTCAAAGTACTGACTCCAAAGCACCGGTGAAAAATCACGCTTTCTTCCAGGGCTGAAAAAGAAAATCAATTTAAAAAAAACAAACAGTAAGAAGTTATTATAAAAATCTTTCCTTTAAACTGGCATACAGGCATCACTACATACATTGAAGAGAATCCACCAGTGTTACACAGGAGTTTAGGACTGGGAGCAAATGATGCATCAGTGAAATTCCCATACAACTACAATATTAGGAATTTTAAGGTAAGGAAAGTAAAGGAAATCCCCCTTTTCCTCCCTAGATGTTGCTCCTATTGAGGAGATCACAAAGATACACTTGAGGAGACACAAAGGAAGATATTTTCCTGGTAAAGCAATACCAAGGAAGACTGGACAATGGTGATTTCGACTACGCCGACCTAAGCCAAGGGAAAAAATAATAAGGGAGAAAAAAATGGGATATAGTGATATTGTCCCAGCACAATCTTCCAATTTGCAATGACCCACAGAACAGGCACTTCAAAAATCAGAGTCAAAAGTCATTAAATACCTTTATATTTAATGGTCTTGCTCTAGCCTTAAAGCAAGGCTGATGCTGCCATGACTGGGAGCACTCCAGTGCCTGGAACGCAGGAAGCCATCCGAAATTTATGACTCAGCCCATGAATCATATTTAGAAAAAAAAATACTATGTCTCTCTCAGAAGTCACCTTGACACTACAGTAGTGAAAAGTGTCAGCTATTTACTGAAGGTTACTACTTGGAGTAGTAATTTACCATGTACTACTTGGCAAGAGATTACAGCTTTCCTAGAAACCTCCTCTAATTTTTGGATGAAATACCAGTCAACCTTGAGTTACTGGTAGAAAAACTACAGAGAGAATTGAACACTCTGCTATATAGAAGAAACTTGTGGGAAGCATGTTGGGAGCACAATAAATAAAATCCACCAGGTTTTGGACACTGGGAACAATTTCTTCCCCCAAAGGGCTGTCCAGCACTGGCCCAGGCTGCCCAGGGCAGGGGGCAGTCCCCATCCCTGCAGGGATTGCAAAGCTGTGGAGATGTGGTGCTGAGGGACATGGGGCAGTGGGCACTGGATGATCCTAAAGGTCTTTTCCAATCAAAACAATTTTATAATTCTATGATTTGGACATGGGTGCTACCTGTGGACTGCTTGGTGCCAAGTAACTACTGCTACCTGGAGAGGTTTCCTCCTTTTGTATAAGCTGGCATCTTCCTGCCAGCACTCTGCACGCCCAGGGAGTAATACCTGAACCAAACTGGTTTTCCCAGTAACCCATTTCCAAGAGGTGAATCACAGTTGTTATTCCCTGTAAGGAGTGAGACTCATCTCCTCTTTCTAATAAGCCTAATTCCTGCCACAGTTTGTTGACAGGTACATCACAAAGCACTGCAACAAATTACACCTTCAGTGAGCTGCTCCTGTAGTACAAACATCAGGTGGCATCCAGCACCTTGGGGAATGAGATTCCCCTAAATTATTGGGTGGCTGCAGAAGACCTGTGGCCATGACACAAACCAGGACTCTCAAAGGTGCCCAGCTGACCAACCAATTCATTTTTTGCTTTCATCCAAAGGGGCAGCTGTGCCCTCTCCTTGCATCCCCATTACTAACAAAAGGATTCCGCAATCAGAATTTTCCTGATGAGTCAGTTGATGCAAAAAAATCTGTTTCTCAGGCTGACATTCACTCAGTAAGGCTAAAAGAGTAGTGCTTAATTTTGGCAGCGACATAATTAGGCTAAGATTCGAGCCCAGGATACAGGATGAGTAACAGTGCACCATTTTAACAGGCTTTTTGCACTTCAACTCTTCTGGGGGAGGCAATCAGCAGAGAATATTAAAATCAAGCATGGGCGTGGGGGGTGAAAGACCTTCACAGAAGAAAAATCTCTTCTATTGAAGGAAGTTTCTCCTAAATTCTTGGCTTCCTAAAGAAATAGAAAGGAACAGCCAAAGCAGCTTTTCAGTTTTGTAGAAACAGAACTCCGATTTCCCCTGATATTTCTAGAACATGAAACGTAAAACAACCACCCCCTGAAAGGGCCAAATCCTCTCCTGTGGCTTTCCAGACTCCAGTATCGTTCTTGTCAAATTTCAGTTGAATAAAAGGAGATGTCACCCACCTAGGTAAATCCAGAAAATATTAATCTCAGCTTAATCTTTCTCTGATTAAAAAAAAACATGTCACATTCAAACCTGAGCTTTTCAAAGAATGCTGTAGATCAGGAAGACCAGAGCAATAGAATATCAAGATGACAAGCTGTCATAGTATTGGGAAGAACCAACAGAGTTGGTCCAAGTATCCAAGGAAGGGAGAAAACATTTGCTTCAACACCAATATAACATCCTGCTAGGGAAAAAACCAACCACAAAAACTCCCAGTGCAGGTCAAGATTCAAAAAACAATTACTGCTGAATTTCACAAGCAAGAAATTTGGTATGAAATCATCATATGAGCTTCAAACTAGCTGACTTACAACTGGTTTATCTTCTAGGATCACATAAATCAACATGATGAGAGACAGCAAAGGTCCATCCTGCTCTCACTGAGAGATGCCAGCACAGCAAGTGCTCTGGAAAGGGTTAAATAAGGACCAGGGTATGAGCTGCCTCTGAATTTTCACTGTGGGCATCTCCAGAGGCTGCATCCACAGCACTGGGTTGCATTAAGGGAACACAGTTTTCATTAGCTTGTTACATAAAGTCACTTCCAGCCAGAGCTGCTTTCACAACTTCTGTGACAAAGGTGCCATGATTTAATTAGGCTTTGAGCAAAAAGGAGTATTTCTGTTTGCTTTTAAGCCCACACTATGATAACAGTTGCCTGTTCTTTACAATATTAATGACTGTTTATGCCCCTATCATATTCCCCCTGCCTGGGCTATGTATTTTTCAAGCAGAGTGTCCTCCTCTATTGATTGTCTCCTTGCCTGGAAGCCATCCCAGCCCCTATCACACTCACTCTCTGTACCATTTCTGGTTCCTTCTGGACATGGAGAGAACTGCCCACAGCTTGGATGATTTCCCTGCTCCGATCTCTGAATAGGTGGGATGTGCAGTTAGTGACAACAAACTTGATCACCCTTTTAAAACTCAGCATTTCAGTGCAGTCAGACTTATCCATAGTGTGTTACAGCTGGTTTTAGGTTTGATTGTCCTGAATAATTCCAAATGATGAGCAAATATGGTCATCCATGCCCCTTCCAACATAATCCATAAATCTGACAAACAGCAGGAATTCCCCAGAAATCTCCCCTGGAGAGTAAGGGGACTCTCTTACCCATAAGGGAGGCAGAATATGGGGAAATCATGGAATGGTTTGGGTTGGAAGGGACCTCAAAGCTCATCTCATCCCAACCCCCTGCCATGGGCAGGGACACCTCCCACCAGCCCAGGTTGCTCCAAGCCCCATCCAACCTGGCCTGGAACACTGCCAGGGAGGGGGCAGCCACAGCTTCTCTGGCCACCCTGGGCCAGTCTCTCACCACCCTCACAGCCAACAATTTCTGCCTCACATCTCATCTCCATCTCCCTTCTGCCACTTTAAAGCCATCACCCCTCATCCTGTCACTCCATGCCCTTGTCCAAAGTCCCTCCCCAGCTTTCCTGTCCCCCCCAGGCACTGGAAGGTGCTCTAAGGTCTCCCCAGAGCCTTCTCTTCTCCAGGCTGAACACCCCAACTCCCTCAGCCTGTCCCCACAGCAGAGGTGCTCCAGCCCTTGGATCATCTTCATGGCCTCCTCTGCACCTGCTCCTGGAGCAAGTTGCTGATTAATTGTACCATGCTTGATGAAGAGCTTATTAATTAATCCACTTTTGTGAAAGCAGGGTAACAGTATGGACAGACACTATCACACAAAGCAAGGGAACACCGTAGCCCGTTGACTAGTGCAAGGAGATTAAGCCAGTATCACGTAGGAGAGACACAAAAGCACATGAATCATCACTAGCACAAGTTTGGGATGTTCAGCATCAAAACTAATCATTACAAAAAGCAAGAAATGGAACTTCTCACAGTTGCACACCAACATTACAAGCCTAAACTGCAATAACATGAAGTAGCTTGAGCCATCACTGAAGACATCTGGCTCAGGATCTGTCACAAATGGCAAACCCCACATCATCATTTCTACCAGTAAGTGCAGATTTTGAAGCATTCAAGACTGCCAGAGGGAACATTAAGCAGAGCACTAACTGCAATCAGCTACCAATAGCTAAGCCATACAGAAAAAGTTCATTAATGTGAACTTCTGGGCCAGGGTAGGTAGAGAAGGACTTGGTGTTATTCCTTTTCTGAAGAACAGATCTCAAAACTAACTAAGTCAAGACATTTACCCAGGCACAAGGTAAAAAAACCTGCATTAACAGGATGGGGCAGATGGTCCTGTGATGCACAGTCTCCAGAAAGCCAGTGGTTCATCAGCTGAGTGCATACTTTGGTGAGAGCATGGTGACCACAGCCATGGTGTGATTCTCAGGTATCTAAGGACAATGTCAACTTGGGGCACAGACTGTGCTACTACTGCACAAGGCAGTGGTGCCACCGTGTCTGGAATCCTGTACCTGCAGCTGGATCAATAATTTAAGGATATAACTGAAGAAAATTCAAAGAAGTGATTAATAAATGGTTGTACTTGATGATCTTAAAGATCTTTTTCAACCATAATGACTCTAAGTGTAGAAATAATCAAGACTGGAAAACAGGGCAATAAGGGCACAACCAAAAGGCTTCTGAGTATTTTTGTATCTCCTTCCTACATCATTTCTGACAGCAGAGGTTCAGCACAAGGACTACTGCTAAAATATTCATGCAAAAGACAGGCAGATGCTAATGCCAAGACAGATCCATGGAGAATATCTCAACGATTGCAAGAGGAACCCATGAAATCAGAGCTTAGCCCTTCCCTGGGAACCTGCCACTCCACTTCTTGCCATACTGTCTGATTTAGTGTTGAAGAGATGTGCAGATGTGGTGCTGAGGGACATGGGGCAGTGGTGACTTGGCAGTGCTGGTTTAATGGTTGGATTGGATGATCTTAGAGGTCTTTTCCAACCAAGGTTATTGAAATGCTTCAAATTCAGCTTAACAAGAGTTTACACCTCCAGAGAAAATGTTAGTAGTTGTGTGCCATATATGAAATATCTGGGAAAAATACATAGCAGAATTTCTATGTTTGTGGAGGAATTGGAGCAGAAAGTAAAGAGGAGCTGGGAATTAAAAATCATTGTCATCTCCAATGCAAATACATGCAAATTGTGATATAAAGCAAAATATTTGCCTCTAAACAATGCTAGGAAACCTAAGTGACCTCTGATTTAACACTGAACCCCAAAAACGTGTCGTTTTCCACAAAACACCAGGTGACTGCAGGAAGCTGGGCAGTGGCTGATTTCAGAGAAATATTTCTCTGATGAAAAGAATTAGTGTCTTTGATCTGTTATTATTCTAGAGCTTCTTTTTATAGTGATACATCAACACACATTCAAAATTAGAAGCAAGCCCAATAAACAGCAGCTGTGATTTTGTACCTTCCTATGCTGAGGCAGTATTTTGCTGACCAAATATTTAAACTGACAAAACTAATTACTGCTTTTTTTTCAAGTATCCGGCGAACCAAAACAGAAATGGAACCAACAGAATAACTTTTTCTAGAATGATCCTTAAACTTCAAGCCAACCAGCATATTAAATTGGAATCACAAAACATAATTCTGGGCGCTCTCTCCAGCTAGTTTTATCCCATTGTGGGGTTTGTTCTCTTCATCAAGTACTGAAAAAGTGAACATAATGCAAGTGATCCCGGAGTAAGAGGAGCCTACATGGCTCAATGAACCTCTCACTGATTTTTAAAGGGGTTTTCTTTCAGGTATTTGCCTAAAAAGACATAAGAAAAAGGTTTTAGAAAGCACAGAGAACCATTTTTAGAAATGCCTTTTTTTTTGCTGACTGAGAGTCTGTACCTAAAACTATTAATGCAATTAAAGAACATGATGTGCATCAATCAAGATACTTCTTACACCATATTTGAACCTGACCAAAGCAAATCAAACTTAATATATATGTAAGAGCTGCCAGAGTTGACAAGCTGGCTTTAAAAATTCTAAAAATTGACAAGGATGGTATTTGAAGTTCTGCCTTAACGATGTTGAATACATAAAAGGTTTCCTTATTTTAAAAGTTATAGGGGGAAAAAATGGATTAGAAAGGGAGAAACTAGTTGGAATTGTCATGATTGAATTACACAGATCTGATTCAATCAAGCCTGTCCAGATAATTAAAAGATCTTAGGAGAGTGTCTATAATTTGTATTTACATATTGGAAAAGAACAGCAAATTCTTCTTCATTTCCAAATCCCATCCGGATCCTCAGCTCTGAATAAACCAGTTCTGTAAGTAAACTAGTTTAAAAATTAAGACAGAAAACAGAGCTTCTACAGTAGGTCTCAGTTCTCTTCCTTCACTGCTGATTTTATGAACTCCATTATTCCATTTCCCCAAAGAATTCTGACTACAACATGTGATTTTATTTCCGTTTCAACTGAGTGATTCCAACAAATCACTTCCAATACTCAGGCAGTTCCAAACACAACCTCAGACTGGCTCCTTCGAATAAATGGACGTTGTAAAATGAACTTTGGGTTCCTTGCAAGCAGAGTGATTTTCACACGCTGCTCGAGTCAGAGGGAGGCACCGTCCTCCTTCAACCTGTGTCTGCAGGCAGGCAGGGGCTGTAACTCAGAAGCAGCAAGGCAGCAGAAATCAATGCGCCGCGCCGCGAAACGCCACGAAATTCGAAGCGTGCATCTTGTGCTCCCACGAAAGCCAGTCGAAACTGCTGCAGCAGCCATTTTAACCACTCCCTGGGTTTATTTTTAAGATTGATACCCGTGTTCTGCACCATCGAGGATTCAGCATCCCCGCTCTTTGCGTCTGCACACGTGGCACTGCTCTGAGATCCAAGTGGGAGCGTGGCAGAGGCTGCGGCTGCAAGCAGAGCTGAGACTCACAGTGACAGAGCACACCACCTGGGTGACAATCCCACAGGCACAGTGATGCTATTTGCTTCGGTCACTTTGACTTCACGAACACGACTCTCCATTAACGAGACATAAGGAAGTGATTGTGCTGGAAAACGGCAAATAAGAATAAAATGATAAAAAAATGAGACAATTTCCACCTATTTGAACGCATTAATGGGTGCCATTTTATTACAAACTACTGAAATATGGATCAACCTTGAAACAGCATGTTACCCAAAAGCTGTCAGACTTTATTTCGCTTAAGAAGTCCTCAGTAGAAATGGCAAAAGCTTCTTTGCAAAATAAATAATCTCAGAGGAAGCTTGAAAATGACGTCTCGAAGAAATCATCCTACCCCTTAACTTGCCTTCCCAGTCAAGGATGACTGAAGCTCCAGAGATCTCGGTGCTGCAGTAAATTAGCTTGTGTTTTCCTACAGCAATATCATTCGCTCCACCCTCTGCTTCTCATGATCAGCTTTCAACCACACCATACAGTCACATTAACATGGCCTGCCTGGCTGATGAAAATAAAGAATTAAAAAAAAAAAGAGAGTGCCCAACACACCAGTCAGAACATACAAAGCAAAGCATTCAGCCATGGAGAAATCAGTTTGCCAGCACAGTTTAAATCCATTTTAATGGCCTCACTTCCAATTCAAGAAATTCAATGTGTAGATATAAAATAGATTTATAAACATGAGATGCTTAACAGGGCTAACAAATGGTTCTCTAAGTTTAATTATTTTTCTTCCCCATAAAAGCTGGAATTTTAAAGGACTGTTTCAGTATAGCCTTGTGTATTTGCCAGCACCGTGACTTGCACTCTCATTTATTCTGTGTATAATTAATCACATTCTCTTTTGGTGGCCTGATCGTGGAATGTTATCACAGGATCGCAGAGAGGTTAGGGTGGGAAGGGACCTCAAAGCTCATCTTGTCCCAACCCCTGCCATGGGCAGGGACACCTCCCACCAGCCCAGGTTGCTCCAAGCCCCATCCAACCTGGCCTGGAACACTGCCAGGGAGGGGGCAGCCACAGCTTCTCTGGGCACCCTGGGCCAGTCTCTCACCACCCTCACAGCCAACAATTTCTGCCTCACATCTCATCTCCATCTCCCCTCTGCCACTTTAAAGCCATCACCCCTCGTCCTGTAACTCCATGCCCTTGTCCAAAGTCCCTCCCCAGCTTTCCTGTACCCCCCAGGCACTGGAAGGAGCTCTGAGGTCTCCCCAGAGCCTTCTCTTCTCCAGGCTGAACACCCCCAACTCCCTCAGCCTGTCCCCACAGCAGAGGTGCTCCAGCCCTCACATCATCTCCGTGGCCTCCTCTGGACCCTTCCAACAGCTCCATGTCCATGTTGGGGGCCCCAGAGCTGAACACAGCACTGCAGGGGGGGTCTCACCAGAGCAGAGGAAAGGGGCAGAATCCCCTCCCTTGCCCTTCTGTGGGTGATGCAGCCCAGGACACTGTCGGCTTTCTGGGCTACAAGCACACATTGCTGGCTGATGGAGTTGTTTGTATTGAACTGAATCCTGCTAAGGCTAAACTTAGCTAAACCTAATTTAAGCCCAAGTAGAAATAATTTACACAAATACAGATAAGATGCAAGCAGCCACACAGCAGAACTGGAGTCTGGAGAAGAGGAGGCTGAGGGGAGACCTCATCGCCCTCTACAGCTCCCTGAAAGGAGGGGGTAGCCAGGGGGGGTCAGTCTCTTCTCCCAAGGAACAAGCCATGGGACGAGAGGAAATGGCCTCAGGTTGTGCCAGGGAGGTTTAGATGGGACACTGGGAACAATTCCTTCTCCCAAAGGGCTGTCCAGCACTGGCCCAGGCTGTCCAGGGCAGGGGGCAGTCCCCATCCCTGCAGGGATTGCAAAGCCGTGGAGATGTGGTGCTGAGGGACATGGGGCAGTGGGCACTGGGCAGTGCTGGGGGAATGGTTGGACTCGATCATCTTAAAGGTCTTTTCCAACCAAGGCAATTCTATGATTCTATGAAATAATCTGTCCAGTTCACAACTGTGTGAAAGCCTCTGTTGAAGTTCCAAGCCTAGTTTTGGGCACTGCTGTCCAAAAATGAAAACACAACGTAAGATCAGGAGAGATCAGAGATCTTGGGGGAAGAAGGTTAAAGTAGCAAAGTATTGAGTCTACAGATTGAGCAGGTTCAGTAGGAAAAGTCTAGGTGGTGCTGACATCCAGCCACCGTCGTCTCCTGCCAGATTTATCAGCACCAGAGACAATTCAATGAAACAATCCTACAAATAGGTAAACAAATTCAATTCCATGCACTTCTGGCATTCGAATGCAGCGAGTAAAAATGTGAGCCAAAGCTTCTGCTCCACCAGCATCCATTACCCACACGCCACCTTCAGACAAATGTTGGTGCTCTTTGATGCACCACCCTACCCACGCAGGCAGGATAATTAATACCTGTTTAAAAAGCCATCTCACCACCTTGCCACATCTCCCTTCCAGCCCACCTTTGCGATGGCACCACAAAGGTGTCTGCAGCACAACAGCTTCACCTCACCCTTACTTGTACTTTGCTGTCTCCCTATTCCCCTTCCTCTTGTCTCCTTTTTCACGCTGAAATCCCAAGTAACTCTGGACAACGCTGTCCTCGTGTCAGACGTGCAGTGCCTCACACAACAGGAACATCACCCCATAAAGGGATTCACTCAATGGCAGAGCAGTAAACCAAAGACACAACTGTACCATGCAACTACAGCACAACTACGAACCATTCCCTGCTGCTTCCAAGGGGAAGGACAGGGGAATTCTTGATCCTTAACTGCAACATTGGATTTCATCACAGTGTGTTCAGAAAGTATTTAAAAGGGGGGAAAAAAAAAAAAAAAAAAGAGGTTTATAGCATTACAGAACCAAATTTCCCTTCACAATCATTTCCTTACCAGAGAATGGTCAAAAACCCTCTGAAGATAGGAAGCATTATATAAATTAATACATAGGACTGCTACTAACGAGCGCTGCACGAGCATAAATATTACTGAACTGCAAAAATACCCCACAGGCATACATCACCAAACCCTTTATAAAATCCCTGGAAATGCTCAGTTGTAATTTGTCTGTTTACCTGCAATGAGTAAGCGAAGCAACAAATATAACGGGGGCTTTGTCAGCACCTCGTTAAGTTCATAACTTAATAGCTTTTACTTGTGTCTAGTTTTCTAATACAAATCACCACGAGGATGGATTTTTCAGAAATGACAGCGCTGACATGGAAAACACATCCCGCAGCACGGCATCGGTTTGCAAGAACGCAGCTAATTAGAGGCAGCTGAAAACCACATCAGCTCCTTCAGCTTCCCCACGCCGAGGTCTCGCAGCAGAGCGCGGATCACCCCACGCTGCAGGAAATTAATTTCTGACTTGTTATTTAACGTAGAGACACCTGCCTTCAGGAAATCACAGACTGGTTTGGGTGGGAAGGGACCTCACAGCTCATCTCATCCCAACCCCCTGCCATGGGCAGGGACACCTCCCACCAGCCCAGGTTGCTCCAAGCCCCATCCAACCTGGCCTGGAACACTGCCAGGGAGGGGGCAGCCACAGCTTCTCTGGCCACCCTGGGCCAGTCTCTCACCACCCTCACAGCCAACAATTTCTGCCTCACATCTCATCTCCATCTCCCCTCTGCCACTTTAAAGCCATCACCCCTCATCCTGTCACTACACTGACAGAAGTTGACACCAGCAGCAAGACAAACTGCAAACTGATTTTCATCCTAAGGTCACCTGAACATCAATCTTGGAAGTTTTTGTATTTATTATTAAAGCAGGAATCTATCTGAACACAGTGGTACTTCACAGCACCACTGATGTACATATTACTGTATGGAAAGAATGAGATGAGGTGCTGATATGTATAAAATGCATGAAACCAGTATAAAGTACGTTCAAAATGACACAAAATAATTGCAAAGGATGAGACTCTTAAACAGGATAAAACAAGAAGAAAAAATAAAAGCTAAAACAGAAAACCTGTGTGCTTGGCAGACTTTGCATAAGGGCTTGCTTGGCTACCTGTTCTGAACAGAGTCAGCATAACTAAATAATATATTTAACATTAAATCTAGCCTTAAATGTCCCACGTAACCTTCAGCACGCTCCTGTGAAATACAGCTCTCCACAACACAAACAGGTGAATTAGTGACTGGCTCATAACCCCACAGTTCCACACAACATCAGGAAACACAGCCCATGAGTCCCAGCCCTCAATTTCAGATAACCAAGAGATACAGGAGAGAGGAGAGCAGCCCTGAAAGAGCGCAACCCCCTCTGGAAGTCATTCAAAACTCCTTCTTTCTCATTTCCACACCTATTTCTATACTAACAGTACAAATTCATCCTTAAATACTACTTTTTTTGCTTAGCTTCAAAGCCATGCCATTAAATACTTACATGAATCTTGGCTGTAAAACTATTAATATTAAAAGAAATATGTATTTGATGATTTGTTAGTATTAGTTCATATCCTAACAGCATAAATTGTATTACATCCATCCAAATATAATGTAAATAATATGTGAAATAAATGTTTTGGAACTATGCTTTAAAGGAGAGGAGAAACAGCCCTCTCCCATCCATAAATACCTAAACAGTTTATTCCTGTCACAGCGGAGTAGCTGCCTTTTTCATTATTTCCTTTAGTTATCCGATTTCATGCATCAAGGCAAAGGAGATTTCCTGTAGGAATTGTAGGATATTTTTATCCTCCAAATAGAGCACTTCATCTCGTGTAGGAATCGCGTGGCGCACACCTGGACCTCGCAGAGGCGAGTTCTCACACGGAGGCTGGCGTTCCTCCGAAGGATCAACCCCTGGTCTTCATCACCATCCAGACCTGACGATTTTGTACTTGAACAATCAGCCATGTACGAAGTCACACAGCCCAGAAAATGCCTTTAGATGTAATAAAATCCCCCTGTTTCTGCCATTCTGCTTAAATCTACACTTTCCCACAAGGCTGCTGAAGTGTTCTGTGCAGCATCCTGAGACTACACCTCTCCTGAGCCCAAGTCCCCATTATTATTAACAGTTTCCTTTGGCTCCACTCTGCAATTACAACTTCCTTCCCTTCAATCTAGCCATAACCCTGCTGCAAGACCATCTTACCCTACTTTTACCATACCTGCTTGGAAGACAAGCTTCTCCCTCACACCTTTGGAGGTGAAATGACTAAATTCCCTTCAAAGCCATCCCATTTGCAACCCATTTTCTCCCCCTGACTCATCACTAGAGAATAAAGCTTTTGCCAAGGTTGTTCTTGTCCAGTCAGTCCTTTTTAGTTGCCATCCACACAGCTAGACACTGTTCAATCTTCTCTTACAGCTTCCAAAACATGTTCTCACTCCTGCTTCAAAGATTTGACATGTGTAGCAGACTATCCCAGCTTTTCCATCATCTGAAGCAGGGATTTAAGTCACTTGGCAGAGCTCACCTACTGTATAGCTTCACATAAGTGTTTGCTGCTGAGAAATAACATTTAAATATACCTCTCTCCCCCAGCCAGGCATTCACTGACTGTGAGGTGCCACCCAGAGAAATCACGACGCATTAGACCCTTCCTCCAAACACAGATGGCAAAAGGACTGAGAGAAAAGGGCTGCTGAGGAGCAATCCCAGCACCAGCCACCTTCCCCCAGCGCTGAGGATACTCTTCATGCAGTAACACCTTTTCCTGCCTCCTTCCCAGGGAGAAGTGGGTGGAGAAGCCTGGTCCTGACGCTGCTCTCCCAGGGCACTGATGAGCAATCCAGCACACAGCAGGGCCAGCCTGGAGGCTTGATGGTCTCTCACATCATGTCACCGTCCAGGGACACCTACGACGCTGCTGGCCACCTCCATTGAGCTGCCACCCCCCAAAAAAAGATCCCCTCACCCTAAATTCCCAGCAAATAGCACCCACTTTTCTCCCTTCCCTACCAACTCCCCCAGGAATAGAAGTTCCCTCTCCCATAGCCCACCCTCAGCAACCAGCACATCCACCCTCAGTCCCCCAACAGCAAACACCCCAGCCCTAGTAACAAGTAACCCATCCCTCAGCCCCCCCAAAGTACACCCCCAGTTCCCCTCCAGTAACAAGTAACCCATCCCTCAGCCCCCCCAAAGTACACCCCCAGATCCCCTCAGTAACAAGTAACCCATCCCTCAGCCCCCCCAAAGTACACCCCCAGCTCCACTCAGGACACAGCACCCCCTTTCTACAGGGCCCCCCAACCTGCCCACACAAGGGTGGCCTCTCCCCTCTGCTGCAGCCTTCCAGCAAAGAGAACTTCTTGCCCCTAAACCCCCCAATACCGAGCACCCTCCCCTCCAGACCCCCCCAGTAATGGTCCCCCCCAAACTGCCAGTGAGACGCCCAGGCCCACAGCAACGAGCATCCCTCTCCTTCTGCTCCCCACCTCAAAGCACCCCCTCAACCCTAGTGTCCCCCCCCGGTCCCCTCAGCCGCCCCCACCCTGCCCCCACCTACCCCATACGCATCTTGGAGCCGGACTGGCCGCCGCCACCGGGCAATGGAGGCCGCGGCGGGAGACGGCCCAAGTGCAGCTGCTTCTCCAGGGACGACATGACGGCAGACGAGGGCACCAACACACAAGGACACACCGCGAACCCACCCCCCCCACCCCCCAAAACCGGCGCCGCCGAGCGCCTCGGCCGCCGCCAACCACGGCTTCGCACCGCCCCACCGGAAACGGCCTTCCCCTACAGCGCCGCCGCACGACACCGCGGGAAGGGAGGGGCGCCGCCGCTGCCGGCACCCGTAGCGCGCTCCCGTGGCCTTCTGGGAAATGTAGTCCAAGTGGCTTTATGGCGCTGTGTGGCCGCGGTGCATGATGGGAGTTGTAGTCCCGGAAGTGCGGCTTGGCGCCCGGGGTGGGTGCGTCCCGCTCCCGCCGAGGCGGTGGTTGCCGGGCAGCGGCGCGGCCTGAAGCGAAGCGGGATGAGGCAAAAGAGGCCGAGGGCGCTTGGCCCGGCGGCGGGGGGCTCCCGGCTGAGGGGAGGTGGGGTGCTCCCGGGCGGGAAGGGAGGAAGGAAGGGTCGTGGGGTGGGACGGGGGGCGGTGGTGCCGGTTGGGAGGCCACGTCGTGTCGGGCTGCTGCCACCCCTCTGTCCCCTCCTCCCCGCAGGTATCGGCGACATCCCCGCTTCCACCAGCCTGCCGCCGCTAGTGGAGGGCCCGCTGCGCTGCTTCCTCCGCTGCACCGTCTCCCGGGTGCTATGGATGACCCCCACGCCGCCCGCCGCTGCCGTCCTCGTCCGCCTGAGGTGGTGGGGGGAGACCTCCGGCGGCACCGTCTTTCACCCCGCTTCCCGGCCGGGGCAACCGGCGGGGAGAAGCACCGTCCGCTACCCTGTCCGCTGCAGGCCCGGGCAGTTCACTGCCTACCTGAGAGGTAACGCCGCTGGGCCCAGGTCAGGGCCGGAGCTGTGGGCGGACCCACAAAAGCCAACGAGTTATTTCCCTGCCAAGAAACCCCAGTTTCACTTAAGGGCTTTTTAAGTGGTTTTCCTGATTCTGGAAGCTTTTGATGTCAGCCTGGAATTGCTGGCATCACTCTCTAGTAGTCAAGTTTAGCTGTAAACTATTGGAGTCCCCCATAGTCCTCATAGTGTCAAGATCAAATGATTTTTGCTGTTATACGTATCATATTAAATAGATATTTTAGTGTTCTAAGGGTGTGAGGTGTGAGAAGATACTCAGATGAGCTTGTAATGTTAAGGTACTTAATTTAGTGAAAGATCTGCAGGGAATTAATGCAAGCCTAGTATGTCCGTAAAACCTATGCCCCTTGTTGCTACTTACAGAATTCCAGACTGGTTTGGGTGTGAAGGGACCTCACAGCTCATCCCATCCCAACCCCTGCTATGGGCAGGGACACCTCCCACCAGCCCAGGGTGCTCCAAGCCCCATCCAACCTGGCCTGGAACACTGCCAGGGAGGGGGCAGCCACAGCTTCTCTGGGCACCCTGGGCCACAGTGTCTCATGTCCCTCATCATAAAGAATGTCTCCCTTATATCTAAGCTAAATCTCCCCTCTTTCAGTTTAAAACTGTTACCCCATTGTCTGATCATAAATAGTCCTTTTGTGGTAATCTTGTACTTATTTATTATAGTTTATTATTACCTGCTTCATTATCATAATTGCATGATGCAACATTATCTTAACCTCTAGCATCTCTGTCATTTTAACAGGAAAGTTATAATTAGATTTAATTGTGACTGTGCTGTGTGAGACTGAATTGAAGCTGTTCCTAATTTTTGCAGATATGGGTGTGCTTGTGCTGGAGGTAATGACCAAACTTGACCATCTTCCACTTGGCAAAGTGCAAATCACTGGACTATCCCAGCTGACTCCCAGCCATTCTATCAATGGGTTTTTCACCATAGTTTCACCAACATCTGATAAACTGGGAGAGCTGCAGGTAGTCTTTATATCTATGTTCTTTATTATGAATTACATTGCTGTAGCATTTACTGGTGTGATCAAGCTGTGCTGTGTACGCTGCAGACTTGGTCTCTGTCCAAGGCATTCATGAGCTAAGGTAGCAAATGAAAAATGAATACTGACAGTGTCGACTCTGTTTTGTTTAGAAGCATGAGTGGCATTGGTAGTTCTACTTCATAGAGAAAATTTATAGTCTCTAAGCTGAGAGTGAGTTTTCACAGCAGATTTAAAAATGGATACTCAGTTTTAACACCCCTCCACAGCTTCACTGGGTGAAATTGTAGAAGATTTTGAAACCTGGGTTTAAGAAGGTGGTGTTCTATTTTTGCAGCCCTGACTCTGGACAATTTCTGCTGAGAGATAGTAGCCTGTGATTTGAAAACACAGGATGTTAAATAAGGAGTTATACATATGTCAGAGTTTTACAATGTTACATAGCTGTATGATATAAATATTACTTTGTATATAAAAGCAACAGTTTTCCATCATGTGAGATTTAAAATTCAACAGAGTGTGTGTTGCATCTAATTAAGAAAAGAATGAAATACTATTTTCATATTCTGTTCTTCAGGTCTCACTAGTTCTAGAACCTCTGGCAGAACTGTATGACACCAGCAGCTCTCTCCCAACCACAGATGCAAGTTTAGATATTGCTTCTGCTCAGGGAAATAGCAAGCAGTCCAGGCAAACACGGGTGACTATTGCTGACCAAGAGTCCCTTAACAACACCAGAGCCACAACTCCCAGGTATCTTTTTTTTTGATATGACAAAATTGCAGTTTATTTTGCAGTTCACACACTACTTTTTTTTTTTTTTTTTTTTTTTTTAAAGTAATGGCTGTACACTTGTGTATTATGGAATACTTGATCTTTCTATACATGCATTTTGTATGAAATCCAGAACATTCATAGAATTACAGAATGGTTTGGGTGTGAAGGGACCTCACAGCTCATCTCGTTCCAACCCCCTGCCATGGGCAGGGACACCTCCCACCAGCCCAGGTTGCTCCAAGCCCCATCCAACCTGGCCTGCAACACTGCCAGGGAGGGGGCAGCCACAGCTTCTCTGGGCACCCTGGGCCAGTCTCTCACCACCCTCACAGCCAACAATTTCTGCCTCACATCTCATCTCAGTCTCCCCTCTGCCACTTTAAAACCACTCCCTGCCCTTGTCCAAAGTCCCTCCCCAGCTTTCCTGTCCCCCCCAGGCACTGGAAGGTGCTCTAAGGTCTCCCTGGAGCCTTCTCTTCTCCAGGCTGAATACCCCCAACTCCCTCAGCCTGTCCCCACAGCAGAGGTGCTCCAGCCCTCGGATCATCTCCGTGGCCTCCTCTGGACTTGCTCCAACAGCTCCATGTCCTTCTTGTGTTGGGGGCTCCAGAACTGGATGCAGCACTCCAGGTGGGATCTCATGAGAGCAGAGTAGAGGGGGAGCATCATCTCCCTCACCCTGCTGCCCACACTGCGGGTGATGCAGCCCAGGACATAGTTGGCCTTATGAGCTGCGAGTGCACAGTGCCTGCTCATGTTGGGTTTTTCATCAACAGACACCCCCAAGTCCTTATCCTCAGAGCTGCTCTCCATCCATTTGCCCCAAAGCCTGTACTCATGCTTGGGATTGCCTCAACCCAGGTGCAGGACCTTTCACTTGACCTTGCTGAACCTCATGAGGTTGGCATGGACCCACCTCTCCAGCTTGTCCAGGTCTCTCTGGATGGCATTCAACATGTCAGAGCTTACAGGGACAGTTTCTTGTCTGATATAAATTTGCATCCTATATTGACTTACTTCAAGCTATGCTAATTGACACAAGAGGTGCCACAAATCTTTTATTTACAGGTTGAGTTGGTCTCTCTGGTGGCATTAGTGGAAGATAAGGAGTCATTAAAATAATGTGTCACGTTTCTTCTTGGAGTATATACTGAAGGGGAGCAGCTGCAGTGCTAGGAAGAATTTAAAGAGATTTGAATCCCTTTAGTGATCCACTTTAATTGTTACTGAAATAATATTTCATTTTTCAATAGAGGAAAGGACCATTTGCTCTTTCAAGAGAACTCTGAAAACACAAAGGATACTTTTTCTGCTTCTCATCACCGTCACATTTTACCAGATGAGCATTTGAAAGTGAATCCTTCAAAGCAGCAAACGTCATTTCCCACCAGCACCCATCCTGAAGCAGCTCCTCGAACGAACACGCGGGTGCTCTCTTTGCACAACCCAGCTACAAAAGACCTGCTCTCAGGTTTGTATGCAATTGGCATCATCTTTTAGACTTCACAATAAATAGTTCTTGATAATATATCAGGTGCCTATCTAGAGATAAAGACTTAAGGAAAAGTGATATGTTGCATGCTCTCACCATATTATTTCAAAGAGAAAATGATATTAGAAAGGTCTTTACTTAAAAAGTAGTGATTTAGTTTTGTTGGAAAGTGACTTGAGTATTCAGGTTGGGCACACAGACCTCCTGGACTGGATTCAAGTGAGCATCAAAGTAGGGCACATTTCCATATGTGTTGTCTTTTGAGTTATTTTTTTATAGTTATGGAGAAAACCTAAAACCAGACTGCTGTTGAGACATCCTAAGGTGACCAGCTACTCTTCCATAAATTAATCTTGCTGCTGTGTCTTAATAATGCCCCTTTAATGCCTGACCTGGTGTGTGCAGATGAGTTATTTGTTTGGCTCTGAGTAGGAGACTGCTAGAGGATTACTCTCCCTCACTCCCAGCTTTGCTATTTGTTTTATGGTGTATAACACGTCCTTAATCTCCAGTATGTCAGGATTTCTTTATAACAGCAGAAAACAGAAGTTTCTTGTCTATAGCTGGCACATTTACTGTGTTCATACATTGCTTTGAAATTGCTTTCGAATGCTGAGATTGAATCCTTCTGCTTATTTCACAGCTCTTCTGGATCAAGGCAATAAACTCCGTGATGCCATGGTTGTTTCTGCAATGAAGTCTAGCCCAGACATGGAGATTGAACTGAATGAAGTGCCTCTTTTTATAGACAGAGATGATTTCAAAGCACCAGCAAAGTGAGCTTGGAAAAGGGGGAAGTCATATTAACTTAAAAACTATGAATTTTAAGACCTTACCAGGAAAACTGAACTTGAAATACTGAGATTCACATGGTGTATTTTACAATTCTCGTTCAAATGGCAAATTAATTTCTCATTGTGAATAAAAGCCTAAATTTTATGAATTGATTTTTAATCATCATGGTTTTGGACTTTGCAGGGAAAACTGACAGAGCATCATTTATAAACATCTCACTTGTCTTTCTCAGGATCCCTCTCTTTTTGTTTGCAGCAGCTGTGCTTAAACTGCAAGATTGGGCCAACCTTTATGATTGGACTTGATGATCTTAAAGGTCTTTCCCAACCTAAATGTTTCTATGATTCTGTGACACATTATAAAGCAGATTTTGGATGTGACTTGCAGCAGACTGCAGGGTTGCAGAAGGTTTTTGTGTATCTAGAGGTTAAGCTACAAACTGGAGAAGGCTGTACATAACCTTTTGATTTTTATCCTTGATGGATTAATCTTGAACATGCCTTAATACCTTTATTTTTCCTTTAATGCTTGCTGTTATCCAGGAGCCCAAAAGGCTTGAACTCAAATTTTGTGCCTACTCCTGAAGATCTTCATGTCTTTGCATCTGAAGTTCCAGGTCAACAATTTGACCTAAACTCTGAAGAGAGAGCAATACAGTTACTGTTGGGCAGGTGAGTGTAACGTGCAGGGAGTTACTGCAAAATTGTCCTTATTTGACCACTTTATACTGAAAAATGCCTCTTGACTCTTTGAGTTTTCCACATTGCTGGAAATGTAATCAGTGAATCATATGTGCAAGTCATGGAGGTGTTTCATACCTCACCTTGCATTCAACTTTAATGTGTGACAACCTAGACAGCTCCAAGTCCCTTGAGGTAAAAAATTGTGTCAGAAAGATTAACCACGGCCTTTGATAAGATTGAGTCATTTAATAGTTGTAACTGTTGAGCCCTACCAGGCATTGGAGCAGGCTGCTCAGGGCAGTGGGGAAGTCCCCATCCCTGGAGGTATTTAAGAAACACATAGATGAAGTGGTAGGGGACATGGGTTAGTGGTGAATTGGCAGTGTTAGGTTAATGGTTGGACTGGATGATCTTAGAGGTCTCTTCCAACCAAGGCTGTTCTATGATTCTGTGATTCTATTTGAAGAACTTGGAGTAAATTAATAATAGAGGGAACCAATAGTTATTTTTAATCTTTCTCCAAATATTAAATTGACCTTTTTTCTCTCATTTTATGAGGAGTGGTAAGAGTATAAATGATGCTTAGCTTGTCTTTGTCCATATCAGGAGTATGAAGCATACAGCTTGTGTGTCAGATATGATTCAGAATTTCAGTTCATGGCTTGTGCCCTGCACTTATTTTATTCCCTGTGGTTTATCACTGAGTGACACTGACATGTTTGCAGATCATAAAATGATTTTGAACTCACAGCACAGATAGAAAGCGCTTAAACCAAACAAACCTCAACTTGCTCCAACTGTGTTCAAAAGAGTTGTATTTACTCACTCAGATGTAGTTTGTATTTAGTTTTTATTAAAGTAATCTCTTCTGAAGTGTTACTGATATCTTAAAGCATTCCAAAAGTTATACAGTACTTATTCATAAGTATTATAGGTAGATATTAATAGATATATTTTACACTGAGGGTCATCAAGCTCTGGAACAGGTTTCCCAAAGAGATTGTGGAATCTGCAGTGTCTGAGATACTCACAATCCAGCTGGATAATTTTCTTACTTGCATCGTCCCCCTCTGAGCAAGAGTTGGACTAGATGGTCTCCAGAGGTCCCTTCCAACCTCAGCTGTACTGTGATTCTCTGGATATATATTCACACACATTTCTTTCATGTTGGGTGATGTTATCACAAGATAACCCATCAGAGTGGGTCACAGACACGTGTTTAATTGGCCACAGTGCTGTGTAAGCACAATTTGGCTGTATCTGGAGCCAGTGTAGCACAAATCCAGTATAGAATAGATAGATAGGGTTGACAAAATTCATAACAAATTGTCTGCAGAACTTGCAACACTAAGTTATATTTCTTTCTCTTGTGTCCACAGTGCTGATCTCTCCTCTGTGAATTTCTGGGATCGGACAGGTTCCCTTTGGGATTCTCTCTCTCTCGGGAGTGAGGTGTATGACAGTGAACTCAATGATCCCCATTACGACCAGAGTCTGCTAGAGAGTCTATTTTACACGACTCCTGTAAGTGGAGAGCAAAAGGAAGGTGCTTGATATGTAGTCCCTAAGGTGAAAAAAAATCAGAAGCCTGCATGGAAAAAAAGATTTCAGTATTTGTAAGGCTTAATAAGCATTAAGTATCATATAGAAGCATGTGAGAACATTGCTTAAAATTAATATTATTAAAAGAATGCTCTTAAGACTACAAAGTCAAGCAGTGAGTTTGGAAATTGCTAGGATTGAGGCTGCCCATGATGACTGTTTTTTTTCAAACCTTTGGAAAAGTTCGATACAATTTGAAGTGTTTCCAATTATGCAATCCACAAGTTGTTTTTCTTTTTTATATATGATGACCATCATATATTTTACTTGACAGTTAACTTCTTATTTTAGGTGCATTATTTCTGTTTCAGAAATCTGATTCCAGTTTAAGTGATTTCCTCAGTGATGATGATGTTAATTCCTCCAAAAAAGTAACCAAGAGAGAAGCTCTCAAGAAAGCTGATCCAGTGAATCCACAGAAGGATTCTAATGCCTTTGATCAGGATCAGAAGGTGACAGAAATCAAACCCAGGTAAATAGTTACATTAATAACTTGTTTTGCAGCATCTTGCTTCTTTTAAGTATTGACAAGAATGACACTGTGTTATTGTGCTCTGTCATTATCACACAATTCACTGAATAACAGTTTTGGTGGGGAATTTTCACAGCATCTCTGGGAATGATGGAGCATGAGCATCCCCAAGGAATTGATGTATGTTGTTAAAGAAACTATTGAGATACAGTTAGTTAAAATCAGAAGTCTGCCAAGAATGCAGTAGGATGAGTAATAACAGTTTGAACTGTGGAAGCAGAACTGCTAAGATCTGAGTGGGCCTCTCAACTGAACTCTCACCCTGTCTCCTGAAACAATAATCACTGTGTAACCTTCACAATAAATGAGTCCCTGTGCTGGAAAAAGAGCAGCTTTGTCCAGTTCTGTGGCCTTGTGTATGTAACAGATATGAAATAACTCACATCCTATTATCAGTCTTTGCACAATGTCTCTAAGCATAGAAAATTTGTATCTGCTTTTACAAGGACAGAGTTCACATCAGCAGAGTCTGTTTCTCTGCTGATCTGTGTTCTCTGCTATAGCTGTAGTAAATAAACTTCTGTTCTGACCTGTTCTAAATTGTATTCCTTTTTTTTCCCCATGACAGAACCAAGAAAAGCATCCCTAAAAATCCAGTTGTCAAGCTTTACTTGTACAATACCAGTTAATACTAAGGTTTTATGACTTTCTTTTTCTAATTCAGCTCCAAACAATTATTTCTGACATTTTTCTTACAAATAATGCTATTTTTACATTTAGCTAAAATTCATATCTCCAACACGAAACCATTTACAAGTCAAATCTTACAAATAAAATGCAAGTGAGATTTTAAACTACGACAAAAAATCCTGTTGCTGTTCCTCTGTAGCAGTGACTTATCCACATGTAAAACTGTATCTTCTCCCTTTTCTTTTTGTATATGACATGAAATGATGCTTTTCTTTTTGAAGAATTAGACTGCATAAGCTTTTTCTTTTTAAAAACTCCTACAATGTGGAACATGCAGGTTGGGTTTTTTTCCCATTATGTACTATGGGTATGGGATATTGTAAGATTTCTATTATGGAGACCACCAAATTTGTTGTAAAAATACATTTTAAAATGTGCATCTTAATGAACGATGAGCAGCTTTAAAATGATGTCCCACCAAGCTACAATTTTCCCTTCGTGTGGTTGTGTTAAGAATGTTCATGTAATTCTGATTCTCAGTTTTATCTCTTCAGCTGCTCTCCTACCAGACCACTTGCTCCTCCAGAAGATGACACACAAGAAACTCATGCCACATCCTTGAGTGCAGACAGGTTGGCATTGCTGGGGCGAATACATCTAGCGAGAGTCATCATTGAAAGCTTGAAAATCCCTCCTGAGAGCATCCAGATTACACCAAGAAAGAAAGGTTTAATGGGGAAGCCTCCAAGACCTGCATCAGTTAATAAGTGGTAAGGAGGGTTGTTTCTTACCAGCTTCTTGTGCCTTCCAGGTAGATTTCTCTGAGGTCTTTGTGTTGTCCAGCTGACCTAAGCATTCAGTACCCAAAGGGGGCCTACAAGAAAGCTGGAGGGGGACTTTTTACAAGGGACTGTAATGATAGGACAAAGGGTAATGGGTGGAAGCTGAGAGAGGGTGGGTTTAGACTGGATATAAGGATGAAGTTTTTTACCCTGAGGGTGGTGAGGCACTGGAACAGGTTGCCCAAGGTAGTTATGGATGCTCCATCCATGGCAGTGTTCAAAGCCAGGTTGCATGGAGCCTTGAGCAACCTGATCTAGTGGGAGGTGTCCCTGTCATGGCAGGGGGGTTGGAACTAGATGATCTTTGAGGTCCCTTCACACCCAAACCATTCTATGATTCCATGCTTCGGAGATCTTCCCATTTCTCTGCTCCTCTCAGGAAATTGTGTATCATAGACTTCTAAAAATGAGAGATGTCAATAATTGATATTATTGAGCCCACATCATGATAAATTCAGGCTGTGCTTTTTCTGGGATTGTTGGAGAAGTACAAATGTGCTTTGTGCATGGCTGTACATTGAAAAGAAAAGAAGGTTTTTTTGGAGGAGAGTCTGATGTACACGTAATCTATTGAAGGAATTCATAAAATAGGTAAATTATTCTTTAAAAAATAGAGTACCTTAATAAATTGTAAATATGAAACATGCCTGCCATGTTCAGTTTCATTATGTACATTAGATTTTTGATGGATTGTGATTATCCATTCGTTTTTTTATTCATAGTACCTTCTTTGTTGAGTACCACTTTCCTGTGGGAGCCTCCAAGGATGCAAAGGGACAGGTCTCCATAACAACAGAAGTCATTCGAATAGCTTCAAGTAAAATCATAGATGATGGTAAGAGTGTTATTTTTCCCCCTTGGATTTAGTATTGTTGACTCCTTCATCTCTTAGAAATTATTTAGTATCATTTTCTATGTGGGTTTTTTGCTGCCTGAAAAATACAGTGTGGTGAGTGGCACCTCTGCCAACAGAATTGTTGTGCTGCAGGTGGTGGAATGCTCCTCTCGGGGAGAAGGAAGCCAAGAGATTATTTTTTATCATTCCAAGAAATATTTATATCGGGATTTTCACATTTCTTTTCCCATTCCTTCATTTCAACATAAACTCAATATTCTTTCTGCAGTAGTATGAAGATGACAAATTACTGTTAGAAACATCAGAGATATTTATATTTCAAAGAAGTATTTTTTCCAGATGCTGAAGTATGTCAGGTAACATCTGGAAGAGCTCAGAGAGTCTGCTGGATCCAAGAGATCTTGACAAGTCCTGTGCTCAAATCAGCAGTCTCTTAACTGAGTCACCAGTGTTTGTATCCCTGAGAACAATTTATGTTAGGTTGCTCTCCTCAGTGAGCAGAGAATGCTGTGTGAGCAAGATCTTCTCTGCCCAGCCTTCCCAGAAATTGGAATTCCAGGGTGAATTTTAAATGCCTCTCCTGTATTTATTGGCTTTGCATCTTTATGGGTGGTACTTGAGAAATCTGGGGAGAATTCTCTTGTATATTTTCCATTTGTGTCTGGGTAAAACATCTAATTCTTCTGAACCTCAGCTCTTTGTAATACAAAAATAGTAATGCTTCCTGCACTTTGTCTTCTGTAGTTAGATTCCAGCTCTTTGGAACCTAAAAAAAGTAGATAGGGACTGAAAATAATTTGAAGAAGCCATCAAGTTAGTCCACTGTACCTTGATGTTTCCTGAGAGGTATTTATCTCATTTATTAAAGGTACCCAATGAAAAAAATTCTACAGCCATCCCAGGCAAGCTGTAGAAGTGCTATGCTTCCTGTTAGAAAAGTTTCCCTTCTCTTTTCTGGACTAAACACCAATTCATTCAGCCTTTTCTTGCTGATATTACTGTTCTCCTGAACCTGCAGTTATTCTTGCAGCTCAGCTTTGACTCTCTCAAGATATATCTTCAAATATATTGCTCAGAATGAGACAGGGTTCTCCCACTGAAGAAGGGAAAGTCTTACTGTGTGCTAGGATGGCAGAGATTTGGTATTAACTGTAGCCTTTAGATGCTGTTCTAATATTAATTTTGTTGTGCTGCCCTCCTGCTGTTTTCTGGCCTTGGAAAATGAAAAACACTTTACTTTGGGCTTGGTAGTAAGTAATGCAAAATTAAATGATTGTAACAGAGCAATCACCACAGGAAAGTTTATTTATGTTTATATATATTCAGGTTATTTATTTTCAGTTCATTTTGAATAATGATTGCTCTGTGAGCAACAACAAGAAAAAGGAATTACCTGCAGGGTTGTAATGTAATTTAATAGGTTGAAACATGGAGATATTCATGTTGAGGGTTCCATCCCTTACCCCTTCAGCTCCCACCTTTGCTCCATGTCTGATTCTGACAGATGTGTAGATGCTTTCTGTGTGTCTCTCCATCCTCCTCAGAAGTGCCATTGCTTTCCCCTCGTACCTTCTGAACTTCACATGTCTGCAAAGTAAACTCACTGGAAGGAAAAATTGGTTCTGTTTTAGTCAAACCAGGACATTACTCACCCTGCATGTTCTCTGCAGAGACTGAAGATTCCTCTGTTCCCCATCAGCCTCAAAGGACAGGTTAGCTCTGACTCAAGAGCTCACAGGTCTCTCTCTTCCTTGCAGCGGTGAAATTTCAGCAGCGGTTTGTGTTCCCCGTCCGATTTGGTGGAATGATGATAGAGCACTGGTGGAGCTCCAACCTTGCTTTTAAAATCTACATGAGAAAGAGCACACAGAAAAAGGTACTTAGTACAAGTTGTTTGTGTGTTGAAAAGCAAAGAAATTCTTTGCATTTCTGTTTCCTCCAAATACTAAACACAGACAGCGGTGACTTTTCTAAGTCTTCTGCAATGCTTCATTGCAGTGATGTCCTTCTCAACCATCAGAGGCAAAACAAAGTAGTGTGGCATAACTGAGCCACTTAATTAACCATTGCCAGATATTATGAAGGGAAATGATATTGTATGCAGATACTACAAGTTGAACTAATTACTGTTCAGTTTTGTCACCGAATTAAATTATTTTCTGAGTTTGAAATGGACAGACAAAACCAAAATTGTCTTTCCCTCTTCTTTAAAATTGATCTCTTGCTGTTTAAACATATTAGATCAATAACAAGTATTGGTCTTCAATGAGAACACAGCTCGTTTAGGAGTATAGAATGAGTTAATGTGGATGCAGTTGATAATCATTACTCTGCCTAGGGTAAGGAGAATAATAGGAGGTGTGAGAAAGTGTTCCAGGCCAGGTTGGATGGGGCTTGGAGCAACCTGGGCTGGTGGGAGGTGTCCCTGCCCATGGCAGGGGTTGGGATGAGATGAGCTGTGAGGTCCCTTCACACCCAAACCAGTCTGGGATTCTGTGAAAGTGGTGTAACTCATGCATTTGGAGGAGAAAAAAGTATCTTTCCTTTCATCTTTATGTGTGGAAGTTTTGCTCAGTTACTAGGATTTTAGATGTTCATTTTTGCATTACCCTGGAACTGTTTACTGGAGGTACTGGGAGACTTTTCCTTATTGTTGTCCTAGTGATACTTTAAATCAGAACTAAAGGAAACTTTCCTACAAATCCCCATTGCTAAAACTTGTGGTATAGGAGTGGGGAGGGCAAAGGGCTGACTATGGCTCCCAGAAGGCCTTTGTTTCTTAGTTCTTTAAACATGACAGAAACCTTGCAAAATGGATTCTTTTTCTGCCCTCAGCCAGTGGCCATTGGCTCAGCAGTGCTTCAGTTACACAAGGTTATTCAGTCGGAGTTGCTCACTGTCAGCTGTGAAATACCTGTGGAAAAAGAGGGAGATCAGACACAAGTTGGACCACTGAAGGTATGTGTTTTACTGTATAAACTGAGTCCTGTGTAGAACACTGCTTCACCAGTACTCCCAACATCTTGGAATATTACCATAGAATCACAGAATGGTTTGGGTGTGAAGGGGCATCAAAGCTCATCTCATCCCAACCCCTGCCATGGGCAGGGACACCTCCCACCAGCCCAGGTTGCTCCAAGCCCCATCCAGCCTGGCCTGGAACACTGCCAGGGAGGGGACAGCCACAGCTTCTCTGGGCACCCTGGGCCAGGGTCTCACCACCCTCACAGCCAACAATTTCTGCCTCACATCTCATCTCAATCTCCCCTCTGACAGTTTAAAGCCATCACCCCTCGTCCTGTCACTCCATGCCCTTGTCCAGAGTCCCTCCCCAGCTTTCCTGTACCCCCCAGGCACTGGAAGGTGCTCTAAGGTCTCCCTGGAGCCTTCTCCAGGCTGAACAGGTTTTAATTTTTTCCTGTTTTTTCCTATAATTGTATGGTGGTGTACTTGACTTCCTGCTTTATTTGATAAAGCTGCATGTAGTTTATTTTGCAGTGACAGTTATAGCTTGTAACCAGTATGTGTCTAAAGGTGAGAGCTGTGGGTGATGATTTAAGACAAGAGGAAACGGCCTCAAGTTGCCCCAGGGGAGGTTTAGATGGGACACTGGGAACAATTCCTTCCCCCACAGGGCTGTCCAGCACTGGCCCAGGCTGCCCAGGGCAGGGGGCAGTCCCCATCCCTGCAGGGATTGCAAAGCCATGGAGATGTGGTGCTGAGGGACATGGGGCAGTGGGCACTGGGCAGTGCTGGGGGAATGGTTGGACTCGATGATCTTAAAGGTCTCTTCCAACCAAAATGATTCTATGATCTAACACAGTTCTCAAACAATCCTGAGATGTTGCAGGCTCTTGTCTTTGCTTGGGGCACATCTGATCAGCCTGCCTTGCCTTGTACGGTGCAGGTCTCCTTAGAGCTCGCAGCTGACAACAAAGACTTCACCCGCACCGCTGCCCGCTCGGCTGTGGCTGCGCCCCAAGTCCCAGCTCATGCTGTGAGAAGCCCCCGCCTGGAATTCCAGCAGCCCAACAGGAAGAGTATAAATGCAGGAAGCCCTCCCTGCTTGACATTTAATGACTATAAGGACTCGCTGAAGATGGAAGCAGCCAGCATAAACGTCGTGCACCCACCACCAGCTCTACCCACCCCTGTACCCCGTAATCTGATGACACAAATAACTGCATCTGAAGAGCGTGGGTTATTACTGCATGTGCTGTTGATGGTACCTGATGGAAAGGATTTTGTTGCTGAAGACTACGGGCTTCACAGTTCTTGCAATGTGTATTTAAACTGCAAACTGCTCAGCACTGAGGAGGCAACGAGATCTGCTGTGGTGTGGGGCACAACACAACCCACCTTTAATTTTTCTCAGGCAAGTCACAAGTCTCTGGCTTCACACTGATTGAAGTGGGCTATTCCACACTGACAAACATATTTCCAAGATAAATTACTTTTATATATGTAGGTACTTCTCTGCTTGGCTCTGCCTAGTATATTAAAAGTATTTTCAGTATTGTTTTGGCTGGATTGCAGTTTGAAATGCAGTTCCTTGAATCAGGCATTTAATAACGTTATGAGTTTGTCATTTTTTAATGGACATTTTTCTTTGGAAATGTCAGGATGCTCAAATGTATTTTGCTTTTAATGATACCTAGTGATTTGTGAGGCACCTTAGTCTTCAGCTGAAAGAGTGGAATGTAAAATCATAGCAAAAGACATCTGAAATGATTTATCTGTTGTTTAATAAACAGGTGTTTGAAGAGAAAAGCAATGGTTTTTAAGATATGTTAAAATTTACCTAAATTGCATTTATTTTCCTGGCTAGCTCTTTACCAAGCCTACCAGTTTTCTGAAACTTTGCATTTAATTTTTAATTTCCATTTCTAAAGAGCACAGTTCTGTAGACTGGAAGAATGTTACCAGAATGCTCTGTACTTAGCAAATACCATCTACTGTATTCTGTGTACTAATTCTACATTCAACCCTTTCAGGTGATGCCTTTTTCATTGACTTCCAAACACTTGGAGAGGCTGAAGAACAACGTCATGATTATTGAAGCATGGAACAAGATGGGAAGCCCAGGCTGTGACAGATTGCTAGGATTGGTGAAACTTCCTCTGCATCAGTTTTACATCTCATTCAAGTAAATATCTTTGTACCCTATTTTATTGGGTTGGGAAATATCCTAACTGATGCTCAGAGGAAGAAGGGAAGGATGTCTGGGTTTGCATGGGAGGGTTCTTAATTATACTTCGTGGCAAAAGGCATTTTTGTCCTGCTGAGCTTCCTCTGGCCCTTTCCTACACTGAGCAGTGTATGGGTAAGTTACACTGTCCTCGTGCAGAAGTACAAGTAGGCTGTAAGAGATCAAAGTGACTGTACAGGAAAATGAAGTGGTTTTCCAAGATTGAGCCATTTTGTTCCCAATTATGCTCTGCATAAGTCCCGTTGCTCGGAATGCTCTCAGTTTGCACAGCACAGGACAGTGCTTGGGGTATCAAAAAGGTCTCTAAATACTTCATGTTTTAATTGTTGTCTTATGGGTCTCTCCAGAGCAATTTGTTCTTTTTGATTCAGTGTTTTGGCTTCTTGTTCAGTCAGGTAATATATCTGCTTCAAGCAATTTGAATTAATGGAAATACTGGACAGAAGAGATCCTTATGCAAAGGATTAACTCCTTCCATTTTAGTCACACTAGTGATAAGGGGAAATCAAATGGTGCTGGAACTGACTGCCCATTACTTTGTTAATTATTAGTGTGTCATTTATATAATTTTTTCAGTAAACCACTGTAGTTCACTTGTGTATATCTTCCATGTATTATTATTTTTCTGGGAGTCTATCCCTGTTCCTTCTTTTCTTCCTGCCCAAGTCCATCCCCAAAGGCACATAACTGCCTCATAAGACTATAATGTGACTAGTGTACATTAATAGGAGTCTTGTTCCAGCTCATCACCTCGCTCACAGATCCCTAGGCTGGCTTAGAGCTAAGGCCACATTAGTTTTGGAAGAGCTGTGCTTTGTCATTGCTAAAAGTAGCTCATGGATCTGGGCTTTGTGAAGACTAATGTAATTGAGATGGGTTTTGGAGGAATGGAGAAAGATTGGTTTCTAACAGATTTGAAAGTCCCATCTAAAATGAGTTCTGTGTGGTCATGTTCATATTCAGATGGCTCATTCTCATGCTGAGGCTTTTTTTTTGTCCTTTTATTTTAATCTGTTCTAGAGACCCAAAGATTTCCCACCTGCTTCTTCAAGCTCAGTATCCAGTGGTTGCTGTGGACAGCTATATGCCTGTGGTAGATGTTTTTACTGGCAGTAGAAGTGGAAGCCTGAGGGTCATTCTGGCGATGGGCTCAGCTGATCAAATAGTGGCACTGCAGAGGCTAAAAAATGAAGAAGGAATGGTACCTCCTGTCCCACAGCGCCCTTCCCACTCTCTCGATCCTCCTTCTACAAAGCCCACAATGGTATTGTTCAGTAAATTCCCATTCTTGCTGTTAGGAACATGTGAAAAAGATTTTACCAGTGGGTTCGTTAACAGACCAGTGATCCCCAGTCTCTTCTGATGCTGTAGCCAATTTTGATACAAATCATCACATTCTACACAGAATTATGTATTAGGAAGCAATTTTTGGCTGTGAGGGTGGTGAGACACTGGGCCCAGGGTGCCCAGAGAAGCTGTGGCTGCCCCCTCCCTGGCAGTGTTCCAGGCCAGGTTGGATGGGGCTTGGAGCAACCTGGGCTGGTGGGAGGTGTCCGTACCATGGCAGGGGTTGGGATGGGATGAGCTGTGAGGTCCCTTCACACCCAAACCATTCCATGATTCTATGATATTGTTTGTACTCTTTTCTTACCAGATTAGAATCTTATGTTCCCAGTCCTCTTGTATGGTGTTTCCTAAAGAGTCATCCTTTCCATGTGGATTTCCTTTGTTTTATTAGCAGTTAGAACAAGAAGGGGAAGACCTGATGGAGCATGTGTTTGAGATCCACGTGGAGAGTGTGAAAGGACTCACTCCCTTACAGTCCACTGTCTGGGGAGAGGCTGACTGCTACATACAATACTATTTCCCTGTTCAGGAGACTGGTTGTGGGGCACTGAAAGGAACTGAACTGCATGAGGAAGGTAAATTTCTTTTATAATTCTTCTTTATTTAGAGTATTGCTTTAGCTAAATATTGTTCAGTAATGTTCTTTCTGCTTAAGTAAGAGAATGTGTGGTTTTTGGCCACACCAACCCCCAGCAGCACTACAGGCTTGGGGAAGAGTGGCTGGAAAGCTGCCAGGCAGAGAGGGACCTGTGGGTGTTGGTGGGCAGCAGCTGAAGATGAGCCAGCAGTGTGCCCAGGTGGCCAAGAAGGCCACCAGCATCCTGGCTTGTGTCAGCCCCAGTGTGGCCAGCAGGAGCAGGGCAGGGATCGTCCCCCTGTACTGGGCACTGGTGAGGCCGCCCCTCGAATACGGGGTTCAGTGTTGGGCCCCCCACTCACTCCAAGAAGGACATTGAGGTGCTGGAGCGTGTCCAGAGAAGGGCACCAGAGCTGGGGAAGGGTCTGGAGCACAAGGGATGAGGGGCAATGGCCTCAAGTCGTGGCTGGGGAGGTTGAGATTGGACACTGGGAACAATTCCTTCCCCCAAAGGGCTGTCCAGCACTGGCCCAGGCTGCCCAGGGCAGGGGGCAGTCCCCATCCCTGCAGGGATTGCAAAGCCGTGGAGATGTGGTGCTGAGGGACATGGGGCAGTGGGCACTGGGCAGTGCTGGGGAAATGGTTGGACTTGATGATCTTAAAGGTCTTTCCCAACCAAAACAATTCTATGATTGTATGATTCCATGAAATAAAAAAAGGTTGAAGCTCACCAATGTAACCATTTTTTTAACCAACTCTGCTTGACTTGCAGGCATCAAATTAAAGCCGTTTCGCACAGCAACCACTTTGTGTGTCCCTGATCCCATCTTTAATGATGAACATCATCATTCTTTGTTGGTTCCTGCTGATGTCCCAGTCCAGAGGCTCCTGGTCAGTGCATTTATGGCACCAGGAGCAGCTGGTGGAGGAATCCACTTTGAAGTCTGGTGCAGGTACAGAATAACATCCTATTCTTTGTAGATGTCATAGCAATGAAGATGGAGACATATCTGGTATTGAAAAATCTCTAGCTGTGCGTTGGATATTTAATAATAAGTGAATAAATAATAATAATATGATAAATAAATAAAAATAATAATCATAATAAGTGAAAAAATGGTGAGCTCATCAACATTTGGTGGTGAAAATCTGCATTTAAGATTGTATTTAAGTTTTAATTTAATTGTTAGTACCTGGCATTTTAAAAATATGCTTTAGCTCAGTTTCCTGAGGGTGATTAAACTTCAGTTTAATCTTGCCCTGACCACTCACTGATAGTAGCTGGTAAATTTAGGCTGTTTTGGGTGAAAGGAGCAAATTACTGAGCCAGAAGACTTTTAAAAATTATGTAAACAACTTCATGCCAATTCTTTGCAATATTTGAAATGAAAAAAGCTCACCAACAGTTGTAGCATTATCTACGTGAACACTCACTGTTGGGGTTTTTTTTTTTTGGTGGAAATTCACTTGAATTTATCTCTTAGCTGTCAGGAGACTAACTAGGGTTTGAAAACACACAAATTAAAGCTGACTTAAAGTCTTGAGAGAAATAATGATCATTTTATCACCAAAACAGCACGACTGATGCTGCTTCTTTCTGTCTTACCAGGTATTACTACCCAAATGTCAGAGACCAGATGGTTGCCAAAGGGACCTTGCCTTTGTCACGGCTGTGTGCCATGGTGACTATGCAGCATCGTGAAGAAATAGGGATGCAGACTTTTAATCTTCCATTGATCCCCAGGACTGATTCCTCAGAGGAATTTCATCTGCAGCCTTCAGGTCAGGAAGGCTTTTTGTGGGTTTTCACTTTATATTTAAAAGTGAAAGCCTGTGTATTTGCTGCCAAGGGAAATAAAAAATGTGTGTTTGTGTTGGAAACTGATACCAGCCATGAGTGTTTTTCCTCCCAGCTTTCATTCTCACCAGACCTAGTGAAGAATCACTGATTAAACATGAGAACTGCTCAGTGGCCAACTAAGCCACAGTCTGTAATTAAGCTTCCCATGTAAGGTAGGGAATGAGAGAGCTGAAGAAGGGCTGTTTATGGTACGTGGTGTGGGCAGAGACATCTTTCAGTTCTGCTGTGGTTCTTTCAAATGACATAAACATCAGCTCTGGGAAGGCCACTGAGGAAATTTGAGGCAGCTTCTTGGGTGAAAAAATGGCTCTAATAAAAAGCTGGGGCTGGAAAGGGAACTGAGTATGCATCAGTTGTTTTGTAATAGGTCAGGCACGTGCAGCAGCAGCAAATCTGTCTCTTGAAAGGTTTGGTCACTGCAGTGCTATAAAAAAGAGGTGTTGAAATACTGCAGTAGGATATTTTCAAAGTATTACGATGAACGCACGCATGAGGGCACCGCTGGGTTGAACAGCCTCTCCCACTTTGACTGTGCTAGAAATTTGTCAGTGTAAGGGAGTCATGAAGATCATCTGATCTGACTGCAGGGTGCAGTCCTTAAAATTTCCTTCTGTGTCTCTTGTAGCAGGCTCTAACTTCTGTCAGAAGTGTTCAGTTTTGGGCCCCTCACTCACTCCAAGAAGGACATTGAGGTGCTGGAGCGTGTCCAGAGAAGGGCAGTGGAGATGGGGAAGGGTCTGGAGCACAAGGCTGATGGGGAGCAGCTGAGGGAACTGGGGGGTTCAGTCTGGAGAAGAGGAGGCTGAGGGGAGACCTCATTGCTCTCTGCAGCTCCCTGAAAGGAGTGGGTACCAGGGGGGATGAGTAACCAAGTAACAAGTGATAGGACAAGAGGTGATGGCCTCAAGTTGTGCCAGGAGAGGTTTAGGCTGGGTATTAGGAAAAATTTCTTCCCAGAATGGGTTGTCAGCCATTGGAAGGGGCTGCCCAGGGCAGTGGGGCAGTCCCCACCCCTGGGGGTGTGTCAGAGCTGTGCTCACACAGCGCTCAGGGATGTGGTGCAGTTGAGCACTGTCAGTGTTGGGTTGATGGTTGGACTCCATGATCTTTTCCAATCTAGATGATTCTGTGATACAGCATCTTGCAGAGCCAATCTCAGTGGCTTACATATGGAATTATTTCTTTGCATTAATAGTGTAAGTTTTGTATTAAGAGGTATAACTAAGTCTAGCTTATATTGCAAGTCACTGTATAAAAAGCTGACCATTTCTTTCCTTCCTTTCTTTCATTTCATCCAGGTTTGCTCAATGTGAGCGTGAGATACCAGCGGTCAATGAAAACAGCAGCAGGGATGGCTGCCCAAGCTGTTTCTCTTTCTGTACAAATACACAGAGCAGCTGGTTTGCAAGCAGCAGCCAGGTAAAGCCTAATTCAAAAAGGAAAATATTTTTTCTCTTAAAGTAGCTTTATCTGAAGGCAGCAGGCTCAGACATTAGATTAGAACAAATGGTAACTGGCCAGCTTTCCATCTGCAGAGATGGAGAGTCAAACTGGGTTCTGATCAGAAGGGAAAATAACTTCATAAAGAACATCAGTGGTTGTTTTGGTCCCTTAAGTCACAGTTACCACAGTGTGGTAACATTCGTTCTGCAGAAGGACTGAGATTGTAAAGGCACTTTTTTCTACATTTCCACGTTTTTTTACACCAAAGGCTGATATAAAAATTGGCTGATATAAAATAGAACCTATGTGATTTTCAAGAATTAAGAAAGACAGGGCTAGAAGAGAGGGAGTCAATTCCGTAAGAGAAGGGTGGCTCCTGGCATTCTAGAGCCATGCTCACTGAGCCTTTCTTAGTGTTGCTGAGCTCCTTATCTGTCTTAATTCAAGTAGACTCTGTCAGGTGAGGATCACTACTGTATGGTGCTTGGAGTTAAGAAAGTGGAATGACCTCAGACTCCTCATCCTTCAGGTGTGTGACCTGAGTAATACGTGGGTCTCTTTTACTTGTAAATATTTCCATCTGCTGATTTCACCTCTTTTTGCTCATCAGTGCTAGTCTATAAGAATAATTTCATACAATCACAGGATGGTTTGGGTATGAAGGGACCTCACAGCTCATCCCATCCCAACCCCTGCCATGGGCAGGGACACCTCCCACCAGCCCAGGTTGCTCCAAGCCCCATCCAACCTGGCCTGGAACACTGCCAGGGAGGGGGCAGCCACAGCTTCTCTGGGCACCCTGGGCCAGTCTCTCACCACCCTCACAGACAACAATTTCTGCCTCACATCTCATCTCAATCTCCCCTCTGCCACTTTAAAGCCATCACCCCTCGTCCTCTCACTCCATGCCCTTGTCCAAAGTCCCTCCCCAGCTTTCTTGTAGCCCCTTCACGTACTGGAAGCTTGTCCTGTTGCTTCCTTCTAGAGCAGGTTCTCTGGGAAGTTATCCTACAGCTTTTTCTACAGTATGGGATATTCTTCAAGGTGCTGAGTACCTTCTCAGCCACTTTGGTCTCGGATCCTGACAATGATAAGAGCACAGCCACCAGCGATGGATCTTGTGATAGTTACTCTTGCCATTTCATACCTGTTCCTAGTATGTTCAGATGAAAAAAAACCATGCAGCCAGAACCCACCTCTGCTCTAGCTTACAACATCCACTGCTTTGTCCCATCTTTTCACCACGAAGACTTGAAAACTTTGCTTTAATTGTGTTAATTCCTAGATTCCTTGTATATTATATTCACTCTCGTACTTCTTTTCTTTTTACATACGAAATGAAGAGCTGTGGCACAAAAGAACCCTTCAGTCCAGTACTATGCAGGTGTGGGAGTTAATGCTTATGTATCTGTGCACCTCTCCTTCCTACCTGAGACAGAGAGACGCAACACACGAGCTGTGGCTTGTACTTTCTGCCCAGAGTTCGAGCATCGTGTAGAGTTTCCTTGTAACCTCATCATTCAGAAAAGTAGTGGAGAAGCCTCTTGTCTGGGAGAGCTCTTGCAGTCTGCCAATATCATCTTTTCTATCTACCATCAGAGCACCAAGTCAGGTAAGAAGGACAAGTGATTATAATGGCTGAATGCTCTTGCAGAATGATCCGATCCCCTTCAGTTTTAGTTTAAAATGATAGAACAGTTTGGGTTGGAACTGACCTTTAAAGATCATCTAGTCCAACCACCCTGCAATGACTAGGGACATCTTCCCCTAGATCAGGTTGCTCAAAGCCCCATCCATCCTGGCTTTGGATGTTTCTAGGGACTATTCTGTGCTGTTGCTTATAGATGTGATTACCTAAACTGTCTTCAGAGAAGGCTTTGGGAGAGACCATTCTGGTTGTGCAGAGTTAAGGTTTCTATGACTCCACATGATCAAGATCACCTTTTAAATGAAAAGTTAATGCAATTAACAGTAATAGTGCATGGTTCTTGGAGCACCTTGCCTTTGTTAGGTGCATGACTTATTGCCTCCACTTCATGAACGAGGTAATGATGCTTCAGAGATAGCTTAAAATCCTCCAATGATCCTGTGACAGATAGGCAGGACTCTTTTACAACATAACATGCCACAGAATTATTTTATAAACAAAGTTTACCTAAAGATGGCATTAGTTTTTGCTCCTGGGAGTGAAAAGTCAGGAGTGGTGTGTTGTTAGGGGAACTGACCACTGACTCCCCACTAGTTACCTAATGCTCCTCTATGGAAATATTCCCTAAAAGTTTCTCCCAGTTCAGTGGTGGTGGAGCATGTATCCTGTCATGAATGTGTACTGGTAGTACCTGCAGAGAGGTTTTGTTCACACCCCTGTTTCTCACTAATTTTGCCCTGATATGTTCTGGCCCATTTGTTCTGAATTTTGTCCTTTTTTTCATGGTTAAAAGTGTTTTCAGAATGATGGCTGAGCTATTTGCTGTCGAGGTGATACAGCTTGCTTTCAAAGGAGACACTATCTCAATCACTTTTAAATCTCATGCTCCACTTCAGTGTATTTACAAAATTACTTCTTTTGCAGCCCCTGAGACATTGGCAGCTCGGACCTCAAGAGATTATCTTCTTGGGACAGTCACAATTCCAACCAGAGGCCTGCTGAGAAGAAGATCAGGTAATAAAGCAGCATTACCCTGCTGGCATTCTGGGTAAATGCTATAATAATTGCTTAAAACAATTTTCATTCCCATTTTGGGGGAGGGAGTGTTTTATTTTTAGGCTAAAATTCTCAGACATCACACATGCCTTCATTAAAAATCCTGTTTCAGAAAACTCATGTAAGGGTGGTTGGTTGAAGGTCAGTTTTCAGGGTGTAGGAAGTATAGTAGCTGAATGAATATTAACCTCCTTAGTATTTTATTCAGTGCCATTTATTTTCTACCTTGAGATGGAAAGTCCATGAGTAGTAGTGTTCAGTGGAGGACCAATGATTGCTTTTGAGATGTCAGAGCTGGAAACAAAGTCTTAGATAGGTTAGGAAGCAGTTGGATTAACTTCTTTTAAACTAAATGTAAGGTATCTCCTTTATCTAGTGTTAGTTCTTGATGATTATGTTTTGTAATGATAATGTTTTCATTATCATCTTGGTTATTTCTGCTTTAATCTCACTATAGTGGTCATTTTCATAGAGTCACAGAATGGTTTGGGTGTGAAGGGACCTCACAGCTCACCTCATCCCAACCCCTGCCATGGGCAGGGACACCTCCCACCAGCCCAGGTTGCTCCAAGCCCCATCCAACCTGGCCTGGAACACTGCCAGGGAGGGGGCAGCCACAGCTTCTCTGGGCACCCTGGGCCAGTCTCTCACCACCCTCACAGCCAACAATTTCTGCCTCACATCTCATCTCAATCTCCCCTCTGCCAATTTAAAGCCATCAGCCCTCGTCCTGTCACTGCATGCCCTTATCAAAAGTCCCTCTCCAGATTTCTTGTAGAGGGAGTTTCTCCAATGGGAAATTTTGGGTTTGTTTTTAGTGAGAAGAGAAAAAAAATGAGAATTACTGATTTTATAATTGGAGATGCATAGGATGTAGTTTCATTGTAAAATGAGTATCCTTAATGAAATGGAAAGTAAAATGCCTTTGGGATCAGAACCCCTGCTGAGGTTTCCTGAGGTCTAACAATTTGCTGCTTTTTCAGGTTAGAAATGATTGAACAAATTCCAAACTTTTACAAGAAATAAACACTTCAGGGGCTGTTTCTTGACTAATGACCAGAGAGTGGAAAATTCTTTACTGACCCTTTTCAAAAGGTGTAGGATAAAGTCTAATTCTGGTCTCTTCTCCTGAAGGTATTACAGGCTGGTACCCAGTTACCCTACCTGAAGATTTAATGCCTTCATACTGCACAAATGTCATGCAGGCCATTGTGGGAGGACTGGAACTTTCTGTTACCTTTGCCCATCAGGATGACAGAGAACGTGTTTTGGAGACTGCAAAGCTTTTGGGATGGAACAGTGAGGAGAGCCATGAAGACAGCATGGATGATAGCGACAAAGGGGAGCAGAGTGCCAGGCCAGTGACTGTGACTATCTCAACCCCAAGAGTATGGCTGCCTGTCCACTGTGTGCTGCTTGCAGGCCAGACCCACCTAAATATAAACACTTATTGCTACCTTAGGTATAAGCTATATAATCAGGAAGCCACATGGACTTTGCTCAGGAGGCCAAAATTGAGTGACGACGCGAAGAACGTTACTGTGAGCTTTAAGAAACCAAACAAGGTGACTCTCAGAAGGAGCCAAGGACTGCTTTGGTTCTTCAGAGAGGAGAAATTAGAAATCCAGGTGTGGTGGGCATATGGTAAAGAAAATGATGTGAAAAGACCACTTGATACCGATCGTCTTATTGGATCTGCCTATGTGGACCTTGCAGCATTAGCAGAGAGGTCAAGGACAGCAATAAGTGTTAGTGGTAAGTTCCTGAAGAACATTTTCATTCCTCTTTATTGATGTTTTAGATTGGTTACTTCTCTAGGCATGTTAAACAAAACCTAGAATCATAGAATCACAGAATAGCCTTGGTTGGAAGAGATCTTAAAGATCATCAGATCCAACCATTAACCTAACACTGCCAAGTCTCCACTACCCCATGTCCCTCAGCACCACATCTACATGTTTCTTAAATCCCTCCAGGGATGGTGATGGAGTGAGAAGCAGTAAGAGTAATGTCTCTCAAGGAGGCTGAATGCCTGCAGCCAGAGCAAAGGACTAAGCACTGAGGTCGTGGAAACTTCTGCTTTATTTGGTTACTCAGACTTCTGTCATCTCCGTGGTATCCATCAGCCACCAACTTGCAGGTGGATTTGGCTCTTCTTTTGAGTACACTCAGGGAAGGGAGAGGGAACAAGAGTTAAAACAGGTTTTTATGCTGTGTGTATCTTGTATTCTCCAGAGATTTATATAAAATTATGCAGAGCCACCCTTCCCAGGACTCTGAGCAAGTTGATGTGCTTTAAATAATAATCTAAGCTGCTAGGAGGAAAGTGGAGGTGTACCAAATTTCAGGGATTGGTCACTGTTTTTAACCTTTACAAGCTGATACATTGACCAATGTGCTGGGTGATACCTTGTATGGAAATTACATTGAAAATCACAATTCCTTCTGCTGGTCTGATGCAAGATCTTTACTGTAATGAACTGTACCAGCTGTTTCCCAAGATCCCAGTTTTCCCTTGCCTTGTTTAGCTGGTTTGTTGTGGATTCTCTTGCAGGGGTTTTTCCATTGTTCAGATGCAATGCTACAGACCTGGCAGGAGCTGCTGTCCGTGTTCACGTCGTCCTTTCTTCCATTTCGGTGGCTCTGCCCAGCAGACTCCACTGGGCTGAGGAATACAGCACCAGTGAAGATGAAGGCACAGAGAAAACCCCTGATCCAAGCCAAGAGATCTCTGAAAATCAGAGTCAGAAACTGGATACCATAAGTTCAGAAATCACCAATGGCAAACCACAAGAAGAAGATGTGCTGTTTCTGGAAAACACAGTGGCTGTCAATATCCTTGTGGAAAGAGCAATGCATCTGAGTTTAAAAGGTAACACTCCCCCTTTTTTTTTCCTTTCATTTTCTATTATATTTTTTTCCTGGGTTCTGTTCATAACGTGGAGCAACTTAAAAACAAATCCTCAAACTTACCCTGGCACAGCGAGCAGATGGGATGGATTCTGAACGTGGCTTCGTAGTGTCAGAACCCCAAGAGCATTGCATTGTTGTGTAAGTACAGGGGAAGTGAGAGCATCACAGAATCACCTAGGTTGGAAAAGACCTTGAAGATCCTCGAGTCCAACCATCAACCCAACACTGACAGTGCTCAACTGCACCACATCCCTGAGCGCTGTGTCAGCACGGCTCTGACACACCTCCAGGGGTGGGGACTGCCCCACTGCCCTGGGCAGCCCCTTCCAATGGCTGACAGCCCCTTCTGGGAAGAAATTCTTCCTAATATCCAGCCTAAACCTCCCCTGGTTAAACTATTCAGCCTATCTCTATTAATAAAATCCAAAATATAAATAATGTTCACTGTTACAGGTGACAGCTGAATTCTGAAGTTAAGCGTTATCTGAATAACTTAACCCCAAGCCACTCATATCTCAAAGACTTTTGCCAACTTGCATTTTTAGCATATAATCAATTTGTAAAGCTGGCTTACGGCGTGCTATCTGGAGCCTGCCAGGAAGGGCAGCGTAAGGGCAGAGCGGTCGGAGCTCACCCAGGCTTGACACGCTGCTTCCTGCTCTGCGGAGTGGGAATTACAGCTTGCTGGCTAGTCACTGTGCTGAGGGTCATCAGAGAATTCCTCTGCACTTGTACATTGATGCTGAACATATTAAAATATTCCTTCCTAGCAGGTGATGTTTGGTTCTTGATGTGCAGTAATGCAGCTTGCTTGGTGAATTTGCAGGTTTTTGGAGCGTTTTATTTTCATAGAATCCCAGACTGGTTTGGGTGTGAAGGGACCTCAAAGCTCATCTTGTCCCAGCACCCTGCCATGGGCAGGGACACCTCCCACCAGCCCAGGGTGCTCCAAGCCCCATCCAACCTGGCCTGGAACACTGCCAGGGAGGGGGCAGCCACAGCTTCTCTGGCCACCCTGGGCCAGTCTCTCGCCACCCTCACAGCCAACAATTTCTGCCTCACATCTCATCTCAGTCTCCCCTCTGCCAATTTAAAGCCATCACCCCTCATCCTGTCACTGCATGCCCTTGTCCAAAGTTCCTCTCCAGATTTCTTGTAGAGGGAGTTTCTCCAATGGGAAATTTTGGGTTTGTTTTTAATGGGAAGAGAGGAGGAAAAAAATGAGAATTACTGATTTTATAATTTTATAATAAAGATGCTCTGAGGTCTCCCCAGAGCCTTCTCTTCTCCAGGCTGAACACCCCCAACTCCCTGAGCCTGTCCCCACAGCAGAGGTGCTCCAGCCCTTGGATCATCTCTGTGTCCTCCTCTGAACCTGTTTTACCCTCAAGTTGCAGTCTATAATCTCTTCATTAAACAGGAGTTAAACCTTTTAAAACACCCTTCACCTTGGGCACTTCCAGCACTGTATGAGTTGATCACTTTGTGTTTGCTCAGCACAGTATTTCTAAGTGTAGCTTCTTTGCAAAGTTCAGACTTGGGTGTTGCTGAGTTAAATCAGGCTCTGTAAGACTCTTTTGACTATGATTGAACTTTCTTATTAGAGCCAACAATTCTTTCTATTATAGGCTCTTCTTTTCCTAGAAGAAAAACAAGCTAACACTTGAGAAGTGCTGGGTTTGCCTTTGACCACCAAGACTGATTTTAGATCTGCCTTTACATGCAGGAGGTGGTGAGCTAGTCTAGACAGGCCTTGCTCATTTCTCTAAGCTGAGCTCAAACTGCCCACGTTTGTTTGAATCATCATATCTGCACTCTTACCAAACTGCAGAGAGTTTTTTATGGCATGCTTTAACTGAAGTCATTGTGGATATTGTAAAAAAAAAGACCTTATTCTCAAGCAAATCCTCATGGTCAGGGCATAAAGGAGCAGTAACACAGTAAGCTACTATAAATCAGTCACATTTGATTGTATTTTCACAGAGAATCAGATTTCAGGAGGGAAAAAAAGCATTCTTTTTAGTTAAATCAGATTTGTACTCAGTAGTTTTGATCATTGGAAAAGTCCAAAGTCACGTGTGGAGTCTCTGTAAAGCAGAAAGGAGGAAACAATCTGTAATAACCAAGTGATAGTTGGTTGCAAAGTCTGACCTTGTTTCCCCTTGGCTAAGTCCATTTCTCCAGCAGATTTTGCCAGCTACACATTCACCACCTGCACAGCTCTGCAAGCAGTAAAACACTGCCACAGCTTTACAAGCCGTGATACGCTGCAGCAAATTCATCTCGTGAATGAGAAGATGATTAAGAAGGTCCAAGCCTGGAGGAAGGGTCACACACAGAAGGGAAGAGACCTTAAGCATCTCTCCTCCTTTTTTGGCCTATAATTAGGTAGAAGTGGTTGTGTAATTTCTGCAGTTTTCATTCAACAATCTCTGACCCATAATATCCAGCAGCATCTGGGGAACATCTAGCTCCATCCCTTAACTTGACCTTGCATTCCTCTGATGAAAACCTATCTGCCTCTCAGTGCAAACATACCCAATTAAGTCAGACTAGTTAACTTGTTATCTGTCTTCTCAGGAACCTTTTCCCAGGTTATTTCAGGGAGAAAACGCTGATGGTTCCAGCCCTGAACTATGTTTACTCAAGGAGTCTTGTAAAGCTTTCCCTGGTGTGTGAACACCATCCTCGTTGCTTAGCTTGGCAATCACGAGGGTGTAGTTTGTGCTTGGATTCAAAATGCTGTTTCCTGAAGCTACTTAAGAACAACTTCAAGGCCAGGTTGGATGGGGCTTGGAGCACCCTGGGCTGGTGGGAGGTGTCCCTGCCCATGGCAGGGGTTGGGATGAGATGAGCTTTGAGGTCTCTTCACACCCAAACCATTCTGTGATTCTCTGAGCTTCATTAAAGCCTGCCTGCTGCTCCCTGGACTATGACATGAAGGGAATGGATTTTTCCCTCCCTAACTCTGATATAAACGTTGATGTTTTTGCCAAAATGTTTATGTCTTATTTACCCTAGACTTTCTTCTCTCAAATTTCCTCCTGCTGTAGTAGCAGGGCTGGTGGTAGCATATGTGTAGTTAATGGTGACTGGTATTTTTATGTTTAGCCTGGAGAAGAGGATGCTGAGGGGAGACCTTATCCCTCCCTACAGCTCCACCAATGAACAGGAGTATGTCCTAGATGGTAGATTTTTTTATTAATTATCTGGTTTTAATTGCTTACTGCCTTTAGACTTTTAAAATTATTAATAACAAATCTACATTTAATTCTGTATGATTTTAGGGAGTCCTTTGACAGAACGTGAAGTAGCAGCACCCAGTAGCTGTGTGTCTTTTGCTGTTGCTGGTGCAGATGCTCCAATAACCACTTCAGTAATAGAAAATACAGACTCACCAGTCTGGGACTTCCAGCAACAAGTACGGTAAGGGATGTGGGCTCACACAGACACACTTTGGATCTCACAGCCAGGCTAGGTGTGGAAAGGACACATCCAGCTAGGAGTGCCTTCCCACATACTGGGCCTCTACTTTCAGCTAAAAATGCTCATTTCTATGTTTTATGATCACCATGTGTGTTGGGCAAAAAGTTGTTTGAGGAGGCTTGGTCTTTAAGGTAATGTGAGGGGGAGCAGTTTGACCTGCAGAGAACCTTGACTGCAGTGTGTTTTGTCTTAAGACCTTCAAAGAATCTTAGAGTCATTTGGGTTGGAAAAGACCTTTAAGATCATCCATCCCAACCATTCCCCCAGCACTGCCCAGTGCCCACTGCCCCATGTCCCTCAGCACCACATCTCCACGGCTTTGCAATCCCTGCAGGGATGGGGACTGCCCCCCTGCCCTGGGCAGCCTGGGCCAGTGCTGGACAGCCCTTTGGGGGAAGGAATTGTTCCCAGTGTCCCATCTAACCCTCCCTTGGCACAACTGTCCATCACAAAATGCATGCAAATATATGCCAGTGCCTGCCCAGGAGTGGGCTTTTCTGCCAGGTTGCTGGGTTGGGTTTTTGGCTTTAGGGAGTTTGTGATATGAAGATGAAACTATTAAAAGACTGATAGCTGATGTTTAACTCATTTCAGAGGTTTTTTATGCTCAGAGTCATGTCTGAATTGCTTCAAGCAATTTAAAAACTGTTCTACATTTGACACTCCAATTTTCAGGGTGATTTTTTTTTTCCAGATATCAACTTCAAACATTACAGCTTTCAGCCATAACCCCAGTGCTTTGCTGCCACTGTTACTGACTCAGGACATAAACTGTATTTCCATTTCTTCGTGGTTTTATTGTCCCATCTTCTAAATTTACAACAAGAGTGAGGAGAGGGAAATAATTATTGAACAAGCAGAAGCTGAAACCATGTAAAGATAGTTATGCGTTTGAGGGCTCAATGATTTGGGGGTTAGTTGTGTTTCACCCCCACCCCCATCCTTCCAGAAAGAATCTGATTTATCTGGATAGATCCAATGGCATTGAAACTTCAGAGGCATTTTACTGTACTTGTTCTTTTTCCTTCTTTGCATAAAATATTATGATTTTTTTCTTCTCAACAGATTATCCAAAGAGCTTCTGCTGGATCCACAGCAAACTTTGGTCTTCAAAGTGTGGCATAAAGCAGGTAAAGTTTAGAGAGCAGATTTGGGAGCAGTATCTTTTCTACATCCCTTTCCTTGGGTGACTTGTGTTTATTACAAATAAAGTAAATTTTATTAACTAAATTGGAGAGTAGGATTGTAATGATATTTTTTACCTTACTAGAAGAACGCTAGAGATAAATACCCATTTATTTCTTGCCCTTTAGGATCCTCCTGTTCCCCATTAATCATCTGGCAAGGTTTGATTCATTTGTTTTCTTTCCATTTTTAATTTGACAGTATTTTAGAGATTGGATTTTCCCAGTGAGGAAAATTCTTTGCTGTGTCTTTTTTATGCTGTTTGTTGTCTCTGCAGCTGATTGAAGTCAGTCAGTTGTAATCAAATACTTTTCTAGTGGCACAGTTATATTTTAACAATTGCTCCTGTATCCAGTCTCAGCATTCACTGGGGGAGTTGAAGTCCTCGGGTTTCAAACCTAACAACTAAGGTAATCCAGATCACATCCTCTTCAGGGACAGGATTGTTTGTTCCATGCTTCAGATAAATTTGTGAGACAGAAAAGACAAAATGTTGCACTGAAAAATGCAGCAGTGTAATGACAAATCAGCATTTTTGCAAGTTTTGACAGGGTAAAAAGGGAAGAAATGGGAGTTTCTGAAGAGAGAATTGCAATTCCAGAGGCAGAATGCATTTGATGAGGTCCCTGGATTGGACTCCAGGTTCATTATTTAAGGGTCTGATTGTCTCTCATTTCTAGCCCGTTTTCAAGCTGAATATTTTTCCCTTTATTACAACCCTTTGGGCTCCAGGGAGACCTTAGAGCACCTTTCAGTGCCTGAGGGGGCTACAAGAAAGCTGGGGAGGGACTTTGGACAAGGGCATGGAGTGAGAGGACGAGGGGTGATGGTTTTAAAGTGGCAGAGGGGAGACTGAGATGAGATGTGAGGCAGAAATTGTTGGCTGTGAGGGTGGTGAGAGACTGGCCCAGGGTGGCCAGAGAAGCTGTGGCTGCCCCCTCCCTGGCAGTGTTCCAGGCCAGGTTGGATGGGGCTTGGAGCACCCTGGGCTGGTGGGAGGTGTCCCTGCCCATGCAGGGGTTGGGATGGGATGAGCTGTGAGGTCCCTCCCAACCCAAACCTTTCTGGAATTCTATGATTCTGAGTAAGTATTGCATAGTGTACATAACCCTCATGTCCTTTCTTACTCCTGAAGCAAGGCCCTCCTCAGTTTTCTTTTTCCTCCACATTTTTTGTTCCACTCTGTACTTGCTCTTTATCTCATGATACCCTTCATCTTTTAAACCATTTTTATGGTTTTATAAGATTTTTTTTCCCTGTAAAGTCTAAAGATAGAATCAGAACAGCCTTGGTTGGAAAGGACCTCTAAGACCATCCAGTCCCACCATTAACCCAGCACTGCCCAGTCACCACTACCCCATATCCCTCAGCACTGCATCTACACATCTCTGAGCATATTTCAAGGGCTGTATAACTGATTTTTAGCATTCCTGAAAATGTTTTGCAGTTTAACATGTGCTTTCTCTTCTTCCCCAGAGACTGAACGAGTGATAGGATTTGCATCAGTGGACCTTTCCCCTCTCCTCTCTGGCTTCCAGCTCGTCTGTGGCTGGTACAACATTACAGATTTCAGTGGGCAGTGCCGAGGGCAGATCAAAGTAGCAGTTTCCCCTCTTCAAAACTTAAATAATCTCAAAGAAGAAAGGCAGGCAAGGATCCGGACCCAGCCACTGAGTTCTTCAGTATGTACTTCAGTTTCCTTCCCTCTTTCCTCCTCTGATTCCTTTTAGGACTTGGATTTGATTCCTAATAATCAGAGGTGACTTTGAGGGTGTCTGAAGTAATGAGCAAACATAGCAAATTCACAGTACTGTGATGGATCTGTGTAGACTTACCAGAAACATTTAATTCCTTGTTTAAGGAATCTCTGTGTGTTTCCATGGTCGCTGCAGGCCCACACCAGTTCAAACCTAGGTCATGAACATCTCCAGTAGCTCCCATCACTCTGTTGTTTGTGGACATTGGGTTTTTTTATTGTTGGGAGAATATTCTGTGGGTTTGGAATCATAGAATCATCTAGGTTGGAAAAGACCTTGAAGATCATCAAGTCCAAGTCTGGCATTGTTCTCTTTGCTGCTTTGAGTGGCAACTGATGTCCCAAAACATACTATAAATTCAGCCTTTCATTGGTTAGGAGACTTCTAACTGGGCAAAAATCTATTTTTCTAGAAGATTTGCCATTTCTTGTGGTTTTTTTTATTCTCTAGACTTTCCAGTTATGCTGGGGTGTGATATACACATGTATTGGAGCCCCTGTACCTTACCTTCCATCAGCTTACTCTTTGGTGGGGGGTGGAATTAACAAATATTTCTGAAATCAGTGTTCTGAGATGGTACTTTGGCTCAGTGCTAGAAAATGCCTTGAAAATTTAAAGCTATTTAGAAAACTTAAGGATTTTTTTGTTTAGCTCAGCAAGATACTACTTGAATTTCTCTATTTTCTTGCTGTGAAAGGTTCATGTGCAGCATTCTTCTTTATTCCAGGTGAAGCCCAGCTTTCCAACATTTCCCAGTAATGCTACAAGCTTTTCCAAGCAGGTGTCAAAGGAAGTCAGTGTTCCTGCTCGAGAGTGGTAAGTCCACTGCCTCTCAACCATTCTGATTCATTTCTACCTGTCTGAAGCCTATTGACTCTACTAAAAAATATCAAACCCTGTCAAAGGTCTTTCCCTGTGTTTGGGCTTGAAGATTATACCAAATGCCCTTTACCCATGAGAGGGTGGCCCAGGGGATAACAACCCTGGGAGAGGTTCCTGTCTATAAAACCCAGATGCTCTTTTTCTTCTCATTGCTATTTCCCAATTAGTTTTGGTTACACCCTTCTACATTAGGATTTACACAGTGCCATTGCTAAAACTGGCAGGTATTTCTTCCAGGCTTTTATAAGAATAAGGTTTGTGTTTGTATTTGGTTTTATTAATAAGGACTGTGAGTGTACCTTAGAACAGAATATTACTGATATATCCCCTTTATTTTGCCATAACTCCTGTCCATGGCTGGTGAATGACAGCTGGTGAAATGCTGTGGTATCACACATTCCAGGAGTGGGTATCCTGCAGTAATTAATTCCTGCATTCTGTCCCTTAAAACAAGCACCGATGTTTCTATATTTAACTAGCAGCATGTGAGAAGCACAGAATGACAGACTCAGAGTGGTGGGGGTTGGAAGGGACCTCTGGAGTCCAACCCCCTGCCAGAGCAGGGTCACCCAGAGCAGTTGCACAGGATGGCATCCAGGTGGGTTTGGAATGTCTCCAGAGAAGGAGACTCCACCACCTCTCTGGGCAGCCTGGTCCAGGGCTCTGCCACCCTCAGAGGAGAGAAGTATTTCCTCATGTTGAGATGGAAATTCCCATGTTCCAGTTTGTGCCCAGTGCCCCTTGTCCTGTCACTGGGCACCACCCAGAAGAGTCTGGCCCCATCCTCCTGACACCGCCCTTTAGATATTGATGAGATCCCCCCTCAGCCTCCTCTTCTCCAGGCTGAACAGCCCCAGGTCTCTCAGCCTTTCCTCCTCACAGAGATGCTCCAATCCCTTCAGCATCTCAGTGCCCTGCACTGGACTCTCTCCAGTAGCTCCATGTCCCTCTGGAACTGGGGAGCCCAGAACTGGACACAGCACTCCAGATGTGGCCTCACCAGGGCAGAGTAGAGGGGGAGGAGAACCCCCCTTGCCCTGCTGGCCACACTCTTAATGCACCCCAGGATGCCATTGGCCTTCTTGGCCCCAAGGGCACATTGCTGGCTCATGGTTGACTTTTTGTTCACCAGGACTCCCAGGTCCTTGTCTGCAGAGCTGCTTTCCAGCAGGTCACCCCTAACCCGTCCTGGTGTGTCGGGTTTTCCCTCCCTACATGCAGGACTCTGCACTTACCTTTGTTGAACTTTGTTTCCCAACTCTCCAGCCTGTCCAGGTCTTACTAAACAGCAGCACGGCCTTCTGCTGTATCAGCCACTCCTCCCAGTTTGGTATCATCAACAAACCTGCTGAGGATACACTCTGTCCCTTCATCCAGGTCATTGATGAATACATTGAACAACACTGGAAAGAGTGTTTTAATTCATAGTTTGTTTATTTAACTCACATAAGAGATGTTACTTTTCCTTTGTGTGTCTTTGAAGCATATCAAGGCACCGTGGGTCACGGTTCTGTGGTCTGAGCAGCTGGCTCAGCAGCTCTTTTCATCCATTGGTGGCTCTTTAATGCATTTAAAGACATTGGATATTCTTAGTTATAGAATCATGGAAGGGTTTGGGTGTGAAGGGACCTCACAGCTCATCCCATCCCAACCCCTGCCATGGGCAGGGACACCTCCCACCAGCCCAGGTTGCTCCAAGCTCCATCCTTGACAGACTTTTCACAATTAGAGGTTTCAAACACATTTCTGTTGTTAAACCTAGGCCTGTTCCTAGCAGGATTAGTCCCCCTGGAACCCACACTCCCCGTCACGAAGAGCACATGCAGAACGTGCGGAGGTTTCACGAATCCCTGCAGCAAGCAGAAGGCAACGCGCAGCGGGCGGCAAAGGTGGACTCATTGTCGCTGTCATCACGCGCTTCTCTCCTCACCTCTCTCAGGTAAAGCAGTGCTATAGCCAGGAGGGTAATGCAAAGCCTTAGGTTTGCAAAGCAGAGCTGGAAACTGAAGAATTCTTGCGTCCCAATTTCAAAGGAAATGAAAATTAAAATATAGCATAGTCCTCTGAGCTGGTTTTCAGAGATACAACAACAAGCCTGGAAGCATTTTCATGGTGTGTGGAGCAGGATGTCCTCTCCCAACAGGATGCCTTTCTCCTTACTAAAAGCACTTTTCTCATGACTAGATTTTAGGTTTAAATGAGGTATAAACTTTAGAAGAATAATTATCTGTAGGAATACAGGACTGAAAGAGACTTTTTTTCTTTCTCATTCCATCCCTTTCCTTGCTACCAAAAGCAATATATCATAAAATCCTTAGAACTTAAGCAGGTAGAAATCCTCAGATTTTTATCAAGCTCAGTCATGAAGGCAATTAATATTTTTGCCTTTATGACTTCTATTGAAAGCTCATCTCAAATCCAACTCCTTTGATTAAGTAAGTTTAAAAATAGCTTTATTTTAACTTCCAGCCTAAGTTTCATAGCTGATTTGGCATTTATTCTTGTGTGATATCCTCTTGCTTAGACAGAGCAACGTCAACACTTACCTACTGATCTATTTTTCAATAATAACCCTTAATCTTGCATTTGAATATCTATGTGCTGTTGGTCTGGGATGATACAAATAGAACCAGTCTGGCTTTGGTTTTTTTTTGCCTCTCACCAAATTTCTTACCACTGCTTACAGAAAAAACTTGAGTGAGCTGGATGAGGTTCAAAGATACTTCAGCCAGAAGCTGACCAGGTCTTTTCCTGACTTCAGTTACGGTGACACATCCAAACCAAGTCATGAGGAGCAGGAGAGTGATCATCAGGGCTTAAAGAGCAGGGAAGTGGATGCCAATGGGTGCCATCTTTTGGAAAAATCTAGTCAGTTGGTGTCTCAGGTCAGCAGCCTGATCAATGGTAAGTTGTCACTTGGTTTGGATTTCTTTGGTCAGAAGCTGACTTAAAGTATCTTCAAATTCCTTACGTAACTGGGACCAGTTCCTGGTGGTGGTAGTCAACATGTGGTGATGTGTTGGGAGAATGCTTCAGAGGGACTTTCAAACTCCTGTTGGGAATGGTGGTGCTGAACTGAAATGTTCAGAAAGAAGATTAGGTGGGAGTTAAGGCCCTCTCAAAATAGAACCATGGAATGGTTTGGGTGTGAAGGGACCTCAAAGTTCATCTCATCCCAACCCCTGCCATGGGCAGGGACACCTCCCACCAGCCCAGGTTGCTCCAAGCCCCATCCAACCTGGCCTTGGAACACTGCCAGGGAGGGGGCAGCCACAGCTTCTCTGGGCACCCTGGGCCAGTCTCTCACCACCCTCACAGCCAACAATTTCTGCCTAAATTCTACTTAAATTGAAAATTAATTCTACGTTGAAAATTTGATTCTAAATTCATACAATTCTAATTGAAATTTAATTCTACTTAAATTTAATTGTAATTTGAAAAAGGGAAGTCCTGCAGAAAAGCAGTCCACAGAATGGTACTGAGCAAATAGGAATTAACATATTTCTGTTTTCAGGTGAATTTTATGCCCTGTGATGAATAACTAAAATAAGGCTCTTTTAGCATAGGGAAGACAAAGCTCTTAGTAAGCAGCTTCTTTTCCCTTTATCACATTCAGTACATTTCCTCTTTTAGAGGCATCAGCACAATTAATTTTCCCTATCATTACTGCTGTTGGACACAGAATCAGGATGGATTGTAGAATCATAGAATAGCCTTGGTTGGAAAAGACCTCTAAAATCATCAAGTCCAACCATTAACCCAACACTGCCAATTGACCACCTCAACTCCCTCAGCCTGTCCCCAGAGCAGAGGTGCTCCAGCCTTCAGTTCTCCTCTGGACTTGCTCCGACAGCTCCATGTCCTTCTTGTGTTGGGGGCCCCAGAGCACTGCAGGGGGGGTCTCAGCAGAGTGGAGTAGAGGGGCAGAATCCCCTCCTCGACCTGCTGGCCACGCTGTGGGTGATGCAGCCCAGGACACCGTTGGCTTTCTGGGCTGTGAGCACACATGTTGAGTTTTTCATCAGCTGTCACCCCCAAGTCCTCCTCAGGGCTGCTCTCCATCCATTCTCTGCCCAGCCTGTACTTGTGCTTAGATACATGATTTTCTGCAAAAGGCCCAAATAAATCAGGTAAGAAATGAATTGTTGCTCTGTGCATTTATTGATGCTGTTTTCTGTTAATCAGACTTACAGACTATAACTAAAAATAGTAAAGAATCTTCTGACCTGCATGAAAACAACAGCAGAAAGCCAAGTGCTACACATGTACCCACCCAGAAGGATGAAGAAGCCAGAGCTGAAGTATGTCAAGGTCGAATTGAGCTGGACTCACCCAGCATTTGCAGTGATACCCAGCAGCCAAGCCCTTTTGGGAGACCTGTCTTTGAGAGACACATGTTGCATGAATTGCTAGACCAAGCTGTCCCTGAAGATGAGCATCCTTTGCCAACGGATTACATCCAGGGAGGTGAAGGTGTCCAGCCACACAGTGAAGAAGAATATGAAGAAGACATTATAGAACCACAAACTCTTAATGAAATAACAACCATAACAGACAAAACCAGTCCCTGGTCCAGTGTGCTGTCTGAAGCTGAGCAAGGTGCTGAGCAGCACCCTGTGGACTTGAGGCATGAAGATCAGCACTCAGATTTATTCCAAAGAGGAAACAGCAGATGGAGCAGCACCTTCTCCAGCATGCTACAAGGTGACAACCAAAGCACGCTCACTGCCCTTAGCCCATGTGTTAGCCTCCATACAGATGAGAGTGGTCCATGGTCAGTGACAGGAGGCTTTCAGAGCTTTAATAATGCCACAAAAACAATTGAGAAAGAGCTGTTCCAGCCTCCTCGTTTGTCAGAAGTGTATCAAATAGCCAATGACCGTGTGGGAAATGGAAATTGTGGCTGGGACAGAGCATTTAACACCAAACCTAGAGAGCAAAATGGAGACTTTCACACAGCCTCTGGAGAATTTCCACCAGATGTTGGTTTGACCCATCCAAAAACCACAGAGGGAGAGAAAAAGGAAAACTGTGAGGTTGTAAATGAAGATTGTCAAGGTGAGGCAGGAAGTGGTTCCGATGAGATCTGTGGTAAGAGCGTACCAGCCCAAGCAGGCTCGGGAGGAAACAGTGAAAAGTTTTCTGAGGACAGGAGTGCAGACCCACTGGAAGAACCAGAAAAATCTGTCAAACCACAACTTGCCTTGTATCCTTCTCTTTTCTTAAACACACATTGGAGCATGTCCAGTTTCTTGGTTAGAATCTCGTTGGCCTCAGGAAAGAGAAATTCCCTGTGTGGAGCTCTTCCCTGAAAACTGAGTCTAGAACTGCTGACCAGGGAAGGTGTTGGGACACCCTTTTCTGTTGTGTTTTACACAAAGCAGTGATGGTTTCCATACCATTTGTAACCAATGTATTCTGTGATCCATGAGAGTTACTTCATTTTGGGTAGTTTCAACGTCTCTTCTTGCATTTTTTTCCCCATGTTGTTTTTCTCCATGTATTATAGCTTTAGTGTTTCTTCTGTATTAAAAGAAACTTAGTTTAGTTTGCTTTTAAAATACTTTCCCATGTTTCTTGCACAGATCCCAAGCCTCACATGACAAAGGTTGTTCCTTAACACTTCTGCTCAGATCTCAACCTGTTGTTCCCAACTTCTTCCTTCCACCCCAACAGATGGAAGCCTCCATGAGACTGCTCAGCATTTCTTCTCATCCTTCCATAGATCTGACAGTAAGTACAAGACAGCCTCTCCTTTATTGTCCTAACTTAACCAAGTTCATTAAAGCAGGAACAAAAGTGCTTCTCCTTTTCTTTGCCTGTCAGCACACAGGTTAGAGGGAGAATCATAGAATCATTTTGTCTTTTAGATCAAGATGAAATGAGGGAGTTTGCAGTGAAAGAGGTTTGTGGCTCAGTTGTGTTGAGGTCTGCATATTATTCTTCCCCAGCCATGGTTGTCTTCGTTCCCCTCCTTACAACCCATGAACCAAACCCTCTAAGGAATATTTCTGTAATTGGAAACAGCTACTTTGGCTAGAACAGAAACAGGCAGGATCTAATAGCTCTGAAGTAATGGAAACTACTTGAAATTAATAAACTTGTTTACACCTCAGGTAAAATACCTAACTTTTTGCTCATTTGTGTTGTAAAAATGATTATTTTTCTGATTTATAGAATGTTATCTTTTCCCAAAGCCCTTGAAAACTTGTTCCTGATGCTAGTATAGAGCTCTCTATCAGAGGAGTCTTTGGCTTAGAATGCTTCCAGGATGCTAAGATGTATTTTGATTATGACACCTAGGGTGCAGTGTGTCTTAGTGCTTGTTAAGGGTACTTTTTGTGCTGTGTCCAAATATTTTGGATTAAATTAAAAGCAGAATCTCATCCCTGGAGGGATTTAAGAGACATGTAGGTGTGGTGCTGAGGGATATGGAGCAGTGGGGACTGGGCAGTGCTGGGTTAATGGTTGGACTTGATGATCTTAGAGGTCTTTTCCAACCAAGGCTGTTCTATGGATCTGTGTGTTTCTCCTTTGGAATCTCCTTCCAATTCTCCATGTTCCCTTCTGTCCATCCCTGATACCCCCTTCCCCTCTGTCTCACTGTCATGCCCTTGCTCTGAGTTTTGCTTTCTCTGCAGTTAACTCCAGTTCTTCCCGTGGCAGCTCTGTGTCTTTCTGTGCAGCTGCAAATCATCACTCAAACCTACAATTTAATATTAATACCAGCTTTACTTGAATTCCCTCTCTGTGCAGTGCTGAGCTTAGCAGCTGGAAACACACTCCTCAAAGTGATTAATAATGAGGGAGAATGTTAGCAAGGCACTGTTTGGATATAGCTGACCTTAAACCAGCTTAATTCCAGGATTAGCTCCAGCTAATCCTTTGCAGTAGGGGTGTGTCAAGGCAGTACTCAGTTGTCCCTTGTGCTGTGCACCCAGCATCAAACACCCTGCATGAAGAACAAGAAGTTTTTCGCTTACACCAATGGTAAAATAGAGCTCAGGAAAACTGCTTTCTCATAGTTTTGTTTTTTAATTAGCCTTAAGGACATCAGTTTCTAAATCTGGGTTGGGTTGGTTTGGGCACAGTTCAGCAAACAGCAGCAAGGCTGAAATCAGAGCTGTTCCCTGCAGGTCCCCTCTCACTCACGTGGCTCCTGGCAGAGCTCTCTCCTGGGCTCCCTAGTGCAGCCACCATAGAATCCCAGACTGGTTTGGGTGTGAAGGGACCTCAAAGATCATCTCATCCCAGCCCCCTGCCATGGGCAGGGACACCTCCCACCAGAGCAAGGCTAGGAAACCCATTTTAGGGCTGGGAAGCCCATATTAAAGCTTGTTGCCTTACAGAGTTGGCCCAGTCTGCTGCTAATGAAGCTGGGGTTTGGGGGGACAGAAGGAAGTATTAAAAAAAATTGGAGAGTTGTTAAACTTTTCATTAAAATGTCTTGATTGCCCCACCACCACCACCTCTATGAATATTCCAAAAGGATAAGAAACTTAGATGGAAGCCAGTTTTACTCAGAATAATTCATATTTGTATATACATAGCTTTACCTTCAGTGTAAATTAGAAGTAACACTTTTATAGCACAGATTTAGGCAGATTCAGAGTAACAGGCTTTTATCTGTCCTAAAAATGCAGGTGATTAGCAATGATCTGAAGGTCCTTCCTTAAATGTTTCTTGATCTTAGAGGTCTTTTCCAGCCAAGGCTATTCTATGATTCTTGATCTGCTCCCATTTGAGTCACAGCCACTAAAGCTCTGTTTCCTTACTCAGCTCTCCCAGAGATCACAACTAAGGCTTTTACCCACAAAATTTGTCCTCCTCCCCCACTGAACAGAAATCCTTACGTCCTCTTTCATTTCCACCATCCAAAAAAAAAAAAAAAAAAGATGAAAAGGTGTTTTTATTCTTCACATCCATTTCAGAGTTGCTGGCTGTGGGATGTTATTTGATATAAACCTTTTCCTGTCCCAAAAGTGGAAGTAGGTGGGAGGTTACTCCAGGGTTAGGTTGTAGCCTAACATAGATCTCTTTCCACTCCTTCATCACTGTGCACAAACAAAACTAACCATGAAACTTGCTGAGCCACAGGGCTGAAACCTCCTCCTGGGTTAGCAGAATTCTTTTGACCTTGAAATAAATGATCCTATCCCCAGGACCTGTAAAATGCTAATGAATCTGTTTGCTTTCCTCCAATCCCTGGCACACAGCAATTAGATAATCCTTGGCTGGTTTAAGTGTCCTGCCTTATCTATAAAAAGAAAAGTGAAGGGTGATCTTCTCTCTCTTTCCTTATGCATCTTTCTCATGAAACGTGTCCCCTTCCTGGCTGAGCATCAGATACTCAGAGTTTGGCTGAGAGACAGGGAGGGGGAAACCCAGGACGAGCAGAGCTTGTGCTCAGGTTGGACTCTGAAGTGGCAAAAGCTATTTTGGAGTTAGGGGATGGTGTAAACACATTGCAGATGTGTGCTCTCAAAACTATGGGGGAGGTTAAAACTCTGTTTGAAACTGCCCCTTCAGTGTAGCAAAGGAACATCCTAAAAATGCAGCATTGAGGCTAGAAGGGCTTGCTAAATGTTGTGTGTGTGTGAGGAATTTGCATGTTACAAAGGAAAATAGCTTTATAGACATGTAACTCCTTCCTGTAGCCATATCCCAAAACTGCTGGTGAAACTAAACCTGCACATGTGATTTTATAGAGCTTCTCATTATAGAATCATGGAATGGTTTGGGTTGGGAGGGAACTCACAGCTCATCTCGTCCCAACCCCTGCCATGGGCAGGGACACCTCCCACCAGCCCAGGTTGCTCCAAGCCCCATCCAACCTGGCCTGGAACACTGCCAGGGAGGGGGCAGCCACAGCTTCTCTGGGCACCCTGGGCCAGTCTCTCACCACCCTCACAGCCAACAATTTCTGCCTCACATCTCATCTCAATCTCCCCTCTGCCACTTTAAAGCCATCACCCCTCGTCCTGTCCCTCCATGCCCTTGTCCAAAGTCCCTCCCCAGCTTTCTTGCAGCACCCCCAGACACTGGAAGGTGCAACAAGAACTGCTAAACCTTTCCTACAGCTGGCAGTTCATTTTTAGGAAGGTCTTTGGGACAGATCCGTGCATCTTTTACACCTCTGTGTTGCTGCAAATGGCCACAGTGGTATGAAAATGGGAGGAGGAGTATTTTAGCCACTTCTACCTGAAAGAGCACTCAAGCAGTGTGTTTTCCAGACACCTCTTGTTTACTGACAGCCAGGACAAACTGCAGTCCATCACTTCCGTGTCATTTAATAGCAGTCAGCACCTGCTCTGCTGTCTTATTTTCACTTTTAGTTTACAGTGCTCTTTCAGGTCATGTTATTACACTGATGGCAAAATGTGAGTGAGGGGCAGCATTATCTGCAGCAGCTTCTTGGACCAACCAAACCAGAGCAGGAACAACTCAGTTTGTGACGTGCCCTTGGCTTCACTGGAGGCAGAAGTACTGTGGCACCTCTGGATTGTTAATTCTAAGAAGGAAAAATCTCATTTAATTTTTCCTTTAGCATCAGTTTTTAAAAATTCTTACAAGTTAAGATTATTTTACAGCTGGTTTGGGTCACTGGGTTAGTGCAAGCCTTTTATTTCTGCAGAAATACTCGGCTGTGCTGCTGTCTCTGATGGGTCTGGTGTTCTCAAGGCAGTTCTGTTCTCTTTTCCTTTAGTCCACGTGGTATGTTACCTTCTCTTCTGAGTTGTAGGACTTCTAGAATCCTGGAATCACCTTGGTTGGAAGAGACCTCTAAGATCATCAAGTCCAGCTTGCAACTTCTCCCACTGAAATCCATTAGACATTTCCTGTTAGGTCAGTGAAAGCCATCCCAGTTTATTCCTTACCTTCAAAACACAAGTTGCTGTCTCTCACTCCCTGGCTGTGCCTGAAGCTGTGTACAGCCCAAGTAACCCCTGAGAGGGGAACTGTGAGAGGTAGGAAGCACAGTTCCATGACCCTTTGAAATAGAGTTAATTGAATGATTTAGGGAATTGAATTTAAGCCATTGCTACAGTGTAAACCTGCTTCTGTTTTCATATTGCAATAAATTCCTGCGAGCTTTTTGCGTGCACACAGTTGTGCAGATAATCTGGTTTAGGTGAGTGAGTGGTGCAGCCTCCTCCAGGGTAGAACAGCATCATCACAGCTCACAGGGGGGCAGTCCCCATCCCTGCAGGGATTGCAAAGCCGTGGAGATGTGGTGCTGAGGGACATGGGGCAGTGGGCACTGGGCAGTGCTGGGGGAATGGTTGGACTGGATGATCTCTCTTCCTACCAAGGCTGTTCTATGATCACAGCTCACTGGAAGGAGAGTTTCTGATCTGCAGCACAGGGTTCTCTAGCTGCAATTTAACCATCATATTGAATTCAAGAACCAGAATTCCCTTGGGGTTTTGTTACAGTTACAGTTACAGACCTTCTTGAGCTGAGGGGTAGGGTGGTCCATGCCCATTCTTTTGCATTCCCTAAAACTGGTGTTCAGAAGCAAACACTGCTTGATGTGCTAAACCAGGAGCCTTTCCCCAGCCCTCTCAGCTTCCATTCTGAACATTTTTCACTATGAAGTGCTTGCAAATGCTGTACAGAGCTCAGGGAGCAGCACCAAGCCAGCATGAGCTGCTCACTGCCCCTCTCCAGCCAGTGCTAATGTTTCAGCTGTTTCATGGACAGTTGGCACAGAAAACAGAGTGGGAAGAATAAGCTACTGACCCAGTCTTCCCTGGACAGCCTTGAGCAGAATACACTGTCAAAGGGAAGTGGTTTGGCCAGCAAGCATCTCTCTCTGCTGTTTTTTAAGCTTCTAATATTGCCAGGTCTGCATTTAATCTCTCTTGGCTTCTTATATTTTGGTTTAGGGAAAAACCATCCTAGAGCAGCATTAAGGAGGAAGAAAAACAAAGCAAGGATGCTCATAAATAAGAATGTATTGTAAACTAAAAAAGGGCAGTGGTTTAAAGTGTTATAAGCCAAAGCTGTTTCCCTGGATCCAGTTTAAAGTCTTTTACAGGAGTCTTTTCACATAATTGACACAATTAACCATATGAAAGTGGGTAGTTAGGGGGTAGGAGTTTATAGTTAGCTTGTCCTAAGCCTTTTCTGCCTCACTGGACGTGAAAACCTGGTGTTAAATGAGCTTACAATTAGCTTCTTGTGCTTTCTCCTGGCTCCAGCAAATAAAAATACACTTAAGATGTATTTTTACATTTATTTATACTCCTTTACATTTATTTATACTCCTTTACATCAAGGAGTGATTTTTATCTACAAGGTGTTTTCTCATCAGGGTCTCTACCAGTGATGCTGTCTCAGGGCTCACATTCAATATGCTCATCATCTCAGCCTGTAAAGCACAGGTAACCAAACACAAATAATTCCCCAAACCCACTTATTCCTAAAAAAAACCAACCCATTTCCCTCCCCAAACAGTGCACATCAAGACAGGGAGCACACAGGATCCCAGCACTGTTTCTCCTGGGAGGGAGCCAGTTGCCTTAGGAGACCTTTCCAGCAGGGAGAAGCAGCTCAGTGATGTAGGCAAAAGGTTTTCCACATCAAACCCTGCACTCCATCCAGGAGACCTCCCCAGCCCTGCACCTCCTGGGTGGTGTGTCCTGACACAGCCCCGCTGGCTTCAGCCTCTGGAGGCAGCTGAGGATGGATCTCATCTCTCAGGGCGTCGTGGGCACGACCTGGCTGGGAAGGAGCTGAGGAGATGCAGGAGTTTGTGTGTAAAGTGAAAGTAACTGTGTTTAGTGTTACTGTAACGACTGGTGGAGAGGCTTACAGCCCAAGGGTGATGTTAAAATGCTTTAAATTGTGGGGTTTCTCTCATGGGCTGCTTTTTAGGGCTCCCTGCAGGTAGAATCATAGAATCATTTGGGTTGGAAAAGCCCTCTGAGCTCCCCCAGTCCAACCATTCCCCCAGCACTGCCCAGTGCCCACTGCCCCATGTCCCTCAGCACCACATCTCCACGGCTTTGCAATCCCTGCAGGGATGGGGACTGCCCCCTGCCCTGGGCAGCCTGGGCCAGTGCTGGACAGCCCTGTGGGGGAAGGAATTGTTCCCCTGCCCACCAACACCCCCAGGGCCTTTTCCCCAGGCACTTTCCAGCCACTCTGCCCCAAGCCTGGAGCATCCCTTGGGGTTGTCATCACTGAAGATGCCTTTGGCTGAGGGCTGACCTTCACAACTCCAGAGTTCAAAGCCAAACTGCGTGGTTTGGACCTTTCTTTAGTCTTTAGCTTTTGCTTTCTGCAGCATTGAGAAGTAATAAGAGGTTTTTTACTAAACAGTTGCCTCTCACTGTGTGGAACAAGAGAAAAAACCTTCTGAGGAGAACAACAAACGCATCATGAGGGTTTTTTTCCATATATCCAACTTCTTGCACGCTGCACCTGTGGTTTGCTGGCAAGGCTCTAACCTCTTCTCTCTGCAGAGCAGCAGCAGAGCAGCGCTGGGCATCCCGTACCGAAGGCCAACACGTCCCAGGCCCACGGCTGATCTCTCCGAAGAGGAGACCAAAAGGATCGCCAGGATCTTCTCTGCTCACCTGGCCAAAAAGGAAGAACATTGGTGAGAGGTCTGACCCATGGCCTGACCCAGTGGCTCCTCCAGGGAAGAGGAGATGGAAGCCATAGGTTTCAGGCTCTGATTTTTTTAATTCCTAAGTTCTTAGAGGGACTTAAAGCCTGGTGGTCAACCATGGAGAGCTGAGCGACCGCGTGGCTTGCAAGGGCAGGTCCCTGCCGAGACCCACCGCCGCAGGTGACCGCTGAGCTGTTACCTGTCCCAGAGACTCCATTTATTCACGTGCAACTTCTCTGATGAATCTTCTTTTGAGTCAACAACCATCTCATCTTGAACCAGCTCCTGTTTCTTCAGCCACAGGCTGGTGAACGATGGTTTGCCACCCCAGGGGGGCACAATTGCCTCTCTGCTGCCATGGATGGGGAGGTTTGATGAGCTCCATCCCCCTCAGCCTTTCAAAAGGAGTCAGTGGGAAGCATCACTTGGTGATCCCAGAGGAATTCTGAAGGTGTTTGTGTACTGTAAAATACAGATGTGTCTACAAAAGGGGGTTGCTAGAAACGCAGAACTTTTCTATTCTAACTTATTTTTGTACATTTTTACGTCGGGTACCTCACGGATAACCAACAGGGCTTAAGTTATTTTTGTACCACCCTGCAGTGTTTGTGTTTCAATAAAATTCTCCTCGTCTGGAGCGCAGCGTCCCGCCGCCAGGTCACGAGGTTGTCATTAACAGGTGGCTGGGACTCCTTCACCCCTGGGGCCACCAGGAGAGGACGTGGCAGGAATGCTTCCTGGAAGGCGCCGAGGGCACACGGAAAGGTCGCTGTTGTGCAGAGGAATTGGATAAGTGTGGCAGAAGTCACCAGTGAGGGTTGGGAGGGGACAGTGCCACGTGTCCCCGTACTGCACGTCCCCTCTGCCAGTACAGGAGTGACGTGTGGGCTTCCTTCTGCTGCTGATCCCGGTGGCGTCCCTGAAGAAATAACCCAGGGTTGGGAACGTGGTCACAGAGGAGGTGACAGTGTTGACTCCCAAGTTCTGTGTCAGGCATGAGATAAACAGCTTCTTCCTCTCGTGTTTAGGTCAGCGGTTGGAGCATGGAGCAGCTGGAGAGGGGATGTCACTGCTGGGTGAGCTGTCTGAGCACGAGGAACGGAGCAGAGGTGGCTTCAGGGTGTCACACCAGCTCCTGCTGCTTGTACACAAGAGCAGAGGCTTTGGGCACATCGATCATAGAACCACAGAAGGGTTTGGGTGTGAAGGGACCTCACAGCTCATCTCATCCCAACCCCTGCCATGGCAGGGACACCTCCCACCAGCCCAGGGTGCTCCAAGCCCCATCCAACCTGGCCTGGAACACTGCCAGGGAGGGGGCAGCCACAGCTTCTCTGGCCACCCTGGGCCAGTCTCTCACCACCCTCACAGCCAACAATTTCTGCCTCACATCTCATCTCCATCTCCCCTCTGCCACTTTAAAGCCATCACCCCTCATCTCTCTCACCGTGCTCAAAAGGGCGTCAGAGTTTTCATCCTTGGGGTGCTGTGGCCCCAAACCTTTGCTCTGATGGGTGCTGGTGGTCTGGGCAGGACCCCCACACAGACCTATACCTGAGCCTTGTTGGGGGGGGCAGAGGGCTGAAACACAGCCACCCCATCATGGGTGCCAAGTGGGCCCCACTCTGAGGGAGTCAAATGCCACCCGAGGAACGAGGTTTCAGTGTCACATGACACCAGTGCCAGCTGGAATGTCCTCCTGGGGGCTATATAAGGGGGGGGCCAAGGAGAGGGCTCTCAGGGTGATGGCAGCACGCAGAGGGGTGTAAGGCAGGAGCTGGGACACAGCTGGGTGAGGCCAGGGGGGGACCTGGACCCCAGGAGGTCATTGTGGAGGGGGTGTGCTTTCACCACACACCCCTGTTTTGGCCTGGGTGGGATGGAGGGGGGGGGGGGGGGGGGGCAGCATTGGTGAATCCCCCCCTGGCCCCGTGCCTCAGTTTCCCCAGGGATGGAAGAAATGGGGCAGGATTTGGCTTTTGGGGTTGCCTGAATCCAACCAGAGCCACCACAGCACATCGTCACCTCCGTCCCTAAACCGGACCCGTGCCTCAATCCCCCATCCAACACAACCCCTCCATGTCCCCCCCCCCCATTTCCTTCCAGCCCCCACCCCCACTGCCACGATGGTGGGTCTGAAACCCCCCGAGGTGCCCCCGACAGCCGCCGTCAAGTTCGTCAGCGCGGGGACGGCCGCCTGCATCGCCGACCTCTGCACCTTCCCCCTGGACACCGCCAAAGTCCGGCTGCAGGTACAGACCCCCCAAATCCCCCCGTGGAGGGTGGGAGCACCCCACAAACACCAGCTCCACCCCAGGGCTGGCGGGGTTGGGTGGGGGGGAGCAGAGCGCGTGGGGTGACGCAGTCGGGACCCCACAGATCCAGGGTGAGGCGCAGGTCCCCCGGAGCATCGGGACCGTGGAGTACCGGGGTGTTCTGGGGACGCTGAGCACCATGGTGAGGACGGAGGGACCCCGCAGCCTGTACCGGGGGCTGGTGGCCGGGCTGCAGCGCCAGATGAGCTTCGCCTCCATCCGCATCGGGCTCTACGACTCCGTGAAGCAGCTCTACACCCCAAAGGGAGCTGAGAGTGAGTGGGGAGGGTCCCCACAGGGCTGGGGGTCCCCATATAGCCATGGGTCCCTGCAGGACTGGGGGTCCCCACTGGGCTGGGTGTACCTGCACAGCCAGGGGGTCCCTGCAGGATTGGGGGTCCCCACAGGGCTGAGGGTCCCTGCCCAGCTAGGGGTCCTTGCAAGGCTGGGTGTACCTGCACATTTGGGGGTCCCTGCAGGGCTGGGGGCCCCCACAGGGCTGGGGATCTCCACACAGGGATCCCTGTAGGGCTGGGGGGGGGTGTCTCTGCATAGCCAGGAGTCCCTGCAGGGCTGGGGGTCCCCACACAGCCAGGGATCCTTGCAGGGCTGGGGGTTCCTGCAGGGCTTGGGGTACCCGTCCCTGCAGGACTGGGGGTTCCCCAAAGGGTCAAGGTTTTCCACACAGCTGGGGGTCCCCACAGGGCCCTAGGTCCCCCACAGGGGTCCCCACAGGGCTGAGGGTCCCTGCAGGGCTGGGGGTCCCCATAGGGACGAGGGTCCCTGCAAGGGCTGAGTGTCCCCTCCATGACTGGGACTCCCTGCACAACCAGGGGTCCCTACACAGCAAGGGGTCCCCACAGGGCCAAATGTCTCAGCAGGACTGGAGGGTCCCCGCAGAGCTGGGGGAGTCCATGCACAGTCAGGGGTCCCCGCAGGGCTGAGGGTCCCCACAGGGCCGGGGGTCCCAGCTCCTGCCCTCTCCAGGCACAGGGCTGGCGCCGCGGGTGCTGGCGGGCTGCACCACGGGGGCGGTGGCGGTGACGTGCGCCCAGCCCACCGACGTGGTCAAGGTGCGGTTCCAGGCCAACGGGACGCTGCCGGATGGCGTCCAGCGGTACAGCGGCACCGTGGATGCTTACCGCACCATCGCCAGGGAGGAGGGCGTCCGCGGGCTCTGGAGAGGTAGGAGATGGGGACAGGGATGGGATGGGATGAGGATGGGGACACAGAGGGGACAGGGGATGCAGATGGGATAGGGTGGGGATAGGGATGGGAACAGGGACAAGGATGGGGACAGGGATAGGGATGGGCTGGGGTACTGGGATGGGAGATGCAGATGGGGATAGGGATGAGCATAGTAATGGGGACAGGGATGGGAATGGGAATGAAGAAGGGGTTGGGGACAGGGATGGGATGAGGATGGTGACACGGAGGGGACAGCGGATGCAGATGGGATAGGGATGGGAACTGGGACAAACCTGGGGATGGGAATCATGCTGGACTGGAGTGCTGGGATGGGAATGGGACTGGAAAGGGAATGGGATGGAGATGGGGATAGGGATGGGAATGAAGAAGGGGATGGGATGAGGATGGTGACATGGAGGGGACAGCAGATGCAGATGGGATAGGGATGGGAACTGGGACAAACCTGGGGACAGGGATCATGCTGGATGTACAGGGATCGTACTGGGATGGAGATGGGAATGGGACTGGAAGGGGAATGGGATGGGGGATGGAGATGGGGATATGGATGAGCATAGTAATGGGAACAGGGATGGGGACAGGGATGGTGATGGGAAGGGGATGAGGACAGGGACGAGGATGGTGACACAGAGGGGACAAGAGATCCAGATGGGTAGGGTGGGGATAGGGATGGGAACAGGGACAGGTACAAAGATGGGGACAGGGATCGTGATGGATTGGGGCAGAAATGGGGATGGGAATGGGGACTGCAATGGGATGGGGGGTGCAGATGGGGATAGGGACGAGCACAGTAATGGGAACAGGGATGGGGACAGGGCCAGCAGGGCTGGGATACCCATCCAGGATGCTCCAGGAGGGGATGTACCCACCATCCCTAATGCCACCACCCTCCTGCACAGGGACACTGCCCAACATCGCCCGCAACGCCATCATCAACTGCGGGGAGCTCGTCACCTACGACCTCATTAAGGACGCGCTGCTGCGGGCGCAGCTGATGACAGGTGAGGACGGTGTGGGGGGAACACAACCGGGTGCCACCCCCCATCCCTGTGACCCTCAACCTCTGTCTCTGCCCCCCAGACAACGTCCCCTGCCACTTCGTGGCCGCCTTCGGGGCCGGTTTCTGCGCCACGGTGGTGGCATCACCGGTGGACGTGGTGAAGACGCGGTACATGAACTCCAGCCCCGGGCAGTACCGGAACGTCCTCAGCTGCCTCCTCGCCCTCCTCATGCAGGATGGCCTCACCGGCCTCTACAAGGGGTGAGTTTGGGGACATGAGCACCCCCAAACTCAGTGCAGCAATGAGCACAACCACCAGGGTGACCCATCACACGGCGACATCACTCAAATATCCTGTGTGCTGCCACCCCTGGCGCACCGGGCAGAGCTTTGGGGACCGCAGGGGGGTGTCCCCACGATGTCCCCCTGTCTAATGCTGCTCTTCCTGGCACAGGTTTGTCCCCTCCTTCCTGCGGCTCGGCTCGTGGAACGTGGTGATGTTCATCTCCTACGAGCAGCTGCAGCGCGCCGTGGCGCTGGCCCGATCCTGACCGCCCCCTCCTCACCCCGGCTCCTCTCGTCAGCGTTGGCGAGACTCCAGAGTAAATTACATTAATTGTGGAAGTGGCAGGGGAACGGCGACACCGAATGTCCCCAGCCTCACGGGGACAAGCCGAGAGGGAGCAGGGAGAAGGAAGGAGAATTGATGCTGGTTGCGGGGAAGAAAGTGGAAGAATGCAGGCGGAGGGACGCGGTGACGTCTGTTATTCCGTACGGATGCTGCCAATAAACCGCCCCTATGGGGTCTGAGCACAGCAAGGCTCCTGGGGGGGTTTTTGGGGGGGATTTTAGGGTCATTCTCCCAACCCTGGAGTGCCACATGGGCAAACAATGGGATTTGGGGAGGCTGATTCAGGGCCCTGTCGCTCCTGGATGGGAGAAATCCCCACAAATTTTGTCCCCTCCTGCACCCAACCCCTTCTCGCTCCTCTCTGCCGCTGACCTGCCAGCTCCCACGCCATGCCTGGGTTCAAGGCCCCCGAGGTGTCCCCAGTGGCTCTGCCCTCACCCTGCTCAGGAACAGGGGGGCCACCACCTGCCGTCCTCTGCCAAAACACGGCTGCTTCTGGGGTGTGCTGATCCTGATCCCAGCTCCTCCAGCAGGTTTGGGCCCTTATTCCTGGGGCTCAGCTCCTGGAATATTGTCACGTTTGTCACCTATGAGCTGAAATGGGGCCTGAGGCCACTGGCAGGAGGTCCCCTCCTGAGCCCGACGCTGCCGTCGCCACCTTCGTGGTGGCACCTCGCTCACGGATGCCAAAGGGGATCTCTAAGAGGAAAGCTGTAGTAAATCCTGAGGTCTTTTCTTCCTTGGTTTTGGGCTTTCCCTCAGCACCCAGCACATAGTCACCCCCAAACCATCGCTGTTCCCAGGCTGGGAACACTCCAACCGCCCCCCAAAAATCCTCTGTCACCTTCTCCATAGCTGCCACCCTGCAGTGATGTGGCAGAGTCTGGAAAACAAGGTGGATCTGCATCCCAGAGGAAACAGCCTCAAGGGTCCCCAGTACTGGGAACAACCTCTGCCTCTGGTTCCAGAGGTTTATTGGTGGCAGGAGAGTGGGAAGGTCAGTGTCCCCTAGGACAGAAGGACTTTTTTCAGGAGCATTTTCTGGCTGGGCGTGAGCTTCTTGGGAAAGGTGACGTTGAAATAGATGAAGAGGTCACCCTTGCGCCGGGGGTCCTGGAGCAGGGGCATCCCCTCCCCTGGCACCACTTTAGAGTAGGTGGGTCTGCAAAGCAAAGGACAGGGCTGAAAGGAGCTGTGGGGATGATCCCAACATGGGGGGCACGGCGTGGAGTGCCCGGGTGTCCCCATGCAAGGCCCCACACTCACTCCTGTTTTCCACCCACCCATGCCAAGCCCTCCCCAACCACCAACATGGCCCCAGAGCAGAGGGGTAGCCCATGGGGCACATCCTCCTCCTCCAGGCTGGGATTCCCCAGCCCAGAACCTGCTGGAAAAGGTTCTGAAGCACCTCAGTAATTCAGGAAACAGGGGTGTTCTCTACAACTGTGTGAAAGCAGGGTGTAGCAAGGTAGGGGTTGGTCTCTTCTCCCAGGTAACAGTGAGAGGACGAGGGGTGATGGCCTCAAGTTGCCCCAGGGGAGGTTTAGGTGGGACACTGGGAACAATTCCTTCCCCCACAGGGCTGTCCAGCACTGGCCCAGGCTGCCCAGGGCAGGGGGCAGTCCCCATCCCTGCAGGGATTGCAAAGCCGTGGAGATGTGGTGCTGAGGGACATGGGGCAGTGGGCACTGGGCAGTGCTGGGTTAATGGTTGGACTGGGGGAGCTCAGAGGGCTTTTCCAACCACGGCCATTCCATGATTCTATGATGTGCCTGGGGAGTGGCGAGTTCTTGTCAAGGAGGAACAGGCCAATGCTGAGGTTCCTCCCAAGCACCCGTTCACCTCCTGGGCCACCAGCCCTGCAGAAAGGCCCCATGCAACTCCCCCCAGCCCCAAGGCCCTTCTTACTCCACGATGTCGTTGATGGGGATGTTCAGGAGCCTCCCATCCAAGGTCCTCACGTCCACGTTGCAGCCAGTCAGCGCCTGCAAGGGATGGAGCAGGACTCAGAGCTGCATTTGCAGCCCCAGAGGGCAAACAGAAGCTGGGGCTTGCTCTGTCCCCTCTCGCAGCTCTTTACCTTTCCCAAGGGGATGGTGGCAACATAAGTGAGGTTGTCGTTGTCTCTTTTAAACCTCGGGTGGGGTTTCTCTTGGACAACGAAGGTGATGTCAGCTGGAATTACATTTGGGCCCTAAAATGGAGGGAAATAAATAGAGATACCTGGAAATGGTTTGGGGTAAGGCAAACGATTTCACACAGGGAAAGGTGACACAAATTCCTGTCCCTTTTGCTGCTTACAGCTGGATGAGGAGAAAGGAAGAAAATACTTATCCCCTAAGAAAAAAAATAGTCTTTAAGAAAAGACTCCAGCTAAGCTAAGGGAAATCAGACCAGGTTTTGTTAAGGTGATGACAGGCAGAGAGCCAGCTCTTAGTTATTAATTTTTATCTATCTTAAGGCAAATCCAGGCAGGAAGGGTTCTGAAGAGTGTGTCTGAGCCCAGGAACACTGAACCGCTCCGCTAGCCATGTCCTCAACTGCCCACTGAAACGGGGAGCCTGCAGAGAGCTCGGTCAGTCCCCAGGAAACCTGGCCCAGAACGTCACACCGTGGTCATTACCTGGTCTCCTTCCTTCTCAAAGGTGATCCTGGTGCCCTGCTTCCACCCCGGCTGCACGTCCATCGTTAGGATCTTGTCTCTGACGGTGCTCGTTTGACCGTCTTCGTTCATCTCCTGGGGGGTGGATGATGGGGTTAGAAAAGGTGGGTCCTGTCTGGAGATGTGGGTCTGTGGCCTGGTGGGAGCTCAGCTCTGCTCTGTCTTCAGAGCGGCCAGCACCAAGCGCTGGTTCCATCCATGGTGGTGCTGAGCCCCTGGGCTGGATTACGACCCAGAAACAGCCCCACACATGGGGGGTGCAGCCCTGGGCAGCTACCCAGTCTGTCATAGAATCATAGAATGAGGTTCCTTCCTTCACACCCAAACCAAAGCTCATCTCGTCCCAACCCCCTGCCGTGGGCAGGGACACCTCCCACCAGCCCAGGGTGCTCCAAGCCCCATCCAACCTGGCCTGGAACACTGCCAGGGAGGGGGCAGCCACAACTTCTCTGGGCACCCTGGGCCAGTCTCTCACCACCCTCACAGCCAACAATTTCTGCCTCACATCTCATCTCAGTCTCCCCTCTGCCACTTTAAAGCCATCACCCCTCGTCCTCTCACTCCATGCCCTTGTCCAAAGTCCCTCCCCAGCTTTCCTGTACCCCCCAGGTACTGGAAGGTGCTCTGAGGTCTCCCTGGAGCCTTCTCTTCTCCAGGCTGAACACCCCCAACTCCCTCAGCCTGTCCCCACAGCAGGAGGTGCTCCAGCCCTTGGATCATCTCCGTGGCCTCCTCTGGACCCCTCCATCAGCTCCATGTCCTTCTGGTGTTGGGGGCCCCAGAGCTGGACACAGCACTGCAGGGGGGGTCTCACCAGAGCAGAGGGGCAGAATCCCCCCCTCACTCTGCTGCCCACGCTGTGGGTGATGCAGCCCAGGACACAATTGGCTTTCTGGGCTGTGAGCACACGTTGCTGGCTCATGTCCAGCTTTTTCATTCACCAGTACCACCACGTCCTTCTCCCCAGGACTGTCATCCCCTCCAAAGTGGCTGCAGGAACAAATGGGGATAAGATCGAGTAGGGGAAACACAGGGCTGGATCCAGGAGATTGGGACAGTGAGAGAAGGGGATGCAGGTCACAGAGCAGAAAGGAGACACAGCCCAGAAAATTAAACCGCTGTGCTCCCTCTCTTCTCCCCACCAAAATCAGCCCTGTCTTCCCACCAGCTTTCACATCACCTCTTGTGCTGAATTCCCTTTGGCAAGCCAGGAGAGGAGGGGGTGCCCGTTGGGATCCTCCCAGCATTTCTGCTTCATTTGGTTCAGATCCTTCTCCATGGCACAGACACAGTGCCATGGTCTGTTGAGCCCCTCCCTGAGCAGGACCAGCCCTAAAGCATCAGGCTCTGCTTCCAAACCATCCTACACCCAAAGTCCAGCCCCAAAATCCCCACCCTGACAAGCACACCCCTCCTTCACCCCCTGTTGCCCCTACCCTGCGGGAGATCTTGATCTTCTTGGTGCAGCCATAGAACAGGTCTTCAAGGGAGAGGAAGAGATCACGCATGACCGGGGGGTCTTGCTTCATCACTCCTCGTCCTCGCAGCCCTCCGAAGGGCAGGGTCAACTCCGAGCCATCCTCGGCAAAGAATTCTGTGTGAGTGAGCAGAGGAGGGGGTCATCTCACTGACAACCTGAACACAGAACCCCCCCAAGCCTCTCATCCACCCAGGACTGGGGGAAGCCAGGATCTAACACCAAAGCACCAGGAACCAGCAGCTTCAGAGCGACCTGAGTAGCTGGGCAAGGAAATATCCCCATAAAGCTTAAAGCTGGTGCTGGCCACAGCACCCCAGAGGCCACCCCTCAAAGCCCCCCCACCTACCTGCAAAGGGGTTGTCACCACCAAAGAACTCCTTGAAGACTTTCTCTGGGTTGTTGTGAAACACGTAGCCGACAGACCAAGGATTGTCACCACCGAACTCCAAGGGGATGCCGCCTTTGAGCCCCTCTTCTCCGAACTTGTCGTAGATGCCTTTCTTCATGGCTTAGCGAACAAGGAGGAGTTGGGAATGGCCACGTTCTCCCATGCTGAGGGAGAGCCTGAGATCTAGGCTTTGCTTGGGCACAGGCTGGAGAAGGAGGTCACCCACCACCTCGTGAACAGCAATAGGTGGGATGGAAGCAGGAGCATACGCCAGCTCTCAGCCTGGCTGTGGGTCACAGACCTGAGGAGGCTGAAGAGAGACCTCATTGCCATCTACAACTCCCTGAAAGGACGGGGCACCAAGGGGGGTTGGTCTCTTCTCCCAGGTAATGAGTGACAGGACAAGGGGTGATGGCCTCAAGTTGTGCCAGGGAAGGGTTAGATTGGACATTGGGAACAATTCCTTCCCCCACAGGGCTGTCCAGCACTGGCCCAGGCTGCCCAGGGCAGGGGGGGAGTCCCCATCCCTGCAGGGGTCACAATCACAGAGTGGTGGGGTTGGCAAGGACCTCCAAGGATCATCCAGTCCAACCCCCTGCCAGAGTAGGATCCCAGAGCAGATCCCACAGGAACACATCCAGAGGGGTTGGGAATGTCTCCAGAGATGGAGACTCCACCACCTCTCTGGGCAGTGCCAGTGCTCTGTCACCCTCACAGTACAGAAGTGTTTCCTTATGTTTAGATTGAACCTCCTGTGTCCCAGTTTGTGCCCAGTGCCCCTTGTCCTGTCACTGGGCACCACCCAGAAGAGTCTGGCCCCATCTTCCTGACACCACCCTTGAGATATTGGTGAGCAGTGATGAGATCCCCCCTCAGCCTCCTCTGCTCCAAGCTGAACACACCCAGCTCCCTCAGCCTCTGCTCACATGGGAGATGCTCCAATCCCATCAGCATCTCAGTGCCCTGCACTGGACTCTCTCCAGTAGCTCCATGTCCCTCTGGAACTGGGGAGCCCAGAACTGGACACAGCACTGCAGATGAGGCCCCAGCAGGGCAGAGCAGAGGAGGAGGAGAACCTCCCTTGCCCTGCTGGCCACACTCCTCTTAATGCACACCAGGATGCCATTGGCCTTCTTGGCCCCAAGGGCACATTGCTGGCTCATGGTCAGCCTGGTGTCTACCAGGATTCTCGGATCCTTTTCCCCAGAGCTGCTCTCCAGCAGCTCAGCCCCCAGCCTGTACTGATCCATGGGGTTGTTCTCTGGGCTCTGTTCTTCAGCCACTTAAAAAAAAAAAATATACTGAAAAGCCGTGGAGATGTGGTGCTGAGGGACATGGGGCAGTGGGCACTGGGCAGTGCTGGGGGAACGGTTGGACTTGATAATCTCAGAGGTCTCTTCCAACCAAGGCTGTTCAATGATTCCATGATGCCACCACCCTGCGTGATGCCACCCCAGCACACCTCTGGCCACACCAGAGACACTTCACCCCATGTCCAGCCCCTCCTGCTCCTAAATTGCTTCAAAGAGAACCCCCTCCCCACTTACGATCGCTGAGCACATCGTAGGCCTCCGCCAGCTGCCTGAACCTCTTCGGTGCGCAGGGCTCCTTGCATTTTAAGGGATGATACTTCAAGGCCAATTTCCGATAGCTATGAAGGGGAAAGGAGGGGAGAGCCCAGCCTCACAGACAGCCCTGCCCTGCCAGGACACCCCCACCCCAGGCTGCTCCCTCACACCTTCTCCCAGGCCCCTTTTTACCCCCTCAGGCCCCTGCTGTGGACAGGCACCCACACACTGGGCCACCCCCATTCCCAACACCACCTCCCGGCCCCCCAGGCCGCTCCCCCACCCCAGCAGACCCCGGGGCTTCCCCCCGCAAAGCCAAGACCCCTCACGCCTTCTTGATGGCGTCGTCCGTGGCATCGCGGCCCAGCTCCAGCACGGCGTAGTAGTCCGGCCCCATGGCGGCCCGCAGTGCCATTGCCGCGGAGACAGCGTCGGAGGGCGGACAGGCACCTCCTTTACACCCCGCGTGGCGCGCTATACCGTTGCCATGGAGACAGCGTCGGAGGGCGGCCAGGCACTTCCGGTGTCCCCCGCGCGGGGCACTATGGGAGCTGCAGTTCTCCCCCTCCACTTCCGGATTGCCGAGGCCTAGGCCGCGCCCTGGCTTGTATTGTTTGGTTAAAAAAAAACCCAAAAACAACAAAAAAACCGACGGTTTCTTGGCAAATTTCTTTTCCACATAGGTGTTACCGAGGCAGTCACTTTATTTCAGTCCATAGTGCTCCACAGCTGCCTTCATTACACCCCACCCCAAATTTATTTGTATTTACCTCTACAAAGAGCAGTTTTTCAGCAGTGGAAAAAAAAACGCAAATAAAAATGTTACAACACAATCTTCTGACGCCTGGGAGCCACTCTCCAAATTAAAAACAATCACAGCTGTGTTGTAGTAAGAAATATTACCTCTTCACTAAAAACCTCTGTATAGATCCTGGTCATCACAACAGCCTCAGAAACTTCTATAGACACAGCTCAAACATACAGGAAAATAAACTTGGAAAAGGTATTTCAACACATCTCTCTGCTATTCAGCCCATCCAAGCACTTAAAGGTCAGCAAGTTGGTATCTCCTCACTATCCCATCCCTGCAGCATGTGTAAATTTGTTTCTCCCAAGAAGCGACCTAATAAATGGGGAAAAAAAGCAGCATTTAAGTACAGTATCTCTTAAGTGACAGTAAAGAGTGAAATTGTGGTGTTTAGAGAGATCAGCTTTCCTGTTGGACATTTACAGAGGGAAGGGGAGGTGAATGTCCCTTGAAACACCATTAGAAGCTTTTAAAGGAGAGTTCAAGGTTTATCAGCAGCTCAGGGGTAGGCAAGTGCTCATACACAGGTTCTTCCATTAGATACAACGGGAAAAATGACTTTTTTCTCCGTTTTCTCATGTTTTGCTCACACCAATGAGTTGTGCAGGTCAAATCTCAGCCTCTGTGCAAGGCTGAGCGTTACCCTTGAGGTTGTGGGCTGGCTAGGAGAGGGGGAAATCAGGACTGTAGAGCTGGGATGTGTTAAAAACAAAAGCTATTTTCCACCAGTTCGAGAGCCCGTGGAATCTGGGTCACACTCCCTGATCCATGCAAGCGCAGTGGGGCAGCTGGAAACGCAGCAGCAAGACCCACTTTCTGGTTTCAAGTCACCAGGGGACAAGCATACCAGCAGTACCACACAGCTGGCTGTGGATTTTAACCCTGATGATCTTGCAAGCACAATTAATTCACATTTCTCTAAAGAAACACATTTTTTCCAGAGCTACTCCACTGCTTCAGTCTTGCTCCTGCACTATGGAGATAATGCCAGTGCATACCACAGAGGATTTGTTTATGCAAAATATTAAGATTATTCAGGTGGAGGAAAAAAAAAAAAAAAAAAAGCAGCTTAAAAGTCAACTATGTGAAGGAACTCGCTGTGCAGGCTGCCAAATCCCGAGATAAAAGCAGCTGCCTGCTACCTGCCACCACCTTTCCCTGCACCACATTCCTTACCTTGTACACAGGGTCACAGTCAGCTTCTGTGAGATCAAGGACATAATCGAGGTCTTGCTGAATGATAAAGCAGGTTCCATCACCTACACGAGAAGAGAAACCAAGCAAGGAAGGAACATCAGCTAATTAGTGAAATAAGCCATGCTCTTAATTACAAACAGGCACTAAGAGGTCCATCTGATCATAGGAAGTGGGAAACATGCTGTGAAGATGTCAGAAAGATGGGAAAAGGCTCTAATAGTCAAGATGCACCTTGAAGACCCTATTTTGGAGGAACACAGGGGAGGTGGGAAGTGGAAATCACCAGATAAAAAGCAACCACGTAATGTAGCTCTGACTATATCCCCTTTTTGCCACAGACACTGTACAACACAGCACCTGAGTTACCTTGGCTGGCAATAAATCCATCTCGGTATGGCAGCAGCGAAAGCACCGGTGCTCCTGATCTGTGGATGACCTGGATTGGAGCACTACAAAGAAGAGTGGAAACAAGAGATAAGTGTTATGGTCAACAGTCCAGAACCCATTCCAATAGCTAAAAGACATGAGGAGGACATAGAGGACATGATCAGAGGTTAGCAGAGCCTCTGTCCTCTAGAAGATAGAAATCAGCACTGGTTTTCCCACAAAAAAGATGGCAAAAGATGGAAATGGGAGTAAGGAGTTAGCTAGCAGATAAACACTGGTATGACTCTATGGATTATAGACAGGGATTATCCTTACCAAGGCACAGACAAAAGCTTGGAGCTCATCCAACATGAAAGACTCTTCAGACTTTGGTGCCAGCTTCTCTAGCTCCCACCCAAAAGCACCACCTGGATGCCTCCCTGCTCAGAGCTCACCTTTGACACTAATGAAAATCAATTTAGAGCAGCTCCTGCCCTCATAACAGCTCAGATCCAGCTCCATGCTGGAATGAGGATCAGGGTAAACAGGAAGATCCTACAAAGACATTTAAGTCTCACTGGTGAAGGAGAGGAAGGTGCTGTACTTTTGGTGAGAGGAATACTACTGTTAGCTTTCTGCTAAATCTATGTATATATGTACATATATAGCAAAATTTGTGTGATTATATAACATAATACACACAGTACACAAACACAATTTTTTTATATATAATTATATAAATATATATTTTTAAAAGCAATAATGTGAGAGGTAAGGCTATGCCAAGAGCACCCCTGGTCACAGATCAAGACTGAAAAGCTTTTTACTAACCAAGGAACCTATAGTCTTTTTAGGAAGCACTTTCCAGAAAACATCCCCACAGATCACTAACACAAGCAAGAGTATCCTCCCCAGGAAAAAGAAATGTCCAGAGGAGGCTCAGAAGCTCACAGTGCCATGGCTTGGGCTGTTTTCATTCTTCAAAAGGGGTGGCACTGTCTGCCAGTACCCTCAACCTTCAGTACCTGGGGGGGCTACAAGAGGGGTTTTTGACAAGGGCATGGAGTGATAGGATGAGGGGTGATGGCTTTAAAGTGGCAGAGGGGAGATTGAGATGAGATGTGAGGCAGAAATTGTTGGCTGTGAGGGTGGTGAGACACTGGCCCAGGGTGCCCAGAGAAGCTGTGGCTGCCCCCTCCCTGGCAGTGTTCCAGGCCAGGTTGGATGGGGCTTGGAGCACCCTGGGCTGGTGGGAGGTGTCCCTGCCCATGGCAGGGGTTGGGATGAGAGGAGCTTTGAGGTCCCTTCACACCCAAACCATTCCATGATGATCTGGCCCTCTTTCCCAGCCCAAAAACTAGTTTCTGTTTAAATACTTGCAGCCCCAGGCACTCACTCACTTAGTGTTTCTCACATCCAGCTGATATATGTTCCCATCCTGAGTCCCTGCAAGGATATAGGTACTTGAGAGGAATGTGCAGCAGTTGAACGCATCAGTTCCGACGAAGAGGAAGACCTGGGAACATAGGAACAAACACAGGTGTCAGACACTCACAGATGAGAACACAGGACACCTGAGAGAAGGAAGCAATAATTTATTTAGAAGTCAGCGCAGTCACTTCCATGAGTCATGGCACAAACAGCAAACCTGGAGCCAGGTTGATAACCCCTCAGCTCCACTCCAAGACTGTGCTTCAGGATCAGCCTGGCAAGTCAGCAGAGACAATGCAATCAGGGAATGCTCCTGGGTCTCCTTTGAAGAAAGGATGTGCCACACAGTGCCAGACAAACCAATGCTGAGCTCAGATTAATCTTCAGATACCCATGGAGCAGTGAGACCAGATCTGCATGGCAAGCTGGCACAGACCACTCCTTCCTCCCAGAGCTGCACTCATCATTACAGAGGCTGGGAGCTTTTCCCAAGTGAATCCTTGCTCGGTGAGAATATCTGTTCCACCCAAATTTTACTCACCACAAACACCACAAAGCATTTCAACCTGCTACGTCATCAGGAGCTCCTGTCCTACTGCCCAGGATGGTGCTGGTAAGATCTGCAGTACCTGAGATCTACCAACCCCATCGCCCTTTGCCAAGAGGAGGGAGATGGACTGGTGACCACTTGAGGTTCCCTTCATGCTCTGCTTAAAACAGCAACTTTACACCTCACGATGACATCTACTGGCCACTGTTTAGTCTTCCCCATAACCGGGTTAAATTAATGAGCAATTCTTACTCCTCAAAGCCCCACATACAAATCTAGCCAGTAGGAAGGAGAGAAAACATCTCTATTACACCAGGTTTTAGTCTCTCCTCCACGGAATACATGCAGGGGAGAACACTGCAGTGTAGGACCTCAGCCAAAGGCAGGCAGATCAACCCTCCCCCTGCCTCCAGCCTGGTTTTGTCCCTTTCTGTGCCATGTGGTGAACCACACCATGGAAAAAAGTAGGATTAACACTAACCAGTTCACCTGTCTAGGTCAGTTTTAGCCTGGCTTAATTCCTCAGCCCAGCCATGTGAACAGCAGCTTACAAACAGCGGAGCTGCTGCAGCAGCAATGGAAATGAAGGGACTGAGACCTCAGAATGGATTTTATAGCAGCATCTCAGCGCTTTCTCCCAGGTAAGTACTCCTGATAGTCTCAGGCTCCTTACCGGCTGCCTGCTCTGCAGTCCCACTCCTTGAAGCTTCTTGTCTTCTCGAGCCAGCAGCAGGATTTTCCCTTCTGTCCCAACCTCACGTTCACCTGACAAAAGGACAAGAGTTAATTCCAGCAGTGGGTATGCTACAAGTCTGGATGGAACCAAAACCTGACACTTTGGATCACCCCTGCTGAAACTGTAACAGCATTCCTCCATACCCTAAGCCACCAGATGCAGCAAGGAAGGCCAGGAATCAAAGAGATCCCAGTCACTCTTCCCCAAGCCCAGAGCATTCCGTGGGGTTGAGGTGACCCAACTACAGGACCCCACAAGGGTACAGAGGCACACAGCAACATGCCACACAGTCAGCATTATTGTTGACAAATCTATGCAGTTTGGGACAGGGGAATGAAGATGAGTGTGAAGAGAGAGATCCTTACTAGGAGCTTTTTCAGGTGTGCCCAGGTTCAGTGAGTTGTCAGCAGTGCCCACAGCAATGCCATTGACAGGAGAGCCACAGTCAGCGATGACACCCAGACAGGCTGATTTTCCACAGTCCCAGAGACGGGCAGTGCCATCTCTAGAGCAGGAAAGGACATTTCTCCCTCGATCCACAATGGCAGTGTCCAAAATACCTGCATCAAAGCAAAGGCCATGTTCACACAGGCAGCATGGAAGGCTGATATACAAAGCACCTCATTTCCCAAGGCAAATTCAACCACAAGCCCCAAGCCACCGTCCCCAGAGTGCCACCAGTCACACACAGCCCAATTGTGTGGGGTGCAGTGCAGGGCAGGGAGCCATGGCATCTAGAAAGTGCAGGTATTACACCCCCTAAATACTTCATTTCACTGTGGGATGTTGAGTCTAGAGCTCAAAAACGACGCCGTGGGTTTTTTTGGAAGGGAAGATATAATTGACACTTTCCCTACAGAAACAGTCATTAAACATGACAAACTTAAATGACAGGACAAGGCAAGCAAAGTGACTGCAGCAGTTTGGGCTAGAGTTATAAAAGCAGTGAATAAAGTCAACTTCAGAGCCATCAGGAGCCAGCCAACAGCATTCTGACCAAAGCTCATTTACAGCAAAGTATTTTTTGAATCCACACAAATAGATCACATGAGAACAATGGCAGGTTCAGTGCAAGAACAAGTTTTTGAGTTACTCAAGTTTTGGGCAGTGAGCCACTGGGTTTGTTAATCTTTTCAATAAAGCCTTGCACTTTATGAGATAGGGAAAACAAGCCTGTACAGAGCAGTTAGTTAATCAGGGAGGAGATAATTTGGGGCAGGGTTTTGGGCATTTGATGTCATTTCCACAACTCATTTGGACTTGCTCATGATCACCCAAGCATTCAAGCTGGCATCCCTTAGGAAGCAACCACCATCACAAGACAGCACCACTGGGCTGGGTGTAAACAGGGAGCCTGCTTAACCATTACCTATAAATCCACACTGCTACTGAATGAAGGGTCCTGGAAATTAAATTGCCTTTCCAGAACAGAGGTTCTGTCCAGAAATTGCTTTGATCACAGAACCTTTCCAAGTAGCTTTTCATCCCTTGCAGTTGTTCTTTGGGAATAAGTGTCAACTGGAGGAGTTTGCAGTGTGGACCCTGAACACAAGGAACAGCATTCAACTCACCACATAAGGTGGCCAGCGCATCCTCTACGTGAGGACACAAGGAGGGTGAAGAATTCACGCATTTTCAGCAGCAAGAGCACCAGCAGGGGCAAAGCTGAACCCTTGGTATAAGGGTGAATAAGCTTATTCCAGTTCTTCTTAAGAAATAATCACTTAAGTATCCACACAGATGCTCTTGCTGTGCCTTACTTTCAACAGCACGCATCCTCAAGGCAGGTAACTGCCTGCCTGAGTTCTACAAGTCCATGATACGGACTTGTATATATGGTTTTCTGGGCAAGAACGTAATAAAAAAAAGAATAAGCTTTGGAGCAACTGAAAGTGAGCAGGATGATCTGGGTGCAAGCAGGAGGTATTCCCAGTACAGTGCAGGCAGCAATGCAGGTCAGAGCTCTGTAGAGCTAAGACTGCTCTGGAGGAGGAGAATGCACTCTGCCTCCACCTCTGCCACTCACAACCACCTAATGGACTGTATCCTCCCTCTTTTTACCTTAATTAATGAAGAAAACACAGGTTAGTGAGAGAAACTTTCATCAGCCTAATACAACCACCACTGATCATTTTATTCACGTTCTGGGAGCTTTGAAAAAGATACTCTGGACACCTAATACAAGCACACAGCACAAAGTGTAGCAGGCTGGTGACTTAAGATTAGCCCTTGGATGCAACACAGTTATACACATGGCAGATCAAGCATTTTAAAGGCCAAGTACTCTGTACCTCCTTTGTGACCTTTAAACGTTACTACGCAGCTGGCATCTTCTGCTGACCAGATCTTTAGCTGGGCATCCATTCCCCCACTCAGAACCACGAGGCCCGATGGGAAAAACCTGCAACAATTCACATCATACACATGGCCTTCCAATAGTCTCTGGAAAAACAAAGAACTACGTGCTAGTTCCATTGTCATCACCCTCACAACAAGCAATTTTTGAGCTAGGACAATGGCAAATTTGGTGTTCTCATGTGGGCAGAGGATTAAGCTCAATTCCACTAGGTTTGTGTTCCTGGAATGGACTTGTCTGCATTTGAGGGAGCCAAAGAGGTAGCAGGTACACTTTGGGCATCCCTCTGTGATTTGAGTAGCTAATTACATAGCAAAGGATGCTACATTTGTTTCTAGTAACAGGTTAAAGCTCTTCATCCTCTGCCAAACAAGCAACTGAGATGCCAAACTCCACAAGAAACACCCTAACTGGGAAGGCAGCTAGTCATGATGTGGTTAATCCAGCACAGGCAGGAGTATTTTTTTTTCCTCATCTCCTCTCTGCTGCAGAAGAAATTCAGTGCTTGTACCATGCAGGTTGGGAGCTGTCAGTTACCTTCAGCACTCTAACTGTCATTCCTAAGTACCCATTTTCATTCTTCAAGCTGGGACTCCTCATTTCCCTGGGGAGAAGTCATGCTTTCCAATAGATTTGACTTAAAACCTCCGAGATGTCAAATTTCAATTAGCTTTTCAATCAAAAGCCAGATTCTTGCCTGTGCCAGACCACAGCATGTGGATAGCCTGACCAAAGTCACAGCTGAGTGACTTCAGGAATGTCACAGACAACATACAACATCAAAGCTAGATGCTCTTACTCTTATTTCTCCATTTGCAGCCTGCCAGATTTTCATGGTCCCATCTGTGCTGGTAGACACACCAAGCCCTCCACCACTGGAGATATCAAGGCAGGTAATCTGCAGAAAGGTAAAAAAACCACCAAACTTCAGCTTTTATCACCCCATATAGAGATATTTTGGCTCAAGAGCCTAACTGTGTCCTGGGGGGGCGATCTGCTAAGTACATCATTCAGCACTATTATCCCCTCAAGACACACTGCTGAACTCATGGGCTGCCCAGGGCAGTGGTGGTGTCCCCACCCCTGGAGGTGTGTCACTGCTGACACAGCGCTCAGGGATGTGGTGCAGTTGAGGACTGTCAGTGTTGGGTTGGTGGTTGGACTTGATCTTCAAGGTCTCTTCCAACCTAGATGATTCTGTGATTCATTTAAAACACCCAAAAGAGCTTCCATACTCCCTGCTAAACAGTTTTAGCCTGATAATATCCTAATATTTAAGCAAGGACTTCACAGGGTTTCTTGCCTCAGCCTCTCTATATATTTTATGAGATATTAATAAAGCCCTCCAGAAATCAAAAAACAAGTTGATCTTGAAGAACAAGCTTTTTCTGGAGGACAAGGGTAGCATAAAAAGAAATTCTCCTCAATTTATCTGTTTACAAAGATTGCTGCATTCCTCCTTCAGAAGGGAGCTGCTGATCTGGGCTGAGATGAGTTAGGTGACTGGAGCCTGGCACGAAGCACCCCAGATTTCTTGCCATTGCCACCAAATTTGACAGAGAAATTGTTATTCTATGCCTGTGACTCTGCAGAGAACTGCAAAGCAGGGAGAGAAAGAAATGCTGAGTCAGAAGCCTGCACAGACAGCAGCTGTATTTCAGATTTACCCCAGGTGAAGAAGGAATCTGGATTTTTCTGGCAACTCCTGTACACAGAGAAGAAATTGAGCCAAGCTGTTCCACACTAGCCCAAGATAACTGGCAGGCTTGAGAGTGCCCTGACCCACAAGCCCACACAACATTGTGGGAGATATTTATGAAGGCAACAGCATAGCCTAAATCTTCCGAAACACTTACTCAAAACTTAGTTCCTTATGCAGGTAAGTTCACTCCTCACACACTGTCACACCAAGGTATTAACAGCTGTCTGCTTTGCAGAAACACTGGGAGAGCTGAATACTTTGGAAGAGAGCAGATGTTGAGCTTACATTCTTATTAAAGGGTAGCTTTTCCCCTGATGCCTGACATTACTGCTGCCTTTTGGGAAAGGCAGATGCATTTGAGTTGTGGATAACACAGTTAGACTGAATATTAGGAACAATTCCTTGCCCCAAAGGGCTGTCCAGCACTGGCCCAGGCTGCCCAGGGCAGGGGGCAGTCCCCATCCCTGGAGGGATTGCAAAGCCGTGGAGATGTGGTGCTGAGGGACATGGGGCAGTGGGCACTGGGCAGTGCTGGGGGAATGGTTGGACCTGGTGATCTTAAAGGTCTTTTCCCACCAAAACAATTCTGATTTTCTAAATGCAGTTGGACCAGATGATCATTGTAGGTCTCTGAAATATTCTATTCTAAAATAATTTAAGGTAATAGGTATTCTAGCCTTGAGTGAAATAATTACATCTTTTAAGTAACAGAGATACTTCTCATATAGATTGCAGCAACACTAAACAGGCTGAAAACACAATTCTATAGATTTTGATAGAACAAAGGTTCACACTAGTGTTGCATCCTGCAAAAAACAACAGAACTATCACAACTACAGAGCGGAATAGCTGCCTTGTCTTGCAAGATTTGGGTGCTGGAGTCACACTGTATTTCCTCCAAATGCTTCTAATAATTGTATTTGTGGATTAGAAGAAAATATCACAGTGGTAAAATCCACTGACAGAAATGGGAAATGCAGATCACAGTTCTGTAACCAGTCCAACCCCTCACCACCATTAACACAGCACAGATTTCTGGTCTTAACTTGCACAGTCTGTCAGCACACTTGCAGGTCCCAACCACATGGTCAGGTATGTAAGGGATGAGGCTGATCATCTTTATCCCAAGCTTCAGATTCAATGTTTAATTATATAAATTATATAGATAAATATATTAATTAATTTATATTACATATATATATGTATGTATGCCTGTATAATTAACTACACTCAAACAGGACTGGGCTTTGCCAATCCTCGTGCACATGCCAGCCTGAAGAGACAGATTTACCACCACATTCACAGGGAAACCCAAAGACATGAGTAGACTGAGAGACTTTGCTAAGAAAAATGACAGCTGGAGGCCTGAGATTTAAGGCTGACCAAGTACGTAACAGACCTGCATCAATCTCCAGCTGTTTCCAGATGCTAAGGAGGACATCCTGTGGCATCCTATTGCTGCATGTGCATCAGCCAGGGCTTGTAGGAACTTGATATACTACATCTTACTGTGAGGGTGGTGAGAGACTGGCCCAGGGTGCCCAGAGAAGCTGTGGCTGCCCCCTCCCTGGCAGTGTTCCAGGCCAGGTTGGATGGGGCTTGGAGCACCCTGGGCTGGTGGGAGGTGTCCCTGCCCATGGCAGGGGTTGGGATGAGATGAGCTGTGAGGTCCCTTCACACCCAAACCATTGTGGGATTCTATTTCAGTCATAAATTCTCCTATCCAAGCAAGGGCCTGAGCAAACTGCTCTCCTGAAAAGCTCTGACAGCTCAAGTCACAGCTAATTTTAACAGGTTGTAGCATCAATACTCAACCTCCACTTGGAAAAAAAATAACTGGGAATTAAAGTAAGATTTAAATAAGAGCACAAGGTAACAGCTTAGCCATTACAACAGCCACTAAGTACATTTACTTACATATTAGTAATGCAAGAAATACATCAGTAACACGAACTGCGTTTTATATAACAAACCAACCTGAAATTTGCTCCCTAGTTTAAAAAAAAACCAACAAAATCAAGCCTGTGAAGGTCATTCAAGCAGGAATGAAAAGCCTCACTGATGTTTGATGCATCCCCAAACTTTCAGGAGGGATATGTAGATAAGCAAAGCGGAGCACAAGTGCTCAGAACAAGAGGCAGCAGGTAAAAGAGTGACTGGAGCTGAGTCCACACCAGCTTTAAACTCATCTCCATATTAATAGATAGTGTTTCAGCTGCTTTCCAGAGGAGAGCTCTGCAGTGCAGCTGTAACCCATCCACACCCCTTTGATAGCAGACTAAACACTGCATTTCCATTTTGCTGTGCTCTGAATGTTGATTCCATTTATCACACAAAAGGGCAGCGGGGGACTCTTAAGTGGCACAAAGCTCAGAGAAGTGATTCACCTCTTCCTCCAGAGCTGCCTTACTGCCAAGCTCTGTCATTAAAACAGCTGTAGAGATGTAGAATTATGTCAAAACACACCTTGATTTATAACTGCTTCATTAATAGAGACTGACTTTTCAGATTTTCAGCATTTTCAGGTGGGGTTTATCAAAGGAATTTACTCAGTAAGTCATGAGATGAGTGTATTAAAACATCTCCAGGAGCTTTCAGGGGACTCCTTTTAGGGCAGCTGGCTGTACCTGCAGGCTACACACTCCCTAGTTTCTTGAATCATTTCCATGTAGGGTTAAGCATCCAGCAGAAGCAGATTACCTTCCAGCAAAGCCAAGTTATGCATTTCTTCTCAGTGAATAAATGAAATCTGAGGTCAGAGACAGCCTTTCTGTTCAGTGAGAAGCTGTACTTGGTGCACCCTCAGATGCACCTTTGAATAAGTATTAAGATTATTCAGCAAAACCAAGCAGGACTGCTTTTAAATAAGTGAGAAGGTCATGCAGTTTATTTATTTTTTTAAACACAAGGTGGGCCTTTCTGGTCTCTGAATTCCAACCAAGACAGGATGAGTTTATGTAACATTCAATTCCCAGCCTGGCAAACAGAAATTCATAGGGCAAATATCAAAGACAATATCACCACATGGGGGCAAACAGCTGCTATAAATCAGGGACAGATTAGAACCAGCCAGAGATAAAGAGCTCAGAGCCTGGAAATTCTTTTTAACTTTGTTTTTGACACACTAATTCACAGATCTTATTCCTTTAAAGGGGGATCTAGCATGGGCCTGAAACAAACAGAAATTAGATCACTTGCAAAAAAACAGACTGAAGAATTTTAGAGATTACTGTGAGGGTGGTGAGACACTGGCCCAGGGTGCCCAGAGCTGTGGCTGCCCCCTCCCTGGCAGTGTTCCAGACCAGGTTGGATGGGGCTTGGAGCAACCTGGGCTGGTGGGAGGTGTCCCTGCCCATGGCAGGGGTTGGGATGAGATGAGCTGTGAGGTCCTGTCACACCCAGACCATTCTGGGATTCTATTATTTTTGGGGATAAACGTAACCATGATCAAGCTTCCACGATCTGCTATGTTTTATTACCTCGTTCACACACAAAGTCACACTGCAAGCCACCCCTCAGAATAAGCATGCAACAGTCAGACACATTGTGAAAGTTCATGGTTACTTCTAGTTATTTCCCACTCACGTTGCAAGGTTACTTACACTTTTCTGATGAATTCTACAAAAAGTTGTGTATGGGGCCAGGAACTTTGTGGACACATTTTCACGAGGACAAGAAATGAGAATGCTCTTCTAGAGGAGGAAACAGAGGAGAAAAATAATTAGAAATTCTGATAGTCATAGAAAAGTTTTGGTTGGCAAGGACCTCTAAGCTCCCCCAGTCCAACCATTCCCCCAGCACTGCCCAGTGCCCACTGCCCTATGTCCCTCAGCACCACATCTCCAGGGCTTTGCAATCCCTGCAGGGATGGGGGCTGTCCCCTGCCCTGGGCAGCCTGGGCCAGTGCTGGACAGCCCTTTGGGGGAAGGAATTGTTCCCAGTGTCCCATCTAAACCTCCCCTGGCACAACTTGAGGCCATTACCCCTTGTCCTATCACTGTTACCTGGGAGAAGAAACCAACTCCCCCTCACTACCCCCTCCTTTCAGGGAGCTGTAGAGGGTGATGAGGTCTCCCCTCAGCCTCCTCTTCTCCAGACTGAACCCCCCAGTTCCCTCAGCTGCTCCCCATCAGCCTTGTGCTCCAGACCCTTCCCCAGCTCTGGTGCCCTTCTCTGGACACACTCCAGCACCTCAATGTTCTTCTTGGAGTGAGTGAGGGGCCCAACACTGAACCCCGTATTCGAGGGGCGGCCTCACCAGTGCCCAGTACAGGGGGACGATCCCTGCCCTGCTCCTGCTGGCCACACTGGGGCTGACACAAGCCAGGATGCTGGTGGCCTTCTTGGCCCCCTGGGCACACTGCTGGCTCATCTTCAGCTGCTGCCCACCAACACCCCCAGGGCCTTTTCCCCAGGCACTTTCCAGCCACTCTGCCCCCAGCCTGGAGCGTTCCACAGGGCTGTTGATCCAGCCTGTCCAAATCCCTCTGCAGAGCCTTCCTACCCTCAGGCAGATCAACACTCCCATTCAATTTGACATCATCTTCAAACTTAATGAAGGTGTACTCAGTCAGATCATTGATAAAGATATTAAAGAGTCCTAGTGAAACTCAGGGGCTGCCATGGTAGCCATGGACCCAGCTGTGGTGTCTCACAGCCTGAAGACTGATTGAAGATGCAGCGTTGGGCTTGTCTTCTCACACCTCCTCCAGATGCAGGTCCTGAGTGGCAAGTGATGGCTGCTATAGCCTAGTCAGCTTCTATGATTCTAGGACACATAGCCTTCAGCAGGGACACCCAAAATAGCTGCATTAGGACCATGCAGGGGACTGGGTGACAACTTCAGGCTACTGTTTTGACTGGCATAAGAGTATCATCCCTTCGTGTGTGCAAGACAGTCACCAAGCCCCACTCCCTCCAAGCCCCAGCACCTTGGTGACTTCCCCAACCACGAAGCCCTCAGAGGCGATGATGTCAGGGACACCCTCGGTGCTGATCCCGCGGTGGGTCAGGCTGCCGTACAGGGTCGGCTTCCCTGTGGGGAGAGCAGTCATCAGCTCAAGCACCCCTCGGACCCCATACACCCCTCAGCTGACCTTCCCCTCACCCTCCTGCAAACCACAGGGCTTCTCCAACCCCCCTCACCCCCTCCTGACCCACAGGCCCCCCTCGAACCTTCCAGACACCCCCTCAGCCCGTCTCCCTCCGAGGCCTCCTCAGGCCCCCCAGCACTCACCAGGGCTCCGGCAGCTCAGCCAGGCCTCACCCTCGTCCCTCCTGCAGAGAAAAAGAGCGGCGGTGAGTGCGGGGCAGAGGATGGGACCCGGCACTAGGGGAGGGGGACCAGGAGCGCCATGCCCCACCTCAACGCCTGGCTCCAGTCGCTCTGGATCCGCAACGTCGCCGCCATCTTGCCGAGGCATGCGCACCTCTTCCGCCTCCTTCCTTCCCATCAGCCCCTGCGGGACGGAAGCGGAAGGCACCCTCCAATCAGCGAGCTCGTCAGCCGTAAGCCCCGCCCCGGCAGTGCCTTCCCCGCCGCCTGCTTTAAAGGGGCCGCGCTGCGCTGCCGGGCTGGTACGGGGGGGCTGGGAGCCATGGGGGAGAGGGGTGAGGGGCTGCGACCGCATTGCGAGGGTAGGGAGGGTGCTGGACACCCGTGGGTGGTGGCGAATTGCGTGGGGGAGGTGCTGAGCACCCATACGAAGGGCATGGAGGGTGCTAGGCCCATACTGAGGGAGATGAGCACCCATGGGTGGGGGTAGGGTGCATGGGGGAGGTACTGAGCATCCATGGGGGGGTGCATGAGGGGTGCTGTGGGTGCTCTGAGCACCCATGACGGGGTGGGCACCCATGGGTGGGGATAAGGTGCATATAGGGGGTGCTGAGAACCCATGGGAGGGTGCATGGGGGTGCTCAGGACCCACAGATGTGTGGGGGCTGCATGGGGGTGTGTGTGCTGAGCTCCTCTTGGGGGTTCAGGGAGCATATGGGGGTGCTGGGCACCCATGGGGGTCGGGATGGTGCACCCTTTGGAGGTGTGTGGGGGGGTGCTAAGCTCCTCTTGAGAGTTCATAGATTGTACAAGGGCATCCATAGGGGCATAAGGGGCGTGGAGGAATGCTGAGCACCCATGGAGGTCTGGGGGTGCTGGGCATCCTGGGGGGTGCCCCCAAAAATGATGAGTGTCCCAAGCAGGGCACTAAAGGAGAAGGCAGCACCCCGACACTGCCACCTCCCTCCAGCCCCACCGAGCGATGGCGAGACCTGGACACGCCAGGAGCCACCCATCTTTGAAGGAAGATGAGGATGAGGATGCCGAGGACCCTCTGGATGCCATGATCTCACGGACGGGCTGCGCAGCGCAGCACCGGGAGCTGCAGGAGTGCATGGCGGAGCGGCAGGACTGGCGGCACTGCCAGCCCCAGGTCCGGGCTTTCGGCGAGTGCATGGCCCGGCGGCAGCGGGCTGAGGAGCCACGTCGGGCATCCAGCTCACACCAAGGCCACCCAGCACCTGCTGGGGACTGAAACCACCGGGGACCAAAAACACCGGGGGCCTCCGCTCCCGGCATCACCGACCAGCCCACCCTCAGCGCCCCAGGAATGGGGTGGCTGTGCCATTTGAGCCTTTTTTTTTGTGTTATTTTTGATTCAAGCGGGTGGATGTGCTGGGTAAATCCACAAGATGTTGTTGGGAAATTAAATCTGGTGGTGTTTGTTGTCCTGGCTGAAGTGTTCTCTCTCTGTGCCACCAGGGATTAGTGGGAGCTCGGAGGGGACAGTTGTGGGGTGAGATGAAGCTTTCCAGCCCCAAATGTCCCAAACTAGAAGCATTCACAGCACCCAGGCTCCATTACAGCCCTGCTGTGGATTTCCACTCCGTGCCCTTCCCTGTACCATCCCAAGCCTTTTCCCAGCAGTCACAACCTCATCTCCCACAGGACAGGACTGGGGGGGAGATTTATCTCCTGAGAAGCCCCAGGACCATTAGGGATGAGGGGAAAAAGGGGTCCTTTGGGAGCAGGATGCTCCTCTGAACACCACCTCCCTAGAAAATAAGCTATAAAAAAGAAAATAAAATAGCTTTTTGTGGGCTGGAAAGAGGAGGACACCCATGGCTTTTGCCAGGATGAAATTCCCAGGCTGCTTCCTGGGGCAGTGGGTGCTGGGGCTGCAGAGGGACTGGGTTTTGGCACTGCCAGCCAAAAATCACAACCATGTGGGACCACAAGTGAATAGCCAGCAACCCCAGTTTGGGGGAGAGTGCTAATGAGGTGAACTCAGCTGAGAACTGAGAAAAGCCACATCTCATTGTGGACTCCGTTCAGTCACTGACTCGAGTCAGAATAAAGACAAATACATGTGTTTATATAAGACAAGCTGCTTGACAACAGTGGAAATTTCTTCCAATTCACCCAATAAGCAGTAGAGAGCTTGTGGAGTCACCTTCTGGAGGCTTGAGTGGCCAAGAGGAGAAGCCTGGCTCTCCCAAGGGTGGCTCTGAAATGGACAGAGCGTTCTTCATCTCAGCTCATCTGTGCTAGCAGCTCTTCGAGTTCTGGTCGGGACTTCAAGCGGGTCTTGAAGTCAGCTTCTGTGTGCTGTGGAGGGAGGAGGGAAAAAACCAACCAAGCAAATCAGTATCACCTCTTGAGTATTTGTTGAAATCAAGAGGAGGACAAACCCTCTCCCAATGAGAATCACTGAAGAGTAGAAAAACAAAAGAACTGTAGAACCATTAAGGTTGGAAAAGACCGTTACGGTCATCCAGTCCAATCACCAACCCTACACCACCATGCCCAGTGCCCCATGTCCCTCAGCACCACATCTCCATGGCTTTGCAGTCCCTGCAGGGATGGGGACTGCCCCCTGCCCTGGGCAGCCTGGGCCAGTGCTGGACAGCCCTTTGGGGGAAGAAATTTTTCCAGTGTCCCATCTAACCCTCCCCTGCCACAGCCTGGGGCCGTTTCCTCTTGTCCTATCACTGATACCTGGGAGAAGAGACTGATCCCCCCCCTCACTACCCCCTCCTTTCAGGGAGCTGTAGAGGGTGATGAGGTCTCCCCTCAGCCTCCTCTTCTCCAGACTGAACCCCCCAGTTCCCTCAGCCACTCCCCAGCAGCCTTGTGCTCCAGACCCTTCCCCAGCTCTGGTGCCCTTCTCTGGACACGCTCCAGCACCTCAATGTCCTTCCTGAAGTGAGTGAGGGGCCCAACACTGAACCCCGTATTCGAGGGGCGGCCTCACCAGTGCCCAGTACAGGGGGACGATCCCTGCCCTGCTCCTGCTGGCCACACTGGGGCTGACACAAGCCAGGATGCTGGTGGCCTTCTTGGCCCCCTGGGCACACTGCTGGCTCATCTTCAGCCACTGCCCACCAACACCCCCAGGGCCTTTTCCCCAGGCACTTTCCAGCCACTCTGCCCCCAGCCTGGAGCGTCCCATGGGGTTGGGGTGACCCAAGGGCAGGACCCAGCATGTGGCCATGTTGAACCTCATCCCATTGCCCTCAGCCCATGGACCCAGCCTGTCCAGATCCCTCTGCAGAGCGTTCCTGCCCTCCAGCAGATCAACACTCCCACCTAACTTGGTGTCTGCAAACCTACTGAGGGAACACTCAATACCCCCATCCAGATCATTGTTAAAGATATTAAAAAGAGCTGGCCCCAAAACTGAGCCCTGGGGAACACAAATGTCCACTGAACCCAGGGAGCAGGAAGCCCTTGTGGAAAGTCAAACATTCAGCCTTGTAGGCTCCTCCTCACCTGGCTGCTTCTGGAAGAGTGAGCAATGGCATTGTGCTCAAGAAGTCATTTGGATGACCCCAGCTCTGTCACTGCCTGTCACTGTAACATCTACTTTCTTCAAGAGACCTGCCACTTTCTCCAGAACATTGCAGGAGCATCCCAAAGGTTTAACCACTTTTCTGCACTGCCATTTGTACAAAGCCAGCTCAGGTCTCTCCCCTGGGCTTCCTGCATCACACTGCAATGACTTTGCAAATGGCACAATGTCAGAGTTCTCCCTCTAGAGACAAAGCCATCAGCCAAAACTAAAGAAAGAAATGGTAGCCCTAAGGCAGAGACAGGACTGCAACCAAAACAGAGATTACTGGACTCAAGAGACCTTTTCCCATATTCCTTCTGGTTTTGCAGAGCTGGAGATAACTGAACACTCTTCAAAGACCACTTAAGAAGCCAACTGTGTTTTCATGTTTGAATTTACTGTGCTGCCTTCCCTTTCCAGCTACAAAAATCTTTGAGGCTCTGAATAAAAAGGACCTCCTGAGGCTGTTCTATCCAAATGTAAAGTGACAGAAGTTTAAATATCTCCTTATTCCTTGTGCACCAGTAAGTACAGTTCTGTCCTGAAGTCCTCAGTGCTGAGAAAACAAGCTGAACCCCTCCCAGAGAAAATTCCATCAAAACAAGGCACAGCATTTGGATTTCCAGTCTCAGGTTTGCTACCTGACTGCTCCATGAAGTTCCTGGTGATTCCCAGACAAGAGGTGGTGAAGCCCTGCTGAAGGAAAGCATTCCCTTCCGAGTCACAGGGAATCTACAGCAGCAAAGGAAAGCAACTTCCAATCTGCCATCTCCTACAGCTCTCAGGGAGTTGGGGTGTTCAGCCTGGAGAAGAGAAGGCTCTGGGGAGATCTTAGAGCACCTTCCAGTGCCTGGGGGGGTACAGGAAAGCTGAAGAGGGAATTTTTACAAGAGTATGGAGTGACAGGACGAGGGGTGATGGCTTTAAAGTGGCAGAGGGGAGATTGAGATGAGATGTGAGGCAGAAATTGTTGGCTGTGAGGGTGGTGAGACCCTGGCCCAGGGTGCCCAGAGAAGCTGTGGCTGCCCCCTCCCTGCCAGTGTTCCAGGCCAGGTTGGATGGGGCTTGGAGCAACCTGGGCTGGTGGGAGGTGTCCCTGCCATGGCAGGGGTTGGGATGAGATGAGCTGTGAGGTCCCTTCACACCCAAACCAGTCTGGGATTCTGTTATCTATGGGATTGGCTGGGAAGGTTCCTTCTGTGGCACTAGTTATAGAAGGCTAAATGGAAAACGTTTATCAATAATTAGAGATAATTGTTTTTGACAGGCTGAGTGCCTGGTTCTGGGCGATTCTGAGTCTCCCTAAGTCTAGGGTAGGCTTAGGATCAGGTAGTAGACCTCAGGATCAGGTCTGTATTTCCAGAGCAAAGCCCATCACCCATCATATCTGCCTCCTAAATGCAAAAGCATTGGTAAAATTAACCATACCTCTTTCACTAACAGATGGACCCCTTCAGGCTGATTACTCTGAATAATTTCCAGGAGTATCGGAGCAAACGTTGAACTCAAACCGCTGATCTGAAAGAAGGAATAAAAGTGCTGCAGGACTAGAACACCACATACAAAACAGACTCATTATATTAATGGCAGAGGAAGAGTCCATTTCAGCATGAGCCCATGGCAGTCAATCACCTCATTAGAGAAGCACTCCCTGCTTTCTGCGTACACCTCTCGTATATTCTATGATACAGCTTGGCCCAAAGCTCTCATTTTGGGTCTTCTCTATGAATATTGTGCTTCCCATCCCTGCCTGCATGGTCTCTTGCATGTAAAGAGAGTTAACCACGCACAAAGATCTTCATTTAGATAATTCTAATACAAAGGCTGCCACGGCAAACCTGCAAGCCTCGGCGTTGACCCCACATCACCAGTGGGAAAAAATCTGCCTCTAGGTTTAAAAAGTAATTTAGCAGAGGTTTAGCATATAGCAAGGGAACACACTATAAATTAGGGAAAAGTTGGGAGACATACCTGTTTACCCCAATCAGTTGTACACCTTTGAAGCTGTACCTGATACACATAGTATTTTTTTAAATTTCATAGTGTTCGTCCAATCATTCATCCTTAAACATGACTTTTCTACCCCTTGTATCAAGTATTCTGTGTAAAATAGATAATAAATCTCCTGGCTGAAATACAGAATCCAGGAACCCCTCCTCTGCTTCTACTTTATGAGTAGAAGAAGAGTAGAAGAACCTTTAGCAAGAAATCTCATTAAGACTTCTTTGTGCTTCGATTTACGCCTTTCATTTGTTCAAGGGACTTAACTCCAATTGATCAGGGGTTTTGAGTGCCTGAGATAGGGTGTGCTACACAAGAGCTGCAGCACTATCAGCAAATACCAGCTCATACCTGGACAACCCTCTGATGGGTAGTAAGGATGGCATCCAGCTGCATTTTAGAACCTCGTTCTTCCATGAAGAGCACTTCGTCGGTTTTGGTGGGCATTGCATAGCTGCAGGAACCACAGGTCAGTGCTTAGGACAAAGCTGGGGGTAGGGAAGGGGGGGATACATTTGCACTACTTTACAGGAATGAATCAAGCTCCAGCAACAGAGAATGTGGAAGGAGATTAACTTTTCATGAGAAATTAATTATGCAAACAATGTATCTTGCAAATCAAGCACTGGCAGAAGCCGGGTGTTTTACTGGAAAGAGATAAGGGAGAAGCTTGCAGCAGTACTGCCAGCAAAAACCCCTTGCAGCTACAAACATCAGCCTTAGAAGAGAACTTTTAACTTCTTTGTAGTTGAAGGAGAGCTTTAAAGTAACAGCTCTGACTTATTTTGTAATCTGTTCATCGGGAACAGAGCTAAAACCCACTAAAAACTCACTCAGCAGACATCATTTTCATGTCTGAATTTCAGAGGAGTACAATCAGACACTGAATCAGATTCCACTCTCTGGTTAGTGTTACTCCACAGACCTCAGCCTCCCCATCTCCATTTGCACAGCATCAGTAACAGGCTACATCCTACTGCCCACGCTTTACCCTGCAATTTTTGCTCTTAATCATTAATTTCTGTATATCCTCTGCACACCAAGTCCAACCTCAGAGGGCACAAGGATGACACGAGGTAATAACACTTCACACAGAGTGCTATCAATAGTCTCAGGCTGTGGGATTTCTCTGCAAACACTTTCCAGCGTGTTGCTGCCAACTTATTTCTTAGTGTCACCAGGTATCCTTCTCGAAACAAACACCTATCAGTCACCAATGTGTCAGTTTTTAGTGCTGTTTGGTTTAAAAGACATCACAGAGAGACTATAAGTGACTGATCTATGGACACAGGATTTCAGATCCATGGCTGACAGTTCAGCAAGGTGGATGACCATCAAGAAAACAACAGGTTTAATCGGCATGAGCAGGAACCAGAGGTTATACTCAGATGTACAGTTAAAGATACACATTTCAGAGAATCACCACTAAGTGTTTTCACTTCCTTACAGCAACACAGTGCTTCTCCCAGTGACTACAGCTCCTTGGGTGCACTGCAGGCACTGAGGAGCTCTATCACTAAAGGGTTTTTTGAGAAGGGCATGTAGTGATAAGACGATGGGTAATGGCTTTAAGCTGGAAGAGGGGAGATTTAGACTAGATCTTTGGCAGAAATTGTTGGCTGTGAGGGTGGTGAGAGACTGGCCCAGGGTGCCCAGAGAAGCTGTGGCTGCCCCCTCCCTGGCAGTGTTCCAGGCCAGGTTGGATGGGGCTTGGAGCAACCTGGGCTGGTGGGAGGTGTCCCTGCCATGGCAGGGGGTTGGGACAAGATGAGCTTTGAGGTCCCTTCACACCCAAACCATTCGATGATTCTAAGGTCACATTGCTCAGACTCATTAAAATCAGCAGAGCTGCTATCATGGTTACCCCTCTGGACAGGCAGCGTGCAACTGAAGCATCCTCTACTACTAAACTAAAGTAGAGGGGGACTCTCCCACAATCTTCAGGAGTTTCCCAAGTTCATTCCTGTTTATATAATCAGTATCAGCTGCTCACTGCACAATATGCATGCAGAGCCTGGATGAAACACCGTAAAAGAAAAACAGCAGCAAAAGTCAGCAATACTTAAGCCTACTTTGCTGGGCTCAGCACCCACAGGCTTAAGCTTTTTTCTCAAAGGAATGAAAAGTAATGGCTGTTTTTTACCTTGAGATCTGTTCACTGCCAAAACAACTCAGTTTCAACCTTTCTTATACGAATAAAGCATCCAAACCCGTTCAGACACACAAAAAGAGATGACAGATTTGGATTTACATGTGGGAATCTAGCAGAGAGATTAAATTGTGCTCTTGTCTGCAAGGTATCATCATCTACGAGAGTCACTCACAAAGACAGAGCTGTGTTCTTCCTACCTTTCATTCACTTTGATGGAGAGATGGTTGCAGAGTTTATGCACATACTGAGCAAAATGCTCCACGAGACACATGTCATAGGAAGTCATCTGGATGTTGACATCTCCATACTCATATTCAGTTCCAACATTTATCTCTTTCATCTGCACTTTATCCTTTCTCTTCTTTGGAGCCTGCATTAAAAAAGAAAGAAAATAAATGAAAAATAGAAAGGCTGTTTTGAACAAAGCTGGAAATAAAAAACATTAACTCTTGCCCACACAGGAGATTATGTTAAGGTACTCTCCTCTGACAAAGGTTTGCTGAATTACATGGAACATATCACAGCCCATCTGTGCTCACTTTCCCTGACTACAAAACTGGGATGACATTATCTCAGCAGATGTTCTCAAGTTGAGCAGTTCAGTTCTTGGATGGCAGCGCCGCAGAAGTCACACAGAAAACACGTGTGCACACCGTGATTAATTTCTTCCAGGAGAAAGCGAGGAGTAGAAAACAAACTGCTTTTTATTTCAGTTCCTGCCTTCGAGGCAGCTGTCTAGATGAGTTATTGTTTCCTCCTTCCAGAAAAATGGTTGCCTTTCCAAATTTCAGGGAATACAAAAGGTTTAAGTGCAAATAAGACCTGTTCAGAATATTCTGCAGTAATTTGAAGTTGGGGTGTTAAATTCACCATCAGGAAGAGATTTCTCTTGCCTGAAACTATTCATTAATTTAAACAAAAGTGTACTGGACAAAATAAAAGTATTTATGCAGTGTTGTGAGTGGGCACTTCATGTGACATAAACACTCTCTATGGAGAAAAGTAGCAGTAAACTATCACATTATTCCTTTTTAATATGATTCATCAGCCATGGAATTAATAATACCAACATTTAAATCAGACTGTATACAGATGAGTCAGCTAAAAGCAAACACAATAGGGGAGGTTTTATGCTTACCTCCTTTGGGAGCAGGTATTTAAACCTCCCAATTCCATGCGTAGGATTGGATCTGTAGTGTCTGTGGCAACTCACGAGTGCATCACCTTGAAATCAAAGCAGATCAACACGTTTCCAGCTGAATGGCAGACAGCTCTTCTTTTAATAAGCATACAAGGGTGCTTTGAGAGCTCAAAATCCACACTGGGGACAAGAATTTGTCCTCAGTTCTTTGACAGAAGGCAAAGGCAGGCTAAGGCTTCGGCCGACCTCTGCCCCACGCAGGCAGCCTGTGCATCACAGCAAGCCTGTTACAATTCACAGTTGCTTATGGGGAGCAACAAATAAAGAAGGGAGAGATTAAAAATGACTCATTTCCCAGGTGAATTCTCAGGCAAATAGTAAAAAAAAAAAAAAAGACAGACTTGTCAGCACCAATGGATGGTGAGGATACTGATGAAATGATACATCTGTCTCCTCTTATGCGACAGCAGCGATGGATCTGAGCCCCACTTAATTTTAAACCCAGCCCTGTTCAAATATTCATGTGCTAGGAAGCCAAATCAGAAGGGTATCAGCTTTTATTTATCCTTCCTTCTCCAGGGTAAAATGAAACCCTCAATTACCCTCATTTTAATAAACGAAGCTCAGAACAGCAAAGAGAAACTGAACGCCAAGGATCTAAGCCACTCAGTTACACTTTGCCTCCACATCAAAATCAAATGCTATTTTAAATTGTAGACAGTGGACTCCACCAGCTCAATAAACATTCAAGTGGGACCTCACAGGGGTGTAAGGCAGTTCCTGGATGTTAAGACAGCATCTAGCTGGTGTCACTCCACAGCGTAACACCACGACTAGGAGTACCTGCTCGGCCAAGAACAGGGAAACAGAAGAAAAGGTTAGGAAAAAGGTATGGAAGTGGAAAAAGCACCTGCTCAGGTTATTTAACCAGCCCAAAATGTGTTATATTTATTTGAGGTAAATGAAGTTTTGCCTTGCATTGGATTAATAAGAGGCCTTACCTGCAGCACACAGATGGCTTTCTCTGGGAGATGCTGCTCTGTGGGAAATAAGATAATTGTTAATCTCTGATCTCACCTGCCTGTGCAAACATGGCACATCTGTCCAATCTCCTTGAACAAAGGCTCACACCCCAAGCCCCTCAGACACAGGCAGATCCCGTTAGCAGAGACTTTCTCTTTCTTTTCTTCACACCCTACAGCCCTGTCAGATCCCAGACATCAGCTGAGAGTTTTCCCTCCACAATAAGACTTCCTTTGGTACTTCTTCTGCCATTATGCTTCCTAACACTGTCAGTAGACATGATTAAGTGTTTTTAAGGTCTTATACTGTGTTTTACATACTGGGTTTGATTTCAGACCACTCACCTGCCCAGTGCAAACACCTGCTTTAGCAACACTCCCTTCTTTAAGCACAGCACCTGCAATGAGCCACCAAAATGCAAAGAGTATGCAAAAGCTCAGTGAGTTTTCACCAACAGTTCCCAGAATACAGCCATGAAGACAACCCCCAAGACCCTCTGAAGGTACCAATAACCCTCCCCATCTCTAGCCACCATCACTCCCCAAAACACTGCCACAAGACGGAGGAAAGGGATGAAGGAGGAGGAAGATGATGATGATGGGAGCCTTCTTATGCACCTCCTCGCTTCGCTTCAGCATCCAACAAGTTGGGGTGGGTGGCCTTCCCTCCCTCACTTATGGATCATACGCATCTCTCACACCATCCCACTGCCTCCAGGTTACAGCAGCCACACGAACAGCCCTCGTGCTTGTCCCAGCTCCACGCAGATGGAGGAGAACACAGCCCATCCTTCGCCAAGGCAGCGGGAAGGGAAGAGCTTTGCTGTCACCACAGCTCTGGCAGGGATGTCAACCGGGGCGGGGGTGTCCCCAGAGAGTGACCAGAGGGACAGGGAGGTCCCTAAGGGCAGCGACCAGGCAGGGGGCTGTAATGGCCCCCGTGTCGCTGGGGTGACCCCTGGGTGCCTGAGGAGGGGTGTGAGGGGGTCCCTGCCCTTCGTTCAGGTACAGCAGGGGGGGCAACCCAGGGCAGTAACTCAGGGTCAGGCCTGTGTCCCCCCAAGTGTCACATTTCTCCCCAAAATCTAGTCACAGGCTTGGGTCGGGCCTGTCCCCCCCCGGAATCCGCAGGAGCAGGGCTGGGCCTGCCCCTCCTGTCCCCAGAACCGGACCTGTCCCTCCCGTTCCTCCCCCGATACTGGGCCCGGTGTCCCCAGCGCTGCTCTCAGCCCGCCGGTACCTTCGGCAGCGCCGCGCTCATCCCTGCGCCTGGGCCTGAGTCGCGTCCGTCGCTCAAAGCGTCCCCCGCTCAAAGCGTCCCCCCGCCGCGCCTCGGTGCTCCCCCGCCCGGGTCCCCCCGGGCCCCGCGCCTCCCGCCCCGCGTTCCGCCCACCGGGGCCTCCCGGGAGAGGGACACAGTTCTTGGGCAGGGCACCGGTGTCCTCAAGGAGGGGGTGGGCAGGACCCGGAGGCGGGGGGGGGGGGGGCCGGTAATGGCGGACACTTTGTCCCCGCCGCCCCCCACACACCGGGGCCGCTCCACGTAACGGCGCGACGTGGCAGCGGCTGCGCGGTGCATCCAACCCTGCGCCCACGACAGCGCACCCTGCTAGCTGCGGTCCGTCCGCCGCTCCGTCCTTCGCGCACGCTGATTGGCCTTCCTCCGCGCCCCACCCATCGCGCCCTCCTTCTCGCACGCTGATTGGCCTTTCGCTGCGTCCATCGAGGCACCGCGCGGCGGCCATGTTGAGTGTGGCCCGCGCCCGCGTCGCCACGCTGCTGTTCTGAGCGCGGGCTGTCTGGCCCCGCCCCCGCGTGGTTCGGCGGCCATGTTGAGTGTGGCCTGCCCGGCCTTCCCTTGTGGCGGCCATGTCAGCGCGGCGCGGGAGAGCTGTGAGGGGAAGCGGACATCCTAGGGCCGAGCAGGCTTCAGGGCGGGATGATCTGCATTCATGAACCCTCAGCCAACTCGTGTTGTCCCCGCTGGCTGTGGGATCGAGGAAAGGACCCAGGGGGGGCTCAGCAGGCCTCAGATCCACCCTGTGGGGTGTGAGGGTGCCTAGGGCCAGCCTGGGTGCGCAGGCCTGGAGCAGGGCCAGAGGATTTGGTACTAAACCTGCCTGCTTTGGCCGTGCCGCCTGGCACGAGCACTGCAAAGAGGGTTTTTTGGTGTTTGTAGGGGCTGGGCTGGCCCTCACCCTGTAGTCAGCAGCTGTGTAATGGTCCAGGGTTGCCTGTGTCTGTGCTGATGGGCAGCCACGGGCCTTGAAGGTGAAGGAGTGTGGCAGCCTGAGGTGTTGGGGCCCCACGGCAGGTGTGCTTTTGGCTTGTGGAGGAAGCAAAACCAAACTGGTCTTTCAGCAGGCAGCTGTTCCCTCTGAGGACAGAGTGAATCCTGCCTTACTGCCACCGCTTTGATCCCAGCTGCTGTCTGGAGGCACTTACCTAAATTTTTTAGGCGCTTCCTCGCTCCCTTCTCTCCTGCCTGACCCCAATTCCCCCCTTCTTGCGTGGCGGATACTCCCACTTCTCTGAGCCCCTGTCTCAGAGCTGTCCACTCTGCCTGGCAGCTTGATTACAGGTCAGGATCTCCAGCTCTGTTGACTGATCGCTGCTCCAATTGCTTTTGGCTGGAGCTGTCAGGCCTCATGATGGACTTTCTCTCTCCAGTTCATCTGCGTTCATTGATGTGGCGAGTCTCCTCCGCTCATACATTTAATTCCTGCCCTGTGATCTACCCTGCCAGACTCCGTCCTGCATTTTTGAGTGCCTGGAGCTCCTGACGCACACCTGACACCCCAGATGTTCATCCCCATTGTGATCTGGTGCATGGAGGGGACAGAAGCAACATGAGAGGACCAGGTTTGGCTGAAAGAAGAGGCCAGGCAGGCTCTGTGCCATGCAGAGGTCTGTGCTGTCTCCTCCACCCACTCAGCATATGAAGGAAGCAGGGGGGACCTGTGCCACCTTTGCTCTCTCTTACACACTTTGCAATGACACAGGCTTCCCAGCTCTGACCTGTGCTTTCGTGGCGCTCCCTGGACACGACAGAACTGCTCACGTGGAGCGGATGTTGTACTGCACTTTGATCTCACCTCACAAGCCCCAGGCAGAGCCACCCTGGCAGTGACGTTTGATAACTCCAGGGTGCTTCGAACAAGGAACACTCTGGGAGTCTGAGCTGTGTTAGGACTGGCTCTCCTGTTCCAGGAAAGCTGGGTTTCTCCTCCTGTGAACTTTGAAGCTCTGGAGGAAATGCCGTGCTTGAGGAGGGGCTGCTGTGACTGGAGGGGTCTGCTTGGCCTTGCATTTGTGCGGGGAGGCTGTGACAGGCACGACAATTAAGAGCAGGTCATGCTCTCAATGACCTCAAATGCTGTGTGCTCATGGAGGGGGGCGCTGCACCCCCTAATTCCCTCTGCCCCTCATGGTGACTCATCTTTGGGCCACCCACACAGTGTGACTGGGGAAGGAACATTGCCCCAGACCATATTTGGGGTACAGCAGTCACTGCTAAACATACTGCAGGAGTCCCCCTCCCAATGACCATCATTGTCCTACATGTTTCAGTGAAAAACGAGTCCATCTCTTCAATGCAGAATTTCTCTGACATCTGTCACAGACAGATACATTTTAAGGCCAAAAGGGGCTGTTAAATCATGTAATTTGGTCTCCAGCACATTGCAGCCTATAGATTTCCGCTGACTGACAGCTGGATGGAAGCAGATCACTCCTGTTTCGATGAAAGCATCTTTCACATAAAGGCTCCTGCTCTTGATTTTCCCTGGATACAAAGAGAGCACTGCTCTTGGCAGCTCGTTCTGGTGCCTGAGCACATTGTCTCTTCAAAACGTGGACCTTCTTTCCAATTTGGATGTGCCTCGGCTTCACCTCCCAGCGCCTTTCTTTGACTAATGAATCGTTTCACAGCCAGGTAACTGAATCCTTCTTTGCAGGAGCACAACCTGCATTTTTGTGACATTCAGAAAAAGAAGCAAAGGTGTTGCTTTGTTGCTTTTTCCCTCAGAAACCCAAACCATCCCTTTTCTATACTGTGCTAAAAAAAACCCAGAGAGCTCTTCCTTCTCCAGGCTCCCCTGGCTGCTGAGAGGGCCAGGCCTTGCTGGAGGGATTATTTCCTCCATCCTCTTCTGCTTCACTGCAGATATCTCTCCCCGTCACGTTGCTGGATGTGCCCTGTCAATGTCCCAGCGTGGTGCACAGCACAAGTACTGGCAGAGGTGATACTTGAGTGGTTTGTGCTCTATGCAGAAGGCTGTTGTGGGCTCCCTGCCCCTTCTCAATCCACTCTCTATTGTGCTGTTTGGATGAGCAAAGCTGTCTTAAGCTTGAGATCCAGCACCTAAAAGGCTCTGCTTCTTTTTGGACTTGTCTGGTAAGAAAATCGTTCAAAAAGTGATTAAATCAACCTTAGAATAAAACCTCTGACGTGCGTGTCTCCTACCTTCTGCACCACTTCTTAGGACCATGCCTAAGGCCCGTGGAGGGATGGCTGGGATGATCTTCCCTGGCTTCAGTGAGCAGAGACAGGTCCCTCAATTGCTTTATCCTGAAAGCCTCATCCATATTCCCTGCCAGCCCCATGGCCTGCAACATCTGTGACAGGCAGGGCCAAAGTGTTTCCTTTGCACGGCGTGAAGAGATGTGGAGCCTGAGCAGAGCTTTTGTGATAAAAATAATAGTTCCTAACAGTCATCAAACCATTGAATCACAGAAAAGCCTTGATTGGAAAAGACCTCTGAGATCATCAAGTCCAGCCATTAACCCAGCACTGCCCAGTGCCCACTGCCCCATGTCCCTCAGCACCACATCTCCACGGCTTTGCAATCCCTGCAGGGATGGGGACTCCCCACTGCCCTGGGCAGCCTGTGCCAGTGCTGGACAGCCCTTTGGGGGAAGGAATTGTTCCCAGTGGCCAATCTAAACCTCCTCTGGCACAACTTGAGGCCATCACCCCTCATCCTATCACTGTTTCCTGGGAGAAGAGACTGACCCCCCCCTGGCTACCCCCTCCTTTCAGCCTCCTTGTCTCCAGACTGAACCCCCCCAGTTCCCTCAGCCACTCCCCACCAGCCCTGTGCTCCAGACCCTTCCCCAGCTCTGGTGCCCTTCTCTGGACACACTCCATCACCTCAATGTCCTTCTTGGCATGAGGGGCCCAGAACTGAACCCTGTATTCAAGGGGTGGCCTCAAAGTCAAGACTTCTCCTTGGTAGAGAGTCCTTGTTTTCCCTGGGATCAGAGGGAAAGATCCCTGAATCCATACTGACACGTAAACAAGGACAATATACTTATTTAAAATGATGTTGGAATTATTTAAGTCTGATCTCTGCCGGTGTGGTTTCCCTTTCCCTGCGGTGTAGGAGAGCAGCCACACAACCACGTGCCACAGCACTGCGCAGAGGGGGAGCGCTCCCCAATGCCAGGTGCAAAGCTGAAAGCGAGCTGATGCTCATATCTTTATTAAACCATATTTAAATTTAATCACCTTATTAAATACTCATTTTCTCTTTCAGCTCACTGGTAGTTTAAGGCCTGAAAAAAACAACAAAAAAATCACCTGTGGATAAGCAGTTAATCAGGTAAAGGGAATACAAATGAAATGGTCAAAAATAGAAAGCATAGATGGTTTGGTTTTCAAAATGCCATTGAATTCTGCACCTGGATTGCGAGCGCTCGTAGGGGTGAGACTCGTATCTAAGAACAAGCTCATCATTGCAGGAAGGTTCAATGAGCATTTCTGTTCACCAGGCAGAGACAGAGCACACAGACCACAGCTGGAGACACTGAACAAAGGACATTCGTGGCCCAGGGTGACCTATCTGCAAGCAAATCCCTGCTGAGAGCCTGTGCCCCCCGGTTACAAATCCTGCACAACGGGTCACGTGGAGGTGGAATAATATTAGTTTCAACTCGTGATCTTTTTCAAAGAAGAGGTGGTTTTGGGGCATGATGTCCCCTTAGCAGAAGAGATGCAGTGCTGAGACGTAGCCTTGGAGAGGAAGATGCCGAGATGTGATGCGCAAGAGAACAAAATTCACCAGCAGTGAATATATTTAGGGGGACTAAGCAAATGGTGGATGCCTTTTTGTGTGAAAGATGGGGACAGACTTTTTAGCAGAGATAGGACGAGGGGTGATGGCTTTAAAGTGGCAGAGGGGGGATTGAGATGAGATGTGAGGCAGAAATTGTTGGCTGTGAGGGTGGTGAGAGACTGGCCCAGGGTGGCCAGAGAAGCTGTGGCTGCCCCCTCCCTGGCAGTGTTCCAGGCCAGGTTGGATGGGGCTTGGAGCAACCTGGGCTGGTGGGAGGTGTCCCTGCCCATGGCAGGGGGGTGGAACCAGATGAGCTGTGAGGTCCCTTCACACCCAAACCATTCTGTGATTCTATGATGACAAGAGACATCCCATAGCCAAGGTTTAAACAGGAGGGGCTGGGATGCAGCTGGGACAAGGGGCAAGTCAAGCAAAATGGGGAGAAATGGGCAAAAAATAGCTGAAGTGCTATATAACAAATAGCTAGAGTGCCAGCCTTCAGGTGGGGTTCTTGCTTCCCCACCAGGCAGAGAGGGAGCAGCAAGCCATTTCTGAATGACAACTGTGGCCACCACAAAAGGGTGACAGTGGGAATCATTGCCCTCACTGGGAAATATCTCCCCACCACGAGGGATCCCGTGGAGCCGTTATGGATTGAGTATCCGCAGGAGATGCTCATCTGAAAGGAATACCCATATCAGTTTAGGATTAGTCCTTTGGTCATTAGGACTTTGCTCCTCACACCTTTGGGGTCCCCCTCTTGCAGCTCAGTGATTTCAGCGAGCTGGATTTCACCCCAGCGTCCAAGAAACCCACGCAGCCATCGTTAGGCTCCAGAGTGAACACACACTCCAATTTCCCCCTTCCCCGTGCAGTAGAGGGAGGGAAGCCCCGCCCTCTCACTTGTAGCTCCACCCCCCTAGCTGTGATTGGTCCGCCGCATTGGAGTGGGCGGGGCTTGCAGGCACGTAGCGCGACGTAGCAGCGAGAGGGCGGAGCGGCAGCGCGCGTGCGCAGAGCGGGCGGGGCGGAGCGCCGCGCGCGGCCGCGGTGTGAGGCACCGGGAGCGCGGGGGAAGGAGCCCGGCCCTGAGGGGAGCGGCGGCGGCGACACCGACACCTCACCCAAGCCGGCTGCGCCCCGCCGCGGCTACACGCCCGGCCCTACGCCTCTGCCGGCCGCCCGCAACCTTCGCTGAGGGGAAGGGGGCGGAAAGAAGCGAGGGAGAGCAGTCGCGGGTCCCGCCGCGGGGAGCGGAGCGAGCGCGGGGCGGCGGCGAAGGCTCCTCCATCATGTCGGCGGGCGGAGACTTCGGCAATCCGCTGCGGAAATTCAAGCTGGTGTTCCTGGGCGAACAGAGCGGTGAGTCACCGCCCGGCCCGGCCCGGCTCGGTCCGGGTCTCCCTCACACAGCGGCGGCGAGGCGGGTTCCTCCCTTCCCCCCCTCCGCGGCGGACCCACCCTTCTGGGGGCTGAGGATTCCCTCTCCTCACCCTCCCTGGGGGGCTTGGCTGTGCCGTAACCCTGAGTTCTGAGGGAAAAAGGGGGTATCCCATCCCTTTCCCGCCGCTTTCCGTGGGCTGGAGGGCTGTGTCCCCTCAGGGGGGGTCCCCCGGGGCGTTCGCCTCTGCCTTGTGGCCGCTGCTCCTACGGTGACAGAGAGGGATGGAGCGGGGATCACTTATGGTTTAAATAAAACCCCACCGGCCACATCTCCACGAACAGTTGCTGATTCATTTTATCCCAGTTTTTTTTTTTTTGGGGGGGGGGGAGCAGGAGTCTCAATCCCCCATGTTTTCCGTGTAAGTATAGCTTTTTTTCCTTGTTTTATTTCAAAAACATGATTATGTCTTGGCAAAGTGGATCCAGCACTCTGAATATTTAATTCATTCAATGAGCTTTTTCTTCTCTGTCTTTGGAATAAAAAAAAACCCTGAACAAATGATGTCCCTCATTAGAAGGCCTCTATCTCCAATACTGAATTAAAAATCTTTCACTTTAGGGAGTTATCTGAAAAACTGCACATTTTTCGGCTGCTTTGTGTAATCCTGGTCAGACAGCGAGCGATCTTTGACATAATGAGGAGGTGCAAAATATTCTCTGGCTCAGGGTGGGGTATTTGCTCCCTCGGCCACCTTTGGTCTCTATGTGGTAGGAGATGATGAAATACTAATGGTTTGTTGGGGTTTTTTTCCTCCCTAAATGACTTATTTTGCTATTTCCTCACTCATAGGTAGATGAGCTTGGTGATAAGGCAGCTATTAAAATTGTTTACCTATACATTAGTGGTTTCCTTTAGTCTGTTCTTGTGTTTTTAATTTTTTTTTCCCCCTAATATATTTAATATTTTTGGGGTGTTGAAACAGGTTCTCTTCATTTCAGGGAGCACAAGTTCAACTTGGATATTATTTAGGTGGGGGGTAAGTCACCTGATTTACTCGGTGAGGTGTTATTTGGCCAGCCATTTTATGAGGGTTTTGGAAGAGGGTCATGTGTAGAAGATGCTGGATTCTTCTTTCTAAGGTATTTGATAACAAGGATCTTAAGTATCGACCATGCATTTGGCTTGTTTTACTGTATTTCTGAGCTTCGATTTCACGAGGCTTTTCAAATACATCCATGGGAGGTTGTAGCACCTGGTGCAGATATTAAATCTCAGCAGCTCTTAGTTTACACGTGGATTTCTTGTCTATCCTAGCAGACATAACAGCAGATATCCTCTAGTCTTGTCATGTTTTTATTTTTTTTTGCCTCTCAGCTAATCATCTGTGTTTATACTGGAAGGTTTTTAAATAATTCCCATCCATAGCATCAAATCTGAGGAGGAAAGAAGGGGTTTTATGGGTATAGCCCAGCAAAATACTCCTAGCTAAATATACACAGCGCTGCAACTACTGTCTTGGCTGTGGTTTATGAAGCTGGTTTGAATCGAGCTGGTTAGGGCCTGGCTAGCAGCTGTGGTGTGGGTTTCAGCCCTGCCTTTGTCTTGGATCCTGGGCGACGACTCCCTGACTGATGTGTGCTGAACTCGGTGGCGATGCCGATGGCAGCGTAGCCCTCGGTGTGTCCACGCAGCCCATGGGCGCTGCGGCGTGGGCACGCTCCAACGCGGCGCTCGGATGATTCCCGTCTGTGATGGAGAAATGGCTTCTTCTAAATTCAGCTCTGATATCTATAGATATGCCTGTGACATTTTTTTTTACTGTCCAAAGGGTGAACAGCTCCCATTACAAATGGCTCTTGAAAGGATAAATGTCCTAATAATATTTCTCCCTATGATAGAGATAATTACCGAAGCATCTCTAATGCCGCAAAGGGAGTTCGAGTGGGTTTTGCTTACACACAGCTCCCGTTGTCATTCTTTATTTTGGAGGTTAAAGGAAATCTGGAAATGAAGTTTTTATAATAGCAGCTTTCATAAATGAGAAGGTCTCTTTGTACAACTGTTGCGCCCGATTGCTGCAGTCGCTTCCTGTTTAGCTGCAAGGTTGTCTGCCCTGTTGGAAGGCCGTAATTAAAGCTATCCTGCTGCTGCTCCTGGGAGGGAGGCTGAATGCTTCTGTTTCGTTGACATTCAGGGACTTCACAATGACAAATGAAATGTTGTGAAGGGCTACGCTGGCGATGAGCTGCCTCGGCAAGCGAAGGGGGCTCATATCAGCCCTCCTCTGCTGACTGGCTGTGGTCTCTTCCATAAATATCTGTGTTATGGCTGAGAAATTCTTGAGTTCGTTACTGTGCAGCCCTTCCATACGACAGTGTGAGCGGAGGCAATAGCATTCCGTGTGAGATCTGGTAGCATCTCTAGATGTTTTATTCTTGTTTGAAAGTGGGATTGCACAGTGGATGCAGTCTGTGATTGGGTTTTTTTGCTGGTATCCTCAGCCATATTGTGGGAGCTCGATGCCGTATATACCTCAGCATTCCTGTGGACTGCAGTGGTTCTGGTCACGCTGTTCGACGCTAGCTGCAGTTTCTCTTTCCTATGCTAAGATACTGATTTATTTCTTTTTAAAACCCCTTCTTTCCTTGCTCTCTCACCCCCAAAATCATCTTCTCTCCCATATCTGTTACATTTTCAACCCTTATTGCACCAACTCCTCAAGCGCTCGGTGCCGTGGTGAGGAAGCAGCTCTCTGTCCGTGGGTCCTGCCTGTGCCAAGCAGTCAGTCGGTGACGGTGTGCGTTGGCTAAATGACATCGAGTCACTCACTGCTCCTTTCAGGATTTACTGCAAGTCATTGCCTCTCAATAGCAATATGGTTGTTGGGTCCCCCATACCACTCCCCAGCCAAGCCTGGATACTCGCTGCCTGTATGGTGGATTCCTCACCAGCCTGCAATATAATCCTTGTCCAGCTAGAAGAAGCTTCTTTTTCTTTCTCCCTTATTTTTTAAAACTTGTAGTGCAAGGATATAGCATTGGGTGACTTGCAAGAAGGCAACTTCACCAGCGCCTGCCTTAATTGAATTACTTTTCTCAATGATTGGAGATTATACAGAGTTTTAGCAGTTTTAAATATGCTAATCTTTACTGAAAAGGCAGAGAGAGCTCTGCGCTGAGGGACTGGATAAAGCTATTGTGGGGAGGAGTAAAAATATATGCTTCTTACTGCCTTTGATTTTGTTTTATCAGGTTTTCCATCGGTCCTAACACCTCAAGTTTAAGAAATTCTGATTTCTGGGTCGCGGCACTTAGTGACATATCACCTGTGTTACTGGAAATCTTGCAGTAAATATGGTATAAATTCAAATATTAATAACATCTTTAGTTTTATCTTGCATATGAGCGCCTCTCCTACTTAATACATCGATTTTTGTTTTTTTTGATTGAGTGGGCAGAACTGTGTGCTGGGGCACCGCAACAGAAATATTCTGTTGTCACATGGGTCTACGCTGCAGCTTTTATTGGCAAGCAAGTCTGAAGGGCATTAATATGTACAGAAAGCAAAATAAGTCTCTGTTGTCTCATTCTGCTGCTGTTTCAGCATTGCATAAGATCTTAAAAAAAATGTCAATTTGTTTTAATTTTCTTCTTTTAGGAACTGAGATTTTTAATATTGGGGAAAAAAAAAGTACAATATAGTAACTTAAGGGATATAACTGTTTGGAAACCGCTAATGAACTCTACTGTTGCATAACAATGGTGATATAGGCACTGCTGATCAGTGTGATGTGTTTTATTAGATAACCAGAGAACTGCAGGTGGTTTGTGTGTGACAAGAAGCTGGCCTAACACTGGTCACACTTCAGCCCATCTGCAGAGACTGACATCCCTGTGAAATCTAAAACTCCCTTCTTTTTAGGGAATTCTTGGCTTTGGGAGCTCCAGAGAGCTATTGACTTGTTGTGCTGGTGGTTTAAAAATCTTATCCCCTTCCCTTCTGTTAATTTTGTAGTGTTTTGTGTTTTTTATGGCTGGATCTTCAGATATTTGGGTTTGTATTTGGACACATTTCCACAAGTCGCTGAACTTTAGGTACATCTGGAGACTGAATATTGTCCCAGTTCTTTCTCTTCTCCATCCTTGAAATAGCCCTTCCTATAGCAATGTCTGGAGGAAGCACATCAGACATGGAGAAAAAGACTTAAAATATTTTGTGATGCCTCTTCTCATGGTGCCTTTTGATCCTGGTCTATTTGTGGAAGCCTCTGAAGGAGCTACATCTTTTCCTCAAAATATCTGTGCCTTTTTTGCACTTCTGTCTGTATCTGAGAAATAAGTTGTGAACTTGGAAGGAAAAGATCTTATCCCTTGATTTAAAATAATGAATTTTATATCTGCAGCTGTTGGAGTGTTTGGTGGTATTTGGCACTTTCTTGGTGCATGATCCAGGTTTTGGGAAGCTGATGTCTTTTGCTGAAGCTGTAAATATTAACAGAGAAATAAAGGTGAGGAACCTCATCTAGGGCCACTTTGGCAGAAGATCTAGAACTTGGAAATTACTGGAAGAAATTGTCAGTTCTTCTCAACTTCACTGATGGTTTAAATTCTGTAATGTTTGTGAGGAAGCAGCTACCTTCCTATTTACCTGATCGTTTAGTCCAGATGCTTAAAGGAATTTGATTAAAAAAACCTCAAACAAAACCTCTCAATGGGTTGAAACAGCTCAGAAGAAATCAAATTTCACTGTCTCTGTATGAATACCATCAGATTTTTGAAGACAACCTCCAAAGCTCACCTGTCAGTCCTGTAACCTGCCAGAACAGTGACCTGGTGACAGATGAGTGTTTCTGAAAGGGTGTGGGAGCTCTGATGCCTCTCTTCTGGTGTGGAACAGGACAGGACTAAAAGCACTATTTTAAAAAAATTAACTGATATAATAAAAATGATGATGAGTTTGGCACATTAGTATAAATTATTTATGGAAGCAGTCTAATGAAAAATGTGTGTCTGGGCAAATAAACAGCAATCAGAATACAGACTGGCAGTGGAAGGAGAATTTCTCAGGTCTGTTTTCTTGATTTATTTACTGAGCTTACACAGTTGAAAAGCTAAATGGATCCTTTGTTCTCCCCTCAGCAGAAAACAAACTCTTCTGGCTCTGATATATTGAAGGGTCTAGGGACAGCAAACAATCAAATCAATTACTTTGTAGCAGATACTTTATTTTTTGTTCAAAACTTGACGAGCTAAAGATGTTTTAGAATATTCAAGTAATATTAACTGAAAAAATGGGGCTTTTGGTGTGTTTTGGTAGAATCTATTACCCAAATGCAGCTTAGTGCATCACAAAGAAAAATTGCTAATCTGGGAAGGAAATACTGTATGAAACTAAACTTAAATAAAATTGGATACATGGACCTATTTTTTTTTGCGTGCCACCAGGTTCTTGAGCCCCTTCCTCACTTCTGGCTGCCTCCTGTTGAGTCTGTCAAGCCAAGTTCAGTCTTCAAACTAGGAAGGAAGTCCTTATTCAGCTGTACAGCACAATAGTGCCATTTGTTTAATTTGACTTTTTAGAACAAGGGTGTAACTTGCCTTTTTGTGCTCCCTGTTGGCACATTCTTTCTGCTGGACTGCTGTGGACTGCCATGAGCCAGTGCTGCCAGAATGCCAGGGCATGATTTCCCAGTCTGCTGTATGATTTTTAAAAGTTGTCTTGGATTTCTGGCATGCTCAGAGTGGTGCAAATTGGTTTAGTTAGAGTGAGCACAAGGAAAGCTGGGGAATGCATTGTATCATATCCTGAAGTTTGACTTCTAAAGTATTTTTGAATAGCAAACACAGTATCTTTGAGACTCTCAACAGTGATGACAACCAGTTAAAAAGTGCACGCTCAAAGCCCCTTTCCTTCTCCTCAGACATTTTTTGTCCATATAATAACTTCTTCCTTTAGTCCCATTGCAGTGGCCAGTGTTGGAAATGTCAGTCTTTGCTGTGCTGGAGTCTAACTGGTAACTCTGTAAGTGTATCCTTGTAGGGGGCCTACAAGAAAGCTGGAGAGGGACTTTCTACAAGAGCATGGAGTGACAGGATGAGGGGGTAATGGCTTTAAACTGGAAACGGGGAAATTTAGATTAGATACTAGGCAGCAATTCTTGGCTGTGAGGGTGGTGAGAGACTGGCCCAGGGTGCCCAGAGAAGCTGTGGCTGCGCCCTCCCTGGCAGTGTTCCAGGCCAGGTTGGATGGGGCTTGGAACAACCTGGGCTGGTGGGAGGTGTCCCTGCCCATGGCAGGGGTTGGGATGAGATGACCTGTGAGGTCCCTTCACACCCAAACCATTCCATGATTCTATGATCTTTCTTGACCTTGGCTACTTTCACAAGTACAGGTACACACTGGTATCACCCATGGTGGCTGCTTCCATTTTAATGCAGAGTTGGGACATACTTTTATGACTTTCCATGACTTGAGTAGCTGCCAGTATCCCCTGGAGATGCCACACAGCTATTCTGAGATTTACAGGCTCCTAGTGTTCTCTCATCCAGACATGTGTAGGTGTCACCAACACACAGAATTAAGGTTTTGGTTTAAATCTAAAGCATATTTGCCTAGAACCAAAAGAGTTGGGAAGAAATATTGGAGAAATATTGATGAGCAGGTAGCTCTTTTGTCTTCAGTGGCAGGTGGGGGTAAATCTGCTAATGAGAAAATGTTCTTAACTTTCCCTTTGTCTCTTTTATGTCTTGAATTGTGACCACTTAAAGCTCTCTACTATTAACATTTGTCACCATATAAATGAATGCCATTTATCCTGCTAAGTGATTGTTTTTAACGATTTGCTTCTAGGAGAGCAATCAGCAATTGCCACAGCAAAAAAAAAAATGCCCCACTCCAACATGTCTGTAATTAATGCAGAGGCCAGTTTATTCCATTCCTCTAAATGCTTCCTGCTACGCTTCCTGGACCTGCCTCTGTCTAGGTTTGAGTTCCAGCCAGTTCTTTTTCTTAATGTTATTGATATGTGCAACACAAAGGGAAGGGAAATTAAATCTAGAATAGAGAGGGGTCCTCGGAGGCTGCAGTCTCACCAGCAAAGCTCCAAGCAGTGGCTGATGCAGGATCGACAGGATTCCTGTCAGTTTGATCTCTGCCAGGGGGTCTTAGGTAGCTGTTGATGGTGTTGGGGACAGCGAATTCCTGCTCACAGGTCGAGAGAGGCTCTGAAGCTGCACAGAAACGGGCAGGCAGCATTGTATTCATCTATGCAAAAGTGTTTCCCTGCAGCTTGCAGGGCTGGGCACTTCATTTGTTTTAATGAAGATGTTGCTTTCCCTGGGAGTAGAAAATATTCACTCATTACTGACTCCGCACTCTTCTGCCAGCACTGAAATGGCCCTGAGATACCCTGCTTGTCACTGATGGGAGGATTTTTATTTAATGGCCTGACAGAAGGAAGGCTTAGCAGAGGAATCTGAACTAGATGAGTGATTGAGTCATCCAGTGGATGTCTGAGGTGGCGGAGGAAATGGAGAGAACCAAATTTATTGGAAGTGCTGCCAGCAAAAGCATAGCATGCATGCTGAGATCAATAAATCTTGGTAAGAGCAGCGTGAGCTCAGAACCAGGGCAGAGAGCATTCGATTAGAAATGCAGGTAAGTGGGGAACACTTTGCTTTTGGAATCTGCAGGTAATGGTTCCTGATGGATGCAGTCAGTATTGTGAAAGGAGATGAGCAGGGCTTGACTTTCCCGTATAGCAGAATTAATTGGCAGTGAAACACTGTGCTGCAGTGTCTCCTCTTTCAAAGGAAGTTCTGACCCCTTCTTGGGCAGGTCCTCATGCTAGAGGTTTGCTGCCTTATTTGTCTTCTCTATATTACGTCATCTTTAGTTTTATTTTTTCTTCCCCTGCTTTCAGATTGATGCGTTTGCTGCTGAAGCAGTTTGGGAGTATTCTCTCCTTGGCTCACTCAAAATGGCTGAAAATCGCTCGTCTGTGTAAAAGCTAGGATGGCTTTACTAAAGCTGAGCTTCTGCTGCTCACTGGGGTAAAGCTGTAGGAGAATCTTTCAGCATAGCAGCTGATCACAGCTGGAGGAGGCTCTGATTGAAATGCTGAAGAAAGTTTGAGTTTGGTGTATCATCCCGAGGAAATCCGAAGCTTTTTCTTGTAAGGCATTCAGAGGTGAGGAGAAAATGCAAAGAGGTTTGCACAGGGTAGGTCTCTTACAGTCCCTCATTTCCAGACCTTCTCACAGATTCAGGTTCTTGTAATTCCTTCTCAGCTTTCCAAGCTGCCTCTTAATATCAGCTCTTTATGTATTCAGTCCCTAATTATGCTCCTATTCTTTCTGTTCTTCCAACTCCTCTCTTTTTTTTTTTTTTAGTTGAGTTTGCTTAGCAAAAGATGTCATTGGAGTGGCTTTTATCCACCATCATACAATTAACTCTGTGATCATAGTTCTTTTCCACTTTATTTGTAGTTGCTCTTAAACCTCAGTGTGACTTGGAGAAGGGGATTAGTTCGTTCTCGAAACTGCATAAAGTAGGCAGATCAAAAGCTTGTGTCCCATAAAATTTACCTCTTTATTTGGGTACTGTAATGTTATAGCAAACTCAAAAAAAATGCTTTTCTTGGTGAAGAGAAGGCTCCGGGGAGACCTCAGAGCACCTTTCAGTACCTGAGGGGCTACAAGGAAGCTGGGGAGGGACTTTGGACAAGGGCATGGAGTGAGAGGACGAGGGGTGATGGCTTTAAATTGGCAGAGGGGAGATTGAGATGAGATGTGAGGCAGAAATTGTTGGCTGTGAGGGTGGTGAGAGACTGGCCCAGGGTGGCCAGAGAAGCTGTGGCTGCCCCCTCCCTGGCAGTGTTCCAGGCCAGGCTGGATGGGGCTTGGAGCAACCTGGGCTGATGGGAGGTGTCCCTGCCCATGGCAGGGGTTGGGATGAGATGAGCTGTGAGGTCCCTTCACACCCAAACTATTCTGTGATTCTACGATAGTAAGCTCAAGAGGAACCTTGTGCTAATTACTACATGTGTTCCCTCCAGTAAGTCCCGACGGAATTGCATGGGAGATGTTTTAAATAGTGGTTGTAGTCTGTGTAGGACTGGCACAGCTAAGAATGAATCAAAGACTCAACATCTGGCTTTGTCTGCTTGATTTGAGGTTAAATTAAACCTCGTTTCCAGAGTGCCACAAGTCAAAACCATGCCCCTTAGAAGGTGGAGGAGCCATGTAGGCTTGGATAGGGGTGTCTCTGGAGTCTTGCTCCCAGGAAGAGCAAAGGCTTCCCAGCTTTACCCTTTGGAAAGTGGCGGAGGGGAAGAAGTGTCCTAAGTGAAATGTTTATAAGGAGTTTCAAAACAGCTCCATGCTTTTTCCTGAATTTGATGCTTCTAAAATGCTTACCTAAAATACCTGACTCAAAAAATCTGCTCTTACGTTGTGTCTCTGTGCTGCTTTGATTTCTGTAGATAATTCCCCACTGCCACCATCAGCCACACTGTGGAAGATGACAGCAACCAGGTGTCAGGTAGTGTTTACTGGACTCGTTGTCAGCTCTTTTATGCATCTTAATGGGAAACAAATATGACCTTCTTTGATGGTATGTCTTTGAGGTGGTGCACTTCAAGCTGGTTTTGTAGGTGTGACAGCCTGAAGACCCAAAATTACTTCCTGTGCACATTTATAGAGGGAGTTGCTAGAGCTGGAAACAAGTCTTTTCTGTGTATCTTGGAGAGTAAATATTATACTTAAATAGAAACTTAACTAGTATATATCCTTAGAGCCCTTATATGAAGGGATTGTTATTCTGGAAAATACTGCTAGAAAAGGTCAGAATTAAAAAATACAAACTAAAACTTCATCCATTGACTATTTATAACCCAATTCCTATCTTTTAAAGACTAACTTGTTTTTTTTAAAAAAAATTCTTTTAGATGAATATTAAAACTTAGGTCTGCAGACCCCTCAGGCTCTGTGGCCTCTTTCCAAGGCATTTATGAAATGCAGCTGGGGAGGAACAAGTTTATTGTCAACTGGTTTAACCTCCCTACAGAGAGGTCTGTGTCTCCCTTAAGAAGTTTTTAGAGGCCTGCACATTGAAAGGCTGAAAATTGTTGTGCTGGATTAATGTTACTTAGTTTGCCAGATAAACGTCATTTGAGCTCAAAGCTCTTAATTTGCAGTGCAGGTGGAGCAGGCTGCAGGAGCATCAAGTGTCCATGCTGGTGGCCTGTGTTCTGTCCCAGTCCCCAGGAGGAATGCTGGTACAGCTCAGGGGCAGAGTTGGGAAGGAGAAATGGGTAGTGTTGTGTCAGGATAGGATTCTCTTGAATTCTTAACATAAGGTATTTGTAGCCATGTGTCGCCTGGACTCATGTGAGGAGGAGACCAGAGTGTGCAGCTTCTTAAACCGTACCATTCTCAAGAACCACATGTTTTTTTGGTTTCTGTTGCTAAAAAGAAAAAAAAATTGTGGTTGGTTTTTTTGGTACTGAAAACCAGAGTCCTGTGCTGCTCTTGTAACATGCACTGGTATATATAGAATCCCAGAATAGTTTGGGTGTGAAGGGACCTCACAGCTCATCTCATCCCAACCCCTGCCATGGGCAGGGACACCTCCCACCAGCCCAGGTTGCTCCAAGCCCCATCCAACCTGGCCTGGAACACTGCCAGGGAGGGGGCAGCCACAGCTTCTCTGGCCACCCTGGGCCAGTCTCTCACCACCCTCACAGCCAACAATTTCTGCCTCACATCTCATCTCAGTCTCCCCTCTGCCACTTTAAAGCCATCACCCCTCGTCCTGTCACTCCATGCCCTTGTCCAAAGTCCCTCCCCAGCTTTCTTGTACCCCCCAGGCACTGGAAGGTGCTGTAAGGTCTCCCCAGAGCCTTCTCTTCTCCAGGCTGAACAACCTCAACTCCCTCAGCCTGTCCCCACAGCAGAGGTGCTCCAGCCCTCAGATCATCTCCGTGGTCTCCTCCAGACCTGCTCCAACTGGTCAATGTCCTCCTTCTTTTGGGGGCCCCAGAACTGGATGCACCTCCTTCGACTTGCTGCCCTCGCTGCAGGTGATGCAGCCCAGGACACAATTGGCTTTCTGGGCTGTGAGCACACATTGCCAGCTCATGTTGAGCTTCTCATCCCCCAGCACCCCCAAGTCCTTCTTCTCTGAGCTGCTCTCCATCTATTCCCCCCCCCAGCCTGTATCTGTGCTTGGGATTGCCCCCACCAGGTGCAAGACCTTGCACTTGGCCTTGTTAAACTTTGAGGTTGGCATGGGTCCATCTCTCCAGCCTTTCCTTTCCTGGTCCCTCTGGATGCCATCCCTTCTCTCTGTGTTCTACTCTATTTTGATATCAGCTATTATCCTCCTCTGTTGCTGTGGAGTTGCATCATATAGGCTAACCCATGTGTATTGTGCAGAGGATTGTCTACATCTCTGGTTATTTTTGCACCAGTCCCCAGGTATTCTCTGCAGACATCCTTGTCAGCTTGGATCAGTGAATGCTGACTGAATTCGTGCTGTGCTTTGTGGCGAGGTGCGCTTAATGAAAGCATACAGAATGTACTCTGTGCATTTTTGTTCCTTACAAGCTGTCTCCTTAGAAGCTAGGCTGCATTGACCTTAAATCTGGACTATTTTAAGATCTTGAGCTTCGTTCTGAAGAACTACTCACCTTATGTGTCTGCCTGAAGAATGAGTTTGAGGGAAGAGAGCCCTTGTGGAAGCTGTTCTGCAGCTCTTGTGTGGCAAGAGTAAAAAATCAAGTCTTAGTCCTTCCAGAGCTGCCCAGAGGATGGTAGGTTTTGGGAACAAGATGGAGTCACTGAGAAGGAGGCTATATGGAGCTCTCTTTCTTATTTTTCTTCTTTTTTTTTCCTCCTCCTTCCAGGCAGGACAAAAGTTGCTACAGTATGAGAAGGCAGAGTTTTCTTTCAGGAGAGGAGGGAGCAAGAGAAAGTATTTAATTGATTTGCCAGGTGGATAATGGTGCTGGGGAAACAGGCAAAACTTAGGTGGAGGGAAGGGAAGTCGAGAGTAATCCTTAGCATTTTAATAGGTCTCCTGAAACTTGGCTAATTTGTTGCTTGAAAAGGCTGACTTAGCGTTGCTTGTTGTGTTTTCAAGGGTGAAACTTATTTAGGAAGATAGCAATGGTGTGTTTTAAGGACTTCTTTCAGTGTGTGGTGCAGGGAAATGATTCCCTGAGCTGGATGGTAGCATATGCTGGTTTAGCTTCCATCCCAATAATGTTGAGTGCTGAAAAAGAGTAGAAACCATGAATATTTCACTCCAGAAATGTGTACTCAGGAGGCTGCCCATTTTATCTCCTCCTTTCTTTAGCTGTTTCCTGCCTGAGGATATTGCCATCTTATCATGAATTTCTGTAGCTATAGAATGCCTTGAGTGTTGCACACCATGAATTTCTCCTGTGAGACAAACTTAATCTACGATATCTTCCCTCTCATCACTGCAGTCTGCTGCATGGGGTTTTATCCAGTTTTCTCACAGGCTGCCCAGGGCAGGGGGGAGTCCCCATCCCTAGAGGGATTTAAGAAACGTGTAGATGAAGCACTGAGGGACATGGTTTAGTGGGGATTGGCAGTGTTAGGTTAATGGTTGGACTGGATGATCTTAGAGGTCTCTTCCAACCAAGGCTATTAGGTGATTCTCTAACTTACTAGTGTTGGTTTCATCTTATAATACATTTTATTTTGATTTATCTGACTTTAGCTCATTAAATTATGCAGGTAATATTTAACATGGGGCAGGGAGGAGATTATGTGGAAACAGGATAAAGACAGAGGTTGTACTCTGCATACTTATTTAGAGGGTAAATTGGAAGATAAGACATGTGAAATCCTATAGTGGATTTGGTTAAAGGCTGTATGTTTTGTAAGAATTACTAAGTTTTTTGTGTCAAGCTTCCTGTTTACACAAATAGCTCTTGGCAGGAAGAATGGCAGCGTCCATATTTCATAGAATCATGGAATGGTTTGGATGTGAAGGGACCTCAGAGCTCATCTCATCCCAACCCCCTGCCATGGGCAGGGACACCTCCCACCAGCCCAGGTTGCTCCAAGCCCCATCCAACCTGGCCTGGAACACTGCCAGGGAGGGGGCAGCCACAGCTTCCCTTGGCAACCTGGGCCAGTGTCTTACCATCCTCATAGTCAGCAATTTCCTCCTAATATCTAGTCTAAATCTCCCCTCTTCCAGTTTAAAGCTGTCACCCCTCATCCTGTTTGCCCAGCTTGGGCTGAAGAAGTTGTCTACCTGAACTCCTAGCCTTGTAAATCAAAAGATTTATTAGGAGGGGATCTGGATGTGCCTCAGTGTTGTGGAAGTACAGTGTCAGGTAATTGTGGCTCTATGGAAAGCCAAAGAGGGACTTTCTGTAGTGGTAGGAAGAGAGTGCTTTTGTTTGGCTTTTATCTATAAAGTTATATAGGTAATGTATAAAGGGATATTGCAATATAAAATGTGAACCTGCAATACACTGAATTTTTCCAATATTGGCTTTTTCTTGTAGAGAGCTTTAAAATGGAAGAGAGAAGTTGTTCCCTGTTACAAAAAAAAAAAAAAAAAAAAAAAAAGGGCAGAAATAAATTTACTTAGATCTTGTACTGACTAGATTTGGAGCTGAGAATGCAAGCTAGATGATAAATCATTTTAAGTGTGTAAGAATAACAATAATATGGAAAAATTTTGCAGAATCAGCAATTTTAGAGGTGCTTTGAGCAGCTAGTAAGTAGGAAAGATGAAGTTTAAGTTTAGAGGAATGGTGTCGTCCTGTGAAGATCACGGTCTTTTGACTTCAAAGAGATGGGCATCGACCACCTCTCTAGGAATAATTCATGCCATTTATGCGATGTATTTTTTTATATTTATTTTCATTCATGCTGTGTATTTTGGGGAAGTTTAGTAAAAATCTTGAAGTCTTGTGGACTGTAAGGTTGCGATAGCCTTCACGTAAAGCTGTTGTAGAACCCTATTTTCACCTGTAGTAACATGGATGCCACTGATGACAGTGGGTGACTTAACTTGGATGTCATCTACTGTCAGGCATTTGCATTAGCGTGGGTGAATTTTACCCCTACTTATCTGCATCTGTAATGGGGGCTGAGAATGACTTTGGTTTATGTAGGTGTTAGGAGGAGGATGATGTTTCCCATCAAACTGAGATTGTTTTACTGATTTAAAACTAGAATCCCTTAAACTATGGGCATCCTTCCAGTAAACTGTCTTAAATCTCCTTCCTCAGTGAAGATTTGTTGTCCTTCAAGGTGCAGAATTCAAACACTTGTTGGATGAATTGTCCCAGCAGTCCCTCTACAATCCCTAAAAAAATATTAAAATTCATCTCTTCCATTTTGTCTAGGCATGGAATACCAATTAAAACATTAATTTAGCATTATCACAAGACCTATTTTGATATTATGGAGGTGTCCAGAAGTTTGAACCACCTTGCTTACACTGAGTTCTTGCAGCTTTTTATTCATGGCATTCAATTTCCTAATATATTTGCCACGTATAAATAGAATCTGTCTCAGTGTTTCGTAGTGGAAAACACCTCTTGTAATGAGTTAATTAACCACTGTTGATGTTTTTAAATAGAGGTGCTTTACTTGTTGTCCTGTTTCAGTATTTAATGAATGCTTTCTGTGGGGCTGTCCCTAAACACATCAGTCAAACCCTTTGAATCTTGTGATTCACTTGCTGTATGGTTGCTGGAGCCAGTTTGCCTGGACAGTTCCTGAGAAGAAAAATATCTTTTTAAAGGAAAAGATAAACTACTTAGTCTAGAAACTTCTTTACAGTGCCTTAAGACCTTTGAGAAAAGTTCATAAAATAGTGTGAATAACTGTCAGATATTGTCCTTTTCCTCCCCCCCCCCCCCCCCAAATTATTTTTTTTCATGATGTTTCTGTAGTTCAGAAGCAATCCTGAAAGCTGCACCATTTTCTTGCTTGTACATGAAGGGGCCTACAAGAAGGCTGGGGAAGGACTTTGGACAAGGGCATGGAGTGATAGGACGAGGGGTGATGGCTTTAAAGTGGCAGAGGGGAGATGGAGATGAGATGTGAGGCAGAAATTGTTGGCTGTGAGGGTGGTGAGAGACTGGCCCAGGGTGGCCAGAGAAGCTGTGGCTGCCCCCTCCCTGGCAGTGTTCCAGGCCAGGTTGGATGGGGCTTGAAGCAACCTGGGCTGGTGGGAGGTGTCCCTGCCCATGGCAGGGGGTTGGGATGAGATGAGCCTTGAGGTCCCTTCACACCCAAACCATTTTACAATTCTAAGTTTTGCTTCTGAAAGCTAAACTTATTTTCTTTAGCAATGATGATTGAACTTCATCCCAGTTTCTCTGTTCAGTTTCGGCTTTTTGTAAGGGATTTTTTTGCTCAATTTCTTGAGGAAAAAGGCGATAAACATTGTATTTACATTATTAATAGACTGAATTAAAACTTCATGCCTAGTTAAGCAACACAGTTACTTGAAGCAGCTGAGCACGTCCTCATCAAGACTTTGCCACGATGTGGATTTGGTTAAATAGTGTTCACTGATTTTTTTCACTATGGATAAGCATAGGTTGAAGAAATTTCTTTACATAGGTAGTTTGGTATGCCTTCATGTCTGCAAAAAATCTGAGGACAATATGCTTTTAAAATTGGATAGTTGTATAGGCAAAAAGCTGTTTTATTCAAACTTTTTTCAATCCCCTGTCTTCTTGTGTTGATTTCTGCCTATATTTTCTGCTCGCTGGAGCAGATGTGATTCCTTTTGTGTCTGGTGAATACAGCTCTTCATGCACATTAATGTAATCCAGATAATATTTATAGCTGATGATATTGTTGCTCTTAGTTTGCATTCTCAAAATCACCAACATTTAGAGAATATTGGATTGACCATCCATGTTCAGGCAAGGTTTTTCCCATGTGTAGCTATTCTGAAGTAGTAGGAGTTCATTCATATCTCAGCCTTCAGCAGTCTCAGTACAGGAGTGAACTGCACAGTTAATTTTTGATCAAGGCTTATTTTAGGGAAGAAGCATCAAATATGCTTCACTGAAGTTCAGTTTTGCAACTAATTATAAATTGTAATTAAACATTAATGTAAAAATGATTTGGTTCTAGTCTTAGACTGTTTGCTATTAAGTTGCTGTTCATCTTTCTGAATCTTAAAAGGTACAAGACCACTGCAATTTGAATGCTTTGAAGGTTAGAGTGAAAAATAACCCATCACAATCCTGGGACTCTGTACCAAAGAAGAAAAGGAAGATAATCTGATGTTATCTGAGCCTAAGTAGCAGCTCAGCTTGGTGGTTTCAGGTAGCAAATCATCAGACATGGCACAAGTCTCTTCACTGATGTAATTTCTGGTGTATACGTTGTGATTGTCAATGGTAATACTCAAATCTCAGGAGACAAATGATGTAAAGAAAAAATCAGGATTTCTGAAAGCATTTAAGTCCTTTTGCATAGAGAAGAATCTCTCTTCTTACCATATTGTGTTCCTCAGGTATTAAGATTTGGTTTAGATGGTGGCAGAGAAATGGACATTGCTCTTCGTGGTGCCTTACTGCAGAGATAATGAAGCAGATAATTCTGCAGGGAAATGTCACCAGCAGAATATAATTCTGAAAAATCCAGAAGAGTGTTCTCGTATCAGATCATGTATCAGTCTATCATTTTTAGTTTAACTTCTGTTAAAATAAGGGGTTTTTTGAAAACATAGTTTTGGTTGAGGATTGATACACAGATTTCTGTGTAAACTACTCAGGAATATGATTTGTTCTGGAAAGAAATCCTGTGTTCAAGGTATTTAAACCAGAAATTCATTATTAGCTTTTGAGTGTCTGCCTCTTGTTTTCAAAATGTTTCTGTGGTGATTAGTTTGACATTAATATTGAGAACTTAAAGTGGCAGGAAAAGCTGGAAACCTAGTTGAAGGAATATCTTCTCTTGCCACTTTCTCACATTTTCTTCAGTAAATATGAGCAAGTGATTCGTAAGAGCGTGGATCATACTTTTGGCTTGTATTCACCTAAAGCTTACTAATTTTGGAGGAGTGAAGTTCTGAATATTTGTTTTTGCTTTTGGAATGAGCATGTTAAGACTAATTTGAATTGCAAGAGGGAAACAATTGTGGTGATTCTGACTTTATGCCAATATAAAATATTCAGAGTGATCTTCTGAATTTGGAGATGTTGTTTTTGTATCTGTTTTGCTTGAATCTTGCGGCCTAGGTGATGGAGGAGCTCTTGGCTCCTTCCCCTTCACAGAATCACAGAGTGGTGGGGTTGGAAGGGACCTCCGAAGATCATCCAGTCCAACCCCCTGCTAGAGCAGGATCCCAGAGTAGATCCCACAGGAACATGTCCAGAAGGGTTGGGAATGTCTCCAGAGATGGAGACTCCACCACCTCTCTGGGCAGTGCCAGTGCTCTGTCACCCTCACAGGGAAGAAGTGTTTCCTTATGTTTAGATTGAACCTCCTGTGTCCCAGTTTGTGCCCAGTGCCCCTTGCCCAGTCACTGGGCACCACCCAGAAGAGTCTGGCCCCATCTTCCTGACACCACCCTTGAGATATTAATGAGCAGTGATGAGATCCCCCCTCAGCCTCCTCTTCTCCAAGCTGAACACACCCAGCTCCCTCAGCCTCTCCTCACATGGGAGATGCTACAATCCCATCAGCGTCTCAGTGCCCTGCACTGGACTCTTTCCAGTAGCTCCATGTCCCTCTTGAACTGGGAAGCCCAGAACTGGACACAGCACTGCAGATGAGGCCCTTCTGCAAGAGGAACTCAGTGCAGAGCAACAGTTAGTTGCACTTAACCACTTCTTAAAGAACACATCCATGCTTCTGACGTAATGTCTGTCCAAAGTGGCTTAATTACTTTTGATCTGTGCATATAGCATTGTACAACTTTCAAGTCTTGTTTTACAAGTATATAACTAATTAAAAATTAAATACTAGAATGTAAAATTTGGATTGTATGAATAGGATGCAAGGTGATGTCCTCAAGTTGTGCCGGGGAGGTTTAGATTGGTCATTGGGAAAAATTTCTTCCCCCAAAGGGCTGTCCAGCACTGGCCCAGGCTGCCCAGATGTGGAGATGTGGTGCTGAGGGACATGGGGCAGTGGGGACTGGGCAGTGCTGGGGGAATGGTTGGACTGGGGGAGCTCAGAGGGCTTTTCCAACCAAGGCTATTCTGTGATTAATTACTGAAGGTTTCCATGTGGATTTTTGCTCAATGCTGTGCTTGTTTTTAGTGGTGTGTCTGAATGATACAGCCTATATGTATTATGCTTCAAAAAGTGTTTTTTTCCCCATAGGCTTTAACTGCCATCATATATAAAGTCAATATTAAGCTACCCTTGCATGGCAATAATAAAACTTAAATATTGGTCTTTTAAAGTCGAGAGGCTCACATTTTTGTGTAAGAAGTTGAAATAATGAAAACCACCACAACCAAACCACCACCCAGTTAATAATCAAACATGCAGTTAGTTAAAGGCAGAGTAAATATTTAATGGACCAAACTTTCCTTCTATTGGCTTTATTCTATGAATCTAGCTTAGAAACCATTGGTTAGGCTAGAAGTGACTTGGCATACAGTATGTATGGCATGTCTCAATAATAAATTTGTTACTTTACTGAAGTACTCAGCACTATAACTTTCCAAGAGCTCTTTTCGAAACAACCTGACCCAAGGGCTGACGTTTTTTTAGCAAAGGTGAAGTTGTCTTTGCATTTGCATCATGTGCTGGTGTGTTTACGCTGTAAAAATACACCTAAATTGGAACTGAAGTTCTAACTGAGATTACATTAAAGCATGAAAGTAGAAACACAACAAGCAGAAATTGTAAGCTATTACATAAACAACAAACACGTTTTTTTCCTTGCTTGTACCCCAAGCACCTTATGAAGTGTTCATGTAGTTGCATTTCTGCCTGGACTGAAGATGTTAGAAGGATGAGGTGTCTCTAAAAGCATTTAATTCATCTGAATGTGCTCACAGCAAAGCTATGTGGTGTATCATTGAGTAAACTGGAACATAGTTAACTGGATTTGTTCAGCAATTTGTCTAAAAATTACATTATTAGGGAAATATTTAGCCGAAGTGTTTGGGGACTATTGAAATAATAACTAAACAGGATGCTTTGGTAAACAGTCAATATTAAATGTCATCTGTTGTGACTCTTTGAACTCCTGTTTACTGCCTGGCTCCAGCTCAGCCCTTAGGACTTCGAGGACACTTCAGTTGCAGCCCGAAGGAGACGGCTCTGTAGTACCAGCAGTCTGCCAGATTTTGCCCAGGTATACAGACATCATTTTAGAGCCTGAAATTAAGTTTTATAGAATAATAGAATGGTTTGGGTGTGAAGGGACCTCACAGCTCATCTCGTCCCAACCCCCCTGCCATGGGCAGGGACACCTCCCACCAGCCCAGGTTGCTCTAAGCCCCATCCAACCTGGCCTGGAACACTGCCAGGGAGGGGGCAGCCACAGCTTCCCTGCTTCTTCCTTTGCTTCTTGGTCATCCAGACTTGAATCAGAAGATCCTTGGGACACATTTTATAATATTTCCAGTTGTTCTTATAGTTCCATAGTGGTGCTGCTTTGTGTTACCAGTATATATGCTGAGGCTCCAACAGCCTTTCTTCTGAGGCATTTTGTGAGCAGTTAAAATCATAAAGTTCTTTGGAGAATATTTTAAGCCTAATTGGAAACTTTTTTTTAAAAAGCTTTAACTATGTAAGATAAGGAGGCTGTGGTAAAAAATATCCTCATGAGATTGTAAATGTTGGAGTTGCTTTTCATTCCTGGCAAATAATAAGAGACTGTGCAGCAGTATTTGAAATGTAAAGGTGACCTGTGAGTACTTTTTGTTAATTAAGCTTAATAACTTTTTTTCTTTCATTTTCCTGGATATCTCTCATTTCCTGAGCATATCAGTCATCCTTCCCATTCTCTGGTTGATTTTGAACTCACCTCTGTGACAACTGCTCCTTCTCTCTGCTGTGGGCAAGAGTAACCTAATGAACCAGGGCTTAAGATATTCAGGAATAGAAACCAGTTTCCAGAATCCATTCTTGAGAGCCGTAGTGTAAAAAAAATAAAAATAAAAAAATAGCGTAACAAAACTCAGTGCAGGTCCTTATGGAAGTGAAAGGAGTTGTTTGTTTCCAGCTGAACAGTTTTCACTCACAGTCACTCTAGCGTAGATCTTACTTGCGTCCACTCTCATCCATGTCCTCCAAAGGATCAAGCTGTGTGCCCAGAGTTGCTTAATGTCACGCAGGATGGGACACAGTTGAGTCCTCATCGTGTCTCTTGGGTTCTTACAGATTTTCTTACACTGAACTGATACTTGTAGACTGTACTTAGCATCATAGAACAGCCTCGGTTGGAAGAGACCTCCAAGATCAAGTCCAACCATCAACCCAACACTGTCAATTCCCCACTGCCCCATGTCCCTCAGCACCACATCTCCACATTTCTTAAATCCCTCCAGGGATGGGGGCTCCTCCACTGCTCTGGGCAGCCTGCGCTAGTGCTGGGGATCCCTTTCAGTGAAGAAATTGTTCCTAATACCTAATCTAAATACTTGTGTATCTCTTAGGAGTTGAAACTGGGACCTTTCCTCTAGGTATTTTGTCTCATCCCTTTTAAGGCTTGGGCAAAATTCCTGAGTCTCCTTGTTCTTTTTTTTTCCTTATCTGGGGACTTATGGCTCCAGTTCTTGGATCTTCTTGTTACCTCATCTTAGGTTTATTCTTCCTCTTCTTTCTGTCTGGTCATTTGAATGAAACCACATTTACTACACTATGTAGCAATTAGCATGTGCAGTTCTGTTAATCCTTCGTCTTCCGTTGCTTGTTGTTGCATACTCCATTCATCCACCATCTTAGCATTTTTGCTACAGGACTTTACAAGATTATAAGACTTCCTTCCCCCAAGGAAAAGCTCCTAGCTGGGTAGAAGACAGTTCAAGGCTCCCACACTGACTTAAAGTGTGTCTGTCATTTAGAAATGGATTCTGCTTCTTCAAAACTCAACCGCTTTTAATTGTATTTAAGTGTAGTCATAGAATCTCCCCCCTGCCAGTTTAAAGCCATCACCCCTCGTCCTGTCACTCCATGCCCTTCTCCAAAGTCCCTCCCCAGCTTTCCTGTACCCCCCCAGGCACTGGAAGGTGCTCTAAGGTCTCCCCAGAGCCTTCTGTTCTCCAGGTTGAACACCCCCAACTCCCTCAGCCTGTCCCCACAGCAGAGCTGCTCTAGCCCTTGGATCATCTCCATGGCCTCCTCTGGACCCACTCCAACAGCTCCATGTCCTCCTTGTGTTGGGGGCCCCAGAACTGGATGCAGTACTCCAGGTGAGGTCTCATGAGAGCTGAGCAGAGGGGGACCATCACTTTCTTCAACCTGCTGGCCACATTTCTTTTGAAGCAGCCCAGGACACCGTTGGCTTTCTGGGCTGCAAGCACACATTGTAGGCTCATGTTGAGTTTTTCATCAACCAACTCCCCCAATTCGTTTTCCTCAGAGCTGCTCTCCATCCATTCTCCCCCCAGCCTGGGTTTGTGCTTGGGGATTGCCTTGACCCAGGTGCCGAATATTTCACCTTTCTGTACAAAATGATGGAAGATTCAGAGCTCTGAACGTGAGAGGTGACAGATGTTCTCCCTAACAGAAAACTGGAAGTGCTTCTCATAAAGTGGCATTGTGTAACTTCCCACATGCTTGGTGTTACACCAGATGAGGAAAACTGAACTTGCCTGAAGGTCGTCTTCTTGTGACACTAATTCTGACTCTGTTATTTTTAGGAGTCTTTTAAGCTGTGAAAATAGCACTGGTTATGTTATGTGGTTGACTTGGAACTCGTCTATTTTTCTGCAGACAAGTGGCTTCATCTTCAGAACACAAGGCCTATATTTTAAAATGAAATATTAAAGCTGTGATTAAGAGGTAACATTTCCATGCATCTTTTTCCTGGTCAGTAGTGAGGGGCTGACTCATGTTCATTCTATTTTGTAGTTTAGTGAATGTGGTGGGAAAAAAAAAAATCCAGCTTTTATGTGAAATCTTTGCAATGTGCAACTTAATTGAAGTTTAAAAAATATCACAACTGCTAAGTCTGTAAACTGAGTGGTTATGAGGTGGAACTAGAGGACTGACCCATGTTCACTATTTCATTCCTTCATGGCTGTGACTGAACAAATACAACAAGACTTTTTTTGCATTGTGCTCTTTCATATGTTTTCCATTTTGGGAGGAAAAGTAAAGCTAATTACTGACAAAACCCACAAGAGTTAATGAAGCTATTTATTACTGTGTTTTTTTGTCACTGTCACAAGGCTTGGTTTGTATCCCAAGGGAAATCTTGCCTGTGCGTTAATAATCAGTCATATTGTTCTACTTTTATCTACTATGCCAGCACTGAGTAGGATTTACTTAGTGGGAAAGAGTGCTGAGTTGAAGTCATTAATGTTGTGATTAGTCTCCACAGATTTTTATTGATTTATGTGAACTTTTCATATACCAAAACACAAATGGGGAGCCATGTCCAGCTTTACGTGTCTAGACTGTGCCTTCTGCTCTGGGCTGCTACAGGTCGTTAATGATTGGTCTCAATATGTGGCTTAGTTCATTACTGATAAATCATAGAACCATAGAATGGTTTGGGTGTGAAGGGACCTCACAGCTCAGCTCATCCCAACCCCCTGCCATGGGCAGGGACACCTCCTACCAGCCCAGGTTGCTCCAAGCCCCATCCAACCTGGCCTGGAACACTGCCAGGGAGGGGGCAGCCACAGCTTCTCTGGGCACCCTGGGCCAGTCTCACCACCCTCACAGTCAACAATTTCTGCCTCACATCTCATCTGAATCTCCCTCTAAATATAAACAGAGATACCAAACCCCAGGTAAAACCAAGTTGCATTTCCCTCAAGAAGACGCCTAGTACTAAATAAAATGGGATTCTAATCTCTCTAAAGACAGCAAACAGGCTGATGTTGACTTAAAAAAGAAGATGGGTAATAGAAAATAACCTTTTTCTGCCTCTTCCTTTTCCCTTTAGCTACTGCCAAACTTCAAATACAAGTGACAGTTCTTTGCTTCTCTTGCTGGTCTTAAAATGCCTGGAGACTGCATAAAATACATCCATATGGTGCTGAATACTCAGATCACTGGCACAGCCGGCTTTTATCCCGTCGTCCTTCAATATCTAGCTGTCAGCTGCAAAACTTTTTTTTTTTTTTTTTTTTTGTAATGTGGCATTTGGATCTTGGTAGAATGGTTGCATAAAAGGTAGGATGCTTTGGGAGAATTGTTACTCTGCTCGTTAGAGGCAATTTCTTGCCCATTTTCTGTCCCTTGGGAATGTGTCTGTGAGTGTTAACATAGGCTTAGCATGACTTCAGAGTGCATCATATGATTATGTTGTATAGCACACAGTTTTTCTGGAGGTGGGGAGTCATGGATGCTGAGGCTAGCTGAAGCAAGATTTGGACTGTGCTGCAATTAGTGAGGATCATAACGAGGATGTTCTGGCAGGTGTTGGTGCCAGAACTGGTGTTTCGTGTTCAGCAGAGCTACATTGGTTCTTCTCTGACCTGTACAGGGAGGCTGTTAGATTTTTATACTATACAATTATGGTTTTAATATTTTGAGCTCTATGTTTTGACCCTGAGAATGTTCTCTTGAGTGTTTCCTGTTGGCTGAGAATTGTCTCTTCCTTCCCTGTTGCAGAGATGGTCTATAAACAAGCATTTCCCGGGGTCTGCATCCTAATTCTACGGCCTGAAATCAAGAGAGGCTCAACAGCCAGTTGCAAGGACAGTGTTTTTCATACCTTTCCTGGCCCACACTTCTCCAAAAGTCTTCCAGAGGTATCAGTAGATGATCAGCAGAGCCTAGTTCAGGATACACAATATTTGAACATGTGCTTCTTTAAAAGAGTGGTGTGAAAATTTGATCAGCCTGGAGATGCTAAACTGTTAAAATATAACAGTGACAGCTCAGTTGTCAAAGTGGAAGGAAGAATCTTTTAGTGAGATGTGACCATAAGACCTCTCCCAAAGGAACAAGGGACTTTTGCACTTGTTGGTGTGCCTGCTCCCATCTTTTTCAGTGGCAGAAATGAAACTCTTCATAGTTCCTCTCTCAGATTTATTTCTCAGCATTAAGAGCAGGTTTCCTCAGGGAAGGGAAGTAGTCTAGCCTGAGATTTTTAGAATGAAAAACAACAAAATTGATACTAACCAACATCTAGTGGGAGGTGTCCCTGCCCATGGCAGCGGGGGGTTGGTCAAGATGATCTTTAAAGATCCCTTCCAACCCATACTGTGATAACTCAAATACGTGTAGAAACTTTAAGTAGTGTACAATAGGAATTGGACTGAGAAAAATTATAGTGTAAGGTTAGGAATAAAATGAAAACTTCTTCATTTCACAGGATCACAGAGTGGTGGGGGTTGGAAGAAACCTCTGGAGATCATCCAGTCCAACCCCCTTGCCAGAGCAGGGTCACCCAGAGCAGTTGCACAGGATCATGTCCAGGTGGGTTTGGAAAGTCTCCAGAGAAGGAGACTCCACCACATCTATGGGCAGCTTGGTCCAGGGCTCTGTCACCCTCAAAAGAAAGAAGCTCCTCCTCATGTTCAAATGGAACTTTCCGTGTTCCAGTTTGTGCCCATTGCCCCTTGTCCTGTCACTGGGCACCACTGAGAAGAGTCTGGCCTCATCCTTCTGACACCGCCCATTAGATATTGATCAGCATTGATGAGATTCCCCTCATCAATCTTAGTTTTCTCTTCTCCAGGCTTCATAAATAGCTATTAATAAAAAGCTTTAATAGCTTTCACTGACTGCAATGTTCTCTGTCACGGAGACAGAAACACTAACAGTGTTCAACTAGGTTTAAACCCAAGTATGTGTCTATGTCCAGATGTTTAGTTGAAGTAAATCTGAGAACTCCTGAAAATTCAATACCTGTGCCAAAATCTGTTGCAGAATCCCACTGGAAGACAGTTGCTGGAGCTAGGGCAGCTTTTCAGTCCTTGGTTCTGCCAGGCTTTACAGAATCCTAGTACAGGCTGGGGGCTGAGCTGCTGGAGAGCAGCTCTGGGGAAAAGGACCTGGGAGTCCTGGGGGACAACAGGCTGACCATGAGCCAGCAATGTGCCCTCAGGGCCAAGAAGGCCAATGGCATCCTGGGAGGCATTAAGAGTGTGGCCAGCAGGGCAAGGGAGGTTCTCCTCCCCCTCTACTCTGCCCTGCTGGGGCCTCATCTGGAGTGCTGTGTCCAGTTCTGGGCTCCCCAGTTCCAGAGGGACATGGAGCTACTGGAGAGAGTCCAGTGCAGGGCACTGAGATGCTGAAGGGACTGGAGCATCTCCCATGTGAGGAGAGGCTGAGGGAGCTGGGTGTGTTCAGCTTGGAGAAGAGGAGGCTGAGGGGGGATCTCATCACTGCTCATCAATATCTCAAGGGTGGTGTCAGGAAGATGGGGCCAGACTCTTCTGGGTGGTGCCCAGTGACAGGACAAGGGGCACCGGGCACAAACTGGGACACAGGAGGTTCAATCTAAACACAAGGAAACACTTCTTTCCTGTGAGGGTGACAGCACTGGCACTGCCCAGAGAGGTGGTGGAGTCTCCATCTCTGGAGACATTCCCAACCCTTCTGGATGTGTTCCTGTGGGATCTACTCTCTGGCAGGGGGGTTGGACTGGATGATCTTTGGAGGTCCCTTCCAACTCCTACCACTCTGTGATTCTGTGAGACCCTGAGAAAAAATACTTTCTAGGTCAGAAAAGTGCTTCAACTCAACTTCCTTCTGTCTTGGATGGAGTATTGTGCCACAAGCAGGGCCTCATGGCTCCTGTTAGGAAAACAGCACTATGTATGTGCTCTTCTGAGATACTCAAAGAGAAGAATAAATGAAAATTAATGAGCTTTTCAAGCTAACATGTATTTTCATAGTCATCTTTTTTTTTTTTTTTTATGAGGCAGTTACTGAAGTGTTAATCATTTGATTACTGGTTGTTGTAGATAAGGGAGTAATTGGTCCCTTTTGGTAAATTATGGAGATGCTTGACAGGAAAGAGCAGTCGGTCAGGCAGCAGTCATGAAAACTCTTGTTTGTGTGGGTTATTGCCCAGAGAGATTGGCTGGAAGTAAAATTCCTTTGCTCTAATGACGTCTGGGTTGTGATAAAATTATATTTCCTATTTACCTCTCAGTAGCAAGGGCATGTCATCCAGCAAAGGTCTCAAATGCTTGTGAAATGTTCATCTGAGGGCTGGAGCACCTCTGCTGTGAGGACAGGCTGAGAGAGTTGGAGTTCTTCAGCCTGGTGAAGAGAAGGCTCCAGGGAGGTGTCCCTGCCCATGGCAGGGGGGCTGGGACGAGATGAGCCTTGAGGTCCCTTCACACCCAAACCATTCTGGAATTGTATAAAACTTGCATACTTTTGGGCATTGCTTGAGATGCGTATTCATCAATTTCTGTTAGAAGCCATTAAAAAACTAATCATAGAATCAGTCTTTGCCTATGGCCAGGGAGAAGGGCTGAATCTTTGCCTCTTGAGTGACAAATAGCTTTAGTGGTGTTTGAAGGTGTTTCACTAAGACTTAAGGAGCTGCAGATTTCACTGATTTCCTGAGGCTATAACAAAAATACATATAGTAGATATTTTTGCTGTAACTCTTTAGAATCTTTTGGGAAAATCATATTGTGCCCTCTGTCTCTGAAAGGAAAAGCATTGAGTGTTTAAAATGGTGCTGCTCTGAAAATGAATTTGGTTCCTTTCTTTGTGTCCTTGTTATTGTAGCGTGTGAGAATAAGCTGCAGATGATATCAGCCCTTCACATAATAGCTCTGTGCGTGCTCATCTGCTAGGTAGGTGTCATTCCTTGTTAGATCATGCTAGTTCACTCGACTCTGTTGCTTCCCTTCCTGCTGTTCTGCACCAGACAGTCATAAATATTCATACACACTTCCTACCATCCATTTAGGCTTGTATACTTAGCTTATGTCCTCTTCTAGTTTGTTAAACGCAGGATTTTTTTTGCCACCAGGGTGCTGAAGGCTGTCTAGTGAGCTGCAAGGCTGATGTCACAGCTTCTGGTTTGTGAAAATTACTGGGAACTGCTGAGGTACTGAGGCTTTCTAATAGAATCATAGAATCATTTTGGTTGGAAAAGACCTCTAAGCTCCTCCAGTCCAACCATTCCCCCAGCACTGCCCAGTGCCCACTGCCCCATGTCCCTCAGCACCACATCTCCACGGCTTTGCAATCCCTGCAGGGATGGGGACTGCCCCCTGCCCTGGGCAGCCTGGGCCAGTGCTGGACAGCCCTCTGGGGGAAGGAATTGTTCCCAGTGCCCATCTAACCCTTCCCTGGAGCCAACCTGAGGCCATCACCCCTCATCCCTTGTGCCCCAGACCCTTCCCCACCTCTGGTGCCCTTCTCTGGACACACTCCAGCACCTCAATGTCCTCCTTGGAGTGAGTGAGGGGCCCAACACTGAACCCCGTATTCGAGGGGCGGCCTCACCAGTGCCCAGGACAGGGGGACGATCCCTGCCCTGCTCCTGCTGGCCACACTGGGGCTGACACAAGCCAGGATGCTGGTGGCCTTCTTGGCCCCCTGGGCACACTGCTGGCTCATCTTCAGCTGCTGCCCACCAACACCCCCAGGGCCTTTTCCCCGGGCACTTTCCAGCCACTCTGCCCCAAGACTGGAGCATCCCATGGGGTTGGGGTGACCCAAGGGCAGGACCCAGCACTTGGCCGTGTTGAACCTCATCCCATGGATCCAGCCTGGCCAGACCCCTCTGCAGAGCCTTGCTGCCCTCCAGCAGATCAACACTCCCACACAACTTGGTGTCATCTGCAAACTGAGGGTGCACTCTATCCCCTCATCAGATGTTTTTCTCAGAAATTCTTCCATCACAATGAGTTCACTGAAGTTCAAGGCACTTGATTGTTACATGGTAACATGAAAATAGGAATTTCCTCAGCAGCAAACATTCTGGCTGTGCTGTTTCTTAACTGTGACAAGTAAAGCTTGTCTTTCTACCTTGACCAGATGCTCAGCTGCAATAAAACTATATCAGCTTGCCTTGAAAAGTCCAGATTGGATAAAATCCTTGTAAGAACTAAGGGAATCAAATTTAGATTGCAAAAATGAATAACTCTTGTTAGTATCTTTCAGTATGTTACAATCCTCGGGGCTCTGTGTAGAGGGGAGTGGAAGGGCTCTTCCTGAGGCCAGTTACCATTGTGGTCATTTCCCTGGGTCGTTATTAAATTCATCACCATTTTTTGTAGAGCCCTTGCTCTCAGTTTTCTTAACTGGGGTGATGCTATTACTGTTCATCTGGTTAAAACTTCTTAAAACAAATAATGTTTGGTTGATCCAAGATGTCACAGCGAATTACAGTGTGAAATGTCTCTGGCAGTGCCAGAGCCCAGAAGGGGAGATGTGAAAGATGGGTAAGGGTGAAACCTGCTGGGCAGGTGAGGAAGGAAGAGATGGTGGAGTTAGAGAAAATCCTGACAGACCTCACGCTAGTGAATTTTAACATCTGTTTGGCTGTGTTTTACTGCCTTGATTGGTCACTCTGTTTTAATTCAGGGAGGAAAAGGAAGAGAGAGGAGGTGTCAGAGCAGAGTGGTGTTGATGGCAGCTTGAGCTTTCTTAACTCCACTTGTAAGAAGCTACAATGGAGATACTATCTTATATGGAATAACACTTTAAGGGGACAGTTACTCCTTAGGCTCCTGCTTCCTTTCAGTTTGAATCCAAAGTAACCCATTGCCATATCCCTGCTACCTCATAGACATTAAGGTGCTGCTTTCGTGCCTTTTTGCAGACTTTTAACTGATTCTGATAAGCATAGCACGCATCCTTGGAATTATTGACCAGCATGATACAAACATCACGGTGTATTTTACAGATGTGTGGGCCAATACACCTGTGCTGGCAACATGCAAGGTGTAAGATGTGTACCCCAGGAGCTGTAAGTTTGCTTACCTACTCTGCTTTGTGGGTACTCAGATTGAGATCTATGAGCTACTGACAAGCCCTGACGTCAAAGCAATTGATCCAGGATTATATCAAAGTTTTCAGTAGTGCTTTTAATTAAAGGAGGGGAAAAAAAATAATAAAGCTTTGTTGTGGGTGGTGACCTGAAAAGAAATTAAGGATTGGCAGGGATTCATTGGCCTAAAAAGGTCAGCTGTGGTTGGTTGACAATGTTATTGATTGCATCTGCCCTTCTAGAATTACTTTTCGAGGTGGGTTGCCATAAAACCTACACAAATAAACTGCCAAAAAGCCCCTTCTGAATTGGTTGCTCTGTTGTCTGTCCTTCTTTCCCCTTACAATCCTGTGCAGGCTGCTGGCTGCTGCCAGCAGCATCTCTGCTGCTCTTTTTCACCCTGTTATGATCCGCTACAGGTGGTTTCCTGTGCTGCTGCCTGCCATTTGCTGTGTGCAGAGGACTCTGAGCAGGGAGGTGTGTGGAGTTCAGTCATCTGCAGCCCTACTTTTAAATTCTTAAAGGACTTGGACTTCTTTTTTTGTGCAGTTTAGATCTTATGATGGACCAAAATATCTGCTGAACTGCCAAAGAAATATATGAATATTGATTTTTTGCATCAGCAGGTTATCTGCAGATCTTCACTTGGCTGATAGTTCCTGTGAGACAATTTCCTTTGTCAAAGAAGTTGCAGCTCAAATAGAGGTGAAAAAACTGCTTGAAAGGCCTTAAATGGATTTTCTGTTCTGAGTATGCTCCTTGCTCAGAGCTCCCTGTGCTTCACTTGCTCTGAAGGTGGCGGATTCACTGTAGGTACTTTAATTTCCTTTAGTGATCTTTGTGTGTTTGATCTAGGCTGCAGGCAGCATTAGTCCATTGTTTGTTCTATTTCAAATGAATGTGAAAAATATAATAAATTAAAATCGAGGTGAGTTGCCTCTGTTCTCTGGGGTGAATGAAATAAATCGTATTTAAAGTAGAAAATGATGGAACAGCTCTTTAATTACTAAAATTATTTAAAAGAAAACAAAGCTGTTCCTTCGCTTTCTGGGTCTTGTGTGTTTCTCTGTAACTCTCTGGATATTTTACATTAACTTCCTAAACTGAATCTTAAATTCCATCGTGAAGAAGCAAATCTGTTTAGAAGGACAAGAGTATAATTTATAATCTGAATCTTTAACTAGGCTGGGAATAAATGATCTTAAAAGAGGCTATTTGAACCATTTTGTTTGTACATAAAGAAGCCATTGGTGCTTTGGGAGAATGGAAGAACTGCTGAAGTGGGATGAAAGCACAGTTTTTGTAATGTTAACAGTACAAAATGGTCTTATTGCTGGAATTAATGGGGGCAGCCGTTCCGTTTCAGCACCCAGGCTGGGAAGGCATCCTTCAACAGCCAAAACATGCCTTGAAAATACTTGATAAATGCATGGTTAATATTGCCCTTTGCTCTTAAAATAAAAAAAATAATATATTTTTATTAAAAGTAATTTGATTTTTTTTTTTTTTTCCCTTCCCCCTCAACTCTGTATTTTTCAGCTGTAAGCAAAGCTACTTACTGAGGGTAGAGCTGTGGGTTTATTTCAAGGTTTATTCCTTGCAGGCTTCCTTCTTGTTTTGGTTTTTTTTTTTTTTTTTTTTTTCCCCCTTTGATTTTTTTTTAAAAATTTTAATTTATTGGGGACTTAGGGATCATAGAATGGTTTGGGTGTGAAGGGACCTCACAGCTCATCCCATCCCAACCCCTGCCATGGGCAGGAACACCTCACCTCCCACCAGCCCAGGTTGCTCCAAGCCCCATCCAACGTGGCCTGGAACACTGCCAGGGAGGGGGCAGCCACAGCTTCTCTGGGCACCCCGGGCCAGTGTCTCACCACCCTCACAGCCAACAATTTCTGCCTGAGACCTCATCTCAATTTCCCCTCTGCCAGTTTAAAGCCATTACTCCTCATCCTGATGCTACATGCCCTTGTCCAGAGTCCCTTTCCAGCTTTCTTGTACCACCCCCCCCCCCCTCCCAGGCACTGGAAGGTGCTCTAAGGTCTCCCCAGAGCCTTCTCTTCTCCAGGCTGAACACCCCCAACTCCCTCAGCCTGTCCCCAGAGCAGAGGTGCTCCAGCCCTCGGATCATCTCCGTGCCCTCCTCTGGACCCCTCCAACAGCTCCATGTCCTTCTTGTGTTGGGGGCCCCAGAACTGGATGCAGCACTCCAGGTGAGGTCTCATGAGAGCAGAGTAGAGGGGGAGCATCACCTCCTTCGACCTGCTGGCCATGCTGCTGGTGATGCAGCCCAGGATACGGTTGGCAAAGTATTGGATATGGGATACAAAGTATTGGCTCAGGTATTCCTTTGTTCTGCTCTCATCTGGCCTCTTGCATCAGGAAAGAAATGGCAGAATAAAAGAGGTTTGACAGTAGATCAATGGGGGAAATAAAAACCAACTTCAGGGTAAAAAAATTTGCTTATTAGAGTGAGGAGGTGAGACCACATCAACTCTGCCTTTTACCTCTGCCCTCTGTGGCTAGACTGGATGTTATCCTCCGAGTTCCTCAGCTGCAACTATGGATTAACTTAATCTCACTGAGATTTTGTTAGATGAATGCAGACTGCTGTCTCTGCCTTGTCTTCGGGCTAATGAATGAGTTCTGTTTCTTGCTTTGGGGGAGCTGGGAAATTTCCATAGCTCGACAGTGAAGAGCAGAGGAGGGTTTTTTTTTTTGTTTTAAAGAAGTGATTAAAGCAGCTTTAATACAGCATTTCTGTTTTAAGAGCTCAGACTGACATACCTAAAAATATTCCTCTTGATTACTGCCTCATACAGATCATTTTAAGTCAACTGTGAGCATCCTTCTTTTGGGGATTTTTTTTTTTTAAGTAATCTAAAAATGTTTTTCATGCATTCATAATTCATATATTGTTCTTAGTAATGCTTTTTCCTCTTGTTGCCTTGGGTTGTTTTGTTTTTTTTTCCAGATCTGGATTAGCACGTTGTCTGATCTTGAGCATTAAATCTTTGAGTTTCAGTGACTCTTTTAAGAGTTGGGTTCAAGCAGCATCAAATCAGAGTGTGAAATTCGATGTGACACCAGTAGTTGGAAGATCTTGGAGCTGTAACTTTGGACAGGTCTCCTCGAGTCGTATCGAGTCATTTGTTTGGAGAGTTGAGGGCAGAATGGAGTCTGACTTCTCAGTAAGAAATGCTGTTCCTTATCAGCACCTCTGTTATTGCTGGGCAAGCTGTGCTATGTCTAGGAAAGGAAATACTTCCAGGGAGGCTTTTGAGGTGAGCTTAGAGGTGAAGTTGTACTGTCACAGGGTTTTATCCTTTAATCAAATCTTAGAGTCTTGCAAAGGGAAAGTGATATTTCAGGATTACACTGTGATCTGTACATGTGCTGGGAAGGCTTTCTTCACCTTCCTCTCTTTAACTTACCCTTTTAACAAGTTGGATCTTTGTTAACCAAGTCAGCCTCTGACAAGTGGGAGAGGTTGAGTGGAATTTTTTAAAATTTACTGTGAACAGGCTGGATAGATTGATTACTTTTAAGATTATTTTGCTTTGTAGGTGTTTCTTGTTTGTTTTATTGCTGATGCTTTGAAAGTGCTAAACAACTACTAGCTTGGACTTGGTGATTTAAGTGTGACTTCTCAGGAAGAATCCTTGGACAAGGTTTGAATCTCAACAGGAGAGGCAAGCACGTGCCTAAGGAAGTGCAGTGGGGAGGTAAGGAGTGCTCCTCTTGTCCTACATCATCCAGTAGAAATGGCACACTCCCAGTTCCTTTCCCTTTGTAGGTCACTCTTGACTGTTACCTGAGCCCTTTGCAGACTCAGCCTGGCAACAAACGACCTTCTAATCCCACACTGGCAGTGAGATGATTTGTGTTATCTAATGGATCTCTTCTATCCCTGGCTCTTGTGAGAGTCTCCCCAGTGGCTTGTTACAGCACACAGCATGGAGTGCTGCTTGTAGTGCTGCCAGCAGTAGCCGGCGGCACGTATTCTACACACGCTGCTGCAGCGTTGTTGGTACCCACCATTAATCAATGTCATTAGTGGTGGTTGGCATTGGACATACAAATCTCCAGCGTGCAAGGCCCCAGAAGTGGGACGAGGCAGTCTTCAAGATTCAGATGAACGACCTTGAAATCTCTCCAGTCGCTGCTGTCAGATCAAAGTTGCTGAAACTATGAGATTAGCGTATTGATTTCATCTTGCAGATGAATGCTCTTTCTGAAATAAGTGCTAGGCTGTGGCTCAAGGCTTCCAGACAAAGAATATCGATCACGTTGACTCAATTAGCTGTTGAAGGCTTTGAATTTGGGCCCTTCTGGTTAATGGCAGTTTCACTGATGGGAACTTCACAAGTTCCCATCTTTTAACTCACTTATGTGTCTTGGATACTTCACTGTTTGCTGCCACTGATTCAGTTGCTCATTTAGGATGTTGGTATTTGGGCATCTTCTTGTTCCTGTGCTGAACCAGTCCTCAGACCATCCCTTTTAGGAGTTTCCTATTTTTATTTATCAGAACAGCCTATTTCTTTCCATCCCATGATATATTAAAACATTGCAGCTTATCAGAATTAATGCAGATGAATGCTTCCACATATTGCCTTGTGCAGCAGAATGCTTCTCTGCCTGCTTTTCCCCCAGTCTCCCAGAAGAAAGCACCAGGCAGTGTGTATTAAAGTGTGCTCTTCAGGTTTGGTGGTTAGGAGGGTGAGTACCTAGTTCATAGAATCATTTTGGTTGGAAAAGACCTCTAAGCTCCCCCAGTCCAACCATTAACCCAGCACTGCCCAGTCCCCACTGCCCCATGTCTTCAGCACCACATCTCCATGGCTTTGCAATCCCTGCAGGGATGGGGACTCCTCCCCTGCCCTGGGCAGCCTGGGCCAGTGCTGGACAGCCCTTTGGGGGAAGGAATTGTTCCCAGTGTTCAATCTAAACCTCCCTGCCACAGCTTGGAGCCATTTCCTCTTGTCCTATTGCTTGTTACTTGGAAGAAGAGACTGACCCCCCCTGGCTATTTGCTCCTTTCAGGTTCTACCCTCAGCCTTCTCTTCTCCAGCCTGAACACCCCAGTTCACTCAGCCACTCCCCAGCAGCCTTGTGCTCCAGACCATTCCCCAGCTCGGGTGCCCTTCTCTGGACACACTCCAGCACCTCAATGTCCTTCTTGGAGTGAGTGAGGGGCCCAACACTGTACCCCGTATTTGAGGAGCAGCCTCACCAGTGCCCAGTACAGGGGGACGATCCCTGCCCTGCTCCTGCTGGCCACACTGGGGCTGACACAAGCCAGGATGCTGGTGGCCTTCTTGGGCACACTTGCCCCCCTGGGCACACTGCTGGCTCATCTTCAGCTGCTGCCCACCAACACCCCCAGGGCCTTTTCCCCGGGCACTTTCCAGCCACTCTGCCCCCAGCCTGGAGCATCCCATGGGGTTGGGGTGACCCAAGGGCAGGACCCAGCACTTGGCCGTGTTGAACCTTATCCCATTGGCCTTGGCCCATGGATCCAGCCTGTCCAGATCCCTCTGCAGAGCCTGGAGAGATCAGTATGGGAGCCACCAGTGATATCTAGGTCCAGATTCTTCCAGAGCTGGTATAGCCAAAGAAAATCATGTAAGCAAGTCAGATACAAGCCTAAAACATTTACATTTAAGCAATGGTGTCTGAGCCACAGCTGCGTCATTAGGAGCTGGTTAATGTGGACTTTGTTTTTATTTGATCAAAAGCTTGAAGGAGCAGAAAGCTCATCTAATGAAACACACTGCTACTGTTGTTCAGCCACTTAATGACAGAACAGTTCCCAAAATTGAATCTTCAGGTGCAGTGTTGGAAGATGGTTTCTTTGGTTAATCACTTATTTTCTTAGCTTCCCTCTGCTTCAAAACATTCTCGGATGCCTTACATGTAAATTCCTGCACTGGAATAACAGCTGACAGCTCTTCGTGCCAAGGAATAGAGGAAAATCCACTGCCCAGCTGAATAGGTTGTTTCAGAGTTTAATTACCCTCACTTTTCAAGTTGCATGCCTTCTCTGGTAGGGCTTTGTTTGGACTTGGCTTTCAGCTCTCAGATCTTGATCTACAGAAAGGAAAGAGAGATCACCTTTCCTTATCACTGAGTTACTTCTCTGCTGTCTATCACCTTTCAGTTGTTCTGGGAAACTATGCAAGTTGCTTTTTTTTCTTACCAAAAAGCTCCTCCTGAATTATTTGATGTTTTTCCTCACTTGCTGTCGGCAGAACCCCCATTGCTGCTCCAGCCAAAGCCTTGCCCTGCTGTAAAACCCCATTCACAGCATTTCCTCCCCCCCTTTATTCCTCCAAGGATAATGTTAACTTTTTTTTGTCCCAGCAGCATACCAGAAATATTTTGGCCTGAAGGATGTTGTATGCTACTGCATCGCTGACTAATGCTGCCCTGGACATATTTGTGTGTTGAAATTTTTCCAAGAGATCAAATTAACCCAGTAGATGTTAAAAACAAACTGCTTAATGAAAAAAAGGCCGAAGTCTTGACTGTCTTATCTGCATCCCTTGGTTATAAGCCCCAGATGGCTCACCCAGTTGTTTGCAATCTCTGTTGTAAGCAACCAGTTGTGTGTATTCATAGAACTGTAGAACTGTTTGGGTGTGAAGGGACCTCACAGCTCACCTCATCCCAACCCCTGCCATGGGCAGGGACACCTCCCACCAGCCCAGGTTGCTCCAAGCCCCATCCAACCTGGCCTGGAACACTGCCAGGGAGGGGGCAGCCACAGCTTCTCTGGGCACCCTGGGCCAGTCTCTCACCACCCTCACAGCCAACAATTTTTGCCTCACATCTCATCTCAATCTCCCCTCTGCCACTTTAAAGCCATCACCCCTCGTCCTCTCACTCCATGCCCTTGTCCAAAGTCCCTCCCCAGCTTTCTTGTAACCTCCTCCAGGCACTGGAAGGTGCTCTAAGGTCTCCCTGGAGCCTTCTCTTCTCCAGGCTGAACACCCCCAACTCCCTCAGCCTGTCTCCAGAGCAGAGGTGCTCCAGCCCTCAGATCAGCTTTGTGGCCTCCTCTGGACTCGCTCCAACAGCTGCCTTATGCTGCTTCTTGCTGAGCTTCATTTTCCTCTTGAGGTCACTTCTGCATTTTTTGATATGATTTTGAATTCTGATTCCGTCCTCTAACTTGCTTGGAAGCACTCCCAAATTAATGCTGCCTGTGAATTTCATAAACATATAGCCAGCAAGGCAGAATAGAAAGCAAGTGAAAATACATGACAGAATGGGATTCAAACTCCCAGGCAGATCCTCCATCAATGAATTGGTTCTTTTTTTGGACAATGTTCTTTATTATTGTTATATTTATTTCTTTTGAAGTCATGCATAAGGGCTTAACACTCCATTGTGACTTTCCAAATAAAAACTGATGTAAATCATCCAGGAGTCCAGGGACTCCACTCCAAAAGCAAATGGTGAACTGTGGCTCAATGGCCCTTCCTTGTTGCTCTGCCAAGGGAGGAGAAAAAAAATATCCTCTATTTCTGCAGGTTGTGGTGTGCTGGCTGCACGATGGGTTCTCCCTGGTCTGTAAGGTATTTTCTTTGCTGGGAATTTGTCTTGCAACTGTTGTGTTAGGTTGATTGTAAATACAGTTAGCATGTGTAAATAGTCACAGCAGTCAAGGTTGTGTGACAGCTGTGACCAGCCCAGGGACCTGTGCTGTGCCTCTGTATGGGACAAATGTGACATAATTGATAATAGATTAATTTCTGTGCATTTTTGTTCTCTATTCAAGCTCTCTGAAACAGAGCATACAGCAGCACAGCTTCCACAGGAGGACCAGCATATGCATCCCCATCACTTTAGTGTGCAACAGATGGTATATGAATCCTAAGGTGATTCATCCAGCTATTTTTTGTAGGGTTGGGGATGGGTTTTGCCATTGGCAAGCAGGCCGGTGTGTGTGGGGAAGCTGGGGAGAGGTGAGATGGTGTTAAGGATTAGGAGTGGCTCTTTTAAAGAGGGAATATTTAAAGCTTGTAACCTTTTGGACAAGGTGTCTGTTTATATAATCTCAACTTTTCTGAAGAGAAGACTTCTCTGACTTTTAATTACAGATACAGTGGGAATTGTGCCAGGATTTTTTAAAGCAAGGTGGTGTGTTGTTTTTTTTTTTTCAAGAAATGGTGATGCTTCAGTAGTCATGGTGGAATTAAAACTCGAAGCAGTTGGTATTAATACTGACTTGATCTGGTGCCTGTTGACATACTGTGTAAAGAAAACCTTGATCTGTTTGGAGAAGAAATATCTTGGAGCTGAAGTGCATTAAGACACTCTATCCAAACGTTGGTTGAAGCAGATGTTTAAATAGAAGCAAGCCAAGTAGCACCGTATTTTTGTGAAATGAGTGAAGGGAGGGAAGGGAAGCTCAAGAAGTATGAAATCAAAAATCTTTTCAGATTTTATGGTTCCTAGACAGACTCTCCCCAAGACATCTTGGTGTATAGTGGGAAGGGAAATGATTTACCAGAAGACTTCAGTGTTCTTCAGGGGTTGTGACTTAGAATCATCGAATCATGGAATGGTTTGGGTGTGAAGGGACCTCACAGCTCATCTCATCCCAACCCCTGCCATGGGCAGGGACACCTCCCACCAGCCCAGGGTGCTCCAAGCCCCATCCAACCTGGCCTGGAACACTGCCAGGGAGGGGGCAGCCACAGCTTCTCTGGGCACCCTGGGCCAGTGTCTCACCACCCTCACAGCCAACAATTTCTGCCTCATATCTCATCTCAATCTCCCCTCCTGGATATCTTGCTGGTCCCCTTCTGGTGCAGGTGACATGGAGGAGGAAGGAGTTGTCCATTAGGTACATGGTAGGCTTTGTCCCTGTTCAGCTCTGTCGTTGGTTTTACAGGTGTAGAAGGCAACTATTGTGACAGTGATTGTTTTAAAATCAACCTCTTATTTGTCTTTCGAAGAAAATGAGATTCCAAGGTAGTCTGATACCTGGCTGGAATGCTGCACTACGCAGAGTTGATGTCCATCTCGGTTCTGAAAAGAGGCTCTTGACACAGTTTGATGTAGTTTGTGATTTAACCTGACCGAGCTGAGTTGCAGAGGAGCTGCGGCATCACAAATGGCCACACGCAAAAGGGTTTGCTTGTGGCTTTGTTACTGTCAGGGGTGCCTGCACATGCTGCAGTGACACCTTCTGCTTGCAGTGCTGACTGACTTCTTAATGCTCAACAGCCGAGTGAATACACCAGCCATGGCTGGCATTTTTAAGAGCATATGAGCCTGCTTATATGAAAAGATATAGTTAAGGTGTTGTCAAAGGAAGGGTGAAGTTAATGGAGTGATAAGGACTGCAGGCATTGTGGGCAGATGGTAAACAAGCCTCTCAACAATGATACTTTTCAATCTTGTCTTATGCTACTGTGACACTTCAACAGGGACTGCCATTTGTGTGACAGATATGGAGAGTGTGACATTGAGGAGATGCATTTGGAAGCGACACAGCTACCTTGTTTTATGAGTGAGAAGAGCTGTCTGCTTTATAACAATTCGTTGTAGGGGTTTCAGACCTATTACATTTGTTCATTTCGTTCAACTAAAATTTCTGAATGACTTGGTACAACCCAGAACAATCAAATTATTTCCATTTTTATTCTTAATCACAAATGTTTAAGAATAATACTGGTGCTCAGGAATGATACAGGAGCCAACCTTCTTCAGAAGAAATGTGCCTGCTGGTGACTTTGTGATTGTGAAGTGAAAAACCTGCTCTTTTGCTCGTAGGAAGTTTTAATTGCACAGTCTGTGTCTGTTGAACACAGTAAAACTCCTCCTGAAACCATTTTTAAATCACTTGCTTAAAACTTGCACTGAAATTGTTCCTTCAATCTGTGTTTGTTTTTTCTTTCCCTTCTTTTAGTGGGGAAGACTTCCTTGATCACCAGGTTCATGTACGACAGCTTTGACAACACCTACCAGGTAAATTAATCCACGTTATTGTCTTCTGTAAGGCCCCTCTGTTGCCATATCTTCCATTGCAGCAAAAATCCATTTGATTGCAGTGGGTAAGAGTTGGTACACTGACCAAATTCTTAACTGTAAAATCTTTCAGCTTTGTATTTTAACAACCTTTTAGAATGGTATTTCAGTGTTGGATTCAGCTCCTGTAGCTTATCTGCTACTTGCAGCAGGATGAGCTGTGGTTTGAAAGGACAGACTTCTTAGGTATATATATAGCAATTAAGTCTAGCAGGCCTTTTTTCCCCACCATTTACTACCACACCATCACAGATCTGATGCTTTTGTGGGGAAAATGGAATGGGTACTCAGCTCTTTTGAAGCAAGCTGAGCTGCAGGAGGTTCTGCAGTGGGGTGAACAAGGACCTGTGGAGCAGAAAGCCATGGATTACAGGGCTGGGTGTGCTATTTTTATGCTCTCTGCTGAAACAAATCATAGAATCACAGAATCATAGAATGGTTTGGGTGGGAAGGGACCTCCCAGCTCATTTCAACCCCCCTGCCATGGGCAGGGACACCTCCCACCAGCCCATGTTGCTCCAAGCCCCATCCAACCTGGCCTGGAACACTGCCAGGGAGGGGGCAGCCACAGCTTCTCTGGGCACCCTAGGCCAGTGTCTCACCACCCTCACAGACAACAGTTTCTTCCTAATATCTAGTCTAAATCTCCTCTCTTCCAGTTTAAAGCCATTCCCCCTTGTCCTTTCACTCCATGCTCTTGTAACTGATTGTTATGTACATCCACGTCCTACAACTGCTTATTTATGCTTATTTACTTATTATTTAAACAAGATTGGATTGGCAAGGTTGGGGCTGAAGCAGTGGTTGTCTTTTCTTCCGGTCAGCCCTGCAGCCCCCTCACTGCTTCATGTTTGGAGTTGACTCAAGCTAACTTTCTGAATTCTATGAGAGCAATCATTGTTGCCCACTCCCAGAATTTAAGATGAGCTTGAAAAGGTGGCAAGCTATAAAAGTACGTTAGTTTCATAAAGTGTGCCTTCTCCAAGCAGAACATGTTTTATGACTTGGTTGTAGTTGGTGGCGTTCTGAATACACTGAGCTGAGAAAAAAATCTCTTCCCTGTTGAATGTGCAGGGTTTTTTAGGGGGGTGGGATCCACTTAAGGATGGGAGATGCAAAGCTTCTATTGTGTAGGAGGGCTAGAGTACACATCATTGCTCCCAAGGGAGCAAACATCCTTTCAAATTCTACCCACTGTAATTACATGGACATGTGAATGCAGTGCTTTTATTTAATCTGTGGTGTTTTTTTTTTCCCCACAGTATTTTTCTTTCAGGTCTGCTCCTTTTCTCTACGGAGCTTGCGTCCTAGTTCTTTCTTGAAGAAGTTTGACCCTCTGTGCTTTCTAATATAGCTGTCTCCATGGGAAACTGGTCTGACATAATATACTAAATGATTGCAAAATGAATGAGTGGGACTTAAAACAGAGAGAAATCTTAAGGGCTTACAAGATAGCTTCAATTTAGCTATCACTGATGTGTGCTTAGTTTGGGTGTTAATGTGCTTGGTATAGTACCATTCATCCAGAGACCTCTATTTTCCTGAAGTCATGACTGAGGTAGGGCATTATGTCCTATTTTGCTATAGTTGGAAGAAAAAAATGAGTCATAAAAGCTCAAATAATTTGGCCCAAATCGCACCACATGTTAATGTCAAACCAGAATATCAATTTCTCGATGCCCAGGATTCTATAGAGATCTCTCAAAGCCAAGTACTTGAATGATAATGCATATCAAACCATGTACGTGGTTAGCTGTAGATGAGTTGATGAATGATTTGCTTGTTCTGGACATTTCTGATAAATTTTGAATGCATATTTTCAGAAAGCTGCTGCAACCTGTCATTTGAACAAGGTTTTTTGTGTTCAGTTGATAAAGATAGAAAGCTGCAGTTTAATAAAAACCGTGCTGTGCATTAGTTCTCCTTTGCTTGCTGCTAGGTAAGAGGAATTCAGCTGTTGCCCATAGCTTATTAATAAGCTGTTTTCATGAAAGCAGCATTTGTGAGTCAAGCAAGAACTCGCTGTACTGAGTCAATGAAACCCAAACAGCTGAAATAAATTCATGCCATTGGTGGTGTGTATTTTACCAGGAGTGATTCCTCTCTGAGGACACAGAATCACAGAGGTTCTGTGATTGAGTTGGTCAATCAATGATTTGGGTTCGTTTGGATTGGAAGGGACCTCCCAGCTCATCTCGTCTCAACCCCCCTGCCATGGGCAGGGACACCTCCCACCAGCCCAGGTTGCTCCAAGCCCCATCCAACCTGGCCTGGAACACTGCCATGGAGGGGGCAGCCACAGCTTCTCTGGGCACCCTGGGCCAGTGTCTCACCACCCTCACAGCCAACAATTTCTGCCTGAGACCTCATCTCAATCTCCCCTCTGCCAGTTTAAAGCCATCACCCCTCATCCTGTCACTCCATGCCTTTGTCAAAAGTCCCTCCCTAGCTTTCTTGTCGGCCCCTTCAGGTCCTGGAAGGTGCTGTAGCATGCTGGGAAAGATTTTCCTTGTTCTCTGGCACCAATTGTGATGTATAATGAAAGACCAACATTGGCAAACATGATGATTCTGTGTTTGTTATGCAAGAGGAGAATTACAGACCACGCTTCCCTTTAGCTTTAGCCTCTTAGAGGAGAGGAAGGATGGAGTTGACACTGAACACTGGCCTGTGACTGAAAAGATAGTTTAGGTTCTTGCTTTGCCTCAGGCTTCCTCACATAGTCTTGGGTAATTCTGTGTCAGTAAGTACAGTCTATAAAATGATGTAGCAACAGTTCCTTACTAGACAGGAATGTTGTGAGGACAGATGGATTAAAAAGTGCTCTCACGCCTGTCACCATCCATAGTGTGGCCCTCTCAAGCTTATATTTGTTCTGCTTGTCTTCTTTAACTTGCAGTTGGGACTTGCAGTACCTCACATCACACTCAGAGCATGCCTTGTTCCTGCTTGTTACATGTGGTGCACAGCATTTCACAAGCAGTTTAAACCTGCCTTAATTACAGTTATTAGCTAAGTTTCATGTCCATGTATTTCTCCCCATCAGGAAGCAGACTTTCTCTACTCATACATTGCATAGCAGTTCTTTACAAGTGATCTTTAAAGATCCCCCAAGCTTTTTTTGCTCCTTCTGTTAGAATTGTGACAAAAAATCTCTTTCTAAGTTACCTATTTTAGGAGAAGTCTGGGATATGTAGAGTGCTTGAATCCACTCCTTGATACTGCTGCTTCTCTTTACTGTGGTACAGTCAGAACAACCTCATTTCAGGGAGTTTTAGAGAGCAGTGAGGTCTCCCCTCATCCTTCTTGTCTCCAGACTGAACCCTCCCAGTTCCCTCAGCCATTCCCCATCAGACCTGTGCTCCAGACCCTTCCCCAGCTCCACTGCCCTTCTCTGGACACATTCCAGCACCTCAATGTCCTTCTGGGCGCGAGGGAGTGAGTGAGTTTCAGAGCTCTTGGTGCCATACAGCTATGTGGGAGGGATGGAATGAAGTGCACACTGAGGCAGGTTTTGGGCTCTGCAGCTGATGTTCCAGCTCCTACTGAGAGCAGAGAAAATCCAAATCTCCAGCAGTTCGCCAGGCAGAATGGGATCCCGACTCATATATATGGTGTAAGATCATAGGGGGTTTGTAGCTTTTCTTCTGTAAAGCAAAATCAAATAGACACAAGGGAGAATAGAAGCATCTTTGAGGCAATCTTCCAAGGAGTACCCTCTACCAAAACAACTTAAAACAAAAGCAGAAGGGCAGCATGTCGTTGCATTAGTCTTTTGAGGCTGCTCATATCTGTCTTACGGTTTCAGTATCATCTGTGGACTGTCACAGTTCTTGATGACAGGTGAAAATCACTGGATAGCCCTCTTGGGGTCCACCAGTATTTAATTTTCCTGTATGCATCCCTGGAACTCTGAAACTGCTGTCCTAAGCCAGCCAGGAAAGTTTGTTTTCTGCTGTGTTATATTTAGTTGCAAATGGAAATTCAGTTTGGATTGTGCAGTTCTGCTCTTTTAATTCACTTGCAGCTCTTTTTTCTGTATTGCTCACAAGCAGGCTGGCTGGCTGGCTCTATTCTTTATTCCTACCACGTAAAATAGCTGGCAGAATACAAGGAATTAATTATGGGGATATATAGTGAGGGCATAATAGCAGTCTAACAATATGAAGCATACACAGCAATATGAATTCTTTATTAGAAATACCTGCTTCACTGTGGGAGGACAGGGAAGAGGTGATATCAAGCCTCTTTGCTCTAGCTGAGAGACTTAGCTCTTTATCATTTTAAATCAATTTATTTGGCACATCTTCCAGGCTCCATTGATGCTGCTGAGCACTGCAGCTGCTCGAGATGCTCAGTGTCCTGCTGAAGCCAGGGCAGCCTTAGAGCCCCAACAGGTCAAATGACCTCCTCAAGCTTGGATTCACTCTCACTGCAGCCTTGAAAAACAGGGTGAAGATCATGTATTTAAAAAGCAGCTCTTGATAGTGTCTAGTAGTGCTTTGCTCTTTCCCTTCAACACATGTAAGGATGGTCTACATGAAGCTCCCCCTAGTGTCTAGAAACTTGGATGCAGTTATGCTGCAGTGAGCTTTAGCATTAACTGAGCTTTATTAACTGTTGGGGACCATGTTTACGTGTGCTCTTGTGAAGATATCCACCTGAGCCTTAATGAAAAAGGCTTAAAGTTAAGCTACATTAAGATATTTGGCAGTCATAGAACCATGGAATGGTTTGGGTGTGAAGGGACCTCACAGCTCATCTCATCCCAACCCCCTGCCATGGGCAGGGACACCTCCCACCAGCCCAGGTTGCTCCAAGCCCCATCCAACCTGGCCTGGAACACTGCCAGGGAGGGGGCAGCCACAGCTTCTCTGGGCACCCTGGGCCAGTCTCTCACCACCCTCACAGCCAACAAGTTCTGCCTCACATCTCATCTCCATCTCCCCTCTGCCACTTTAAAGCCATTAAAGTCAGGAAGAGTACACTCTGCCCAGATATCCTGGTTCAGCTGATGGACAACAGCTTAGGTCATGTTCATGAAGATCCTTGCTGATACCCCTGTGAGTGTGTGGATTAGACTGTCAATATGCAGAAACTGAAGGTGAGGTCAACAACTTTAAGATACTGTTCTGGTTATGGGTATAAAGGAAACAACCTGTTGGATCTTACAGGTAGAGTTACATCCTAAAAGTAAGGAAAGCCAACATACCTTCCTCTCAGACCCACTACAGGTGCTGAGTTCTGATGTGGCAGTGATTCTCACTCCCCTGAAAACCACTACAGTTGTTCTGACATTTCATTTATGAAGTGTTGGTTTTTTTCTCTTTTTTTTTTTACAGGCAACAATTGGCATTGACTTCTTATCGAAAACCATGTATTTGGAGGATCGAACAGTGAGTAAGATTTTTGTTGCTCTTCTCTTTATATACAGTAGGAATGAGGATCAGCATCTGTTGTAATTGGGCAGCCCACAGTTCTGAGATCACTTGGGAAGTACAGGCTGAGCCTTCATCTACCAGCTGCTTCCAGACTGACAAGTGCTGTGGAGGCAGTGGGAAATCACCATTAGGTTCATCTGCGGAGGGCTCATGAGTGCCATTTTACAAGCAGTAGAAGGTGTTATGGTGTCATCCTCTTCAAGAAAGAGATGGTACAGATAATTCGAGGGGTTGTGTAACAGTGGGAATTTGGAGAAGGGAAATAACCCCTTAAATTTTTGATGCCACGAGACAGAAGGATAAAATATCAATTGCCAAACGCTGCCAGTTAATAGCTAGCTCGATAGTTCTTCATATTACTTGTTTAAAAAGAAGATTGCCTTCAATAGTAATCCACAAACCATACTTGTTTTTTAGCTTGGTGCAGCTCTAGTTCTTGAAATGAAATCATTGCTCTGTGGAAGCAAGCCTGTGGTTTAAAATGAGCTCAGATTCTTAATTAAGGGATTCAGCCGTTGAGCTATTTGCAGAAGCAAATTGTGCAGTGCTGCCTAAGCTTATGGTGCTGTAAAATACCCCATAATAAATCTGATTGCACTGAAAATGCTGGAGTGGTGGGATGTTCTCTCTGTAGCAAATCTGGCCCTTGTGCATCTTGCCATACGTGTTGCTTTGAGTACATCTTGCTTTTTCTTTCAGAACCTTGATGGTAAGAGACATTCAGCCTCATCTATGTGCATGTTACTTTGCAGTGTGACTAAGGCTTAAATATAGAGTAATAACTAGTGGTTTATCCTTGAAAAATCCACATTTAGTAGTTTTTCCAGTGCTCTAACAGCAGCTGAAGGCTCTTCCTTGAGAAGGATGGTGTGTGGTCTGATTCTTCCAGCAGCAACCATCCTCCAGGACGCTGGAGGTTACATGCTGGAGTCCTGAGGAAGGATAGCAGCAGAGCATGAAAATCTTGTGTAGACAGAACTGCAGGTGAACGTTTACCTTAGTTTTTCTTGTTGATCCTCCCAGTTTGAAAGCTGAGCCATTCTATTTCTCCCCATTTTTTAAAAAGCAAAGGCAGTGGAAAGCCAAGATAAATGCACATATATACCAGTTTGGCTACTACTAGTTCTTGGGAGTGATTGTAAAGGAGACAGTATGCTGCTGCTCCCAGTCCCCAGTCATCTCCTGCATGAGTTTATAATTTTTATTTAGCTTTTTCTTTTTTTTTTTTTTTTTTTTTTTTCTTCAAAAAGTAAACTTTTATTTACTCTTTTATTTTTAGTGGCAGTTTGGCTTTTTTAATTTTCTCCCACCCACAGATCAGGTTGCAGCTGTGGGATACTGCGGGTCAGGAACGTTTCCGTAGCCTCATTCCCAGTTACATCCGTGACTCTGCTGCTGCTGTAGTAGTTTACGATATCACAAGTAGGTATATTGCACTGGGTTTGACCTTTTTTCTTATTTTTCTTGCTTGTTTGACTGATTTTGTTAGGTACGGTTGCAATTATGGGACACAGCAGGTCAAGAACGGTTCAGGAGCTTGATTCCTAGCTACATTCGTGACTCCACTGTTGCAGTTGTTGTTTATGATATCACAAGTGAGTGGGGGGAATTCTGCATTTCTAATACTCTGCCCTTTTCATCCTTTAGCTTAGCTTTGCATGTCCTATCACGGTCATCTGCTTGTTCTTCATTTTTGGCATGAAAAACAAAATGTATTCTTTTATTATAGTCAAGTTTTAAGCCGGCCACCTGATGGCTGCTGTTGTAATGTATAAACCATCTTACAAACAACATCATTTTGTAACTCTTTTCCTATTGCATTCTCCTGAAGCCTTGAGTCCTGGCTGGTCTTGTTGCATTTTTACCCTCTTTCATCTGCTTTTTGATTGTAATATCACTGATGACTTTTGGTCTCAAACACCTGAATCATGTTCATAGATATCTGAATTCTTAAATTAGAGACTTTGCACTGATAGCTGTAGCTTGCTTCACTTCATATGCCCTCCCCTCTCCCCCCCCAAAAAAAAAAAAAAAAAATCTGGGCATGGGCTGGGGGGAAAATGCCTTAACATCACATTTTCATTTGAATCAATCACTTTCACATTTTGCAATATGTAAAACTTACCACTAAGCCCTTGTCCTTTAACGATTGCTCTTTCATTTCTTACTAAGGTATGTACATTTTTGTGAACTAAAATATTAGTGCTTTTTTTCAACCCTTCTCCTTCTGTCCTTTCCCCTCAGTCCACAGACCTCTGACTTAACTAGTTTTCTGTATTGACAAAGAACAGAAATTTTGTTTTAGGAGAACTAAACCTTCAGACAGTTTCAGTTCCAAACCAGAATTGACTGAGAGCGATGGCCTAATTCTAGACAAATGCAAAAGTGCTCATCCTTTGATTTATAAATACTAGAAGAATATGGGCTTTACCTCTAAAAGCTTTAATTCTCAAAACCAGCACTTTCATTTGAGCTAAAATTACAGGTTAGCTGTGAACTCTGAATTATTTTTTTTATTGACCTAGCAGATTCAATATTACCAAGTAGTACAGAGAAGAATTAAGATGCTGGCAAGTGATCAAGTCTTGACTGTCTACAATATATTACTGTGCAGTAAAGCCATTAAGAAAAATCAATACTTGTCAAGAACTGCTGCAGAGCTCCCCTCTTTTTTAAGAACTACAAAAAAAAGTGTCTGTGGAGAAGTTAAATTTGTATTTCTGGATCTATGGAAATGATTTGGAAACTGTTTTGAACTCTGTGTTCGGTGATAGAGGAGTGCTAGTACGTTGTCTAACCCTGATATTTCCTTGAGGAAATCCTGAACCTCACGAGTAAAAAGTGATGAAGCTGTACAAAATGTGTAGCTGGTTTTAAGTACTTCTGAGGAGCAGTGAAACTGTAGGAACCTCTTGCTGTAGCTGCAAGAGACATGAGCAGTGTAGAATGAGATACCACATTAATCCCCGTTCTCTATGTAAAATATTTTATGTTGAATTTTAAAAACCCTGGAATTGGTCTGAAGCACAGTGATTGATTAGACTTCTCATTTTAGATGCTGTCAAAACCAAATTATACATGAACTCAGTTCACTCCCTGGCTTTGAATTCACCTGTAATGAAGCACTACTCCATTTTAGGTTAATGCCAAAGTTTTCATACACTTCAGTGTGGGAGACTTAGGGTTTCACTTGCTGATTCTTCATCACCCTATTATGCCAATTCCAGAGAATACAAAGCTTTTATGTGAGACTTACAGCTGTATTTAGCAATGGTCTGTGAAGAATACCTGCAGTGATAATCCTCTCCACTGTTCTCTGTTAGATGTAAACTCGTTCCAGCAAACAACAAAATGGATTGATGATGTCAGAACGGAAAGGGGCAGTGATGTCATCATTATGCTGGTGGGAAATAAAACAGATCTAGCAGATAAGAGGTATGGAGGAATAACTCTTATTGTTTTTCCAAATGCTCAAGCTTGTTTAACTGTGCTGGAAATGGCTGTGACCACAGAAATCTCAATTTTAAAACCTCTGCCATTGGGTTAAGCACAAGTTTCCAGCATGATGCCGTGATTGAGTTGAGAAACTTGTCACCAACTTGTTCTGATGCCAGGAGAGAATGGAGTTAAGCATAACCTGCATCAGGGAATGAATACTCTAAAAGCCTCTACAAATATTCACACTTAATAGATTTGCTCAGATAGAAATGATAGTTCCAAGTAATCCACCCTTTTAAAACTTTCTGGGGGAGGGGTTTCATAAGTTGGCAAGCTTAAATACTTTTATTGGAAGCTTTTGCTGTATTGTGCACTCTGCTTATTCTGGGTTTCTGGTATTCTTAACACAAATGGGTCACAAAGATAGAAGAAAAGCATGAGAAGGAAGTATTCTGGATTTTATTGAAATCCCTGTTTCCTCAGAGCAGCTTCACTTGTGACCCATACTTCAGCTTTATAACATCCTATTAAGAATTGTTTCTGCACACATAGGCCCCTCATATACCTCATTTTTATTTTACAGTTTTTGAACCAAATTTTCCCCCAGTTTTTGCTGTTGCAGACTGCTTAATGAATGAGACACCCAAGCAGGGGAAAACAGGGCAAAAGTCATTTGACTTACGCTTGGTCCTTTGTTAAAAAAGTCTGCTAGGCAGCAAGTTGATGGTTGTTATTGGGTATTAAAATCTATTGGTTGCTAATTGTTCAGATATAAAAGCATAACTTCCTGGACAGGGATTTGGAGGAGTCTAGTTGCCTCACTTCCCTGTTCCACTGGAAAAGCTGAGTTTTTGGGAGCCAGCTGTGCTGTAGAAGTCCACCTGATGTGATGAAATGGTGGTACTTGTCTACAACTGTGGTGTCTGTATCAAAAAACCATTAAAAGCTTTCATAACTGAATGAAGCAGTTGCCTCCTTGGGTTGAAGCCAAAAATCTTAATTTTCAAGGTGTGTGTGTGTTTGTTTTTTCCCTAATTCTCTGTTCTTTTCCCCAGACAAGTGTCCATTGAGGAAGGAGAAAGAAAAGCCAAAGAGCTGAATGTAATGTTCATTGAAACTAGTGCAAAAGCAGGATACAATGTAAAACAGGTGAGTGATGTGTTGGCTGCATCCAGCACTGAGACCTCTTCCCTTAGTGCACCATCATGGAAATAGGACTTCCCTAGACGTTGGGAAGCCTTTGCAAAGGGTGTCAAGGGGTCATTTGTAGGTTGTACACAGCAACATCTCAGAGCTGACTTGTTGGCTGAGGTTCAGGAGGATCCCTGACCATGCAGCAAATGACTTGGAACTTCTTTCCCCTTAGAAAAGAATTATTGAAGAAGCTTTGTGGGTATGGAATTATACCTTCCCAGATTCTTGGTGTTTGGATTGAAAGGATTAAGGCATGAGCCAAAAAATTAGGGAAACACAGATCTGAGGACTGTTTCTGATACTGATTCAGTGAAAGAATGTGGGCAAACCAGTCAAGGAGGAATGTGATGGCTTCAAATGCTTCCACTGTACAGTGAGCCAGTGAAAACTGGTGTTCCCACTCTGTTGGAAGGAACTGAAAGTGTGAGCAAATGTTCTTGGACAGCCAAAGCTATTTATTTCTGGTAGATGATGAGTTGCTTTTGAATTGAGGAAAACAGTGAAATGTCTTTTGAGCTGATGCAACTCCAAGGAAATTAGGTTTTATGTTGCGAGATGAGCCACGGCTCTTTAAATTCTGACCTGTTAGATGAAGTTTCAGCACTTGTTAATGAAGATAAATCTCTTGGCAAACAGGGGACTGGTGAAAGTGGTAAACACAGTGGGACTGATCTGGTGTTTACATAAAAGAAATATTGTTTGAGCTTATTAGTTATGTAAGCAAATATGCTTACTGGTGGACCCTGAAGAGAGAGCTAGAGCTGCACATCCCTGCTGGCTCAGTGCATGATGGGATATTGCTTTTTCATTGCTCTAGCAATTTCTCATATGGATTCGTGACTGCTAAAGCATTTGGCAGCTGGTCTTTTATGGTAGGAGGAAATGCAGCAGTGCAAGATGTAGAGTCATAGAATCATTAAGGTTGGAAAGGACTTCCAAGATCATAAAGTCCAACCATCAACCAAGCATCACCTCCTCTACTGGGAGGTGTCCCTCCCTGTGGCAGGGGGGTTGGAACTAGGTGATCTTTGAGGTCCCTTCCAACCCAAACCATTCTATAATTCTATGATCACCCAGTAAACCATGTCCCAAAGCGCAAGGTCTACGTGGTTTTTGAACGCCTCCAGGGATGGGGACTCTCCCACTGCCCTGGGCAGCCTGGGCCAGTGCTGGACAGCCCTTTGGGGGAAGGAATTGTTCCCAGTGTCCAATCTCAACCTCCCTTGGCACAACTTGAGGCCATCACCCCTCATCCCTTGTGCTCCAGACCCTTCCCCAGCTCCGGTCCCCTTCTTTGGACACACTCAATGTCCTTTTTGTAGTGAGAGGCCCAAAACTGAACACAGTATTTGTGTTGCAGACGTGGACTGGGATTTTCAGGATCTTCAAAGCTATTCTATACTGTAGAGTATTTGAAACTCTCCTTTTTTATTAGTTTAGTAAGTAGTTGTTGACACAATTCTCAGAGGATGACACTTTTAATACCACAAGTTATTGACTTCTCTGTTTCCTTGCAGCTTCTCTATTGAATGGTATGGATTTATGTTACTGACTTGCCAATAAATTCATCCCCAATGAAATGAGAAAGCATATGGGTACAACTGCAGAATGAATACCCTCCCCATAACCTGTATAAAATCTTTCTTTAATAAGCTAAATGCAAATTTGACCTTCCCATAGCTGATAACTTCTATCCATAACATATTGTGATTCTGCAGAGCAATTACTGTCCAAGTTAATTTTCATACAAGACTTTTAATTCAAGTGTCATAGAAACACAGAATGATTTGGGCTTGAAAGGAACTCAAAGTTCATCTCATCCCAACCCCCTGCCATGGGCAGAGACACCTCGCACCAGCCCAGGTTGCTCCAAGCCCCATCCAACCTGGCCTGGAACACTGCCAGGGAGGGGGCAGCCACACCTTCTCTGGGCACCCTGGGCCAGTGTCTCACCACCCTCACAGCCAGCAATTTCTGCCTCACATCTCATCTCAATCTCCCCTCTGCCACTTTAAAGCCATCACCCCTCATCCTGTCACTCCATGCCCTTGTCCAAAGTCCCTCCCCAGCTTTCTTGTACCCCCCCCAGGCACTGGAAGGTGCTCTAAGGTTTCCCCAGAGCCTTCTCTTCTCCAGGCTTAACACCCCCAACTCCCTCAGCCTGTCCCCAGAGCAGAGGTGCTCCAGCCCTCACATCATCTCTGTGCCCTCCTCTGAACTTGCTCCAACAGCTCCTTGTCCTCCTTATGTTGGACACAGTGCTCCAGGTTGGGGTCTCACCAGAGCAGAGCAGAGGAGCAGAATCCCCCCACTCAACCTGCTGGCCACATTTCTTTTGAAGCAGCCCAGGACACAGTTGGCTTTCTGGGCTACAAGTGCACATTGCTGGCTCATGTTGAGCTTCTCATCACACAGCACCCCCAAGTCCTTCTCCTCAGAAGGACCTCTATCAAATTATTTTGCATACAAAGTCCATATTTTGACTGCATATAGTGAAACACGTTTATGTAAAAATTACCACCTAGTACCAGATATTAAATATTAATGCAAAAGTGAATCTTAGAGCAGTCATTAGGTGAGTTATTGGTTTGTCCACTAGGGTATAGGTTTAGATTTCCCAATTACGGTGTAGCTTTGATACTGCAGATGGCTGAAATATGTAGATTAGGGGATATGAACTGCTTTGGGGTTTTAAATTTTTTTTTTCATTTTCTTCCACACAAAACTCTTGCCTACCAGTATTAAAACATCTCAGTTTGTCAGTGCTTCACTTGGTAGCCCTGAGCAGTTCGGAAAAGTTGAAAAAAACCTCTTGTTTCCCTGCTGTCTTCTCTTCTCGGCACAAAATCTGTCTCCTGGATCTAAATCCTGTGCCCTGGGTTAAAGGTAGGGAGTGGCACAAGTTACCACAGGACACTTAGGATGAAGTTGAAGCCTCAGTCCTCCATTGTTGGCTTCTTTGGATTTCCATCCCCTTCTCATCGAAGTGTTGGGTTCTGTGCAGTGTCACATGTAGACATCTTGATGTTACCAATTTCAGAGTGAGCTCTGGTTTTACTACTGTTTTTACTCATGTATAGCCCACTATAGCTTCCTTGTTTTCTTTCCATCCTCTCTTTCAGGTCAGAGATATGAATTCCAGTGTCACTTGTGTGCCAGCAAGTCCTGGAGATGTGACTTGCAGCCCCTGACTGCCCTGGCTCTGATTGCCAGGCACAGAGGCAGCCGTTCAGGCAGCTCAGGAGATGCCATGGGGTGCTAGCCAGTACGTTAACCTCATTCCAGTCTTGGTCAGACGTTGAAGAATAATGTCATCTCACAGGTGGTGGATCTTAGTGCTATTTGCAAGTGCTATTTCAAGCAAGAAGCAGTAGGACATGAGGAAATGGGAGGGACATGGGGCAGTGGGGACTGGGCAGTGCTGAGGTAACAGTTGGACTTGATGATCTTGGAGATCTTTTCCAACCAAACCAATTTTATGATGTGTGTTGGCTCAAGCAGTAGGGTTCTCCAAGGGATGCTGTCTACAACGTTTCAGAATCAATTTGTCCCATTAAGGGTATGGAAGAAGCTTAATTTCTTGCCCTGTTTGGGGAGAGCAATGGCTAAGGCCTTTTCACCTCCTTGGCCGTGGCACTTGTTTGCTGCGCCGTCAGTGGGAAGCCAGGGTACTTTTGACCTTGTGTGCTTACTTTTAGCTTCTTGTTCATTCTTTCCTGCTGGAAGGCAGCACTGATAAGAGGAAAGGGAACTGTCTGCAGCTCACTGGAGCTGTCCTACAAATCCAGAGTGCCTGGCTTTGTAGTGTGACTCCAGTAGGAGAGCTGCACCATACTTCAAACACCATGTATGTCAGTGCCAGGTTCTTCTACCAACAAAGACAGAGAGAGGCACATACTGCTGATGGGCTTTTTTCCCCCATTCCCCTGTGACATGAAAGGGGACAGCTCAAAAGACAACACCTCAGTTAACACAGTACTGGGGACTGAGGTGGAAGTGAGTAACCTGTGGCTTGGTTTTGAGGCGCAGAGGTGGATCTCCATGTAGCCACTGCAGAGAAGAAAAAGGATTTGCAGCCTCTGTATGTGCTGGCTGAAACCTGGGCTCAACGGGCTTTAATTTTATGACTTCTCTGGCATTTCTTTCCCCTGAAGACTGGTTTGATGAGCTGCTGGAGTAGCCTGCGGTCGGTTGTGACAGTGATCTGTTGGGGATTTATTGGCTGGAGTGCTAGGAAAGGCACAGTTTGGCCTTTGGTAGAGCTGTTTCCAGTCACCAAGGTCCTATGCACATACTGTTCCTTCTGGCTTTGGGAAGAGGGTGTTGATGGAAAAATGAGTGGGTGATATTACACAGTATGGTGATAGTATTATTCTGGGGTTAAATTGATGCAATAGAGGGGGGAAAAATGGGCTTTTGGAGCCTGCAAGTTTCAGCAAAGACTGATTGTCAGGGGAGCCTTAAGACTGAGAAGAGCAGTAGATAACTTGCTTCAGTTAATGCAGAGAATCCTAGTCTCTGATTCATTTTGTTTGTCAGCCCTGAATAAGCTTTAAAAGACTTGAAGATTCACGCTCTATCTAGGCAGTCTGTATTTCAGGGAATCTCATTGTTAGTCTGTGGGTTTCATGCCCAGAATATGTCAGGGTTCATTTTGCTGTCTTGTAGACAGAGAGAGGGGAGGGAGAGCCCTGAAGACCTCCTTAGGGCGGTACCTGGCACGCTTCACGTTCGCTCGCAAAGAGGCACAGACTGAATATGGTGTTTGGCAGTAAAACTTTCTCACGGCAGCAGCTAAAGGACCGTGGCCCCTCAAATAACCCTGTTTTCACAGAGCTGGCTGCAGCAGGCAGCTTGGCTCTTTGGATTTTTGTCTGTCTGATGGGCAAGGATTATTCTTTGAGTTGTGCTGCTCTCCTCGGAGAATGAGAATTAGGGAAACATTTTTGTTTGATTTGTGTTAGGGAACAGGTTTCTTGCCTGGCTTTTCCATCTGGACAGTGATCCTCCTGTCCTTTCCATATTGCTGTTGAAGTGTTACAGTGAAAACTGTTTCATGCCTATGGTTGCTTGTGATGGTGAACTGCTGGGGATTAGTTGGCTGGAGTGGTAGGAAAGGCACAGTATGGCAAGTGAGCTGAAAGTAATGGCAAGGGATGAGGGGGCTTTTATTTTGGGAGTTTAATCAGGAAGGAGATTGCAGGGCTGGATGCTGAAAGAGACTTTGTGTGCTTCAGTCCTTCAGACGGCTGCATTTAACTCCTGAAAAGTCCTGAAAACGTGTGTTTTTATATTCACACATATGCACAAATATCTGTCTATATATGTATGTGTATATATACACTATATTCATAGAATCACAGGATGGTTTGGGTTGGAGAGACCTCACAGCTCATCTCATCCCAACCCCCTGCCATGGGCAGGGACACCTCCCACCAGCCCAGGTTGCTCCAAGCCCCATCCAACCTGGCCTGGAACACTGCCAGGGAGGGGGCAGCCACAGCTTCTCTGGCCACCCTGGGCCAGTGTCTCACCACCCTCACAGCCAACAATTTCTGCCTCACATCTCGTCTCAATCTCCCCTCTGCCACTTTAAAGCCATCACCCCTCATCCTCTCACTCCATGCCCTTGTCCAAAGTCCCTCCCCAGCTTTCGTGTACCCCCCCAGGCACTGGAAGGTGCTCTATGGTCTCCCTGGAGCCTTCTCTCCTCCAGGCTGAACAACCCAAACTATGCATATATACGTGCAACTGCCTGTGACATTTTTCCATGAGATAAGGGTGGCTCCTGAAGGCACTGCACAGCAGTCAGGTCCTGGTGTAGAAGGCTGCTTTCTAACCATCATGAAGTTTCCCTAATTGGATTTGTTCACATATGCTGTGGCTGATAAGCAGAAGGTTAATAAGAAAAAAAAGTTGATTTCTTTAGTTGCCAAATTCCTTTTTTTAGTCAAATAATTTAGAGGAGAAATACTGCTAAAGGCATGATTTTATTCCTGATCCTAATGTATAGAAAGGATTACTGTATTTTAAATACTTAGCCTTTCTGTCAGCAGCGTGGTATAAATGCAGTAATTCCAGTTGGTTCCCATCAGCTGAGGGGTTTTAAAGGCTCCTCACCTGTACCCTCTATAAATGCATCCCTCACTGTACCAGGGGGAAATAAATAGCAATGCCACAGCTTAAAACAAGGTTTTTTTAATGCTCTTTCTACCTAGGATCTCAAAGCCAGTGACATGAGCAAAGAGCTGTATGAAGTGATGCATTTCCTCCTCTCTATCAGAGCAAAGATGTCAAGTGAGCAACTTAATTTAGGCACAATCTGGTGGGATTGTGTCAATCTCTGTTGCATATCCATCCTTAAAACTGATGGGAGGGATTTTTTTTCCCCCCTCAAACCTCCTGCAGCAAGAACTGGGATAAAATTACTTGAGCGTGTCCAGAGAAGGGTACTGGAGCTGGGGAAGGGTCTGGAGCACAAGGCTGATGGGGAGCAGCTGAGGGAACTGGGGGGGTTCAGTCTGGAGAAGAGGAGGCTGAGGGGAGACCTCATCGCCCTCTACAGCTCCCTGAAAGGAGGGGGTAGCCAGGGGGGGTCGGTCTCTTCTCCCAAGGAACAAGGGATAAGATGAAGGGTGATGGCCTCAAGTTGTGGTAGGGGAGGTTTAGATTGGACACTGGGAACAATTCCTTCCCCCCTGGAAGGGCTGTCCAGCACTGGCCCAGGCTGCCCCAGGGCAGGGGGGGAGTCCCCATCCCTGCAGGGATTGCAAAGCCGTGGAGATGTGGTGCTGAGGGACATGGGGCAGTGGGCACTGGGCAGTGCTGGGGGAATGGTTGGACTGGAAGATCTTAAAGGTCTTTTCTGACAAAAATATTTCTATGAGGTTAATAGATACTTAGATGGGGATACTAAGCTTTTTTGCCTTGAAATTTTTGTCTAAAATCAATGAGATCCATCAAACCCTGGCTTTCTAGACCGGTATCCTTGTCTCAGCCCAGGTTTCAATGTATGCCCGCAAAGTGACCTTGCTGTTGGTGACAAAGGGATGAGGATGCTGGAGATGGCTTCTGGAGTGGTTGTGAGGGAGGTGATGGGAATGGTGAAGGAAAGCAGCTTTGCCTTTTTCTACCTTTCAGTTTTGTCCTCTCCTCACGTAGCAGTCTCTTCAGTCAGCAACAAACAGTGGTGACAGCAAAGGTCAGACACCAGCGAGCACAGGGTGTTTGTTCTCCTGCCCTGCAAAGGTCACAACCACACCTGACAAACGTGGGGGCTTCTTCATGATTAGCTTGGAGGTTACTTGTCAAGCCAACACATTGTTTTTATGTCTTCCCAGCTTGAGTGCTGCTCTGCAAAGCTGTGGAGATACCTACGTTCATAATATAAACAGGCAGAGAGTGGCTCGGCTCAGTTTTCTGTGGAAAGTGGGTCACTGGGAATAAGTGGTTTAGCTTTGTGTCATTTGAGGACTGAAATAATGTGGAATAAAGTCAATTTAACACATTAAGGCTGATGTCAGACTTGCACCGGGTGTTTTAGGACTCCTGAGCTGCTGTCGGGTGCGTGGTGGGGGGATTTTAACACGCTGATGGATGGAGATGTTGAGCACTTGGAAATAGTGTCCTGGATGTTTGATAACGTGCAGGCAAGAAATATGTAGTGGTAATGATGTCTGTAATGTTGTAAAAAATATTAATGCAGTGTATGTTGGGTGTTTCTATCTGGGTGTGTGCTGAGCGCATCAGCATGGGATCAAAACTCTACTAGGCCTGGAAAAAAGGAGGCTGAGGGGAGACCTCATAGCCCTCTACAGCTCCCTGAAAGGAGGGGGTAGAGAGTTGGGGATGAATCTTTTTAACCAAGTAACAAATGATAAGAAAAAAGGAAATGGCCTCAAGTTGTGCCAGGGGAGGTTTAGACTGGATGTGAGGAAGAATTCCTTCCCAGAAGGGGCTGTCAGCCATGGGAAGGGGCTGCCCAGGGCAGTGGGGCAGTCCCCACCCCTGGAGGTGTGTCAGAGCAGTGCTGACACAGTGCTCAGGCATGTGGTGTAGTTGTGGACAATCAGTGTTGAGTTATGATTGGACTCAATGTTCTTAAAGGTCTTTTCCGACCTAGACAATTCTGTGGTTCTGTGAAAGGTAAGAAACAATTAGGGAATCATTTGATAACCCGTCAGATTTTGTCCTGTTCTCTGCACATGAAAAAGAGAATGCTGTCATTGAAACTTGTGTGGTTTGTACCAACTGATCATGGCAGCTTCTCAGAGACACCACACTCAGCTGAAGGACAGTCCTTAATTGTTGCTTCCATGGAGAAGGCAGAGTATTATGGGCTCAGGAAATTCAAGTGAAGTCTCATGCATTAATAGTGGGCAAATCCATAGGCTCCTCGCCCTGAGGGCTGGGGAGAAGCCCTGTGGTGGGAACCACAATCTGACCCTCAGAGGCCAAGGTAGGAAATGCAGGAGAGGGACTTGGACCTTTTCAGTCTTATCTCTCAGCCTCCTTCAAGTGGAATAAAACTATGAAGAGAGTTTGGAGCTAAGACCTTGCTGGGAAACAGGAGGCAGTGTCCAAGTGAGAGGCAGAGGAACTGCTGTGTAACCAATACTGTGGAGGTGTTGAGTCCCCCCCTGCCGTGGGGAAGGTGTTGGGGTCTGTGTCAGACACGAGGTGGAAACACAGCCTTCCACCCAAAGCATATTTGCAGAGGAGGTGATGGAAGCTTTGCTGCTTGTACCCAGTAACATTTGATCTTCAATAACAACAAAAATTTGCCATTTCCAAAGAAGAAAGGTTATATTTGGTGTCAGGCTTTTTGGTGTAAGCAGTGTAAATAGTACTGGAGGATGTATTGAATCATTGTTTGAACTGGTATCAACTGGGGTGCACTCTTTAAAAGTACAATTGTTTTGATCTGTTCCCTGTGTGTTGTTTTTTTATTGTTTTTTTGCAGCTTTTCCGACGCGTGGCAGCTGCCTTGCCTGGAATGGAAAGCACACAAGACAAAAGTAGAGAAGACAGTATCCTTTATGTGTCCCTGCTGTAAATTTGGGGGTGGCAAAGCGTTGCTAAGGCATTACTGTGGACAAGGAAAATAAGGATGAAGAAGGAGGGGGTAATATCTCTCCTGCAGCACTCACTCAGCTTATGGACATCCCAAAAAGAGGCCTGAGAGGGGGAATAGGGGCAAGTAATCATCAAGCTGAGGAAGAAGGCTTGGTGGGTTAGAAGGCTGGGAGTAGGAGTGTTAAGGGTGGAGGCTTCTCCTGTAAAGCTGGTGAAGTAGGGATGGTTAGGGCTATGAAATATAAAATATATAATAATTATATTACATGTAATTTTTATATGTAATATAAAAATGAGGACAACTTAAAGCTGAAGGGAGGACAACGGGAAGGTGCAGAAGGGTGCAAAGAGATCCAGAAGGATTCTTTCCTTGGTGTAGGAGCAGTTTGGATGTGAGGAGGGAAGGGGGAGACTATGGAGTGGGAGAAAACAGCTGTAGAGGCCTGAAAAAACCCTGATTTGCACAGATTTGACTTGCAGAATCCTAGAATTAAGTTTGGTTGGAAGGGATCTCAGTAAGTCCCTTCTCCAGTCCTCCTGCTCCAAAATCAGGCCAGTCTCATAGAATCCTAGAATCCTGGAATGGTTTGGGTTGGAAGGGACCTTAAAGCTCATCTCATCCCAACCCCTGCCATGAGCAGGGACACCTCCCACCAGCCCAGGTTGCTCCAAGCCCCATCCAACCTGGCCTGGAACACTGCCAGGGAGGGGGCAGCCACAGCTTCTCTGGGCACCCTGGGCCAGTGTCTCACCACCTTCACACTCAAGAACTTACTGCATAGGGGAAAGGAGAATTTGGGAAGCTGTAGATTGCAACTGCTGGGGCAGAAGCGTTGTGCGATACGGACTTGATTGATCAAAAATATTTCATTGTGCAGGTCACTGAAAGGTTAACGAACAACCATGTCTGTTAATGAGAGGACAGTGGGAGAATGCACAGGCACTGGCTGATGGGTCTGGGGTTTCTCTATCAGGGAGCTGGATCACTGGTCTGTAAATGGGAGCGCAATGAGGGCGCTTTGAATTGGACTTCCTGCAGACTGCAGATAGCAGCAATTGAATATATGATTGTCTCCTGGACAGCTGCACGAGGATTAATGAGGGGATGATTTTCCATAGGCTTTTCTGCAGAGCATTGAGGGTTCAAGGATCTTGAACTGCTTGTGCTCGGGGATTGAAGGCTCATTTCGAGCAGCTCTTAAATATTTATTGAGGTTTAGATCAGCGAAACAAATGGACCAAATATTTATGATGAATTATTAGCCTTTTATTTCCCTTTTCATGTTTATTTTCTCTGTAAAAAGGAAATTTAACCCCCTAAAGAAATACATTGGAAGTACCAACTGTGTGACCTGTTTGCCTCTGTGTTAACTGATAAGAGCCTTGTGCTGAACAAGTCAGGTTTGGGGATTAGTGTTCAAAGCTCCTCCTGTGAAAGGCCAAGGAAGCGTTGTAGCTGTAGGGCATCAGCTGGGAATCTGAGTGCCACAAAAGGAGCAGCTTATCACAGAGCAGCTCTCCAGGGACCTTTGGTTTTGTTGGATATTAGCTGTCACTTTGAGGGGTGGGTTCAGGGGGTTTTGTGGGCTGGCTGGTGAGCAGAGCAGGTTAATTTAAACTGGAAGAAGGTAGATTTAGATTAGATAGTAGGAAGAAATTCTTTACTGTGAGGGTGGTGAGAGACTGGCCCAGGGTGCCCAGAGAAGCTGTGGCTGCCCCCTCCCTGGCAGTGTTCCAGGCCAGGTTGGATGGGGCTTGGAGCAACCTGGGCTGGTGGGAGGTGTCCCTGCCCATGGCAGGGGTTGGGATGAGATGAGCTGTGAGGTCCCTTCACACCCAAACCATTCCATGATTCTATGATTTATCAGTAATAAACTAAGGGAAATACTGAACTGAAAATGCCCTGCACAATCCTCCTCCACCTGTCCTTGTTCAGGAACCAGAGTTGGATATGTTTGCCTTAACTTTCTTTCTCCCAGTGATTGACATAAAACTGGAAAAGCCTCAAGAGCAGCCTGTCAGTGAAGGAGGCTGCTCCTGCTAATACCACGTGGCTTCTACCTTTCTCCAGAACATCACTGCTTTCCTTCCCTTTACTCTTCATTGACTGCAGTGTGAATATTGGCTTGAACCTTCCCCTTTCAGTAATAACGTATTGCAGTTCATCATCGCTGGCTGTCTCGTGGAGATGATCTATTAGCTTCACAAGCACACACACATGCACACACACACACAAAGAAAATGTCAGTGTCTTCATTATTTATAAGAAAAAAAAAAAAAAGCCAAAATATTCCAGCATATTCTAGTTATAACTTTAAAAAAAAAAAGACAAAAAATAGGTACAATTTCTTAATATTTGTTCCTTTTTTTAATATGTTACGATATTGCACTTTGAAATGATGGCGACTGAGTAAGTTTTGAATTGGATTTAGACGAGATGTACGTGCAGAAGAGTGCTTGCAAATCTTAACCCATTTGATTAATTAACTGGAGATGGTTAGCAGTCAGAAAGGCAAGCGGAGGTGGCACACGCCGAGGGTTGAACACTTATCCTTACAATAATAACCAAACAATTCCAACCCAGCTCTTAGGGGTTTGTTTTGAGCTGGTTATCAACCCCCCTAAAACCAGTCTTAGTGGGGGGGAGATCACCACCATGAAAAGGCTACTGGATTTTTTTTTAAGTCTTGCAGAGGCAACGTGAACACATTGCCTAGATAGTGAGAAATAAGAGTGTTTTTCTGAAGGGGATGAAGGGTTTCTGGAGGATTTGGAGGAGGGGGGAAAGGAAAGGGTGGATGTGCATTAGGAAAAAAAAAAAAAACACTTGCAGGAAACAGGGAAATAACATTTCGAGTGCAAAATGAATTTAAAAAGCATATTATTTTTTTCATTCAGAAAACCAATGGAATAAATTATTCCTGCCCGAGAAACGGGAACGTAACGTTCGGAGGTGAAAAGTGATTTGCTGCTTTTTTAAATTATTTTTAGGGAAAAATCAGGAGTGAATTCAGGACTTGGCACTACAACCTGCTTGAAGCCAAACGAAACCTTATAAATTGAGCAGAAAAGAAGGAAAGAGCAGCTGGAAATGTCCCAGTGGAGGTGCTGTGCTCACAGGCCAGTTCAGGGCTGGGAGAGAGGGGGAGCAGCACCCGCTCCCCCGTAGCGTTGGGCGTAGGTCGATGGGGAAAGGGGTGGTGGTTGATCAGACAGAAATCTAGTTGAGAGATCGTAGATGGAAAGGAAAGGAGTTTAATAGGATGGAAACCAATTTATAATTATGCAGATTTATGCCTTTTTTTTTTTTTTTTAGCTTTTTTTTTTTTTATGTTCAGTCTTCCAAGTCCTTTTAGTTTGGTTCCCTAGAGCTGTATAGTTTGGTTAAACAATTAGTAATTTAGTTTTCTATTTAACTAGGCTTACAATTAACCATTTTTTTCCCTTCGATATTTATTTCTTCGCTTAAATTTTTTTTTTTTTACTATTTTCAATGATTTTTATCCTTTTTTTTTTTTTTTTTGGTTTCCTTTTGCTGAGGAATCCGTTTAGAGCTTCGCCGCGGCGGCGAGACGTAGCTCACCCGCGCGACACGGGATCGGAACACGCTAGAAGTGCACCCTTTTAAAAACCTTTACCTAGTCATTGTGAAGTTGCTGTGTGAGTTAAATAAACACAATTTGTAAATACATTGTTTGCTGGGCGACCATGGCTGAGTTACAGTGCAGGAAGGGATTCTTGAGTCTGTGTTGCGATTGCGACTTTCAAATGAACAATTGCAAGTCAATATTCAGGCTCCTCCTTTGTTCTCTTCTGCCCCTCTAAGAACCAACTGGGGAAGAGAAAGGGAATCGTCCTCACCACCATTTTCACCAGGAAAACGGGCATAAATGATGTGGAATTCATCATTCTTGAATGGTAGACTCGTGCCCTGCCCTGGGTTTATAGCAGCTCTGCACAACGATAACTTAAAAGGCAGAATGAGATGTAAAGTGCTTTTATAATGCAATATTAAAAGCAAGGTTTTTTTGGGTTTTTTTGTTTTGTTTTTTTTCTTTTTTTGGACGTGGCATGTCTTGAAATAAACATCAATGATATGTGACAAAGGATCATTCTTTTATTTAAAAAGAAACTCTTGGGGGGAAGGAAACCTGGCTGCTTTTCCTGTACCGTACTGTTCTTAACTGTGGGCAAAAAAAAAAAAAAGGTTCATCTCACTGCTTTTTCATTTCAGTTTTATTTCTTTTTTTCCCCTTTTGGTCCTTCATGCAATTTACATTGTTCATCATTTGGCTGTTTTCCACTTTTTTTTCCCCCACTTCTGATATAACCCAACCCCTACTTTTCCCATAGCTTTAAGCACTGGATATGCAGGGAGCTGGCTTAGCCTGTCTTGAGTTACAGTTGGATGAGCATCTCAGCTGCTTTTAAATGGAAAAGCTGCTTGTGGAGAGCAGGTTTGTTCACTGGGTCTCTTAGAACTTCCTCTAAAAAAAAAAAGTCTAGAGAGGAGCGTGGCCATGAGCTCCGTGTTCAACGCAGCGGTTGCAGGGACAAGGCTGAGTCTGCACTTATTTGGCATTTAATCCCCCAAGGAGATCTGCAGGGGACAGCCAGGTATGTTTAATGTATGCCCTTGCCTATAGTCAGTGCTTAATGCCACTACAGGACTCACTGCTGTCCTAATCCCACTTTTCCACAGGAAAAACCCTTCCAAAATGAGCACAGGAGCAACACACTCTTAATTTCATTTTTATTTGCTGCACCATAACTCCTTGCACCATCTGTGGGGATTTAATTTTATTTTCCTCCATTGACATGGCCAGTAGAACCATGGGAATAGATTTTTTTTTTTTTTTTTTTTACTGCTGATTTTGTAAACAGTGAAGGTTTCTGCTCTTGTTTCTTTTCTCCTCCCCACTCCGGCTTGATCGTTGTACAGTCCATGATGCAGCTATTCCATTACTCACTTTTTGTCTTGATAACAAGTAGTTGAAGAAATTGTATAAGGGGGGAAAAAAAAAAGGTTCCTTTTCTTCATGTTGGAATGTCACTGGTACCTCAGCTCTGTTTGATAATATGAAACAACAACAACAACAACAAGAAGAAAAAAAAATCCTTAGCGCTTGAACTAAATAAATACCTGTCTCATTGGAAAGCTCTGGCTCTCTTCTCTAAGTGTGTCCATCAGCTTTGGGAGGGAGGGTGGTGCAGGGCATCAGGCTGCTGCTGCTTCCTCGTGCTTTTGGGAGGCTTTTTTAAGGGCAAAAGTAAGCTTTTTGTTATTTTTTTGTTGAGGTAATGTGGTGGAATCGTTTCTCTCTGGTTCTATCCGGTGTCTCTGCCATCGTTTCCAGGCATCGATGAGTGGTATGGTACAGAGATCACACCCTTTCCCTGCTGCAGCTCTGCTTTTCTAATCCTTTCTCACTCTTAAAATCCAGCCCTTTCCTCCCTTCCCTTTCACAGAGGTGATTCAGGTGTGTTGTGCAGCCTTGCCACTGCCTGCTCCACCTTCCCTGGGTGCTGCTCTGCGACGGCTGGGGAGCACAGCTGGACCAACCCCACCTTCCTCCAGGATCCTCCTTCAGCCTCCACCTTCTTGGAGATGGCATATGAGGACTGCAGGGACAGGGAGGTGAGTACCAGTACCAGATGCTCTTTGACAGAGTTATCCTTATTTAGTGTTCTAGGGGAAATTAACTGATTTTGGACTGCTGACACCAGCAGCGTGACCTAGATATTAGGCAGAAATTGCTGGCTGTGGGGGTGGTGAGACACTGGCCCAGGGTGGCCAGAGAAGCTGTGGCTGCCCCCTCCCTGGCAGTGTTCCAGGCCAGGTTGGATGGGGCTTGGAGCAACCTGGGCTGGTGGGAGGTGTCCCTGCCCATGGCAGGGGTTGGGACGAGATGAGCTTTGAGGTCCCTTCACACCCAAACCATTCTGTGATTCTATGACCTCTGTCACTTGTTCAAGCTCTTCTCTATTAAAAGGATCATCAATAAATTAAGTAGTTAAATTTGACAAGGGACGTTGTCTCGTAGCTGTGGGGACGTGCTGGAATTAGAACAGCCTTATGGTGAGGCTGTATGGGGACAAGTCACTGGGGGGAGCTTCTCTTCCTTGTCCCTGGCACTTCCAGGTCCCCTCCTGGGTGGGAGCACACCCCAAGAGCTGCTTGAAGGCTTTAGGGAATGAGAGGCTGCACCTTAAAACAACATGGTCACCTCTTAAAAGTGGGTTTAGGATTAGATTGGTCGCCATTCCTCCTTCCTGCTCCCCTTGTCTGTTAATTTAGTGCTGCTGCCATATGTAGCCTTGGGGCTGTCACCTCAAATATTGGTATCTCAATTTCCCAGCTTTTTATAGGGGTTGGATTAAACTGCTGAGAAGGGGCTGTGGCTGAGCAAGGCATGGTCTGGGGGCACCCAGCACCTCCTTACTGGTTTTTATTAGATATAAAGTCAGGTAGGGAGTGGCTGGCTTTGATTAGAGGGTGCCTCACACTGGTGTTTGCCAATGGATCTGCTGGAAGGGTCAGCACTGATTTTTCCAGGCTGGAGGAGCTGCAGCATCCTCTTAGCAGCATCCGCAGCGCTGCTGCAGCAGCCGACACCATCCCCTTGCTGCATAGTGTTGGTTTTAATTCCAGCACCCAAATCCTCAGCAAACTAAGCCATGAGAGGGTGCAGCAGCACCTTTTTCCATGCTGGGCATGTACCAGCCCTGAAAGGAAAATAAAAAGGGGGTGGGCAGGCTGCTTCTCGCCGTGGTTCCTGCGCTGGGGCTGCGGCAGAGGCTGCCAACGCTGCGGCTGCAAACACCCAGACCTCAAAACCACCTCTCCCATCCGTCACGCTTGGTCCTCAGCCTCCTCCTCTGCTGCTCTGTCATTGCCTGAGCTTGGGGTTTTTTTTTCATCCATTTGCAGAAGGCTCAGGCGTGTCAGGAGTTAAACACCAGCTGAATGGCAATGACGTGATCCCTGGAGGATGAGGAGTAGGGCAGGGCTGAAGGCAGTTCTGGCTGGAGGCAGCTGGGGGATGCTCCTGGAGGAGGTTTTCCGCAAATGCTGTGTCTGAGTCGAATCCTCCAGGCACCCCACCTGTTTCTGAGTTTTTTGGATATAAATTAAAGCCATTTGGAGTGTTTGCTGTCGGCCACCCAGTGAGTGCATCTGGAATGAGGGTTGTGTTAAAGGCTTGATTAAAGTTATTGCTAATTAAAGCACTGCAATTACTCTCTATCCTCCCTGCACAGCCCATCGGTCCATCCGTGGTGCTGCGTGTCCTCAGACACAGGGTGCTGGAGGGAGAAAATGGTGGTTACTGATGCTCCCGGGGTTGGCACTGACCTTTCCTGTGTTTATCTGTGGTGGGGAAGAGGGGATGGGTGGAAATTCAAGGCTTGATCCTGACATATCCCGAGATGCAGCTGCTTTATTCCAGATCAGTGAGTTTTTGATCGCAGCGAGGGTCCAGCAGCCTCCAGCCCATTTCTTTGCTGTGACATTCAAGGACTAATCTTACTAGGCTGTTTGTGGGCATGTTTGGAGGTTAACTGCTTGTGCCTGCTCCCACCACGTTAATCCTCATTTCAGAGGGGTTTTGGAGTTGTTCTGGGCTTTGGGTGCTGTTTGAGGCTTTGGCAGCTCTTGCTGTTGGGAGAGAGGGGATGTGCAAGTCTGTGTCTGAGTTGGGAATGAAGTGGATCAATCTTAATTTCTGTTTCTCAGCACTTATTGAGGTCATGGCCTCAAGTTGCGCCACGGGAGGTTCAGACTGGATATTAGGAAGAATTTCTTCACAGAATGGGTTGTCAGCCATTGGAAGGGGCTGCCCAGGGCAGTGGGGCAGTCCCCACCCCTGGAGGTGTGTCAGAGCCGTGCTGACACAGCGCTCAGGGATGTGGTGCAGTTGAGGACTGTCAGTGTTGGGTAGATGGTTGGACTCCATGATCTCCAAGGTGTTTTCCAACCTTGGTGATTCTCTGACTCTGTGATTCTTGTCCCTCTGGTCCCAGTTGGCACCAAAAGCCCCTGGGAAGCCCTTTTCCTGCATGCAAACACCTGAGCGGAGCAGAAACCCAGCCAGGTGGTTTTGTGGACAGTGGTTTCAGTTGATTGTGCTTCCAAATTTATTTTTAACCTACTGAATTGCTCCTTCATTTAATTTCCTAGCAAGGGGTCTGGCTGCCATCAGCTGCTCTCCCACTGACAGTGCCGGGAATCACTCTGCTTGAGGCACGAGCTGCTCCGTCGCTGTCCTTCTCAGTGGCCTTACCCAGGTCACTTGGTGTCCCTGTGTCCTTGGGAGAACCACACAGCCCCACTCGGTTGGAGAGAAGCAGGATCAGCCCTGGGACCTTCAGGTACCGCAAGGATGGGGAGCGTGGGGGTCTGTCTGAGCTGGGGAAAAGGAGGTTTTACAGCTCAGCAGCTGGATGTGGTGAGGAAAGGAGGGACCAATTTCCAGGTCACACTGCTTTTGGTGAAGCATTTCCAGCTGTTGCCCTCTCCAGATGTGTCTCACCCTCAGGTTACACACCTTGTGCAGTAAATCCCTGCCAGCAGGCACTGGAGATGGGCTTACCCAAGACAAGCTCCAGCTTTTCCTAGACCTACCAGCCCCTGAAATCCCTGAGAAAAGAGGGTTTAGGGGATGTCCCCCTGCTTGGCTTGTCCCTACAACTGCTGAGACTCAGGTGCTTTATTCCCACTGGAGATGGGCACAACCCTGGGAGCTCCATGTCCCAGGCTGCTTCGTTAGCAGCCAGACACGCGTCTCCGCTTCCTGGCAGATGGGACAGCACCAGGGAGTCTTTGTCAGTGCTAATTGGCAGCAGTGGCAGCTGGGGCTTTGTGTAACCCTGCAGCTGAACCAAACTCAGCCCTTGTACCTGCCACTGTGGGGACAGGAGGTGGCTGCCCTCCCTGGCTAGCTTTGAGGACAACCCCATCCTTCTGCCCTGCAGCAGATGCGGCTTGTTCCCAGTCACATGGAGCAAAGGGCTGTCCCTCCAGCCTGGGGGACAACCAGCAAAGGGTCTCCTGGCCCAGTGTGTGTCCTAAAAGCAGTCATGGGTTTGTTGGTTCATTTCTCTGTCCACCCTCCTGTTGCAGCAGGAATAACCCCGGGGATTGGTGGCAGAAGAGCAGGCAGTGCCGTGGGGAGGTGCAGAGGTGAGTGTGCCACAGCAGGATCAGGGCTGGGAAATGGGAGAAGGCAGAAGGGATGAGGGCACAGAGGGGTGTATGGGGCCAGATCCCACTCCTCTCCACCCCTAGGAAGCTGGGGATTGCATGCTGGGATATGTGCAGTGATGGAGGGGTCATGGGGGAAAGCCTGAACCCCTGGCTTCCAAAATACTGTGTTTTTCCTAAAAGCAGAGAGTTTTGCAAATTAAATAGACCCAGTGATGCTTTTAAGGCTTAAAAAGGGGCTGGCAGAGCCCTTCTCTGCACTGATCCTGAATGGAGATGGCTCATCCCCAAGGCTCTGAAGGCCCATCCCTCCCTTTGAGCTGCCCTGGGAGCTCCTGGTTGAAAAAAGAGGAGTAAAAGGGGGTGCAGGAGGAGATGGGGTGCTGGTGACATCCATACACAGCTCTGGAGCGGGACCCAAACTTTCCCACCCCCTGGAGGTTGCAGAGGCTGAGCAGCCCCCTCCTCATCCTCACTCACCCGCAGGCTCAGGCTCATTTTTCACTGCCTTTATTAGACTGCGGATTCTTTTTTTTTTTGCCTTTCCCAAAAAAATAAAAGATGCGGTGGAAGGGAGCAGGTTTGCAGCAGCAGTGAGGCAAGGGAGGCTGGGGGAGGATGAGGATGGTGGTTTGGGATATCCCAATCCCCTGTGGGGTGCAGGGATGAACTGATCCAGGGCTTTAATGGCATGAGAGGGCTGGGGCACTGGTGTCACTGTCTTTTTGTTTGTAATTCCAGGATAAAATCGTGCCTCTCCCCTCAACGTCTGCCCGATGCAGCCTAAAAATGTGAGCTGCCCTTTGTCCCCTGGCCTCAAGGCCACCCAAAGGGGCCGTGTGTCCCCCTCCTCAATCCCAAATCCCTGCTTCGAAGATCTCAGCTTGGCTGCCAGAAAGGATCCTGGATCCCCTGGGAGAGCTGTCCTTGTCCCCAGGTGATTTCTCCCCCTTCCCAAAAAATCAGAGTGAAACTCAAGATGCTGCATGTTCCTCCCACAGTGACTGATACTCCCAGGGTCTTCCCAGCCCCATTCCCAGAGGTTTAACCCCACTTCCCAGGGTTTTGCCCCCATTTCTCCAGCTTGGCCAGGCCCAGGGGGGACTGGTGTGAGGCTGGAAGAGGGTAATTTATAATCTAACCTGTTTCTTGGGCATCTCTGGTGTTGCCTTCTACATCAGCTCCTGCTCCAGTACTGGAGCCTTCTCCCAAAATAAGGCAGCTCCCTAGGCCCTTGGCGGATGGGAATCGGATGCTCTGGGGGTTTGGGATAGATTTTGAGGGGTCTCTGATGCACATGGGGGATTATTTAATGCAAAAGCCAGAGCTGGGAGGAGGATATGGGATGGGTTTGAGGCCAGACCTCTGTCTCCAGGGTGTAGGGTGCTGAGCAGGCTGGTTTTGGGAGGCTGAGGGTGGCTCCTAGCGGGTACCAAGCCAGGGATGAGTTAAACCAGGGTGGGGAGGCAAAGGGAGCCATGTTGGGGGGCTGGTGGCCTGGTTTGGGGGGGCCACATCCTGCAGGAGGCTGCTAAAACCAGCATGGCATCCACATGAAGGAGCCCAGGGCAGCACCGGTGGCCGCCCCCGCCAGCAGCCCCAAGGCCATCTGGTCCCCAGAGACCCGGTAGGGATCCTCGCGTACGATGACGTGGGTCACCCCAGGAGCTGCAAGGCAAAAAGGGGGGTGTGTGTGAGGTGGGGGGACCCCCTCCTGGCACCCCCCCTGATGCCAATGGAGGGGCACTGCTTCCCCCATGGCATGCTAGCGGCCTGGGATAGAGGGGGACCCCCATTTTTGGCTGTCACCCATGTCCCCCATGTAGTCACAGCTCCTTCCATCACCCACCCCACACACACACCTTGAATGTGCCCCAGTGCACTGAGTTTGCCAGGTGTCAGCCCCTAAACTGCATAACCATCACTCAGGGCACATCACTCTGTGTGCCAAGAGGGGGAGCAGTGACCTTCCCCCCCAGCCAAATCAAGCATCCCCTGGTGAAAGATTACATGAACATTGGGGAGGGCTAGGGTAGGTCTCTGTGCCACCAGATGGGGCCACCCACCTCCATACTGGTGGCCGTAGTGGCCGGAGCTGATGTAGGCGGTCTGGTGGGAGTCAAGGGGCACCGTCTGGTAGTAGTCGTCATCGTAGGGGTCGTAGACGTGCACCTGGGAGCAGCAGGAGCACGGGGTGAGGCTGGGGACCAGCCCAGAGCCACAACCCAGTCGGTGTGACCGTGCCAGGGCTGTGCCTCAGTTTCCCCCCTGTGTGACAGAGGCCTGAATGGTGTGGGATCCCCTGCACTGCTGAAAGGGGGGGGGTAGAGTGTCCCAAACGCCACAGGCAGCCTTTGCTCGAGCACTCCCATCGCCTACCTGTGCTCAGGTCACCTGAACTGTGTCCTCTGTCACCTTAACTCTGCCCCGTCACCTTAACTGTGTCCTTGTCACCTTAAATTCCATCCCAGTCACCTAGGGTCCTATCACCTTAACTCTGCCCCCATTCCCCTTAACTGTGTCCCCTTAACCGTGTCCCCAGTCACCTTAACTCTGCCCCCCTGTCACCATAACTGTGTCCCCTGTCACCATAACTGCGTCCCCATAACCCTGTGTCCCCCATCACCTTAACTCTGCCCCCCGTCACCCTGTGTCCCCTGTCACCATAACTGTGTCCCCATAACCCTGTGTCCTCCGTCACCTTAACTCTGCCCCCTGTCATCATAATTGTGTCCCGTCACCTTAACTGTGTCACATCACCATAACTGCCCCTCACCGTAACTGTGTCCCCATAATCTTGTGTCCCCCATCACCTTAACTCTACCCCCCTGCCACCCTGTGTCCTCTGTCACCAAAACTCTTCCCTGTCACCATAACTATGTCCCCATAACCTTGTCCTCTCAGTCACCGTAACTCTGCCCTCCTGTCACCATAACTGTGTCACATCACCATAACTGTGTCCCCATCACCCTAACTCTCCCCCTGTCACCCCAGACCGCTGAACAGTGTCACCCTCAGCTCTGTCATCTTCTGTCAGTGGCATCACAAGCAGACTCTTTATCCCCACCACTTCTCCTCAACCTTCTTCCCCATCTGGTTTTCATCCCTGTCCCCTGAGACTCCCCGATAGGTGCAGGGTCTTGCGGGGGGGCTACCTCCAGCTTAGCATCAGCCCTGGGATGAGGGGGGGGACTCAGGTTGGGGTAACCTGCACCCATATTTGCCCAACACCCATGCTGGGATGGTGCCCTTCTGTTGGGGGTGAAGCCTCACCGGGGTGGATTTAGCCTCCAGCACAGCCATCTTCCAAGCACTGCAAAGAAAAGAGGGACCCAGTTTTGGGGTGTGCTGGGTGGGTGGGGGGAATTGTCCCCATGGAGCTTCCTGCTGGGCAAATAGGTGGGGAGGGGATGGTACCCGATGCCATGGGGATGGGCACGGGGCTAAATGCTCTCCTGGTGAAAACAAGGGCAGGCAGGGAAATAGCATCTAAATTGGGGGGAAAAGCAGGTAATGAGTGAACTTCCATTCAACTGGGGTCAAGCTCAGCTTGGCCACGGCTGAACATCTCCCTCTAAGTGCAGCTGATGGTTTCCCACTTCTTAATTTTTTTTATTAAAAAAAATCAAAAGTTTTTATGGTTTTATAAACGGTTTAATTTTTATAAAAATAAAATTCTTAATTATTCTAGAAATAAACAGTAAGGGAACCATGCTAAAAAGTGGGTGTTTCCTCCTGCTGGGCACGGCCTTAAGCCAATTAGGACTTCACTTTCCCACTATCCCCAAATACCCATGAAAACCCTTCCCCGGTGACCCTTGGTCGGGCCGAGAGTATCCACAGGTGGGATGGAGTGGGAGTGGGATGTGGCTCTGAGGATCTAGCCAGGATAATTGGGATGGAAAAGCCCCCGACAGGATGTCAGTGCCACCCAGGGAGGGGTGTTTGGCCCTTACATGGCGTCGTCCTCGCTCTCTGCGCACAGCATTGTCTTGGAGCTGTCCCGCAGCACGATGCTCAGCAGGCAGTCACGGCTCTTCCCCTCGGGAGGTTGCACATCTGGAAATGGAAGGGGCAGGATGTGACCTCAGAGACCCCGTCTGTCCACCCATGGACCCTCACAGGAGAGGGTCAGGCTCCAAATTATCCTGGGAATGAGCAGCCCCCCCTGTCGTCTTGTGCCACTAATGAATGCAATCAGTCAGGACTCCGTGGTTATAATCCAGGTTTAATTGTGGCTCCATCTCCTCTTACAGGTTAGGATCAGGCTCTCATGGGTTAAAAGCCAACACGAGGGAGGAGCTGGTGAGCAGAAACATCCGCCCCCGCAGCAGAAAGCAAGTGGAAGGGCAGAAAAATGGTGAAAAATGTGAGCGAGGCCACGAGGCGATTGTAGCAAGCAGCCAAATTTTGTCAAAGTGCGAGTTGCTTGCTGCTGGAGCTGGCTCACGAGTAAGAATCAAGTCTTAAATCCATGGGCCAAGGCCAGTTGGGTGAGGTTCAATAAGGTTAAGTGCTGGGTCCTGCCCTTGGGTCACCCCAGCCCCATGGGACACTCCAGGCTTGGGGCAGAGTGGCTGGGAAGTGCCCGGGGAAAAGGCCCTGGGGGTGTTGGTAGGCAGCGGCTGAAGATGAGCCAGCAGTGTGCCCAGGGGGCCAGGAAGGCCACCAGCATCCTGGCTTGTGTCAGCCCCAGTGTGGCCAGCAGGAGCAGGGCAGGGATCGTCCCCCTGTCCTGGGCACTGGTGAGGCCGCCCCTCGAATACGGGGTTCAGTGTTGGGCCCCTCACTCACTCCAAGAAGGACATTGAGGTGCTGGAGCGTGTCCAGAGAAGGGCAGCGGAGCTGGAGAAGGGTCTGGAGCACAAGGGATGAGGGGTGATGGCCTCAGGTTGCTCCAGGGGAGGTTTAGATTGGACACTGGGAACAATTCCTTCCCCCAAAGGGCTGTCCAGCACTGGCCCAGGCTGCCCAGGGCAGGGGGGGAGTCCCCATCCCTGCAGGGATTGCAAAGCCATGGAGATGATGAACATGGGGCAGTGGGCACTGGGCAGAGCTGGGTTACTGGTTGGACTGGGGGAGCTCAGAGGGCTTTTCCAACAAAAGGCTATTCTCTTATTCTATGATCTTCCCCCATTCCCAAAGCTCAGCAGGACCCTCTGCTGAGGATAAACCTTTGGGTTTATGCTCCCACCAGGGCATCCTTGCAATGCCTGCGCCACTCGCAGCCCAAGAAAGGCTCTTTGTGCGCTGGCCGTGGGCTGCCGGGGCTGAGCCGAGCTGCTGCTTTGTTCTCCTTGTTTGTGCGAGACGGCGAGGGATGAGTCAGGGCCGTGGGATCGTGTTTGGAACAAGCACAAACCAGGAGGAGAGTTACTCCTTCCTTGCTTTTCCATGAGTAAGGAAAGAGAAGATGGAGAACCCTGCATGGGATGGCGTTGGGGACACAGGGTTTGGGGACACGGGGCTCCGCTCACCTCCGCACTCGCGCCCAGTCCTCACATCCCGGCAGCTGTATTTGATGTGGATCCGACCGTCCATGTCACGCTGCGTCTCGTCGTGGTAGTAAACCAAACTGCCATCCAGGTAGAGGACGAACCAATTTCTCTTCCAGCGGCGCAGGATAGAGCCTGAAGGGATGGGGAGGAGGTGAAGGATCCCAGCGGGGTACAAGACCCAACGCCAGCCCTGGGATTTGCAGCCGGATCCCGTCACTCTGTACCCTGCAGGGCACCTGTGCCTGACATGGGCATCCAAGGCAGTGTGAGCAGGTGGCTTTCAATTAAAAAAGAGGTGCCAAAAAAAAAAAAGAAGCCATCAGGGCATCTCGGTGCTGCCCCGCCGGGACCGGATCTGTCCGCGTCTGTTCTCGTGGCAGAAGGCCCCTCTCCCCTCTTACGTAAATCTGCGAGCGGCTGAGCCGCGATTTCCTCGCTGCCCTGGATTAACCACCCGGGTTGGGGTTCCTATCCACCCCCCTCCTCCCTCCTCCGGGCATCCCATAGCCAAAACCATTCCAGGTTTTCATTCCAAGGGGGTTCCCAACCTGGGATGCTCAAGGGTCGCACTTACTCTGCCGCCAAAGCCAACCGCTCTTCACCAGCGCCATGGTAGCAGGGCGGGGGGGGGTGGTGTTCTCCGGACCTGCTGGCACAGGAAAAATAACGGGGTTCAAATAGCTCCCACCTCTCCTGTTGGTGTCACCTCCCCGCAGCTCCGGGAGCGCAGCGGGATGGGGCTCTCCGATGCTGGCCCTTGTTTAGTGGCAGGGGGGGATGAGCTGAGAGCGCAGGTTAATCTGGGTTAGACAGACGCGGGATTTCGTCATCGGGGAAACGTGGCGGAGGGAGGGGGAACTCCCACCACCTTTCTTCCTGCCTTTAATCTCATTGGAATTTAGGGATTATCATCCCGTGGAGGTAAATGGAGAAATCCTGGGCCACGTGTGTGAGAACAGGCAGGAGCTCCCCATGGCCCCAGTAACTTTCCATGGGCAAATGACAGCCAGGGTTGGTTGGTTTCCCTGTCTGGATGGAAATTAGTCCTTAATAAGGCCATGAAGTCATCGCTCCCCAGGTCCCCAAGCAGAGCCACCACCCCAGGGCCAGGCAGGAGCAGTTCTCTGGCCCCCCCAACCCAATCATCAACCGGGGGGGGCTCAGCACCCCAGGATGGTTTCCAGTGTCCCCTCCTGATCTGGGGACACGCCGCAGCACAGACCCCCACCCAGTACCTCTGCCTTGGCACCTGCGTTACCCAGTGCCCTAATCTCTACATATCCGTGTCCCCCTGGAGTCCCCAGCCCTGGCACCCACGTCACAGCCCCCTGGCACCCGTGTCACCCTGGTACCCACATTGCCATGGTACCCACGTTGCCCTGGCACCCGCATCCCTCAGAAAGCACAGCCTCTGGGTACCTATGTCCCCTGGCACCCTCGCCCTCCTGAACTCGCACCCCCCTGGTACCCCCATCTGTCAGTACTCCCATCCCCGTGGCACCCTCATCCCCCTGTATTTACAGCCCCCAATACCTGCAGCTGGTGCCCTCCTGTACTCACACCTGGTACGTGTAGCCCCTGGCATCTTTCCCCCTGCTACCGTATCCACACGTTGGGGCATCCCCTTTCTGCATCTCTCTGGTACCCACATCCCTCAGTACTGGTACCCCCATCCCCTGGCACCCACATCCCTGATATCCCCATCCCTGGTACCCACATCCCTCAGTACTGGTACCCCCTGGCACCCCAACCCCATGGTACCCTCCATCCCCAGGATCCCCATCCCTAGTACCCTCCATCCCTGGCACCTCTATCCCTTGGTACCCCCATCCCCAGTACCCCCATCCCCTGGTACTGGCACCCCTTAATACCCCCATCCCCCGGTAACCACATCCCTCAGTACTGGTACCCCCTAGCACCCCCATCCCCGGTCACCCCATGCCCAGTCCCCCCCCATCCCCCGGTAGTCGCACCCCCTCGGTCCCCCCGTCCCGTCCCGTCCCCCCCATCCCGGAGCCGCCCCGCGCATCCCTCACCGGGCGGAGGTAGCGCGGCGGGTCCCCTCTGCGGGCAGCGCTGCGCTCCTCTCCCGCTGCCCGGCCCTGCCCGCCCGCACGGCCCGCCGGGAGCTGTAGTCCGGTACCGGCAGGGGGGGGCAGGAGCATCCTAAAGTATCAACCAGTGGGAAAATGTCGCTTTTTAGCCCCAAAAAGCAGATGTGCAGTGCCGGTGTGGCCGGGATGCTGCCGGGCTGATGCCACCGGTGATGCCCATGGTTGATCCAGCAGCTCCAAACCCCACTCTACCCCCCCCAGGGCCCCCGTTTTCCTCCAGAGATGGAGCAGCCACACAATGGGGAGAAGATGGGACATCAAGGGGGTCCGCACCGGGACTTTGGGGGCCGTAAATAACCCACACGCTGGTGGCAGCCACGTGGGTACCCTTAGGAGGGCTCAGCCCAAACAGGAGCCCCAAAACCATTCGCTCGGCATCAAGGGGATGCCTGGGGGTCTCCTGCCCCACACTGAGGTGGGACCGGGGCTGGGCACAGGGAGATGAGATGCTTGGGGTGTGCAGGACCCTTTTTTACCACCTGGGGAAGGAAATCTCACATTTCCTGTGGCTCCATTGGGCTCCAGACGAGTTTGGGAGCACAATCCCCGGCGGCTGGCTGGTGTTACACGGCTTAAAATGTAAGTCAGGTTATTTATAGTCAAGGCTGGGTTGATAATAAAGATGTTTATTAAGCATCTGCCAGCCCTTAATGCAAAAGAAACCAACCCAACCCTCATTTATTTATTCCAGCAGACTTTGCACTGTAAAACCCCTTTCCCCCTCCCTCCAGCTCTGGCTTTACTGGGGCTGACAGCAGAAGGAATTAAATTAATCCAGCAGCGTGCAGCATGATTACAAAAGGAGTTAAATCGCAATCGCACGGCCCCTCACGCCCAGAAGGACATTGAGGTGCTGGAGCGTGTCCAGAGAAGGGCAACGGAGCTGGGGAAGGGTCTGGGGCACAAGGGACAAGGGGTGATGACCTCAAGTTGCACCAGGGGAGGATTTGATTGGACACTGGGAACAATTCCTTCCCCCAAAGGGCTGTCCAGCACTGGCCCAGGCTGCCCAGGGCAGGGGGCAGTCCCCATCCCTGCAGGGATTGCAAAGCCGTGGAGATGTGGTGCTGAGGGACATGGGGCAGTGGGCACTGGGCAGTGCTGGGGGAATGCTTGGACTGGCTCATCTTAAAGGTTTCTTCCAACCAAGTCTATTCTATGATCCTATGATCCCTCCACTCCACTTATCGGGCTGCAAAACACCCTGGAAGCTCTAAATATATCAGAGACGGGCGTTTGGAAATGAGGGGTTGGGCCAGATGCTTTGTTCTGTGATTAATTAATTAAAAAGTTCCCTTAGGAAGGGATTTAGGCTGAAATTTGGATTTCCTCCAGGCTAACTACCACTGGTTGGGCTGCCCCTCCGTACGTCGACGTACACCACAGTTTGGTATAAATTGTTCTCCGACTCCTTATCGTGAGCTCTGCCCCAGGACTGGAAGAATTTGTCTCCTTGACAGCAAAAAGGACATGCCACCGAGTGAAAGAAATAGATGCTCTGTTTAAAATGGCAGCAGATTTTCACAGGGTTGAAGGAAGGGAGAGGACACAACGTGGGAACAGACTCAGCCCCTCGTCCAGAGGAGCCAAATCCCAGATTTCCCCCCCCATTTTCCACAGCAATCGGGTGATATCCAGTAAAAGAGATGGATTTTGAAACTCCAAGTTTGTTTTTCCTCCAGCTGGGCTGTCTGAGTCTCACTCAGGGGGTTGTGACAGCAAGAAGCTGTCACAGAGCGGTGGCTCGGTGCCTAGAGGAGCTCTCCCCCGTCCTACGCCAAGGGTTTTGGGTATGAAACAAAGGTTTTTTGAAACTCTTCCCACATCTCATGTAGGAAAGCAGTGTCTCCCCCAGTGGGTCTCCTGCTGTGGAAGCAGATGGGGGTTCAGACCCTCTGCCCCCGTGCTTGAACCCAGGTGAGGACACCCCAACATTTGCTGTTGGGACAGGTCGGTACCTGGCTTGCAGGGGGGGATAACACCCCCACGGTGGGCTGTTAAAGAGCCCCCAAATCTCACTGGAAGCTCCTTATGACGCTGGGCTGAGCACGTCCCATTGGTGCCACCAACATCCTCCACCCTGCAGGAGAAACGTGCAAGGAGAAATATTTCCTTTGAGATGTTTTTTTCTGTTTTTTTCCCATACCACCTCCCCATGCCAGCGTGTCCAAGGGGTGAGAAACCGAAGCGAGCAGCTCAGGTAGGAACTTTGCCACCCCTGGGACACCCAGAGAGGGGTTTTCAACCCTGATTTCTTAGGAAACAAAATCCCCAGTGAGAAAAAGCAAACGTTTCAAAGAGCAGTGAGTGTTGTGAGGGGCTGGGGAGGGGACGTTGCTGTCAGTCCCCGGGAATTCCCGTCGGGGATTTAATCCTCCACCTCCCAGACACCAACACTTTTCCCGAAATCCGCCTTTCCCACCCTAGAACCGGGGTGCTGAGCTGCCGTGAGGTACTTTGTACCCACCTTACAGCCATGGCAGCACTGGCAGGGTGTTGTGCTCCCGGAGAAAGGCCCTTTCCCCCCGCTGGGCCTCGGGGGGCCACCAGCTGCCTCCCCTTACACCGAGTGGGGTGCCTGCCCTGAAAGTGGGGTGAGGGGACGAGGGGGGCTGGGGGCTGTGCCCCACTGAGCCAGAGGGGGGGAGCGGGGAGGGTTTTTTGAGGGGAGAAAGCGGCTGTCGGTGGTTTGGGGGGTGAGGCCAGGCCAGGCCGCAGCGGGACGGGGGTGGGGGGGGCAAGGCCGGGCCTTGAGGCTCTCCCCGCCTTTCCCACCACGGGCAGCCCGCGGATCACCTCCCGGAGCTGGGGCCAGGCCCCGCGGAGCCCCGCACTGCGCGGCCCGGAGGGGTGGAACCACCCTGGCCCTGTGCGTCCCTCAGCCGGCGCGGCCTACACCTCCCGTCATGCCCCGCGGAACTACAGCACCCGCCATGCCCCGCGGAACTACGACTCCCGGCATGCCTTGCTGCGCCGCCCCCGCAGGGCCCCGCCGCACTACACCTCCCAGCAGGCAGCGCGCCGGCACTACACCTCCCAGCGTGCCCCGCGGCCGCCCGGGCCCTGTCTCCCTCCCCGCCCGCCATACGGACTACACTACCCAGCATGCCCCGCGGCACGCGCCCGTTGCCGAGCCGCGGTGGCGGCGCGCGGGGCATGCCGGGAGCTGTAGTCCTCGCGGCGCCTGTAGCGGTCCCGCTGGTGGTACTCCCCCCCCGCCCCCCCCTCGCCCGCCGCCGCCGCCCCCTCCCCCACCGGCTGGCGGCTGCGGGCAGAGCAGGAGCCGCGGAGCAGGCAGCGGGAGGAGGGGGAGCGCGCTGCCGCCGCCACACCGGCAGAGGGGACGCCGCCGCCGCCGCCCGAGCAGCCGCAGGTGAGGCGCGAAGGAGGGGGGGGACCTCCGGAGGGCGAGCGGCAGCGGCGACTCTGAGGGGGGGGGGGCTGCGGATGGGGGGGTGACAGCGGTGTGGAGGGGGGGGAGCGTGAGGGGACCGCGGAGAGGAGGGGGGGGTTGGCTGCGACCCCCTCGGAGGGGACAGGGCCGGGGGTGGCAGTGAGGGGGGGCGTGGGGGGGGAGTGGGCAGCGTGGCCCCCCCTTGAGGGGGTGAGGGGGTGGGATGGGGAGACCACCGCCCTGGGGAGGGCGAGCCCGGCCCCTGGAACCCGTTGTCCCTCTCCCCCCCCGCCTCAGACCCTGTCACCCCCCGCCGCCCTGTTGTCCCCTCAGCCGTGCTTTGCCATCAGCGAGTGGGCTCCGTGCCCCCCACGGTGGGGGGGGGTGGGCACACCGATGGGGGGGACACACACACCCCCACCCCCTCAGTCCCCACAGGTTCACCTCCGCAGGTCCCTTTCGGGGTGCTTGGGGTCCCACCGAGGAGCCACCAAGCCAAGTTTCCCCTTCCCTTGGCGTGGGCGAAGGGACACGGAGTGATGGGGGGGGGGGGGGGGTGTCAACGTGGGGGTTCAGTGCTGTGGGGACACCCCAGGGATGGGGGGGGGGGACACCCCACCACTTGACAGCGCACCCACTGAAGGGACCGAGAGGGGCACGCGGGGACGAGGGTGACGACGGCGGGGGAATATTAACGAGCCCGCCACCAACTTTATGGGATGGGAAGTGGCCGTGTCCCCCCCCCCAGTCCCACTCCCATTTTTGGGGTGCAGGGGTTAAAGCGGTCCCAGGTTGGGTGAGGAGGGGGATGGCATCTGTTGGCTGAAAGCAGAGAGAGGTGGGGAATGTCAGGGTGTTCTTCTGCTCCCCTCTAGAAAACACTCTTTTTTTCCCCATTTTTTATCAAATTTATCAAATTCTCTATTAATTGCCCCAACACTTTTGTCATTGGCGCCGTGGTTGGCAGGGCGGTGAAATCCGGCGCTGTGTTGGGGGTTAATGATGCCCCAAAAGGTGCTTAACCTCAGGCTTTTGCATTAAACAGAGCAGCCTTGAAGTCTGAATATAAATATTCATTCTTTATATCAAAAATTAATAATATTTTATACTGCGTTGCGTTTTAGTGGAGATTTTCCCTGCCCCCCCCCCAGACCCTTACCCATGATGATGCTGATAAGATTTCAGGTTACAGTTTCTATTTCCAGAGCCTGAATTTCCTTGCAAAGGCTTTTATTTAGTGCTGGATACTGTCAAACGTAGAAAAATGAGCAGGTTGGGTGGCTGTTGGGTTATTGCCCCCCCTCCCAATTCTCCTGGACAAAGGCATGTGGTACGGAGCAGACAGAACCCCCCAGTGATTCTATTTATCTTTTAATCCAAAGATGATTTCAGATGCGGTGCCGTGTTTATTCTTGCTGTTAAACAGTGATGCAGGAAGCTTAGAGGTTTTTATTTTCTCCTTCTGATGATGATGATTTTTTTTTAAGGAATGTGGATGATGGAAACATCTTGAGGGAATCAATTTTGCTGGACTTGATTGCATCAAACCACATTATTTCCCAAAATTTGAACTGTGGAGTGGTTGTTGGTTGGAACTCCAATCGAGGAGCAACGTTGAGCAATGTAAAGAAAAGGGATATTAGCACGAGGAGGTCGAATGCTTATTATTTGTTTCTTAGTTCTTTCAGATTTTGAGTTTGAATTTTAACTCTTTCATGGGTTTTCTTCACCTTTATGGTTGAATATATTAAAAAAAATCCCAGCCAGCAACTGTGGGCTGAGGATTTATTCTTGCTAGGTGTACGTAGTCATTAAAAAGACTGAGAGTAATGTATTTTTGAGATGAAATATCTATTAAATCTGATTAACTTTTGTTCTGGAAGTTACAGATATCAACTAGTTATGCATCTTAACTTCTTTTTTTTTTTAATTGTTTTAGCAAAGTAAATGCTTACCTTTTCTCAGAAGGAATCTCTCCCAGATGCTGTGCTTTTAATGGCCTTTCATTTTAGGGTGTGCTGAGTATTTCAGGTATTGCTGTTTCACACATGTGGGGTTGGGTTTTTTTGTATACTCTTTGGTTGATTAAAATTCCTGGCTGTTACTAAAGACACACTTTTTTTGGAGTGGTAAAAATATAACCTTTCTCCTTGGGAACAAAGGGATGGGAAGCAAAATGACTGCATGCCAAGGTGTTCTGATTTTTTTCAGCAGTGGGAAATGTTGCTTGGAGTGAGAAAACTAAATGATAGCATGAAATAAAACCTAAATTGACCCATAATGCATGAAAATTAATGTGAAATAACTATGGGATATGGTCATTTACGTGTTGTGGAGGTCTCTTCTGATCTTTGGTGGTGTTCAGCTGTCAGATTCCATGATAAGCTGCATTGCAGTAGGTGAACAAAGTGTTTAAGGGTTTTTAAAACCCTTCTTTGCAGTTAAGTTTTCCTGCTCCTTTCTATCAGTGACCCAGCACATGGATAATGGGGAAAAATAGGAGAGAAAGGTGATCCTGCTCTTGGTGCTCCTGGAAACGTTTCTCAGGCAAGTGAAAATGCTTCTGTGAAAGGCCTTCAGTGCCTCCACTGGAAGCATAATTAAAATGATAATTGAATTGCGTCGAAATTTAATTATCTGCTCTGTCTAAAAGAGCTTGTGAACCTCAGTTTGGAGGCAGAGGTGCAAATGCAGCCACTGCAGGTGAGGGAAGCTGTGTTTAATCCAGGGAGGTGCTGCTGGTAAGGGAAGGCGACCGCTGGGAGACTGGCAGTGTTCTCCTTTACTGGGAGGTGGGACACTGGCAGCTGGGATGGAGCTCCTGGGTCACCAGGTCCTAGCACTGCCAAAACCAGAACTGTGGCATAAATGGAATTCAATCTTTTAAAGGTGTTGGAGAGTTTCAGACTTTTATCTTCTGGTAGTTAGAAACCTCTGCATGTCCACCCAGTAACTCGCTGCTGATGTGAAAGCTGGGGAGGGACTTTGGACAAGGGCATGGGGTGACAGGATGAGGGGTGATGGCTTTAAAGTGGCAGAGGGGAGATGGAGATGAGATGTGAGGCAGAAATTGTTGGCTGTGAGGGTGGTGAGAGACTGGCCCAGGGTGCCCAGAGAAGCTGTGGCTGCCCCCTCCCTGGCAGTGTTCCAGGCCAGGTTGGATGGGGCTTGGAGCACCCTGGGCTGGTGGGAGGTGTCCCTGCCCATGGCAGGGGTTGGGATGGGATGAGCTGTGAGGTCCCTTCACACCCAAACCAGTCTGGGATTCTGTGATTTCCAGCTCTCGAGGGGTTGGTAGCAGTTGATGAGGTTCTCAAAAAGGAAATACAACTTTAATATCTTCCTTTCTGAGCTCACTCTTTCCCTCAGCCTGGATTCTGCTCTTCATTTGTCTCCCAGCCGTGCCTTTTGGGTTTGATTGTATCTGCAGAGGCCCCCGATTTCCCTTTCCGCACCACAAGTGCTCCGTGTACTTTCTGTTTCCTCTGCAATTCAGAAAGTCTCTCCTCAAACCACAGCATTCTCAACCACGCATTTCAGCCCTGAATGAGCTCCCCTGGCCCTCACTGCCACGGGGCACGGTGCTCTGCTTCCCTGGCTCTTCCTCAGCCATCTGCAGAGGGTTTAGTGCCATCTCCCCACGCTGTGGAGGTGCTCGGGGTGACCCCTGTCACCAGGTGAGGGACAGGCAGTGTCCTGCCAATCTCCTCCCAACGCTCTAACGATGGAGAAGTATTTGAAGCATCCCCTGGAGAGCTGTGGAGGAGCATCTCTCGCATCGCTTTCAAACGAGGTAATTTTGGGCTTTGATTGATTTACGTACGTCTGAGAAGAAGCTGGTCACCTTGGTCTGGTTTCTTAATGTACCCTCATCTTCCTCATCAATTGGTCTCAATTTTACTGCTGAAAATCTGTAAGTCACAGAATCACAGAATGTCAGGGATTGGAAGGGACCTCAAAAGATCATCCAGTCCAATCCCCCTGCCAGAGCAGGAATACCTAGATCAGGTCACACAGGAACATGTCCAGGAGGGTTTGAATGTCTCCAGAGAAGGAGACTCCACAACCTCTCTGGGCAGCCTGTGCCAGTGTTCTGTCACCCTCACTGGGAAGAAGTTCTCCCCCACATTTATGTGGAACCTCCTATGTTCCAGCTTACACCCATTGCCCCTTGTCCTATCATTGGATGTCACTGAGAAGAGCCTGGCTCCATCCTCATGACACTCACCCTTGACATATTTATAAACATTAATGAGGTCAAAAGTCATCATGGTCAGTCCCTAGAAATATTCAGTCCGAAGGGATTGAATGAGAAAAGTGTTCTCACTTTATTGCAGTCTATTTCCAAACTGCATAAACAGCATTTTTTTGCTGATTTCAGTTGGATGTTGCTGGATTCTTCGGTGCCATCGTGCATCCCTTCAGCGAATAGATGAAGATTTTTGTTTCAGTGACAATAAATAAAATAATTCTGCGGTCCCTTTGCACGTTGATCCAGATTGCAAAGGGCCCATAGACCTAGAAGTCAATCTAGATTTATATTTTGTTTTTAAAGTTTTGGGAAAGTTGGCTGCTGGGCAGTCCTGTGTTTGTCATGCTGGCTGGGTTACAACACGTATGGGATGTGTAGTTCATATTGGTGTGCTCAGATGTGTCGATGCTTTGCTTTGTTGGGTGGAGAATCTTGATATGGGATTTTGTCACGGAATCACAGAGGGGTTGAGGTTGGGAGGGACTTCTGAAGGTCATCTTGTACAACCTCCCTGTCCAAGCAGGGCCACCTAGAGCTGGCTCCCCAGGACTGTGTCCAGGCAGGTTTGGAATACAGAACCATAGAAAGGTTGGAAAAGACCTTTAAGCTCCCCCAGTCCAACCATTAACCCAGCATTGCCCAGTGCCCACTGCCCCATGTCCCTCATCTCCATGGCTTTGCAATCCCTCCAGGGATGGGGACTCCCCCCCTGCCCTGGGCAGCCTGGGCCAGTGCTGGGGAACCCTTTGGAACTGGTGGAACCCTGCAGGAAATGATGATGATGATGATATTCATGGCATAACACTTTATTTTTCGAAGAACCATACAGGGAACGAGGTTCTGTTGAGGGTGATGGACACACATTGGTTTCCCCACAGTGTGAGTGGGACCTGAATCATTTTTAATAAGTTCCTTTGAGTTTTGTTCGTTATGGATGTGCTGAAAACACTGAGCACTGCAAAGGAATTTCAAGTGACTTTGTGCTTTCTGGGAGGAATAAATGTGGGGCTGTTGATGCTCTCCAGCAAACCATTTAGGTTAGTGGTTGGACTTGATGATCTTAGAGGTCTCTTCCAACCAAGGCTGTTCTGTGATTTAGGAGGTTCTCACCACTGGGATTCTAAAAACTGAAGACCCATGTTCCTGTCTTCTGTTGGAGATGCTGCTTTGTATTTGGCTCTACTTTTCCCTGGCTTTCCTTCCTCTCCTGGAGTGAAATGGTCACCTGGAAGGTGGGAAAACTAAAAGTGAGAGCAGAAAAATAGGCTTTATCATACGATAACATGCTCAATAGGAAGATTAATGGTAAAGTGTATTTGTAGGCTGAACATTTTTGCCTTCCTTGTCTTAGCAAGGGACAGAGATTTGGGAGGATTATCGAAGACAAGCTTAGAGTATTTTATGAGAGAAAAAGTACTAAACTGGCAAGAAAAGAATAGATGCCATCGTGCCTGCTAGGCATGTCTAATTCTTTGATAAAATGGATAAAGATTGCAGACTGCAGCAGAAGTTAAAATAGACTATAACATCTTGGGTTCTGCAGGGTTGTTTTTTTTTTCCTTGCTTCTAATTTGCTGTTGAATTTAATCAAAAAAATCTGACTCTTTTATGGCATTGGACTCTATAGTTTATCTGCCAGGAATTAAAATACAGTGTTTGGGCTTCTCCTTTCTTTGGTGTTAGATATCCAATCTCCTTAAATCAGATATCCAGCTCTGGAAATGTCATCGAACCACAGAATGGTTTGGGGGTGAAGGGACCTCACAGCTCATCTCATCCCAACCCCTGCCATGGGCAGGGGCACCTCCCACCAGCCCAGGTTGCTCCAAGCCCCATCCAACCTGGCCTGGAACACTGCCAGGGAGGGGGCAGCCACAGCTTCTCTGGCCACCCTGGGCCAGTGTCTCACCACCCTCACAGCCAACAATTTCTGCCTCACATCTCATCTCCATCTCCCCTCTGCCACTTTAAAGCCATCACCCCTCGTCCTGTCACTCCATGCCCTTGTCCCAAGTCCCTCCCCAGCTTTCCTGTACCCCCCAGGCACTGGAAGGTGCTCTAAGGTCTCCCCAGAGCCTTCTCTTCTCCAGGCTGAACACCCCCAACTCAATCAGACTGTAATTTGATGATGTGAATTCGATATCATTTTGATGTTGGAAATATATCCTGAAGAGTAGTCAGAAGTTTTGAGCACAGTCTGCTTTCCCCCCATTTTCCCTTCAGTTCTTTATCCTTGAACTTGTAGGTGATGTATTTGGGCTGAAGGTGGTCACTTGGCCATGAGAACAGGGTCACCTAAATGCTCATCCTTGCCTCTTATCGTGGTGCAAATGAGAGGAGAAACCAATGCAAGGAAAATTGGTTAAAGCTTAAATTTGCTCTTGATTTGACTTGTATTCACAGCAGAATTTCTGAAGTCTTAAAATACAATGCCATAAATTTGAAAATGGTTCCTTTTTCTTGACTGTAGCATCCATATCCCAGCTGCTGAACCAGGCAGCTGAGTCTTCTGATTATGGACTGATCTCGTTTGGAAACTCAAGAAAATATTTCTTCCCATAAGAATTTTTTCACTGTCTGTGTATAACACACACAGAGAAATCAAAGACAGGTTAGACATAGGTTAGACATAGGTTAGACATAGGTTAGACATAGGTTAGACATAGGTTAGACATAGGTTAGACATAGGTTAGACATAGGTTAGACATAGGTTAGACATAGGTTAGACATAGGTAAGACATAGGTAAGACAACGGTAAGACATTGGTAAGACAACGGTTAGACATTGGGAAGACAACGGTTAGACATTGGGAAGACAATGGTTAGACATTGGAACAGGCTGCCCAAGGAGGTGGTGGAGTTGCTGTCCATGGGGGTGTTCAGAAATAGGGTTGATGAGGTACTTGAGGCCATGGTCTAGTGGTGTAATGGTTAGGGAGATGATGGGATAAAGGTTGGACTTGATGACCCTGGAGGTCCCTTCCAACCATAATTATTCTATGATTCTAAGAAGTAGTAGAGAAGATTCTTTGGGCTGGCTGCTTCTGTGGTAGTAGACTTGTGCTGGTGGCTCAGTAGATAAATGTGGTATTGTATCTATTCTCATCTGAGTTTCAGCTCTTAATTCCTGGTGTTTATTTTTAGACATGTGATTGTTAACATTGCCATCAAGAAGTGATGTCTTCAGCGTCTTTGTGAAACGCCTTTGGAGTGTTCTACAGCGGACTGGTGTTACCTGGAGTTTTGTTGTGTTACAATTTCTGAAGAAAAGGCATGAAACCCTCAGAGTTCTGAGTTGCTTTTGGATTGCTGTTGAGTGTCCAGCACAAATCATGTCCTCTCCCTCTCTTCCACACCCTCACTGTGGAGGTCATCCAAGAGATGACCCCTTTCCTTTCTGATGCCAGCTCCACCACAGTGACCTGTAGCTGTATATGCCGTTAAGACTGCTTCTATCCAACGTTCTTGGAAGGTCCTTGCAGACCTCCCTGGGTTAAGGCTCTCAAGATCCTTGTGCATAGATGAACTATCTCTGTTCTCACTGTGGAAAAATGGAGCCTGGGGGTTTCTTGCAGACGTTGCACAACAAGGTTGGGTCAGATGCTGTGCTGCTTCTCCCTCTGTGGAGGCCAGGAGATGGGTTGGATTTGCTTTGTGTGCTACTGGGATGTGTTCAGATGCTGTATTGGTGGCTTTCTGTATGGACTTGGAAGAGAGTTCCTGGAGCTTGAGGGTTAATTAATTAGATTGACCTCCTTGAAACCACAGATCCTTAGATTTTCCCTGGAAAAGGAGCCTAATGACTGGTTATTTTGGGCTACTATTTGCCTTCTATCAGGACAGGCAGCCTTAGTTTGAAGATCTTAAGTCATGAACAGTCTGCCACTTCTCTTGATATATTTTCAGCAATTAATTACCCTCTCTGATTAGTTGTGGCTGCCCCCTCCCTGGCAGTGTTCCAGGCCAGGTTGGATGGGGCTTGGAGCAACCTGGGCTGGTGGGAGGTGTCCCTGCCCATGGCAGGGGTTGGGATGAGATGAGCTGTGAGGTCCCTTCACACCCAAACCATTCTGGGATTCTACGATTAATTTTCTTCCTGCCCTTTTTAAGTTTGGATAAGGGCTGATTGAGTTTCCCCTTATTTTGTCCACAGCCAATGTCTGGCTGATGCATAGTCACTTGAGTCATATTTTTACCCTCTCCTGATACTGTCATGTTAGAAATGTTTATTTTCCACATTTTCTCCTGTGTTCCAAGAGATGCTGAAAATGAAGCTTTGGGGTCTCCGAAATGTTGGGAGTTTCTGAAGGAATCTTTGAGGGCTCTCAGGTACAACAACCTGGTCCTCTGAGACACCTTCTGTTATTGAAATGCAGAGCTAGTAGAGAGCTTGGGAGACTCTCCAGTCCATTGACCTCCTGGGAAGCAAGAGAATGTATCTCTAGACACTTCGGACATTTGAAGAAATGGCCTCAGGTTGCACCAGGGGAGGGTTAGATGGGACACTGGGAACAATTCCTTCCCCCACAGGGCTGTCCAGCACTGGCCCAGGCTGCCCAGGGCAGGGGGGCAGTCCCCATCCCTGCAGGGATTGCAAAGCCGTGGAGATGTGGTGCTGAGGGACATGGGGCAGTGGGCACTGGGCAGTGCTGGGGGAATGGTTGGACTGGGTCCAGCTGTTTTATTTTTTTTTATTTTATTGTTTTTTTCCCCAAATCCATTGCATTTTTCACTTCCATTCCTTTCTGACCAATACACCCTCTTGGTTATTGTCTCTCCTCCAGCAGCCTAGCTGGTTGCTCTCCACCCATGCAGTGTGCACTGCTCTTGCCCTTGTCTCTGTTGAGTTTCACCGGGCTCTTCTGGTTTGACACAGTTTGATCTTGACACCTCCGTGTTGTTTCATTTTTGGCTTTTTCCTCTAGCTGCTTTTATACAAGTTGCTTAATAATTTTTCTTGTCTCTTCTCATTGATTGCAAGGGGACTTACAGCTCTGATTTGTTTCAGAAGCTCTTCCAAACTCGGCTCCCTTTTCATCCCGCAAGCTCTTTGATACTTTGTGAGTGAATATAAGTGGATCATCTATATGCAAATTCCTTAATTTTTCCTCTGCTAAGTTATATTTGTGAGGAATCAACCTCTGAAGTGATGCCTATTTTCATTATGTTGATATTTCATTAAGATGATAACTAAAAAGCACAAACGCCGTGCAAGTTAAAATCAATTATTTAAATCAAGATGGGTTGTGATCTTGATTGAATTATTAGACTTTGGATATATTTAAATGCAAATCTGTTCTTTTTCTCCTCTGTCAAGACTTCCAGTCCAGTGATTACCGCTGCTTTATTGGTTGTAATGAGGTCCAAAAGAGTTATTTTGTGTTAGAAATTGTCACCTAGCATTTTGGGTAACTAATCCCCTGGAATTGTTTGCTCTGTGAGAGTTTCTGTACCCCTCCTGTCTCCTCCATAACCCAGCATCTGTTTTTCCTCACCCCTTTATGGAGTCACATACCCTGCTCCCTGTGCTGGTGCTTCCCAGCACCTCCTCACCCATTATAACACTGAGTTCCTGCTGAGTTGCACTGGAAATTCAGCTCTCCTGGGGTACTGATAACTGTTGAAGAGGTGAGCCTTTCCCCCAGCCCTCTTTGTAGGGGTACATTGCAGCTACCACTTCCCTTTCACATCTGAACACTGTTGAACTAATCATTTTAAAGTCCAGTCACACACTCATCGCACCACATTTCATTTTTTTTCTGGTTGCTGGTCAGGATTTTATTTGTTCCTTCTTGTTATTCACTCTCCTTGCACCCATATATAGCAACAGAAAATTCTTTTGCTTTATGGATGCTCTTGTCTGACTTTGAACCTCCTTTGCCCTTCTCAGCGTCCTTCTCTTGTGTTTAGCTTATTCCTTTCCTGGATGCATCAGCAGTTTCATCAGGGAAGGTGTCTTATTAGTTGGAAAGATGCTGGCTCTGCAATTTCTGATCTCTCTGTTCCCTGCAATATTGTTCAATCACTCAAATCCAAATATTCTCATCGGTCGTGCAGCCTTGTTCACTTCCCCAACCTTATTTTTTTTTTTGCCTTCTCTTGCATCCAGCACTGGATGTGTGTTTTAGCTCAGGGATCAACAACCTGTGGATGTGCAGTCAGAGTGTGAATGGGGCGCAGGGCTAATAGCACTGGCATTTTGAGGAACTCATTTGCAAGAGGCAGCAGTTTGGAATTTCTGACTGCCACCCAGAGGGACCTGGACAGGCTGGAGAGGTGGGTCCACGCCAACCTCATGAGGTTCAACAAGGCCAAGTGCAGGGTCCTGCACCTGAGTGAGGGCAATCCCAAGCACAAGTACAGGCTGGGGGGGAATGGATGGAGAGCAGCCCTGAGGAGAAGGACTTGGGGGTGTTGATTGATGAGAAGCTCAACATGAGCTGGCAATGAGTGCTCACAGCCCAGAGAGCCAACGGTGTCCAGGGCTGCTTCAAAAGAAATGTGGCCAGCAGGTCAAAGGAAATCATGCTACCCCTCTGCTCTGCTCTCATGAGACCTCACCTGGAGTGCTGTGTCCAGTTCTGGGGCCCCCAAGACAAGAAGGACACGGAGCTGTTGGAGGGGTCCAGAGGAGGCCACGGAGATGATCTGAGGGCTGGAGCACCTCTGCTGTGGGGACAGGCTGAGGGAGCTGGGGGTGTTCAGCCTGGAGAAGAGAAGGCTCCAGGGAGACCAGAGGGGGCCAGGTTGGATGGGGCTTGGAGCAACCTGGGCTGGTGGGAGGTGTCCCTGCCCATGGCAGGGGTTGGGATGAGATGAGCTGTGATGTCCCATCACACCCAAACCATTCTGTGATTCCATGACTCCGTTACTCTCCCTGAACTCTCTGCTCAGCAAAAGCCACTGTCTTGCAGAGAAGTAAGATACCATTGACTGTCAGATTCCTGCCTCTTGGAGATGCATCTTCTCCCAGATCCCGCTCGGTTTCTCTTGGCACGCTCCACCCGCAGCGTGGGGAAGAAAAATCCTGGCAAGGCACCACACGACGTCTGCCAAACCTTGACTTAGACTTTCCTTTTCAGTTCTTTTTCCAGCATCCCTGAAATCTTTTCTCATCCGTTTAATCCTGGCCGATGTAGGGTTGCTCCTCCCGGAATGCGCTGTTACTGCTACCAGCTGAGCCAATATTTGTGATCTTCTGTCGAAAGAGGAAATCGATGACAGCCAGGTATTTCTCAGAGGCAGCCCTGCTGATTCACAGAGCGTGTTTGCAGAGCCTGTTTTTTTCCAAACCCACTCTGAAGCAAACAGCAGACCATTTTGCTCAGTGCTCCAAGGTTGGTTGTTCCTGCCAGCACTAAATACGCGCACGCACGTACGCACGGAGGTTTGCTGTGACTTACACCGTGGGTGTTTCTCTGCCTGGCCTTGGCTTTCTTGCCCTTTCCTCATGCTCTTCACTGACGTTTCTGGCTCTGTCACTGTGGGTGTTCTCTCCTGTTCTCTGTGGTTTATGTATTTTCCCCTTCTGATGCTCTGTTTGTTGTCGGCCCTTGGGAAGCTTTATTTTTCCACTCACATCTCTTTAGGCCAGTTTGTGGCCAGCCTTGCTGGCTTGAACCTTTTCATCCAAAGTTCCACGTAATGAAATTGTCTTCAGTGGAGATTTTTTGGATCAATTCATAATCTGGTTCAGCCTTGTGCTTTCACTTCAGAGGAGTGAAAGAAGACAGGCTGAGAGAGTTGGGAGTGTTCAGCCTGGAGGAGAGAAGGCTCCAGGGAGACCTTAGAGCACCTTCCAGTGCCTGGGGGGTACAGGAAAGCTGGGGAGGGACTTTGGACAAGGGCATGGAGTGACAGGACGAGGGGTGATGGCTTTAAAGTGGCAGAGGGGAGATTGAGATGAGATGTGAGGCAGAAATTGTTGGCTGCGAGGGTGGTGAGAGACTGGCCCAGGGTGCCCAGAGAAACTGTGGCTGCCCCCTCCCTGGCAGTGTTCCAGGCCAGGTTGGATGGGGCTTGGAGCAACCTGGACTGGTGGCAGGTGTCACTGCCCATGGCAGGGGTTGGGATGGGATGAGCTGTGAGGTCCCTTCACACCCAAACCTGGGATTCCATCAGATCCAGATCCCTCTAATGGAGAACTCAAATCTCCAAGCTTTTATGTTGTGGCCAGTATTTTCCTAGCAATGAATGATGATCTCGTTGTTAGATCGTGGGAGATCGGTTCTGGTTCTTGACATGCTCACAATTTCCTTCTAGTTTGCAAACTGCATCAGTGCTGCATCCGTTTCCCATCTGAGATATGGCACAGAGGATTGATAACATCTGTGATTTTAATGGTAGAGAAATGAGACACTGGGAGATGCCGCAGCGATGATTTCCCCCCTTCTCCAGCACACGAAGGAATGAAAAGGTTGTTGACCCTCTGCTCGTGGGCACCTGATTTGATTCCTCTCTTGTGCCCTGTAAGGAGTTTTTCTTTTAAGTTTTGTAGAGATTTCATAACAGCACCACCTTATTCCTCTTACATGGGAATGGCTCTCACAGAACAGTGCTGCAGAGCCTATTCCACGTCTCACCCGTTTCAGTTCACAATCCAGGCTGGTGCCTTTGATCTGTAAAACTCTCGATTTGAATCTTATCTCCTTGGGAGACCTCTTTCCCCAGGACTTTGCTGGCAGTCAGGATTAGTGGGGCTTTACTTTGTTAACAATCTTGTTTTTAAATCTGAGAGGACTTCAGCAGGGTTTGCTCCTGGGGCACGGAGGGGGGGAAGGCGTTGATGCTGAAATATATTTTTCTTGGTGTTATCAGGATTTTCTGGCTATCGAGATAAGCTGTGGGGCTTATGGATCATGGAGTTTTCTTCTTACACTGGTAGCTGGAGGAAGCCCTCTGTGCCTTCAGTGGTTTGAAGTTTTATCTGGCCTCACTGTGATTTTACCTTTTTATTATTATTTCATGTTTCTTGGTTTGTATGTGTGTTTATATTAACCAAGAGAGAGGGGGTGGAGTCGCCGTCCCTGGAGGTGTTCAAAAAAAGAGTGGATGAAGCACTTGAGGCCATGGTCTAATGGTCTAGTGGTTAGGGAGATGATGGGATAAAGGTTGGACTTGATGATCCTGGAGGTCCTTTCCAACCATGGTGATTCTATAGTGGGTAAAACAATCTCTTATTCTTTGGCTTTTGGGTTCTACCTTCCCTCCTGAGATGCTGACAGGGCACCAGAAGCATGGGCTGTCCCGAGGGAGGAGAAAACAGGGTCAGGTGGACTTGTTAAGTTCTAGAAGCAAGTGATCTTTGTCTTCAAAGTTCATAATTTGTTCTGATTTAAAAAGAAAATAAAATTGGCAAATATGAAGGACTAAGGTGGCAACACACGTTTTCTGTATTGTGACAAGTTTCAAACTATTTCAGTGTCAGAGTTAATAAATGTGAACTCTTGCAGGTGTCAGATCCATGGGACCCTTTGCTGCCATCTGCATCTACCTCTCTGCAGAATAAGAATCGTGATTGCATTTTGTGGCTGCAAATTCCTGAAGTGCTGGCACCCAAATCCAGAAATCCTGAGGCTGCTCTTTGAAGGCAGGAAGTTTTGTGTAGGTGTCTTGCAGTAATTTTAGCTCCTTCCCTTGGTACAGCACATACCCTCTCTGAACTAAGGCTCTTGCTTGCCTACTGATGTAAAATATAGCGTGCTCCAAAAGCTCTTCTGATAGCCAAGTATCAGGAGGTGGTGTTTTGATGACGGAGCGTTTAGACTGCCTACTAAAACCACCTGAAGAACTTTTATAGCTTTCTTCTCAGACCATCTGAGCTACTTACAAGCTGTAGTTAACATAACAGTGCTTTTTGAGGTAGAGAAGTGTCCTTTACCTCAGCTCCCCATCTGTAAAATGTGCATCAGATGGGCTGAGAGCCTGGTTTTGTCACTGGTTTAGTCGGGTGCAAGTCCTTGGTGCTGCAAAAGATGTGGTTCTGCTCTCCCTCCTTCTGTGCACTCTGATGTCCCTTGTGCTGAAGGCATCGTTTCCTGGGGTACTAATGGCACTGCTATACCAGTGCCTTCTGCTGTGAGCTGCCTGGTTGTGTTTCCACCTGGTGTGAACTTGTACTTGGGAACACACGGCCGAGGAGAAGGGAGGAAATGTGAGACTGCACCTTCTGGTTACACCATGGATTTATTGACTTTATTTGTAATGTGGGCAGCAGGTTGAGGGAGGGGATTCTCCCACTCTGCTCTGGTGAGACCCCCCTGCAGTGCTGTGTTCAGCTCTGGGGCCACCAACACAAGTAGGACATGGAGCTGTTGGAGGGGTCCAGAGGAAGCCACGGAGATGATCTGAGGGCTGGAGCACCTCTGCTGTGGGGACAGGCTGAGGGAGTTGGGGGTGTTCAGCCTGGAGAAGAGAAGGCTCCAGGGAGACCTTAGAGCACCTTCCAGTGCTTGGGGGGCTACAAGAAAGCTGGGGAGGGACTTTGGACAAGGGCATGGAGTGAGAGGACGAGGGGTGATGGCTTTAAAGTGGCAGAGGGGAGATTGAGATGAGAAGTGAGGCAGAAATTGTTGGCTGTGAGGGTGGTGAGAGACTGGCCCAGGGTGGCCAGAGAAGCTGTGGCTGCCCCCTCCCTGGCAGTGTTCCAGGCCAGGTTGGATGGGGCTGGGAGCACCCTGGGCTGGTGGGAGGTGTCCCTGCCATGGCAGGGGTTGGGATGGGATGAGCTGTGAGGTCCCTTCACACCCAAACCATGATTCTGTGACATAAATTGGTAGGGGAGGAATAAGCTCAGGGATGATGTCTGGCACCTTCTGGGACTTCTAGCAGGACAACTCCCTTTCATTTTTTTAAAAAGTTACAGGAATGCAGTGTTTCTTTTGCTGGCTCAAGGAGGTGGACACCGGGAGCTGACTCCATCTCATTGAACTCTTGGGGATCTTGCCAGTTAGTAATTAGGGAGTGGAAAGAAGTTTGGAGATTAAATGTACTTAAAATATGGGTGCTTTGGTGGTGATCAGCAGCCTCTGCAAATCTTTTTATGTTGAAATAATTGAATGGGAGTATCCATTTTAAGATTATTGGGGAGTATCCAGAGTCTATTCCTGGTCCTGAGAACGGAAATCTGTTTTAATTGGAGCAGCTTTCTGTGAGCTGTGCTTCCTGCCAGGGTGGTAGCAGTGAGAATGATCAGAAGTATGAGAGATTATTAAAAACCCAGGTGTTTTACAACCATTTGAAGTAGCCTGAGTGTGGTAAGAAAGCAGAAAAATTGGGCAACATGTGGGAAAACAGGGACTGGGTGTAGGGGATGCAGAGATTATACACTAAACCTCCCCAAAAGGTTCCTGAATCCCTGGGGATACAGTTCCTGGGTTCACCTTTTGTATTTGTTTTATTGGATACCTCGTATTTAAAGAGTGGATAAAAATCCACTGCTGCCACAAATAGCACTGGAGGTTTCTTTGTTCCCTGTGTCTAATTAACCCCGCTGGTTTCTTCCTGGTTTGGTTTGTTTCCTTGTTTATAGGCAGTGCACAAGAGGGAAGAAATGAAAGCAATTAAAACGAGGAAACGAGGAGAAAATGTTATCAGATAACCCAGGGAAGTTAGAGAGCTGGAAGCCTTTATATACAGGTTTTTTAAGATAACTGTATCACTCCAATTTAGATGAGAAGAGTTCAGGTACCTTATTTTCCAAACCAGTTCTATCTTCCAGAATGTCTGGAAAATCCAGTTTAACCATTAAAAGTGCTGCTTTGTTTACAGGGATCTTTTTATCCTGTTTGAAAGCATGCCTGGAATACAGATTGATAACGAAACCTCAGAATTTTGAGTTCACCTACTAAAATGATGAGGAAAATGAAAAGAATGTATTCCAAAATACATTTTAGGGGGGGGAGTCCCCATCCCTGGAGGGATTGCAAAGCTGTGGAGGGACATGGGGCAGTGGGCACTGGGTTACTGGTTGGACTGGGGGAGCTTAGAGGTCTTTTCCAACTAAGGCTGTTCTGTGATTGTGTGCTGTAATCTTTATTTCCATGTGCTAATTACAGTTTGACTCCTTCTAAAATTTACCTCTAAGTTTTCTTAACACCCTCTTTGTTTTCACACTGATTGTCCTGTCTTTAATCAATCTGACCAGAAATGGCTGATTTTTATCTTAACCCTGATTTTCCTCTCTGTGACTGAAAGGCAACCATAATGTGATATGTTCTTATTCTCTGAAACTGCAGCTGTTTGAAGTGTCGTGTGTAGACTCATTAGCGAAGTGATATAGCACAGAGTCACACATTCTTGGCCTAAAAAGCATATTATGGTTTAGCAAGGGATAAACTGAAACTTGCAGTGAGTGCTCTAATTCTCTTTTTCTCTTTGGAAGGATGTGCTGTATTTTTACTGTATTTTTTGTATTTGGTAGGAGAATCAGTACAGTAAAATAAATCTGTATTAATGTGCACTGTTATGATACAGGTGATTAGTACAGGCACAGGATCACAGAGTGGTGGGGGTTGGAAGGGACCTCTGGAGATCACCCAGTCCAACCCCCTGCCAGAGCAGGGTCACCCAGAGCAGTCACACAGGATGGCATCTGGGCAGGTCTGGAATGTCTCCAGAGAAGGAGACTCCACCACCTCTCTGGACAGCCTGGTCCAGGGCTCTGTCACCCTCAGAGTAAAGGAGCTTTTCCTTATGTTCAGGTGGAACTTCCCATGTTCCAGTTTGTGCCCAGTGCCCCTTGTCCTGTCACTGGGCACCACTGAAAAGTGTCTGGCCCCATCCTCTTGAGCCCTGTCCATTAGATATTGATGAGCATTGATGAGATCCCCTTACAGTCATCTCTTCTGCAGGCTGAACAGCCCCAGGTCTCTCAGCCTTTCCTCCTCGCAGAGATGCTCCACATCTCCCTTCTGAGGAAAGGCTGAGGGAGCTGGGTCTCTTTAGCTTGGAGAAGAGGAGACTGAGGGGTGACCTCATTAATGTTTATAAATATGTAAAGGGTGAGTGTCATGAGGATGGAGCCAGGCTCTTCTCAGTGACATCCAATGACAGGACAAGGGGCAATGGGTGCAAGCTGGAACATAGGAGGTTCCACATAAATGTGAGGAAGAATTTCTTCACAGTGAGGGTAACAGAACACTGGAACAGGCTGCCCAGAGAGGTTGTGGAGTCTCCTTCTCTGGAGACATTCAAACCTTCCTGGATGTGTTCCTGTGTGACCTGATCTGGGTATTCCTGCTCTGGCAGGGGGATTGGACTGGATGATCTTTTGAGGTCCCTTCCAATCCCTGACATTCTGTGATTCTGTGATGAAAGGGAGGTCTGTACTGTGATTTCACAGCAACCACTGCTTGAAGGAAATTATCTGGTTTGAACCTTTTTGCAGAAGTTGGATGCAACAATAGGTACAATAAAGCTATTTATCTGATGAGGGTTGTTTAAATAGGATGTTTATCTTAATAATGGTGTAATTTGCAGGACTCAAATTGCTGTGATTTTATTCTTGCAGAAATTACACGGTGTGTTTGGACTTGCAGGACTCCTGTTGTGGTAGATTTTGGTGGTAGGTTGATGTGTACTCTTCCTCCTGGACAGTGCTGGACCAGCACCTTCAGTAGTGCTGGGTGGTTAGTTTGAGTTTTGAGCTGGTTGGTGCTCACAAGGTTAAAGACACCATTGTGGTTTTATGTGGGTTTTCACTTCAGGTTCTGTAGTTTCTCAAACCTTACATCTCTTAAAAGCCATAGATCAGGAAAGTTGTGGAAATCCCTTTTTCTAAGGTTATTGTTTTCAACTTACCTATTTGGGATTCTTCCTTTAAAACACAGGCATGTGATAAACACCTCTTAAATGTCTTCCTGTCATACATGTCTTCATCTAAGAGCACTGAGAGACAGCCAAACCTCAAATAATAAAGGAGTGCTTAAAGACTTGAGCTCAGTCTTGTTAGAGCAGATCTACTTTGCAAGCTACTGTCAAGTTAATATTAAGTTAATAATGCCTAAATAGGCTGCCAGTTTATTTCTTCACTAGGAAATTAAATCAGGTTGACTGTGCTCAAATTGCTCTTTGCAAATGAAGTAGCTGGAAGGAGAGCAGTAGCACTGAGGAGCAGCTCTTGTCCTGCAGTGCCTGCAGACCTGGTGCTGTGCTGTAACCTCTGGGGACGTGCCAACAAATGAAGCCATTCTTTAAACCACGTCCCAGCCAGCTGTGACTTCTGGGGGATTTTAGCACTGAGGGATGTTCTGATTAAGAAAAGTGACAGTATGTTGTCAAATAAAGATGATAGCACATGAAGAACAGCAGTTGGGTTTCAAACAATGACCATTGACAGGTTATTGTGGTCAAACGGGTGGGGTTTTAGAAGGGCTTCAAAAACCCAACAGTATTTTTTTTAGTGCTCTTGAAGTACTATCACTGAATAACAGAGGGGCAAAAGAGTAAGTCCTGACTCATTAAATAGAAGAGCAGATGAACACTTTGATGGTCTCTGGGTCTCCAACTGCCCAGAGGCCATTGAGCTCTCCTGCTCAGACATGCTCATCGAGGGCAGGTATCGTAATACAACGTGGTTCTGATTGGCATGGCATGTCACCTCTGTGGTTTTATTTCCTTTACATTCAAAAAGGAGAATAAAAGAGATACAAAGCAATGGAGGTCAGAGTTGCAAGCCATGCCTACAGGATGAGGTGGAAGAAAGAGAGAGTTGTACAAGTAGTAATGCCAAAAGGGATTAAAAGGTGAGTGGTGGGCAAAGCAGGTTAGGCTAAACACTAGGGTTGATGCTCTAGCAAAAAAAAATGCAAATGCATAATTTTTTTGATAGGTTTATGAGCAAGAAAATATTAGAAGAGAACAAATCTCATTTTTGTATTTGAGACTCGTGACATTCGCACGGGAAGATTGTGTAAGATTTCCATTTCAACCTCTCAAAATAGCTTTTGGGTAAGTTGTAGGGGAACTGAAGAAACACAAAAATAGTCTGAGGATTAGAAAAAAACACACACAGAGAAGCTTAAAGCTAAGTCTGTTTAGCTTATCAGAGGGAGCACTTGACACAGAGAGAAAATTCCAGGCAATGAGTGTCCTCCCGTGCATCCAAGGAAGTTGTACCTAAAATCAGTGTTTTAAAGGGGCACTTGGGCAGCTCAGAGATGAAGCAGGGTGTGGGTTTATTAGGGAGATGGACTGTACGTTGTAATGACTGATCAAACAAAAAAGAACACTTCCCATCCCTAGAAATTCCCGTATTTGATCACTTTTCAAACTGGAGAGGCCAATAGAAGGGATGTTCTCCCCCTGTCCTGGGCACTGGTGAGGCCGCCCCTCGAATATGGGGTTCAGTGTTGGGCCCCTCACTCACTCCCAGAAGGACATTGAGGTGCTGGAGCGTGGCCAGAGAAGGGCAGCGGAGCTGGGGAAGGGTCTGGAGCACAAGGGACGAGGGGCAATGGCCTCAGGTTGTGCCAGGGGAGGTTTAGATGGGACACTGGGAACAATTCCTTCCCCCACAGGGCTGTCCAGCACTGGCCCAGGCTGCCCAGGGCAGGGTGGGGAGGGAATTTCACTGAAGCTGTGGTCTCTTCTTTACCTTTAAATTGATGAAACAACGAAGACATCTTTTTTTCCTGGGCAGAAAGAATCATGAAAAGACACCAAGTGCTGTTAACCTGTGGCCATGTTACATAGGCTGTGTTAGGAGGTGATGGAGTTTGCTAATTGGAACATTAATTTTTACTTAAGGGGCCAACCTTCGCATTAAAATTACTGGTTAAAAATTTCTGTACAGGATGGTAAGGACAGTCTTGGGTTATAGCTCATATTAACTACGAGCTGAAGACGAGCCCTAAAAATGTTGTAGAGCACATGGTGACTGTGGGAATGGAACTGCTGAGAGCTAAAGGGAGAAGGATTATATTTATTTGTCATGGAATCATGGAATGGTTTGGGTGTGAAGGGACCTCACAGCTCATCTCGTCCCAACCCCTGCCATGGGCAGGGACACCTCCCACCAGCCCAGGTGGCTCCAAGCCCCATCCAACCTGGCCTGGAACACTGCCAGGGAGGGGGCAGCCACAGCTTCTCTGGGCACCCTGGGCCAGTCTCTCACCACCCTCACAGCCAACAATTTCTGCCTCACATCTCATCTCAATCTCCCCTCTGCCAGTTTAAAGCCATCACCCCTCGTCCTGTCACTCCATGCCCTTGTCCAAAGTCCCTCCCCAGCTTTCCTGTACCCGCCAGGCACTGGAAGGTGCTCTGAGGTCTCCCTGGAGCCTTCCCTTCTCCAGGGTGAACACCCCCAGCTCTCTCAGCCTGTCCCCACAGCAGAGGTGCTCCAGCCCTTGGATCATCTTTGTGGCCTCCTCTGGACCAGCTCCTATTATTTGTAATAGGGAATCTCTAAGAGCTGTAAAGAGAGACCTATATAGGTTTGAAATTCAATTATATTTATTTGTTATAGGGAATTTAGACTGGATATTAGGAAAAATTTCTTCACAGGATGGGTTGTCAGCCATTGGAAGGGGCTGCCCAGGGCAGTGGGGGAGTCCCCACCTCTGGACGTGTTTGTGTCATGTTGACACAGCGCTCAGGGATGTGGTGTAGCTGAGGACTGTCAGTGTTGGGTTGATGGTTGGACTCGATGATCTTCCAGGTCTTTTCCAACCTAGGTGACTCTGTGAATCTCTAAGGGCTGTAAAGAGAGACCTATACGGGTTTGAAATGTGCTGGTGCTCACAGGGCGATGGGTGCTGGCTGCTGATCTCCGTTTGGGATCAGTTGAGGGAGGGATCAATGAAATGCAGCCACCAAATAGCAATAATTGCTATTTACAGACCATCTGTAAACTGTCTTCCTTCCCAAAGTGATCTCATCCAGAGAGTTTCCCCCTGACTGCTCTGCCTTTGGGAAACAACGCAGAAAAGCTGTATAAAATAGGGTTTGAAGTGCATGTCAGCTAAAATGATGCAAGAAGAAATACTGTAAGGCATGTGAGCAGCAAGACAAAGACTCTATTTAAATCCCCTGGCTCCAGGTGATGTATTATATAGTATGTGGATGTCTCCAGTTGATCTGTGTGGGCATTGAAGCTGGGTTTCACTGATGTGCCACCACCGAGGTACCGGTTGAACCCAATTCATAGTGGTTTTCAGAAATTATACCCCATGCATTGATCAGTCTTTGTCTGCATCTCAGCCTTGTTTCTGCCACTTCTGCCTCGCAATCAAAACTGCTGGCTTGAGTGATATTTGAAGTGATGTAAGAGTATTTCAGATGTATTGTCAAGGGATTCAGTGCTAAATAAATGATGGGAAAGATGAGATCCTAGGAAGCGTTCGGATAACGTAAGCAAGACTAATGGTTTTTAACCTGTTTTCTGAACAGTGGGACATGATTGATCAAAGGAAAACAAAATTGGCTCAATGGCTTCTTTGTACCAAAAGTTTCATGAGCAGAAAATGAGCAGCTGAGGGAGAAGATTTAGGGCTTAGGGAAGAACCTACATGATGAAAAAAACTGGGGTGGGAGGTTATGAAAGCACAGGCTGACAGCTCTGTCCTCTTTATCAACATTTCCCCATAGGGATTTGCTGTAGAAGACTTTGGACACGCAAATGTAGCCTGGATAGATACTTTTAAAATATTATTTATTTATTTTTTTAAAAAAATCAAAGACTTTTATTGTGCTGTAAAGAAGATTTGAGTTTCTAGAAAGCTGGTCGTCGAGGGGAGGTGGCTGTGCTTGAGGGGCATGGGAAGAAGGGGAGTGTAAATTTTCATCTGCCTCCCTCCCTGCCTTTCCCCTGTCTCCTGCAAATAGAATCATAGAATCACTATGGTTGGAAAGGACCTCCAGGATCATCAAGTCCAACCTTTATCCCAGCATCTCCCTAATCACTAGATAAATTAAATAACGTTTCTTGCAATTCCTGCCCAGGTTTGGTCCTAAAGTAGGGATTTAGGAGTTTGTTTCCGTGCCTGAATCTCAGTCAGGGGAAGAAATTTAGAATTTCCCAATGTTTCAGTGTTGCCTACAGCAGTGGGAACCAGATGTGGTGGTCTCGTGGTGATGATGCTCCCAGGGAGGAACGATGAGGCTGGAGGTGAGCAGGGGAGCTTATGGACACAGTGGTGCTTGGAGTTAGGTTTCCTCAGAGGTATTTTAGCCATGTACTTCTGTAAGAAGGGCACCAGAGCTGGGGAAGGGTCTGGAGCACAAGGCTGATGGGGAGCAGCTGAGGGAAGTGGGGGGGTTCAGTCTGGAGAAGAGGAGGCTGAGGGGAGACCTCATTGCCCTCTACAGCTCCCTGAAAGGAGGGGGTAGCCAGGGGTGATCAGTCTCTTCTCCCAGGTATCAGTGATAGGATGAGAGAAAATGGCCTCAAGTTGTGGCAGGGGAGGTTTAGATGGGACACTGGGAACAATTCCTTCCCCCACAGGGCTGTCCAGCACTGGCCCAGGCTGCCCAGGGCAGGGGGCAGTCCCCATCCCTGCAGGGATTGCAAAGCCGTGGAGATGTGGTGCTGAGGGACATGGGGCAGTGGGCACTGGACAGTGCTGGGGGAATGGTTGGACTGGCTCATCTTAAAGGTCTTTTCCAACCAAAACAATTCCATGATTCTATGATTCTACTTTCTGCACAGCTGAGAACACACCTATTTCTTGGCATGGCCCAAACACACCAAGATGATGAAGTTTAAATAAAAATAAAAATGGGCCATGTTTTGTGCAGAGGTGGAGTGAGGAGCTGGAAGAATAGGTCTGTGGATCCTGGCATGCTACCCTGAGCTGGCCTTGCAGGTGGGAGCTGATAAAGGCTGTGCTTGCACCAGATTATCTGGGCTGTCCATCTGTTTGGAAGCAGATTATTGGGTTCATGGTACATGAGTTCTTCGTGTGTAGCTGAGCACTGCTGCATGCAAAGTTGGGCCACCTGTGCTGGAAATTTATGTGAAAAATCCCTTCTTTGTACAGTAGATCCAAATTTTAATGTGGGATCAGGCTGTTGCACAAGCAGGGGTGTGATAAATGAATTATGGGTTCTCATTTTGCAGCGAAGGAACAGAGATCCAAAGAGGGTAATTAAGTACCTGTCAGATAAATATATGTTCACAAATGTCACATTTCTTCCTTGAGATGCCTGGGGCATGTGATTTCAGAGAATCTCTGAATTTTCGTAGTACTTCATATATTCAGTACAAAGCTTTGTTGACCACAGATGTGATTGTCAGGTCTCAGCATCTAACCTGCAGATTTGGCCTTGAGTGTCCAGAAAATGAAGATTACACAATTAGTTAATCAGCTAGAAAGAGTTTTCAGTTGAAACCTCCATGGCAGAAGCTAGGGAAGACCAGTTCCTTGGGGCAGTGTTGGTCTGTCCTGGAGGAGAAGTCTGATGAGGAGTGGCTGAGGGAACTGGGGGGGTTCAGTCTGGAGAAGAGGAGGCTGAGGGGAGACCTCATTGCTCTCTACAGCTCCCTGAAAGGAGGGGGTAGCCAGGGGGGGTCGGTCTCTTCTCCCAGGGAACAGTGGTAGGATGAGGGGTGATGGCCTCAGGTTGTGCCAGGGGAGGTTGAGATGGGACACTGGGAACAATTCCTTCCCCCAAAGGGCTGTCCAGCACTGGCCCAGGCTGCCCAGGGCAGGGGGGGAGTCCCCATCCCTGCAGGGATTGCAAAGCCGTGGAGATGTGGTGCTGAGGGACATGGGGCAGTGGGGACTGGGCAGTGCTGGGGGAATGGTTGGACTGGCGCATCTTAAAGGTCTTTTCCAACCAAAGCTGTTCTATGATCATTAGGTCTTTAAATAGGAAACAGCTCTAACATAAAACCTCTGAGGTTATACTGTTTGTGCAAAGTGACTGTTAGAAGGGACTCATGCTATTTGATGTTTCCAACTATTTTATTTTATTTGATGTTAGAGGATGCTGAGTTTGTAAAAATCCCGAATTCTTGGTACCAAATCACGTAACGATGGGGAGTTGCAAAGACCCCAACTGCTGAGCCTGTGGGGATGGAGCAGGCTGCCTGTTGCAGGTGTCCATAAAGGGTCTGACTGGTGGAGTAGGACGATGAAATATCCTGTGTTTCGTTGTGCAAATGAACCTGTAAAAGCTGCTGTGTTCAGAGGTCTATAATTTGGCCAGTTGGGGCTGATTTTTATGACCACAGTTCAAAACACATCTTTAATGTCTTTTAACTTTGCTTCACCTTTTGGCCAACTCCTGTAACCAGGTTTTGAATACGAAATACTCAGATAAGTTCTGGACCTTCTTAGTCTCAGAAACAGCAATCCAGTGCCAGCTCCTCAGGGCTGAAATCTTGCAAAATACATTTCAGACGCCAAAGGTAGAAAACTGTGGCTTTAAATAAATTAAAATTTATGCAGGTTGCAATGGCACTGAAAGCAAGCAATGGAAAGTGGGAGATAACCTTAATTAAAGCTGTCCATACCAGCTGCACTTGATGGATACACAGTTTTATGTGTAGTTATGGAGAAGGGTCCTGTGTGTTTAAGGCACTGGAAGATGCACATCCATTTTATTTAGCTGGAGGAATTTGGGTACAAAACTATTACACTTGATGGAAATGTCATTCTTTACAGTTAAATTTTGCCGTTCTGCTTACTGAAGTGTGTAAAGAAGAGACCTAGGATGATATTCTGGCTGTTTCTTGTATCATTTTTTGCTGTAGCCTCTGCACAACATTGTCCTTGACATGCATCATGGAACGTTAGAGATGTTTCAGTGACTTATCTCACATTCATTTAGCTCAACTAAAACAGCATAGCTGTGTATAAGAACAATTTTATGTGTTTCAAATAGTATTTATAATTTGTTCTTAACTGGTTTGTGGACTCAGCTCTTTGTATATGTGCCAATACGTGCACACACCAACTCTTAGGGATGGCCTTAGACTTACATAGACACACACACATAGACACACACACGTATATCTCTACACGTAGGATTAGACTTTAAAAAGATCTTTTTACTTCTTAGAAAAAGAACATTTGTGCCTGCAATTTATAAGGGATGTGTATGATTTGGGTAGAAGTTTCAGAAATCACAGACTCGGAGTGGTGGGGTTGGAAGGGACCTCTGGAGATCACCCAGTCCAACCCCCTGGCAGAGCAGGGTCACCCAGAGCAGTCACACAGGATCACGCCCAGGCAGGTCTGGAATGTCTCCAGAGAAGGAGACTCCACCACCTCTCTGGGCAGCCTGGTCCAGGGCTCTGCCACCCTCAGAGTAAAGGAGTTTTTCCTTATATTCAGGTAGAACTTCCCATATTCCAGTTTGTGCCCATTGCCCCTTGTCCTGTCACTGGGCACCACTGAAAAGAGTCTGGCCCCATCCTCTTGAGCCCTGTCCATTAGATATTGATGAGATCCCCTCTCAGTCATCTCTTCTGCAGGCTGAACAGCCCCAGGTCTCTCAGCCTTTCCTCCTCACAGAGATGTTCCAATCCCCTCAGCATCTCAGTGCCCTGCACTGGACTCTCTCCAGTAGCTCCTTGTCTCTCTTGACCTGTGGAGCCCAGAACTGGACACCTCACTCCAGATGAGGCCTCACCAGGGCAGAGCAGAGGGGGAGGAGAACCTCCCTTGCCCTGCTGCCCACACTCCTCTTAATGCCCCCCAGGATGCCATTGGCCTTCTTGGCCATGAGAGCACATTGCTGGCTCATGGTCAGCCTGGTGTCCCCCAGGACTCTCAGGTCCTTCTCCACAGAGCTGCTCTCCAGCAGGTCACCCCTAACCTGCACTGGTGTGTGGGGTTATTCCCTAGGTGCAGGACCCAGGACCAAATGAAAACCTTGTCCTTGTTTTGAAGAAACCTTTGTATTGAGTAGACGGTGTACCAAGGAAAACAGAAATAAATAGTGGAAAATACCATACTAGGAGGTGAGCATTACTGCTGCTTATGTTTTGTGGGTTTGAAATATTCTTCTGTAGTCTGAGAACAGCCATGCAAGAAAAATTCATGGCTGGGTGAAGCCCCTGACCAGGTACCAATCTCTTCTGTCTCCAGATAAGCTTGGATCTGAAAGACTGGGCCAAATTCACTTCATCTGAATCCTTACTGTCCATCACACGAGTGATCCTGCAGCTATGTGGGTCAGAGACATTGGATTTGTAATATCTCATTATTGGAACAGGCTGCCCAGGGCAGGGGGCAGTCCCCATCCCTGCAGGGATTGCAAAGCCGTGGAGATGTGGTGCTGAGGGACATGGGGCAGTGGGCACTGGGCAGTGCTGGGGGAATGGTTGGACTGGGGGAGCTCAGAGGGCTTTTCCAACCCAAATGATTCAATGGTTCTATGTTGATGTTATTTGAGTTGGTTGAGAGAATGTTTTAAAATACACTGAAAAGCATCTGCTTAGAAATAAACAGGAGTGTGCTCATTCACCACCAATATGGGAGGCTGTTTTTGTAAAAACGTTGCAAGAAGAAAGATCATTGAAAGCAATTTGTGAAAAAATGGCAATGATGATGTGCAAATGATGATCGCTCACAACTGCTCTTTCACTCCAAGAGTCAGTTTTAATTTTAATCTTTTATAAACCACTTGATTGTTGAATATTGCAAAGAGTTGTAGCCCCCTTGGATGAAATCAAAGAGAGACCTGCTATTGAGTTAATTAGATACAAATTTGAGTGGGTTTTTGTAATATAACGATTAAATGATCTATTCAACTCTTTCAGGCTCTACTTGAGATACACACACACCTGTGTCTAGCTTGCAGAGGGTTTTCCTCATTAATTAAGAGCACTTTCCTAGTGTTATTACTTAATTGGGTGTCATAGGGAACCTGATGAGACAATGAAATGGTCTTAATTGCATACAAACTAAATGCATGATCCACTACATTCTGGAGTGTTCCGTGACGTGACCCCCAGCTAGTTATCATCTCCTAATCACCATAGTAATTGCTCCACAAGAAAATGTAACCTACTTGATTCAACATGGTGTTAATTAAGCACTTTTCTTTCCTGTAGTCAACTTTCACCGTTTATCAGAATTATTAAAGAAGGTTTTTTTTCAAGTTCTGCAGCATAGGGTTTTGAAGCAGCTGAACAATTTTCACTGTTGTTTTAAGTTTCAAAAGGGATCTGTGTTTCCCTGTGGCTTCAAGCAAGGGTGAACTATTATCTTTAACTTCTGAAAATTATATGCAAAGGCTTGTTTTTTGTGAGTGTGCATATGTGGGTGTGTTCATAGAACAGCCTTGGTTGGAAAAGACCTCTAAGATAATCAAGTCCATTAACTCTGGGATTAATCACTCTTCTGCTTCTTCAGCCTCTTCCATTTTTATTTATTTTTTTTTCTTTTGGGAGGGTGAAAAAGAAATTAAAAGAAGGAAAAAACTTCCCCATGTCATGTCTCTCTCTGCTCATCTTTCCCAAGCAACACGTACCTCTACTTGGCACTGGTGAGGCTGACCCTGGAATCCTGAGTTCAGTTTTGGGAAGATCCAAGGTCTTTTCCAAGCAAGGCGAGTCTCTGATTCTCTAGATGTCTAAATGATGTGATGTATGGATGTCATTGCTGTCACCTGCAGAACACTGGGTGTCTGCAGTGGGGTTAACCACTTTTATTCAGCACTCAACGGAAGAGTCACCTATGGGATTGCAAAAAACCCACAAAGTTCACATTTTCAGTGTTCATTCAACCATTCTTCCTTTTTCCCCACCTGTTTTCTCCTCTCTCCTTAAACAACAGGTCTGCCTGCAAACCTTGCAGGAACTTTTGGGCTAATGCCTATGTTTATTTGCTACTTTCCAATGATTTACAAGCCCTGCTTGGGAAGTTAGTCCAGAATAACACCAGTTAAAACTTAGCAAGAAGAAGCTAAAGAGATTTCAGACCCTTTCGTTGTGGAAGGTCATGGAATCCCAGACTGGTTTGGGTGTGAAGGGACCTCACAGCTCATCTCATCCCAACCCCTGCCATGGGCAGGGACACCTCCCACCAGCCCAGGTTGCTCCAAGCCCCATCCAACCTGGCCTGGAACACTGCCAGGGAGGGGGCAGCCACAGCTTCTCTGGGCACCCTGGGCCAGTGTCCCACCACCCTCACAGCCAACAATTTCTGCCTCACATCTCATCTCCATCTCCCCTCTGCCAGTTTAAAGCCATCACCCCTCGTCCTCTCACTCCATGCCCTTGTCCAAAGTCCCTCCCCAGCTTTCCTGTCCCCCCCAGGCACTGGAAGGTGCTCTGAGGTCTCCCTGGAGCCTTCTCTTCTCCAGGCTGAACACCCCCAACTCCCTCAGCCTGTCCCCACAGCAGAGGTGCTCCAGCCCTCGCATCATCTCCGTGGCCTCCTCTGGACTCACTCCAACAGCTCGATACCCTCCTCATGTTGGGATCCTCTTGTTCAATGTGGTATTTCAATATAAAAAATTGTTGGTGGCAAAGTTGTGGTTTTTTCTCTTGGAAATCAACTCTTTTGCTGTCAGCTAAGGTATTTTTTTAGATTTAGGTTGAAGAGAGTTTCCATCAAGACAAGAGAAGGACAAAAATGGGGACCTAGGTGTGGACTGTGCATGACACAGGAGCTGACTTTGAGCAAGACCTGTGGCTTGTCTGGATGTTTTTTTTTCATATCCCTGAAATGGAATGGTTGATATTTCCCTTGAAGGCTGTTTTTGGGCATCTTAGATAAAACCTAGGGATCAGTTAAGCAGCAGGAAAGTCCTTGTAGCTCTGGGTCTTGGCATTGGTATTTCTTAAAAGTAATGGGGAGAACTGAAGAAAGAACTGATTTTTGTCACGTGCTAAAGTCCTCGAGTGCCATACGTAGTCAAATACAAGCAAAGGGAAGAATTGGCAGTGAGCCCACTTCTTGTACCTCCTTGATTTTTCTACTTGGAGTTGATGTTAATTCCAGCAGTCACCACCAAAGGAATTTCATAGTGGGAGGATCCGAATAGATTCCTTTTTCATTCTGTTTGTTGTTGTTACACCCTATTTAATTTTTCCTGTTGTATTTGTGCCTATGGCTGCGTTCTGAGTGGGGAAGGGTGGTAGAGTTGGATTTTGACACTTACTGTGGTATTTCAAATATTTTTTGCCTTCCTTGTATTATTTTCCTTATAGAATAATTTGGGTTACGAGGCTACTCAGTATCTGACATTTAGGTGCATGTATATGTGTGTGTATATATATATATATATATATATATATATATATGCTCTGTTTTACTTGCCCAATTGCTTATCTTATATTGAAATAGGAAGAATTTTAAAGAGGTTGCTAAAGCTGTGTTGTTATTGCAGTACCTTGGGGAGAGGCTACAAGAAAACTGGAGAGGGATGTTTTATAAGAGCATGGAGTGATAAGACAAGGGATGATGGCTTTAAAGTGGCAGAGGGGAGATGAAGATGAGATGTGAGGCAGAAATTGTTGGCTGTGAGGGTGGTGAGAGACTGGCCCAGGGTGCCCAGAGAAGCTGTGGCTGCCCCCTCCCTGGCAGTGTTCCAGGCCAGGTTGGATGGGGCTTGGAGCAACCTGGGCTGGTGGGAGGTGTCCCTGCCCATGGCAGGGGTTGGGATGGGATGAGCTTGTGGGGTCCCTTCACACCCAAACCAGTCTGGGATTCTGTGTTTATTTCTAGTTGGGATGAATGGGGAAGTGCTAGAAAATAGGAAAGTGCTGTCTGCCATGAGAAGATATCTATGTTGCTTTAAGTGCACGCCCAGTTGTATTTTAATATATTCTTAGAAAGTAAGGATTGCTGTGGAAAGATCCTTAGGGTGTTCTCTTTATTCCTCTCGGGTTTGCCTATGCATGCACAGCTCAATATATGAAATTTCTAAATGAGGGTGAGGCCTTAAGATACAAGAGGATGTAATTGTGGGGGGACAAAACCAAGAAGTCTCCCTGGAATATCTCCTCCCTTCCAACCCATGTGCCCCTTTCCAGCACTGCCAGCACAGGCAGGATTTACAAAATCCCTTAAGTTTTAGTGCAGCCACAGACCTCCCTCTGCATCCCCTCTCCAGCCATGAGTGATGCTGCTCTTGCAGGTGGATTAGAAGTTAGTCCTCTTCCTAACAAAATATATCAAAGATGAAAAATGACTGTGCAAACACTTAAGTAATAACCTTGTCAGGGAAGCTTGGCTGCTTCTATTTTTAGGATTGTTGTATTTTATATGAGAAAGGGCTTGCAGTAGCCATAATGCATTTTAAATATTGAATTTCTCTGAAAAATTCCTATTTATTTGGAAAAGGAGTTCTTGGAGTCTTGTCTGCTGGGAGAGGAAGTGATTATTTTTTGCCTGTCCTCCTTTACCTGCTTTTATAGATGTGTTCTGTACATCAAAGCTTGGTTATTTTGTCGTCCTCTTCATCTTTCCTTCAGATTCAATCACACCTTCAGTTCTTTCTGGCGAGAGATTAATTTCCCTGTTAATTTTAGAAAGTGATGGGGGTTTTGCTAAAAAAACCCAGTCTGAAGATGTGAGATGGCTGCAGGACACTGGAAGCAAGAATTGTGCCTGTTGTGATGTACAGATAGCTTGTGTAAGAGTGTAACAAGGGCTGTTAGTGCAGAGCAGGGCTGGAAACCACACTGGGGCTTTGGAGGACCAGGACATCTCTCCCGATGGTACCAGGTGGGACAGAGTGCTGTTCCCATCATGTTGAGGTGCTGACTTGAACATAAACAAGTGTTAGAAAATAAGACCAAGATTCCCCAACTTTTAGGCTTGGTTTGCTGTACCTGTGTGTTTATTTCATGCCCCTAGGTTGTATCGTTCTTGGGTGTAAATGCTTTACTTGTGGTTTAATGAAACAGGTGCTTTGGGATGTGCAGGAATTTCCTTGGGAGAGTGCTCCTGAATTTTCGGTGTGTATTGAATCTTCATAGGATCAGGGAATGGGTTGGGTGTGAAGGGACCTCACAGCTCATCTCATCCCAACCCCTGCCATGGGCAGGGACACCTCCCACCAGCCCAGGTTGCTCCAAGCCCCATCCAACCTGGCCTGGAACACTGCCAGGGAGGGGGCAGCCACAGCTTCTCTGGGCACCCTGGGCCAGTCTCTCACCATCCTCACAGCCAACAATTTCTGCCTCACATCTCACCTCAGTCTCCCCTCTGCCACTTTAAAGCCATCACCCCTCATCCTATCACTCCATGCCCTTGTCCAAAGTCCCTCCCCAGCTTTCCTGTCCCCCCCAGCCACTGGAAGGTGCTCTAAGGTCTCCCCAGAGCCTTCTCTTCTCTGGGCTGAACACCCCCAACTCTCAGCCTGTCCCCAGAGCATCTTCGTGGTTTGTATTTAAAGAAAAAATGAAGTTTGTTCTATCCTTGAAAAGAACCTGTGCCAAATCGAGAGAACTGTCTGCGTGAGTCTGCAGATCCACGGCTCCGTTTCACCCATCACATCCCAGAGCTTTCCCAGTACGCAGAGGAGTCCCCTAGGTACAAGGAAACAGTAGAAGTTTTGCCTGGGAGAGCTGGGATAAAGATTATTACCCATGAAGCTGGCAGTGCACCTGTTTGGTAATACAATAGGTTAATTTGAATCAAGCTATTGATTTCAATTGTATTTAAGTCAATTATCCCAGGCTGATGATTTAAAACATTAGATTATAAAGATGTTTGGTTTGGTTTTTTTCCTTTGTGCTTCTGTTTTCCTAAAAGAAATTTGTACTCCCTGCTTGGTAAAACCCTTCAAATATTAGTCATTAATTGTTGCCTTTCCATTTTAAAATTAGAACTCCTTTATTTTGGCCATTGCTTCCCTGCACGCTCATTTAAACAATGACATCTAATTAGTAACTTGAGATTCTTTGTTTAATTTTTTATTATGTAGGGAACAGAGAAGGGTACATTTCAGTGATGATGTGTGCTAGTAACTAATGTCAGTCTTCCTTTGGAAACTGGAACTCAGTTTAATAAAGTGTGGGATTCACACATGTTTATGTTAATAGAGCTACTTTCCCTGTGATGGATTCCTGAGGAAAACAACAGAACTTTCTCAAAACACGTGAGCATGGTATGAACTGACATGGAGCTGTTGGAGTGGGTCCAGAGGAGGGCACGGAGATGATCTGAGGGCTGGAGCACCTCTGCTGTGGGGACAGGCTGAGGGAGTTGGGGGTGTTCAGCCTGGAGAAGAGAAGGCTCCAGGGAGACCTTAGAGCACCTTCCAGTGCCTGGGGGGTACAAGAAAACTGGGGAGGGACTTTGGACAAGGGCATGGAGTGACAGGATGAGGGGTGATGGCTTTAAAGTGGCAGAGGGGAGATTGAGATGAGATGTGAGGCAGAAATTGTTGGCTGTGAGGGTGGTGAGAGACTGGCCCAGGGTGGCCAGAGAAGCTGTGGCTGCCCCCTCCCTGGCAGTGTTCCAGGCCAGGTTGGATGGGGCTTGGAGCAACCTGGGCTGGTGGGAGGTGTCCCTGCCCATGGCAGGGGTTGGGATGAGATGAGCTGTGAGGTCCCTTCACACCCAAACTGTTCTGGGATTCTATTACAGGGTGGTTTCTGGTCACTCTAGAGAAGATCTTCAAAGTGTTTTTGTGGTCTTGTCCCTTCTCTGCCCTGCCTCATCCTCACTGGCAAGGAAAGGTCTCAGCTCCATCCTCCGACCCTGTTAGCATCCCCATGCTCACTGCTTCACCCTCTGTAATTTTGCCCAACGAGGACAGGTTGGACATTAGGTACTGGTGAGGAGTGCTGTCCTGGGGCTTGTTTAAGAAGATCCTCTAGGTAAGGAGAAGCAGGACCTGGCACAGATAGCCAACTGTTTGGGTTCCTCAGGTCCTGGAGAATAAACCTTTTCTCCCTCATCGTTAGGCAGGTGATATCTTCATTCTCTCGGACTGATTCAGAAAACTAAAGGGTACTTAAAAGTGTGAACCTGTCTCAGCTTGTTTGGTGTAGAAGATAAACATCAAGCTCATTCAGATGAAAGAAGCTTCTTTTTCTTTCTCCTCACATGTGTAAGTGCTCTCTTTACATTTGGGTTTTGCAGTAAACATTTTGCATCCCCAAATATCTCTGCACCCACTTTAAGGTATTTCTAATGGGCTGTGTGAGCAGAGAGCTGAACAGGACAGCAGCAGGAGCGAGGGCACGAATACAAGGCTGCATTAAAGCCCCATTCTTTATCAGAAGGTATTTTTCTTTCTGCAGCAGCAATAACAGCAAAGAGAAGCAAAATAGTTGGGTGCTGTTACGCTTCCTTGACACCAGCGATTCCTAGGAGTAAAAGCTGTGGAGCAGAAAGCAATTTCAGCACCTGTTTGAAATGCAACATACAGATCTGTTTGTTGTGTGATCCATCTCACCATCAAACCCCAGCCTGGGAATTTGTCTGAGCTGATGGCTTGTTTCCTCTGTGGAGAGGAGCTTCAAAGGCTGCTGTACAAGTGGTTGACATTCTTCTTCACAGAGACGTGGTTGTTCCAGGAGATCCATTAATGCAATGCTGCTTACAAGTTCTCAGGGAACTTAAGGGTCTGATTCTCTCATTTACACCAGCACGGAACTGGGTAGGAATTGAAAGGACTGCAGCTTTTGTACACGTCCAGAAAAGGAATTAATTTGATGGGTTTTGTGAAAATTAAGGTCGGAGAAGAGGATTAGGTCATCTGTGCTAATAATGAGTAAATTAGATAGCACAAACTTTGAATAGTAAACTAAATACACACTTTCAGTCCCTGTGGGCTAAACTGTCACAAGTAAATGAGGGGAGAGAAGAGAGTATTAATTGCTGAGTTTGCTTTGACAGGACATTGCTGAAGGTTCACTTGAGCACAGTTCATGCTCATGGAGCGCGTCCAGAGGAGGGCACTGGAGCTGGGGAAGGGTCTGGAGCACAAGGGATGAGGGGTGATGGCCTCAAGTTGTGCCAGGGGAGGTTTAGATTGGACACTGGGAACAATTTCTTCCGCCACAGGGCTGTCCAGCACTGGCCCAGGCTGCCCAGGGCAGGGGGCAGTCCCCATCCCTGCAGGGATTGCAAAGCCGTGGAGATGTGGTGCTGAGGGACATGGGGCAGTGGGCACTGGGCAGTGCTGGGGGAATGGTTGGACTGGGGGAGCTTAGAGGGCTTTTCCAGCCAAGGCTGTTCTGTGATTCTGTGACATTGCTGAAGGTTCATTTGAGCACAGTTCATGCTGCAGAGGAAGAAGGAAGGGGATTCCTTCCTTCCTGGACTTAATCTGATACTTAGACTGATCCTGAGCATGTCAGGTAGGATGCTCTGGTGTGCCTGAAGGTGAGATCACCCCACAGCACTGTTGCTCTGTCATCTTTCTAGCTGTCTTTCAGGTAGCTGCAGGCTGCAGTTAGGTTGTCCTTAGCCTCCTCTTGGCCAGATGAAACAAGCCCAGCTTCCTCAACTTGTTTTCCTAAGTCCTGTGCTGTACGCCCCAGTCATCTTGGTACCTCTCTGCTGGTTTTTTTGTTGGTTTGTTTAATGCTGTTCTTGGACAAGGGTGTCCCCCACCTGCCAGGTGCTGCCTCACCAGTGCCAAGTCATGTAATGCCTTCTCTTGACCTCCTAATGCAGCTCTTCCTGGGGTTTGCTTTATTAGAGTTGAGTGCACATGGCTGGCACGTGTTTGTCTTGATGTCTACTGAAACACAGCCCCTTCAGGGTTGTTACTGAGCTGGTATGCTCCCAGCCTGTCCTGATAGAATGGTTATTCTGCTGGAGGTGTGTAACTTCATACTCTTCCTTGTTGAGTGCTGAGATTTCTGTTGGCCCAGTCCTCAAATTGCTCAAAATTGGTTTTGGTTTAAGCTCTGCTGGTCACGTCTGCAAATCTGCTGAAGGAAACGTAGAATCACAGAAGAGTTTGGGTTGGAAGTGACCTTAAAGATCATCCAGTTCCAACCCCCCTGCCATGGGCAGGGACACCTCCCACCAGCCCAGGTTGCTCCAAGCCCCATCCAACCTGGCCTGGAACACTGCCAGGGAGGGGGCAGCCACAGCTTCTCTGGGCACCCTGGGCCAGTCTCTCACCACCCTCACAGCCAACAATTTCTGCCTCACATCTCATCTCAGTCTCCCCTCTGCCACTTTAAAGCCATCACCCCTCGTCCTCTCACTCCATGCCCTTGTCCCAAGTCCCTCCCCAGCTTTCCTGTACCCCCCAGGCACTGGAAGGTGCTCTAAGGTCTCCCCAGAGCCTTCTCTTCTCCAGGCTGAACACCCCCAACTCAATCAGACTGTAATTTGATGATGTGAATTTGATATCATTTTGATGTTGGAAATATATCCTGAAGAGTAGTCAGAAGTTTTGAGCACAGTCTGCTTTCCCCCCATTTTCCCTTCAGTTCTTTATCCTTGAACTTGTAGGTGATGTATTCAGGCTGAAGGTGGTCACTTGGCCATGAGAACAGGGTCACCTAAATGCTCATCCTTGCTTCTTATTGTGGTGCAAATGAGATTAGAAACCAATGCAAGGAAAATTGGTTAAAGCTTAAATTTGCTCTTGATTTGACTTGTATTCACAGCAGAATTTCTGAAGTCTTAAAATACAATGCCATAAATTTGAAAATGGTTCCTTTTTCTTGACTGTAGCATCCATATCCCAGCTGCTGAACCAGGCAGCTGAGTCTTCTGATTATGGACTGATCTCATTTGGAAACTCAAGAAAATTTTTCTTCCCGTAAGAATTTTTCACTGTCTCTGTATAACACACACAGAGAAATCGAAGACATTGGTTAGACGTTGGTTAGACATTGGTTAGACGTTGGTTAGACGTTGGTTAGACGTTGGTTAGACGTTGGTTAGACGTTGGGAAGACAACGGTTAGACATTGGGAAGACAACGGTTAGACATTGGGAAGACAATGGTTAGACATTGGGAAGACAACGGTTAGACATTGGAACAGGCTGCCCAAGGAGGTGGTGGAGTTGCTGTCCATGGGGGTGTTCAGAAATAGGGTTGATGAGGTACTTGAGGCCATGGTCTAGTGGTGTAATGGTTAGGAATATGATGGGATAAAGGTTGGACTTGATGACCCTGGAGGTCCCTTCCAACCATAATTATTCTATGATTCTAAGAAGTAGCAGAGAAGATTCTTTGGGCTGGCTGCTTCTGTGGTAGTAGACTTGTGCTGGTGGCTCAGTAGATAAATGTGGTATTGTATCTACTCTCATCTGAGTTTCAGCTCTTAATTCCTGGTGTTTATTTTTATACACGTGATTGTTAACATTGCCATCAAGAAGTGATGTCTTCAGCGTCTTTGTGAAACGCCTTTGGAGTGTTCTACAGCAGACTGGTGTTACCTGGAGTTTTGTTGTGTTACAATTTCTGAAGAAAAGGCATGAAACCCTCAGAGTTCTGAGTTGCTTTTGGATTGCTGTTGAGTGTCCAGCACAAATCATGTCCTCTCCCTCTCTTCCACACCCTCACTGTGGAGGTCATCCAAGAGATGACCCCTTTCCTTTCTGATGCCAGCTCCACCACAGTGACCTGTAGCTGTATATACCATTAAGACTGCTTCTATCCAACGTTCTTGGAAGGTCCTTGCAGACCTCCCTGGGTTAAGGCTCTCAAGAATCTTGTGCATGGATGAACTATCTCTGTTCTCACAGTGGAAAAATGGAGCCTGGGGGTTTCTTGCTGACGTTGCACAACAAGGTTGGGTCAGATGCTGTGCTGCTTCTCCCTCTGTGGAGGCCAGGAGATGGATTGGATTTGCTTTGTGTGCTATTGGGATGTGTTCAGATGCTGTATTGGTGGCTTTCTGTATGGACTTGGAAGAGAGTTCCTGGAGCTTGAGGGTTAATTAATTAGATTGACCTCCTTGAAACCACAGATCCTTAGATTTTCCCTGGAAAAGGAGCCTAATGACTGGTTATTTTGGGCTACTGTTTGCCTTCTATCAGGACAGGCAGCCTTAGTTTGAAGATCTTAAGTCATGAGTAGTCTGCCACTTCTCTTGATATATTTTCAGCAATTAATTACCCTCTCTGGTTAGTTGTGGCTGCCCCCTCCCTGGCAGTGTTCCAGGCCAGGTTGGATGGGCTTGGAGCAACCTGGGCTGGTGGGAGGTGTCCCTGCCCATGGCAGGGGTTGGGATGAGATGAGCTGTGAGGTCCCTTCACACCCAAACCATTCTGGGATTCTACGATTAATTTTCTTCCTGCCCTTTTTAAGTTTGGATAAGGGCTGATTGAGTTTCCCCTTATTTTGTCCACAGCCAATGTCTGGCTGATGGATAGTCACTTGAGTCATATTTTTACCCTCTCCTGATACTGTCATGTTAGAAATGTTTATTTTCCAAATTTTCTCCTGTGTTCCAAGAGATGCTGAAAATGAAGCCTTGGGGTCTCCGAAATGTTGGGAGTTTCTGAAGGAATCTTTGAGGGCTCTCAGGTACAACAACCTGGTCCTCTGAGACACCTTCTGTTATTGAAATGCAGAGCTAGTAGAGAGCTTGGGAGACTCTCCAGTCCATTGACCTCCTGGGAAGCAAGAGAATGTATCTCTAGACACTTTGGACATTTGAAGAAATGGCCTCAGGTTGCACCAGGGGAGGGTTAGATGGGACACTGGGAACAATTCCTTCCCCCACAGGGCTGTCCAGCACTGACCCAGGCTGCCCAGGGCAGGGGGCAGTCCCCATCCCTGCAGGGATTGCAAAGCCGTGGAGATGTGGTGCTGAGGGACATGGGGCAGTGGGCACTGGGCAGTGCTGGGGGAACGCTTGGACTGGGTCCAACTGTTTTATTTTTTTTATTTTATTGGTTTTTTTTTCCCAAATCCATTGCATTGTTCACTTCCATTCCTTTCTGACCAATACACCCTCTTGGTTATTGTCTCTCCTCCAGCAGCCTAGCTGGTTGTCTCCACCCATGCAGCGTGCACTGCTCTTGCCCTTGTCTCTGTTGAGTTTCACCGGGCTCTTCTGGTTTGACACAGTTTGATCTCGACACCTCCGTGTTGTTTCATTTTTGGCTTTTTCCTCTCGCTGCTTTTATACAAGTTGCTTAATAATTTTTCTTGTCTCTTCTCATTGATTGCAAGGGGACTTACAGCTCTGATTTGTTTCAGAAGCTCTTCCAAACTCGGCTCCCTTTTCATCCCACAAGCGCTTTGATACTTTGTGAGTGAATATAAGTGGATCATCTATATGCAAATTCCTTAATTTTTCCTCTGCTAAGTTATATTTGTGAGGAATCAACCTCTGAAGTGATGCCTATTTTCATTATGTTGATATTTCATTAAGATGATAACTAAAAAGCACAAACGCCGTGCAAGTTAAAATCAATTATTTAAATCAAGATGGGTTGTGATCTTGATTGAATTATTAGACTTTGGATATATTTAAATGCAAATCTGTTCTTTTTCTCCTCTGTCAAGACTTCCAGTCCAGTGATTACCGCTGCTTTATTGGTTGTAATGAGGTCCAAAAGAGTTATTTTGTGTTAGAAATTGTCACCTAGCATTTTGGGTAACTAATCCCTGGAATTGTTTGCTCTGTGAGAGTTTCTGTACCCCTCCTGTCTCCTCCATAACCCAGCATCTGTTTTTCCCCACCCCTTTGTGGAGTCACATACCCTGCTCCCTGTACTGGTGCTTCCCAGCACCTCCTCACCCATTATAACACTGAGTTCCTGCTGAGTTGCACTGGAAATTCAGCTCTCCTGGGGTACTGATAACTGTTGAAGAGGTGAGCCTTTCCCCCACCCCTCTTTGTAGGGGTACATTGCAGCTACCACTTCCCTTTCACATCTGAACACTGTTGAACTAATAATTTTAAAGTCCAGTCACACACTCATCGCACCACATTTCATTTTTTTTCTGGTTGCTGGTCAGGATTTTATTTGTTCCTTCTTGTTATTCACTCTCCTTGCACCCATATATAGCAACAGAAAATTCTTTTGCTTTATGGATGCTCTTGTCTGACTTTGAACCTCCTTTGCCCTTCTCAGCGTCCTTCTCTTGTGTTTAGCTTATTCCTTTCCTGGATGCATCAGCAGTTTCATCAGGGAAGGTGTCTTATTAGTTGGAAAGATGCTGGCTCTGCAATTTCTGATCTCTCTGTTCCCTGCAATATTGTTCAATCACTCAAATCCAAATATTCTCATCGGTCGTGCAGCCTTGTTCACTTCCCCAACCTTTTGGTTTTTTTGCCTTCTCTTGCATCCAGCACTGGGTGTGTGTTTTAGGTCAGGGATCAACAACCTGTGGATGTGCAGTCAGAGTGTGAATGGGGCGCAGGGCTAACAGCACTGGCATTTTGAGGAACTCATTTGCAAGAGGCAGCAGTTTGGAATTTCTGACTGCCACCCAGAGGGACCTGGACAGGCTGGAGAGGTGGGTCCATGCCAACCTCACGAGGTTCAACAAGGCCAAGTGCAAGGTCCTACACATGGGTTGAGGCAATCCCAAGCACAAGTACAGGCTGGGGGGAATGGATGGAGAGCAGCCCTGAGGAGAAGGACTTGGGGGTGTTGGGGGATGACAAGCTCAACATGAGCTGGCAATGTGTGCTCACAGCCCAGAAAACCAACGGTGTCCTGGGCTGCTTCAAAAGAAATGTGGCCAGCAGGTCAAAGGAAATCATGCTACCCCTCTGCTCTGCTCTCATGAGACCTCGCCTGCAGTGCTGTGTCCAGTTCTGGGGCCCCCAAGACAAGAAGGACACGGAGCTGTTGGAGGGGTCCAGAGGAGGGCACGGAGATGATCTGAGGGCTGGAGCACCTCTGCTGTGGGGACAGGCTGAGGGAGTTGGGGGTGTTCAGCCTGGAGAAGAGAAGGCTCTGGGGAGGCCAGAGGGGGCCAGGTTGGATGGGGCTTGGAGCAACCTGGGCTGGTGGGAGGTGTCCCTGCCCATGGCAGGGGTTGGGATGAGATGAGCTGTGAGGTCCCATCACACCCAAACCATTCTGGGATTCCATGATTCCGTTACTCTCCCTGAACTCTCTGCTCAGCAAAAGCCACTGTCTTGCAGAGAAGTAAGATACCACTGACTGTCAGATTCCTGCCTGTTGGAGATGCATCTTCTCCCAGATCCCGCTCGGTTTCTCTTGGCACACTCCAGCCGCAGCGTGGGGAAGAAAAATCCTGGCAAGGCACCGCACGACGTCTGCCAAACCTTGACTTAGACTTTCCTTTTCAGTTCTTTTTCCAGCATCCCTGAAATCTTTTCTCATCCGTTTAATCCTGGCCGATGTAGGGTTGCTCCTCCCGGAATGCGCCGTTACTGCTACCAGCTGAGCCAATATTTGTGATCTTCTGTCGAAAGAGGAAATCGATGACAGCCAGGTATTTCTCAGAGGCAGCCCTGCTGATTCACAGAGCGTGTTTGCAGAGCCTGTTTTTTTCCAAACCCACTCTGAAGCAAACAGCAGACCATTTTGCTCAGTGCTCCAAGGTTGGTTGTTCCTGCCAGCACTAAATACGCGCACGCACGTACGCACGGAGGTTTGCTGTGACTTACACCGTGGGTGTTTCTCTGCCTGGCCTTGGCTTTCTTGCCCTTTCCTCATGCTCTTCACTGACGTTTCTGGCTCTGTCACTGTGGGTGTTCTCTCCTGTTCTCTGTGGTTTATGTATTTTCCCCTTCTGATGCTCTGTTTGTTGTCGGCCCTTGGGAAGCTTTTTTTTTTCACTCACATCTCTTTAGGCCAGTTTGTGGCCAGCCTTGCTGGCTTGAACCTTTTCATCCAAAGTTCCACGTAATGAAATTGTCTTCAGTGGAGATTTTTTGGATCAATTCATAATCTGGTTCAGCCTTGTGCTTTCACTTCAGAGGAGTGAAAGAAGACAGGCTGAGGGAGTTGGGGGTGTTCAGCCTGGAGAAGAGAAGGCTCTGGGGAGACCTCAGAGCACCTTCCAGTGCCTGGGGGGGACAGGAGAGCTGGGAAGGGACTTTGGACAAGGGCATGGAGTGATAGGATGAGGGGGTGATGGCTGTAAACTGGCAGAGGGGAGATGGAGATGAGATGTGAGGCAGAAATTGTTTGGCTGTGAGGGTGGTGAGAGACTGGCCCAGGGTGCCCAGAGAAGCTGTGGCTGCCCCCTCCCTGGCAGTGTTCCAGGCCAGGTTGGATGGGGCTTGGAGCAACCTGGGCTGGTGGGAGGTGTCCCTGCCCATGGCAGGGCTTGGGATGAGATGAGCTGTGAGGTCCCTTCACACCCAAACCTGGGATTCCATCAGATCCAGATCCCTCTAATGGAGAACTCAAATCTCCAAGCTTTTATGTTGTGGCCAGTATTTTCCTAGCAATGAATGATGATCTCGTTGTTAGATCGTGGGAGATCGGTTCTGGTTCTTGACATGCTCACAATTTCCTTCTAGTTTGCAAACTGCATCAGTGCTGCATCCGTTTCCCATCTGAGATATGGCACAGAGGGTTGATAACATCTGTGATTTTAATGGTAGAGAAATGAGACACTGGGAGATGCCACAGCGATGATTTCCCCCCTTCTCCAGCACACGAAGGAGTGAAAAGGTTGTTGACCCTCTGCTCACGGGCACCTGAATTGATTCCTCTCTTGTGCCCTGTAAGGAGTTTTTCTTTTAAGTTTTGTAGAGATTTCATAACAGCACCACCTTATTCCTCTTGCATGGGAATGGCTCTCACAGAACAGTGCTGCAGAGCCTATTCCACATCTCACCCATTTCAGTTCACAATCCAGGCTGGTGCCTTTGATCTGTAAAACTCTCAATTTGAATCTTATCTCCTTGGGAGACCTCTTTCCCCAGGACTTTGCTGGCAGTCAGGATTAGTGGGGCTTTACTTTGTTAACAATCTTGTTTTTAAATCTGAGAGGACTTCAGCAGGGTTTGCTCCTGGGGCACGGAGGGGGGGAAGGCGTTGATGCTGAAATATATTTTTCTTGGTGTTATCAGGATTTTCTGGCTATCGAGATAAGCCGTGGGGCTTATGGATCATGGAGTTTTCTTCTTACAGTGGTAACTGGAGGAAGCCCTCTGTGCCTTCAGTGGTTTGAAGTTTTATCTGGCCTCACTGTGATTTTACTTTTTTATTATTATTTCGTGTTTCTTGGTTTGTATGTGTGTTTATATTAACCAAGAGATAGGGGGTGGAGTCGCCGTCCCTGGAGGTGTTCAAAAAAAGAGTGGATGAAGCACTTGAGGCCATGGTCTAATGGTCTAGTGGTTAGGGAGATGATGGGATAAAGGTTGGACTTGATGATCCTGGAGGTCCTTTCCAACCATGGTGATTCTATAGTGGGGAAAACAATCTCTTGTTCTTTGGCTTTTGGGTTCTACCTTCCCTCCTGAGATGCTGACAGGGCACCAGAAGCATGGGCTGTCCCGAGGGAGGAGAAAACCGGGTCAGGTGGACTTGTTAAGTTCTAGAAGCAGGTGATCTTTGTCTTCAAAGTTCATAATTTGTTCTGATTTAAAAAGAAAATAAAATTGGCAAATATGAAGGACTAAGGTGGCAACACACGTTTTCTGTATTGTGACAAGTTTCAAACTATTTCAGTGTCAGAGTTAATAAATGTGAACTCTTGCAGGTGTCAGATCCATGGGACCCTTTGCTGCCATCTGCATCTACCTCTCTGCAGAATGAGAATCGTGATTGCATTTTGTGGCTGCAAATTCCTGAAGTGCTGGCACCCAAATCCAGAAATCCTGAGGCTGCTCTTTGAAGGCAGGAAGTTTTGTGTAGGTGTCTTGCAGTAATTTTAGCTCCTTCCCTTGGTACAGCACATACCCTCTCTGAACTAAGGCTCTTGCTTGCCTACTGATGTAAAATATAGCGTGCTCCAAAAGCTCTTCTGATAGCCAAGTATCAGGAGGTGGTGTTTTGATGACAGAGCGTTTAGACTGCCTACTAAAACCACCTGAAGAACTTTTATAGCTTTCTTCTCAGACCATCTGAGCCACTTACAAGCTGTAGTTAACATAACAGTGCTTTTTGAGGTAGTGTCCTTTACCTCAGCTCCCCATCTGTAAAATGTGCATCAGATGGGCTGAGAGCCTGGTTTTGTCACTGGTTTAGTCGGGTGCAAGTCCTTGGTGCTGCAAAAGATGTGGTTCTGCTCTCCCTCCTTCTGTGCACTCTGATGTCCCTTGTGCTGAAGGCATCGTTTCCTGGGGTACTAATGGCACTGCTATACCAGTGCCTTCTGCTGTGAGCTGCCTGGTTGTGTTTCCACCTGGTGTGAACTTGTGCTTGGGAACACACGGCCGAGGAGAAGGGAGGAAATGTGAGACTGCACCTTCTGGTTACACCATGGATTTATTGACTTTATTTGTAAAGTGGGCAGCAGGTTGAGGGAGGGGATTCTCCCACTCTGCTCTGCTCTGGTGAGACCCCCCTGCAGTGCTGTGTTCAGCTCTGGGGCTCCCAACACCAGAAGGACATGGAGCTGTTGGAGGTGTCCAGAGGAAGCCATGGAGATGATCTGAGGGCTGGAGCACCTCTGCTGTGGGGACAGGCTGAGGGAGTTGGGGATGTTCAGCCTGGAGAAGAGAAGGCTCCAGGGAGACCTTAGAGCACCTTCCAGTACTTGGAGGGGCTACAAGAAAGCTGGGGAGGGACTTTGGACAAGGGCATGGAGTGAGAGGACGAGGGGTGATGGCTTTAAAGTGGCAGAGGGGAGATGGAGATGAGATGTGAGGCAGAAATTGTTGGCTGTGAGGGTGGTGAGAGACTGGCCCAGGGTGCCCAGAGAAGCTGTGGCTGCCCCCTCCCTGGCAGTGTCCCAGGCCAGGTTGGATGGGGCTTGGAGCAACCTGGGCTGGTGGGAGGTGTCCCTGCCCATGGCAGGGGTTGGGATGGGATGAGCTTTGAGGTCCCTTCACACCCAAACCATTCCATGATTCTATGACATAAATTGGTAGGGGAGGAATAAGCTCGGGGATGATGTCTGGCACCTTCTGGGACTTCTAGCAGGACAACTCCCTTGTATTTTTTTAAAAAGTTACAGGAATGCAGTGTTTCTTTTGCTGGCTCAAGGAGGTGGACACAGGGAGCTGACTCCATCTCATTGAACTCTTGGGGATCTTGCCAGTTAGTAATTAGGGAGTGGAAAGAAGTTTGGAGATTAAATGTACTTAAAATACGTTCTCAAGATGAAACACGGGTGCTTTGGTGGTGATCAGCAGCCTCTGCAAATCTTTTTATGTTGAAATAATTGAATGGGAGTATCCATTTTAAGATTATTGGGGAGTATCCAGAGTCTATTCCTGGTCCTGAGAACGGAAATCTGTTTTAATTGGAGCAGCTTTCTGTGAGCTGTGCTTCCTGCCAGGGTGGTAACAGTGAGAATGATCAGAAGTATGAGAGATTATTAAAAACCCAGGTGTTTTACAACCATTTGAAGTAGCCTGAGTGTGGTAAGAAAGCAGAAAAATTGGGCAACATGTGGGAAAACAGGGACTGGGTGTAGGGGATGCAGAGATTATATACTAAGCCTCCCCAAAAGGTTCCTGAATCCCTGGGGATACAGTTCCTGGGTTCACCTTTTGTATTTGTTTTATTGGATACCTCGTATTTAAAGAGTGGATAAAAATCCACTGCTGCCACAAATAGCACTGGAGGTTTCTTTGTTCCCTGTGTCTAATTAACCCCGCTGGTTTCTTCCTGGTTTGGTTCGTTTCCTTGTTTATAGGCAGTGCACAAGAGGGAAGAAATGAAAGCAATTAAAACTAGGAAACGAGGAGAAAATGTTATCAGATAACCCAGGGAAGTTAGAGAGCTGGCAGCCTTTATATACAGGTTTTTTAAGATAACTGTATCACTCCAATTTAGATGAGAAGAGTTCAGGTACCTTATTTTCCAAACCAGTTCTATCTTCCAGAATGTCTGGAAAATCCAGTTTAACCATTAAAAGTGCTGCTTTGTTTACAGGGATCTTTTTTTCCTGTTTGGAAGCATGCCTGGAATACAGATTGATAACAAAACCTCAGAATTTTGAGTTCACCTACTAAAATGATGAGGAAAATGAAAAGAATGTATTCCAAAATACATTTTATTGGGGGGAGTCCCCATCCCTGGAGGGATTGCAAAGCTGTGGAGGGACATGGGGCAGTGGGCACTGGGTTACTGGTTGGACTGGGGGAGCTTAGAGGTCTTTTCCAACTAAGGCTGTTCTGTGATTGTGTGCTGTAATCTTTATTTCCATGTGCTAATTACAGTTTGACTCCTTCTAAAATTTACCTCTAAGTTTTCTTAACACCCTCTTTGTTTTCACACTGATTGTCCTGTCTTTAATCAATCTGACCAGAAACGGCTGATTTTTATCTTAACACTGATTTTCCTCTGGGTGACTGAAAGGCAACCATAATGTGATATGTTCTTATTCTCTGGAACTGCAGCTGTTTGAAGTGTCGTGTGTAGACTCATTAGCGAAGTGATATAGCACAGAGTCACACATTCTTGGCCTAAAAAGCATATTATGGTTTAGCAAGGGATAAACTGAAACTTGCAGTGAGTGCTCTAATTCTCTTTTTCTCTTTGGAAGGATGTGCTGTATTTTTACTGTATTTTTCATATTTGGTAGGAGAATCAGTACAGTAAAATAAATCTGTATTAATGTGTACTGTTATGATACAGGTGATTAGAACAGGCACAGGATCACAGAGTGGTGGGGGTTGGAAGGGACCTCTGGAGATCACCCAGTCCAACCCCCTGGCAGAGCAGGGTCACCCAGAGAAGGTTGTACAGGATGGCATCTGGGCAGGTTTGGAATGTCTCCAGAGAAGGAGACTCCACCACCTCTCTGGGCAGCCTGGTCCAGGGCTCTGCCACCCTCAGAGTAAAGGAGTTTTTCCTTATGTTCAGGTGGAACTTCCCATGTTCCAGTTTGTGCCTATTGCCCCTTGTCCTGTCACTGGGCACCACCCAGAAGAGTCTGGCCCCATCCTCGTGACACCCACCTGTTAGATATTGATCAGCACTGATGAGATCCCCCCTCAGTCTCCTCTTCTCCAAGCTGAACAGCCCCAGGTCTTTCAGCCTTTCCTCCTCGCAGAGATGCTCCACATCTCCCTTATGAGGAAAGGCTGAGGGAGCTGGGTCTCTTTAGCTTGGAGAAGAGGAGACTGAGGGGTGACCTCATTAATGTCTATAAATATGTAAAGGGTGAGTGTCATGAGGATGGAGCCAGGCTCTTCTCAGTGACATCCAATGATAGGACAAGGGGCAATGGGTACAAGCTGGAACATAGGAGGTTCCACGTAAATGTGAGGAAGAATTTCTTCCCAGTGAGGGTAACAGAACACTGGCACAGGCTGCCCAGAGAGGTTGTGGAGTCTCCTTCTCTGGAGACATTCAAAACCCTCCTGGACATGTTCCTGTGTGACCTGACCTAGGTGTTCCTGCTCTGGCAGGGGGATTGGACTGGATGATCTTTTGAGGTCCCTTCCAATCCCTGACATTCTGTGATTCTGTGATGAAAGGGAGGTCTGTACTGTGATTTCACAGCAACCACTGCTTGAAGGAAATTATCTGGTTTGAACCTTTTTGCAGAAGTTGGATGCAACAATAGGTACAATAAAGCTATTTATCTGATGAGGGTTGTTTAAATAGGATGTTTATCTTAATAATGGTGTAATTTGCAGGACTCAAATTGCTGTGATTTTATTCTCGTAGAAATTACATGGTGTGTTTGGACTTGCAGGACTCCTGTTGTGGTGGATTTTGGTGGTAGGTTGATGTGTACTCTTCCTCCTGGACAGTGCTGGACCAGCACCTTCAGAAGTGCTGGGTGGTTAGTTTGAGTTTTGAGCTGGTTGGTGGTCACAAGGTTAAAGACACCATTGTGGTTTTATGTGGGTTTTCACTTCAGGTTCTGTAGTTTCTCAAACCTTACATCTCTTAAAAGCCATAGATCAGGAAAGTTGTGGAAATCCCTTTTTCTAAGGTTATTGTTTTCAACTTACCTATTTGGGATTCTTCCTTTTATACACAGGCATGTGATAAACACCTCTTAAATGTCTTCCTGTCATACATGTCTTCATGTAAGAGCACTGAGAGACAGCCAAACCTCAAATAATAAAGGAGTGCTTAAAGACTTGAACTCAGTCTTGTTAGAGCAGATCTACTTTGCAAGCTACTGTCAAGTTAATATTAAGTTAATAATGCCTAAATAGGCTGCCAGTTTATTTCTTCACTAGGAAATTAAATCAGGTTGACTGTGCTCAAATTGCTCTTTGCAAATGAAGTAGCTGGAAGGAGAGCAGTAGCACTGAGGAGCAGCTCTTGTCCTGCAGTGCCTGCAGACCTGGTGCTGTGCTGTAACCTCTGGGGACGTGCCAACAAATGAAGCCATTCTTTAAACCACGTCCCAGCCAGCTGTGACTTCTGGGGGATTTTAGCACTGAGGGCTGTTCTGATTAAGAAAAGTGACAGTATGTTGTCAAATAAAGATGATAGCACATGAAGAACAGCAGTTGGGTTTCAAACAATGACCATTGACAGGTTATTGTGGTCAAACGGGTGGGGTTTTAGAAGGGCTTCAACAACCCAACAGTAATTTTTTTAGTGCTCTTGAAATACTATCACTGAATAACAGAGGGACAAAAGAGTAAGTCCTGACTCATTAAATAGAAGAGCAGATGAACACTTTGATGGTCTCTGGGTCTCCAACTGCCCAGAGGCCATTGAGCTCTCCTGCTCAGACATGCTCATCGAGGGCAGGTATCGTAATACAACGTGGTTCTGATTGGCATGGCATGTCACCTCTGTGGTTTTATTTCCTTTATATTCAAAAAGGAGAATAAAAGAGATACAAAGCAATGGAGGTCAGAGTTGCAAGCCATGCCTACAGGATGAGGTGGAAGAAAGAGAGAGTTGTACAAGTAGTAATGCCAAAAGGGATTAAAAGGTGAGTGGTGGGCAAAGCAGGTTAGGCTAAACACTAGGGTTGATGCTGTAGCAAAAAAAAATGCAAATGCATGATTTTTTTGATAGGTTTATGAGCAAGAAAATATTAGAAGAGAACAAATCTCATTTTTGTATTTGAGACTCGTGACATTCGCACGGGAAGATTGTGTAAGATTTCCATTTCAACCTCTCAAAATAGCTTTTGGGTAAGTTGTAGGGGAACTGAAGAAACACAAAAATAGTCTGAGGATTAGAAAAAAACACACACAGAGAAGCTTAAAGCTAAGTCTGTTTAGCTTATCAGAGGGAGCACTTGACACAGAGAGAAAATTCCAGGCAATGAGTGTCCTCCCGTGCATCCAAGGAAGTTGTACCTAAAATCAGTGTTTTAAAGGGGCAGTTGGGCAGCTCAGAGATGAAGCAGGGTGTGGGTTTATTAGGGAGATGGACTGTACGTTGTAATGACTGATCAAACAAAAAAGAACACTTCCCATCCCTAGAAATTCCCGTATTTGATCACTTTTCTTTTAAAACTGGAGAGGCCAATAGAGGGGATGTTCTCCCCCTGTCCTGGGCACTGGTGAGGCTGCCCCTCGAATACGGGGTTCAGTGTTGGGCCCCTCACTCACTCCAAGAAGGACATTGAGGTGCTGGAGTGTGTCCAGAGAAGGGCACCAGAGCTGGGGAAGGGTCTGGGGCACAAGGGACGAGGGGTGATGGCCTCAAGTTGCCCCAGGGGAGGTTGAGATTGGACACTGGGAACAATTCCTTCCCCCACAGGGCTGTCCAGCACTGGCCCAGGCTGCCCAGGGCAGGGTGGGGAGGGAATTTCATTGAAGCTGTGGTCTCTTCTTGGCCTTTAAATAGATGAAACAATGAAGACATCTTTTCTTCCTGGGCAGAAAGAATCATGAAAAGACACCAAGTGCTGTTAACCTGTGGCCATGTTACATAGGCTGTGTTAGGAGGTGATGGAGTTTGCTAATTGAAACATTAATTTTTACTTAAGGGGCCAACCTTTGCATTAAAATTACTGGTTAAAAATTTCTGTACAGGATGGTAAGGACAGTCTTGGGTTATAGCTCATATTAACTACGAGCTGAAGACGAGCCCTAAAAATGTTGTAGAGCACATGGTGACTGTGGGAATGGAACTGCTGAGAGTTAAAGGGAGAAGGATTATATTTATTTGTCATGGAATCATGGAATGGTTTGGGTGTGAAGGGACCTCGCAGCTCATCTCATCCCAACCCCTGCCATGGGCAGGGACACCTCCCACCAGCCCAGGTTGCTCCAAGCCCCATCCAACCTGGCCTGGAACACTGCCAGGGAGGGGGCAGCCACAGCTTCTCTGGGCACCCTGGGCCAGTCTCTCACCACCCTCACAGCCAACAATTTCTGCCTCACATCTCATCTCCATCTCCCCTCTGCCAGTTTAAAGCCATCACCCCTCATCCTGTCACTCCATGCCCTTGTCCAAAGTCCTTCCCCAGCTTTCCTGTACCCCCCAGGCACTGGAAGGTGCTCTGAGGTCTCCCCAGAGCCTTCTCTTCTCCAGGCTGAACACCCCCAGCTGTCAGGATTGATGCTCCAGCCCTTGGATCATCTTTGTGGCCTCCTCTGGACCCGCTCCTATTATTTGTAATAGGGAATCTCTTAAGAGCTGTAAAGAGAGACCTATATAGGTTTGAAATTTGATTATATTTATTTGTTATAGGGAATTTAGACTGGATATTAGGAAGAATTCCTTCCCAGAAGGGGCTGTCAGCCATTGGAAGGGGCTGCCCAGGGCAGTGGGGCAGTCCCCACCCCTGGAGGTGTGTCAGAGCCGTGCTCACACAGCGCTCAGGGATGTGGTGCAGTTGAGCACTGTCAGTGCTGGGTTGATGGTTGGACTCGATGATCTTCAAGGTCTTTTCCAACCTAGGTGACTCTGTGAATCTCTAAGGGCTGTAAAGAGAGATCTATATGGGTTTGAAATGTGCTGGTGCTCACAGGGCGATGGGTGGTGGCTGCTGATCTCCGTTTGGGATCAGTTGAGGGAGGGATCTATGAAATGCAGCCACCAAATAGCAATAATTGCTATTTACAAACCATCTGTAAACTGTCTTCCTTCCCAAAGTGATCTCATCCAGAGAGTTTCCCCCTGACTGCTCTGCCTTTGGGAAACAACGCAGAAAAACTGTATAAAATAGGGTTTGAAGTGCATGTCAGCTAAAATGATGCAAGAAGAAATACTGTAAGGCATGTGAGCAGCAAGACAAAGACTCTATTTAAATCCCCTGGCTCTAGGTGATGTATTATATAGTATGTGGATGTCTCCAGTTGATCTGTGTGGGCATTGTAGCTGGGTTTCACTGATGTACCACCACCGAGGTACCGGTTGAACCCAATTCATAGTGGTTTTCAGAAATTATCCCCCATGCATTGATCAGTCTTTGTCTGCATCTCAGCCTTGTTTCTGCCACTTCTGCCTCGCAATCAAAACTGCTGGCTTGAGTGATATTTGAAGTGATGTAAGAATATTTCAGATGTATTGTCAAGGGATTCAGTGCTAAATAAATGATGGGAAAGATGAGATCCTAGGAAGCGTTCGGATAACGTAAGCAAGACTGATGGTTTTTAACCTGTTTTCTGAACAGTGGGACATGATTGATCAAAGGAAAACAAAATTGGCTCAATGGCTTCTTTGTACCAAAAGTTTCATGAGCAGAAAATGAGCAGCTGAGGGAAAAGATTTAGGGCTTAGGGAAGAACCTACATGATGAAAAAAACTGGGGTGGGAGGTTATGAAAGCACAGGCTGACAGCTCTGTCCTCTTTATCAACGTTTCCCCATAGGGATTTGCTGTAGAAGACTTTGGACAGGCAAATGTAGCCTGGATAGATACTTTTAAAATTTTATTTATTTATTTTTTTAAAAAAATCAAAGACTTTTATTGTGCTGTAAAGAAGATTTGAGTTTCTAGAAAGCTGGTCTCCTGTGCCACCTTGGGAAAAAAGAGCTGAAGAGGTGGAAGGCTGGTCGTCGAGGGGAGGTGGCTGTGCTTGAGGGGCATGGGAAGAAGGGGAGTGTAAATTTTCATCTGCCTCCCTCCCTGCCTTTCCCCTGTCTCCTGAAAATAGAGTCATAGAATCACTATGGTTGGAAAGGACCTCCAGGATCATCAAGTCCAACCTTTATCCCAGCATCTCCCTAACCACTAGACCATTAAATAACGTTTCTTGCAATTCCTGCCCAGGTTTGGTCCTAAAGTAGGGATTTAGGAGTTTGTTTCCATGCCTGAATCTCAGTCAGGGGAAGAAATTTAGAATTTCCCAATGTTTCAGTGTTGCCTACAGCAGTGGGAACCAGATGTGGTGGTCTCGTGGTGATGATGCTCCCAGGGAGGAACGATGAGGCTGGAGGTGAGCAGGGGAGCTTATGGACACAGTGGTGCTTGGAGTTAGGTTTCCTCAGAGGTATTTTAGCCATGTACTTCTTCTGTAAGAAGGGCACCAGAGCTGGGGAAGGGTCTGGAGCACAAGGCTGATGGGGAGCAGCTGAGGGAACTGGGGGGGTTCAGTCTGGAGAAGAGGAGGCTGAGGGGAGACCTCATTGTCCTCTTCCTGAAAGGAGGGGGTAGCCAGGGGTGATCAGTCTCTTCTCCCAGGTATCAGTGATAGGATGAGAGAAAATGGCCTCAAGTTGTGGCAGGGGAGGTTTAGATGGGACACTGGGAACAATTCCTTCCCCCAAAGGGCTGTCCAGCACTGGCCCAGGCTGCCCAGGGCAGGGGGCAGTCCCCATCCCTGCAGGGATTGCAAAGCCGTGGAGATGTGGTGCTGAGGGACATGGGGCAGTGGGCACTGGGCAGTGCTGGGGGAATGGTTGGACTGGCACATCTTAAAGGTCTTTTCCAACCAAAACAATTCCATGATTCTATGATTCTACTTTCTGCACAGCTAAGACACACCTATTTCTTGGCATGGCCCAAACACACCAAGATGATGAAGTTTAAATAAAAATAAAAATGGGCCATGTTTTGTGCAGAGGTGGAGTGAGGAGCTGGAAGAATAGGTCTGTGGATCCTGGCATGCTACCCTGAGCTGGCCTTGCAGGTGGGAGCTGATAAAGGCTGTGCTTGCACCAGATTATCTGGGCTGTCCATCTGTTTGGAAGCAGATTATTGGGTTCATGGTACATGAGTTCTTCGTGTGTAGCTGAGCACTGCTGCATGCAAAGTTGGGCCACCTGTGCTGGAAATTTATGTGAAAAATCCCTTCTTTGTACAGTAGATCCAAATTTTAATGTGGGATCAGGCTGTTGCACAAGCAGGGGTGTGATAAATGAATTATGGGTTCTCATTTTGCAGCGAAGGAACAGAGATCCAAAGAGGGTAATTAAGTATGTGTCAGATAAATATATGTTCACAAATGTCACATTTCTTCCTTGAGATGGCTGGGGCATGTGATTTCAGAGAATCTCTGAATTTTCGTAGCACTTCATATATTCAGTACAAAGCTTTGTTGACCACAGATGTGATTGTCAGGTCTCAGCATCTAACCTGCAGATTTGGCCTTGAGTGTCCAGAAAATGAAGATTACACAATTAGTTAATCAGCTAGAAAGAGTTTTCAGTTGAACCTCCATGGCAGAAGCTAGGGAAGACCAGTTCCTTGGGGCAGTGTTGGTCTGTCCTGGAGGAGAAGTCTGATGAGGAGTGGCTGAGGGAACTGGGGGGTTCAGTCTGGAGAAGAGGAGGCTGAGGGGAGACCTCATTGCCCTCTACAGCTCCCTGAAAGGAGGGGGTAGCCAGGGGGGGTCGGTCTCTTCTCCCAGGGAACAGTGGTAGGACGAGGGGTGATGGCCTCAAGTTGTGCCAGGGGAGGTTTAGATGGGACACTGGGAACAATTCCTTCCCCCACAGGGCTGTCCAGCACTGGCCCAGGCTGCCCAGGGCAGGGGGCAGTCCCCATCCCTGCAGGGATTGCAAAGCCGTGGAGATGTGGTGCTGAGGGACATGGGGCAGTGGGCACTGGGCAGTGCTGGGTTACTGGTTGGACTGGCTCATCTTAAAGGTCTTTTCCAACCAAAGCTATTCTATGATTCTATGATCATTAGGTCTTTAAATAGGAAACAGCTCTAACATAAAACCTCTGAGGCTGGTACTATTTGTGCAAAGTGACTGTTAGAAGGGACTCATGCTATTTGATGTTTCCGACTATTTTATTTTATTTGATGTTAGAGGATGCTGAGATTGTAAAAATCCCAAATTCTTGGTACCAGATCACGTAACGATGGGGAGTTGCAAAGACCCCAACTGCTGAGCCTGTGGGGATGGAGCAGGCTGCCTGTTGCTGGTGTCCATAAAGGGTCTGAGTGGTGGAGTAGGACGATGAAATATCCTGTGTTTCGTTGTGCAAATGAACCTGTAAAAGCTGCTGTGTTCAGAGGTCTATAATTTAGCCAGTTGGGGCTGATTTTTATGACCACAGTTAAAAACACATCTTTAATGTCTTTTAACTTTGCTTCACCTTTTGGCCAACTCCTGTAACCAGGTTTTGAATACGAAATACTCAGATAAGTTCTGGACCTTCTTAGTCTCAGAAACAGCAATCCAGTGCCAGCTCCTCAGGGCTGAAATCTTGCAAAATACATTTCAGACGCCAAAGGTAGAAAACTGTGGCTTTAAATAAATTAAAATTTATGCAGGTTGCAATGGCACTGAAAGCAAGCAATGGAAAGTGGGAGATAACCTTAATTAAAGCTGCCCATACCAGCTGTACTTGATGGATACACAGTTTTATATGTAGTTATGGAGAAGGGTCCTGTGTGCTTAAGGCATTGGAAGATGCACATCCATTTTATTTAGCTGGAGGAATTTGGGTACAAAACTCTTACACTTGATGGAAATGTCATTCTTTACAGTTAAATTTTGCCGTTCTGCTTACTGAAGTGTGTAAAGAAGAGACCTAGGATGATATTCTGGCTGTTTCTTGTATCATTTTTTGCTGTAGCCTCTGCACAACATTGTCCTTGACATGCATCATGGAACGTTAGAGATGTTTCAGTGACTTATCTCACATTCATTTAGCTCAACTAAAACAGCATAGCTGTGTATAAGAACAATTTTATGTGTTTCAAATAGTATTTATAATTTGTTCTTAACTGGTTTGTGGACTCAGCTCTTTGTATATGTGCCAATACGTGCACACACCAACTCTTAGGGATGGCCTTAGACTTACATAGACACACACACATAGACACACACACGTATATCTCTACATGTAGGATTAGACTTTAAAAAGATCTTTTTACTTCTTAGAAAAAGAACATTTGTGCCTGCAATTTATAAGGGATGTGTATGATTTGGGTAGAAGTTTCAGAAATCACAGACTCAGAGTGGTGGGGTTGGAAGGGACCTCTGGAGATCACCCAGTCCAACCCCCTGGCAGAGCAGGGTCACCCAGAGCAGTCACACAGGATCACGCCCAGGCAGGTCTGGAATGTCTCCAGAGAAGGAGACTCCACCACCTCTTTGGGCAGCCTGGTCCAGGGCTCTGCCACCCTCAGAGTAAAGGAGTTTTTCCTTATGTTCAGGTAGAACTTCCCATATTCCAGTTTGTGCCCATTGCCCCTTGTCCTGTCACTGGGCACCACTGAAAAGAGTCTGGCCCCATCCTCTTGAGCCCTGTCCATTAGATATTGATAAGCATTGATGAGATCCCCTCTCAGTCATCTCTTCTGCAGGCTGAACAGCTCCAGGTCTCTCAGCCTTTCCTCCTCACAGAGATGTTCCAGTCCCCTCAGCATCTCTTTACCCTCTGCTGGACTCTCTCCAGTAGCTCCTTGTCTCTCTTGACCTGTGGAGCCCAGAACTGGACACAGCACTCCAGATGAGGCCTCACCAGGGCAGAGCAGAGGGGGAGGAGAACCTCTCTCAACCTGCTGCCCACACTCCTCTTAATGCCCCCCAGGATCCCATTGGCCTTCTTGGCCATGAGAGCACATTGCTGGCTCATGGTCAGCCTGGTGTCCCCCAGGACTCTCAGGTCCTTCTCCACAGAGCTGCTTTCCAGCAGGTCACCCCTAACCTGCACTGGTGTGGGGGGTTATTCCCTAGGTGCAGGACCCAGGACCAAATGAAAACCTTGTCCTTGTTTTGAAGAAACCTTTGTATTGAGTAGACGGTGTACCAAGGAAAACAGAAATAAATAGTGGAAAATACCAGACTAGGAGGTGAGCATTACTGCTGCTTATGTTTTGTGGGTTTGAAATATTCTTTTGTAGTCTGAGAACAGCCATGCAAGAAAAATGCATGGCTGGGTGAAGCCCCTGACCAGGTACCAATCTCTTCTGTCTCCAGATAAGCTTGGATCTGAAAGACTGGGCCAAATTCACTTCATCTGAATCCTTACTGTCCATCACACGAGTGATCCTGCAGCTATGTGGGTCAGAGACGTTGGATTTGTAATATCTCATTATTGTAACAGGCTGCCCATGGCAGGGGGGGAGTCCCCATCCCTGCAGGGATTGCAAAGCCGTGGAGATGTGGTGCTGAGGGACATGGGGCAGTGGGCACTGGGCAGTGCTGGGGGAATGGTTGGACTGGGGGAGCTCAGAGGGCTTTGCCAACCCAAATGATTCAATGGTTCTATGTTGATGTTATTTGAGTTGGTTGAGAGAATGTTTTAAAATACACTGAAAAGCATCTGCTTAGAAATAAACAGGAGTGTGCTCATTCACCACCAATATGGGAGGCTGTTTTTGTAAAAACGTTGCAAGAAGAAAGATCATTGAAGGCAATTTGTGAAAAAATGGCAATAACGATGTGCAAATGATGATCGCTCACAACTGCTCTTTCACTCCAAGAGTCAGTTTTAATTTTAATCTTTTATAAACCACTTGATTGTTGAATATTGCAAAGAGTTGTAGCCCCCTTGGATGAAATCAAAGAGAGTCCTGCTATTGAGTTAATTAGATACAAATTTGAGTGGGTTTTTGTGATATAACGATTAAATGATCTATTCAACTCTTTCAGGCTCTACTTGAGATACACACACACCTGTGTCTAGCTTGCAGAGGGTTTTCCTCATTAATTAAGAGCACTTTCCTAGTGTTATTACTTAATTGGGTGTCATAGGGAACCTGATGAGACAATGAAATGGTCTTAATTGCATACAAACTAAATGCATGATCCTCTACATTCTGGAGTGTTCCGTGACGTGACCCCCAGCTAGTTATCATCTCCTAATCACCATAGTAATTGCTCCACAAGAAAATGTAACCTACTTGATTCAACATGGTGTTAATTAAGCACTTTTCTTTCCTGTAGTCAACTTTCGCCGTTTATCAGAATTATTGAAGAAGGTTTTTTTCAAGTTCTGCAGCATAGGGTTTTGAAGCAGCTGAACAATTTTCACTGTTGTTTTAAGTTTCGAAAGGGATCTGTGTTTCCCTGTGGCTTCAAGCAAAGGTGAACTATTATCTTTAGCTTCTAAAAATTATATGCAAAGGCTTGTTTTTTGTGAGTGTGCATATGTGGGTGTGTTCATAGAACAGCCTTGGTTGGAAAAGACCTCTAAGATAATCAAGTCCATTAACTCTGGGATTAATCACTATTCTGCTTCTTCAGCCTCTTCCATTTTTATTTCTTTTTTTTTTTTCTTTTGGGAGGGTGAAAAAGAAATTAAAAGAAGGAAAAAACTTCCCCATGTCCTGTCTCTCTCTGCTCATCTTTCCCAAGCAACACGTACCTCTACTTGGCACTGGTGAGGCTGACCCTGGAATCCTGAGTTCAGTTTTGGGCCCCTCACACCAACGTGAGGTGCTGAAGCGTGTTCAGAGAAATGGGATTAATCTCTTCTCCCAGGTAACAGTGACAGGATGAGGGGTAATGGCCTCAAGTTGCATCAGAGGAGGTTTAGATTAGATATTAGGAAAAATTTTTCCACTGAAAGGGCTGTCCAGCACTGGCACAGGCTGCCCAGGGCAGTGGGGCAGTCCCCATCCCTGGAGGTGTGTCAGAGCCGTGCTGACACAGTGCTCAGGGATGTGGTGCAGTTGGGTTGATGGTTGGACTCCATGATCTTCAAGGTCTTTTCCAAGCAAGGCGAGTCTCTGGTTCTCTAGATGTCTAAATGATGTGATGTATGGATGTCATTGCTGTCACCTGCAGAACACTGGGTGTCTGCAGTGGAGTTAACCACTTTTATTCAGCACTCAACGGAAGAGTCACCTATGGGATTGCAAAAAACCCACGAAGTTCACATTTTCAGTGTTCATTCAACCATTCTTCCTTTTTCCCCACCTGTTTTCTCCTCTCTCCTTAAACAACAGGTCTGCCTGCAAACCTTGCAGGAACTTTTGGGCTAATGCCTATGTTTATTTGCTACTTTCCAATGATTTACAAGCCCTGCTTGGGAAGTTAGTCCAGAATAATACCAGTTAAAACTTAGCAAGAAGAAGCTAAAGAGGTTTCAGACCCTTTCGTTGTGGAAGGTCATAGAATCCCAGACTGGTTTGGGTGTGAAGGGACCTCACAGCTCATCTCATCCCAACCCCTGCCATGGGCAGGGACACCTCCCACCAGCCCAGGTTGCTCCAAGCCCCATCCAACCTGGCCTGGAACACTGCCAGGGAGGGGGCAGCCACAGCTTCTCTGGGCACCCTGGGCCAGGGTCTCACCCCCCTCACAGCCAACAATTTCTGCCTCACATCTCATCTCCATCTCCCCTCTGCCACTTTAAAGCCATCACCCCTCGTCCTCTCACTCCATGCCCTTGTCCAAAGTCCCTCCCCAGCTTTCTTGTACCCCCCCAGGCACTGGAAGGTGCTCTGAGGTCTCCCCAGAGCCTTCTCTTCTCCAGGCTGAACACCCCCAACTCCCTCAGCTTGTCCCCACAGCAGAGGTGCTCCAGCCCTTGGATCATCTCCGTGGCCTCCTCTGGACTTGCTCCAACAGCTCGATATCCTCCTCATGTTGGGATCCTCTTGTTCAATGTGGTATTTCAATATAAAAAAATTGTTGGTGGCAAAGTTGTGGTTTTTTCTCTTGGAAATCAACTCTTTTGCTGTCAGCTAAGGTATTTTTTTAGATTTAGGTTGAAGAGAGTTTCCATCAAGACAAGAGAAGGACAAAAATGGGGACCTAGGTGTGGACTGTGCATGACACAGGAGCTGACTTTGAGCAAGACCTGTGGCTTGTCTGGATGTTTTTTTTTCATATCCCTGAAATGGAATGGTTGATATTTCCCTTGAAGGCTGTTTTTGAGCATCTTAGATAAAACCTAGGGATCAGTTAAGCAGCAGGAAAGTCCTTGTAGCTCTGGGTCTTGGCATTGGTATTTCTTAAAAGTAATGGTGAGAACTGAAGAAAGAACTGATTTTTGTAACGTGCTAAAGTCCTCGAGTGCCATACGTAGTCAAGCAAAGGGAAGAATTGGCAGTGAGCCCACTTCTTGTACCTCCTTGATTTTTCTACTTGGAGTTGATGTTAATTCCAGCAGTCACCACCAAAGGAATTTCATAGTGGGAGGATCTGAATAGATTCCTTTTTCATTCTGTTTGTTGTTGTTACACCCTATTTAATTTTTCCTGTTGTATTTGTGCCTATGACTGCGTTCTGAGTGGGGGAGGGTGGTAGAGTTGGATTTTGACACTTATTGTAGTATTTCAAATATTTTTTGCCTTCCTTGTATTATTTTCCTTATAGAATAATTTGAGTTACGAGGCTACTCAGTATCTGACATTTAGGTGCATGTATATGTGTGTGTATATATATATACATGCTCTGTTTTACTTGCCCAATGGCTTATCTTATATTGAAATAGGAAGAATTTTAAAGAGGTTGCTAAAACTGTGTTGTTATTGCAGTACCTTGGGGAGGGGCTACAAGAAAACTGGAGAGGGATGTTTTATAAGAGCATGGAGTGATAAGACAAGGGGTGATGGCTTTAAAGTGGCAGAGGGGAGACTGAGATGAGATGTGAGGCAGAAATTGTTGGCTGTGAGGGTGGTGAGAGACTGGCCCAGGGTGCCCAGAGAAGCTGTGGCTGCCCCCTCCCTGGCAGTGTTCCAGGCCAGGTTGGATGGGGCTTGGAGCACCCTGGGCTGGTGGGAGGTGTCCCTGCCATGGCAGGGGTTGGGATGGGATGAGCTGTGAGGTCCCTTCACACCCAAACTGGGATTCTGTGTTTATTTCTAGTTGGGATGAATGGGGAAGTGCTAGAAAATAGGAAAGTGCTGTCTGCCATGAGAAGATATCTATGTTGCTTTAAGTGCACGCCCAGTTGTATTTTAATATATTCTTAGAAAGTCAGGATTGCTGTGGAAAGATCCTTAGGGTGTTCTCTTTATTCCTCTCGGGTTTGCCTATGCATGCACAGCTCAATATATGAAATTTCTAAATGAGGGTGAGGCCGTAAGATACAAGAGGATGTAATTGTGGGGGGACAAAACCAAGAAGTCTTCCTGGAATAACTCCTCCCTTCCAACCCATGTGCCCCTTTCCAGCACTGCCAGCACAGGCAGGATTTACAAAACCCCTTAAGTTTTACTGCAGCCACAGACCTCCCTCTGCATCCCCTCTCCAGCCATGAGTGATGCTGCTCTTGCAGGTGGATTAGAAGTTAGTCCTCTTCCTAACAAAATACATCAAAGATGAAAAATGACTGTGCAAACACTTAAGTAATAACCTTGTCAGGGAAGCTTGGCTGCTTCTATTTTTAGGATTGTTGTATTTTATATGAGAAAGGGCTTGCAGTAGCCATAATGCATTTTAAATATTGAATTTCTCTGAAAAATCCCTATTTATTTGGAAAAGGAGTTCTTGGAGTCGTGTCTGCTGGGAGAGGAAGTGATTATTTTTTGCCTGTCCTCCTTTACCTGCTTTTATAGATGTGTTCTGTACATCAAAGCTTGGTTATTTTGTCGTCCTCTTCATCTTTCCTTCAGATTCAATCACACCTTCAGTTCTTTCTGGCGAGAGATTAATTTCCCTGTTAATTTTAGAAAGTGATGGGGGTTTTGCTAAAAAAACCCAGTCTGAACATGTGAGATGGCTGCAGGACACTGGAAGCAAGAATTGTGCCTGTTGTGATGTACAGATAGCTTGTGTAAGAGTGTAACAAGGGCTGTTAGTGCAGAGCAGGGCTGGAAACCACACTGGGGCTTTGGGAGGACCAGGACATCTGTCCCGATGGTACCAGCTGGGACAGAGCGCTGTTCCCATCATGTTGAGGTGCTGACTTGAACACAAACAAGTGTTAGAAAATAAGACCAAGATTCCCCAACTTTTAGGCTTGCTTTGGTGTACCTGTGTGTTTATTTCTTGCCCCTAGGTTGTATCGTTCTTGGGTGTAAATGCTTTACTTGTGGTTTAATGAAACAGGTGCTTTGGGATGTGCAGGAATTTCCTTGGGAGAGTGCTCCTGAATTTTTGGTGTGTATTGAATCTTCATAGGATCAGGGAATGGTTTGGGTGTGAAGGGACCTCACAGCTCATCTCATCCCAACCCCTGCCATGGGCAGGGACACCTCCCACCAGCCCAGGTTGCTCCAAGCCCCATCCAACCTGGCCTGGAACACTGCCAGGGAGGGGGCAGCCACAGCTTCTCTGGGCACCCTGGGCCAGTCTCTCACCACCCTCACAGCCAACAATTTCTGCCTCACATCTCATCTCAATCTCCCCTCTGCCACTTTAAAGCCATCACCCCTCGTCCTCTCACTCCATGCCCTTGTCCAAAGTCCCTCCCCAGCTTTCCTGTACCCCCCAGGCACTGGAAGGTGCTCTAAGGTCCCCCTGGAGCCTTTTCTTCTCTGGGCTGAACACCCCCAATTCCCTCAGCCTGTCCCCAGAGCATCTTCGTGGTTTGTATTTAAAGAAAAAATGAAGTTTGTGCTATCCTTGAAAACAACCTGTGCCAAATTGAGAGAACTGATGCGGTGCTGTCCGTGTGAGTCTGCAGATCCACGGCTCCGTTTCACCCATTACATCCCAGAGCTTTCCCAGTATGCAGAGGAGTCCCCTAGGTACAAGGAAACAGTAGAAGTTTTGCCTGGGAGAGCTGGGATAAAGATTATTACCCATGAAGCTGGCAGTGCACCTATTTGGTAATACAATAGGTTAATTTGCATCAAGCTATTGATTTCAATTGTATTTAAGTCAATTATCCCAGGCTGATGATTTAAAACATTAGATTATAAAGATGTTTGGTTTGTTTTTTTTCCTTTGTGCTTCTGTTTTCCTAAAAGAAATTTGTACTCCCTGCTTGGTAAAACCCTTCAAATATTAGTCATTAATTGTTGCCTTTCCATTTTAACATTAGAACTCCTTTATTTTGGCCATTGCTTCCCTGCACGCTCATTTAAACAATGACATCTAATTAGTAACTTGAGATTCTTTGTTTAATTTTTTATTATGTAGGGAACAGAGAAGGGTACATTTCAGTGATGATGTGTGCTAGTAACTAATGTCAGTCTTCCTTTGGAAACTGGAACTCAGTTTAATAAAGTGTGGGATTCACACATGTTTATGTTAATAGAGCTACTTTCCCTGTGATGGATTCCTGAGGAAAACAACAGAACTTTCTCAAAACACGTGAGCATGGTATGAACTGACATGGAGCTGTTGGAGTGGGTCCAGAGGAGGGCACGGAGATGATCTGAGGGCTGGAGCACCTCTGCTGTGGGGACAGGCTGAGGGAGTTGGGGGTGTTCAGCCTGGAGAAGAGAAGGCTCCAGGGAGACCTTAGAGCACCTTCCAGTGCCTGGGGGGGGTACAGGAAAGCTGGGGAGGGACTTTGGACATGGGCATGGAGTGAGAGGATGAGGGGTGATGGCTTTAAAGTGGTAGAGGGGAGATTGAGATGAGATGTGAGGCAGAAATTGTTGGCTGTGAGGGTGGTGAGAGACTGGCCCAGGGTGGCCAGAGAAGCTGTGGCTGCCCCCTCCCTGGCAGTGTTTCAGGCCAGGTTGGATGGGGCTTGGAGCAACCTGGGCTGGTGGGAGGTGTCCCTGCCCATGGCAGGGGTTGGGATGAGATGAGCTGTGAGGTCCCTTCACACCCAAACTGTTCTGGGATTCTATTTCAGGGTGGTTTCTGGTCACTCTAGAGAAGATTTTCAAAGTGTTTTTGTGGTCTTGTCCCTTCTCTGCCCTGCCTCATCCTCACTGGCAAGGAAAGGGCTCAGCTCCGTCCTCCGACCCTGTTAGCATCCCCATGCTCACTGCTTCACCCACTGTAATTTTGCACAAGGAGGACAGGTTGGACGTTAGGTACTGGTGAGGAGTGCTGTCCTGGGGCTTGTTTAAGAAGATGCTCTAGGTAAGGAGAAGCAGGACCTGGCACAGATAGCCAACTGTTTGGGTTCCCTCACCTCCTGTAGAATAAACCTTTTCTCCCTCATCGTTAGGCAGGTGATATCTTCATTCTCTCGGACTGATTCAGAAAACTAAAGGGTACCTAAAAGTGTGAACCTGTCTCAGCTTGTTTGGTGTAGAAGATAAACATCAAGCTCATTCAGATGAAAGAAGCTTCTTTTTCTTTCTCCTCACATGTGTAAGTGCTCTCTTTACACTTGGGTTTTGCAGTAAACATTTTGCATCCCCAAATATCTCTGCACCCACTTTAAGGTATTTCTAATGGGCTGTGTGAGCAGAGAGCTGAACAGGACAGCAGCAGGAGCGAGGGCAAGAATACAAGGCTGCATTAAAGCCCCATTCTTTATCAGAAGGTATTTTTCTTTCTGCAGCAGCAATAACAGCAAAGAGAAGCAAAATAGTTGGGTGCTGTTACGCTTCCTTGACACCAGCGATTCCTAGGAGTAAAAGCTGTGGAGCAGAAAGCAATTTCAGCACCTGTTTGAAATGCAACATACAGATCTGTTTGTTGTGTGATCCATCTCACCATCAAACCCCAGCCTGGGAATTTGTCTGAGCTGATGGCTTGTTTCCTCTGTGGAGAGGAGCTTCAAAGGCTGCCGTACAAGTGGTTGACATTCTTCTTCACAGAGACGTGGTTGTTCCAGGAGATCCATTAATGCAATCCTGCTTACAAGTTCTCAGGGAACTTAAGGGTCTGATTCTCTCATTTACACCAGCACGGAACTGGGTAGGAATTGAAAGGACTGCAGCTTTTGTACACGTCCAGAAAAGGAATTAATTTGATGGGTTTTGTGAAAATTAAGGTCGGAAAAGAGGATTAGGTCATCTGTGCTAATAATGAGTAAATTAGATAGCCCAAACTTTGAATAGTAAACTAAATACACACTTTCAGTCCCTGTGGGCTAAACTGTCACAAGTAAATGAGGGGAGAGAAGAGAGTATTAATTGCTGAGTTTGCTTTGACAGGACATTGCTGAAGGTTCACTTGAGCACAGTTCATGTTCATGGAGCGCGTCCAGAGGAGGGCACTGGAGCTGGGGAAGGGTCTGGAGCACAAGGGATGAGGGGTAGTGGCCTCAAGTTGTGCCAGGGGAGGTTTAGATGGGACACTTGGAACAATTCCTTCCCCCAAAGGGCTGTCCAGCACTGGCCCAGGCTGCCCAGGGCAGGGGGCAGTCCCCATCCCTGCAGGGATTGCAAAGCCGTGGAGATGTGGTGCTGAGGGACATGGGGCAGTGGGCACTGGGCAGTGCTGGGGGAATGGTTGGACTGGGGGAGCTTAGAGGGCTTTTCCAGCCAAGGCTGTTCTGTGATTCTATGACATTGCTGAAGGTTCATTTGAGCACAGTTCATGCTGCAGAGGAAGAAGGAAGGGGATTCCTTCCTTCCTGGACTTAATCTGATACTTGGACTGATCCTGAGCATGTCAGGTAGGATGCTCTGGTGTGCCTGAAGGTGAGATCACCCCACAGCACTGTTGCTCTGTCATCTTTCTAGCTGTCTTTTAGGTAGCTGCAGTTAGGTTGTCCTTAGCCTCCTCTTGGCCAGATGAAACAAGCCCAGCTTCCTCAACTTGTTTTCCTAAGTCCTGTGCTGTACGCCCCAGTCATCTTGGTACCTCTCTGCTGGTTTTTTGTTGGTTTGTTTAATGTTGTTCTTGGACAAGGGTGTCCCCCACCTGCCAGGTGCTGCCTCACCAGTGCCAAGTCATGTAATGCCTTCTCTTGACCTCCTAATGCAGCTCTTCCTGGGGTTTGCTTTATTAGAGTTGAGTGCACATGGCTGGCACGTGTTTGTCTTGATGTCTACTGAAACACAACCCCTTCAGCAGGGTTGTTACCGAGCTGGTATGCTCCCAGCCTGTCCTGATAGAATGGTTATTCTGCTGGAGGTGTGTAACTTCATACTCTTCCTTGTTGAGTGCTGAGATTTCTGTTGGCCCAGTCCTCAAATTGCTCAAAATTGGTTTTGGTTTAAGCTCCGCTGGTCACGTCTGCAAATCTGCTGAAGGAAACGTAGAATCACAGAAGAGTTTGGGTTGGAAGTGACCTTAAAGATCATCCAGTTCCAACCCCCCTGCCATGGGCAGGGACACCTCCCACCAGCCCAGGTTGCTCCAAGCCCCATCCAACCTGGCCTGGAACACTGCCAGGGAGGGGGCAGCCACAGCTTCTCTGGGCACCCTGGGCCAGTCTCTCACCACCCTCACAGCCAACAATTTCTGCCTCACATCTCATCTCAGTCTCCCCTCTGCCAGTTTAAAGAACCCTCATCCTATCACTAGGAGCCCTTGTGAAAAGTCCCTCTCCAGCTTTCCAGCTTTCTCTGGGTGCAGGAGGATGAAGAGGCGAGGGGAAAAAGGTGTGTGCTTTCACCCTTCTCCCTCCCCTGTCCTCCAAGGGAGGGGAGCAGAGTCTAAGATTCATTAAATCTTGACAGGTACTTATGATGTACCCTTGGAAGGCTCTTCTGTCTTGGCTTGGCCTTTTATCTACCCAGTCTTCTGATGCTTACACTTTGTCTGCTTCTGAACCTTATGGAACTCCAGAAAGCCTTTCAGCCCAATTTAATATGGAATAAAAGACAAAAGCATGGTTTGATTTCAGTCCGAGTCAGTCGGGCAACAGTTAGAAAAGTATAATTAGACTTGTAATTAGAATGCGTCTTAGACAATTAGTTTTTGTAAATGTGTGTAATTTAGTCCAAAGTAAAGGGTCAGGAGGAACTTGCTGGGAAAGAGGTTAAGGAATAACATGAAGAATTTCTAGGCCTTTTGATGTCAATGTCTGACGCAGCGGGAGAGGAACGCGTCCATCTTTTCACCACCAACAAAAATGCAACCTCCAGAAACCTGTAGGTGAGTCAGAGCTTCTGCTCAGGTTTTGTCTCCTAGGACTCATTCCAAGAACAGCCTTAACAAATCTGAGGGGGGGGGGGATACTACAGCAGCAGTGATTTAGCAAATCCCTCATTAAAAAGAAAACCACCCCACAATGCCAGGGAACGGCGAGCTGCTCCGTGGGAACCCATTCAGCTTTTAAGGAAACTTCTGAGAAATGAGAGTATTTAAGGAGCTGAGCTGTGCTTAACCACACTTGGATCTGGTTTTATCCCCAACGCACCGTGTACATTCCTGACACCAGAAAGGAACCCGCCGTGGGTTACGTAGCGGCAGTCGGGATGTTTTTCTTCTTGCAGTCCTTTTGTTGGGCAAGGGGGCAGCCGTTGAGCCTCGGAGGTCAGCCCAGGAGAAGGGGCTGGTTCACAGACATGTGTTACTCATTTGCTTGGCATTTTTGACACCGTTTCTTACAATAGCGTGCAGCTGCTAGTTCCCAGTCTCTTGTTTTTTTGGATAAGGATTGCATGGTACAAGAGAAATGTCAAAAAACCTCTTAGTGGAATCTTCCAGCACTGCTTGCACATGTACTGGGGTGTGCAGGGAATGAGTTCCCAGGACTTAACAGATCCTACATAATTACAGTTCCCCTTTATAGCTTTACAAAAACAACTTCAGTGTGTTCAAGCCCAAAAAGAATTGATCAGTGGTGCCTGTGACCCACTGCACCTGGGTTTTACCATAATTCTCTTATTTATGGTTATTTATGGTTCATGGTCTGCGCTGTGCCTGACCCAAGTTTTGTCTGCACACATGTTGGGGTCGGGGATGTATTTCATGGAAGAATTCCACCAAGGAGACTGGCAGCACCATGGAAGGATAGGTGCACTAGCAGTCAGCTACAACAAATGCAAACCCCTGAAATAGCAGGTTTTTATTTCTTGCATTTGGCTGTAATAACAGGAGCAGTCTCACGGTGTGATTAATGGTGAGAGTCCAAAAGCAGCAGCCTAATAAAATACTGTGCCTGCAAAGAAAAGCATCAGCCTCTTGCAATTATGAAGCCTGTGCACCAGATAGATGGAGCTTCTGTCTCCAGTGTTATTTCTGACCTACTTGGAGCTGAAATGTTTTAAGAACCTGTTTGTTCAATGCTCGATTGCTATTTTTTTTTTAAATAAATTGTGCTGCATTTGGGTTTAATATAATCCTCTGAACATGGACTCATAGATAAACATTCTCGACAGAAAAATTTAATCAGTTCCTGTTATCTTAATTCTTTCTGCTAGCAAGTACTTGAGGTGTTCCTTTTTCCATTGAAAAAAAACACACCCCACCCCAAAACCCCATAACCTTTTCTACCATGTATCCAATATTTTATAGAGCAGTCACAAAGGAGAGTAAATTGAGTAAAACATCCTATCCTTGGCAGGATTTCCCTTATGACCAAATTCAATATGAACAAAGAGGACAAGGGCAAATAACTTCACTTATTCAGGTCATTTTTCATAAGAATCATAAAAGTTAAATAGAAAAGGCCTATTAGGCTATCTTGCCTCTCTTTCCTCATGCCAGTTCTGGGTCATTCTCTACGGTAACCTTGTGAAATTTAATTTATCCAACTGGAAGAAAGATAATTTGCTGCTGGTCTGGACAGGCTGGATCCATGGGCCGAGGCCAATGGGATGAGGTTCAATAAGGTTTAAGTGTTGGGTCCTGCGCTTGGGTCACCCCAACCCCATGGGACGCTCCAGGCTGGGGGCAGAGTGGCTGGGAAGTGCCCGGGAAAAAGGCCCTGGGGGTGTTGGTGGGCAGTGGCTGGAGATGAGCCAGCAGTGTGCCCAGGGTGCCAAGAAGGCCACCAGCATCCTGGCTTGTGTCAGCCCCAGTGTGGGCAGCAGGAGCAGGGCAGGGATCATCCCCCCTTCCTTCCAAGGAACAAGCGATGGGATGAGAGGAAATGGCCTCAAGTTGCTCCAAGGGAGGTTGAGATTGGCTCTTGGGAACAATTCCTTCCCCCACAGGGCTGTCCAGCACTGGCCCAGGCTGCCCAGGGCAGGGGGCAGTCCCCATCCCTGCAGGGATTGCAAAGCCGTGGAGATGTGGTGCTGAGGGACATGGGGCACTGGGCAGTGCTGGGGGAACTCTTGACTGGATGATCTTAAAGGTCTTTTCCAACCAAAATGATTCTGTATTTCTATGATTCTATGATTTATTTTTTTTTTTAGTGGAAAAGGATAGATGAATTTCTATCTGTGCTAGCAAATACTTCTTACAAGTCTCATTTTTAATTCCTACAACTGTCTCTTCTTCAGCAATTTGATGTTCCTCTCTTTTGAGCACTCTGATTTTATCATGAGGGATGTTTCCTACGCTTTGGCCAATGTTTTCGCTCCCACCCCGTTATTCTAGTTGTTCAAGTATTGGAATAACCCTGAGGCTATCTGTAACAATTTCACCCCATTGTGCTTCTGCCCTTCAAGTACTTGCCAGGATTAATGTACGAACAACAACAGATTGTTCTTCCTGCATAGTGGGAAATGTTTATAGTGCTCTACAGATTAAAATAATTTAAAATCCTCTTATAGACAGGGTTTCCCCCCCTAAGAGAGCTACTGGGGGAAGTATATATAAGATGACTTAAAACCCCCCAAAACAATACAAACAAAGCCTCTTAGCAATGGTAAAAGAACATGAATAATTGGATAGAAGCTCGTCAGCGCAGGGGCGATGAAGCTTTGTCGCAGACGTGGTTAACTCAACACGTTTGTTTTAATTGCTGTGCAGCTAACAAGGTTCTCCCATGTCTGAAGAAAGAAGGGGGATGTTTCTGGCATTTGTTTCTCTAAATTACGCTTGTATTGGCGGCGTTACCGTATCCAAAGTAAGACTTAAATGAAGATGAGTGTTTGCAAGGAATTTGTTTATGAGAAGTAGGTTCACTTCAGGAGAAGCTGTGGCTGCCCCCTCCCTGGCAGTGTTCCAGGCCAGGTTGGATGGGGCTTGGAGCAACCTGGGCTGGTGGGAGGTGTCCCTGCCCATGGCAGGGGTTGGGACGAGATGAGCTGTGAGGACCCTTCCAACCCAAACCATTCCATGATGCTATGAAATTGCTAGGGGTTGAATTTTGAGGGAAGAACAAGGGGAAGGAAGGTGGCCAGCTCAGTCTGGGGGCAATTAGTTGCCTTTAGTCTGTTAGCATCTTTAAAAACTCCCTGCATGTATCCTTAGCATCTTAAAAAAAGCCTCAGCATCCTCTACTTGGACCTCTCCAGCCTCTGGTGGGTTCCTGCATTACTGTAGACTCTTGGGTAATGTTAGGAACATCAAGCAAGTCTATAATTTATGAACATGAGATGTATTGAATGTGACAGGGAAAACAACGGGAAATGAGGATACACAGAATGAACAGTTGTGAAAGCAAGAGGATTCTTGGAAGCTGGTTGCATCTCTTAATGAAATTGGTATGCTGGTGTAATGAAGGGGTCCCGGTCCCCACATGGGAGCACACAACTGGGAGGTGTCCCTGCTCTCCATGTCCCCAAAGCAGAGAGCTGTGAAGGTTTATCTTTCAAAATGGAAGAGGAGACTACATTCCGTGGCAACATATAGTGATTTTATTTAAAAATACTTCTTTTTTTGGGAGATATCCTTTCTCTCTGGTCTCCATAAAATACATGTATGTAAGGCTGACTGTGTACAGGCTTGCAATAAATTAATTTTGTTTGCAAAAGCACCCTAATTATACCATTCCCCTGCCAAGTTGGCACAGGAAGACAAGTAAAATCTCCAGTGGAATGTTTTCCCTGTGAAAAGTCCTTCTGCGTGGGTTTTTTTTTTTTCCTTTAGTTTGAACACACTAATCTGATTGGCAAACCTTTTTAAAAATGGATTGCGTAGTTCATAGCGTGAAATGATTGCCTGCATAGGAGTTAGTTGAGGTTGGTGTAGCCAAGGAGTGTCAGTGTTAGGTTGATGGGTTGACTAGGTGATCTTCAAGGTCTTTCCCAACCTAGGTGATTCTGTTATCCTTTTTGCATACGTGGGGGGAAAGAAAAGCCAACGATGTGCTGCTAAGATCTGCTGGGTCGTCCTCTTCGGGTGATGGATGTGCTGCAGTGACCTGGAAGGCATCCAGCTGGTGTGTCTCCTTTCCTACCAGTGCTGCATTTCTTCATCTTTTAACTCAATCCCTACACTCAGTGGCAGCTGTTTAATTCTTCTGCCAAAGATAGTTTCAGGGGAAAAAAAAAACCACAACACAACACCCAAACCAACAAACTGCAAAGGAAGGAATTGTTTAGAATATTGGGTCTAAACATAGAGGATGGTGGTGATGGCTGGTTCCATTTTTAGCCCAGCTTCCTAAAGAAATGAGGCTTTTGCAGCAGTGACATCTGTTAGTCTGCTGCTTCATCACAGATTTTGAGCTCGCGGGTGAAGTTCAACCAAATTTTGATTAAAAAAAGGAATGTTTTCCAGCAGGTTTTGGTGTTTGGCGGATGGTGATGTTTGGGGAAGGGCGGACTTTGGAGCTCAGCAGTGGTCTCTTTTGGACCACTTGACTGTAGGCACTGATAATGGGGCGTGGGGTGGGAAGAGGGGATCTTGCAAAGCAGGAGAGCAAGAGAGGTGGAGGAGAACTGGGTGACATGACTTATCAGGACAGAGAATAAAAATGATGGGATAAAACAGGTTGCAGTAGCTCCCTGGTTTAAAGAGTGGCCTATCCTGTGTCACTAGCTAGGCTCCCACCAGAAATAAATATCTTCTGCTTTGTTCCCACCTCTCCTTGGGCTAGGATGAACATTTGTGGATCACTACTACCTACTGAAAGGGTTATCAAACATTGGAACAGGCTGCCCAGGGCAGTGGGGAGTCCCCATCCCTGGAGGGATTGCAAAGCCGTGGAGATGTGGTGCTGAGGGACATGGGGCAGTGGGCACTGGGCAGTGCTGGGGGAATGGTTGGACTGGGGGAGCTCAGAGGGCTTTTCCAACCAAGGCTATTCTGTGATTCTACTTAGGAAAAGTTTTTTGCCATGTTATTTCGAGCTTAGATCAGCTTAAAGCCATCGTGAAAGTGAAGCCCAGTGAGGTGGTGATGGGGGAAACCTCTTTGTGGTGCAAGTCATTCCTCCTGTTGCACAAAGCTGCTTTGACTTAATGAGCCTGGCGTTGGGCAGGATTAGTCCTGTTGGCTCTACAAGTTGAGTGTGATCCAAGTGAGTGAGCAAGTGTTAATGGGAGAGGAGTATGAGCACCTCAGTGTCAGCCATGGTGGTTGAGCAGAGAAGTTGGAGTCTGGTAGAGCTTCCCAGCTTGAGTCTTCAGCTTTTCTCTGATGCTTTATTTCACGCCATCCAACTTCTCCTGCTAATCTATGGCTGATGAAGACCACGTTCTCCTGCATCCATCCCCAAGACAGTTTTTGTGGGCTTTCATTCCTCGTTCCACAGGCTGTGAGAAAGCAGCAAGGTTTCTTTGGAAATCATGACCAACCTGGAGAATAAGAACTGTGGTGACACTGATTTTGGAGAGGACTTTGCCCCTCTTTGGGATCTGGCAGGTGTGCAGTAATGGTTAAAGGGGCACTTAATATTTTTATAAGGGGGTGGTAGAACACAACAACTGCAAAGAGTTCTTTAAGATGCCTTCCCACGGTCCACGGGGAGCTCCCGGCAGAGAGAAGTAAACTGATGACCTGGGGGAAAAAAATAAAGGAAGCAAGATTAGTCTGCTCGACAGAGAATGCCATCATGGGATTTGTTGTGATTCCTGTGAAAATACCAATCTGAAAGACTTTATACAGTAAAGCTCTGTGTTTTATAGTTGGAGAGGAAAAACCCTATGCTTTTGGTGTGTAGATGTGTACATATATTTCTGTTGTTGTTGTTTCGGAGTGGGGAATCTGTCCATGCTTTGGAGGGCTGCTCTGGATGATACGATCATAGAACCGTAGAATCATTTTGGTTGGCAAAGCCCTCTGAGCTCCCCCAGTCCAACCATTCCCCCAGCACTGCCCAGTGCCCACTGCCCCATGTCCCTCAGCACCACATCTCCACGGCTTTGCAATCCCTGCAGGGATGGGGACTGCCCCCTGCCCTGGGCAGCCTGGGCCAGTGCTGGACAGCCCTGTGGGGGAAGGAATTGTTCCCAGTGTCCCATCTCAACCTCCCCTGGCACAACTTGAGGCTGTTTCCTCTCATCCTATCCCTTGTTCCTTGGGAGAAGAGACCAACCCCTCCTCACTACTCCCTCCTTTCAGGGATGTTCTATTTAAAAACTGTCACACCCATCTGTACGATCTCCGGTGATAGAGCCCAGCCTGGGAAATCTGAAATCCAGAATCATGAAATAGTTATTGGATAATTCACAGCTAATGGGCTCCAGATTTACACTGGTACCAGAGGATCAGTAACAAAAAGCTCTGAGTACCAATGCCAAGTTGCCTGAGACTACTCAGATTTTTTTAAAAAAGATTTATTTCAGGTTCTATCAAAAGCAAAATCTGAGTTCAGCAAGGCAGGGTTTAGTTGATTAAAACCAGCAAATCTTGGTTTACTTTCCCTACTCGCAGGAAACTTTTTACAAGAGCATGGAGTGACAGGACGAGGGGTGATGGCTTTAAAGTGGCAGAGGGGAGATTGAGATGAGATGTGAGGCAGAAATTGTTGGCTGTGAGGGTGGTGAGAGACTGGCCCAGGGTGCCCAGAGAAGCTGTGGCTGCCCCCTCCCTGGCAGTGTTCCAGGCCAGGTTGGATGGGGCTTGGAGCACCCTGGGCTGGTGGGAGGTGTCCCTGCCCATGGCAGGGGTTGGGATGAGATGAGCTGTGAGGTCCCTTCACACCCAAACCATTCTGTGAAGCCTTGAGTATGGTACACGTCACAGACACAGGAGGTAGTTATTTTTTTTCAGCAGTAGATAAATTGATGTGAGAAAAAATATACACTATTGATTTTTCTTTTCCTGTGGCTTTTGAGAGGTTGTTAATGCGGCGAGTACACAAGAGCACTCATGTGTCTGTCTGCACAGTAATCTCTAATAAATTGCCTTTTTTAAAAACCATTTTTAGTCTGTAGTTTCAGTGACTTGATTTGTGGAGTAGATGATATCTCCTGGCACGTAATTACTCTTTTTTTGGAGTCGTGTAAAAGGTTGGGGGATAAATTTTGATGCATTGTCTGTAGCACTAAGCATCTCTCCTATTACTCATACAAGTTTTTCCTCTCCTTGTTCTTCCTTGTTGCTGAGTAGAGAGGTTTTTAGGGATCATTTTCTTTTTCAGTGTTACAATTTATAGCACAGACACTTTCTAGAGTTAATTCTTGCACATCATGACATGGCAACGGTCATGGCAAGGGCAGTGATTTGTCTTCAGGAGACCAAGTATTGGCAGTGCTGGGTTAATGGTTTGACTGGATGATCTTAGAGGTCTCTTCCAACCTTCCAACCAAGGCTGTTCTGTGATCCTATGATTCTATTTCTTTCTCTCAGGGTCACCAACTGTGTAAACAGGTTAGCAACCATGATATACTGAGACTTTTTGCTTCTTGTTTTCTTCTGGAAAAGAAATAAAAACCTCCAGCAGGACACGAGGTGCTAATCGTCTTAATGATAAAATGGAAGCAGTTTGATAACAGTGACAGCCAAGGAGCTGTCAGTATGGTCGTGTTAATGATCTGAGGATGCCAAGGAAGGCAATGGGCAGATGCTAAGGTGCAGCTGTAGGAGGTGTTTGTCCATGATTGGGTGACGGCGTGTGTTGGATGTCCAACAAGAAGCACTTCAGAGGCCGATGGACAGGTAGGCAGATGGTGACGCTTACGGATCATTGGCGTTCAGGGACACTTTCTGTGGGTGTGTTGCTCTTTGTTCTCAGCTTGTCGTCAAAATTTTGGGATCATTAAGATTTTCTTCACATTATCCAGTGCAGGACTGCATTGTGTCCAATTTCTTACGGCCTTGCTGCACATATTCAGTGTCACCAGGATTTGTTGTCCTAAGCCACTAACCATAGAATCCCAGAATGGTTTGGGTGTGAAGGGACCTCACAGCTCATCTTGTCCCAACCCCTGCCATGGGCAGGGACACCTCCCACCAGCCCAGGTTGCTCCAAGCCCCATCCAACCTGGCCTGGAACACTGCCAGGGAGGGGGCAGCCACAGCTTCTCTGGGCACCCTGGGCCAGTGTCTCACCACCATCACAGTCAAGAAATGGTTTTGCTTAGCTTTGTTTTATCAGTGCTTTGACAAATCTCTCTCCCCTCAGGTTGCAGCTTTCTAAGCTGTGCTAGCCAAAGCAAACCAGTAATGCTCTGCCAGTGCTGCTAACTTCAAATAAAGCATGGAGCATGTTTAATTTGCATATGTGCAGAGGCTCTTGTTGCAAACACCTCTCTTCTTGCCATAGTACTTGTGCTAGCCATGAGTGTGCCCAGGTGGCCACGAAGGCCACCAGCATCCTGGCTTGTGTCAGCCCCAGTGTGGCCAGCAGGAGCAGGGCAGGGATCGTCCCCCTGTACTGGGCATTGGTGAGGCCGCCCCTCAAATACGGGGTTCAGTGTTGGGCCCCCCACTCACTTCAAGAAGGACACTGAGGTGCTGGAGCATGTCCAGAGAAGGGCACCAGAGCTGGGGAAGGGTCTGGAGCACAAGGCTGATGGGGAGCCTCAGATGAACTGAGATGGAATAATTCCATTGAAGAGGCACCTTGGCACAAGAGTTGGAGAAGCCTCTGAGATGCTCGTGAGCTGGAGTGCATGGTGTTAGAAGAGGTGATGAGCTGGGTCTGCTTAATCTGGAGAAGATGCAGGAGGAACCTTGTTACTGCTGTTACCTTCACTTACCTGAAGGGGAAATTACAGGGAAGGTGGTGCATGCTTCTCAGAGGTGTGTAGTGATAAGAGGCAACACGCACAAGTTTGATTTAGGTTACACATGGTGGGCGAGGAGAAGCAACTCCAAACTCTCAGCTGTTGCCTGAGGAAACATGGGAATCCCCATTAAAAAGATTTTGATTAGAAAGCACATCTGCCAGGAATAGTTCCAGCTATCCCACCATAAACCATCCTGAAAATACATTGCATGGCTGTATTATTTCTATTTCTAACTGGACATCTTGCAGTGCACCCATATCTTCTCAGAGATGTGCACCAGTATATTCCAGGTCCTCATTTCTTGGACACACAAGCTTTGGATTCAACTTGAAAATCATCAGGGTGGTATTTGCTACACATTTTTGCTGCAGAGTGAATAGCCCTTTTTTCATTCCCTCAAGAAACGTTGAAGTCAATTTGGAGAAATAAAAGTGCAGTGCAACATTTAGGCATAAATTGAAGATTTCCAACACCGTGTTGACTTAAAGCATATGTTAGTGAAACATGTCTCTGCTTTGCAGACAATTTTTGTACTTCTGGTGTGGCAGGCACATTTAAAAGAAACATGGGAAATGTGCTGCTGGGAACAATCCAGTGGTGATGGTAGGGTCATTCAGATGACTTAATAGGTATTTTTTTTCCCCCCCCCCCCCTAGCTATCAGTATTAAATCAATGATTCATATAAATTATGCCAAAGAGAGTTAATTGTTATGACGTGGTGTAAAAAGCTGCCAAACTAAGGGCAAAACCTTCATTGCAGTGCATGATAGAAAATGGAGTTGTGTTCTGATTGCTGAAAGCATGAAATGGCTGAACCTTTCACCCCAACCACACGGCGTCGTCTGAAAGTGCCACGATAATGGTGGGAGCGAAGAAATTTTGGAAGCAAAGGGGGAAATGGCCTGAAGTTGTGTCAGGGAAGATTTAGGTTGGACACTGGGAACAATTCCTTCCCCCAAAGGGCTGTCCAGCACTGGCCCAGGCTGCCCAGGGCAGGGGGCAGTCCCCATCCCTGCAGGGATTGCAAAGCCGTGGAGATGTGGTGCTGGGGGACATGGGGCAGTGGGCACTGGGCAGTGCTGGGGGAATGGTTGGACTCAATGATCTCAGAGGTCTTTTCCAACCAAGGCTATTCTGTGATACTATGGAGGCTTTGGCACATTTGGAGGTTCTCCAGAACACGCACCAAAAATTGGCTGTGAAATACCCAGCTGAAGGAGAAGACTGTGCTTCTCCGTTGCCCACATCTGCAGAAGAATTTAGGGGTTTAACTTCATTGGTTCAGTGGGAGTTGAGCTTCTAAATACCTTTGAGGGATTAGGCTGTAGTCTATGTAATATGGTTTATTTCTTATCTCTACAAGAGGGGCACTGCTACTATTCTCTCTTGCTGAAATGTTAGAAAGAAGAATACTTCAGATATAATTTTTTTTTGTGGTCAGAAACTGTGAAGATGAGGTTATGGAGGTATCTTAATTAGCTAGCTGTGGGCAGAATAATAGGCTTGGCTCAGAATATGTTCTCCAGGCAGATTTTCAGGGCTGTTTGAAGATGAATTGTGGCTTCTCTGAGAGAAGGTACATCAAGGATGCTTGAGCAGAAGATGTTAAGCTTTGCTGCTGGCCATTGCATGCCATTACTTTGGAATATTTCTCCCTGTAGTCAGTGGAGAGGAGAAAAAAATATCCATCATGTGTTGCTTAATTTCGATCTGCACTTTGCACACAATCTGGCATGGCCCTTTCCTTGGGAAGTCGCATTTTAAATGGAGGAAGGTAATATAATGAGAAGAAAATGTGAGAGTGGAAGCGTTGGCTATTGTATAAAGGAGAAGGGATAAAGATACATTTTTAGGAATTGTTTGGAGGAAAGTCTGTTTTATTTTGTGCAAGGAAAAGTAGTCCTCAAAGTAGGAGTCAGCATGGGAAAACCCAAAGGAGTAGGTGAAAGGTGTAGGGTAGAGGAGGAGGTTTAGGGTAGGACACGGGAGGACGATTGGGGTCCCCAACACAAGGAGGACATGGAGCTGTTGGAGTGGGTCCAGAGGAGGCCATGGAGATGATCTGAGGGCTGGAGCACCTCTGCTGTGGGGACAGGCTGAGGGAGTTGGGGGTGTTCAGCCTGGAGAAGAGAAGGCTCCAGGGAGACCTTAGAGCACCTTCCAGTGCCTGGGGGGTACAGGAAAGCTGGGGAGGGACTTTGGACAAGAGCATGGAGTGACAGGATGAGGGGTGATGGCTTTAAAGTGGCAGAGGGGAGATTGAGATGAGATGTGAGGCAGAAATTGTTGGCTGTGAGGTGGTGAGAGACTGGTCCAGGGTGCCCAGAGAAGCTGTGGCTGCCCCCTCCCTGGCAGTGTTCCAGGCCAGGTTGGATGGGGCTTGGAGCAACCTGGGCTGGTGGGAGGTGTCCCTGCCCAAACCATTCTATGATTCTATGATACCATTTGCTCTCCTAAAATAGAGCGCGTTTGTCCCCGGTGTGTGTTTTTTCTGGAGTACAAAACGTAGCAGATGTGGTGTATAGCAGCAGTTCTGTGTAAACTGGCGTGTTGGAAAGACTGACCGTGTAAGAATTAGCCTTTTTAAAACAGAAGTAAATATAAAAGCAAACCAGATCTCACTCTCTTTGTTTAAGTCTCTCTTGTCTGCTGATGTGAGTTCAGATTAGGGCGCCTGAATTAAATACCTTGAGTCTACCCATCCTGCTGCTGTGTCAGCTCCCAGTTCTGCACCTGAATCCTCTCGGGCTCTGAAATCCAGAGCTCGAGAGCTGCAGGGAGCTGAGCCACACAGACAAAACACTGCTGATATTTTGGTAACTGTTGTCCTTTTACCAATCTTTGGCTCTAAAAGCAATCCCAGGTTGCGTGTCGATTAGATTTTTTTAATCAGTGAGCGAGTGAAAACGGGGATGGGATTTGCTTCTCCTAATCTCACTCTGCCCTTCTAGCCTTGACACGGCATTTTTCAAGCAGGAAAGGAATTCTAACAGTGTAGTGGAAGGACTGCTGTAAAAGGGAGATGTGGCCAGGGGTGATACTCAGGAGATAAATACTGACATTAGTCACTCGTCTTCCTTGTGAGCCGAGACAACAGGATGTTCCTGGAGGAAGGATGATGCCCAACTTGGCCAAGTTTTAATGATTTCCGTACTTTTTGTACATCTCTAGTTCATGCTTACATCCTGTATGTTAAAAAAAAAAAAAAAGGTTGATAATTAATACTCTGGCTTTACAGAATCCTTTAATTTTAGAGACTCATTACGTGCCTTGAGATGTTGAGTCATTGTGTTTCTTGACGTTGGGTTTTCGTGGATGCCCGTGACGTTGCTAGTGAAGCATGCATCCAGTCCCTTTTTACCCTCATTCTCCACCCTTCCCCTTCAGACTGACCAAAGTCATCACTGGTCATCCCCAACCTAATTCCACCAGCAGGTCAGGATGGGTCTTGGCTTGACCAGCTCTTGGCAGGAGGAAGCTCAGGAGATGCCAGCAGTCCTGGTAGCCTCTCTCTCCTGAGCACCACCAACGTGCTGCGGTGTTTGGGGAGACCAAGGCTGGATTTCTGTTCGTGCTGTCCTTTCTGCTCCATGCAAATTCTCTTGGCTGCATCTTGTATTTTCTTCCTTCGAGGTGAAGTGTTTTTCCTGGGAGTTTCACTCCTCCGCTGCCTGTTCCCATTGCTGGGCTCCCTTCACTGTGCTGGTACAACTCTCTGAGGGGCCATATGGTGAACCAGAGCAGTGAAAAGCAAAAAAAAAAAAGGTTATTTTTAACCCAGATGAGTTCACTGATCTGGTTCTCCCTACAGCTCCATAGAAGTCGTGTTGGTACAAAGACAACGGGTAACTTTGGAGGGGAGGAAAGCTGGGAAGGTGCTTCCAGCCAGTAGTTTCCTGCCAGGTTTTCTGCCTTCCAGAGTTATTTCTTTCCATGCCTTTATTTCCTGCAAGGTATTTATACAGGTGTTTTGACTTCCAAGTCCTCCAGGTGGATCTCATCTGATTTATTATTTTTTTTTAATGCCAATACCTCTGGTTTCTCAGGGTTTGTTTTTGTTTTCTTTAATGTGCTCTGTGAAGAACTTAACTCGTCTCCATTCTGGATAATCTGTGTATATTCATTAACATTTTGCCCTTTTCTTCCTTAATTTAGATACTAAATGGTTAATGGTTGGACTTGATGATCTTAGAGGTCTCTTCCAACCAAGGCTGTTCTATGAATCTGTGATTCTAAAGGTGTTAGGCTCTATGCAAATGTCTCTGTGGTATCTCCTCACTCCCAGCTCAATACCACACCATTAGTTATTGCATTTAAGTTATAGTCCTTTAATTATATTCACTGTGTGAGTAAAGTTGTCTGAATTCATAGAATCCCAGAATGGTTTGGGTGTGAAGGGACTGCACAGCTCATCTCATCCCAACCCCTGCCATGGGCAGGGACACCTCCCACCAGCCCAGGTTGCTCCAAGCCCCATCCAACCTGGCCTGGAACACTGCCAGGGAGGGGGCAGCCACAGCTTCTCTGGGCACCCTGGGCCAGTCTCTCACCACCCTCACAGCCAACAATTTCTGCCTCACATCTCATCTCAATCTCCCCTCTGCCACTTTAAAGCCATCACCCCTCGTCCTGTCACTCCATGCCCTTGTCCAAAGTCCCTCCCCAGCTTTCCTGTACCCCCCAGGCACTGGAAGGTGCTCTGAGGTCTCCCCAGAGCCTTCTCTTCCCAACTCCCTCAACCTGTCTTCGTAGGATTCGAATTCACTTTTCCTAATGTCCAAATAGGTTGTCTGCCATCTTCTCATTAATCCCTCTTCTGTAATGCTGTGAAGGCTTGTGTGAAAGTGTTTTTCTTAGATTTTATTTTGTGAAAACTGAGGTAAAGGTCAAATTGAGGCTTCTGTCATTGAAGGGTTTATTTTTATTTTTAAGATGATAACTGCATATAATTTTTTAATACTGAAACTTTCCAAAGGTTGAGTATTGTCAGTACTGCAGTTGATAGTTTCCTTCAATTAACACTAATCTTAGATAATTAAATTGTTTTCTTTTGACTACAAAGTCATCTGTGACTCAATTTAATGATTGGACTCAGCTGCTGGAGTGTGTCCAAAGAAGAGCAACAAAGCTGGGGCAGGGTCTGGGGCACAAGGCTGATGGGGAGTGGCTGAGGGAACTGGGGGGTTCAGTCTGGAGAAGAGGAGGCTGAGGGGAGACCTCATCGCCCTCTACAGCTCCCTGAAAGGAGGGGGTAGCCAGGGGGGGGTCAGTCTCTTCTCCCAAGGAACAAGTGATAGGACAAGAAGTAATGGCCTCAGGTTGTGGCAGGGGAGGTTTAGATGGGACACTGGGAACAATTCCTTCCCCCACAGGGCTGTCCAGCACTGGCCCAGGCTGCCCAGGGCAGGGGGGGAGTCCCCATCCCTGCAGGGATTTAAGTCACGTGTACATGTGGTGCTGAGGGACATGGGGCAGTGGGCACTGGGCAGTGCTGGGTTACTGGTTGGACTGGATGATCTTAGAGGTCTCTTCCAACCAAGGCTGTTCTGTGATTCTGTGATTTGATGATCTTCAAGGTCTTTTCCAACCTAGATCATTCTTTGACTTAGAAACCCCCAAATGTCTTCTGATACATGAATTGCACAAGTGAGAATATCTAATCCAGAATAAACATTTGAAGAACCAGTTTTGAAAAATGGATGAAAACAGGAGGTAAATAACTTCACCCTCTACTTTTGAAGAATTTTTCCTGCTGGAATTAGAAATGTCTTTGTTATAAGGACAAGTCTGATGTACCAAGCTGCCCAAGCTCAATGTTAGCCCTCCCTGCTGCCCCAAGGGATGGTTTTTCTCTTATCTCAGTCAATTTAATTTGATTTATTGGAGCTCAGAAGATCCCTTTCCATTTTGTTGGCTTTGGATACTCAGAAAGTTAAACACAAAAAGTTGTGGAATAGGATTTAAAGGAAGGTGCCTGGCTCCAGTCAAGCATCATTAGACTTTGTCCAGTTGGATTTTAGCTCCTAAAGTTTTTTTCTTCCTTCAAAAATCCCGGGTTTGGTGAATGTCCTCATGGATGGCCGTGCAACTCAAGGGACTCAAGTGGTATGGAAGGTCTTTGAGGTGGACAGTTGGCTCGTGAGGAAAGTTTTGCAGTGCTGTCCAATTCAATAAACTTATTTTCTCAGTGGAGAATGCTGTATTTTTACTCTCCAGCATGCCAGCATGCCACTTCTTCCCAGTGAGGGTGACAGAACACTGGAACAGGCTGCCCAGAGAGGTGTGGAGTCTCCTTCTCTGGAGACATTCAAAACCCTCCTGGACATGTTCCTGTGTGACCTGACCTAGGTGTTCCTGCTCTGGCAGGGGGATTGGACTAGATGATCTTTTGAGGTCCCTTCCAATCCCTGACATTCTGTGATTCTGTGAAGGACTTTTCTAGCTAGTGAATATTTCTCCTTCCCACCTTGCAATTCAGGAAGAACTCTGTGGCTTTCTCAGGCAGTCCTACCAGTGGTAACGTCGTCAGCTCAATAACTGTGGGAGCTGCTGCTCCACCTTTGCTAAAGGAGGTGGATTCCAGCTTTCCATAGGTGTTTGCCTGAGCTTGTTGGTGTGAGATCAGCGTTTGGCTTTCTGTGGGATGATGGTGACACCTCCGTGAGCTCTGAAATGGAGCCTGCAGGAGAGTGCTGAGGTGGCAGGGAAAAGCCAACCTGCCCCTCTTGGGGAAGGCAGGGTTGTTTCTTCTGTATTCTTGAAGTCCTTGCTCCCTTTTCTTTCTTGGTTCTTTTAATAAGTGGAGCAATGAACCTGTTTTAAACTTAGAGACAACCAAGAATAAAGAATAAGATGCTAAAGAGGAGAATCCTCTGCTCCTTCCCTAATACTCTCCCCTAGGAAGCAGTAATAATATTTATTTGAGAGGCACTTGTGTGCTGGATACCTGCTGTATGGATTCATGAGAAGCTCCAGTGAGCTCTTCAGGGAGGGGCACATAGTTTCTTCAGGTGTGTCTTCTGAAGCACTTTCAACACATTGCCCAGAATTTTAAAATAGGTAATTAAAAATGCTGTGTTACAATTTAAATGTCCACCCTGGATATGTTCTATGCCTGATAGTCTTCAGTACTGAAATGAGTTTATTCCCTTTGCTTGCTTTTCTTTTTGTTCTTAATCTATACAATCATAGAATCATTTTGGTTGGAAAAGACCTTTAAGCTCATCAAGTCCAACCATTCCCCCAGCACTGCCCAGTGCCCACTGCCCCATGTCCCTCAGCACCACATCTCCACGGCTTTGCAATCCCTGCAGGGATGGGGACTGCCCCCTGCCCTGGGCAGCCTGGGCCAGTGCTGGACAGCCCTGTGGGGGAAGGAATTGTTCCCAGTGTCCCATCTCAGCCTCCCCTGGAGCAACTTGAGGCTGTTTCTTCTTGTCCTATCACTGTTACCTGGGAGAAGAGACCAACAAGAGACCTTAACTCTACAGAGAGGCAAGCATTTCTCTTCCCTTTCTACCTGCTCCTGTCCTGCATGGAGGTGACTTCTGCAGATTTGTTCAGCTTTTTGCAAGAGGCTGTTTTCTCTAGCTGCTGCTCCTCTTCCTTTGCTTTCAGAGGAGTGAGCATCTCTGGAACTGGACACAGCACTCCAGATGAGGCCTCACCATGGCAGAGCAGAGAGGGAGGAGAACCTCTCTCAACCTGCTGGCCATACTCTTCTTAATGCCCTCCAGGATGCCATTGGCCTTCCTGGCCCCAAGGGCACATTGCTGGCTGATGGTTGACTTGTTGTCCAGGTCCTTCTCTGCAGAGCTGCTTTGCAGCAGGTCAGCCCCTGACCTGTACTGATGCACGGGGTCGTTCCTCCCTGGTGCAAGACCCTGCACTTGCCTTTGTTGAATTTCATGAGGTTCATCTCCACCCAACTCTCCAGTATGCCCAGGTCTCACTGACACTCCTCCCAGTTTGGTATCATCAGCAGACTTGCTGAGGGTACACTCTGTCACTTCACCCAGGTCATTGATGAATATGTTGAGTTGCACCCAGTACTGACATTTGAATAATTTATCTTAAATTCTGACCATTTACAACTGCTTTTTGAACGATGAGTGAGGGCAGCGATGTGTGTGTAGGCAGTTGGATACTCTTCATCCCTGTGCAGCTCATCACAGCTTCTCTCTGCAAGAAAGCTGGGGAGGGACTTTGGACAAGGGCATGGAGTGACAGGACGAGGGGTGATGGCTTTAAAGTGGCAGAGGGGAGATTAAGATGAGATGTGAGGCAGAAATTGTTGGCTGTGAGGGTGGTGAGAGACTGGCCCAGGGTGGCCAGAGAAGCTGTGGCTGCCCCCTCCCTGGCAGTGTTCCAGGCCAGGTTGGATAGGGCTTGGAGCAACCTGGGCTGGTGGGAGGTGTCCCAGCCCATGGCAGGGGTTGGGATGAGATGAGCTGTGAGGTCCCTTCACACCCAAACCCTTTGGTGATTCGGTGATTTGCTAAGCAGAGCTTATTGTCTTTCTTGGTCATACAAGTGTAAAGATGTAAAAATGTTCCAAAACTTAGACTTGAAGCAAATTTGACTATCAAACCAACTCAGGTAAATGAAACAGTAATGACAAAGGCATCGAAATTTGAGGTGTAGCAGTGGAAAGGAGCATCATTGATCCTGTGGTTGATGCTGAGCCTGACAAGGTGCTCACAAAATTCGAAAGGATGGAGAAGGACTTGGGGGAGGTGGTTTTCTTACCAATTTGCTGGGACCCAGATTATTTTCTGCTTCTTGCCACAAAAGGAGTCACTTGTTTAATTTTACAAAACATTACTGAAGCTGTTGGAACTGAAACTGCAGCCCACGTCTTCTTGATAAATGACTGTGTGTATTCCTGGAAGGAAGTTAAAACAGGGCTGTGTTATATTTGGTACCTCCCGAAGCACTGAGGTTACTTTGAGTACAGAATGTGCTCAAAGAGAGACTAATTTGCCACTGCAGAGTTTGATGCGATGAGGTCTGTCAAGTCGTCGTTACTGCTGGAATTCACTTATGCCTTTCCTTCTCTCCTGGAGATGTTCACTTATATATTTTAGAGTTGTTGTGTCGTTGAGCTGGGGGACTGGAAAGGCAACTCAAAAAAGGGATTAACTTCCAAGCAGTGAATATGCTTATCATACAGTGGAAATACGGAAGCCAAGGGGAGTGTGGCCAGCAGGTTGAAGGAAGTGATTCTCCCCCTCTACTCCACCCTTGTGAGACATCACCTGGAGTGCTGCATCCAGTTCTGGGGCCCCCAACACCAGAAGGACATGGAGCTGTTGGAGGGGTCCAGAGAAAGCCATGAAGATGATCCAAGGGCTGGAGCACCTCTGCTGTGGGGACAGGCTGAGGGAGTTGGGGGTGTTCAGCCTGGAGAAGAGAAGGCTCCAGGGAGACCTTAGAGCACCTTCCAGTGCCTGGGGGGGTACAGGAAAGCTGGGGCTGGGACAAGATGAGCTGTGAGGTCCCTTCACACCCAAACCATTCTGTGAAGTCAGGTGTCCATACGAGCAGTGGAAATATTGCTGAGCTGTTTCCTTGGGTGTGCTGATGCTCTTGGTAGCAACAGTGTTGGGATTATCTGGACGTTTGAGCATCAGCAGGGTGGCTTTTGACTTCATGGATTCCATCTCAGAGGGTCTGATGGTGGTTTCCTGCAGTAGGCAATTTCAGGAACTGCAATAAAAATGAAGATTTTTCATTTTTTTTTTACCCCTGTTTGTTTCTGATTTCATGCTGTTTCCTTTGCTGGGCTCTTGGTGCAGGGGAAAGGTGGGATGGATCAGCCCCCCCAAAGAAACTCCCCCTTATTTTACTGGAGTCAACATTTTCTGCCTGCTGTTTTCTGCCTGAGACTGTGTTTTTGAGTGCATGTAAACTAATACTGAATCAGTGGTTAGAAGCAATGAAAAAATATTTAATGTAAACCTTTTGGGGCTGGGTTAATTAAAATAAACAACTGTTACAAGAAGCACTGCTCCTGGTTTGTGAACAGTGGGTTTTCTGTTTGTCTGTGTAAAGCATGTGGAGCTGCTTGAGAGCTTTTTTTTCCCTTCTTGTTTTTGTGCTGCCCTTTATTTTGAGGTATTTACTTTTCAGTTCTCTGAGCTTTTGTGTCAGCTGGGGAGGGAGGGTGTAGGAGTAACGTGCAAAACTTTGTTTGACCTTTTTAGTCCCAAATCCTGACAAGTAGCTGGTTAAGAATTATTGAAATGAAAGTGTGAAGTTTATTTCCTCCCTTTTGGCAGCCTGGAAGACCCTGGTTCTGATTTCACCCTCTCCTGATGCTGTTTGCTTCTGGTTTCTGTGCAGTTCTTCAGCAGTGCGTAGGCAGAGGAACAGGCTGCCCAGGGCAGGGGACAGTCCCCATCCCTGCAGGGATTGCAAAGCCGTGGAGATGTGGTGCTGAGGGACATGGGGCAGTGGGCACTGGGCAGTGCTGGGGGAATGGTTGGACTGGGGGAGCTCAGAGGTCTCTTCCAACCAAGGCTGTTCTGTGATGTTATGCTATGTACAAGATGTACCACCTGAGTATTGCACCCAAAGTCACTGAGCTGTAGCACAGAGCTGCAGAAAGATTTCCTGTCTTGAGTTGAAGGTGCAAATATTGAATTTCTGTTTTCTTCCTTTACCTGTGGGGATGGAAAAATGGGCCCTTGGTATTTTTAGGGGAAGGCAAATTGAGATATTTATTTGTAAGAAAGGTGCACTAGATATGCAGAGGATATTTAAGGCCAGGTTGGATGGGGCTTGGAGCAACCTGGGCTGGTGGGAGGTGTCCCTGCCCATGGCAGGGGGGTTGGATTGGATGAGCTTTGAGGTCCCTTCCAGCCCAAACCATTCTGTGGTTCTGTATCTATGTGCTTAATGACAACAGGTAGGAAACATGAGTGGTGGACCATACACATCGTGCATCTTTTTTGCAACTGCTGGTCTTGTAGCCAGCTCCTATATCCCTTCCCTCTCCTCCTTTTATCCTCCATCTCCATCTCCCCTCCTTTTTTGTCTGCATTCCTTACATGTACCCACTCCTCCTTTCGCTCCTGTGGAGATAAAACCCACTCTTTGCTAGGAAGAGCTGTGTTTTCTGTCCGACAGGTTTGCCCACGGAGCCTCACGCATCTCTCTCTCTCTCTCTGTTGGTTGCTGCTGCAGAGCTGTGGAATGCTGTGAAGACTCATTGCCCTCAGCCATAGGCAGACTCCTCTCTGGATTATCTCCACCTGAAGGAAGCTCGTACCCAAGAGGTATCAATTCATGTTTTACCTGTGCCCTCGAACTGCAGTGCTCGAGTTTAGCTGCTCCTCCCTTTCCCCCTGCTCCTTCCACAGGCAGAAAAGCCTTGAATGCCACGGAGACTGCAATTAAAATTAAGTATGGCTTGGACCCTTGTTTTGATTAAATGAACTTTGGTACAGAATTGCATCACGTTTTAAAGTAAGCAAGTAGTTTCTGGGTCAAGAAATACATAACCTGAAGCTTTAGCAGCACTGTGTCTAGTGTATTTTATTGTGTTGATTTATAAAGTTAATAAACCTAATAGGTTTATTAACTAGCAGGCTGGAGTAGAGCACACAGTAGGTATGTGCTGCTCCTATAAAGAATTATGAGAGTTAGGGTGGGGTTTTTTTAGTGTTTATTAGTCTTAATATCTTCCTAGTAAATAATTTATTTTTTGTTTTATATTAGAAAGAAGCCAAAATGTACTTCTTGTGTTCTCTAGCTGGGTTAGAATCAGTGGGTTGGCAAAGGCACCATTCCTGATATAAATTACTGTGATTTGCCTAAAGACAGCTGAATTATTTTCTAATAGGTTATATTGCAGCCTTATATTAAAAAAAAAAAAAAAAGCTAGAAACATTTGTAAAAAATATAAACTTTGCAGTGTAATGTGGTCTGTAAATTGATTGGAGCAGGTTCTATCTTAAGTCTTAATTTTTGTAATGGTGCCTAGTGTGATGAGACCCCAATGGGTCAAACCCTCTGGGCATTTATATATAAGAAAATCAAATATGTTAGGATAGTGGTATAGCATGATATACAGCCAGCTATTAAATCCACTTCAGGAAATCCCTGTGTTGCCCACAGGTATGGACTGGAAAATACACTGAGCAAATGTCACTGCACGCCTGCCCCTGGGCTTAAATTTTCCCCTGGGTGTTCACCCTTGGTTGTTGCTGCAGAGAAGACACTGGGGTAGCTGAAGTGTCACTCTGACCCAATCCAGCTCTTCTTGGGTAGGAGTATGGAAAAAAACAGGGTTGACTCTGTTTCTTTTTTTCCCTTTTATATGTTTTGCTGCTTGCTTAGTGACATGAACTTTAAAAGTCAGCTGCCAGGATACCCACTGAGTGTTCTGCTCCCACTCGAATCAGGTTTGCTGAAAAACAGATGCAAACAGGTGACAACAGTGGTGACGGGTGCTCTCTGCTCTTGAATCCACTGCACTGCACCAGGATCCAATGTTTAGGTGTGCTGTGACCCTTATCTTCCCAATATTTTAGCACGTGGAGGTGCTCCAGCCCTGCTTTGGGAAAAACCAGCCCTGATTAGGGAAGTTGTGGCTGCCCCCTCCCTGAAACTGCTCAAGGTCAGGTTGAATGGGGCTTGGAGCAGCGTGGTCTGGTGGGAAATGTCCCTGCCCATGGCAGGGGTTGGGATGAGATGAGCTTTGAGGTCCCTTCCAACGCAAACCATTCTGGGATTCTATTAGATGCCTTCTCTTTGGGTATGGAGAAAAACAGGTGGTTTTTCCTTCCTTATCCCAGCTTCAGCAACTCAACCTGTCTTAGGTGGGATGGGACAGAAAGTACCAAACATTTCAGAAAAGCTTTGTCCTTGCTTTTGCCAACCTTGAAGCAACAACAATGGGTCTTTGTCCATCTCCCTCTTACGCTTTTTGTTGAATATCATGCTAAAAAAAAAAAGGATAAAGGAAAAAAACCCAAAAGGGGACCCTCATGCTGCTTCTGTCCTCTTTTTTTGCCCACTGCTGCTCGTATCTCCAAGTTGAAGTAACAGACACAGTTGGGGCTACACTGCTTTTTCTGGGCCTGAGAAACAGAGGTCCAGGGCAGCAGAAGGCAGAGAGGTGGAACCAAGGGTCTACGTTTGATGGGTTGTGAGGTAGGGAGGAAACAGAGGTGGGAGGTGAGATGCTCAGACTGGAGAATGGGACTGGCACTGATGGAAGATCTGGAAGACAAGATGATGCCCCATCCCTGGAGGTATTTAAGAGCTGTGTAGATGTGGTGCTGAGGGACATGGTGTAGTGGGGAATTGGCAGTGTTAGGTTAATGGTTGGACTTGATGATCTTAGAGGTCTCTTCCAACCAAGGCTATTGTATGATTCAAATGAGAATACATTGTGAAGTGTTGGCTTTGCATGAGAACGAGAGCTTGTGGTCCAAGGGACTCCTGATCCAGTTCAGCTCCAGATTAAGAAACTGGAGGTTAAGCTTTGTGTGTGCTGGGTGTCTGAGCTCCCAGCCTCGTCCCTGGAGATCTCAAGAGTGGAATTGATGGAGCTTGGGGGAGATTTGGCTGACTAGCTACTGGTTGTCCTCTTCAAGCCCATCGGGGCTGCTCTCCAGGCTGTGTCTGCCCTGCTTGGGATCTCCACCAGCCACTTCAGACATTTGCTTTTCAAGTGTCTTTGTCTTGGATTGAACCTCCCCCTTTTAGACTCATTTCTCAGGGTTCAGAAATCAAAAGGTGTAAGAAGTTGAGTTAAACTCTTGAATATGTGTGTGCTCAACCTCTTAACTTAGTTTACTTAGGTTAGGTTATTTCCTGCTTGGGAAGTACCCCGTGCTCCCAAATCCCAAGTGGAATCCCAGCAATTAAAAAGTTAATCACTGTGTGTATATAAACTCCACGTGTATCTAAAAATACCTCTCTTATCTGTGTAATGGTTTGGTTTGATGTAAATATTTTTAAATGTGCTTTTACGTTGGGCTGGTATTTATACAGTGTGTGTGAGTGGAATTCGGCGTGTGGTTAACTGGGCCTGGACTTTATGTATTTATATATTTATATAATATATATATTATATAATTTACATATTTATATATTTTTATATATTTACCAACCTTATAGCCTTCTATGAGGAAATAACTAGGTGGATAGATGATGGTAGAGCGGTAGATGTGGTTTATCTTGATTTCAGTAAAGCATTTGATACTGTCTCCCACAGCATCCTTGTAGATAAGCTGATAAAGTATGGGTTTGATGATCAGGTAGTGAGGTGGATTATGAACTGGCTGAAGGGAAGAAGCCAGAGAGTTGTGGTTAATGGGACGGAGTCTAGTTGGAGGCCTGTGACTAGTGGAGTCCCTCAGGGGTCGGTACTGGGACCGGTGTTGTTCAATATCTTCATCAACGACTTGGATGAGGGTACAGAGTGTATCCTCAGCAAGTTTGCTGATGACACCAAACTAGGAGGAGTGGCTGACACACCAGAGGGTTGTGCTGCCATTCAACGAGACCTCGATAGGCTGGAGAGTTGGGTGGGGAGAAACTGAATGAAATTCAACAAGGGCAAGTGTAGAGTTTTGCATCTGGGGAAGAACAACCCCATGTACCAGTACAGGTTGGGAGCTGGCCTGCTGGAGAGCAGTGTAGGGGAAAGGGACCTGGGGGTCCTGGTGGACAGCAGGGTGACCATGAGCCAGCAAGGTGCCCTTGTGGCCAAGAAGGCCAATGGCATCCTGGGGCGTATTAGAAAGGGGGTGGTTAGTAGGTCAAGAGAGGTTCTCCTTCCCCTCTATTCTGCCTTGGTGAGGCCACATCTGGAGTATTGTGTCCAGTTCTGGGCCCCCCAGTTCAAGAAGGACAGGGAACTGCTGGAGAGAGTCCAGCGTAGAGCCACAAAGATGATGAAGGGAGTGGAACATCTCCCTTCTGAGGAAAGGCTGAGGGAGCTGGGTCTCTTTAGCTTGGAGAAGAGAAGACTGAGGGGTGACCTCATTAATGTCTATAAATATGTCAAGGGTGAGTGTCATGGGGATGGAGCCAGGCTCTTCTCAGTGACATCCAATGATAGGACAAGGGGCAATGGGTGCAAGCTGGAACATAGGAGGTTCCACATAAATGTGAGGAAGAATTTCTTCACAGTGAGGGTAACAGAGCACTGGCACAGGCTGCCCAGAGAGGTTGTGGAGTCTCCTTCTCTGGAGACATTCAAAACCCACCTGGACATGTTCCTGTGTGACCTGACCTAGGTGTTCCTGCTCTGGCAGGGGGGTTGGACTAGATGATCTTTTGAGGTCCCTTCCAATCCCTAACATTCTGTGATTCTATGAAAAGATTAATGATCCTCAATAGCATTCTTGCAAATGCTTCTCTTAGGTCTACTCCCTTCAAAAAAACCCTCTTTTAATGTTCTTGCTTCAATATATTGTGGTGGTCACAGTCACCAGTTGATGTCACACACATGGACTGTGGCTGTGGGTCCCCAAGCTGGGCTGTGTCACTTCCTGTACCCACTGCAGCTCTCCAGGTGAAACCTGCCATGTCCTTTACCCATCTGTGGTCCCTGATGGCTGCTGTGTATTGTAATCGAGCGTGGGGACAGAAGCATCAGCCTGAACATCCCATGATGATAAATTTGGGGCGTAGAGGAATTATTTTATTGACAAAGCAGCTTTGTGATTCTTTATGGCTGAATCCTGCTGATATATCATAGAATCATAGAATGGTTTGGGTTGGAAGGCATCGTTGGGAAGATGACATTTCCCATAATAAGGAAGAAAAACCAACTGTCAAAAAGGGATTTAAAACCAAAGGAAGGTTTTACTAAGATTTATTTATGGACATAACCAGCAGAGAGGATCTCTGACTCCAGACTTTTCAAGATGCTCTGGACTGACTTTCTACTTTTGATCTGTGAGTTTATGTGCATTTTAAAGTGTGCTGAGATATTGCCCTGAGGTATGTAGCGAGCACACCAAGATACTTCTTATCTGACTACTCAGCCAGAAAAATATATTTAAAGTCTCTTTTCTTTCTCTGAGTCTAGGATGTGAGTCATATCTACATCCCTTAAGAAAATATCTGTGTATCTTGAAAGCTTTGTGGCCTTGAGTTCTTTTTGGACTGAGGTTCACCATGTGGGTGTCTTTTTGTAGCCCTGTGGTAACTGCTTCCCTTAGAGGCCAGGCTGATCTCCAGCACACTTGCAAAATGAAAGTCCCAATTGGCTGCTGCGTGGAGAGCAACATGGATTTCAGATACAGCACACAAAAGGACATCGACGTATCCTGATGAGGGGAAGGAAGAACACAAGGGAATGAGATGAGAACAAAACAGGATGAGAACTCTTCAAACCATGCATCGAAATGAGTGCAGCACGCAATGGAGAAGCTGCTGATGGTCCTTGCCAAGCAGGCAGTGGTAGGAGACCTACTTAAGGACTGATTTTTGCTTCCTGCTGATGAAGTGCAATAGAATCATAGAATGCCAGAATGGTTTGGGTGTGAAAGGACCTCAAAGCCCATCTCATCCCAACCCCCTGCCATGGGCAGGGACACCTCCCACCAGCCCAGGTTGCTCCAAGCCCCATCCAACCTGGCCTGGAACACTGCCAGGGAGGGGGCAGCCACAGCTTCTCTGGCCACCCTGGGCCAGTCTCTCACCACCCTCACAGCCAACAATTTCTGCCTCACATCTCATCTCAATCTCCTTTCTGCCACTTTAAAGCCATCACCCCTCGTCCTCTCACTCCATGCCCTTGCAAAAATAGCACACTCAGTCCTTGCAGTCTCTGTGGCTGAGATGAGATTGTAGGGGAACTTCCAGTATGTTCTCTATACCTTTCTGTAGCATCTTCCCACAGTGTTTGCTCCTCATTTCTGCTCTCACCAAAGTCATGCTGGAAGCAGCATCTTTTCTTTCAGATGTATAATTTACTGCTTCTTCCCAGTGTGCTGGCCTTGTTTGTATTGATAACTTAATGTTCTCCTTGTACAGCCTGCAGATAATTCTGCTCATCAAGTACAATCCTGCTAAATATCCCTGTTTCTGATTAAGTGCCTTAGAATTTGTGAGTTTGGTTAATCAGCCACACCTTTCACAGATTCTTTTGTTGACTCATAAAAGCTGCGTGTTCTGATTTATACTGCCAAAAGGGGTAAATTGACATTAAAAGCATTAATTAGTCTTGGTTGACTGCACAAAGAATGGAGTTGGTGTGAGCCAGCTTTTGATTTAGCCCTTCGTGGGCCTTTGATTTTTGCCTAAGCTTGTTAAAGGATCTGTAGATGTGGGGTTTTTTTTTGGTGCTAGATTGTATAATTAGAGTTTAGCCTGAAATAGTGATTGGGTGTGAAGAACAAGATCCTTCTACAATAGATAAGCAATAAAGTTGTACAGCAATTGGCCAAGACTTTAATAGAGAAATACTCTTTTTAACATGTGGATGTGATAACTTGGTGCTGTTAGATGTGCAGTAACGAGATCCAGAGGGTTTGTTGTAAGCTGTGGGCACCCTTGGTAAACCTCAGAAAGGATTTATTGTCGAGAGCATTGGGTTTGCCTGATGTGCTGTACTGCAGCAGCACATGGACCTGATGGACCTAAGGAAGACCTGAGGGAGTTGGGGGTGTTCAGCCTGGAGAAGAGAAGGCTCCAGGGAGACCTCAGAGCACCTTCCAGTGCCTGGGGGGGTACAGGAAAGCTGGGGAGGGACTTTGGACAAGGGCATGGAGTGAGAGGACGAGGGGTGATGGCTTTAAAGTGGCAGAGGGGAGATGGAGCTGAGATGTGAGGCAGAAATTGTTGGCTGTGAGGGTGGTGAGAGACTGGCCCAGGGTGCCCAGAGAAGCTGTGGCTGCCCCCTCCCTGGCAGTGTTCCAGGTCAGGTTGGATGGGGCTTGGAGCAACCTGGGCTGGTGGGAGGTGTCCCTGCCCATGGCAGGGGTTGGGACAAGATGAGCTGTGAGGTCTCTTCACACCCAAACCAGTCTGGGATTCTATGATTCTAAGAAGCATTTTCAGAAGAGGATGTTGCAATTAAAATAAAAAGCATGGCCTGCCTGAGTGTGTAACTGTGTTAGTGCTGGCAAGTCCATGTGCTGCTTCCCCACCAAATTACTCTCTGTTCTTGAAGGATTTTCGTGAGCACTTGCCTGCTGAGCATCATCCTCTTACTCATTACCATCATTGTTCCCTCTTGCTTGGGCTTTTTCTTTCATAATGTAAACAATTCCTGATGGTTCCTTCCTTCTCTGCTCTCAAATAATGGCAAAAGAGAATATTGGTAAGAGCTGAAGGTTTATTTTTCACGAGGTGGGCTGAGTTTTATAATGGAAACAATTGCTCCTTGCTGGCTTGATTAGACTTTAATGATAATTTGTCATCTCTGCAATATTTGCTTTTTGGTAAGAGTTTAAAGCATGTGCTTCTACTTCAGGTGTTCTGTTTGTTCATGATTAGTAGTGGATGACAAGGCATGTGATACACTGTGGGGACAGTCCAGGAGAAACTTCCCCTTTACTGGGAAGCTGGTAATCTAGAGTAAAAAAGGTAAAACAGGAATTTGGGCTCATTTATTGGAGTTTAGGGAAAAGCCAGTCCTTAGCAGGGATGGAGGAACATGTTAAGTCAGAAGAGGACCATGCAGGTGGGGCAGGTAGAGTACATGAGCAGAAGAACACCGAGGAGGTCCTAGGCTTGAGTCTTGGCAGGAGGCTGCTTTTATTTTCATGAGCTTTGTAAACATGATTAACCTAATTTCTTCAACTAAATTGCAGAGTTAGGTGGTAGGGAAAGCAGAGCAATTCTGCAGGGAGTTGAGCTTTGGATTCATTTAGAATCAGGAGTTAAGATTTAATAAAATAATTAGGATTTAACCATTTCTTCTCAAAACCTGATATCCTAGAGTTATACCTTACGCTCTCAGTGTGGGCGTTTCCATTCTGCAAACTTTGGAAATCTGGTAAGGGAAGAAGCCTTGGAGATGATTAAATTCTTCTAGGTGTCAATTAAAAAATACAAGTTAAAGGAAGAAAACTTTGTAAGTGGGTAAAGTGGCAAAATGGATTCACACACGAGGTGCCAGAAAATCTTCAGCGATCTCAGAAATGCCCCATCGTGGGAAAAGCTTTGAGTTTCCACTTGGCCAAAGTCAATTGATGTAAGAAACAACTCCATGGGAAACCAATGTTCAAGGAGCACCTTGTTTTTTATTTTCTTTGAGGTTTTTTGTGTGTCACTGAATCAGTTCATCATATATCTCAAGCTTTTTTTTCACTGTGGATAAAGGTAAAAGAATACTTTGAGTGATAAGGCAGGATTATGAGAGTTAGGAGTGGGATAGTTGCACATTATTTTGGGAGTATTATATCTGTTCAAAAGATACTCTCCAAGAAACCTTAAAATATGTGTGATATGTGTGTATATATGTATATATGTAAAAAAGGGATTTACTCTTTCCTTTTATATATATATATATATAAAAGTAAAAGGTATTTACTCTTTCCTCACATATCTATATCTATATCTATATCTATATCTATATCTATATCTATATCTATATCTATATCTATATCTATATCTATATCTATATCTATATCTATATCTATATCTATGTCTGTGTCTGTATCTATATCTATATCTATATCTATATCTATCTATATCTATATATCTATATATCTCTATCATCTCTATCTCAGTATCTCTATCTATATATCCATATCTATATATCTATATCTATGTATCTCTATCATCTCTATCTCTGTATCTATATCTTTATCATCTCTATCTCTATCTCTGTCTCTGTATCTATATCATCTATCTATATCTATATAAAGGTATTTCCTCTTTCCTTTCCTGCAAAACCTCAAACTGAGACCTGCTGCTTGGCAATTGGGCCAGTTGTCTTTAGGAAAGTGTAGTGGAAACAGAATTTCCAGAATTGTGTTTAATAGGTTTAATTAGAGTGATGAAGGGATTAGGGAGGACCGGAGGCAGGATTAGGAAGCTGTTGTAACATGCAACAACCTAGAGGGAGGGGAACACTTTCTGCCTCGCTTTTGTTTTGGGTTGGGGTTTATTTATTTTATTTTTATTTATAGAAAATGAGACATCTGGGAATCCAACTATGCACCTCAAGAGGTGATGGTGGCTGTGGAAGACTTTGGAGCATTGAGCTGTAAACATCCCCTGTGTATTCAGGGAAATGGGAACTGCCTTTAAACTGTGTTTTTTTTAGAAAAACTTTATTGCTGACAGCAACACACAGGGATCTAAAATGATAAATGTCTTCAGCAGCATGGAGATACTTGAGGGCTGGTTCTTCCCTCATGTATCTGTTGGTTTATTCAAGCTCCCAGGTTTGTTTCTCCTGTTGCAGTTGATAACATCGATCGTGCTCGGAGCAGGGTAAAGAATGCACTTCCCCACTTGAAGGAAGTGGTTCTTTCCAGTATGAGAAGCATTAAATTGACTCAACTACTTTGTTTGCTGAAGTAGGACTTTGAAGTGAATCTTTGAAGTTTCTTCTATGATCTGGGGTTCCATTAGACCACTTTCACCCAGCAATCTCAGAGCAAGGGTTTTATTAGGGCTATTTTGGCTCCAACAAGTATAAGCAGCCCTTCCTTCCATTTTAAAGCTCAGATAATGCAGTAATTGAGGGAGCAGAATCATACTGAAGCCTAATAAAAACAAGTTCAGACTACAGTGGAATTGATTCAATTACAGGAAAAAGGCCCTTTTTCTTGAAAACTTTATATGAAGTCCACTCTGTCCTTCTTCCAGAGAGCTGTGCTTCGATTGCTGCTTTCAAGTTGGGAAGCGTGGCCAGCAGGTCAAAGGAGGTGATGCTCCCCCTCTACTCTGCTGTTGTGAGACCTCACCTGGAGTGCTGCATCCAGTTCTGGGGCCCCCAACACCAGAAGGACATGGAGCTGTTGGAGGGGTCCAGAGGAGGCCATGGAGATGGTTTGAGGGCTGGAGCACCTCTGCTGTGGGGACAGGCTGAGGGAGTTGGGGGTGTTCAGCCTGGAGAAGAGAAGGCTCTGGGGAGACCTTAGAGCACCTTCCAGTGCCTGGGGGGTACAAGAAAGCTGGGGAGGGACTTTGGACAAGGGCATGGAGTGAGAGGACGAGGGGTGATGGCTTTAAAGTGGCAGAGGGGAGATTGAGATGAGATGTGAGGCAGAAATTGTTGGCTGTGAGGGTGGTGAGAGACTGGCCCAGGGTGGCCAGAGAAGCTGTGGCTGCCCCCTCCCTGGCAGTGTTCCAGGCCAGGTTGGATGGGGCTTGGAGCAACCTGGGCTGGTGGGAGGTGTCCCTGCCCATGGCAGGGGTTGGGATGAGATGAGCTGTGAGGTCCCTTCACACCCAAACCATTCTGGGATTCTATGATTCTGTGATATGCTGAATTACCTAATAACACCAAATATACTAAATATTTAGCTGGTTTTTTTAATATATAAGGAGAAGGAAGGAAGGAGAAGACACCTTTTAGTTCTGCCAGTATTGATCCTGACTCACTCAGTTTTCAGCATTCACTTTTAATACTTGACGTGTGCTTGAGCGTGCAGACATTATGGGGTCATCCGTGGTATCAGCAGAATTTCACTGGTCAGTTTTTCGAAGCATGTCTCTAACGTTAAGTTTCAATCTGGAAAGGTAATCCCCTCTGGAGTCTTGACCTACTCTCAAAATTACTTTCTCCTTCTTGTTTGAGCCTTTGGGTTCTATTCCAATGTTTTTTTCCTTTTCATCAAGACAGCTTTCTTAATTGCTTTGACTGCTAGGCAGAACTCTTGCTCTCCTATCTCACAAACTTCCTTTTCTTCAGTTCCTTTATAATAAAGTAGTTTCTGGAGCAGGGCCAGGCCTTTAGCCCAAAGTGTCTTGTAGCTTTTGTATCAAACTGGGGACAGATATCTGTCCTAATCCCTCTTCCCAAAGGTGTCAGCACTGTCTAGACATCGGCGTTTGAAAGATTTTATGAGCTTTTTCCTGTGTGTTAATTCAAGGTTGAGGGTTCTCTCTTTCTCCTTTTCATCCCACATCGTAGTGCTCAAACCCTTCCAACCTACCAGTGCTCCTTGGCTGGAATCCCATGTACAATTTGGGGCAGAAGTGTACAATTTGGGAGTAGGTGGTCTGTGCCCCTTCGGAGCAGAGTCAATGAAACAAGATGTGGTGTGTTCTGGCTGGTGGCCCTCATGGTGTACAGACTAAGCATTTGTCATGTAAAATATATATATATTTTTAATATCAAATGTTTTATTTAGACACAAGATCACAGAATCATAGAAACCTGCCAGGGGGGATCTCACCAGAGCAGAGGGGCAGAATCCCCCCCTCACCCTGCTGTCCACACTGTGGGTGATGCAGCCCAGGACACCGTTGGCTCTCTGGGCTGTGAGCACACATTGCCAGCTCATCTTGGGCTTCTCATCCCCCAACACCCCCAAGTCCTTCTCCTCAGAGCTGCTCTCCATCCATTCCCCCCCAGCCTGTACTTGTGCTTGGGATTGCCCTGACCCATGTGCAGGACCTTGCACTTGGCCTTGTTGAACCTCATGAGGTTGGCATGGACCCACCTCTCCAGCCTGTCCAGGTCCCTCTGGATGCCATCTCTTCCCTCTAGGTATTACACAACAGCTGCCAGCTATTCTTTACCTTTTATACTCCTTTTTACTTTACTTAATGCACCAGCCTTTCCTTGGGTCCATCTTGTACATCTTCCTAGTGGGGGAGTGGATCCTTGCAAGCTACAGATTTTGAAAAGGAAAAGTTAACAACTTAGCTGATTTCCCGGTCCTCTGAAATTTTCCTTCTGCTGATTGCAGGTTTTGACCTTTTTGTATTTGTGTGGAAGTGTTCTGCTGGGAAGTTTAGCTAATGAGAGATCATTAAGATCCTATTTACCCCTTGGGTGTGGTCTAGTTACGTAGTGAAGAGGAGGTCAGGTACAAAATCATTGGGAAAAATGAAGATAAATTTGTAGGGAAGCAAAAGCTGCCTTAAGAACGTTGTCACAAATTCTTTTTGCCCAACACCCTCCCTCATTTTGGAGCTGGGTCCCTTATGCATATTTATTTTCCATTTCTTATGTTCAGGTGTGGGAATATTGGTCTCCACTTTAGCCAAAAGAGCCAATGGATTCTCTTGCAGATGTGAAAGGCTTTTCCCAGTTTGTCCACCTCCCTGAGGAGGTATCCATTGGATCCATGAAGGTGCTGACCATACTCATCCCCACACCAAGACTCATTGTCTAGTCTCTCACGGTTCATGAGGACAAATAGACATCTGCTGCAAATGGTCATCCCAACTGCTATGGACAGTTGTGTTAAAATGGGGTGAATTTGCCTTTGAAGTTTCATCTGATTAATGATGGAGGATCTGGATTGCTAACGTAGCTTGGACACCAAAAATTTAGATGGAAATAGTTAGGGAAGATAAATGGTACCCTGGGAGTCTTGCCTGCATTGGTGGCTAATACTGGATATACACATGTGCTTATTATATGATATTTAATTAAAATTAGTCTTCTTTATAAGAACCTGAACCAAGTGTTGTAGATCAAATGATCTATCTAGGAAGTGTGCATCAGCTTTGAACATGTTTTGGGTAGCCAGTGTCCTATTTCTGTTTTCTATAGGGGGCACTGAGAGGACTTAGATCTTGCCCAGGGAAGGAAAGGTGATAATAAAAATAACTTCAGTGCACTGTCCTCAAAAAATTGTACAAGACAGAGCTATTAACACAGTTTCAGCTGTGGTCTTGTTTCTTCAGGGACTTCAAAACAGGTACTTTAGAAACGATCGTGGCAGCAGGCTGCATTTGCAAAGATGCTATTGCCTTGTCTTTGGACAGGTCAGGTTTGAAAGGGATTTCTTCAGCAAAAATGCCTGGAAAAGAACTGAAAAAATTGCTATTATTTGTCACAAGTTAACAGTAAAATGGTTTGTCAGTGAACTGTGAGGGTTGTTTTGTATGTATTGCTTAAGGATTATTTTTGTCAGTTCATTAAAGGTTTTGATGGGGATTTAGAATCATGGAATGGTTTGGGTGTGAAGGGACCTCACAGCTCATCTCATCCCAACCCCTGCCATGGGCAGGGACACCTCCCACCAGCCCAGGTTGCTCCAAGCCCCATCCAACCTGGCCTGGAACACTGCCAGGGAGGGGGCAGCCACAGCTTCTCTGGCCACCCTGGGCCAGTCTCTCACCACCCTCACAGCCAACAATTTCTGCCTCACATCTCATCTCAATCTCCCCTCTGCCACTTTAAAGCCATCACCCCTCGTCCTGTCACTCCATGTCCTTGTCCAAAGTCCCTCCCCAGCTTTCCTGTGCCCCCAGGCACTGGAAGGTGCTCTGAGGTCTCCCCAGAGCCTTCTCTTCTCCAGGCTGAACACCCCCAACTCCTCAGCCTGTCCCCACAGCAGAGGTGCTCCATCTTTATCAACTTTGGTTGCTCTGATGGGCTTGGTTTTGGGTCAGTGAATATTTTGCATTTAATGTTCAAATCACGTGGGATTTCAGGATCAGTCACCAATTCTCTCGTTGATTTAAGAAGGGTTATAGACAGAAAGCTTACAGACTACATCAAGTAATTGAGTGTAATGATGTAGAGGAAGACCACTGCAGCTTATTTAGCATCACTTGCTTCCTTTTGATGCTCTCCTCCATTCAGTGCTGTCCCCAGCTGCATTGATAACGCTGGCACGTCACCGGAGCATCCTCAGCCTCCCTTCCCCCAGCGTGGAGGACCGACGAGCTCTCCTCATCAGCCACCCCGCTCGCGCCGCCTTCCAGCGCGTCTCGTCGTAATTTGGTTATGAATCATGGCTTTATTTGTCATGTCAAGCTCCAGCAGGACGGTTTCAAGTGCTTTTACTCAGCAGTGATTTGAGGCACTCTGCCAAAACCGTTCGGTTGTTGTCAGAGCCCGGCGGTGGCTGCAGCTGATCCCGTGACGGAACGCATCCCGACTGCAGATGATGGCCGCGGTGGCAGCGAGGATGGATGCGTGGCAGGGAAATAAGAGCTAATTAATGAGCATATCAATTTTGTTGGGTTTTATCCCTGGGGATTACAGGGTTGGGTGTAGGTATTCAGAAGTGGTAATGGCTGTGTTTTACTTGCTGGTGTGGTTTGGAAAATTCGTTTTCCTGAGTGTTGTTTTGTGCTGAAAGGGTGTTGGCAGAATATGGGGCTCTGTGGGGTGATCTGAATATTTGCTACCCAAGGGGAAATATGTATTAAATTTTTCTCCTCAAACAGAAGCACAGCTTGCTTTAAAGGGGAAAAAAATTCCCTTTGCCACTTTAAAACAATTTCTTGGGGAAAAACCCCACTTTTTAAATGTATCATAGAAACCTGGAATGGTTTGGGTGTGAAGGGACCTCACAGCTCATCTCATCCCAACCCCTGCCATGGGCAGGGACACCTCCCACCAGCCCAGGTTGCTCCAAGCCCCATCCAACCTGGCCTGGAACACTGCCAGGGAAGGGGCAGCCACAGCTTCTCTGGGCACCCTGGGCCAGTCTCTCACCACCCTCACAGCCAACAATTTCTGCCTCACATCTCATCTCCATCTCCCCTCTGCCACTTTAAAGCCATCACCCCTCGTCCTCTCACTCCATGCCCTTGTCCAAAGTCCCTCCCCAGCTTTCTTCTACCCCCCCCCCCCCCAGGCACTGGAAGGTGCTCTGAGGTCTCCCTGGAGCCTTCTCTTCTCCAGGCTGAACACCCCCAACTCCCTCAGCCTGTCCTCATAGGAGACAGGAAAATTTTGTGTCTGCAGGATCTCACCCAAATGCCATATAGAAACTGGATGGTGCTAATATTGATTTAAAAACTAAATAAATCAGAGTTTCCTGGGTACAGGAGGTTATCAGTCAAATATAATTTATAGAAACCGTTCTGACGTGCTGCCTTTGGTAACTTTGGTGTAGATGGGCAGTGCTATGAGTAGCGTGGGAAATGGTAAAATCACCACTTTTCTCCTCATGATTTAAGTAAATCAGTTTATAGTAGGAATATCAGTGTTGGTACAATGTGAGGAAAAAATTATCCATACACATATGTTGTTCTTGTTCCCATCCCTCAGCTCCAGAGCTCGCCGCTGATGCAGGGAGAGCATCTCTGCCTTCCACTGTGTTCATTTTTTAAAGACTTCCTCCTCCTTTCTGCTGCTTTGATTCTGCCTTTTCCTTTGAAAGGCAGACATGGAGCTGAGCCTTCAGTTCTCATTACCTTCGTCATCTTTTGTGTCCATCTTTTATTTATTATTATATTTTTTCAGTCCCCCTTGTGAAATAGGTGTGATTTTAAGAAAGAAACCCAAAGCCTGGGTTGATGATCTGTTTTTTCCATAGGTTGCAAATGAGTGTTAGCCTCAGAATGGACACAAACGGGTTTCTTGGCTCTTAAATGTTTATAGAGGATGGTAAATTAAAATGTAAAGGTAATGAAAGAGAGAAAGGGTCTCCTGTTGGGAGGAACTGGTTGTGTCTTGCTGGAGGTGAGCTACAGCCAATTTTATGAGAACCAAATGGGAGCTTCAAATCCTTCTGTCCTCTCATATTCACTTTTTGCCAGTACTGCAACCTGACTGAAATAACAAACCAAAGCACCTCATATTTGGTGTTTATACTTGGGTGTACTCGCTATGGGATGGTGTTAGGTGGTTGGGTTCTACGTGACTGTTTTCTCCTGACTCCCAAAGTTGAGTATGGTGGGAGCTAGGGGAGTTGTCATAGAATCACTGACAGGTTTGGGTGTGAAGGGACCTCAAAGCTCATCTCATCCCAACTCTAAAGTCTCCCCAGAGCCTTCTCTTCTCCAGGCTGAACACCCCCAACTCCCTCAGCCTGTCCCCACAGCAGAGGTGCTCCAGCCCTTGCATCATCTCCATGCCCTCCTCTGGACCCCTCCACCAGCTCCATGTCCTGATGCTGGTGGCCCCAGAGCTGAACACAGCACTACGGGGCGGGGACGTGTCGGCAATTTTGATAAACCTTTTGTGAAATTATGAACAAAAATATAATGGAGTCGTTTATATTTGCTGTCAGCTCTCAGTGCAGCCCAGTATTGTGTAGGAGGATTATTGCCTGTGTGTTTGAGAGGCTGCCTGAATACTTGACCTTGAAAGCAGCTTGTGCTCTGAGGTGCAAGAGGGTGGACAGACAATGAAATACAGCATTGTTCAGCTTTCAGGGGAGTTTTCCCTGCCCTGCACATCACTGTCCTGCTCTGATTGCCCCAAATTATCTGCCTTTCGTGAGCACCTTGGACATTCGGTGTCTAGACAAGTGTCAGTGTTGTGCTTAGTTTGCAGAGATTTTGGAAGATGCTGCTACCAGATTGTTTCTCTGTAGCTGATGTCCTCATTATAAATGAGTGGGATATATTATTTCCTTCCCCTCTACTCTGCCCTGGTGAGGCCACATCTGGAGTTCTGTGTCCAGTTCTGGGCTCCCCAGTTCCGGAGACAGGGAACTGCTGAGGGTACAGAGATGCTGAGGAGACTGGAACATCTCTGTGAGGAGGAAAGGCTGAGAGACCTGGGGTGTTCAGCCTGGAGAAGAGGAGATTGAGAGGGGATCTCATCAATGCTCATCAATATCTAACGAGTGGGTGTCAGGAGGATGGGGCCAGACTCTTCTCAGTGGTGCCCAGTGACAGGACAAGGGGCACTGGGCACAAACTGGAATATGGGAAGTTCCACCTGAACGTAAGGAAAAACTCCTTTACTCTGAGGGTGGCAGAGCCCTGGACCAGGCTGCCCAGAGAGGTGGTGGAGTCTCCTCTGGAGACATTCCAGACCTGCCTGGATGCCATCCTGTGTGACTGCTCTGGGTGACCCTGCTCTGGCAGGGGGTTGGACTGGGTGATCTCCAGAGGTCCCTTCCAACCCCACCACTCTGTGATCCTGTGATTTATTCAGGATACACGCATCCTGCCTTGCATCCCTCAGCAGAAGATTTCACTGGCTGCACTTTTTCAGGGCTCTCTGAATCTCTCAACTTTTTATAACTAATTTCATCTCTGCCAACATTATCTTATCCCTTTCAGTCTTCCAGTTTTAGTGCCATGCATGAAACACTGCTGGTCCTTGCAAAGGGTCTTGGAGCACCTTGCTGTTATCTTGTTGGAAGCCTGACTATCCAGTGTTTAATACTATGTGGTTCCCTATAGCTTAGCTGCTCTCTAATCCACCACAGTCCCTTTTACTTTTCTCCTGTAACTTTAATTTTTTACTAGTATCATCCTAGGGCTTTTATTAATTGCTTTTTGAGGTCACCCTCCCCAGTTATAGACTCTTTAGTCATTGTTGTGTGGCTACTGTGGAAGGATTTGATCTGAGTTATTTTTCTTCCCATGCTGTGTCTGTTTATCTGGGCATGGTAGGGCAAGGCATCCTTACAGCCAGCTTGCTTCGTGTGAAAGAAGGCATTGGGTAATTCCATGATAATCCTTAATACACTCATTAGGGATAAGTACAAGTCTCCTGCTGTTATGTAATGAGTGATTTGAATATGATGATATTGTATTTTTGAAAACATTATGGACAGGTCATTCTAAGTTCTTCCTGAATTGTTAAGTGAACAGTCTTGGGTTTTATTGACTTCAATATATACTTACTTTTTTCTTCCATCTCATATTTCTCTAGTAGCTCTCTGGAGAAACCTCATCTTTCTATACTTGAATAATAACACATCCTGAGTAGATTTGTAATTTCTGGCTTTTTTGTTGTGTTTTGTCTGTTTATGCTGCTCTTTGTTTGTATTTTGATTCATTTTCCTCCCATAATCTTGTTCTCTGGTGAGCCTTCTCCTCCCTGCTGTCCACTTCTTCTGTTGGAGGTTCTGTTACATCTCCTCAGGTAGATGACAGGCAGAGTCTACTGTCTTTAATTTTCCCACCTTTTTACTTGAGGCTTTTGCATCCTTGAGCCTTGTTGAGCTCCTGGTCCCCAAAACTGCTGTCAGGCACATTTTTGCAGAACCTCCAGGCAGTTGTTCACCCTCTGTCCAAGAAGGACTTTGCCTTGGCTGGCTGTTGATCTCTTCTTCCAAGGAACAAGTGATAGGACAAGAGGAAATGGCCTCAAGTTGTGCCAGGGGAGGTTTAGATTGGACACTGGGAACAATTCCTTCCCCCACAGGGCTGTCCAGCACTGGCCCAGGCTGCCCAGGGCAGGGGGCAGTCCCCATCCCTGCAGGGATTGCAAAGCCGTGGAGATGTGGTGCTGAGGGACATGGGGCAGTGGGCACTGGGCAGTGCTGCGGGAATGGTTGGACTGGGGGAGCTTAGAGGGCTTTGCCAACCAAAACAATTCTATGATTCTGATTTACCTCCTCCAGTGTCAACCAGTTGGAGATCACCAGACCTTGAGCAGTTCCTTTTTCCATAACCAGAAGAAAGACCATTTTATGTGCTGCAGGATCTACTTATGTAGAGAAACCAGAAACCAGACAAACTCTCTAACACTTTGAACACCAGCGTGATGGAGAGCTGGTCACAGGATCTCTTCTTGTCGTTGTGTTGACCATCATGAAGTCCATACACTGGTTAGTCTTCTCCCATGTCACCTCCATGAGACAACGAATGGAGGTGTGTGGTCAGCAGAGCTTGGAAGTGAAACAGCACAGGGAATGATCTGTATGGAATATTCTAAAATGGAGTAATTTCTTTCTGCTTCACACCCAAAAAGCCCACGTGCACAGGCATTGAAAGGTGGAAATCAAAAATCTACTCATAAGATGCTTCTGAAAAGTAATTGGGCAGCTATTTAAATCAAGTTATGTCATAAAAATGTAACCATGTCACTCCGAGCAGAAAGTCCTTGGAAACAGCTTCAATGGCAATTTTTCCCTGTTCCAAATAAGCTTTTGTTATTGTCAGTGAAGATCTGAAGTGCTGTTTGTCAGCAGAATTTACAGATGACTGACAGCATGCTCGGTCCTCTGAGTCCTCACATTAAAGACAGTTCTTGCTATTGAAAAATAGATTAAAAATCCAGAAAAAAACCCCACAAGGAATGAACAATATTCCCATGTTAGGAAGAGCAGATGTGGCTTTTAAGGTTATTTGTTTGATTCTGGGATATAGAAGTGATTTCTTTTGGATGCATTTCAAGGAGAGCCAGAACATTCTTTTTTTTTCCTTTTCCTACTCATCCAGAAATGCTTAGAAATAAGCAGTTCCCCCTATTTGTCTTCTTGATGGCTGTTTTCTTCTAGTATAAGGAAATAGTTCCCAGTTCTATTAGACCATTATCTCGTAAGGATGTGGAGCAGATTTCCATTTGCTGCTCTTGGCTAGAGAGGAAATAGGGAAAGAAATCTGGGGGAAGTTGTGGAACAAAAGGGAAATTTTAGGTAAGTTAAAACGCTGAAATGTGTTTTCTGAGTTATCCTGAGTATTCCTCATTTTTGGGGCAACACTGATAAGAATAATTAAAGGAAAGGCTGTGCCAGGTCTCACAGATGGTAGTAGGTGAGAGCTGCTGTACAGATATTTTTGTTTTTCTACCTCTAGCTGTGTTATTTTTATTTTTTTATTATTATTATTAGAAATATAATGGGGAAAGAGGTCTTTCAGTCTGGTTATACAGAATCACCTAGGTTGGAAAAGACCTTGAAGATCACTGAGTCCAACCATCAACCCAGCACTGATTGTCCACAACTGCACCACATCCCTGAGCGCTGTGCCAGCACGGCTCTGACACACCTCCAGGGGTGGGGACTGCCCCACTGCCCTGGGCAGCCCCTTCCCATGGCTGACAACCCATCTGGTGAAGAAATTCTTCCTCATATCCAGTCTAAACCTCTCCTGGCACAACTTGAGGCCATCACCTCTTGTTATATCACGTGTTAGACGGTGCTGATACGGCACATCAAATATACCAAACCCAGAAATATCTCTCTCCATGCTATTATTGAACTTGGAAGAGACTCAGTAATTTGGGTGATCTATGGTTGTTTGTAAATGACTGAGTATTTTTTTTTTAAAGTGGTAGAAAATTGCAAAATCCATAGGCAAAACATGATTTTCCCTTAAATATAATGTTTTCATAAGCCCCACTAAGTGATGGTCCACTGGCAGTGTTAGACTAATCTAATGACTCAAAGCTACCAATGCAATTAGAACATAAGAAGGATCAGTTTTTAAGTGCTGGTTAAACAGCACGTGTATATATTAAAAAAAATAATAATTAAAAATTAGTAAGAATGCCTTTGGATGCTCCCTTTCCCCCCAGAACTGTTAAATCCCTCTCCCAGAATAACTCCCAGCTCTTTCACCTGTGTTTCAGATAAGCTCTGAAAAGGGAACTGTCACATCAAATTTTCTTTCTGCTGGACCCAGTTAATAACTAGAAATCCTCTGGAACATCTCGCTAATGACCCTGCAGGGTGTGCTTCTGGTGTAGGGACCCAGCAAATTCTGGCCTTGGACAGCTGGAATAGCAAAAAAGGCAGGAGTATGTTCTTGAAATTATATTTTAAAATTGGTTTAGACAGTTTTCATCTTGAACTCCTTCTGCAGTTAAAACCTAATTATGAATACTTAACTGCAGGTTAAAGAATCCAATTTTTTTCTAGTTTGGCGTTAAAACAAGCTGACAGAATTTACCTGGTGGTAGTGGGTTAGGTAGGATAGAGACTTCATTTATACATGTAGCCTATAACAGTATTTTTAAAACATTAATTTACATAGAATGCAGTTCTACAAGTACCTGAAAGGAGGTTGTAGAGAAATGGGGATGAGTCTCTTTAACCAAGTGACAAGCAATAGGACAAGAGATGATGGCCTCAAGTTGTGCCAGGGGAGGTTTAGGCTTGATATTAGGAAGAATTTCTTCCCAGAACAGGTTGTCAGTCATTGGAAGGGGCTGCCCAGGGCAGTGGGGCGGTCCCCACCCCTGGAGGTGTGTCAGAGCCGTGCTGACACAGCGCTCAGGGATGTGGTGTAGCTGAGGACTGTCAGTGTTGGGTTGATGGTGGGACTCGAGGATCTTCAAGGTCTTTTCCAACCTTGGTGATTCTGTGATTCTGATACTGTCTTTCAGAAAAAATTAATTACCTCTCCTCCTACTGGACCTATGTATGATTAAACTGAAATTAAAAAGTAGGATTCATGCGTTTTGGAAAAAAAAGTGTGTTTGCCAGACTCTCATCTGAATTGTACATAGCAGTTTTGGGTTTGAATTGAGTCATGGGCTTAGAGTTCCCTTCTACTGATGGGTAAATGAAAGATGGATTTGGGTTGTGTTGTCTGTTTTTATCATAGAATCATGGGATGGTTTGGGTGTGAAGGGACCTCAGATCCCATCTCAATCTCCCCTCTGCCACTTTAAAGCCATCACCCCTCATCCTGTCACTCCATGCCCTTGTCCAAAGTCCCTCCCCAGCTTTCCTGTACCCCCCCAGGCACTGGAAGGTGCTCTGAGGTCTCCCTGGAGCCTTCTCTTCTCCAGGCTGAACACCCCAACTCCCTCAGCCTGTCCCCACAGCAGAGGTGCTCCAGCCCTCGCATCATCTCCGTGGATATTCTTCCAGTAGTCCATATGAAATGGGCAACTACTGAACGTAAAAATACCAGCTGAAAATTCCTTCTTGTGTTTTGAGTTGCTGGAAGTTCAGATTGCACTTGTTGATTTAAAATTGGACATTGAAATCATATGTTGGTAGGGGTTGAGAAGTAGGGCATGTACTTGTCATCAGAACTGGTTTCATCCTGGAAAACACTGACAGTTCATTTTGCTCAAACTCCTGTCTAATATTTCTGAAACAGGGGGGCTCCTGCAGCCTGCGGGGGGTGTGTGTGTGTGTGTGTGTGTGTGTGTGTGTGTGTGTGTGTGTGTCACTTTGAAGCTATCCCAAACTGACATCTCATTGAAACACAAAGAAACATTCTAATGCCCAGTGTGATGTCTTGGATGTCACATGGAAATTTTAGGTAACAGGGATCAGGTGGAGTAAATTCCAACAAAGCTGTGACAACCCCAAGTCCTGTCTTAAATTATAGCTGATTTATGAAATTGGGAACTTGAGAATGATGCTCATGGCTGAATTTGTTTTCAGATTATGTTCTCTTGATTTAGCATTTTGTTCTGAGCCAAGCTGACCACGAAGAGAACGAGAATTAATTGTATAACCATCATATCAATATTGTACATGAGAGTCTCTGTTCTCAGAGATGCTAAAAGTCTGGTGGATAGTCCACAAGCAACCCAGCCCAGCTTTGGAGTTGTCCCTGCTTGGAGCTGAAGGCTGGAAAAAATTCCCCCTGGAGTTCCCTTCCATCCTAAACTAGCCTATGATTCTGTGATCCCGACAGAATTATTCATTAAACTCCTGTCGATCAGCAAACCAGTTGGAGATGGAGACAGTGGGGATTCACCCCCAGAACTTCTATTGACTAGAGGTGTTTAAGAGACATGCTGATGAAGTGTTGAGGGACATGGTTTAGTGGTCAGTTGGCCGTGTTTGGTTAATGGTTGGACTTGATGATCTTAGAGGTCTCTTCCAACCAAGCTTATTCTATGGTTGAACGCACGTGTCCATGTCTGATGGACAAGGGTGGAGAGGCACCTCAGCTCTTGGGTTGTAGATCAGATTTCCACTAGCAGTTAAGTTTTTGTACGTGAAAACATGATCCATATCTTTCTTCAGTCCTCAGCTGGGGTTGTTGTGCAGTGCTGTGTCCGGTGGCATCGCTGTTCAGTCTCAAAGGCGTTTGAGGAGAAGGATCTTTCTCCAGATGTGGAAAAGCCTTGAGATTTTGAATAAAAAAGGAAAAGGAAATGGACACACTCAGCATATAAATACAATATAAATATCTTCAAAAGGTTCCTTCCAACCCAAACCAGTCTATGATTCTGTGATCCTATTAATGAGGAATAATCAACCCTGCTGTTAATGATAAAACATGATGGTAGCTGAACGGGTGCAATCATTTGGTGATCTTAGAGATAGCTGCCTGAATAGCTTCATCTCTTTATTACAGGTGGCCTGAAAGCAGGTAACCTGGGGTAATTTAGTTGTGATATGACCTGGCTAGTCTCAAAATGACACTTTTAAAGGAGTTGCCAAGTGAAGCCATCTGTTTTCTTACACTCTAATTGCTTGTTCAGCCCAAACAGCTCAGTGGATCTAAGGAAACCAGTTAGAGAGGAGGGCCAAGTGTTGATGTGCTGTTCTGAAGCTATTGGTATGAAGTAAGACGCCTCATCTGGGAGCACAAACCCAGAGCCTTGTAGTCCTTTTCTTTATTTCTTTGTTATACTTCCCTACTTACCTGGTTCTGCTTCTGTTCACATCACCTGTTCTGCCCTACAGATGAGGCTGGTGAGTTTTATCATCTGTCCTGCTTGGTAAGAAGTGACCTTTAAATTGCTTTTCCTACAGCTTGCCAGGCACTGTGAGCCTCTTTTGAAATGATTTTGTGAATCCTCAGATCTTAAGGCTTTCAAATTCTTCCTTAGGACATCCTTCTATTACGGAGGCTGGAAGAAAAGTGCTTCTCAAAGGGCAAAACCTCCATCCTAGGCTGTATTTTATAATCTTATTGAAGTCTCAGTTGCTTCTTCCTTCAGTGTCCCTCTCTAGATGATGCAAGGAGAAGCACTGCCAGAGTTCGAAGCCCTCGTGCACTCATTCCCCAAAGCACCTGTTTTTCCAGCACGTAGCACTGCACAGTCCCCAAGCCAACATCAGCTTGCACTGTCCATGCTCAGAGCTCACCAGAAGTGTGCTGGTGCCTTTAGTGCAGCCCTGGGAGCCAACGCTGGGGCTGGAGCTGGCACTGCACCAGTGATGGTGTGCAGCTTGGAGTGGTTTGAGCATGAAGAGAGCAGCTTTGTGTCTGTCTGCAGCTTTCTGTCTAGAGGTGGGTGCCCTCCCAGCTCTGTTGCTTCCTCCTTCCTTGCAGCAGCTTGCTGTGGGGTCCTTCCCCAGCTATAAACTGTTGTGGCTCTCGGCAGGCTCTGCTGTTCTTGCAAACAAGGAGGGGGAATAAAAACCTTTCTGTATTTCATTTGTGTTTGCCTTGAAGCAGGGGAGGGAAGGAGAAGGTGCAGCAGGCATCTCCTGGGTCAGCTGGCCCTCCCACTTGCACCAGGGTCACTCATTAGATCCCATCTACTTTATGGGGCACAAACTAGCCCTGGGGCTGTGGCTCCTTGCTGTGCAATGTTTCTTCTGTCTTGCTTCTGGGACCAAAGATCATTGCTATTTTTGTCTTTATTGTGTAGTGTCTAGTGGAGTTTTGGGTGCTGTAAGAAGCGATCAATAATACTTGTTGACTGACCTCTGCACAAGGCTTCCCATTGCTCACAGAGAAATAAAAGTTGTGAGCAACTTGCTAAAAGCAGCTCGAATTCAGGAGGAATCCTTGGAGAGAACCACAGCAGAAGATGCTGATGATTCTGAAGGGTGTCTCTCCTTGCTTGGTGAAGAAGGAGATCATAGAATCATGGAATGGTTTGGGTGTGAAGGGACCTCAAGGCTCATCGCATCCCAACCCCTGCCATGGGCAGGGACACCTCCCACCAGCCCAGGGTGCTCCAAGCCCCATCCAGCGTGGCCTGGAACACTGCCAGGGAGGGGGCAGCCACAGCTTCTCTGGGCACCCTGGGCCAGTCTCTCACCACCCTCACAGCCAACAATTTCTGCCTCACATCTCATCTCAATCTCCCCTCTGCCACTTTAAAGCCATCACCCCTCGTCCTGTCACTCCATGTTCTTGTCCAAAGTCCCTCCCCAGCTTTCCTGTACCCCCCAGGCACTGGAAGGTGCTCTGAGGTCTCCCTGGAGCCTTCTCTTCTCCAGGCTGAACACCCCCAACTCCCTCAGCCTGTCCCCACAGCAGAGGTGCTCCAGCCCTCGGATCATCTCCGTGGCCTCCTCTGGACTCACTCCAACAGCTCCATGTCCTTCTTGTGTTGGGGGCCCCAGAGCTGAACCCAGCACTGCAGGGGGGGTCTCACCAGAGCAGAGCAGAGGGGCAGAATCCCCCTCCTCAACCTGCTGGCCACACTTCTTTTGAAGCAGCCCAGGACACCGTTGGCTCTCTGGGCTGTGAGCACACATTGCCAGCTCATGTTGAGCTTCTCATCCCCCAACACCCCCAAGTCCTTCTCCTCAGAGCTGCTCTCCATCCATTCCCCCCCAGCCTGTACTTGTGCTTGGGACTGCCCTGACCCAGGTGCAGGACCTTGCACTTGACCTTGTTGAACCTCTTGAGGTTGGCATGGGCCCACCTCTCCAGCCTGTCAAGAGGCTGTTGTCCACCTCCAGTTGTCCTTTGGTGGCTTCTCCCCTCCTCCTCCTCACTCCCCATTTGATTTTGCCCAGGTCATGCTGCCCTGATGGCCAGGAAGAGCTGCCTGTGGACACCTGCATGGCTGCTACCTTTGTTCCTTGGACGTTGTCCTCTCTGCTGTGATACTGCCAGGGTGTGAGAGTGTACAGTGATGGGCACAAGGTGCTCCCCAGTGCTGCCTTATTTTATACAAGGCTGCTGTCTCCTGTAAAGCTGGAAGGTGGTTGGTGTGTGACAGCTGTCACACCTCTTCAGTACTGGGATGGAGAGCATTCTGCTGATGCAAACTCAAATAACTGCCGTTTACTTTGGTTTTCATGCCTCATTTAATAATCAGTGCAAATCCACAGATGAGCAAATAAAAAGTTATTGTTCAGAGCATTGGAACAAAATTAAAAACATTCATAAGCTTATAGCAAAATTCTCCAAAATAAATTACTGAGATCTGCTTTGGACATCACAGAAACTTGGCTGCTCCTAATGAGGTGGGTTATTTTGGGAGACAGATTAAAAGCCATGCTGGTTATGGGACATGATGTATTTGAAGGCAATGTTGAGCTTCTCTGGGCTTTTTGGGAATATTGAGAGTTCCCAAACCCTTCCTAGGGTCCACATACCTCCTCAGTCTCATTACTCCTGGGAAAGTCAGACACCTGAGTTCATGCTGCATTTGTCTGAAGCCTTACTTTGTTCTTTGAAATAACACTGAACAACCTTAAAATAAAACAGGATGCCTTTTTTTTTTTTTTTTAAGTTTTTCAAGTGAAAGAAACTGTTAAATACTGGATTACAAGCTTGGAAGTAGAGTCGTACATTTACGTGTCTCTTTTGTACTTCTGGAGTTATGGTTAACAAAGATTCTGGCCCAGGGTGCCCAGAGAAGCTGTGGCTGCCCCCTCCCTGGCAGTGTTCCAGGCCAGGTTGGATGGGGCTTGGAGCAACCTGGGCTGGTGGGAGGTGTCCCTGCCCATGGCAGGGGGTGGGACAAGATGAGCTGTGAGGTCCCTCCACACCCAAACCATTCTATAATTCTATGATTCTATGATTCTTCAGCTAAACCAGTGTTTTGTTAGCTTTGGATGATGGTGACCCTGGAGCTTTTCCTACCATCTTAAACTCTCTGAGATGAAGTCTTTCTCTTTACTCAAGATGGAATTTCCTTTTTCTCCTTCCTAGTATTTTGTTAACTTATTTTAAGAATGATTCTTCTGGATTTATACCAAGTATAGCTGCTGTGACTCAGCCTCCTCCTCTCTTCCTGGTTTTGGACTTGGAGATCCACTTGCTGCTTTTGCATTTTACAGCACTTCCCTCCACCTCTGTAATTTCCCCCTCTTCATTTCTAATCCAGTCCTCTCGTGTTCCTCAAGTAGCGTTCTTCAGTTTATATGGCTTTCATATTGATCTCAAGTTTTGAACTGAAAGAGGGGAGATTTAGGTTCTCGTCTCAGGCAGAAATTGTTGGCTGTGAGGGTGGTGAGAGACTGGCCCAGGGTGGCCAGAGAAGCTGTGGCTGCCCCCTCCCTGGCAGTGTTCCAGGCCAGGTTGGATGGGGCTTGGAGCAACCTGGGCTGGTGGGAGGTGTCCCTGCCCATGGCAGGGGTTGGGATGAGATGAGCTGTGAGGTCCCTTCACACCCAAACCATTCTAGGATTCTATGAATTACTGCACATTGTTTCTGTGAATGTCCATTTACTATGATCTAGCCCAAAATCATTGACTCAGTTCACACCAACTGTTCAGTAGCCGTGAGATGGGGATGCACAGGCTGGACACAATGTGACGCAGAAGGATGGAGAGGCACGAGAAGCCGACTCGATCAATGATGTCAACTCAGATTTGCAAGATGGCACAGGGGCTGATGAGTATTTTTGCTTGCCTCTTAATTGCCAATAACTGACAGCACAGACTTAGCAGTTCAGTTTTCTATTTCCTCTCTCCAGTGTCTGCAGAAGATTTTCAAAATCAGATGATGACAGTGAATTGCAAATCGGGAGGATTAGCATTTGTATCAACCCCACTCCATCAGAAGGAGATTACAACTCCTGGGCTAGAGCTCAGGAGCGTAGCTGTGGAGCCAGGTGCTGCTGGAGTCAAAGAATCATAAAATTGTTTGGTTGGAAAAGCCCTCTGAGCTCCCCCAGTCCAACCAGTAACCCCAGCACTGCCCAGTGCCCACTGCCCCATGTCCCTCAGCACCACATCTCCACGGCTTTGCAATCCCTGCAGGGATGGGGACTCCAAAAATGATATTGCTGTTCTGCAGTACCGTGCTTTTCTTTCTTTTCCAACCTGTAACAAGTATTTTGCATCAGATAAAACCCCAAAGCAGTAGAAGTGTGGGTACTGCTTTCTGTGTAGGCTGCTCTGAACAAAGAAGGGATGTGAGACCAGCGAGCATCAATGGCACCTTCACCAAGAGGTGACAAAGGCCCTACTCATCCCTGTCGCACGCTGGGCTAAAATACCTGTGGTTTTGTGTGCACTCAGTGGGATCTCATGTTAATTTGAAAACTAATAGCAGTAGCTGGGGGAAACCTGGGCTTCCTCTGCAAAGGGCTTAAATGCCCAAGGTACACGTTCCCTTAATTGCTTGCCTGTGGCAAACAGATTGCCTACGGGTGAAATTAAAGTGCCACTCCTATAAAGCTTTCTAATTAACAGTTCCATAGCCTTCAGCCACATTAGGAGGAAAAATCTGACACTATTGTGCTGATATCTAAATCAAGGCAACGTTGCTTTTTTATTTCTGTAGAAAACGGATGGATGTGAAGTGTGTTTTCCTCCCCGTGCCGTGCCTCTTCCTCTGTAGTTGGGCTGGGAGTATTTTACACATTGATGGATGCTGGTGAGGGGAGCACGGCCCCTGTGATGCAGGGACCATCACCCCCTGGGGGATTTATATTGGGGTGCTTTCTGGGGTGTTATTCTCAACACATGGACTGTTCTGTTTAAATGCATTCATACATGTAAAGGAATTAAAATATGATATATATAGAGAAATATTTAATGTGAATTGAAAAGGAATAACCAGATTATTTTAGAGTTATTGAAAGAAGTCTATTTGGGGGGGATAAAAAGGGGAAAGAACAAAAGAGGGGGGGACCTTGGGGAAGTGTCTGGCTGTGTAACTCTCATTCTTTATGAAGTGTATATTCCCAGGCTCTCCAGATCGTTGAGGTCATGATTACTCTCACAACTTGCCCTCCTCTTCTTTCCATCAAGGACATTTTTTCCCCCCTGTGTTGCCTGGCAATTCATGTGAAGATCGTTTTGGTCCTGCCCTGTGCTCTCCCTCTCTTTTCTGTGCCCATCACATTGTCAAGTATCTTAGGACTGCTCTTCCAGAGGATGCACATCCAGCCTGGTTTCTCTCTTGATAACAGTGGGTGCTGCCTATGGGACTGTGGGGGCTTCCTACTCTTACTGTAGATTCAATTCTTCCTAGATCCCAGCTCCTTGTTAGCTCTCCAGCCATCGTTCTTCCTTGCTGTTGGAATCATCTCTTAAAACTGAATTAATCTTGGAACTGAAACCAGGATGTCATTTTCTGTTGTTTTTTAGGAAAAAAAAACACCCCACGACACCCAATATTTCACAAAATGCCAACAGGGAATATTGAGTTCATTTTCCAAGCATGAAAAACAAACCTGTGAATTGATTAAAATCTAGAGTGGGTCTTACCAAAATTAGTCCCCTGCCAGGTTGTGTTTTTCCTCGCAGGTAATATCAATTTGGGCATTGTCAGAGCAGAGAAAAACTGGGAGAAAGGAAATGTGTGGAGTAGATGGTGTGTACCTGTTGTATGATTGATGGAGTCCATTTCAGACGCAAATTGAATTGTTACGAAGGATGATGGTGAAGAGGTTATTACGTAGAGAGATGCTGATCAGCATGAGAGAAAATGTGCCACAAATTGGTTGTAAATCAAAGGGTTCATTTTTTTTTTCTTTTTCAAAATCATAGAATCACAGAATGGTTTGGGTTGGAAGGGACCTCAAAGCTCATCTCGTCCCAACCCCTGCCATGGGCAGGGACACCTCCCACCAGCCCAGGTTGCTCCAAGCCCCATCCAACCTTCCAACCCAAACCATTCTGGGATTCTATGATCCACCTAAGTGTGTTGTCAAATAGCTGCAGCGCTGAATTCTAAGAATAATCAAAGTATTGGTCATATCTACGGCCGTGCACAAGCGCTTGGTTTGGTGTTGGCTTTGGTACAAGGCAGCAGCAAGTGTATGTTTTGGTGTCTAACTTCTCTTACATTAGTTATGGTGCAAAGACATGGGTAGATGGTCAAGTTTAATTTCAGTGTAGTCTGAAGAAGGCCATTACCTGACGATAATGCATTGTGCCTTCAATTAAACTTTTGCCTTTGTACCTATAATAGTACTGAAATGATATTAAAAATGCAGAAGGCTTTGGCAGCTGACAATTAAACATATTTTTTATACTGTCTGAGTTGGTGGTGTGTAAAATTCGGGGTAACTTGTTGGCTGTAGATGCTATTTAAAAGACAAATTCTTTGAATGTATTCAATTGCAAAATTGATTTCTTACAATAGGGATTAACATGAAATGAAGCCATTTTGTGTAAAATGGCAACTTTTAGGCTTATATTTTTTTTGTCATAGCATCAAAGAGAAACTTCTATGTTGAAAGGCATTGTAGTTCTCGGCATGGAGGCTCTGGCATCCTTCAAGCCGCAGCAAATTTTCCTTTTAACCATTTCTGAGGGACCTCAAAGACTTTTTAAGTTGTTTTTTAAGATCAGCATACACTGTTATTTTAAGGAAGAAATGAATGTCTGCTCTGCTTTTAGTTTCTGCCATGCCATTCACTCCCCAAAGTGGCCTTTCCCCCCACTGGATGGAAAACATGAAAGCAAAGCTGAGTCCTCTGGCGAACCTGAATCGCAGACTGGGGGTTTCTCCATTCTTTTTTGCTGATATAAACTGGAAGCTGTAAGCTCCTTCAGACTTCATTGAATCTTTCCCACTCTTTGGTTTGGGAAGGGAAGTCCGGAAATCTATGAGAAGTGTTAATTGTTGACTTGCTGTGGCCTTTCAGCCCTTTTCTTTGTGTGCTCTGCAAAAGCATTCCTGGGTTTGGGCCTCCTGGGCTGGGGATATTCACTGGAAACTCGAAGGAGTGAATAAGAGCACTGCGAAATCCTCTGTAATGGCAGGCTGGAAAAATTCTTGGCTTTTACAGTCATTATGAAACGAATATGCTAATGAGTGCATATTGCATACATTATAGAGTTATATCATACATTCACAGATCTTGGTCTCCTGCCTCTTGTATCTGCTCCTGAGCTCCGGTAAGTCCTGTCTTGAATGTTTAAGTTGTGTTTGAGACTTAGTACAGCTTTGTAAACATGTGTAGCCTTTGTTTAAGGATTTCAAGTGGTTGATCATGGTCATCAGATGCAAACTTTCTTTCTCTTATGCTGGTTATACGTTGTTTTACCCCATAATTTTGCAGCGTCCACTCATAGAGGCTTAGGCTCAGAGTCTGTAGGAGAAATACTGAGTAGTAAAGAATTGTGCTATGATGTGAGCTGGATACGTACTAGAGCATTAGGGCAGAAGGAGTACCTCAGTACCTGAAGGGGCCGACAAGAAAGCTGGGGAGGGACTTTGGACAAGGGCATGGAGTGATAGGACGAGGGGTGATGGCTTTAAACTGGAAGAGGGGAGATTTCTGTTAAGAATTAGGCAGAAATTGTTGGCTGTGAGGGTGGTGAGACACTGGCCCAGGGTGCCCAGAGAAGCTGTGGCTGCCCCCTCCCTGGCAGTGTTCCAGGCCAGGTTGGATGGGGCTTGGAGCAACCAGGGCTGGTGGGAGATGCTTTAAGGTCTCCCCAGAGCCTTCTCTTCTCCAGGCTGAACACCCCCAACTCTCTCAGCCTGTCCTGGTAGGAGAGGTTCCCACTACTGCCCCGGACAGCCTGTTCCAATGCTTGTTAACCCTTTCAGTGAAGAAGTGATATTTTTTTAAAGCAGTGGTAGGTAGGTGTTATACAGCATCTGGAGACACACAGCGTGTTTGTGTGTCCATAGTATGAGTGCATCCTGTATCCACCACATCCTATGCTGAAACAGCCTACTGTGTTGGATGAGATCTGTACAGCAGCCGAAAAGCCAGGCTTAGGGAACACTTACAGAAGGTGGTGTTCACCCTCTCAGAGAGAGATGACATTGGGTTTTCTCTTGTTGACAAGAACTCAAGCCAGAAAGCAAACACCCGCTTGCCAGGGACAGGCTCACCAAGACTCCCAGCACTGCCTGGGGACACGAGGACCAAATGGCCATGAAACCCTTACTCTCAGGTGTAAATCCCCAGTGGTAACATCTCATGGATGTGAAGTTTTGCACCAGTTTTCCCATTGATCTCCTTAAGAGCTCCATCGTGCGTTACTGAAGCCGCCGGTGCAAATACGTGTCTCACTTTATAACCATGATTTCCTTTGCTTTGAGAATTGCTCCTTCTGTGCTAAATTGGGGGTGGATGGAAGGCTAATTAATTAAGCAGTAATTGTTGTCAAGTCAATTGGTGCTAACATTGAACATTTGACTTGTTTACTGTCCTGTGGTAAAGCGGAAGGAGTTAATGATCTGACAAATTGTGCATCCATCAATGAGAGACTTGTTTGGAAAGAAGGGTTTTGTTTATGAACTGGAAAATAACACATTTTTAAAAACTCTCCATATTTTTAAGCAAGATCGTTGAGGCTCTTGTGTGAAATTGTTGCTAGATAGCTGTGGAGACAAATGCATCGCCTAATAAAGCTTAATGGCTGATTTTCCTATTAATCAGAATTGAGAATGTGCTTCATTAGGATAATTAACTGAGCCAGTTGCTTAACTGACAGTTAGTAGATGCAAATTCCCAAGTTACTTGCTTTCCTCTAAATAAAACTCACAAGATACTAACCCGGCACTGCTCCATGATCCGTGTTGGAGAGAGAAACAGAGGAGCTGTTAAAATCTCATCATTAGGTCCATGACTGCATCTCCACATCTGGGACAGTGGTGGGATGCAGTGGGTGGCTCTGGGTGCCCACCACAACCCTGCACAGGACCCAGCCTCGGGCATGAGGTTGTGGTAGTTAGCTGCTCTCCATCTCGTCAGCAGCAAATCATCTTTTATCTGCTAATTTCTAAAAGGTCAGGTCTTTGTGGTGGTGGTTTTTGTCACCCAAGAACTATTAGCTCCTCCAGGATTCCCTGTCAGAATTTGTGGCTTCTCCTCTTTGTTCACTGCAAGCTAGAAGTGGGGGTCATGAGTCCTGGGTGCCCCCGAAGGTGAGGATGTGTAAGATTAATCTGCTCTGGGTACATTTGTAGGCAGAGTATGCAACGCTGAAGAGGTTAGGGGAATTAACTGAGAGATCCAAAACTTGAATTATTAAATATGCTGTCTGGTTGTAATGTCTCATTGTAAATCCTTTCCTTCGCAGCAATCTGTGTCTTGAATTATAACACAGGAATGCAGAAGGCTCTTTGCACAGAAGATGAGTCTGGAGCTAATTTCAAGCAGTCAACTCAACTCTGCTTTTCTTTTGTCCTCAGAGTTCCCGGTCTTCCACCATGAACCCTGTTTACAGCCCCGTCCAACCCGGGGCTCCCTACGGAAACCCGAAGAACATGGCATATACAGGTAGGACTAGCGTTCCGTGGATGTCTGTGTGTGGTGGTGTGAGCAGATGGTCATTAATGAGTGGTTAATCCCTTAATGAAGGGAGAGAGACTTTCCATCAGGGAGTGATTGGGAACATGACTTGCAGGAAAAACTCTTCAGCAAAGCCAGTGCAGTAAGGTTAGTTAGAAGAAATGGACCTGAATTCATTAAGAAAAGGATCAAAATGGGGTTTCTTTAGGCAAACAAAACATGCAAGAAGTTGCTGGAGGAGTCAGCTGGGACCTGGAGAGCTTGCAGCTGAATGGAGTGACTCGGGTGCACGTGCTGGAATAATCCCACCATAGGGATGAGGATCCCACAGGCAGGAGCCCGTTATTTGGAGAACATGCAGTTATTGGTATAGGTGGTGATTTAAACTATTGACTGATTTGTTTTTGTTTTCAAGTTATGCTTGGCTTGAGTTCCTCTTGTGTTGAATCTGATGTCTGTTTGAAGTCCATCTTTAGAACTGAGTTGTCTAAAAATGTCATCTTTAATACTCAAAAAAAGGCCTGGAAAGTTTGTTTACCGTAATTGCATAACTGGTGAGGAACTAATGTGTGGTGAGATGGAAAGAATTCAGCTCAGAGTGAACCAGTCCTTTGGAAAAAGAAAATCTCTTAGGTGTGTCTCTGGTTTTCCCTGTGGGTTGTGTTCACTATGTATTCTTCTGATTTCATAAGCACCTCAAAATCAGCCTTGGAAGCGTCCTCCTTTGAGCATTTTGTTGAATGTAATTAGCTATTAAGTGTCATATTGTTGTTAAGATTTCCTTCTTTATATTTGCAGTGCCAGTTGTATGTGTTGATGTTCACCTAATGTGTGAAATTGCCTGGGATTGTGCTTTTGTGGGGGCAAGAGGACCACAGCAAATGGGGTGGAACATCAAATACTCTTAGCTGCTTCATTTAGAAAATATTCTTGGTGACTTTGGTAGCTGGGTTGCAGCGAGGAGACTCTGAAGCAGATAGTTCCTCAAAGGGGTTTTTGCCCCATTTCTATTCACTCTTTCCTTGTCCCCATCAAATTTATGCATGCTGCTTTGTTGGAGATACGGTAACTTGGGGGAACTTTGATCTCACAGTCCACGCACTAGAGGCTTGGATAAAGAAATCTCTCTGTGAATAATAATCTCTTCAAAAATATCACCATTGTAAGAGGACTGGGGACTCCAGCAGTGCTTGGGTGATAGAATGAGCTCATAAGTGCACAGTTATTTTCCTACACTAGAAATAACAGCAATTTTGTGCTTACCAGCACAAGAATGCTTTGGTCAAGAGTCTCCATCTCTCCCACTGTACTTTTTCTTTTGGCATGTGCTCAAAGCTCCACTTTGCAAACCATGTGATGTAGATTTTCTGTATCTGCTTTCATACAATCCTGAATGTTTTAGAAGCTGCTTTCTGGCACTTGATAAGACAATTTTATTTAAATACTGAGGTGCAGATTGGATAGAGTTTGAACCTTGAGCATTCTGGAAGGAGAATGTTAGAGGGTGATTTCTGGTTTAGATGAATGAATTCTACACGGCCGCATTCTGAGTAAGTCCAATGGCAACATTAATAGGATGTTATCTTCCAAAAGAACCTGCTGGGTAATCCCCATGAAGAGCAGGTCAAGGGAGGTGATTGTTCCCTCTGCTTCACTCTGGTGAGACCCCCCCTGCAGTGCTGTGTCCAGCTCTGGGGCCCCCAACATCAGAAGGACATGGAGCTGTTGGAGCAAGTCCAGAGGAGGCCATGGAGATGATCTGAGGGCTGGAGCATCTCCTGTGTTCAGTGTTGGGCCCCTCACTCACTCCAAGAAGGACATTGAGGTGCTGGAAGGTGTCCAGAGAAGGGCACTGGAGCTGGGGAAGGGTCTGGAGCACAAGGCTGATGGGGAGAGCTGAGGGAACTGGGGGGTTCAGTCTGGAGAAGAGGAGGCTGAGGGGAGACCTCATTGCTCTCTACAGCTCCCTGAAAGGAGGGGGTAGTGAGGGGGGATCAGTCTCTTCTCCCAAGCAACAAGTGATGGGAAAAGAGGAAACAGCCTCAAGTTGTGCCGGGGGAGGTTTAGATTGGATATTAGGAAAAATTTCTTGACTGAAAGGGTTGTCTATGGTTCTATGATTCTGTGATTCTAATTTTTGCTTTCTATACTTGGACTTCATTTACATTGCTTTAGCTTGAGGCACTTAGCTACATATCAGTTTCTAATGTAGCCACAAGCTGTTCTGTTGGATGTTTAAACTCATAAAGACAAAGAGAACAGACAAGGAGTTTGTAGATCCTTCCTTCTTGAATATCTGCTGAAGCATCTGACATGGTAGACCTGGAGGGGGTGCTGACTGGTGTTGTGTGTGCAAACCCTTTCCATGGTCCTGGGAACTCATTACAGCTTTGGGGCTTAATGAGTGTCTCAGTCCTGATTGGCAGCTGAATGGAAGAGTTTGCTTGGAGGCCCTAATTGGGAAGATCATGTCAGGGAACTGTTCCCACGATCACTTCGTGACACAGAGTGGATGACATCTGTCCCGAAGTTTTGATTCGAGATCTAATTTGGGATACAATATAGAATTATTTTTGTCTTTAGAGATCATACATAAACCATTAATTTCTCACCTCATGGAATAAAAATCAGGTGGGATATATGTGGAAAGAAAACAAGGATGGTAATCAGGATGCTGGCAGGTTGAATTCTATGCTCTTGTGGGTTTTTTAGTGCTAAATGTGAATGCTTTATATAAAATAGATTGCTTTTGGTTGAAATAATCAGGTTTAATCTGATATTCTTCTCATTCTCACTTCTTTGTCCTATTCTGTGCCTGGTGGGTTGGGGAGAGGTCCCTTTCAAGAGAAATACAAATTTTTGGCCCAAAATGACTGCTCGTGTGTTAGGGGGAATGGGAAATCCTTGGCACATGCTCAAGTACATGATGTACCATAAATTTATTCAGATTCTTAATTTTTCCATTTTGATCTTCTTTAAAGGAAGTATGCAGGACAGTTATTTCCTCAATGATTTTTAAAGTGTAATCTCAATGAGGTGAACTGTATCCTAGGCTGCAGCAAAAGAGCCATGGCCAGCAGGTTGAGGGGGTGATTCTCCCCCTCTACTCTGCTCTCATGAGACCCCCCCTGCAGTGCTGTGTCCAGTTCTGGGGCCCCCAACACAAGAAGGACATGGAGCTGTTGGAGGGGTCCAGAGGAGGCCACGGAGATGATCCGAGGGCTGGAGCACCTCTGCTGTGGGGACAGGCTGAGGGAGTTGGGGGTGTTCAGCCTGGAGAAGAGAAGGCTCTGGGGAGACCTTAGAGCACCTTCCAGTGCCTGGGGGGGTACAGGAAAGCTGGGGAGGGACTTTGGACAAGGGCATGGAGTGACAGGATGAGGGATGATGGCTTTAAACTGGCAGAGGGGAGATTTAGGCTAGATATTAAGAGGAAGTTCTTTACTGTGAGGGTGGTGAGAGACTGGCCCAGGGTGGCCAGAGAAGCTGTGGCTGCCCCCTCCCTGGCAGTGTTCCAGGCCAGGTTGGATGGGGCTTGGAGCAACCTGGGCTGGTGGGAGGTGTCCCTGCCCATGGCAGGGGTTGGGTTGAGATGAGCTTTGAGGTCCCTTCCAGCCCAAACCATTCTGGGTTTCTCTAATTTTTATGGAAAATTATACTTAAGGTAAAGAGAGGAAGTCTCGAAATAGCGTTATTAGGTGAAACAAAGCCAGAAGTGTTAAATTTGTGAGAGAAATGTTTATCAAAACATTTCCCATATTTGAACTAATTTATTAAGCAAGGGTGGTTTCATGTAGTCAATATGTCTCAGTTTTGGGGTCCTTAAGACCCCCAGTTCTGTTGAATTGCAACATCCTTCCCGTGTTCCCCCTGAGCTGAAAGAGCAGAAGAAGCCACATGTGTCTTCTGCAGTGGTTCCACGCTGTTGCATGAGTGGGTCGTTGAGTTGAGTGAAGGTCTCACGGAGACAATATTCTCGCTGCAAACAGCTATGTCTGTTCAACACATGGTTTGTGCTCCAGCCAGTTGTGGTTCCTCATGCTCAGCTGGTGACTGCTTCCATTGCCCTAATTCGATGTATTTTAGAACATCAGCAGCACACAGTGTTTGGGTGTTGTTTGCTACTGAATTAAAACAGACCGTAATTAACTCAGATCTTCATGTAAGCTGTCGTTTTAATTGTGGTTAACTTCAAAACTTATTTAAGGATTCTTGTTTGCTTCTTTATTATTTGTAGAATTCACTTTACCTGCCCTAAATGTGAGCTTCTGAACCACCTGGTTTTCCCTTGGCACGTTCTCCTTCCCCTTTTCTTGTGTCCACAGGCACCAGTCTGATTAGCTCGTTGGTGTGGAATGAGGGGTGAAGAATCAGTCTCTCCTGTAGCTTGTTTGACTTCAAGCATGAAACTATAAAAGTGTTTATTATAGCTCACACTGTTATCGTTTTTCCTACCAGAAGCTGATTAATATGCTGATAAGATTCATGAACCTTGGGTAGACTGACTCTGTATTCATTGTAGTTAGTACTAAATAATAAATGATCATAAAATCCAAGAGCTGGAAGATGGGAAGCTGGTTAGTAAATCTCTGGGGAGTTTATGTCACAGCACTCCAGTGCAGAGTCACAGAATCACAGAATGGCCTTGGTTGGAAGAGACCTCTAAGATCATCAAGTCCCACCATTAACGATGCTTCCTAGGTCCTGCTGCAGCAGCAACCTGCTCAGGAGCTTCCAGGCTCAGAAGAAATGTTCTCCAGCTCAAGTTTTTGGTGATGGAAGCCCTTGGTTTGCTTTTGACAAGGAGGCTCTATATGCTGTGAAGCAATATTCCTGTTTCCCTTCACAATTATTGAAGGTAAAGGAAAAATGCTTTTATTCAATAGGTTATTTGAAATTTTAAAAGGAATGGGACAAATTCTGTTTTTCTAGTTTCTGACTCTTAATCTATTCAGAAATATCACTAAACATTATGGATATATTCTCTTCTGTTCCTTCTTTGACCACAGACTGCTGCTGATACCCTTCCAGATGGTTGTCCCCCTCCACTTTTTCCCACATCCAACCCTCCACTTGCTCTCGCGACAAAAATTCACGCTTTTATGTCAAACTCCTTGTATTAGTCCCATCCCTAGGGTTTGTCTCTGAATTATTTACTGCAGGTCTTCTAAAATGGTAAAATCTTTTTTAAAGAGGTCCTGTCTTGACCAGGTTATGTGACTGGCTCTTGGGTGGGAAGGGAAAGGCAAACCTATCTTCAGAGGTGTGGGGCAAGGAAGGATGGTGCCTCTCTTTCAAAGCTGATGCTCCCACTACATGTAAACCATGGACACCTTGCCCACTGAAGTCATAGAATCATAGAGCCACCATGGTTGGAAAGGACCTCCAGGATCATCAAGTCCAACCTTTATCCCATCATCTCCCTAACTACTAAACCATTAGACCATGGCCTCAAGTGCTTCATCCACTTGTTTTTTAACACCTCCAGGGACAGCGACTCCACCACCTCCCTGGGCAAGTCCAACTGGGCCAGTCATTTCTCAAGCAAGGTTTTCAGCTCTCATCTAATCCCTACAGCCCATGCCCATCACTGCACTCTGTCCTCAAGGCCATCAGGTCAAGGTTGTTTGTATTAGTGAGGATGCTTGGTCTGAAGCCACATAGGTTCTTGATCTTCCCACCTCATTGGTCTTGCTCAGGAAAGAGTCAGGGATATGCAGCTTGGTGGCAGCTGAGCACAGCATGGCACAAAGCAGCAGCAAGGAGTCCTCAAGAAGGAGGATTCCACCCTCATAAAGTGTGTAGAGAAGACAACCGAGTCTTTGTTTCCTCCAGGGACCAGTAGATTACGGAGTACAAATGTGAGCTGATGTCATCAGGAAGCTTTTGTTGGGTGGCAGAATTCAGATGATCTAATCCTCTGCTTTTGATAAATATAAACTTGCATTTCAGAGGTATCTAATATACTTCTCCTGTTGATAGTTCATTAGCCACGAGCAGCCCCACTGCTGCAGGTCTATAACGAGTTCACTTCTCCAAGCGTGCTGCTCAGTGGGTGCCACTGCAGAGTCCTCATCTCCAACCTGTAACTCTCAATGGATTTCCTCCAAAATATCTTAGGATCGGTGTCACACTGTCTGGGAGTTTATCCTTATAGGAGGCAGTACCTGATGTCCTTAAGTCTGGCCAGATACAGTCTAGGAACTCCCCACTCTTCCACCTGTATTGCACATAAGGCTTGGGAATCCCAGTGCCAGTATCTGACCGGGATGGGTATCCTCGTTCTGGTGGCCTCTGCTGCTCCCAGGGCTCTTTCCTAACCTGATTTGTCAGATGGAGCCCCCCAGCCTTCCCATGTCTTTGCAGCAGGAATTCCTTGGTCTCTTTTGCTAATGAACCCTGTCTGTTTTACTTAATTCCTTTTTCTCTTTTGCTAATGATTTGTTTCCATCATGCATGCAGGTTTCAGCTCCACTTGTGTTTTCTTTTGGAGAGGACTGGAATGTAGCACTCTCCGTCACCCCCTTCCCTGGCTTATTGGGAAAGGTTATCAGTGGAGCCCCTCTGCTGCTCTTCTGGTCCTTCTCCTTCTTGCATTGCTCATTCCCTGGAGCTATTTTTCCTTCTCTCTTGCAATATGACATAGAATCATAGAACCACAGAATGGTTTGGGTGTGAAGGGACCTCACAGCTCATCTCATCCCAACCCCTGCCATGGCAGGGACACCTCCCACCAGCCCAGGTTGCTCCAAGCCCCATCCAACCTGGCCTGGAACACTGCCAGGGAGGGGGCAGCCACAGCTTCTCTGGGCACCCTGGGCCAGTGTCTCACCACCCTCACAGCCAACAATTTCTGCCTCACATCTCATCTCCATCTCCCCTCTGCCACTTTAAAGCCATCACCCCTCGTCCTGTCACTCCATGCCCTTGTCCAAAGTCCCTCCCCAGCTTTCTTATACCCCCCCATGCACTGGAAGGTGCTCTAAGGTCTCCCCGGAGCCTTCTCTTCTCTTCTCCAGGCTGAACACCCCCAACTCCCTCAGCCTGTCCGCACAGCAGAGGTGCTCCAGCCCTCAGATCATCTCCGTGGCCTCCTCTGGAACCACTCCAACAGCTCCATGTCCTTGTTGTGTTGGGGGCCCCAGAACTGGATGCAGTACTGCAGGTGAGGTCTCACAAGAGCAGAGTAGAGTGGGAGAATCCCCTCCCTCCACCTGCTGGCCATGCTGCAGGTGATGCAGCACAGGACACATTTGGCTTTCATTCCCCAACACCCCCAATTCCTTCTCCTCAGAGCTGCTCTCCATCCATCCTCCACGCACCCTGTACCTCTGCTTGGGATTGCCCCTGACCTCGGTGCAGGACCTTGCTCTTGGCCTTGTTGAACCTCATGCATTTTGTCAGCCTGGCCGAGCTGGCAAACACCTACGTGGGTCCAGGAGAGCTGGACTCATTTCACCAGGAGGAACCTGACACCTTTTAATAAAAGATCTTTGTGTGTCTGGGTTCTGTTTAGCTGCATTTCCAAAATGGATTAACTTGACTGCCCAGGGGCACTTTTAGGGAGCCTCTGCAGCACATGAATGTGAAATAAATATTCAAGGGTAGCTGCTCGGCAAGTTTTATCCTGCACAAGATTCACTGATGTATTTTGGGGCAGCAGCAGAGTAGTCTAAAGCAAGGAAGACTTTGAATTGCATTTACAATTCATCTATGATCTTGCTGCAAGATCCAGTGTGTTCTTCCTTGAGTAACAAATGCATCTTCTTCACTTTAAAGCATAAAATAATCTTATTTCTGATAATTTAAGGAGAAGTCCTGGCTTTGAGCTTTATCATTTGTATGTAGAAAAGTGTGGTGTCTCCCTGTGTCACTTGTCAACCCTTTTTATGCTGTCTGCCAGGTCTGGGTTCATTTGTTTTCCAATTTAATTGATTTTCCTGCTTCTTCAAGTGGCAATCTCTCGGTGGGACCTTTGAGAGCGTTGAGAAAAATAAATGACAGTAATGTAATTTTAATTTCTGGTGTAATGCATGCATGTGGTTATAGTTACAAGATTTAGTGATAGAAAATAGATGTGGCTGGTAGGCAAATATGCAAGGCAACATATTAATTAGTATTTTTTAATGTTGGTGGAAAGGCATTGGTTTGATATTCTTGTGTGTCTGAAATCAGCGTCACCTCCATCCATGGAAAAGTGATGGAACAGCTCGTTCTGGATGTTACCAGTGGGGTCCTGGGGGGCATTGAGTGTGGCCAGCAGGTCAAGAGAGGTGATCCTTCCCCTCTACTCTGCCCTGGTGAGGCCACATCTGCAGTGCTGTGTCCAGTTCTGGGCTCCCCAGTTCAAGAGGGACATGGAGCTGCTGGAGAGAGTCCAGTGGAGGGTACGGAGATGCTGAGGGGACTGGAGCATCTCTGTGAGGAGAGGCTGAGAGACCTGGGGCTGTTCAGCCTGGAGAAGAGGAGACTGAGAGAGGATCTCATCAATGCTGATCAATATCTAATGGGCGGTGTCAGGAAGATGGGGCCAGACTCTTCTGGGTGGTGCCCAGTGACAGGACGAGGGGCACTGGGCACAAACTGGAACATGGGAACTTCCATCTGAACATAAGGAAAAGCTCCTTTACTCTGAGAGTGGCAGAGCCCTGGACCAGGCTGCCCAGAGAGGTGGTGGAGTCTCCTTCTCTGGAGACATTCCCAACCTGCCCAGATGCCATCCTGTGCAACTGCTCTGGGTGACCCTGCTCTGGCAGGGGGGTTGGACTGGGTGATCTCCAGAGGTCCCTTCCAACCCCCACCACTCTGTGATCCTGTGAAACCTTGGAGGCCTTCTGGAAGGATTCATAAAAGGCTTAAGTATTTGTGTGAGCTGATGCTCTTACAGTTGTGACCCACGCTGACAGGCTGCAAAATCTGAAGCAAAAGTTCTACAGATATCAGAGTCTAATTCTGTCTAAATCTTTGTAGGAGGTGGAGAACAGAAATGCAGTCAACTTCACTAAGTTGACTGGCACTGGCTGCTGAGGATGAGTTTCCTCTAGGGTCCTCCACACCTCTGCTGTTGCCTGTGAGTGAGCCCAGCTTTGTCCTTTTTGGACAGGGAAAGCTCCAGCGCTTCCTCCAGCACGTCAAGCTGTCCCCCACCATGATTTGGGTTCCCTCCATAGGAGCTCCACATGCTCCAGATGCATCCCAAACTGCAAACTCCCAACTTTTATTATTATTTTTCCCCAAGGTGAAACCATATCATTTGTTGGGAGGTAATGATTAACAGAGGGAATTGGCATCACCCGCCCTCCGGTCGTTGGTTTTGTTGGCAGGACGGGAGGTGTGGGATTCTCAATGTGTATTTTCATCCTAATTTGTATCATTATATTTGTTGTTGAACCTCACACGTCAACTGCACGTGTTTTACACCTGATTTACACTTGACCACTTAATGTATTGGTGTGTTGAAAGCCAGTAGCCTCCAATTTTGTAGAAGATGGAAGGATGTTCCAATAGGATTTCTACAGTTGGCTTTTAATCCTCCTTTGCTTACTCTTTGTGGGACAAAGATAATTTTAGGCTTGATTTCAGCCTTTTTTAACTTAAATTTAAAATTTTGCTGTATTATTCTCTGGAAAGGCTGGGCCTTTGGTATCAGATTAGTTCATTGGCCAAGGAAACCAAGCTCTTTCAGAACTGCTCTCGAACAGGACAAATTAGACCTTTTTTTTCCTTTCTTTTTGATGTTCCTCAGCACATTTGTGAGGAGCACTGAGGAATGTGAGTCAAATGCCTTTGATTCTGAAGCAGGCAGGGTTGTGTTGCTCTCCTCCTTACATTTCCTTGTTCTTGGAAGGTCTTGTGTGCATGTCTACTCCTTCCATTGATTGGGGAAAGGCATTTCTGGATTTAATTAGGTGATCTGTTGCTCACCGGTTCTGTAAAACAGGAATTTTAAACTGTGTTCAGGGTGTTGAATTGATTTCAGGGTGATTAAAAATGTATGAAGTGGGTACAGTGAATATTTTTCCTCTGGCGTTTCTTCATGTTTATTAATTGGTGTGTATAGAGCAGACAGGAAAATCATATTTGACTGGGAGAAGAATGAGCTCTGACTTGCATAGACTCTTGTTATTTTTATGTTTAAACGCATAATTTTTGTACAGGAACACTTCCAAACAACTTACTGAATTTCTCAGTGTTGGAAACTGTTTGAATTCCAGTGCTCTAGTTGATGAACTGGCCAATTCACCATCATCATCATAAATTAACTCATGGACTTTCTTGAAGTCCTAAAAAGCATACAACCTGTAAGGAAATGAGGTACAAGTTTTCTCACTTGGGGAGTGAGGGAGAAGGAAGCGGAGGGATTTTGGGTGAGATTTGGGTTATTTATGAGCGTACAACAGCTGTAGGCTGTATGTAGCTCTGGGGTCCTCAGCATCAGAAGGACATGGAGCTGTTGGAGGGGTCCAGAGGAGGGCACGGAGATGATGCGAGGGCTGGAGCACCTCTGCTGTGGGGACAGGCTGAGGGAGTTGGGGGTGTTCAGCCTGGAGAAGAGAAGGCTCCAGGGAGACCTTAGAGCACCTTCCAGTGCCTGGGGGGGACAGGAAAGCTGGGGAGGGACTTTTGACGAAGAGCATGGAGTGATAGGACAAGGGGTGATGGCTTTAAAGTGGAAGAGTTTAAACCACCCACAATTTGGGTGGTTCTCCTGCTGACGGCAGCGCCGTTGGACGATGGACGTGGAGGTCACCACACTGCACTCACATACGGATGGACTCAGTTTGCTCTGCAAAACAGGTCTTGGTGCACAGCAGTTTGGGTGGTGTATACCCATGTTTCAAGACAAAAGACTTCTTTCTTTTTAGTGTTGGAAATAGAGACATGGTAAAGCTCCACTGAAGAAAGTCAATCATAACATCTCGTTGCAAATGCTTGTAGACTCAGCTAGTTTGGATATTGGGCCAACTGATGCCAACCTTCCAAGGAGTTTCATAGAAACTTTGGGCATCGTGCTTCACCTCTTGTTTTGTAACTCTTTGTATAAGGTTTCATGCCCTTTTGAGTTTCCCTGTGTTGTCAATAAACAGAACAGTCTCAAATCTTAAAAGCAAACAGAACTCACCTTATGTTTTCCTGAATGACCCCTTTGTCTGCCTTTTAATCCTGCGTGCTCGGTTGGTCCGTGGAACTGGTTTATGCTCTGCCTCATTTCTTGGCTGCAATATTGATTTTGGTTTTCCCCGTAGTGGAAAAGAAATAAAAAGATTAAGTGACTAGGGCTGAAGAAGGCTGGAGAAAATGTGTATAAGGCAGAGAAGGGAAAAAAAACCATAGGTGGAAAAAAGGATATGGCCTTGGAAATATGTTTTGAGGGGGAAAGTACTCCTTTGTTTAAAGAAAATAAAGGGTGAGTGGAGAAATTTTTGGTGTGTTTATTACTTCTGTAGTGTATTGGCACATAACCTGAAATTCTTCACTCACTTGGGGAAGAAAAAATATTTATTTTTAAGCATGAGCTCTACCAAAGCTCTGTCTTACATAGTGTGCAGACAAATTCTGACCAGTGAACTGGGCTTTAAAAATACATGTTCTGTATTAAAACTGGTGAACGTAATTTTTTTCCTTGTTTTATTTCTTAGTCTCTGTGTATCATCAAAGGAAACTCTTCTTTGGTGACTTTGTTCACAGAGTTACAGAATCAGAGAATGATGGGGTTGGAAGGGACCTCTGAAGCTCATCCAGTCCAACCCCCCTGCCAGAGCAGGATCCCAGAGCAGATCCCACAGGAACACGTCCAGAGGGGTTGGGAATGTCTCCAGAGATGGAGACTGCACCACCTCTCTGGGCAGTGCCAGAGCTCTGTCACCCTCACAGTACAGAAGTGTTTCCTTATGTTTAGATTGAACCTCCTGTGTCCCAATTTGTGCCCAGTGCCCCTTGTCCTGTCACTGGGCACCACCCAGAAGAGTCTTGCCCTGTCTTCCTGACGCCACCCTTTTTTCATTTATAGTTTCTAAACCATCTTATAGAATCCCAGAATGGTTTGGGTGTGAAGGGACCTCACAGCTCATCCCATCCCAACCCCTGCCATGGGCAGGGACACCTCCCACCAGCCCAGGTTGCTCCAAGCCCCATCCAACCTGGCCTGGAACACTGCCAGGGAGGGGGCAGCCACAGCTTCTCTGGGCACCCTGGGCCAGTCTCTCACCACCCTCACAGCCAACAATTTCTGATTAATATCTAGTCTTCCCTCTTTTTTCTCTTTGTTTTAGCCATGGTTGTATTTTACACCATTTAAAAGTTATTTTCCTTAGTGTTCCCTTTGCTTCCATATGTTATATATGTTCCCTTTACTTCACTGCTGAATGACAAGGAGCCTCAAAGATCACCTTGGCCATCTTGGTATCACCTCTGTTGCACTTTGGTTCTCCGTGCCTCCAGGTCACATTGCCAAGTCATGATTGGTTTGCCATACATCTTAAACTTATTTTGGCCTCGTTGCTTTCCAAATCCTCATAATTATATCCCCCCCTTCCTGTAACTATCTCTGGATGTCCAGTTTGCTCTTCTGATGTGGGTGGTGTTCCTACTACAAAGCTCCTCTTCCAAAAGGTTATTTTAAGGACCTCTTGAGCACACCTTTCACGAAGCCATGGTGTCTCTCATCCAGTGGTCACAATTGTGGAAAGAAAATATTACATCACTTTTTAAATCCTTCCTTCTGGGGGTGAGAAGCACCAGCATCAGCTGGCAGAAGTCCATCAGCAGTTGCTAAATGGGTCAGCGATTCTCCACTGAGCACTTTGGGAGCCTCTGCCATGGGCACCGTGGAGCTGGAGTGTGACCCTGTCATTGTGTGAATTGGAGATGGGGGCTGTTCGTGGAACAGAATGAAAATGTCTCCTAGCACTGCTCAGAATCTCCCAGCTGTAAGTTAAAATCTCACCGTAAACCATAAAATAAATGGGGTTTGGGGCATATTTTTTCTGTCATTTCCAGTTCACATTCATATCCTCACTTGTTTTTCTCATTGCATACTTGCACATTCAATACCTCTTAAATCCCCAGGTGCTTCAATTAAATGATTGAAAATAAGCTCCAACACTGCCTCGTGTTCCATTGAAAACCCTTAATATTTGCTGCCTTTCCTCCTCACCTTCTCCTTATTTTTTCTTGTCTGGCACAGCAAATCAGTGCTTAGATACTCGTTATATTTTTGCAGTCTGAAGGTAGTAAATTACAATTTTGTGGCTTGACTTCTGGAAACATGTTGGTAGATTAAATATTGAATTTTTCTCCTGCCCTCATGCACGATTGTTTTTTACCCTGTGCACAGTCAGTGTGATAGAGTGCAGATGTCTCTGTGTAGAGAAACGTGATCTGCTACGGGGTCGTCAAAGACTTTTATAAGCTTCAGAAAGAGTTCCCTGGGTTGGACCAGATCTGTTAATTACCATGTCTATTTTTCTGCTTTGCTTTATACCTAACATCTTCCTTTTTTGTTTAATAGGGATCACCTTTCCCAAAGTGGCACGGTTGAGCTCTGGTTTGTTAATCTGTTTTCGCTCTGCTCTTTACGTTAGATTTAACCTGGTCTGCAACTGAAATCCAGAGTTGCTTATATGCAAATGCATTCATATACTTAATTTAAAGTGCATGTGCCTGCCTTTCCCTCTCCCCGAGCTCGCTGGCATTCGGCCTCATTTCATCTAATGCAGCACTGGGCTAGAATTTTAATGTCTCTGCGGCCAGCGATGATTTATTAGATCCCAAAGCCCTGGCTCAGAGTGCAGGAAGAAAATATTGCATCAGTGAGCTGGCTTGGCACTGCTCAAATAAATGAGTCCTGAAAGATTCTTTAGTGTTACAGCCTTTTTTTTCCTTCCCCTCCTCTCGCCCCCACCGCTGCTTCCCCCGTCCCCAGCCCCTGAGTTTCTGCTGATGTTGAAAAGTGCTTGTTTCCTTGCAGAAATTGCCATCTCTGGGTCTTTTTATGAGATTAGCATTTGTCAACACGTAAAGCCCTTTGAATCCCTGCAGTCACTTCGTGTGGGGCCAAGGAGGAGCTGTAATCCTCAAGTTGGGAAAAAAAATGAAGCCTTTGTGGCAGGGCACAAGGTTGGGCTCTTGGTGATGAACTGGTGGTGCTGTAGAATCATAGAATTGTTTTGGTTGGAAAAGACCTTTAAGATCATCAAATCCAATCATTAACCCAACACTGCCAAGTCACCACTAAGCCATGTCCCTCAGCACCACATCTACGTGGCTTTTAAATACTTCTGGGAAATTTAGCATGCCTCCATGGCTTCGTGGTGCATAGGGAAGATGTCCCTGTGGTCCTTGTTCTGGCCAGCACGTAGTGCCATCAGCTCTATGCTCAGCACCTCTTCGGGGTGGGACGTTGGTGGAGCAGCCCTGAGGGTTGTTGTGACTCAGAGCTGGGCTCTCAGGGGGAATATTTTACCTACTGTAGGTTTTAGGAGACTTTAGAAAACGTGGTTTTTCTATTGACCTTATAGTAGCCAATAAATCTTTGTTTAGCTGGGAGGAAAATTGTGCTATTGCTTGAAATGTCCCCACACATCAAGGCATGATGAGTTATCTGTCACTATGGTTTTTTTTCTCTTGTGTGTGCTGATGGAGAGGTGATTTAATTTTCTAAGTATGTTTTGCCTAATTCACAGGACAGGAACAAGAGCAGTAAACATCAACGTTGTCATTGCTCTGCCACCAAAGGGTCTGGGCTTTGGCTTTTTCTGCTGCCAGTATCATTGTGCTCTTGGCCACCCTACTCTGTGGGGCAACCATCTCTACCTGTGATTGGAAGTAAAGCATAAAGGAGCTAATCCCACTTCTTACAGATAACCTTGGCTGTGACTGCTGCTGGCATTGGTCCTAATGATGCTCCTCCTGTCACCAGCTGAAGGCAGGTGTTGGGTGGAGGTGCTCAGCTTCCTGTGGGTAGAGAGGGATGTGAGAGTTGCCTTAGGTGGGCAAAGCTACCTGTCATCCACTGATTGTCCAAAATACTGGGGACGTTTCTTGTGTCTGAATCAGAGCTTGTCGTGGAATCATAGGATGGTTCGGGTTGGAAGGGACCTCTGAAGATCATTTAGTCCAACCCTTTCTGTGGGCAGGGACATCTTCCACTAGATCATGTTGCTTGACACCTCATCCAACCTCTCCTTGAACACTTCCAGTGATGGGGCATCCACAGGTTTCTTGGTTAACCTGTGCCAGTGTCTCACCACCCTCATTGTAAAACAGTTCTTTATGTCCCATCTGAACCTACCCTCTTTCAGTTTGAAACCATTGCCCCTTATTGTGTCACTACAGGCCCAGGTAAAAAGTCTCTGTCTTTCTCAGAAAGCCCCTTTATATACTAAAAGACTGCAGGAATGTCTTCGCAGAGCCTTGTCTTCTCCAGGCTCAACAACCCCAACTCTCCCAGCCTTTCTCCATGGCAGAGGTGTTCCAGCCCTCTCACCATTTTGGTGGCCCTTCTCTGGACCTGCTCCAACAGGTCCGTGTCTTTCTTGTGCTGGGATCCTGTTTTAGCATTGATTTGGGGAAAGAAACCTAGCACTTTAATATTCCAGAGAAGAACAGCAGCCTGTGACCAGCACCCCGGTGCTGGCCATGCTCACCTCTGAAGTTGGTCCCCAACATGTCCCTTCTAGAGTGCTGTCAGCCCAGCAGCCTTTACCATGGGGACACTTCCAGTTCGTTTCACTTCATAAACAAAATAATTTTGAATCTTTTTGTGAAGAAGAAGAATAAAGAAGAAATCCAGCTGAAAAGATGAGCTCTCAGAAGACTTGACTTGTGGGCAACAGTTCTTGGATGTGAGGGTTGGAGGGAGAGGTGCAAGAATGAAACCCTGGATAAATGTGAGGTGAAGACCTTGATATCTCATAGTTAAGAAATTCTCTTTGGTAAGTAACCAAGGGCAGCTTTAGCCTTACACTTGATTTGTTGCCATCCATTTACACTCAGAAATGATGTTGCTGTCTCTTGTTATTAGAAACCTAATGTATTGCAGAGAAGAGCATCCATCTCTAGGGAGAAGGAGTCATTGATGTTGGTGGCATTCCCAGGAGGTGCAAAGGACATGATAACTGTAAATGAAAACAGATAGGGGGAAAAATAGATTTTAATAGCCTAACAGTGAGTTGTTTCATTCACAAAGATATGAGCATGTGTGCATCTCAACTTCTGTTTACCTTTGGTTTCTTCTTATTTCAAATTAGTCACTGTTTCTTGAATTGAGGACCATTTTGTGCTGCATGTGAAGGTGTGGATAGAGTTGTGTGTACTTTTCTGGTGTTCTGTTGCCAGTATGTTTTTCTCTCCTCTGAAAACAATTAAGGAAACAGTCGTATAATCAACTATTGTAGGAACTCCAGGGTGAACAGAGCTGGTGTTTCCGGCTTACCCAGTGTTCCCATGCCAAAATCCACCTGGCAAAACGCAGGGACTCCAGGTAAAGAGGGAAAAGTTGGCATCAGTATGGCCACACTAGCTTGGTCCGATTAATTTATCTCCATTAAAATGATAAATCATTCAGGTTGCTGCTTCCCTGAGTGTCAGTGGTGATTCTGCTGGAGAGGTTGGCCAGAGTGACCTCCCTGCCAAAGGTTCTGCTACTTGTCCTGTAGTAAAGATAATACTGTCTAAGCACTGAAGGGCAGAGGAGAATGTCTCGCTCCAAAAGGCATCATGCATCTCCCCATGGGTTTTCATTTCCTACTGGACTGTTTCCAGTTCTGGGGCCCCCAACACATGAAGGACATGGAGAAATTGTTGGCTGTGAGGGTGGTGAGAGACTGGCCCAGGGTGCCCAGAGAAGCTGTGGCTGCCCCCTCCCTGGCAGTGTTCCAGGCCAGGTTGGATGGGGCTTGGAGCAACCTGGGCTGGTGGGAGGTGTCCCTGCCCATGGCAGGGGGTTGGGATGGGATGAGCTGTGAGGTCCCTTCACACCCAAACCATTCCATGATGTTTCTGTGATTCTCTTGGCGCTTCGGTTTGGCCGTGGAGTTTTTACATTTCTTTTTTAAACTAGAAAAGTGCATTATCCCTCCCTTGCTTCTCCCCAGCTGTCTGTTTCCCTAAAGGCAGTAATGTGTACCTCTCCCATCGTGGATGTTAGACCCGCCATGAATAAAGATGAAGTCGAAGGGAAATGCTTTCCCATTAATTTAAAACTTTGGTTATCATGACAACAGGTTACAACTCCCTTCATTGCCATGACAATCCCCTGCAAAATTGTTAAAATGTCGTCTTATAGTTATTTTTAGTTTGTCCTCTATTCCCATGGAGACCAACTTTTACTTGAAGCGTTTGATGCTTTTGTGCTTGGAGCCTTTAATGAGCCTCACAGAAGTATGTAAGTCAGTAAAGGCAGAGACCTCTGAGGTCAACCACTCCCTCCATCAGCCCTTGCAAGAATGCTCTGTACAGTTCCCTTTTCTATGGCTTTGTTGTATTATGTGCATTTTTTTTTTTTAAATTATTGTCTCCTCTTGTGTGATTTTTAACATTTACATCCACAGTAGTGCCTGAGCACTTGTGTTCTTCTTTGCATTTGACCCTATTTGTTGCATTAAATTCTGTCGGGAAAGTTCACGTTCTGCACAGGGCACTGGGAAAAAACTCTACAAGGGAAAAAGAAAAACTGTAGGAGACCGTGAAGGGGACATTTAAAGTGATAATTTGTTTTTAGTTGGTATGTATTTGGTTTTTGGGAAAAAAAAAAGCACGGAAATGAAGTTTTCTCTCTGTCTTTCTAATAGTTTAAAAAGGAAGTTTTACTGGAGTAACATTTTCTCTATCAGCTAAAAGTTTACTACCTTATCATTAAGGAATATTATGAATTACCTCAACTATAAAAGGAAATGAAATTACTTTGTGAGCCTACCTTTTTCCTGTGCTTTTATCTTGTCCCCAAGTAGCCAGTTCATGTGATCCACGGGACTCTCCCTTTCATTAGTTGGAATTAGAAATTAAAAGTAATCAGAATGGATAGCAGAAAAATGGTTGTGTAATAACAACATCAGGACGACATGGAGCTGTTGGAGGGGTCCAGAGGAGGCCATGGAGATGATCTGAGGGCTGGAGCACCTCTGCTGTGGGGACAGGCTGAGGGAGTTGGGGGTGTTCAGCCTGGAGAAGAGAAGGCTCCAGGGAGACCTCAGAGCACCTTCCAGTGCCTGGGGGGTACAGGAAAGCGGGGGAGGGACTTTGGACAAGGGCATGGAGTGATAGGACGAGGGGTGATGGCTTCAAACTGCCCATGGCAGGGTTTGGGGTGAGATGAGCTGTGAGGTCCCTTCACACCCAAACCATTCCATGATTCTGTGGTTTGTCTTTAATGTGGATTCCACTCCAATGACTTTTGGAGTAAACAAAGGCTTTGAGATAAAACAAGCTGTGTAAACTCCTTACATCTCCAGGAGATTTTCTCTCTATTATTACATGCTCACCCCAAAAACCACTGACAGTTGGAGAATGGGCTTGTAAAGATTTTGGAGAAATGTAAGCTATCTGCAGCTATTTTCAATATTTCTTTTAAAAACCCACAAGTAATGTGCAGGAGCTTCATTCTGTCGGTCAATAAGGATGGCAAACAGCTCCAGGCAGCTGGTGCATTTTTTCCTTGGATACCAAAGAAGTCATCCCAAGCTGGAATCTGTTCTTAAATATTTCTTTTTACTATAGTAAACAAATCTTTGAAGCCTTGAGACCAAGGACCAAGCAAAAATGTAGAACAATAACTTATGAAAGTAAGATGTTGTTTGTGCCCCTCAAAAATATTGCTGGTATTTATTGTAGTAACCTTGTGATAACATGAGGGTTTTTTTTTTCTATTTAACTCTGACCTCCTTCTGTTGCTGGTTGGGTTCCTGGCTTCTTCTCAGCAGTGGCAGTTTTAGGTCCTGTCTGTTCTAAGGGCATTTTGTTGTACTCAGGTTTGAAAATATATTGAGTATCAAGATGGGTCTTGAGTCCAGAGCCTTTAATTTCCTTTCCTCAGTACTGAATGTATTTTCTCCAAGGGTGAATGCCCAGCCCTGAATTTTTGGGAGCATTTCTCTCCTCTACCTCCATCTGAGCTCATTTCTAGTGCAGCCTTGTCCAGTGAAGCACCTCAACTGAATTCATCTCTTTCCACCTCCAGCTTTGTCCTTCAGGCTCCTTGATGCAGCCCCTTCCAATGGCTGAGAACCCGTTCTGGGAAGAAATTCTTCCTAATATCCAATCTAAACCTCCCCTGGTGCAACTTGAGGCCATCACCTCTTGTCCTATCACTTGTTACTTGTGCCTGGGGCATCCATCACCTCTCTTGGAAGCCTGTTCCAGTCTTTGACCAGCTGTGATTTGCTTTTCTCACCCTTTTTTGATATTTTAGCAAAATTATAATAGATCAAATTTCCATCTCGAGGAGACATTTCCCATCCTTGGTTTTAACTGGATTTGAGATAAGGTTTCCCAGAGCTTGCTGAAGAGAATGGGGGGCAAATGGGGGTTTCACTTTATTTTTAGAGGTGGAAATTTATTCTTGCAGTGGGGAAATACAAGCTGGTCTTAATCACTGTGTATGTTCCTCCTAGTGTAGAATTTTGAGGAGATGAGTGGGGGCAGCTCACACAGACTTGGGGTACTTACTCAAAGAACAGAGCTGGGGAAATAGGTGCAAGACTAAGGATGGTAGATGAAGCTTTTCAGCCCTACTTTATCAGTTCAGCTGCCATTCAGGCAATTGCTGGGATGTGAGGATTATCAGACAAGTGGTTGTTGGCCTGTGTGAACTGAGTGGGTGGTGTATGGAGCTTCTAGTTTTTGTGCTAAAGCAGGAAAGGACCCTGTATTCACGTGAAAAAAAGTATTCAGTGTCATAGTCTGGTATCAAAGAGCAAAGGGAAGTGGTGTGGGAGACTTGCATGAAGCAAGCAAAGGGAAGTTCAGGAGGCCTTTGCTGTCAGCTCGGTATCAAATGCTGCCAGTCACTGACTCAGCCAATGTGCTGCCATTGATTATCCACCGACTCGTCCACTTGTTTGCCTTCCAGCTCTTACATTAACCAATAGTTAAATCATCCCTAGAAGTCCCTGGGGCTTCCTTGACTAATGGACTGCTCAAGGTGGTCCAGGTGGTTCTCTGCAGGTCCATCTGGCAACGACTTGAACCCATCTGGCCCTGCTTTGGCCTTGGAGAAACCTCTCCTGCTTCTCCCAGGGAGTTTATCCCAAAATCTTTGCTTTCAGAAGTCTTTAAGAAACGAAGCAAGATACTGCAGCTACCAGTAACTCTGTTGGTTGTTTATAGGACAGACTGAATGATTTCTGCTGTGATATAGTGCATGACTTTTTAATGATGCACAAGAAAAAGCATCAGCAAATGTCATCTATTGGAAAAGCCCAACTCATATATATTTAGGAAGAGGAATGTGGTCCTAGGGAACCTGGATGTTAAGAATTCTGGCATATCCATTCAGAGCAGCTCTCCAAAGTAAATACCAAGCTGGGCAGCTCCAAAAGACAGTGCACATCATCCTGCTTTTCCTTGTCCATCATCGCCAAGCGGGAGAACTTGGTGTTCTCCACGATGGGGAGTTCATAGAATCATGGAGTGGTTTGGGTTGGAAGGGACCTTAAAACTCATCTCATCCCAACGCCTGCCATGGGCAGGGACACCTCTCACTGGGTAGATATACCTCCCATTTTGACCAGGTTGCTCAAAGCCCTGTGGTGGAGAGCATGATTCTAATGCTGTTGGGAAACAGTACAAGTTGCACAGTATTTGGCAACGTTGGATTCTTTTTATTCCTTATTTTTAGAGAAATATAGGGGTTTGTTCTTGCTCCTGGCATAAATCAATAGGTTTCAAAGGGAGGTGTCTCCAGATACTTGCATGCATTTGCACACGTACAAACTGTGCTCTTGATGTCCTCACTATTTTATTCAGTTACTAAATCCAAGCCTTTGCTTTCCTGCACTGTAAATCCAACACATTTTATCAGCAGAAGGAAGGTCATTTCAATCCTTCAGGTGATCAGAAGGCCTGCCTGCCTTTTAAAATCAATGCTGGTGGCAAGGTTATTTTTAGAAAGGGAAGGTCAAGCCCTGAACCTGAACACCTCGAAACGGTGGGAGAGTTGAGGTTCAGTCCCTGCTTCTGCTACTTCGGGCTGGGGTGATGCTTTCCTGTATGGTGCCCAACATGAACCCACTGATGCACTTGTAGCCCAGAAGGCCAACTGTATCCTGGGCCACATCAAAAGAAGTGTGGCCAGCAGGTTGAAGAAAGTGATTCTTCCCCTCTACTCTGCTCTCATGAGACCTCACCTGGAGTGCTGCATCCAGTTCTGGGGACCCCAACACCAGAAGGACATGGAGCTGTTGGAGTGAGTCCAGAGGAGACCACAGAGATGATCTGAGGGCTGGAGCACCTCTGCTGTGGGGACAGGCTGAGGGAGTTGGGGGTGTTCAGCCTGGAGAAGAGAAGGCTCTGGGAAGACCTTAGAGCACCTTCCAGTTCCTGGGAAGTCTACAAGAAAGTTGGGGAGGGACTCTGGACAAGGGCATGGAGTGACAGGACGAGGGGTGATGGCTTTAAAGTGGCAGAGGGGAGATTGAGATGAGATGTGAGGCAGAAATTGTTGGCTGTGAGGGTGGTGAGAGACTGGCCCAGGGTGGCCAGAGAAGCTGTGGCTGCCCCCTCCCTGGCAGTGTTCCAGGCCAGGTTGGATGGGGCTTGGAGCACCCTGGGCTGGTGGGAGGTGTCCCTGCCATGGCAGGGGTTGGGACGAGATGAGCTGTGAGGTCCCTTCACACCCAAACCACTCCATGGTTCTATGACAAGGACCACTGGGTTTCCTTCCAGCATCACCCTCGTTGTGCCCGAGTCCCTGTAGCTAATGCATACAGAAAGCAGATTTCTGCAGCTCATTTGCTGCCCCTGTATAATCATTCTTAGCTCTGGGTTAATGTGCTGAGCAAGTGAAACTAGTTAATGAGAAGAGGAGAAAGGAATCTTTTTTTTTCCCTAGGTCTAATGCTCATGTTCCTGGAAGCGGAGGGGAGTAATTAGCATTCCAGCCAAGGAAGCAGTTACTATGGCAGTGTGTATTGATGAAACACGGGTGATACAAGTGAGCTAATTCAAACCAGCCCAAGGCCATGTGTTTAACTCTGTCTTTGTTATATAACAAGTTTTGAGGTCTTCAAAAAAAAGTAAAATCTGAGTAGAAATGACCTTCAAGGAATGGTAAAACCAAGAAAACCGACGGCTTTTTTCTTACTGCCACACAAACTCTTTAGTTACATAAACGGGACAAATGTTTTTAATCTCCTTTTTAAGTTATTTGCATATTTATTGAGATTTGCTGTGCCTTTTTATTTGGTGTCCCGCTGATCCGAAAGTGGAGGACACACACGGCTGCAAAACCCACCAGGTTTCCCTAAAGTTTGCACCAAACTCGGTTATTAGTCCTTGAGGTGGGGCAAAATGGCAGAATTCAGTTGATTTACGCAATCAACCAACCAGGAATTTCTTAGTATTTATATGTATTTTTTTTTTTTTGTTGAATATTTGATCTTCAGATTATTTTTTTTTTAACCTGAATTCCTTGTTACCCTTCAAAAGGAGAAAATCTTTGGGGCATTGAAATTCACTTTACTGCATGGAAGAAAACACAGGATTTCAGCATTGCTGAGTGACACGTGACCATCGTAATTAGATTCATCAATTAAAATGGTATTTCAAAGAACTCTATTAAGGCAAATGTTTTTTCACACTCAGAAAAGGGTTTTGAAGAAGTGGAACTTCATTTTGCCTTTTGCCCCCTCCCTGGCAGTGTTCCAGGCCAGGTTGGATGGGGCTTGGAGCAACCTGGGCTGGTGGGAGGTGTCCCTGCCCATGGCAGGGGTTGGGATGAGATGAGCTGTGAGGTCCCTTCACACCCAAACCATTCTGGGATTTTATGAAAAAAAAACAACACTAAACCAAAAGCATTACTCCCCAAATATGTTTTCAGTAGACACATACTGCCAGGATGGAAATTCTGTAGGCTACAGGTTGCAGAAGGTGCTAAGGACAGCAAGGAGTGTCATAATTAAATTGCACAGTGCACCTGAAGGTGGGCTATTGCAGTGATTAATTTTAAATGCTGTCCTGTAATTATAATCAAGCTATTTTCTCTGCAGAAACCTTTGTACACAAGCAGCAAGGAGCTGTTCTGCATTATTGACTTTGGAGTAGCTGGAAGACATTCACAACATCTTGATATAAATTACATTTTGGTCATGGTCTGCTCATCCACACTGGTTTTGCAGCACAGGCTCCCCCTCCTCTAGTGCAGCTCCTAGCTATAACGTAGCCTCTCTGCCCCATTTTCTCACTGCACCTTTTCTGTTTCCTATCCCCACCAAGGAGGTTTCTTCTGGGACTCCAGCAACACAGCTGAGGTTCCTCACCCCCAACTCCACTTAGATCCCATCAAAGAGGTGCATCCATCTCATACAGATGAAGAGTGACTGCAGTGCTGTGTCAGGAGGATGTTTCCTCACCTTCCCCAAGCCTGGCATGGGCTGCAGCATTGATGAAACTTGGGCTTGGTTTTCTTTCCTCTGGAGTCACCATTTCCCCTATTTTTTTCTCGGGGTTCTGCTGCCACTGGTGCTTTTTGCTACCTTCTTTCCTTCTGTAGTATTTCTGGTTTACCCCAGTTAAGGCAAAACTCAGTAGATTGGATATTAGGAAGAATTTCTTCACCAAAAGGGTTCTTGGGCACTGGAATGGGCTGGGCAGTGATCTTCTTCTTTCATTTTACTCATTTGCTTGGCTGGTGGAAACCTGAAGGGGATTCCTGGAGCATATTCCTGAATAAGTTGGGTACCCTCCAGTCAGCGCTGTGAGCATCAGCCTGTGTTGTGCTGAACTCCGTAACGAACCCTCTCTCCTCCACGTTATATTTTTCAAGGAGAGGACGTCCTCACATCTCCATTCCTCTCTCACCACATCTTGCACTGGTGCTGGGATCAGCTCAGCATCAAAATGCCACTTCCAGTTTTCTTACTGAAACATCCCCACGTGTTTATCAAGTATCTTTTGTCATCCTTTAGGTTTTTCTTTATTATTATCTTAGGTAAGAGAAAGAAACTGGTGCAGGCTCTGTTCTGTGTTGATCTGAGCAAGTGCTCCTAGTAAAACATTCATAAAAATGCTCTCTTTTACGAGTAAAATGGTGGCCTGCACACTTTTATGAGCTGTGCTGTACTAGTCGGGGCAGAAAATATATGCTTATTTAATACATTGCAATAAAGAGCCCTTTATAGAGAAGGGGTTTTTTATAGTTTTTTCCTCTCCATTTATGTTGAATCCCCTTGAGAATCCATGGGACTTCTGCTTATTTAAACTTTCTTGGCTGTGTTGCCATGTCTCTCCCATCAAGGGGCTACTACAAGGTACTTAATATTTATTTATTTGAGCTTTGCCAGGAGCTTTGTTGTTAAAATAATATTCTCTTCCTTGCTGCAGCAGCTTGTGGATGCTGGTGGAGGAATATGGTTGGGGTGGGGTTTTGTAGCTGGGGAAGGGAGAAAGGGAGGGTTGCAAGAAGCTGTTTGATGGGCTAGTGTGCCATCAGGTTCAGAAGGGATGAGGGGTGATGGCCTCAGGTTGCTCCAGGGGAGGTTTAGGTTGGACACTGGGAACAATTCCTTCCCCCAAAGGGCTGTCCAGCACTGGCCCAGGCTGCCCAGGGCAGGGGGCAGTCCCCATCCCTGGAGGGATGTCAGAGCCGTGGAGATGTGGTGCTGGGGGACATGGGGCAGTGGGCACTGGGCAGTGCTGGGGGAACTCTTGGACTGGATGATCTTAAAGGTCTTTTTCAAGCCAAATGATTCTGTGGTTCTGTTATAAACCACACTTTTAAAGCCTTGTCCTGTTTAGCAGGTCGTGCTTTTTGGTGCTCCAGAGCTCTGCTGCACTGGGCAGAGGATCAGATGAAAGCTCTGTCATTACTGTGTGCCCTATACAATGCATTTTTGAGGTTTTTGAATAAAACTCCACACTGCTGTTACGTAGGAACTATTAATTTACTTTCAGGAAGTGTTTGCCTGCATTACCTGGGCTGGTGGGAGGTGTCCCTGCCCATGGCAGGGGGACTGCAACGAAATGAGCTTCGAGGTCTCTTCCAACCCAAATCATTCTGTGGTTCTGTGACTTTCAAGTGTTCTCCTCATTTTTTAACCATTGGCCAGTTTATTGCAGCAGGTTAAGGAGATGATGAAAGTGAAGTCGGTTTAAAACAGACTTGCAGACTTGGTGCATCTCAATATAAAATGAGATGTTCCTAGATCCTGTTGGAGTGGAACACACCTGCCTCTCCTGGGGGGAAACGTGCTGTGGGGAAACCCAGGGTCTTTAGAGATAAAAAGTGACACTGGGATGTCTGGCTTATCTCACAGAGCGATGCTCCAGTGATAATGAACTTGTGGTTGTTGGAAATGGTTGTTATGGTTAAGGGGAGGGGTGCTGCAGGGTCCAAATCACATCCTGCAAGGGTGACATCGATGGGTCTGGTCCTGCTGGCACATTCTGGGCTTTGCTGTGTGCACCAGAGGATGAATTAATGTTTCGAATTGCCACGTGAAAAAACCCAGAGGTGAGATGTCTTCCTTGAGGTGGCCTCTGCAAAGCCTCACGTTCCCATCGGGGCGAATGCCTTGGTAGATGAGGATTGGGTTAGGGATCAGTTGAGCAATCTGGATATCCATAAATCAATGGGACCAGATGGAATGCACCCAAGGGTGCTGAGGGAGCTGGCAGAGGTCATTGCTAGGCCACTCTCCATCATCTTTGGTAAGTCATGGAGAACAGGAGAGGTGCCTGAGGACTGGAGGATAGCAAATGCCACTCCAATCTATAAGAAGGGCAAGAAGGAGGACCCGGGTAACTATAGACCGGTCAGCCGCACCTCCATCCCTGGAAAGGTGATGGAACAGCTTGTTCTTGGCACGATCTCGAGGCACATCAAGGATGAGGGGGTCATTAAGAGCAGTCAACATGGTTTTACTAAGGGTAAGTCATGTTTGACCAACCTTATTGCCTTCTATGAGGAAATAACTAGGTGGATAGATGATGGTAGAGCGGTAGACGTGGTTTATCTTGATTTCAGTAAAGCATTTGACACTGTCTCCCACAGCATCCTTGTAGATAAGCTGATAAAGTATGGGTTTGGTGATCAGGTAGTGAGGTGGATTGTGAGCGGGCTGAAGGGAAGAAGCCAGAGAGTTGTGGTTAATGGGACGGAGTCTAGTTGGAGGCCTGTGACTAGTGGAGTCCCTCAGGGGTCGGTACTGGGACCGGTGTTGTTTAATATCTTCATCAACGACTTGGATGAGGGTACAGAATGTATCCTCAGCAAGTTTGCTGATGACACCAAACTAGGAGGAATGGCTGACACACCAGAGGGTTGTGCTGCCATTCAACGAGACCTTGATAGGCTGGAGAGTTGGGCGGGGAGAAACTTAATGAATTTCAACAAGGGCAAGTGTAGAGTTTTGCATCTGGGGAAGAACCACCCCATGTACCAGTACAGGTTGGGAGCTGACCTGCTGGAGAGCAGTGTAGGGGAAAGGGACCTGGGGGTCCTGGTGGACAGCAGGATGACCATGAGCCAGCAATGTGCCCTTGTGGCCAAGAAGGCCAATGGCATCCTGGGGTGTATTAGAAAGGGAGTGGTTAGTAGGTCGAGAGAGGTTCTCCTTCCCCTCTATTCTGCCTTGGTGAGGCCACATCTGGAGTATTGTGTCCAGTTCTGGGCCCCCCAGTTCAAGAAGGACAGGGAACTGCTGGAGAGAGTCCAGCACAGAGCCACAGAGATGATTAAGGGAGTGGAACATCTCCCTTCTGAGGAAAGGCTGAGGGAGCTGGGTCTCTTTAGCTTGGAGAAGAGGAGACTGAGGGGTGACCTCATTAATGTTTATAAATATGTAAAGGGTGAGTGTCATGAGGATGGAGCCAGGCTCTTCTCAGTGACATCCAATGACAGGACAAGGGGCAATGGGTGTAAGCTGGAACATAGGAGTTTCCACATAAATGTGAGGAAGAATTTCTTCACAGTGAGGGTGACAGAGCACTGGCACAGGCTGCCCAGGGAGGTTGTGGAGTCTCCTTCTCTGGAGACATTCAAAACCCACCTGGACATGTTCCTGTGTGACCTGATCTAGGTATTCCTGCTCTGGCAGGGGGGTTGGACTGGATGATCTTTTAAGGTCCCTTCCAATCCCTAACATTCTGTGATTCTGTGATTCTGTGAATCCGTGCAAGGTCCAGGAGTTTTCGGGAGGTTTCCTTTGCAAGCACCAAATGACTGCTGGGATCCAGTAGGAGCTGTTAGTGGGGTGATATATGTTCCTATCCCTTCCTATAGCACCTATACAGCACTTTCAGGGGGCTTAGCATGGCCTTCTGCCTTGGTGGTATCATTCCCTCCAGGGCTATAAGACTGACAGCCTCCTTATCTTTCAGTCCCATAGACTGATTTATTTTTTTTTTTAATCCTTCTGTGCTTATATATATACATGACCCTTTATAAATATTGTATAAAACATTAATTTTTCGTGTGTGTGAGCAAATAGTCGTTTCTATTAAAACGATGTCATGCCCTGTCCTTTGAAAATGAAATGGAGTGTTACAAATGGGCTTTCTTCCTTTAAAAGCACTGCAGGTGTCTTCACCAGGTTGTGAAAACGTGTCACAGTGTAAAAGAAAAAAAGAGAAATCTTTGCAGTCGTGATGATTTTGAGAGGAAATAAAAGATAATTTTACCGGAGCAAATAAATCAGTTTTCCTTCCAGTTTGGGACTTGGGTAGGCAGCATCTGTAGTTATGATGCTGGAGAGCAGCTCTGGGGAAAAGGACCTGGGAGTCCTGGGGGACACCAGGATGACCATGAGCCAGCAATGTGCCCTTGGGGCCAAGAAGGCCAATGGCATCCTGGGGGGCATTAAGAGGAGTGTGGGCAGCAGGGCAAGGGAGGTTCTCCTCCCCCTCTACTCTGCCCTGCTGGGGCCTCATCTGCAGTGCTGTGTCCAGTTCTGGGCTCCCCAGTTCCAGAGGGACATGGAGCTACTGGAGAGAGTCCAGCGCAGGGCACTGAGATGCTGATGGGGTTGGAGCATCTCCCATGTGAGGAGAGGCTGAGGGAGCTGGGTGTGTTCAGCTTGGAGAAGAGGAGGCTGAGGGGGGATCTCATCACTGCTCATCAATATCTCAAGGGTGGTGTCAGGAAGATGGGGCCAGACTCTTCTGGGTGGTGCCCAGTGACAGGACAAGGGGCACTGGGCACAAACTGGGACACAGGAGGTTCAATCTAAACATAAGGAAACACTTCTTTCCTGTGAGGGTGACAGAGCACTGGCACTGCCCAGAGAGGTGGTGCAGTCTCCATCTCTGGAGACATTCCCAACCCCTCTGGATGTGTTCCTGTGGGATCTGCTCTGGGATCCTGCTCTGGCAGGGGGTTGGACTGGATGAGCTTCGAGGTCCCTTCCAACCCCACCACTCTGACTCTCTGATGCTGCCCAGAGGGTTTGGTAAAATCCCTCTCTATTGCTCCTTAAGCACTGCTGCAGCACCTTTCCTAGGGCTTCCTCAAGGTCTTGGCTCTGCATTTGGGTTCCTGCATCACCCCATTTTGTCCACATTCTTCACCCCTAGTTCTTTTCCTGCCTCTCCAGCCTGGGCTCTGGCATTGATGTTATGTTTAATTTGGCAAACAAACCGAAAATGTAAAAATAATTCCAGTCACTTTGTATAATAATTAATATTTATTCTTCTCCAAACACTTCATTTGCCTGCCAGCCAGTCTGGTGGCATTTAATACAAATTATTTCATTCAACCCAAAATATTTAATTTCAGTCGTTTATGAGAAAATTAAAGGAAACAAAGAGCAAAGAGAGGTACTAATTTTCCCCTTCAACCCAGTAGTCTCAGAGTTAGGATTTTATTTTTCAGGGTATGGAAGAACCAGCTTCAGTTCTGTCTGAGAAGGTTTGAACTTCTATGCTCTCACTTGAAGAGTGATCACAAGGTTTAGGGGTATTTTGGGAGGCTTTCCCTATTTCCCTGTATTACTTCTCCATTTTGAATTAACACTGGAATGGGACCAGAGTCCAAATAAAGGTCCTGACCAGCAGGTTCAGTCTTCAGTATATTTTTCCAGTTGAAATTGTCATTTAGATTGGGTATTAGGAACAATTCCTTCCCCCAAAGGGCTGTCCAGCACTGGCCCAGGCTGCCCAGGGCAGGGGGCAGTCCCCATCCCTGCAGGGATTGCAAAGCCGTGGAGATGTGGTGCTGAGGGACATGGGGCAGTGGGCACTGGGCAGTGCTGGGGGAATGGTTGGACTGGGGGAGCTTAGAGGTCTTTTCCAACTGAAACGATTCTATGATTCTATAAATTTGAAGGACAGTCACTAAATAATTCAGGTTGGAAAGGAACCCTGGAAGTGATCAGGTCCAGCTTGAGCAAGGTTGCTCAGAGCCTTGTCCAGCTGACAGAAGTTAATGAAATGTTTTTGAATGATTGAAGCAGCATGCTTTGGCAGGTTTGCAAATTTTGCTGAAAAAAGTGCTCCTGACTCTGTTGCCGGGTTTTGAAAGGAGAGAACTGTTGTTTCTCACAGAACCTTCAAAGGTTCCGGGATGTTGTATAAAACCCTCACTCCTTGGAAATGAAAAGATAATGGTGCTTTGAGTGAACGTAGTTTAAGGGAGGGATGGGGTATGGGAAAGCTCAAGGCTTTAGCCAGCATATATAGAATCATAGAATCACAGAATGGTTTGGGTGTGAAGGGACCTCACAGCTCATCCCATCCCAACCTCTGCCATGGGCAGGGACACCTCCCACCAGCCCAGGTGGCTCCAAGCCCCATCCAACGTGGCCTGGAACACTGCCAGGGAGGGGGCAGCCACAGCTTCTCTGACCACCCTGGGCCAGTCTCTCACCACCCTCACAGCCAACGATTTCTGCCTCACATCTCACCTCAATCTCCCCTCTGCCACTTTAAAGCCATCACCCCTCGTCCTATCACTCTATGCCTTTTTCAAAAGTCCCTCCCCAGCTTTCCTGTACCCCCCCAGGCACTGGAAGGTGCTCTGAGGTCTCCCCGGAGCCTTCTCTTCTCCAGGCTGAACACCCCCAACTCCCTCAGCCTGTCCCCACAGCAGAGGTGCTCCAGCCCTCGGATCATCTCCGTGGCCTCCTCTGGACCCCTCCAACAGTCCCATGTCCTTCTTGTGTTGGGGCCCCAATACCTTTGGATACTTTAGCTGGTAGGTATGGTACCTGTGACATGCCTGAGATGCCTGACCAAGATGAGCCTGTGCTCCTGGGATCACGACTGACTTCTGTAGACTCTTGCCATGGAGGTGCATTGCAGGGGCTTTCTCTTAGCTGTTACTTATGTGGATTATTTCAGATTATTCTTAGCGCTGACTTGATTCCCTGGCAGCTCAAAGACTTTATTAGAACAGAATAGATTCTTTCAGTTGGAGCACACCTACAACAATCAGCAAGTCCAGCTGCCTGACCAGTTCAGTGGCTGACCAGCAGTTAAAGCATGTTATCCAAACGTCTCTTAAACACTGTCAGGCTCGGGACGTCCATCGCCTCTCTAGGAAGCCTGTTCCAGTGTTTGACCAACCTGTCCTAGACCTTTTTTATCTTTATATACTGTTCATCTTGTCTTACCTCAACTGCACATTGAGCTGTGACTTTCCTCCATCTCTCTTTCTAGATCCTGAAGTAGTGTGTACAAAAACATTCATTTTATTGCCCCCTGGTTTTTTTAACATGTCAGTGTGTGAGCCCTGTGCTCAGTGCTTTGGCTGGAGCCCGTCAGGGGCAGTTTAGGTTGGATATTAGGAAGAAGTTCTTTCCTGAGAGGGTGGTTGGGCACTGGCACAGGCTGCCCAGGGAGGGGGTGGAGTCGCTGTCCCTGGGGGTGTTTGGAAAACGAGTGGGTGAAGCACTTGAGGCCATGGTCTGGTGGTTAGGGAGACGATGGGATAAAGGTTGGACTTGATCCTGGAGGTCCTTTCCAACCATGGTGATTCCATGGTTCTATAAGGTGACCTCAGAGAGATGGTAATAGTGTGGGTGGAGTGAAAATCAAAGAGCAGCACCTCAATACCTCACCCCATTATCTTCTCACTGGCAGGACCAAAATCTTCCTTTTAGTCCTTATGGGCTTTTATGGAAAATTTTACAGCTTTAATGGAAAGCTTCATTATCCATTGCTGCACTGTCAGTCTGAACACCGGGTTTCTTGCGTTATTTCTTTGTGATTTTGTGTGTTGGGATTTTTCTCCCCCCGCCAAGTTTACAGGATCTGTGGACACAAAGCTTCTGCAGCTGGTGCTGCTTTGTCAATGGATTTCCACATCCTCCCAAAGGCAGGGTGATGAGGCAGCTGGCAGAAACAGGAAAGGAGTACCAGCGCCGTCGCATCCGAAACACGTCCCTATTCATCCCGACGCCTTGTGATGCTGCACGTTGTGTGCCACGAGCATTACATTGTTTTGTTTTCCTAGAATGTGCAATTAGTGGAGACGTAAAAAGCTGGTGCTGCTCACAGTCTCATTGATAGCAGGATGAGAGAAGAACAGCTGAGAGAAGGCAAGGTAAGCAGGAGGTTCTCCTGGAGGGACATCTTGACTCTTCTGAGTTGGGACCCATCTTTGCTTTCCAGCAGAGTCATAGAGTCATAGAATGGTTTGGGTTGGAAGGAACCTCAAAGCTCATCCCATCCCAACCCCTGCCATGGGCAGGGACACCTCCCACCAGCCCAGGTTGCTCCAAGCCCCATCCAACCTGGCCTGGAACACTGCCAGGGAGGGGGCAGCCACAGCTTCTCTGGGCACCCTGGGCCAGTCTCTCACCACCCTCACAGCCAGGAATTTCTGCCTCACATCTCATCTCAATCTCCCCCCTTCCAGTTTAAAGCCATTAATCTTCCTATGAGACCATTGCCCAATGGTTTTTCTAACTTAACTCAGTCCAAGGCATGTTTTCTGTTCATTAGGGTAAATATGTATCATTTCGAAGAAGTTCAGCTCAGTTTTCATCTTGGAAAGCTGGCTTGCTCTTGCAGTTGAGCTCCTCTGGACTTTATTTGCTAATTAAATGACATTCTTGATAGGAAGCAAAGTGTGAATCAAAGAAAGCAGATGATGATCATATCGTCTCCCTGTATTGTTGATCTCACTTAAAAGGCCAAAACAGTGCACTGTGCTGTTCTGTCTTGCATTGCACAAATTAAGAAGAATAATTAGGAAGTGCCACCTGCTTCTGTTATAAATGCACAGACAGTGAGGAATAAACACGTCCTTGTCAGGTCATATTTTTTCCTTCCTTGGCTGTGTATATTGCCCTTATTTTCTAACTCCATTTTCACAAGATAAAGTGGAAAAGGTAATTAACCCAAACTAAAAAAGCCTGATTTCAGCCTGGAACAAATGTATACTGATGCACACCAGTGGGATCTTTAGTTTTTTTGACCACACTTCTGCTACGTATTCAATTTATTGCATGCATGCAACTCAACCTTTGGGAAGCAAAGACCTTCTTGAATATTCATTGAATAAGTCCTTCTGACGTCCTGAACTTGCATACCTAATCAGGTGATATATTTATTTCCTTAATCCCTCCTGACCTTCTTCCATATGGAAATTACACAGTTTGATACCATGTACTTCAGCACTGGATAGGAGATCCAGCTGATTACTCCTGCAGTAATTGCAGGGCCTCTTCCCAAAATTTCCTGGTAAAATCCTCAATCTTAAGTCTCGCTTGGCCGTGCTATGCCCTTGACCACTAATAAATTAGTTTTAGCCCTTTTCTCTTTCCTTTGAAAAGAACTTGCATCTAAATCTTCTTTAATCTCCTGAAAGCCTGCACAAATTGCACCGAAAGGCTTTTTGCAAAATTGCTTGAAAGCTTTATCAAGCAGGTAAGATACCAACTCACAATCATGCTAGTGGTTTGGAGCTCTTTCTTTTTAATTATTAGGTGAAACATTGAGGGGCTGTTCCAGGAAGTTCCCTAGGTATCCCTAATGCCATCATTTATTGAATAGGACCAAATGACATTCCTTGTTTTATCTAAAGAAGTCTAGTTGACCTGGAGGAAGGGTCTCAAAAGCAAACTGATCTTTTGAAAGTCATAGTGATGACAGCTTGGAAGAAAGGAAGAAATTGTTGACTGTGAGGGTGGTGAGAGACTGGCCCAGGGTGGCCAGAGAAGCTGTGGCTGCCCCCTCCCTGGCAGTGTTCCAGGCCAGGTTGGATGGGGCTTGGAGCAACCTGGGCTGGTGGGAGGTGTCCCTGCCCATGGCAGGGGTTGGGATGGGATGAGCTGTGAGGTCCCTTCACACCCAAACCATTCCATGATAATTATGAGAGCAAACTCTTTCCCTCTGTTCAACTCATGTAAGTACAATACTTTGATTAGGGTTTAATAATTGGAAAACCATCCTAAACCCAGAATGTTTCACAATAAATATCTAGTACAGGTTATGTCTGGCAGCCATGGAAGGTGTTGTGTGTTCGGTAGTGCAGGGCATCTCAGGGGCAGGAAGCTCCTAGAGATGAGAACCCACAACTGATTTTTATCCCCATTCTGTTTCCTACTTCCCACTTGTATCATGTTTAACACTGCTTTTGGATACGACCATGACCAGCAGCTGGGCTGGTAGATCTTACCTAACCCTTCCCAGCACTTTGTGTTTTGATACAATAGAGGAGTTGGATGAAAAATTACCAGGTCTTGGATTTCACCACCCTTTCTACTGAATGCTGTGTTTATTAAGCATTGGAACAGGCTGCCCAGGGCAGGGGGCAGTCCCCATCCCTGCAGGGATTGCAAAGCCGTGGAGATGTGGTGCTGAGGGACATGGGGCAGTGGGCACTGGGCAGTGCTGGGTTAATGGTTGGACTGGGGGAGCTCAGAGGTCTTTTCCAACCAAGGCTATTCTATGATTCATCAGAAAGTGCTGGGCTTCACAGCATTCCTCAAATGAGACTTGAGCATATTTAAACTACTCATTCAAAATCACAGTAAATATACTTTCAGTGTAGTGTCCTGTAAAGGAAGTTTTAAAAAAGGGACCAAAATGGTGTCAGCTCAGGAGCTGGATTCATCTCTCCTGTCACTAGTAGGTGGCAGTACAGAGGGTCTACACGTGAGCCCCTCACCACAGGCTCTTGCTGGAGAGAAACAAGAATTTCTTGAGTATCCCTCATAATTAACTAATTGTAAGTAATCCATGTTGTATCAAATATATTGGAGATAAAGGCATGTGAACCTCTGTGTAACAACAGGTCGTAGACTTCTCTATGATGATATTTAACTTGGCAAGCCTGTTCTTTAGTAATAATTTTGATAAGCAAAAAAAAGACCCACAATCCAACCTGCGAGAAGATGTGCAGGATTCAAAATAGTCGTAGGGTGATTGGTTCATGTTGAGATTTGGACTCAAAATGACAATATCTCAAGTTAGAGTCTCAGGTTACTTCAGGCAAGTTTTCTCTGTCATGGAAAATGAATTCAGCACTGACACTGATTTTATTATACACTCCAATAAAACAGGTTATTGAGTTACATAGGTTATATAGAGTTATGGAAGACAGATACTATAGGAAGTACAGTGCTTTCTTTTTCACTCTTACAAGTGAAAATTTTAAGCTGGGCTCATTTTTTGATGCCCTTAGTCATGAGAATATGGCTGAATCTTTGTAGCTTCTTGCTGAGTTGTGATGTGGTGATGCTGAGATGCAGTTCCATTGCCAGTCGGTACCGTTACTGCTTTCAGAGCATCTCTTCTTCTGCCAGTGGTTGTATAAAATAATCCTGACTCTGTGTTGTACCTGCTTCCAAGACATGATTACCAGGCAGTCAGGAGCTGTAATCTTCTACTGAAAAAAAAGGTGGTGATTCTTTGTGCCAGGAGAGGCTCAATGCCATGCAAGAAGCTGGTGCCACCTGTAGGGTGCAAGAGGGTTGATCTAGATGCAAGCTGCACCTTGGACACACCAGCTGAAATAAAAGGTTCAGTAAGGAACTCAAATATTTAACTAGCTTGACTTTGCACTACTGAGTGTCACCGATGCATGTGAAGGAGATGAAGAGTGCACATGCTTTGGGAAGGACCATTTTCAGAGAGGTGTACCAAGTGGCTGCTCATTTGCATGCACCAGAAGCTGAAGACACACAGTCAGAGAATTCAGTGAAGGATGTGATTCTGGTCAAAAGATCAGTGAAATCAGGTGTGTGTGAGGAACATGTATTAAAGCAGACAGTGAGGCAGGATGGGGCGTATATGATAAAGCAGCAAAGTGTTTGCATCAGTATCTTCTGGAGAAGAGGAAGCTCCAGGGAGACCTTAGAGCACTTTCCAGTACCTGAAGGGGACCTACAAGAAAGCTGGAGAGCATGCCCTTGTCCAAAGTCCCTCCCCAGCTTTCCTGTACCCCCCCAGGCACTGGAAGGTGCTCTAAGGTCTCCCCGGAGCCTTCTCTTCTCCAGGCTGAACACCCCCAACTCCCTCAGCCTGTCCCCACAGCAGAGGTGCTCCAGCCCTCAGATCATCTCCATGGCCTCCTCTGGACCCCTCCAACAGCTCCATGTCCTTCTTGTGCTGGGGGCCCCAGAACTGGATGCAGCACTGCAGGGGGGGTGTCACAAGAGTGGAGTAGAGGGGAGAATTCCCTCCCCTCGACCTGCTGGCCAGGCTGCTTGTGCAAGCACATAAGATCCTCTCTGGTCTGGTTAGTGCTATGAATATATTTTACTGTTTTTACTATTTTACTAGGTGTTCTTTTTTACTCCTCACTTTTCATTATTAATCTGTGTATCAAACAATTGTTAATGGCTTTTCATTTTTCTTCCATATGTCAATAGAGGAGTGGTGCTGCAGTGAATGAATACAAAATAAATTACAGAACCTCCTCCAAGGGAGCTGCCGAGGGATATTTTTACTTTCCCCAAGTTTCACAAGCCAGCCCTCCCTTATGCCCCCAGGGCAGCACGTGGGTTTTCATGGGCATCATCCCTGGCTTTCAGCTGCAACCTTCCCCCCACCCTCCCTGGCCACTATCTCTGAATCAGGACAGCGAGAGCCGACCGTCCTTTCTTGGCTGTTGTTATCCATGCCTTTATCACAGCCACAGCGCAAATCAGTTCCAGTGGGAGACAAAGTACACCCTGTCCAGGACACGGAGCCCGGGTCAGTTCAGGCAATCAGCCTTTTCCCTCCTTGTTTAAAGTGGCAGTGAGGTGATAGCTCTTAATGGAAGTGCCCAGTGATAGCAGCATGTGTGCAGGAACATTTGGTGGCTGGATCCTACGGGAGGGGGCGAGGATGCTGCGGAGGGCGGATGCTGGTGCGTGCGCTGATGTTAATTGACCTGTTTATTGACCTCTGCTGGAAAGCTGGGAACTAGGCTTCATTTCCTTAGATGTTTTTCCTCATTTCACCTCCTCTATTATTATAATAGTCTGTCTTTCAAGCGTGGAACAAGCTGAGAGCCTACGAGTTGTCAGTGTGGAGTAGGTCCTCATGGTCCACCTGGTTCCTTCTCCTGTCCATGGCAGCATCAAAGAGGAGCAAGACCTCCACAACAAGAAGATGTGGAAGATTCTTCCTTTCTCCTCTCATGTGTGTGCTGAGCTTTCATCCCTTTGGAGTCCTACTCTTCTACTCTTGTTTTGTGTGTCTTTCCTTCATCCCCTGCCAAAGGATTGATTTAAATGCATTCTCATTTCGCTATTTTTTTTTTTTTCCTTCCTGCCAGACTGTCTATATTTGATTTGCAGTTAATTTTCCAGAGTGGGTGCAGCTTCTTGGACAGGGAGAAAAAAAATCTTCTGATGTATGATTCTTGCATTGAATCATAAAGCTGCATTTCATGTCATTTGCTGGCAATTGTAATTCACTGTGGGAATTACGTTTGTGGTTCGGATCCTTGGGTCTGAAGACAACTCCTTCCTATAAATCATTAGCAAACACTACAGAAGCCCACTCTGATTGGCAGCTCAGTGTATGTCATTACTCTGCTCTGGTTTATTTACTTTCTTCATTAAGCTTATGTGTAGAACTGCCCACATTAAAATAAAAAATAAAATAGTAATTTAGCTTAAACAGGAGTGATTAAACCTATTACCATCTTCTAATTCATCACCTAGTACCAGACAAGCTCATGCTGGATTTGTGCTCTCCCTCCACCGTGCTCTTCATTGCCAATGTTGCTTCTAATAACAGAAGGTACTTGACACCACTTAGAGCACGGTGCCCAAAATGCTTCCAGCACCTCTTAGCATCCAAATTCAGGTGAAAAATAGGACTGCTATCTCCTATATATTTCGTATAAAGCCATGCTGCTTGTAATTGCAAGGAACAAACATATACCATCTCAGGGGAGACGGGAGAAGCAGGAATTGAAATGCAGGAGAGGAATAGAGAAAGCATAAAATAGCAATTATTCAATAATTCTGTGTCAGAAACTCTCTGGCTAATATATTAAATCCTAGAATAATTTAGTTTGGAATGGCTCTCTGCAGATCTTTTTTTCCTCAGCCCCTGGCTCAAATCAAAGCCAACTTCAAAGTTAGACGTAGAGTCATATCCAATTGAGTTTCAAATTTAGCCAAGAAAGGATATTTCCATCCCCTCTCTGGGCCCCAGTTCCACCCTCCCCATGGATGGTGTTTTTTTTCCCCAATATTGAGTTGAATTTTTTTTTGCAGCAACTTATGCCCGTTGCACAACATCCTTTTGCTGTGCACCTCCAAGGAGAGCATGGCTCAGGCTTCCTTCTAACCCCCCAGCCCGTAGCTGCAGGTGGCATTAAGGTCTCCAACTTGCCTTCTCTTCTTCTTGCTGAGCAAACCTAGCTCTCATCTTCTCCTCACACTTTGTGTGCTCCACGCCTTGGGAGTGCCAGTTTGACTATGAGCCACCAACAATTACCCTTCCAGTTTCATGAGCCAGACAGTTTTCCACCCATCCAGTCCTTAATTCTCAGGTCCTGGGGGAGACCATGCTGAGAGACATGCTGTGACCAGGGTAGATGACATCCTGAGCTTTCTCATCAGCTGGTGACGTGGTCATCTCATTAATGAGGGCAGTCAGGGTAGCTGGGCATGATTGGTGCTTCACAAACCCGTGGTAGCTGTTGCCAATCACCTTCTTATCCTTCATATGCCTGGTTATGCTTTCCAGAAGGATTTGCTTCATGAACTTCTGGGTAGGGAGGTGAGGCTGACTGGGCTGGCATTCCCCTCTTCGTCCTCTTTGCCCTTTTTGAAGGTGTTGGTGATGTTTCCCTTTTTCCAGTCATCAGGGACCTTCCCCATCACCATTACTGTTCAGAGATGACAGAGTGGCAGTGACATCAGCCAGCTCCCGTGGCACACTCAGATACATCTTGTCTGGCAGGGTGGACTTGTGTATGTCTGGGTTGCTTACGTGGTCCGTAACTCATCTGTCCTCTATCAACAGTTGCACTTCACTCCTTCAGGCTCTGCCAAGACAACCTGCTCTCGGGCACGTGGCAGCAGAGCTAGTCAGTAAAGACAAAGCAAAGAAGGAGCTGAATCATCTCAGTCTTTTGTGTCGTAGAGTCATAGAATGGTTTGGGTTGGAAGGAACCTTAAAGCTCATCTCATCCCAACCCCCTGCCATGGGCAGGGACACCTCCCACCAGCCCAGGTTGCTCCAAGCCCCATCCAACCTGGCCTGGAACACTGCCAGGGAGGGGGCAGCCACAGCTTCTCTGGGCACCCTGGGCCAGTGTCCCACCACCCTCACAGCCAAGAACTTCTGCCTAAGATGTCATCGAAATCTCCCCTCTTTCAGTGTCCTTTGCTGCTAGGTCCCTTACCTCCTTCTTCAGTGGGCCCATGTTTCCCTTGGTTCTCCTTTCGCAGCCGATGTATCTGCAGAGTTTCTTCTTGTTGCCCTTCTTGACAATGTCAGCTCCAGCAAAGCGTTGGCATGGGCTGCAGTTCTTCGTGAACTGCTCCAGCGTGGGTCCCCCATGGGGTCACAAGTCCTGCCAGCAAACCTGCTCCAGTATGGGCTCCTCTCTCCACAGGTCCTGCCAGGAGCCTGCTCCAGTGTGGGCTTCCCATGGGGTCACAGCCTCCTTCAAGCATCCATCTGCTCCAGTGTGGGGTCCTCCATGGGCTGCAGGTGGATATCTGCTCCACTGTGGACTTCCATGGGCTACAGGGGCAGCCTGCCTCACCATGGTCTTCAATATGGGCTGCAGGGGAATGTCTAATCTGGTGCCTGGAGCACCTCTTGTCCCTCCTTCTTCACTGGCCTTGGTGTTCATAGAGTTGTTCCTCTCATGTATTCTCACTCCTCTCTCCTGCTGCTGTTCTGCAGCAGTTTTCCCCCCAACTTTTAAAATATGTTATCCCAGAGACACTATCACCATCGCTGATGGGCTCAGCCTTGGCCAGCAGCGGGTCTGTCTTGGTGCCAGCTGGCACTGACTCTCTCAGACATTCTCACAGAAGTCACTCCTGTAGCCCCCACAGCTACCAAAACCTTATCACATAAACCCAATACATGTGTTTTCTTCCCTACCTTTGCATTCCTCCTTTTTCTCATAGTCAGTCCTATAGTGTTGCCTACATCACCAAATAACTTCAGTCCCCTGGTTCTCCACCAGGTTCTCCTCCAGGTTCATGGCATCCATGCAGCCTGCACGTGCCACCACCCTAGGACACTGAAGTGTGATGGGAAGTGCACTCCTGACTCAAGCTGAGCACTGGTTTAGAGGCACCATTAGTGTGTCTCTGCACTACTTGGGGTCATAGACTTGTTGGCTTTCCTGCTCCCTACAGTGTCTGTCTTCTGCCCTTTTGACTCTGAAGGCATCTGATAACTTGGCTGCTGAAGGTGTTCAGTCCCATGAGAGAGGAGATCAGGGAAAGCATCCAAGATAGGCAGGAAAGCAAGATAGATAAAGAAAGTGTGTGTGAAACTGCATGAGAGATACATAGACTGAGAATTACAGTGATCCAGACTTGGATGAGGATGTAAGTAACGTGGAAAATGCAGGTTTTGGGTGAAGCTGAGGGAGGATGTGGTGGAGCTTGGCCAGAAAACAGCTATTGACAGAAAAAGCTCATTGGTGCTATTTAAAGTTGCAGGTTGGCTTGTTGTTTTTTCTCTGTTTTGTGGTGTTTAATTTGTTTTGCTGTTGATGCCTGACTGATGTCTCACAACTCCTACTCTAGGAGACTTTAAAATTAATTACCAGCAGGATTTGTTTAACATAGACATGCAATATTGGGGTGTAATTTTAATAAACATCAAGACTGAAACATAAGGAAGACATGGAGCTGTTGGAGTGAGTCCAGAGGAGGCCATGGAGATGATCTGAGGGCTGGAGCACCTCTGCTGTGGGGACAGGCTGAGGGAGTTGGGGGTGTTCAGCCTGGAGAAGAGAAGGCTCCAGGGAGACCTTAGAGCACCTTCCAGTGCCTGGGGGGTACACGAAAGCTGGGGAGGGACAAGGGACATGGAGTGATAGGACAAGGGGTGATGGCTTCAAAGTGGCAGAGGGGAGACTGAGATGAGATGTGAGGCAGAAATTGTTGGCTGTGAGGGTGGTGAGACACTGGCCCAGGGTGCCCAGAGAAGCTGTGGCTGCCCCCTCCCTGGCAGTGTTCCAGGCCAGGTTGGATGGGGCTTGGAGCAACCTGGGCTGGTGGGAGGTGTCCCTGCCCATGGCAGGGGTTGGGATGGGATGAGCCTTGAGGTCCCTTCACACCCAAACCATTCCATGGTTCTATAATACGGCCTCAAGTTGCATCAGGGGAAGTTTAGGTTGGATATTGGGAAGAAGTTCTTTCCTGAGAGGGTGGTTGGGCACTGGCACAGGCTGCCCAGGGAGGGGGTGGAGTCCCTGGGGGTGTTCAAAAAACAGGTTGATGAGGCACTTGAGGCCATGGTCTAGTGGTCTAGTGGTTAGGAATATGATGGGATAAAGGTTGGACTTGATGACCCTGGAGGTCCCTTCCAACCATAATTATTCTATGATTCTATGAATATTGGTCTTATGCCATTGAGTATTATCTGTCCAAACGTGATCCTTTCCTTGATGCTTCTCTAGATGCTCAATTTTTGTTGTGGGTTTTTTTTTTTCCCTTCTTTCATGAGAAAACTCCAGCAATAAAGCACAGAAGAATACAGAAGGCAGATTGGTGTTTGCTGTTTTCAGTTCATTTACTGAAAACAGCTGGTAGCCATTTAGGCGAATGGGAGAAATGTTGCAACTTCTGTCAAGACTGAAAGTAAACACATGATTAAGGCAGAATTGACAGCTCCTGTTTCGCCACCAATTATTTGTCATCGTGCTTTGGTGAACAACAGCAAGATAAAAAGGCATTGTTATGGTGTGGATATAGATATTATTTATTTGTACTGGTGTAGAGTGGCTTCATCTGCTTGCTAAGTGCCTTGAAAATACAGCAAGATGAATCATGGCTGTTGTTTAACTCTTTCTCAGCTGGGTTCTCCCCATGGATTTTATAATTAAATTGAAAAAATTAATTGTGTAATCTTGCTCTTGTGAGACACCCCCCGCTGCAGTGCTGTGTCCAGCTCTGGGGCCCCCAACACCAGAAGGACATGGAGCTGTTGGAGGGGTCCAGAGGAGGCCACGGAGATGATCCAAGGGCTGGAGCACCTCTGCTGTGGGGACAGGCTGAGGGAGTTGGGGGTGTTCAGCCTGGAGAAGAGAAGGCTCCAGGGAGACCTCAGAGCACCTTCCAGTGCCTGGGGGGGTACAAGAAAGCTGGGGAGGGACTTTGGACAAGGGCATGGAGTGACAGGACGAGGGGTGATGGCTTTAAAGTGGCAGAGGGGAGATTGAGATGAGATGTGAGGCAGAAATTGTTGGCTTGGAGCAACCTGGGCTGGTGGGAGGTGTCCCTGCCCATGGTGGGTAGGTGGAACAGGATGAGCTTTGAGGTCCCTTCCAACCCAAACCAGTCTGTGGTTCTAGGGTGGGAAATAAACAGATTTCATTGGTCCTGCTTGGGAAATGCAGGGTGCTGTAGGGTTAAATGGTTGGCCGTTGCTTTGCCCTGTCATTTCATCCCTACCAGTGTTTCCCTTTTATAAAGTTTGAGTTCAAATCAGTGAAAAAGCAGAGTTTTAAACACCCAGAAAATCTCCCAGGCTCTCTCGTTTTGTCTCAGCTTCTTGGTACGAAGCGAGCTGGTGGCTTCTCCTTGAATTGCCTGGCTCTTTGGAGTGGTAAATTAAGCCTTAATGTGGCATCTGCTCCCTATTAACATTTTTCCCATACCAACAGCAACGCGATCGCCTCGGATAGTGTCGAATTAGTCCGAAGATTTTTCTAAGAAATTGTGATCTTTTCGAAAACATCCTTGCCAGAGACTGTAAAATATAGTGGGGCTGCTCCGTGGCTTTGTTTCAAGGAAAGTTGAGTTTCTTGATGTGTGTTTATCCCAAACAAGCATCGGGTGAAGCCTCCTTGGGTTTTAGCTTCAGGCAGAGCAGTCGGGGAGGTTCAGCCGCGCTCTTCGCTGCCTGCCAACGTTTACAAGCAGTTAACCTCTCTCAATCGCAAAGGTCGCACGCATCAAAGATGGAGCTGTAAGACACTGATGTCTTACATGAATGGGAATCATCTCACAGATGGGGGAAGGCTGAGAGTGAGCTAAAAATTACAGTATTTTTTTATTATTTTTTTTTTCTTAATTCCAAAGGATGACGGAACTTCATTATCCAATATGCTGAAAATTGAACAACCTAATGAAATTTCACACCCACTAAATTTAATCATGGATTACTCATGTGGGATTTGAATCAGATAAAAAAGGATGCCTCAGATATTTGGTAGCACTTGCATAAGGTAATAAAAAATCTGCAGTGTTCTTTGTCCTTTTCAGCAAATGTGAATTGCTTGACCTACTTTCCTTTTCTTTACTTTGTGGGTTTTTTTTTTTCTTTTCTTTTTTTGGTGTTCATGGACCTGACCCCAGCTTCCTCCTGAGCATCAGTGAACAGTCAGTCCCACACTCTCACACAAGCAGATGGATCTCAGGAGTGCTTCCTCCTGGGTGTTGTTAATGCACGGTGCATTATTGCTTTTGCTGCAGTAGTTTGAGGCTGGGAAAAGGAATAAATATTTTAGCTCGTGTATAAAAAGGCCTTGCTGAAAAGATGATATAATCAGGAGCAGGCGAGAGATGATGGATGATGGATGATGGACTAAGGTTCTTCTGCTCAGGGCTTTGTTTGCAACTGCTGAATGATCCTTTTACAGATCACTTTACCCCTCCAAACCTTTGGCGTGTGGACTTGAGTGACATTTGACTTGCGGGGTTGTTCTGAGCCCCCGAGAACTGACAGTGCCTTCAGCAACCTTGAAACAACACACGCTCTGTGCTTACAGACTGGGCTTTTCTCTCCTTCACTGTGTTTCTGGATGAGCTGCCATTTGTTGCCACTGTTTTAAGGCTTGGTTCTGGTAGAAAGTAAAGCTTATGTTCACCAGCAGAGCTAGACTTGAGAGCAGCTCTGAGGAGAAGGACTTGGGGTGTTGGGGGATGAGAAGCTCAACATGAGCTGGCAATGTGTGCTCACAGCCCAGAGAGCCAACGGTGTCCTGGGCTGCAGCACCCACAGCGTGGGCAGCAGGGTGAGGGGGGGATTCTGCCCCTCTGCTCTGCTCTGGTGAGACCCCCCCTGCAGTGCTGTGTCCAGCTTTGGGGCCCCCAACATCAGAAGGACATGGAACTGTTGGAGGGGTCCAGAGGAGGCCACGGAGATGATCTGAGGGCTGGAGCACCTCTGCTGTGGGGACAGGCTGAGGGAGTTGGGGGTGTTCAGCCTGGAGAAGAGAAGGCTCTGGGGAGACCTTAGAGCACCTTCCAGTGCCTGGGGGGGACAGGAAAGCTGGGGAGGGACTTTGGACAAGGACATGGAGTGAGAGGAGGAGGGGTGATGGCTTTAAAGTGGCAGAGGGGAGATTGAGATGAGATGTGAGGCAGAAATTGTTGTCTGTGAGGGTGGTGAGTTTTCTGCATGGGAGTTAAGAGAATCACAGAATCACAGAATGTTAGGGATTGGAAGGGACCTCAAAAGATCATCTAGTTCAATCCCCCTGCCAGAGCAGGAACACCTCGGTCAGGTCACACAGGAACACATCCAGGTGGGTTTGAATGTCTCCAGAGAAGGAGACTCCACAACCTCTCTGGGCAGCCTGTGCCAGTGCTCTGTCACCCTCACTGGGAAGAAATTCTTCCTCACATTTATGTGGAACCTCCTATGTTCCAGCTTGTACCCATTGCCCCTTGTCCTATCATTGGATGTCACTGAGAAGAGCCTGGCTCCATCCCCATGACACTCACCCTTTATATATTTATAGACAGTAATGAGGTCACCCCTCAGTCTCCTCTTCTCCAAGCTAAAGAGACCCAGCTCCCTCAGCCTTTCCTCACAAGGGAGATGTTCCACTCCCTTCATCACCTTTGTGGCTCTACGCTGGACTCTCTCAAGCAGTTCCCTGTCCTTCTTGAACTGGGGGGCCCAGAACTGGACACAATACTCCAGATGTGGCCTCACCAAGGCAGAATAGAGGGGAAGGAGAACCTCTCTTGACCTACTAACCACCCCCTTTCTAACACACCCCAGGATGCCATTGGCCTTCTTGGCCATAAGGGCACATTGCTGGCTCATGGTCATCCTGCTGTCCACCAGGACCCCCAGGTCCCTTTCCCCAAGAGCTTTAGATTCCCTTTCTGGAACAGCTGAAGTTGGACAATCAAGCACAGTCTTCACTTTTTGATAGGTTAGTAGAAGCCTGGCTGTCCACGGTACAGCAAAGTCAGTAGATGGACATCTCAAGATGGAGAGAGGAATAGCCATTGTTGTCAGTTCTTTTCTGCTTTTGGCAGAACAATTATTTCGAAGCTTGCATGGGCTCTGCCTGGCATCCACTGGGTGCCCTTCATCTTCAAAAAAAAAAAAAAGGAGAAAAAAAAGAAACAGCTTCTGCCTTGCACACAGATGTATAAAAGGAGCCATCAGCAAACTGAACAGCAGCTTCAAATGTTTCATCAAGGAATATGAAATCTCATCACAGCTGGATTACCCACAAGCTTCAAAGTTCCTTAAGGTCAAAAAGCAGTGAAATTGTATGGAACAGCATGAACCAAGGGCTCTGAGGCTTCCTCTGGAGGCACAGAGGAGCTGCTTGTTTTGAGTGCTGTCTTCAACACTTGGCCTACTGTGGTTTTGTTCCTGTAATCCTTTCCTACAAGTATTTTCTAGGTTTGTAAGTTGGGGTTTTTTCATGCCAGTCTTTTCATACTGCCAGAATTAACGGAAGGGAATTTTCTGTCGAGTAGAAGCAAAGGTGCTGTTCAATTATAAAAGGTGTTCTTTAGTATTTGCAAACACTTTGCTGTGCCTTTATGGTGGTAAGAGCTGTTACTGCCATTATCTCACACGCTGCAAGATGATGCTGTGCTTTTTTATAATGGAGAGCTGTAAGTTTGGTTGACTTCTGTAGGGGCATGTCTGGAAATGGTGGTCATGGTAGGCAGGAAGGATTTCTGGCTGTGCTTATCCAGGGATGTGCATCTCCTGCTGCAGCAGACTGATGTTAGGTGACCTCCATCTCTCTATCCAGGTTGCCCAGGGAGGTGGTAGATGTCCCATCCCTGGAAACATTCAAGGCCAGGTTGGATGGGGCTTGGAGCAACCTGGGCTGGTGGGAGGTGTCCCTGCCCATGGCAGGGGGTTGGGATGAGATGAGCTTTGTGGTCCCTTCCAACCCAAATCCTAATGTGATGTGTTTGGATCTGTTCACTGCTACCAGCAATAACCAATCTCCTCTGTTGCAGTCTCTTGGGAAAACAAATGTGTAGTTTCAATCAGATTGGTGCCTGCCACAGGTTTTGCAGTCTGTGTAGAAAACACTTGTAGTGCAAAAGAGTAAAGGCAGTGATGGATCACAGGCAGCTGAGGCTCGCTCAAGGAGTTGTTGTTGATGCCAGTTACAGGGGAGATTTTTCCTCCTCTTTTGGTCTCCTGCTGCCACATACACCTGCTTCACCTGCAGAGCCTGTTCTTGGGAGACATGGTGTCCTGTCTTGGCTTGTAGTTTAATAAAAAAAAGAAAAAAACAAATTAAAAGTCTGTGTCTGCCTGGAAAGAATGCAAATGGTTTGAATCTGTGCTGAGCAAAGTGTTCTGTGCTAATGCACCAGCAGAGCTGCTGACCTAAGGAGCAGGGAGATGGGAAACTCAGAGGTGACGTGGTGGGGTGTCCAGGGACATCTCTTGATAGTCTTTTGTGTTGGTTCCTGTCCCTCAGCATCATCACTCTACTCATTTTGAATTTCTCCAAACCCAGTCCTTTAAAAGGGACTGAGAGCTTGGAATAGCCTGGGAAACCATCGAATTATAGAATAGCCTTGGATGGAAAAGACCTTTAAGAGACTGAAGTTAGGGCGTAGGGGAAATGACAGAGGGGCTTGAAAGCCAGAGTGAGGGGTGTACGGAGGAACCCCAGGAGCTACGGAAGAGGAGAGCACCTGATCTGCTGGAGGGGGATGGAGAAACCAGCAGCGACACTTGGAATGGCTGCTTTGAAATATGCTCTGCGTTCCTTTTATCCCGAAGCCTTTGACAGGAATTTAGATTTGCAATCTGCGTTTGCTCATTACCGAGCGACCGATGAATGCCAAATCAGTTCATTACTTTTTCAGCGTTCATACATTACTTTTTTATCTTGTCCCATTAACTGGGGTCGCTCGGATCCTGTTCATTCATAGTTGCCTTTTCTGGGTATAATTGGGTTTAGGCAAGTAAGATAATAAATGAAGTGTTGATAACGGGAATATTGTTCATCTTTCCAAAGATAGTTGGAGATTTATTTATTTTTTTTTTTCTTACCCCTGGTGTGCTGAAGCTGTTCAGCAGTGATTGTGCTGAGCTCTACACATTCAAATGTATTTCCTCACTGTTGGTGTGTAGAGCATCATAGAACAGCCTTGGTTGGAAAAGACCTCTAAGATCATCAAGCCCAAGTTGTTCTGTCTCGATTGCTGAAGGCTGATCCAACAGCTCAGCGAGCGCTCGGTGCAGGAATAACAAAATGACCTTAATACCTTTGAAAAGTGAACTGCCGTGTTCAACTCAATAACACAGAAAGGAAATTGGTTTCCCTTCCTAAAAACGTCTCCTCTCCTCCTGAAGGAATGGATGAGGTCTCCATTTATCAACAGGGAAATGTTACTGAGTTCCTGCGGCGCTTTTAATGGACTACAGAGGCAATGCCCTTAAGCTGTTCCTTGCCCAAACAAAATGTTTGGTGAGCTTTGTTAATCTATCCTGGCAGGAGCAGAGCCACCTAACAGCAAGAAATGTCACCGTGTCCAACTGCTAAAATAATAAGAATAAAATAACAATAAAAAATAACAATATAATAATAATAACATAATAATAATAAAATGATAATAAAATGATAATAAAATTATAATTAAAAACAATAATAAGATAATAAAAATAATAAAGAATAAAAGTAAAAAATAATAAGAATAATAAAATAATGAAAAAATAATAATAATATAAAATAATAAAATAATAATAAAAATAATAATGAAATAATAATAGAATGATAATAAAATGATGATAAAATAATAATAATAGAATAATAATAGAATAATGGTAATATTATTATATATTATATATTATATATTATATAATATATATTACTATATAGTAAATAATAATAATAATAATAATAATAATAATAATAATAATAATAATAATAATAATAATAATAATAATAATAATAGATATTTGTATTCCTGTGGGGGAATTGAGGAAGTGCAGTTGTACTGGAAATTCAGAAAATCATTGGAGAATCAAGTGAAGGCTGTGTTTAATGCCTTTGGAAGGGGCCTTTGGAGATCATCTAGTCCAGCCCCCCTGCTCAAACAGGTTACACCTTTGTGTAGGGCTCTCCCTGTGAATGATTTTTATTCTGCTCAGCAGATTGGAGATCATTGCCCATTGTCTTTTATACAGCAGAAACTCCAGTTTGAACCCAACACCTCCCAAAGCACCAGAGTATATTTACATATAACCATTGTACAACTGGGTGACATTGTCAGCATGGTTTATTTTGTCTCCAGCACACACAGCTGAACCTCTGACTTTGCAAGACTCCGGCGTTTTCCCACATCTAAATTGACTTTTTAATGCCACCAAGCCTTGTGCTCTTTATATTAAATAGCTCACTCCCACATCTTGTCATTTTAAAACTCAGGAGCTTGGCCCAGCCGATCCTTGAGGGCTCTCTGTCTTTACACAGAGCCATTTGATTCCTCTCTGTCTGTTTGAAAGTGTCTGAGGGCTTTCAAGATAAAATATGGTTGTCTCCTTTTCACTCCTCTATGATAGTCATACTAAATGCCTTTGTTTCCAGGCATGGCTGAAGAACTACAACTCCATTTGAAAATCCCATTAATCTCATGCACCCAATGAGAACATAAAAACCCCCCTAGTACAATATATGGTTCCTCTTCCACAGGCTTCCTATTATTCAGCGTACACCTATGGCGCTGTCAGAGCCTGGCTTCATAAGTACTTCAGAGAGAAATTGAGTGAAATTTCCCAGGTTTAAGCTTACCAGGGTGTACCTTTTTTACGCCTTCTAAATCATCTCCCGTCTCCTCCTCTTGCACTAGTGGCAGGAATATGAGACTGCTGACATGGCTTTTAGTCTTTATCCTTGATCTCCAGGCATAGAATCCCAAAATGGTTTGGGTGTGAAGGGACATCAAAGCTCATCCCATCCCAACCCCCTGCCATGGGCAGGGACACCTCCCACCAGCCCAGGTTGCTCCAAGCCCCATCCAACCTGGCCTGGAACACTGCCAGGGAGGGGGCAGCCACAGCTTCTCTGGGCAAGATCAGGAGTGCTCATTTGTCATCTCCCTGTTTTCTTCCTCACCCCAGCATATGGATGCTGGAGATGGGGAGAATCCACATAACTCTTTGTTTAGGTGAATTAACCCAGATACATCGACGGTGCCACTCAAGGAGACCCCAAAAATTGCACTGAAGTTTTAATCCTGTGTGTTGCCACCCGTGGGCTCAGTTCATATGGATTACTAGAGAGGCTCTCCAGTAGCAGAAGTGATTCAGAAATCAACTGAAGTTCTCCATCCAAAACAACCTGGCACATATATTTCCAGATTCCTCCCATCACACAAATGTGAGGAGCTGGATGCCTCTGTATTCCTCAAATTTTCACCCATTAAAATTCAGCTGGATGGCCACGGGGCAAATTTGAACTTCAGCAAGAACAGATTTGAATGGAGGACAAATTTAGCCATTGGAGTTTGGAAGCCATCCTTGCCCCATATTGTCTCATTACCTCTTTTTTTTATTTTCAAGATAAACTGATGTTCACTGTTCTGGGGGTGGGGGGGTTTAACTCTCTTTCTCTTCAGCTTGAACCCTTTCTTAACTATATTAATCTCATCTTTCCATCAGAATAGATTTTTTGATATTGTTAAGCATCTTTTGTGCAGGTTGGAAGTCTTAGCGACCTGCCAGCTTTCTCTTGTTACTCTTTAGATTTGTAATTCCCCAAAGATAAAGCAGTATTAGGAACAGGCCACAGTTTTCTCCCAAAAGTAATTTCTGATTTCCATATTAATCAAAAATAGCTTTACCTTCATACTGCCCTAATCCTAATAACAACACGGAAAGGAGATTACATTCTGTAGATGTCAGAAAAGCAATTAAAATTTGCACACAAGGATTGAGAGGGGGGCAGGAATATCACCTCTTTATTTTGTGAGCTGAACAGGGAAATACCCTGACCCCGCATTGTTTTGTTCCTTATTGGCTCCTTTCCTTTTGAAGTGTGTGACAGAAAAGTCTTTGCTATTCAAAGGTTAAAATCCTGCTGTCTCAGTAGGGTGAGAGGGTTATATGTGATGAGAAGAGACATTTTAAGGAGGGTGAGGACTGGCTGTGAAGAGCCTTGAATTTGCAGTTAGAGAGGTAAGTGACTGTTAATAGCTCTGTCTGCAGAGGTGAATATTGGTTGGTCTTAATGATGAGCTAAGGAAATGAGCTTTGCAGCAGCAGAGTGAATGCATGGAGGTAGGGTGAGGCTGTAGCTGTCAACCTGGAGAAAAAGAGGTTGTAGTAGTGAATATGGTAGATGAGGAATGTGTCTATGTAGCTGGGTGGCAAAGGCTGTATTTTAGAGCTATCAAACAGCAAGAATTTGGAAATTTGGGTGTAGTCTGGAGAAACAAGATCCATCCTAACTGTGGGGGACAGCAGGATCATGGAGATCTGCAAAGTAACTGGGAAAAAATGTGGTGGGAATGGCTCTTGTGAAGGTGAGGTGGAGCTATGTTTGACTTCATGACTTGATCATCTATCAGGTGTTGAGCCCTTTGGGCATATTCACTGTATTTTATGGACAATCCTAGGTTGGGAAGGTAGGTGGTATATACATTTACACTTCTAGGTTAGGTTGTATAAGATAAAGGTTTAGAAGTTGAGGAGGAGAGGAAGACACGACAGAGTCTATGGAAGCCCTGTGGAAGCTGTGAACTTGGAAGTGGTGAAGGAGTACGTCACTATATGTATGGTATGGTATGGACTCTGTGCATAAGGCCAAGTTGGATGGGGCTTGGAGCAACCTGGGCTGGTGGGAGGTGTCCCTGCCTATGACAGGAGGTTTGGAACAACGTGATCTTTGAGGTCCCTTCACACCCAAACCATTCTGCGATTCATATGAGATGTATCTTCTCAGGATTGTGCTGCTGCCCTTGATGTTTGAGAAGACAGGAGTTTCCTGTAGCTATTCTCATAAATGTCTTTTATTCTCCATTTTTTCAGGTTACTGGAGATTATACACTGAACTTACCCTGTATCTCATGTAGTATGTGACATGACAAGGCACTGCAGATAGAATTTTATAATGATTGAACCCTTTGAATTGAACCCAATTTGCAGTTGGACTAGATGATCATTTTAGGTCCCTTCCATCTGAACTATTCCCTCCTCTCCTCCTCTCCTCCTCTCCTCCTCTCCTCCTCTCCTCCTCTCCTAACGTATATAATTAGTCTCTGGAATGTATAACATCCTATACACAATAATTCCCTTCCTGATATGCTTCTGCTGTTAAATAGACTCGTTGTGGAAATTGGTTGCTTCCATCTGGCTAATAACCTTGGACCAGTTCAAGGCACTACTATCAAACCTTTGTTTTGGATCCCAAAAGGTCTTTGCTTTCCAAAGACGTGTTTTTATTTAAATGGATTTCTTGCTGTGTTTCTGATGAGCTCACTTGACACCTCCAGAACCTTTTCTTGCACTTTCCCCGTGCGCCACAAATGGCAATGACACGTTCAGTGAAGAAAAAGCATCTGGTTTCTCCTTGCCCTATTCCAGCAGTGGTATCTGAGTGGCATTCCTGGGGTTTGCTCCTCGTTATAGGAGAGTGATCCATCGCCTGGTACCATGTATAAAGAGGAACTGATGCACACACATTAATTTCATCTATTCTAAGCAGTTGCATCTCTACATACACTGCCTTGCAGCCTGCATTGGCATTTCTCTTACCCTAATCATGCGAAAGGCTTTCTAAATTATCTTCATAATTCAGCTCATTTGAACTAAAAAACCTTCTTTTGCACAAAACATTGTGCTATAAAGCTTTACTTCCTGTTTTGAGTCATTGAAAGCAGTTTTAATTGTGGCTGATAGCACGTGGAGCCCTTCGGAAATCTATTTTCGATTAAAATTCTGAAGGTGTTGCGCATTAGTTTATTTTTGATAGGGAGAAAAATCTCCTGCAAAAAGAGATGATTGTCTTCATGCATTTTTTATTGTACTTTGGCAGGAGATTGCTTGGGGGAAAAGTTAAAACTTATTCAACCAGAGCTGTGACAGTGACAAAATGGCCTCAGGACATTTCTTCTCCTTGACATTTGCAAGTCAGCCAGTTGAGGAGCTTTAGATATCGTTACTGAGCTCCCTTGCCTTGAAGCCACATTGAAGGGGGACTTCAGATTTCACCATTCTAGTGTGAATTTTGAACATCTGATTTTTCTGGTTCATTTTGTGTTGTTTTCCCCTTCAAGTATATTTGTTGTTGGTTAGGAGCACGTGTGAAATGCATGGGTGCACTTGTGAGATGCTCACGTGCTCGGTCACTCTGAAGCCTCATGTTGGCTGCCCCCTCCCTGGCAGTGTTCCAGGCCAGGTTGGATGGGGCTTGGAGCAACCTGGGCTGGTGGGAGGTGTCCCTGCCCATGGCAGGGGTTGGGATGAGATGAGCTGTGAGGTCCCTTCACACCCAAACCATTCTGGAATTCTATAATTCTATGTTTTTGTCAAACCTTAATTCTGAACAAGTTTAGTACTGCAACACCTGCTTAGTTTGCACACAAGTGTGCACATAAAACAGATGCCCATCTTTCCACAGAATAACTTCAGGTCCTTTTCATCCTAGGGATGTGCAGATCCTTCCTCTCAAAGGTGAAGGTGCCATAACAACAATGAGAAGTTGTCTCCAGGAAAGGTGTTGGTGCAAGCTTTGGGTGTTTAAAACTGCGTTGGCCAACGTAGGAAGTAGCCTAGCACTGCCAAACTGGCCTAGGTTGCCCAGAGGAGTTGTGGATGCCACATCATTGGAAGTGTTCAAGGCCGGGTTGGATGGGCTCTGAGCAACCTGGGCTGGTGGAAAGTGTCCCTACGTATGGCAGAAGGATTGCACAAGGTTTGAAGATCCCTTCCAACCCAGTCCATTCCGTGTTTGTATAAACCATGGCTCTGACAGCTGTCTTCCTCTCCATGTCCATTCTGAGTGGGCTTTGAGATACCCTTTGGCCTCTCACATTTTAGTGATGCGTGTGCTGGAGGTGGCATTATTTATCATTTACCTCAACTCCAGCATGCACACACAGAAATGCCCTGATGTCCCTCTTCATGCTTAATTTCTGAGCAAGTGAAACAAAAGGCAAAGTTGAGATTCAATTAGAGTGTTGTGCACTTGGGAGAAGAGACCAAGACCCACCTCACTACACCTTTCTTTCAGGTAGTGTTAGAGAGTGATAAGGTCTCCCTTCAGCCTCCTCCAGTAGAAGGAAGGTGTTGAGTGTCACCAGATTTATCCTCAGAGCATATTTTGAAGCGGTGCTGGATTTGAAGTCAACACAAACCCTAAGTGCCCTTGTTGGGAGTGCCTGGGTGGCCACAGCTCCCAGTGGATGCTGGTGGCAGGAATGTGGGTAGGTAATGGCCTGACCATTGAAGGGTTCACCAGTTGGCTTTTGATCTGAGGTCAGTTGGACCAGTCTGAGCTCAAGTAAGCTGATGGCTGGGCAGACAGTTATTGATAGCAACGTTAGAGCTTCTCTTAACTTCAGCTGTATTTCAGGTCTCAGAGCTTTGCTCAGTGTTCTAACATGTCATTTTATTTTATTTTGGGACAAAAGCTGAGGTTAGACTCATTGCTAACCTGAGGAGGCAGGGGATAGGTATTACCTTTAAAGCTTCACCTAGAAAATGAAGCTATTACTTAGCTGTGGTTTTCCCGACAATTGCTGACTTCAAGGAGATGACTCAGTACAAATTAATTGTAGTGCATTGATTTTGTACTTGTAAATCTACAGAAGTTCATTAGTATTGAACAGGACTGTAGGAGCACTGGCTGACCGGGTACCTGGTGGTTATTTGACCAGACTGTAGTCTGCTTGTGCCAGCAGGGACACCCAAGATATCCCTGTGCACTGAGAATGGCCTCCATGTGTGACCCACTTGACATCACTTCTGAGTGACCTGGGATTGGCACTTGTTCATGTTTAAAAGAAGGAGTAAAATCCCTTGGGAGTGTTTCGTAGGGATGCTCAGTCTCAAATCAGGCTGATAAAATCAGATTCCTGTAAGAAATCTGGTTGCTAATTTCTTCAGCTCATGATGTGTATGGAAACGCTTCCTCAGGGACCAGCCCCCTCCCTGGCAGTGTTCCAGTCCAGGTTGGATGGGGCTGGGAGCAACCTGGGCTGGTGGGAGGTGTCCCTGCCCATGGCAGGGGTTGGGATGGGATGGGCTGTGAGGTCCCTTCACACCCAAACCATTCTATGGTTCTGTGATTCTTTGCCATCATCCAAAAGCCCACGGGTGGTGGGTCTTGGGTTTTGTTTCAGCTGATGCTACTAAAACAGTTCATCATTTCTGGTGAGTTTTAACTTAATGAAGAAAATGTCCCTTTGGGTTTGAAGGAACAGTCTCGGCAAACTTGGACTTTTTTGTTGACTTAATTCATTTGGTAACGAGGAGGCTGATTTCAGCTATGCTGATTAAAAGAATGCTAATTCAAAATATCATTCTCTTGAAAAAAATCTGCTGAAAAGCTGGTGACTGCTTTGTATAATGATGCTTTAAAAAAATATTGCAGGGGAAATAATTTAGCATGAAGGTATTTTTAATATGCAGTTTCCAACCATGTGGAAAAAAAATTGCATCCCTCATCAAAGGAATTTCTAGCTTGATGCATATTTATTTTTTGAGGTGTATATTAAGTATCTCGCATCTTTTAAAGCTGAAGTGAAAATGAAATGATAAACAGGCCCTCACAATGTCCTATACAGAGCACAGATCCCCCAGAGAGACCTCCTTTTGGTCCCTGTCCTCCAGCCTTCTGGCTCACGTCGCAGGGACCCTCACTGAAGCCAGGAGCCAGCCTCGTGCCTTTTTGCAGTGTGTGAACCCATAAAGAGGTCAGGGAGATAAGGATTGCCTTAGTATTTCATATTGCTGAGGCTTTAGAATAATTTAAAGATATACTTTGCATACAGCTTTAAAAATAACCTTATCCAATTAAAATATATGCTGTTTATATTTTGTCCTGCTTGGAAGCATACCAGGGCTCTGTGGATGATGGGAGGTCTCCGGCGTGCTGAGATGGAGTGAGAGGCAGAAATCCAGGCAGAGGAGGATTTCAGGAGGTCGAAGGAGAAAGTAGCACCATTGCCTGGTGGCTCTTTGGTGAAGGACTGTGTGCTGTGCTGGTAATGTTGATTTTGAAAAAACATGCCAGGATAAGTACAAACTTGTGGTATTTCAGCCTTTTTTAAAAATGTAGAGACAAGCTCAAATAATCCTTCATTTCTCAACTGTTCCCATTAACACACACACAGAGGACAAAGCCAAAACCTGCCATGAGTTTTGGCTGCTTTGTCATGTTGCCTTACCCAGCTCCCGTTGAAGGATATACAGAATTTTACAAGTTCATAGCAAAAGCAATGTAGGCAGGTGTGCTGGTTCCCCAGGCACAGCCCCATGGGCAGCCATGAGCATCCCTGAGTCAGTGGGAGATCCACTCAAGGCAGTGACTCACAGGTGAGTCCCACACCACCTCATCATGCTCATGATAAAAGGAGGGAGCTCAGTGAGGGTGGAGTTCCTCTTCCTGGGGCTTCTCCTTCCTGGCCTTCTGCTCCTGCTGCTGACCCTAAGGACCAGGCTGAGTAGAACCTTGTAGAACCTTGATGAGATGGGCTGTGAGGTCCCTTCACACCCAAACCATTCTATAAACAATACACAATTGTGTGCAGCTCTGGGCATATCTCCAAGGAGAGTTCAACGCAGGACAAGGATGACCTTGTCCTTGCACAGCACCTTCAAGCATGGCTTCATCGTGATGTCCTTGGTGCTCCAGAGCTGAAGGACAGGTTTGCGGGACTCCTCATCTTGCAGAGTCAGCGATGATGGACCACAGTCCATAATCCTAATCCATGGTTTGGGATGATCCTCACCAAGGTGGACGTGTGGGCAGGGACATGAGTGAAAGCAATCGTGCTTCAGACATTTCATAGGCAAGAGACCTTTCCCACATGGTGCAGGAAAAAATGATAATTATGCTATTAAATATATTGCTATTTTTTCAGTTCCAAGTGCCTCAAATGATCTCTTGTGAAGTATCTCATTTTGGTGAGATGAGTTAATGGCAGTTTTCTGCTGTTGGCTTTTTTTGGTAACAATTTTTTAATGCCATCTGAGATTCCTCTGGCCAGCTCTTTCCTCTCCTCCTTATCTACACTCCTCAGTTAAAACCCTCAGGTTCTGCTGGTGAAACAGAAACATGCTGCTGTGTTGAATCCCAAACCATAACTTCCTTTTTTTTTAAACTCATTTATCTCCTCAGCTGCTCACAGTACAGGAGGAGGCTGATGTGAACCATCTGATTTTTATGTTGCCTTTTGCTCCTCTGATTTCTGAGGTTTTCCTTTTCTTTTTTTCCTTCTCTTTTCCATCCCAGTCCATTACTATAACTTACTATTCCTGGAGGGAGCTGGTGATTCTTTTTTCCATTTCCCAGACACTCTGGTGGATGTGTTATTTTTAAGCCAGCCTCACTACCTGCGGCACGATGACTCATTATGGATTTGCAAAGTCCCCTATGATTTTGCCAACTTCTGGATTTAATTCTGGAGGGGATGGTTAGGAGTGCAGCATCAAATCCCCAAATACATTAAGAATGTTAACGTCAGAAAATCTTCCCTAAACAAAACACAATCATCTGCCCTTCAAAGATTGGGGGACATAGAGTCACCCAAGGACCTTGTCTTCACATTGAGAGCTACCTCTTGGGGCAGAGGGAGTGATGTGGGGGTTGACTACAGCAAGTTAGTGGTTGGACTGGATATCTTAGAGGTCTTTTCCAACCAAGGCTGTTCTATGATTCTGTAATTCAAGTCTTGGGTTTGTAGGGCAAAAGTGATGTCTTAGGCAGGATGATTTGATGGGGAAACACGGCAATGTTCCTTATTACAGTTTTATACCTTTCCTGAAAACCTGAGTCTTCAGGTTTAAATATTCCACACATTGTATTTCTTCTCTGATAAAGCTCTGTTTGCTCTGCAGTAGGTGGTTGTAGGAAGCCATGAAGAAAACCAGCTGTGCTGGGACACTGGGTTGGACTTGTTGGGGAGTGCTGTTGAGATGCTTTTCTGATTTCCTCCCATCTGTAGAGAGGTGTCTGTAGTGCCTTGTGTTCCTGAGCCATCTCAGACTGGTTTGGGTGTGAAGGGACTTCACAGCTCATCTCATCCCAACCCCCTGCCATGGGCAGGGACACCTCCCACCAGCCCAGGTTGCTCCAAGCCCCATCCAACCTGGCCTGGAACACTGCCAGGGAGGGGGCAGCCACAGCTTCTCTGGCCACCCTGGGCCAGTGTCTCACCACCTTCGTTGTAAAATTAATACTTGCTTACTGTCTTTTTCATTTGAGCTGTTGGGCTTGAGTGCATCATGAATACACATCTGCCACCTCTGCAGCGCCCACACATGCATTATGCATTGTAGGAGAGTTTGTTGTGTCTATCATTATAAATATTTCAAGATGTGTTACTAAAATCCCTCCTGTTCTTCCATGTGGATGGGCAGCACTGATTTCATGCCGTAGCTTTTGGTGGTCTACAGCCCACCTATGGTCCTATGGGTGCCTGCATGAATTGGAAAGTGCTGTCAGCACCTTTTTCCTCTGCATCTCCAGCTGATAAATCACATATGAAGCATTTTGTGATTTATCTTTCCTTATACCATTAATCTCCCATGTCAGCCATCCACTTGAGCTTCCTCCAGTGCTTTGATGGCAGCAGTGGAAGCAAGAAACACAGTAAGTGCCCGGCTCCTTTCCGACTGGTGGGTCCATTCTGGCACGTAGGTACAGGAACTGCCAATCTGGTGTTTAGATTCCAGCAAGTGAGCTCTGAGGGTTTTCTATGAGCTTTTAGTTTGTCAGATAGCATCTCCCAACCTTGTTGGCCAAGTTTGTGGGTTTGGGATATGATGCTGAAGGAGGTTCTTCTGTCCTCCTCCATGCCTCTACATCTACCACCCATCACGGGTTTGGGATATGATGCTGAAGGAGGTTCTTCTGTCCTCCTCCATGCCTCTACATCTACCACCCATCACAGGTTTGGGATATGATGCTAAAGGAGGTTCTTCTGTCCTCCTCCATGCCTCTACGTCTACCACCCATCAGGGGTTTGGGATATGATGCTGAAGGAGATTCTTCTGTCCTCCTCCATGCCTTTACATCTACCACCCATCACAGGTTTGGGATATGATGCTGAAGGAGGTTCTTCTGTCCTCCTCCATGCCTCTACATCTACCACCCATCACAGGTTTGGGATATGATGCTAAAGGAGGTTCTTCTGTCCTCCTCCATGCCTCTACGTCTACCACCCATCAGGGGTTTGGGATATGATGCTGAAGGAGATTCTTCTGTCCTCCTCCATGCCTCTACATCTACCACCCATCACAGGTTTGGGATATGATGCTGAAGGAGGTTCTTCTGTCCTCTGTGCCTCTACATCTGCCATCCATCCCAAGTTGCAAAGGTCCCCCATTTATCCACATAAAATATTACACCTGAGTAATATCATGCGAGACTTGGGTTTTTTTTTTAACCAAACTTGACTGCTTCCCCATGTCAAAAACAAGCCAAAGAGGAGCTGCCACAAATTTGTCACATCTGCTTGAGCAACCAGGAGAATGCACCTCAACCATAAAATGTAATCTACTTAATTAGCTGTAATTGCTTTGCTGAGTTGGGCTATCATAGAAATCATTGTTTTATGGCAAGCCAATGGAAGTTGTACTGTGATAAAACATCCCCAGGCTGTCACCCCTCAGCTGTGGTTTTTTAATATGTTTGTAGTTTCTTCTGGGCAGAAGTCTGTAAGGAATAAAATATTTACAAGATGGGGGAAGAGGGATTTTTGTTTGCTTTTTCATATGTTTCTTTTTCTTCTAAGGCTTTCTGAAGAGAAGCTCTACCACAACAGCTGGTGCAAAAACACAGCTCTAATTAAAACATTTCCCGCAATGACTTGGTGGGTTTTTTAGGAGAGGGATTATAGGGCAAGAACATGGTTTCTATACACTTCTTTAGGAAGTAATGGGATTGAAAAATTGAGTTTATGAACCAGAATCACAGAACAGTCTTGGTTGAAAAAGCCCTCTGAGCTCCCCCAGTCCAACCATTCCCCCAGCACTGCCCAGTGCCCACTGCCCCATGTCCCTCAGCACCACATCTCCACGGCTTTGCAATCCCTGCAGGGATGGGGACTGCCCCCTGCCCTGGGCAGCCTGGGCCAGTGCTGGACAGCCCTGTGGGGGAAGGAATTGTTCCCAGTGTCCAATCTAAACCTCCCCTGGCACAACTTGAGGCCATCACCCCTCATCCCTTGTGCTCCAGACCCTTCCCCAGGTCTGGTGCCCTTCTCTGGACACACTTCAGCACCTCAGTGTCCTTCTTGGTGTGAGTGAGGGGCCCAACACTGAACCCAGGATTCAAGGGGTGGCCTCACCAGTGGCTTTTGGTGAGTTGAGCAGGAGCTGCATCTCCTGGTGGGTTTCTCCAGGGTCTTCTGTGGTGACCAGGGGACCTCATCCTAGCTCTTGGCTGAAGATGAATAATAAAGAGGGGTCCTTGTGGGATCACTGTGTTTCTCCTCTCATTCCGAGAGAACCTTTGCACTTTCGAGCTGGTGAAATTTGATTTTATTTTCGCTAGAGCCTTTTTTTAAACACTGCTGTGGAGTTTTGCCAGTTCAAATATTATGTATTCTCCACTTCCCCCAAGCACAATTTGAATCTAATCTCCTGGCCCAAATACATGTGAGAGACCCATCAAGCCTTTTAACACCCAAAAACTGGTTTTGTTAATATTCTGTGTGTGCTCCATCTGCTGCTGTGTTTGTCTAAAGCTAATGTATTTGAGAGCGATTCACTTCGCTGGTCTAAGTCCAAAATGTCCAAAATACCATATGGACATTTTAAAGCTAATTAGCATTTTAAAATTCAATATCTGAATTAAGGTTGTTGTGATCCTTAAACCTTCAGTCTTCCTGAGTTTAGCTTAAGCTTGGCCTATTCTTGTCTAAATATTTTATCATTTTGGATTTTTATTGTTGCCGACCCTCACAAATTAAAATTGCCAGGTCCATCCTTTAGAACTGTCCCTTTTGGGCAATGATTTGATTCTCTAACATTGTTGTGATCATCCTGGAATTGCCTGTTACTAGAATTAGCTGAAATAGAAAATTTGGTGTCTCCAGAGATCTTGTTTAAGGGTGTGAATCAAGAATAGCTCTGGTGTGATCAGGAGGATGCTGCCAATGTCAGGGGAGAATATGGAGTGTGAAAAGCAGAGGTAGGAAGCAGGACAGTGCTTGTGCTGTAAGAGAGACTTAATTAGTGAGTAGTTTTTGTTGCATTAATCCTTGATCATTCTCTGGGGACACCCAGGGCACGCCTAACTGGCAGCACTGGTGACCTTAGCTTTGGCAGCACGCCTGCAATACCATTTTTAAGATAGATCCAACACCAGCAAATGACATTCAAGCATCTCGAATAAGAAAAACTAAAAGTAATGCAAGCCAGGTAAGGAGCTCTCTGCCATCACTTCTCTTCCAAGCGAGCACTTTACTGCTCATCCTGTAAAATTACAGTCTGAATGAAGCATTTCTGACACCTCTTACTCAATATTTAACTCCTCCGACAGACGCCGCGCCGGTCCCACGAGGTCTGGAGCAATAAACCCTCCTATGCAGAAAACGTTGACGTGCCCCAGAAAACATTCAAAGCACATCTCTACAACACTTGGAGTGATGCTAAATGAAGTGGGAGGATAGTCTTGTGCCAAACAGCCCAAACAGCATTATCTTCTGCTCAGCTCACAGTTTCTGGGTCACTTGCGGCGAGCTGCCTCATGCCTCCGTGTGTTGGCATCTTGGGCTGTGAAATTGAGATTTTCCTCCCTTCCTTCCAGCCTTTTAAACCATTCCTTCACATTACAAAGTTCTTCACATTGCAGAGTTGTGGGGACAGAGCGATTTCTGACACGTCTGTAGGTATCTAGCGCACAAGAGGCCTTTTCCAGATGCTGCTGTCATTGATACGAGGAATATTTTGGACCCAATTGTCATGAACATCAACCAGGGAGAGGAAGGGAATGAGGACAGATATAAAACAGGAATGAATTCCCAATTACAAAGGCCAAAAAGGTGTCAGAGATGCATGCTGAATAATAGAATCCCAGAATGGTTTGGGTGTGAAGGGACCTCACAGCTCATCCCATCCCAACCCCTGCCATGGGCAGGGACACCTCCCACCAGCCCAGGGTGCTCCAAGCCCCATCCAACCTGGCCTGGAACACTGCCAGGGAGGGGGCAGCCACAGCTTCTCTGGCCACCCTGGGCCAGTCTCTCACCACCCTCACAGCCAACAATTTCTGCCTCACATCTCATCTCAATCTCCCCGCTGCCACTTTAAAGCCATCACCCCTCGTCCTGTCACTCCATGCCCTTGTCACAAGTCCTGCTGGAGGCACGGAGGTCTTGTACACACCACACTGTCTGATGTGGAGCAGAAATTACATCTGGAGCAAAACACCAAGGCTTGAAATGATTTTTTTTTCCCCCCTCCTGGTTTGGGAGCGGAGCTGAAAAGGATGAATTGAAAATTAGCCGGATGAACAAGTGCATTTAGGAAATCACAAAGGGATGTTTTCTGACCAGTTATTGTGAATGCTCTTCCATAACCTATATCCTGAGGGCATGGAGAGCACAGGCTCACTCTTATGCCTGCCTACAAACTCCTTTGGAAGGAATCTACCAGAAATCCGCCCTTAAAGACCCATCTAGAGTTGCCATAGAAACTCTGCCAGAGCAGAAGGGGACCATTAGCACGTGCTTCTGAAAGCATGAGGCTCTCCTCACCCTCCACAAGATTGCAGGGAGATGGCAAATTCATGATTGAAAAGAATTTGCACTTCTGTAGAGTTGTATATGGAACCATGCAGGTGGTCACGGGCTGGACTGCTGGGTGGCCAGAGAAGGGATGTCTATAGAGCCAGAAGGATGCTCTGTCTCCTCCTTGGTTAGGGAAGCTTCTCAAGGGGATCCAATGCTTGAAATTCACCATAGTGGAGCCTTCTCTTCATCAGAGTTGCACCAGGCAACCTTAATTGAAGGTGGAGAAACAGTACCACAGAATCACCAAGGTTGGAAAAGACCTTGAAGATCATTGAGTCCAACCATCAACCCAGCACTGACAGTGCTCAACTGCACCACATCCCTGAGCACTGTGTCAGCACGGCTCTGACACACCTCCAGGGGTGGGGACTGCCCCACTGCCCTGGGAAAAGGACCATGATATCCTCCTCTGCCTTCTCTTCATATACATCTCCCCAAATCCCAGTTTATTGCATCATTTTTTCCTTTCAACCTCTGCACTTCAGTGCAGATTTCAGTTCAGACAAAGAAATACATATTCAGTAGTGAGAATATAAGAAATTATTCCATTAAAGATAGATGAATTGAGCAAGGCTCTAGCTTGCTTCCCCTGAGCCACATCACATCTCCAAGCCAGCAAGAGCAGAAGGCAACTTCTGTCGGTGAAGTAAGCAGATTTGACTCTGAGTACACACAGGAAAACAGAGTTTTTCAGAGAAATAAAAAAAAAGGCAATGCTGTCACTTTCCTGACCATTCCCCCTTTAGTTTGTCATTCTGGATCAGTCCAGCTGCCATCTCAGAAGCCCTGCTGTGGCATCTCTTCACCTGCTGTGCACCCATGCTGACCTTCCAAATGTTATAGTAGCTCTGGAAAATGCTTTCTACAATATTCAAGAAAAGACAGAGGAAGAAACCTCTGGACAGGTTGAAAAATGAGCTGTGTGTAGTCACTGTGAGCAAGAAAAGGAACAGTTACTCCATTTCTGTCTTTAAACTTAAGATATCGACCGAGTTAAGGGCCTGATGAAGTTGTGCTTCATCCTCATTACTCTGCAGAAAAGGAAAACATATCTCATTGTCTTTTGAAGTAAAGATATTGAAAATAGCAAAAATTAAGAAGAAAACAAGGAGGTTAGTTTTGGGGCAACCTCAGAAACCTCCTGCCATTCTCCAAGGTTGTCAACAAGCCCCTGCGTGAAGGAGGTGGCATTTCCAACAGGTTTACTCCACACTTGTGAGACCCCCCCTGCAGTGCTGTGTTCAGCTCTGGGGCCCCCAACACCAGAAGGACATGGAGCTGTTGGAGGGGTCCAGAGGAGGCCACGGAGATGATCTGAGGGCTGGAGCACCTCTGCTGTGGGGACAGGCTGAGGGAGTTGGGGGTGTTCAGCCTGGAGAAGAGAAGGCTTCAGGGAGACCTTAGAGCACCTTCCAGTGCCTGGGGGGTACAGGAAAGCTGGGGAGGGACTTTGGACTAGGGCATGGAGTGAGAGGACGAGGGGTGATGGCTTTAAAGTGGCAGAGGGGAGACTGAGATGAGATGTGAGGCAGCAATTGTTGGCTGTGAGGTGGTGAGACACTGGCCCAGGGTGCCCAGAGAAGCTGTGGCTGCCCCCTCCCTGGCAGTGTTCCAGGCCAGGTTGGATGGGGCTTGGAGCACCCTGGGCTGGTGGGAGGTGTCCCTGCCCATGGCAGGGGGGCTGAAACCAGAGGTCAGTGGTGGGAGCTGGGTTTATTCAGCACTTTCAGAAGTGACCTGGGAAAGGGAAGGAGTGCTGAGGAGTGCTCATTTTTAAATTATTCAGACCCATAAAAGATGAGAGCTGACTGTGAAGGTTTGCAGTAGCCTCTCATGAGACCAGAGTAACCAGGCAGTAAAGGTGAAATTGAGGATAGGTGAATGTGAAGTGATGCATGTGAGGACAAGGTGTCTTAAACTGACATCTAAGATGCTGGAGTCTGAGTTGATTATTCCTGCTGAGGAGCAGGGTCCTATGCCGTGGAAACATCAGCTCAGTGTTCAACAACTGTCCAAAAAGGCAAATACTATGGTAAGAATTAATCAGGAATGGTATTGAAGACCAGAATGTGCAGGTACAGCTCTGGGCATCTCCTTGGAACACTCTGGAACACTCTGGTCTGATAAAAATATGTCACTCCCCATTTCTGTAGCACAAAAACTAGGAGCCATCAAATGAAGGAAAGTTGAATGTTTGCACCTGACCAAAGCTTCAACAAATTGTTGGGCTGTGGAGATCCAAGATGATCCAAGCTGAGACAGTTCAAGGAGAGAGTTGAGAAGACCATGGGAGAGAACTCCATTGAGAGAGAAATAATAAGTAATAAGTAATAGTAAGTGATAAGTATTAAATGTGGTGAAAATTGTGTCTAGCTTTATGCTTCTCACTTTGGCTACTAATCCAAGACACTTCTATCACTTTTATTTCCTGGGGAGCAAACAGGCATTACTTTTTAAATCAAACATATGCACATCTTCTCAGAGGGAAAGTCAGCTTTGTCCATCACCTCACTCCTGTTGGGTCTCCACAGGGATGACCCTACCAAAGCAAGTCAGGTCTTGACAACACACACTCATGCCTTGTGTTGTTCCTCTGGTAGGTGAGTCAGAAGAGGAAAGATTTACAAGCAGGGGTAGGGAAACGATATAGTCATCAGCCACTGGTAGGTTAATGTCCTTCGTTAAGTTGATGAGGCTCTTCCTGAAGCCCAGCTGAAGCTTCAGCAACAGTTGTCCTTTGAACAAATTGCTGGCATCCGAGCAGTATCTCCTGGTGTTCGTGCTCAGCTCGGCTTATTGGTAAATAATAACGTTCTTGGTTCAGCTTGCTCTCCAGCTATGGGCCTTTCCTTGGTTCATTTGCCTCTTGCTCTTCCCCAGGACCATCCTGTGCAAGGGTGTGCTTGATTATGTGATGGTACTGATGGCATGATCTGTCCACTTGCTTACATCCAGAGCCCACCAGGGCTAAAGCATCACAGGGAATATCAACATTTACTTCTGAAACTCTTTCCCTGCACTACCTGGTCTTCTGCACAAGAAACTAAATGGTGGCACGTTCTCCTGAGAGAGAGCTGCAGGTGGACTTTCATGCCTGAAAAAGTTTCCTTTCTTTTGCAGTTATTTCAGCTCCTTTAATAAAAGATCTGTCCTCTCCCAGCAAGCCTGACCTCATTAGTCTTCTCTGCTTGGCTCTGGACAGGCATGCTAGTGGTTGCCCAGTGCTGATGTGGATGCAGACCGATGGCAAGCTGATTTTCACCACCACTGTGATTCCTTTGAGGAAGAATGAAAACCATCCTTCTTCAGGTCTAATAATCTTAGGGAGAATAGGAGGAATGCCACTTGGTCTGCTTTATGTTCAACAGTGGTCTGCCAGCATAACTTATTTTATTCCTTCCAGCTAAATATTTCCCTGGGGAACGTTATTGGATAAGGTGGAGCCACAGTTCAGTGTTTAAGAAAAAGCTGTAATGACTTCTTTATCTTGGGCTTACACTTTCTTTGGCACAACAAAAAAAAATATCATTAGCTGCTGTTCATATCTTGCCTTGGATGGGTCAAATAGAGAAGGGAGTAAATAATTGCAGGAAGCATTAATATTGGGTGACTTAAACAGTTTTCTAGAACGTCTTTCCCATAGAGACTTGTCTCAACATAGGAATGGATATGACACATGTCTCTTGCCCAGAACTAACATTGATTGACAGTCTGTCAAGTTGTGTCGCTATGGTTTATTTATAGTATGTGCCTTAAATAATCAAGCTATCTCACTAATGTTTTTGGACAGTTGCTCCTAGTTTTCAAGATGAGTTTTGCTCATACAAATGCATCCTGAACTCAGACAGCTGCAGTGGGGCCTGGGAGGTTTCTTTGGAATGTAGGTGGGAAATAAAACTGAGATGGAAATGGGAATCAGCTCTTTTGGCCAGCAGCTTCTAGCTGTACTGAACCTTAAAAAATGGTCAGAAAGCAAGTTTTCTGTGAGTGAAACAAAATGAAGGCAACATCTGTCCAAATAGGTGCTTGTGACATTATCTCAGTATCTTTTTGGGCTTGTAAAGTCTTGTAATGCCCTGGTATGATGAAAGCTTCGAGCTGAGATATAGCATTGAGCAACCACAAGGTTCCACGGAAGAGCTCTGTGCAAATCTACTGCTCTTCCTGCTGAATTCCCAAGAAACTGGGATTCTCCAGCTCCTCGGGGTAAGGAGGCCCCAGCAGCCATCCCCTGTCTTTGACCTCCAGCTGGGAATGTCTTCTCCAGGCAGGCAGGACCCCATTCTGTCAACGCTGTGACCCTGTGAAATGGAGACAAATAGACCCTACCACAAGCCCATGCCATCATGCCATCAGCTGAAGGTTTTCTTACCATCACCTTTCATGCCAAAGGTACCTCTCCCACTCCTGTGACTTTCTACAGTTTTTTCTTATTAGTTTGGATGATGTAAAGGAAATGGTCATTTAAAAAAAATTGGGGATTTTTTCCATATTAATATAGCTTTTCTTAGTTGTTTTGGTGGGGTTGAGTTGACCTCTGACGGTTGCAGAGGCACAGTTGAGTTATCAGTGATGCCTGTAGGACTCCCACTCTCCAAGCATTGTGCTTATCATGTAAAGTATGGATGACACATAGTAAAAACTCTGTTCTCAAAGGGTGTGTGCTTTCACACAAGTGGAATTTACCACCCTCTGGGTCAAGCTATGATCCTGGGGAGGGAGAGTAAGGAGGGAGAAGGAGTTACAGAAGCTGTCACACTACAGGACCTGCACTCTAAGAATGATTAGGTTGGAAAAGCCCTCTGAGCTCCCCCAGTCCAACCATTCCCCCAGCACTGCCCAGTGCCCACTGCCCCATGTCCCTCAGCACCACATCTCCACGGCTTTGCAATCCCTGCAGGGATGGGGACTGCCCCCTGCCCTGGGCAGCCTGGGCCAGTGCTGGACAGCCCTGTGGGGGAAGGAATTGTTCCCAGTGTCCAATCTAAACCTCCCCTGGGGCAACTTGAGGCCATTACCTCTTGTCCTATCACTTGTTCCTTGGGAGAAGAGACTGACCCCAACCTCTCTTCCCCCTCCTTTCAGGGAGCTGTAGAGGGCAATGAGGTCTCCCCTCAGCCTCCTCTTCTCCAGACTGAACCCCCCCAGTTCCCTCATCCACTCCCCATCAGCCTTGTGCTCCAGACCCTTCCCCAGCTCCACTGCCCTTCTCTGGACACACTCCAGCACCTCAATGTCCTTCCTGGAGTGAGTGAGGGGCCCAACACTGAACACAGGATTCCTTCCTCATCTTCTACTCTGCAGGTCCAGAATTTCCTCCCCTCCAAGTGAGCCTCCCTGCCCTTGTGCAATGTGTTCACAGTCCTGGAAATGTGGAGCTGGAGTGAAGCCAGAGGGGCTCATGAGGCAATGAGGCTCTGTTATTCCCTTGGTTCACAGAAAAATTGGACATGAGCTGGCAATGTGTGCTCACAGCCCGGAAAGCCAACGGTGTCCTGGGCTGCATCACCCACAGCGTGGGCAGCAGGGTGAGGGGGGGATTCTGCCCCTCTGCTCTGCTCTGGTGAGACCCCCCCTGCAGTGCTGTGTTCAGCTCTGGGGCCCCCAACACAAGAAGGACATGGAGCTGTTGGAGGGGTCCAGAGGAGGGCACGGAGATGATCCGAGGGCTGGAGCACCTCTGCTGTGGGGACAGGCTGAGGGAGTTGGGGGTGTTCAGCCTGGAGAAGAGAAGGCTCCAGGGCACATTGTTGTGACCTTTCAATACATAAAGGGGGCTTCTGAGAAAGATGGAGAGAGACTTTTTACCAGGGCCTGTTGTGATAGGACAAAGGTTTTAAACAGAAAGAAGGTAGGTTTAGATTGAACATTAAGTGGAATTTTTTTATTATGAGGATGGTGGGACACTGGCACAGGTTGCTCAGAGAGCTGGTTCCCAGGCACAGCCCCATGGGCCAGCCATGCATGGGAGATCCAATTAAGGCAGTGACTCACAGGTTTATCCCATATCCCTTAATCATGCTCATGATAAAAGGAGGGAGCTCACTGAGGGTGGAGTTCCTCCTCCTGTGGCTCCTCTCTTCTGGCTTTCTGCTCCTGCTGCTGCCCCTAAGGACCAGGCTGAGTAGAACCCTGTGCACTTTATGTTGGTGATTCTATTAGTTTGGTTAATTCATTAACTCTGTTTCCACTTCAACCTCTCCCTTTTTTTTCCCCAATTCCCCTTCTCAGCTGGGGAGGGGGCATTGGGTGGTAGAACAACTGGTACAGTTTAGCCCTGGGTGCAGGCTAAATGTAGATAATGCCCTGTCCCTGGAGGCATTCCAAGTAATGTTGGATGGGGCTTGGAGCAGCCTGGCCTCGTTGAAGATGTCCCTGCCCATGGCAGGGGTGTTGGTCTCGATGATCCTCACAGGTCCCTTCCAACCCAAGCCATTCTGTGTTTTTGTGATTGCTTGTGAAGAGAGGCAGCACAAAGCACTCTGTGTTGACTCTGAAGCCAGAGCCTGTCTGCCTCCAACATGAGCCTGCAGTTCCCTCCCTGCCACTGGTCCTCTGTGGGCTGCAGGGGCTTGGCCATCTGTCTGCAGTTCATCATGATGTCTCCCATCAGCATGAATGCACAAGGGCAGTCCTTGAACAACAGATATAATAAATTACCCTGTTTAATTAAAGTCCTCTGATTTTCATAGGATCAGATGGCAGTGCTGACTTAGTCTCAGCAGCAGTGGGTGTGAGATAAGGTTTTTCCAGCTCTGTGATAGTGTGTTCAGTACAGAGTCTAAACCTGAGTACGTGGTCATCAACTGCTGGTCTGTATGGACAGGAGTGTTTAAAATTGGAAAAGAACAATGCCAGAACTGCTGTGGGCACCTTTAGAGCCTGTGTGGAGATTGGCTTTGTGTGGCCATGGGTAATTAGCAAGAAATAAGTTGTTGCTTATATAAAAGAAAAAAGATGAAAGAAGAACCAGCTGTGAAGGTCTCCAGGAAAGGAAGCAGGTCCTCGAATGCTAGAGCAAATCTTTTTTTTGAAGCAGTTGCTGTGACTGGTGAATATGTGTTGACTGCTCTACTCTTGGGCTGATGAGGCTTGAAACAGTAATAAGAGGGTGGCACTTTTTCATGGGAATGAATGTATTTATTATCCTCAGACTTCAGAAATGCTGGATTCTCAACCATCCATTAACTTGCTCTTCAGGATGGTTCCACCCTTGCATTCAGCTCTTCCTCTATTTTTACATCCATTTAGCATGAGTGGGCTAGAATAGTTTCATGGCAAGACAGCGAGTGAGTGATGGGATACCCACGGTAACGTGGGACCACCAGTGTAAAATAAAACCTGGCCCAGCCTCTGGGCTCCCTGCAGCATCGAGGTTCATTTGCAGATCTGGATGCTTGTCCTTTGTAATGCTGGAGGAGCAGCACATGGGAGAGGTTTGGGTAGAGCTTGACACTGAAATGTGGGCAACCACTGTGCTTGGTTCTGATGTGAAGTGGTTCTGCATGATTAGGGAAGAAAGAAAAGGTTCTGGCATCCTTCCTGCTGTAGCTGCATTTGTCAGCTGGCGAAACAGGATGCACCCAGATTTATATAATTTAAAATGTTAAGTGTGAAACAAAATAGAAATCAGTTTAGGAGGGCTTCAGCTCTGTCCTCCTGAGTTGGAGACTGCTTCGAGGCTTAAATTTGATTTGAAAAAACTCTGTGAGTTGGGGAATGTACATTTTGAGCTGTAAAAGGAGTTTCAGTACAATGATTTGCCTTTTAAAATTCAAGAGGCCAAACTAAGGTTGGGGGTAAGTGAAATCTATTGAATGAGAGAAGTCTTGATGTTTTAGTACTGAGTTGGACCCGTGTTCCAGCTGAAGGATGGTGACATCTCAAAATACACTGACAATCTCACATAGAATCATTTGATTGTACCTGTAGCATCCTAAGAGCCCTTGGTCTCTTCAGTCACTTGTGAAAAAGGGCTCCTGGCTGGTAAATCAAGTGCTTGGTCTTGGAAGTGTTGCTTTCTGTCCTTGGTGCAGGCCCATGCCCAGGGCAGATGGACTCGTAAAATGAGCAGCCTGGTAGTGTTGGGTCATGGCTTATGTGAGGGGATGGACAGACTGGCCATGAGCACATAAAGTGAGGGGGCAGGAACACCTGCTATATTATATCAGGTAGGCAACTGTGTTGTATCAGAGCAGCTGCACACCTAATTTAGGTGGGATAATTCTGGAGCAATTAATCTCTGATTTAAGTGTGTGATGTTTTAAATAGTTCCCATTGAACAGGAAAGGTCCATAACTTGCCTTTGTGTAAGAAGCAGTTCAGAGGTCACCTCCCTGCCTCCCATGCCCCACGGGATATTCCCTGGGGGCCAAGTCCCCAGAAGGCAGGAGAAGATGCATGGCCCAAGCCCTGAGCTCTGCAGCTGTGTGAGGAGCAAGGCAGGCTGAAAAGATCCTTCTGGATGGAGAAAAGCTCATACCATGGTTTGTTTTCATCTCTGCTGCAAATCATTTCTAAAATGCTGTAGCTCTTCATCTCTGAAGGCTTCATTTCCAGTGCAGAATTAGTTCCCAGATGTCCTTCTCTCAGTGGTCCCCACCCCAGTCATCACATAATTAGATGCCATTCATTGCTACCGGCAATCAACGTTCAAGAGCGTTGCTGCAAGTCTGGCTGGTGGAGGCTTTGGTGGAGCCTACGTGGTATGTGCTCTCTGATTTCTCAGCACTGGGGTAATTTCCCAAGTACTGAATTTGCACGTTCACGTCACAGAATGCGACTTTTTGCAAGAATAAATTCCCAGTCAGTCTGAAGTGAAGGGATTTCCAGCAGCTTGAAGGTGAGGACGTGAAGGTGATGTTCCTGTCCTGAGAAAGTACTCTGAAGTACTAGTCTTGAAGAGTTTCTGAGGTCTAGGCAATGAAGAATGAAAAATGGTGAATGGACTTAGAATACAACATGGAAGTGTTTTGCAGGTGAAAATATTTGGCTTTGTGTGGCTGATCTGAAGAGGTGGCTGTAAAGACAAAATGTTCCTGGACCTGTTGCAGCTTCAGAGCTATCGCTCAGCAAACCCAAAAGGGCATCCGGTGTTTTAAGGGCTGAAAAGGGAGCATTAGTAAAACGGTTCCTTGCATTTTTCCATCGTGGAACAATGAGTGGCATCCAACAATGGATGGTTTTGTGTGGCTGCCCAGCTTTTTGGTCCGTTGGATGTTGGTGGTTAATGAGCTCTTGAGATACTGCAGCAAGTGTCTGAGTGATTGTGAGCTGGAGTCCTTGATGGCAGAAGTTCAATGGGTTGAAGCGTGGTTTTATAGTATCCTCTACTTCAATAAGGGACTTTATTATCTGTCCCTGTAAAACTCCTTGTAATAGAGCTGCTTTTAGGAGGGTATCACAGCTCGAGACTTGCTAGGAAAAAAGAATGAAGACAGATATTTTGTCTTGTAAATTAATTTCGTCCTCTTGTTGCAATTGAAGTTCTAATCAGCTAATGGCCAACAGAAAGTCTTCTTGAAAAATTAAACAGCAAATTTTGGAAATCAGTGTTGCAAGTGACAATTCATTCACACAGTCACCACTGGAAGGCTGAAACATGGACCAAACCACAGGGGCTCTCTAGCTGAAGAGAAGCAAACTAAATTTTTTAGGTTGCCCGGAGAAGCTGTGGCTGCCCCCTCCCTGGCAGTGTTCCAGGCCAGGTTGGATGGGGCTTGGAGCAACCTGGGCTGGTGGGAGGTGTCCCTGCCCATGGCAGGGGTTGGGATGGGATGAGCTGTGAGGTCCCTTCACACCCAAACCATTCTGGGATCCTCTGTTAAGAAAAAGGAGCAGGTAGCTGGGACTCGTAGCTGAAAAGCCATTAATCAAAAGCAACATTGCACCAAAGAGGACAGGGGTGAGCAGAGCTGGCAATAATGGTACAGCAACATTTAGAAATACATGAAAAATTAAAGGCAGCTTTAAAATACCTTCTCAGTGCAGCCCCTTGTGCTCTTCACTTTGCACGGCCGGTTATTGCGTCGTAATTTTTAAAGCAGTTCAGTTTGTGCTTCTCGGAACTGGAGTGCTGTATATTTTCCTTGGGGAGAACATTAAATGAACACTGCCTTTCCTACTCCTATTGATTGAGGAGATGATATTAAATTAAAATAAAGCAAGAAAACAGCTTTTGATTTCTTCCGTGAGGAATCTAATAAGTTTTGTTCGATATGTTTTCATCTCATTTTCTTCTTGCATGCTTGCTGTAATAAGGTCCTGAGCCCCAGCAGAGACAGAGTCCCATCATGTGCAGATGTGTACAAGTGGAAAGAAAAGGGTATTTTTTTTTCTCTCCCTGAACATTTTCATCCCTCCAGCAGGAAGCTGATGAAGATCAGCAGCACTCAGCATAAAACAAGTGGGTTTGGCCCAATTGCTGTTATTTTTGATTTAAGGTGACGAGTCAAGACATGTGGCAGGAGGAACAGGGATTTACAGGAGGTCTCTTAGGGTATCCAGGGGATAAATCAGAGCAGGATATCAGATACTTTGGTGCTTCCACCTCTCCTGAGCTCATCCCTGGTCATTGGATCTGGGCTTTGTTTTGTAGCCCAGGGGGATCATCATGGGGATTGCAGCTTTGGCTTTCCTGAGGAAGCTTGTTTGGGGGCATTTGGGGGATGAAGAAGAGCCAACAAATGTAAATCCTAACAGCTCAAAACCCAGTAAGTTATAAAAATGTCTCATGTATTTTTAAATCCAGTGGGTTTTGAGCGCTGGGAATTTTCAAGCATGTTTCTCCTGACACAAATTGCCCCAGATTCTGCTACTTTCTTATCTTTCAGTATGTCCAAAAAAAATAAAGGAGTAAAACACATTAATTTTCCTGCACCTTTCCCATCTCTGTTTCCCCTTAAAATAGAAAGGACAAGTTTTCTTGCTGGAGGTCAGCACTTATCAGAGTGGAAGAGAGAGTAGAGCAGGGCTGGCTGCATGTTTTGGTACCTGAAGCTATTAAAGCTTCCTTGGTAGAAAGGGTATTTATCTGAAATGAAATTATTCTGAAAACGGTCATAACTTCCTTTGAGAACAACAAAAGGCACCATGGTAAGCAAGCTGCTGTCCTAACAACCAGAACTTAAACCCCAAAAAAGAGAAAGAAGACCTAAATATACATGTGTCTCCAGCTGCCTGCAATAACTGTGAAGTCTTTCAGTAATTGGCTGGATGGAAAAACTGACCCAAAGCCACAGTTTTCCTGTGGTCTGAAAGTGCTCTGATTTATTTCAGGCTTTTTTATGTATGAACCTAACGTTGAAAATTTTGGTCCAAGTGAAACAGAAGGGTTTTATTACTGAATTTGACAGTGTGTGAGTTCTGGGGGTATCTCAGAGGGCACAGATGAAACATTTGCTGCATGTAGCCACACAGGAGTGTTTGTCATGGTTGTTAACTTAAGGACTATTAGTTAAGGGCTGTTATTAAGGACTACTGCAGCAGTTTGTGGGCTTCAAGGGGGGATTAACCAGCAGAAAAGACCAGAAGAACCTCTTGGTGCCCCAACAGGCTGTCATCTAGATCCCATCCCTAGCTGATGAGCAAGGGACTTCCCGTGTCACATATGCATAGCCATCAGCTACTAAACTGCGTGCCGAGGGGGTAAAACCCTGTGTTGAAACATGGTTGAGAGAATTATAGGGAAAAGATGCTTGGAGTGGTCAAGAAGTGAGCTGGAGCTGGTTTAACACCCCTAGTCATGTTGGTCAGGAGGCAAAGTGGGATCAGTGAGCTCGAGCAGGCAACGGGAGGACCCTGGAGCAATGAATCTACTGGAAAATAAATGGTTATCTTCTAATAAAGCAGAGAGTAGGCAGAGATATTTCTGATTTAAGATCTTCATCATTAATGTTCTGCTTGCAATCACTGGATCTGCAAATAGCTTTCCGAAGAGCTTCTTGATTGCTGAAAAGCTGTATATATTCCTGAGTATGATGACAACATAGCTTTACGTAGCCTAAAATAAAAAAAAAATAAATAAAATCTGTTAAACTGCTGCTTATCCAGCATTAACTACAGCAATTTTTAATTAACCTGATTTAGAAGCCAAATATATCGCTGATGAAAATGAGAGGGTAGAACATACAGTCGTTTATTCCAGTACAGTGGTCATGATTGTTGAATTAGATTTATTCAAATGAACCTCCAAATCTTGCTGCAGTAGTCGGCTGCGTGGCAGGTGCCAGGTTTTAGAAATCTGCACGTAGTCGGAGAGCGATGAGCTCTGGGGTATGGGAGGGAAGAGACTGTGATGTGTTTGTCTTGCTGCTTGGAAATGGGAGGAGGAAAGACCCACGCTCACTTTTATTTAATAAAGCAAAAACAAAGATAGGGTGTGAATTGACTGCTAATTACCTCTTTCCAGCCTTTGCTGGCAACCAGCAGACAGCGTCAGTGGAGCTTGGCGTGGAAAAGACTCTCCAAGGGTCACGTTGTCTGCCGTTGGGTCGGCTCTGCTCTGGGACGGTGGCCAACGAGATGCCGAGATAAACCAGGGCAGTGGCTGTGGTGGTGAAGCACGGCAAAGCCAAACTCAACGCCAGCAAAGAAAGATTAACGTGTCCCGTTTGGTCCGCCCGAGGGATTTACGCAGGAGCACATAAGAAGGGATGGAGTTATTGGAGTGTTTACCATTTTCAGTTGGGAAAACTTCCAAGAAACGGAGGTAGGGCAGTAAACAAAAGCAAAATGGAGCAGGCTGGGGTGTGGAGGTTGTTGCCTGTGATCTTCATGGAGGACAAGAAGTAAGATTTTGGTGCAAGAAGTCTTCACTCTGTGTGGGTGCACACAGGGACTTGGTTCTGCAGAGCACATAACTGACTGCTCAGGTGATCTCCCCTGAACTCCCTATGACCGATCCGAGTGAAGATGCTAGAAACTGAAGATGCTCTACAACCTTTTCTAAAGTGCCCATTAAAGCCTTGTGAGGCTTCAGAGGGTAGGAGCTCCTGTGCGTGTTCCTTCCAGGTGGCCTGGCAGGTAATCGGGTCCCTCCCTGGGCTGGCAGTTGTGCAGCCATGAGTGAATATAAGGGTTGGCATGTTCTCATGCGATGTCTCTACCTTCCCTTTAGCAAGAAGCTCTGGTTAATGGAAGTGCTGAGCACTGAGGACTCGGGCTGGGTGCTGGGCTTTGCTGTTAGGATGCAAAGTGCCATCCCTGGAGGTGTTTAAAAGTAGATGTAGCACTTGAAGCCATGGTCTAGTGGTTAGGGAGATGATGGGATAAAAGTTGGACTTGATGATCCTGGAGGTCCTTTCCAACCATAGTGATTCTATGATCAAGCTACGATGGCTGCAAGCAGCCAAGGAAAACCTTTCGGACCTTAGAGATGTGTAGATGTGGTGCTGAGGGACATGGGGCAGTGCTGGAGGAACAGTTGGACTGGATGATCTTAGAGGTCTTTTCCAACCAAGGCTGTTCTATGATTCAAATATAACTGTGCTGATGGGTTTTCATAGCTGAATTCTGCATTCAGCACGTGTATTTTCTTGGTGTTTTTATTCCAAGCACATTGAACATTTCTGTGTTCTGTATTCTGGTTATCATCCTCGTTTGCTAGAGGAATGAATATGAAATATTGATGATGCCACGTGTAAGTCTGCAGAGCACATCCATAGTCCTTCCTACACCCTGGCCAACTGAGAATACATCTGTGCTTTACCTCGCAGCTGTGCCGACGGCCTCTTTACTCACACGGGTTGTTTGTTGCTTTCCAGGGATGCTGTCTTCTCCTCTCTCCCTGCTGATAAAAGCATCATTTCTCTTTTTTTTTCTCTCGTTGCAGGTTATCCAACGGGCTACCCCACCGCTGCCCCAGCCTACAACCCAAACATGTACCCAACCAGCAGCCCCGGCTACGCCCCAGGTAAAAATCTGTCTATGGAGATGAGATTGGGCATGTTGAAGCACTTTTGCTGCTCAGTGTACAAAACCTGGCAGTTGCCATGTGCTTGTCAGCAAGTGTTTTCCAGGAAAGGGGCTTTTTCCTTCCTAACTCTGCCATTAACTTCCCACCCTCCATTGGGAATATTTCTCCGTGTTGCAAAGTACTTTTGAGCCATAAATGATGTCTTACTACTAATCCCAGGAAATTTACAGTCCTCATCACTGTGATATTGATGCATTGATGACTTTTAATATTTTCTGAATGCTGCATGCAGTCTCCCCGAGATTGTCTTCCTCTTCCCCCTGCTTGTCCTTCTCCCATCTTTTCATGTCATAGATGCAGAAATGTCACCAACCATAGAATCACAGAATCAGTTTGATTGGAAAATGCCTTTAAGATCACCCAGGCCAACCATGTCCTCTTTGGTGTCTGGATCTCCTGTGCCATGTCTTTATTGTCTCCTGCTTTCCTGTGGCACTGATAGACCCTGAGTCTGCCCTGTGTCTTCTTCTGTCCAGCTCCTGCCCTTCACCACCCTAAAATGACTCTTCCAAAGATGCAACAAGCTTTTCTGGCCAAACTCAGGAACTCTTGTGCCTTAGCCTTGGTGTGCTGGTTCTCTTTGACAGCATCAGCTGCACTCTTCTCCATAAAATCTTGTTTTCCCTAGACTTTCCCAATTTGGCCAGTTGTGCTTCAGCATGTCAATTGGGACATAGTTGTCATCTGCCCCTTCCAGCTTTCTGTGAAAACCCAGCAGGGCTCCTCCTTTGCAGTCCCCCTGAACCGTCCTGCCAGCCAGGCCGATGGGTAATGTGTTCACCCTCCATAGCTCAGCCTCTGCCCTGGAGTTCTGTTCTTTCTGCACTCTCTGACCTTGGCAATTTCTTCTCCATCTTACTGGAGACCTGGTACAAAAATAATTTTCCCATTCCACTGCTTTAACCATATCATTCCTCCCTTTGCCTCCTTCTTGCTCGTATCCAGTACAGGCTAATTGTCTTTATCTACAGAAGTAACACCCCCTCCATTCATTCTTGGTGTCCAGAGCCTTCCTGCTCTTCCAGCTCAGCCAGGGATGCCTGTCCTCTTCACCTCTTACCTTTCCAACCAAGCATCTCTCTTGTCCCTGCTGCTCCTCTCCCCTCATCACCCACAAAACCATTTCTCATTTGAATTCTTCCATTATCCATGGTTTTTTTTTGACAAAAGCCCATGAGTAGACTCCCAAGCTCCTTCTCTTGCCTGCTGGTGAGCACCATCTCTCCACACCCCCCTTCTATCTGTTTTTCACTGTTGTCTCTTGGCCAAACACGTACCCGGCCCGTGGCTCTAGTTGTGTTGCTCTGTGGATGGTCTGGATGGAGGACACATACACATCCAGGACCTTCCTGCCTGGCCAGAGAGAGCTGGAGAGGAGAAAGCCATTAAAGTATGTGGGTGGCATGAGCACAAAGGCAGTCATCCCCTGTCCATCACTTCAAAGTTGAACACCTCATCTACGTGGGGTGGGGAGACAGGGTAATTGCTTATAGCCAAGGGCTGCCAATGGTGGAATATTCATGTTAATTAGGACAGAACATAAATTAGTCACAGGAGCTAATGTGAAATAACTTCTAGCAAGGACACTTATTCCTGAAGTGGACCTTCCACTGTTTTTAAGTCAGAGAAGTTACTCTGAAGCAGGAATCATGGAGTAATTCCCACTTGTCCACAAGGAGTTGTCTTCACCATAGCATAGACTAATGAGATTCTGTGCTTAATGAGGAATATATGAGTTGTTCTGCTAAATCAATCACTTGTGTTTTTGTGCTTTTGAGCCCAAACTTGGAAACTTTTGTGGAAGTCTTTCTTTTTGGACTTGAAGACTTCTCTTAGGTCTCCACTCAGGAAATAATTCAACTGAAGTCAAAGCTACAAAATACTTTACTGAAACCAGCCCTTTGGAAGGACCAAGTGACCTTGAGTTTTTAAAGCACAGTTAAGTTCTCTGCTTTCAGAGAACTTAATTTGTTAATTACTTGAGGGAGCCTCTTGGCATGACAAAGGGTGGTAGGAACCCAAGGGCTAAGTAGTTTCAAAATGTAACACTTATCCAAGGTGAATTAAGTGAAAAGTAGTATGAGAAAAGGAAATCTCCTATTTAATAGCAATCTTGAGGTCCTGCTGCCCAGAGAAGCTGTGGCTGCCCCCTCCCTGGCAGTGTTCCAGGCCAGGTTGGATGGGGCTGGGAGCAACCTGGGCTGGTGGGAGGTGTCCCTGCCCATGGCAGGGGGTTGGGATGAGATGAGCTGTGAGGTCCCTTCACACCCAAACCAGTCTATGATCAGAACATTATGTATTAGCTGTTGATTTTTAAGGCTGTAGTTGTTATCAGAGCATTTTCTTTAGGTGATACATCACATAGGTCAAATGCCAGAATTGGCAATGTCTGAACTGGGATTCGAAAACAATTCTGGCATCAAAACTGAGCATTTTTTCATAGTTTTTATGAAAAGGACCTGAAAAAAAATCCCTTGCTCACCCATTTCCAAACACTCATTGGAGATGAAAAATAATCTCTCACCCTTTGTTTTGACTTCATGGCTTTTTGGTTGGCTGAGATGTTTATTCTGAAAGCTTCGCCTCAAAAGAGCTGCAGGTTTTAAAAACTTCTGAATAAAGCCATCTTTTCAGCTAAATGTTCAGTAGTCATTGGAGTGAAACAGATACTTGTGTAACATAGCATACAATCCCAGAATGGTTTGGGTGTGAAGGGACCTCACAGCTCACCTCATCCCAACCCCTGCCATGGGCAGGGACACCTCCCACCAGCCCAGGTTGCTCCAAGCCCCATCCAACCTGGCCTGGAACACTGCCAGGGAGGGGGCAGCCACAGCTTCTCTGGGCACCCTGGGCCAGTCTCTCACCACCCTTTGTGACAGTCTTGCTAGACCCTTTCTCCTCTGAATTGCCCAGTTTTCAGTTTCTCAGTTGTCATGAAATCAGAGGATCCCCAGGCTCAGGAGCTTTCCAGGGTTTTAATGAAGCAGGAATGAGGGTTTTATTGCCAAAAACTTTTGGTGCCATTTTCTCCACATCACAGTTTAAATTCACTGTTATTTTGCAAGGTTATTAAAGAAAACTGCTTACTGCGGATGACTCTGTAAGGGATCTGTTGTGTTTTGTGTGGTTTGATGTGCTTCTGGTAGGGTCTTTAGCTGCATTTTTTTTCCTCACTGAAAATCTTAATGTATAATACGAAACAAGTTTTGTTCCCCTAGATTTGTGCTGGCCACCCTCAGATTCCCCTGAAGGATATAACACTGAAAAAGTGAAGTGAAAGGAGCTCCATAGCATAAAAAAAACAAACCCAAAATATTTATTAGTAGCTTGTCCTGCCAGAGGCTGGCAGTGTCCTCCCTGCTCAGCCAGGGATGGAAATACTACAGCGTTCCTGCATGGTGGCCTGAACATTATAAAATGTCTCTTGTCCCCAGCCACTGCCTGTGCCTGGTGTAGGCAGCAGCTCCACCACGGCGTGAGGAGGTGGCCAAGGGGACACTCAAGTGAGAGGGAGCCCCAAATCACTGCAGAACAACATTTTTTGGGGGGGTCTGTATTGCTTCTTCTCAGACACCATCCTTGGGAGGCTGGAGTTCCTATTAGAAAACAAACCCCAGAAATGCTGCATTGCTATCCAAACAAAATACTTTTCCTTGCAACATCTCGGTGAAATCCGCACATTCCCCTGGAAGGATTTTATTTCAGCTCCGTTTAATTTTCCAAATTAAAAATAAGGGAAAGAAAAGAAACGTTTGGAAAATTTCAAATGTTGTAAACAGCTGCAGTAGCTGCCACATTTAGGGAAGATTCAGTTCCCTTTAGCTGTATAGACCTTAGGTCTCTAACCCTTCCAGCCCACATCCCTCTGTATTCATAGAATCATAGAATGGTTGGAGAAGACCTTTAAGATCATCAAGTCATCATCATTCAGTGGAGAGAAAGAGAGACCTCCCCAGAGAGACATTTACCCCATCTTTTGGGGACAGACTCCCCATGTCTGTCCTACCAGGAGAACTTGAGATGAATCCTACCTGGGATGTCCTTCATGCTCATGAGGAACAGGAACCCAAGGAGGGGTTTCTAGATGCTCTCTCAAGTAACTCTGATACAGTCAAGATCCCCTCGGAGAAGGAGAGCTCTAGGATGATGTTTTATGGGATTGCTTTCTTGGCATAGGTTAGGATAGTAGGAATAGATTGAGAAATGGGACCCACCTAGCGTGTAAAAGCGTAGGTCCTGGAGTGGGCTGAAGGACAAGCCTCCTCCTCTTGAGCAAAGTTGCTTGCAAAGAAACAGTCAAGAAGACCAGGAGAGAACAAGGAAACACAGGGATAACCCTGGAAAGGACGAGGGGTAATGGCCTCAAGTTGTGCCAGGGGAGGTTTAGATTAGATATTAGGAAAAAAAATTTCACTGAAAGGGTTGTCAGGCACTGGCCCAGGCTGCCCAGGGCAGTGGTGGAGTCCCCATCCCTGGAGGGATTCAAGAAATGTGTAGATGAGGTGCTGAGGGACATGGTTTAGTGGGGAATTGGCAGTGTTTGGTTAATGGTTGGACTTGATGATCTTAGAGGTCTCTTCCAACCAAGGCATTCTGTGAAATTGAGGTTCACTCAGGTGGGCAGCAGCGAGCCCTTCTCAAGCTCCATCCTTCCTGCAGGAACATCTACAGCCTGTGTCCTCCACCCAAGAGAAAGGAGCCCCCATACTCAGCCAGGGCCAGGCTGTCCATCCACCCTGGTCTCTCCTCCCTAAAAGCAGCCAGCTCAGCCTTCAGAAGTTTCCTTGTGATTGTTGGGTATGGAATAATCTGCCCTAAACCTTGTTAGTCAGCGGCTTTTATAAGCACAAAACCATAAAGACTTTGATTTTTCCCTACCTTTGTCCTGGTGGCTGTGACTGTGGGTGTCCTCTCTTTCATTAAAGATGCTTAACCTCCCCCGTGCTTTGATTCTTGCTATATTTTTATCATTACAATACTATGCAGCAAGCAGGTCTGCAGATTAATTAAGGCTGGAGTTACTGATTTTTTTTTTTTACTTTTTTTTTAAAGCAAGGCAAATAATTGTCTGTTGCTTTAGATTAGCATGATGTGAAAGGAGAAACGAAAGCCCTGGTCAGTCTCCTTTGTGCCAGACAGCCTTTTGTTCACTCCCCCAACGCTCCCTTCTGAACTGCAATCCTAAGCTTTACCGACTTGCTTTAAAAAAAAAAAAACCTCCTCTGATCAGTTTTGTCCCCCCTCGTCAGATCTTTTTGTCACACAGCTTAAGGCTCAAGCAGGAAAGCCTTTGCAGCCATCTTGACATTGAAATTTCATTTCTCTGTTTATTATTCTTAAATATGCTTTTAATAATTTCCCATTGTCCAGAAAGCTGACAGGTCGTTTTGCACTGAGAACAAACATCTTCCAGTGCACAGCACAACAGAGGTAAGCCCTAAATTAGTGAGGAAATGGTGAAGATGATCATAGAATGATGGTAGAATGGTTTGGGTGTGAAGGGACCTCACAGCTCATCCCATCCCAACCCCTGCCATGGGCAGGGACACCTCCCACCAGCCCAGGTTGCTCCAAGCCCCATCCAGTCTGGCCTGGAACACTGCCAGGAAGCTTTTGAAATCAATGCAATTTCATATTGCAGCAGGATTTTTTTTTTCCCTTCTATTTGGAGATTTCTCTCGTAGGAGACGTGGTTCAGAGCCCTCAGCTTGTTTATGTGCAGCCAAAAGGAAAGATGCTTTCGTGGGCTGCGCTGTGCTCAGACCAGCAGCTCAGGAGCTGGGGATGTGCAAGGGCCAGTTAGTGGAGGAAAAAAAAGCCTGTGTGATGCTGTGAGTTAAGACAGTATCTGTCAATCAACATTATCTTTAGAGGCAGAGCAAAGGCTACAGAGACAATCCTGGATCAGACCTTACTTAAGTTTAGAGGTTTTTTCAACTCCCTGTCAGTTTTTATCGAATTATGTTTTTTAAGATCCCTGTCCTAGTACCTGCAGTGCTGTGTTCAGCTGTTGGGCCCCCAGCACCAGAAGGACATGGAGCTGTTGGAGGGGTCCAGAAGAGGGCACGGAGATGATCCAAGGGCTGGAGCACCTCTGCTGTGGGGACAGGCTGAGGGAGTTGGGGGTGTTCAGCCTGGAGAAGAGAAGGCTCCAGGGAGACCTTAGAGCACCTTCCAGTGCCTGGGGGGGACAGGAAAGCTGGGGAGGGACTTTGGACAAGGGCATGGAGGGACAGGATGAGGGGTGATGGCTTTAAAGTGGCAGAGGGGAGATGGAGATGAGATGTGAGGCAGAAATTGTTGGCTGTGAGGGTGGTGAGACACTGGTCCAGGGTGGCCAGAGAAGCTGTGGCTGCCCCCTCCCTGGCAGTGTTCCAGGCCAGGTTGGATGGGGCTTGGAGCAACCTGGGCTGGTGGGAGGTGTCCCTGCCCATGGCAGGGGTTGGGGTGAGATGAGCTTTGAGGTCCCTTCATACCCAAACCACTCTGTGATTCTATGATTCTGCCACAGGCAAGATGCCACATTAATAACTGCAGGCTCTCAGGACCTCCCAGCATTGCACCCATTGTCAGTGGTCACTTCTCTATGGAGAACAGACTTAAAGGAGAAAAATTAAGAATTTTTGAGAAGCAACTAATGCAAAATAAACTCCATAAAATATTCCAGCAGTGAGTACGTGCGACAGAGTGAGCAGCACCCTCAACTGTCTTAAATGGAAGTGAGTTAAAGTAATGCAGGAGTTCAGTGGCTGAGTTAAAAGCAGTCATCTGTGTCGGTACAGAGAGCGTTTCCTCAAATTGAATCAGCTGCTGTCATACAGGAGGCTGGAAATAACCCCACGGTGGAAAAGAACATGCTGCTGGGGTTCATGTTGTCCATCAAACACACCAGGAATCAGAGGGGAGCAGCTTTATTTTTAAAAGCTTTGATTCTGATACAGCAAATTAATTCTAAATGTATTTTTAAGGAATTTTAGATGTTGAGCCTTTAGCTGCCTCGCTGCAGAAAGAGGTGCTGTGTGTTCCCAGCAGATTTGCTGCTCTTAGAATCATAGAATAGCTTTGGTTGGAAGAGATGTCTGAGCTCCCCCAGTCCAACCATTCCCCCAGCACTGCCCAGTGCCCACTGCCCCATGTCCCCCAGCACCACATCTCCACGGCTTTGCAATCCCTGCAGGGATGGGGACTGCCCCCTGCCCTGGGCAGCCTGGGCCAGTGCTGGACAGCCCTCTGGGGGAAGGAATTGTTCCCAGTGTCCCATCTCAACCCCCCCTGGTGCAACTTGAGGCCATCACCCCTTGTCCTGTCACTGTTACCTGGGGCTGTTCAGCTTGGAGAAGAGGAGGCTGAGGGGGGATCTCATCACTGCTCATCAATATCTCAAGGGTGGTGTCAGGAAGATGGGGCCAGACTCTTCTGGGTGGTGCCCAGTGACAGGACAAGGGGCACTGGGCACAAACTGGGACACAGGAGGTTCAATCTAAACATAAGGAAACACTTCTTCACTGTGAGGGTGACAGAGCACTGGAACTGCCCAGGGAGGTGGTGGAGTCTCCATCTCTGGAGACATTCCCAACCCTTCTGGACGTGTTCCTGTGGGATCTGCTCTGGGATCCTGCTCTGGCAGGGGGTTGGACTGGATGGTCCTTGGAGGTCCCTTCCAACCCTCACCATTCTGTGATTCTGTGAACCAGTCTTGATTGCTCCCTTTCTCAGTGTCAGGTATCTGGTGGATATTTGTTGATGTTTGAGCATCAAAAGGATGATCAATTCTTCACCAGTTTGTTTCAAACCAATCTTTCCCAAGGCACAGATAGCAGCCAGCCTCTGTGTGGCTTGCAAAGCTCAGCCAGAGGAGCCCTGTGCCAGGCAGGGGAATGAATTTCTTCCCATCCCCATGCATTGAAGCAACATAAGTTTCTGCTTTGTGTGATTTTCCTGTTGCATTTGTCCATATTAGAGGGAGAGACACAAGGCAGGCCACAAGATCACTACAAAACACTGACGTTGCCAACTCCAGTGCTTGCAATAAGCCTGGTTATTTAGGACAGTGTTATTTAAAAAAATTCCTGTCAAATATATAAAAATGAGCACCTAAAATCCCTCTATTGCAGAGACACCCGGCACACCAATTTAAAAAAAAAAAGAAATAATAATGTATGTCTTCATTAAACCTGGTGCATGTTCCCTCTCAGGCATTCTGTCTTCCCGAGATGGTTGTTTTGTTTTCAGTTCCTTCATTCCAGCATGCTTTTTATTTTCCTGAAAGTAGGGCACGCACTTTTCGCATGGAGGCTGGCTCACGCTTTCACCGCGCTGATTAATAATGCAGGGGAGAATAATGCTTCGCATCCATTACTTCAGTGCCCTTCCAGAGCAGAAGAGATATTTCTAAAATCGCCCTCGGAAATTAGAGGTCTCTGTGGGGATGTTGGGGGACAGGATGAAGGCTCCGATCCCCCATTCTGGATCCTCCCCGGAGGAAACGTTGTTCTGCAGGGGGAAAACATCATCTTTCCCCACCTAAGAGCTCTGAAGTGCCTCTATAGGCACCCAGCAACTATTTAGGGACATCAGTGGGTCCCCTAAGATGGATATCTTGGGGTCTGGTGGGGTGGCTAGATATTGGGAAGGACTTCTTGGCTGTGAGGGTGGTGAGAGACTGGCCCAGGGTGCCCAGAGAAGCTGTGGCTGCCCCCTCCCTGGCAGTGTTCCAGGCCAGGTTGGATGGGGCTTGGAGCAACCTGGGCTGGTGGGAGGTGTCCCTGCCATGGCAGGGGGTTGGGACAAGATGAGCTGGGAGGACCCTTCCAACCCCAACCATTCTGGGATTCTAGGATCTGCTTCATCCTTGCATCATGATTCTATCCTCCAGTTAATTCATTTCTTCAGCCATATGTGGTTCATATTTTTCTTTTTTCAACTTAAAATATGTCCTGACCATTACCACATTGGCTGGAGGTCCTTGCATGGAGACAGTGCTGCAGACCCACACTCACTTCACATTGCTTGCCCAGTTCCCACCACCAATATGCCAGGGATCCAACAGATAATGAATAAAAGCTGTTTATTTCTCAATGAACAGCATAGGCAAGAAGCTAAACCAAATCCAGAAGACACTGGTAGGAAATAGAAGACCTTAAATGACATTAGATAGTCATGGCTGGATTGTAACCTCTGTGAATTGTAGCTCTTGCAAGAGGACCAGGAGATATTAATGTTCCTCAAAGCCTCCTTGGTTCACCTTTTGTGTAGTTTTAAGTGATGGATTCTCTGAGGAGCCATGATTTAATGTACAGGACGTGCATAGCTATGGGAAACTCCCAGCCATCTCAGACCCAAATTACCTTGATTTTTAGGTAGGTGTAATGTGGAGAGGAGAAACCACAGAGGAAGGATTCATATAACATCTAAATACATTGTCTCATCAGTCTTGGAGATTAAAACCTTGGTGAAATCCAGAGGCAAAAATGAATCTGATTTTGAATGAAAGCCTAAGTGAAAGAGGGTTTCTGTGTCAGTGCTGGGAGTTACCTCTCTAAACCATCGCTGCAGGGTGTCCTCCATGCTCCTGTATGTCTGTCCCACATGAAGAGAGTGTCCTCAAAAGCTTTTTGTTGGACCAATAGACCTTCTCCACTCTCTCTGCACAGTGGTGTCCAACCATTAGGACTGGCATTGCGGCTGTGGCACCAGCACCGGTTCCTCCTTGGTCTCCTCAGTCATTCACCCCCAAATTCCAGTCCTGTGGCGCTCCAGATTTACACTTGCATCTTCAGAGATGGTTAGTTAAGAGTCTGAGCAGACAGGGAGATGTTGGCCAAGTTTAAATCATCATTGCTCTTGCCTTTGGGCTGCAGAAAGGTTTACAAGCCCTGACCAAGTCATGAAGTCCCCTCTGTGGGGCTTAGTGCTGACCCTCTCGGTGATAGGAACTTGCTTGGGAGAGGGAGGTGTGAAATGCAGCTTTAAAACATCTTCATGTGTGATTCCCTTGGGGCTGACAGGAGGAGAAGGAACCCACCACTTCCTCCTGTGGGTCATGGTGTCCTTCTTATTTGGTTCTGCAGTCAGGAATAGCTCCATGCCTACAAAGTCACACCTCTGTTGTTCCTCTCTTGTCCAAAGGTCCTATTTTTTTTCTCCAGAAGTCTCTTGGGTTGGCAGATCTGGTCCAAAATCCCTTTACTGCATCTCTGGAGAAATCCTACCTGTCCCTAACGCCACCCGTGTGGGGAGAAGGGGACAGCAGGGGCATACCCTGACCTCCAACCTTCTAGAGATCTTGGAGAATTCAGTGATTTGGTGTAGAGAGAACGTGTTCCCAGTCTTACCTTCTGCATTCACAAGAGATACCTTTAATGAAGCCATAAATCAGTGGTTTTCTTTGATCCCAGCAGGTGCATCATTTCACCTGCTTTACCCTCCACATCTTCACAGCAAAGTCTAATCACTAAGTGGCTCACTGAGGATCGATCGACTCTCACTTGGTTTTCTTTCCTTAGTAGCTGGGTGTGCAAAATATGTAGCATGGTGCATGGAAAACCTGGAACTTATTTCTTTTATGGTAGTAGCTTGTTTGGCTGGTGAGCAGCAAGGTGTAATAACTGGCTGAGGCTTTCAAAAGATGGATGTGCTCCACTGGGAGGTGATGGGACTTAAACCAAGGATGGTGGGCACCACCGTTTGAGATCAGTCTGGAACTATGGACAGATCCATAGTTTCAGGGGGAAAAAAACCCAAATAAAACCAGAAAAAGCCCTGTTAAGCCTTTCCTGGAGGCACCAACTTTGGGAAGGAGCCTGGCTGTAGGCTTGTGTTGGTGATATGCCTTCTCCATAGATGTGCTCCAAAAAGCCTTTGGTGTAATGGCAGTCCTTTGATAAGCTCTGGGAATGTGTTTGGATGTAGGATAAAGGTGTAGCCAGTGCTGGTTCATCATACAGAGGCACATTATGGCAGTTCATATAAGACCTTTTCCTCTTTCAGAAAATTTGACTGAATTCTCTTGGTCCCATCTCAAATCCCATAAGATTTGGCTCTTGAGATTCTTCTGGATTATTTTACTTGGCTTTATAAATACTTTTCTGCAAACTGGGATACAGGGTGACCTGTCCAAAGTCACTGCTTCCCCTGACTCTCCCTTTGAGTTTCTAAGGACCACACAACACTGTGATGGGATGCTCAGAGTGACTAGCACCTTGTCCACTGGTGGTGTCTGCCATGAAAGCATCTCAAAGGATTTTACTGTCAATAAAATGCTTTGCACACCAAGCTCAGCCTGTTTTCCAGCTGGGAAACACGAGGCCAAGGGCAGCTTTTCCTGGTCAGTATGGACAGAGGTGGCCAGTGGCATCTGGATAGGGATGGTGGCTCTGTTGGCTATGTCCCCCAGGTGTAGATCTTCATGCAGGTTGCTTAGCCCAGGAAACCAGTTGTTTGGGGTAGGTTTGCTGCAATGCACTGTGCAAACCATCCCTGCAGGGGAGCAGGTGGGGCAAGAGGAGCTCCAGTGTGAAATTCTTATGGGTAGTTGTCCTTAAGAGGTGAGGGGGGAAAATAAGAGAGAAGCAAAGTGGTTCAAATGTGACATAAACGGGGAAGTTGTATCTTCATTGCTCTGTGTGACACCTCTTTCTCTGTCTCCACTCAAGCTACACTTCTGATGAAGCAAGCCTGGCCACAGACCTCCTCCTCCTGTGCCACGGAGGGCACCTTCCACCTCCCGGTGGACACCGGGACCGAGAACAGAACTTACCAGGCTTCTTCTGCAGCATTCAGTAAATAAACCTTTAATTCTGGGGTTTTACTTGGGTGTTTTAGCCCATTTGCCTCTCCTCCTGTGGGTTACTTGGGGATGGGGTTCTTTGGGATCAGCCTGTTTGCAATGGATGGGATCATTCATGTCCGTGCAGGTGTCCGTGTGTCCTTCCCTGGGTGCTGAGCCCTGACACAGCTGAGGATGCTGCAGGTCCTGGGGGTGCTTGCTGGCACTGTGCAGCAGATCCATCACCTTCTGCTGCCAGAATCTGCTCTGAGATGAAATTTTGCAGAGCTCTTGGGGTTTTTTTTCCTGAAAATGAGGTAGCATCCCTGCTCCTTTCTGTTTGCATGTATTAAAACCACAGAGAAGCATGAAAAGGAGAGCACCAACCTTCCTAGTGCTCCTTCAGAGGAGGGAGTCAAGTGGAGAAGGGTGAAGGCCTGTCTATAACTGAGCATTTGGACCCCAGGAGCAACCTGAGGTTGTTTACAGGTGTATGTCTGCAGTGGTGATGCCCTATGGTTGGGCAGAACCGTAGGAAAACCAAAGGGAGATTATTTCCTATTTAAATGCCAAAATAAAGCACAATTTTCAAGGAACTCGTGTGGAATTCCCACCTTCTAACTCAAACTGGCTGAGCAGGGACAGAGAGAGGAGATGGATCGCAGTCAAACAGGCTTTTCCAGGTGGAGCCTTGTAATCTCATCCCCTAAAAGGCCAAATAGTTCCTCCAGGAAGGGTGATAAGCTCCCTGATAAGGCTCCCAGTGCTTCCTCTGGTGTGTGGGGTAACCTCTGGCTCCTGCCCCACTGCTCTTGCCCTCACATTGCCTCCTAAAGCTGGTGTGGGCATGCTGCAAGCATGAGGTGGGACCACTCCTAGGTTCAAAATGCAAAATTAACCTTCCAAACCCACCTGGGACCTGAAGAAACTCCTAATCATATTTGGAGAAAAAAATATAAGGTGTCTTAAAGTGACTGTCCATGAGCCATGTTTGCAAGGCTGGGACTGCTGTGCCCATGCACACATGTGGGTTGAAGCATCCTCACTGTCTGTCTGCTCCAGGCTCCCTGTTTGTGCTAAATTAAATCATTTACAGAATGAGAAGAGAGGAAGAAATAATATTTTTTTTCCCAATTAAAAGAATTATTAAAAATAAACCTATTAAAAGCCTTTGGGAGACTTTTTTGGAAAGAGATGTCCCTACCATTCTTTGGAGTAGGGACTGTATGCCTGACATGGTGTGTGGGCTTTGCATTGCACCTAATTTCACACCAGACCAGATTTGATGGAGTTGTAAGTATTTGAAAAACCTCAGTGTGTAATTAGGAGAAGCTTAGATATTATTCAAAATTCAACCCATGCCTGGATGGGATTTTTCCTCCCCATTGCACCTCCAGGCTGCTGCAGGTGAGATTTCTCCCTCCAAATCAGAGATGGCAGGAGCAAGTATGGGAGTAGGAGAGGGTTTGGGGGCAAAATTTGGCCTTGGCCACTCAGTGTGGGTGATAAAGGAGATGAATGATGTGGTCACTGGCCAGATCCGTGCAGATTGGCCTTGTTTCCAGAGAACTGGCTCAAATGCATTTAATTTGGAAATTAAATTTAATAGATAAAGCCTTGAGGTTCCATTTGCAGAGGTGCAAATGGCTGTGGTTGGCTTCTCCAGAGCTCTGCTGGGAGATGTCATCTCAAGTGCTTCTGAAAAATCAGAAGCATTTCAGGTTGGACATCCCAAATTGGTTCTGTCCTTTGGCTTGATGTCACCTAGCCCAGGTTTAATTCCTGGGAATGGGCCCTCCTCTGGCATCCCATGGCAGGAGAGGGATGAGGGCTTACTGATGGGCATCAGCAAGGTGTCAAATGTGGATGGAGGGAAGCCAAAGGGAGGCTGGGGAGATGAGTCCTTCTGCTCCCCAGGTGAAGAGTGCCCACTGGAGCCGCACACTGAGCGGGGATAAATACAAATAAATATGCAATAGCTGCTCTGTACCTCCCCAGTTCTGCACCAGTAAGACAGAAAAGGTGCTGAGGGCTCCACTGGGCTGTGAAAAAACAGTGAAGGACCACAGCAAGACATGCATGAACTTCAAGGCTGGGTAAGGTCTGCCCAGGTGCTTTCATCCCAGCCTTGCCTACAGTGTGGGGACATGACTTTGCCTTTTGGCTTTTTTGTCCTTTAATGATGGGTTTTCAAAGCTTGATTTTCCCTGTGGTATTTTGTTTCATTGCTTAGATGCTCCAGTTGAGATCAGGGAGGGGTCATAGACACAAAGCTTGGTGCACAGCAGTGAACAAGGTTATAGATTTTATGGTCATTTCTACTCAGAGTCTGCTGTTTGCTTTTGTCTGGCTGGTGAGGATAGGAGTGACAAGGACAACGTGCCAGGGAGGATTTTGGCACAGGACATGCACAGCTGCCTGTGCTGGTATCCACACCATGGCATCTTCCCCTGTGATATCCTCGTGTCCTTAGGTGCTGGAGCATGTCCAAAGGAGGGCAACAGAGTTGGGGAAGGGTCTGGAGCACAGGTTTGCTGAGGAGTGGCTGAGGGGAGACCTCATCACCCTCTACAACTCCCTGAAAGGAGGGGGTAGTGCCAGGGTAGGGGAGGAGGGGGGTGTCAGTCTCTTTTCCCAAGGAAGAAGTGATGGGACAAGGGGTAGTGGCCTCAAATTGTGCCAGGGGAGGTTTAGATGGGACACTGGGAACAATTCCTTCCCCCACAGGGCTGTCCAGCACTGGCCCAGGCTGCCCAGGGCAGGGGGCAGTCCCCATCCCTGCAGGGATTGCAAAGCCGTGGAGATGTGGTGCTGAGGGACATGGGGCAGTGGGCACTGGGCAGTGCTGGGGGAATGGTTGGACTGGATGAGCTTAAAGGTCTTTTCCAACCAAGGCTATTCTAGGATTCTATGCTTACCACTCCAAAGCTCTTCCTCCAGCCCCCCAGGGACAGGGAAGGCATCTGGATGATAAAGCCAGGCAGAAGGCTAGAAGAGGATGAGAGAGACTGGAGGGTGGTGGCAGACACTCACCTGGGCCATGCAACCATGTAGGACCTCCTGGAGCTGCTTGTGGCTGCTCACTCCTGCCTGCCCACAAACTGCTGGGATGTATACCCCAGTCTCCGTCCTGTGTCCTCCCCGGGGGATCAGCCTTCTTCTCCAAGGGATGGGAATGCACTGAGTGCAGCTCCCTTACACGCAGCTTGAACTGACTGAAAAAAAATGAAAATCCACTTTTATAGAATCACAGAATGGTTTGGAAGGAACCTTAAAGCTCATCTTGTTCCACCCCCCTGCCATGGGCAGGGACACCTCCCACCAGCCCAGGTTGCTCCAAGCCCCATCCAACCTGACGCTGAACACTACCAATGAAGTGACATCCACAGCTTCTCTGGGCAGCCTCTTCCAGTGTCTCACCACCCTCATCATGAGAAATGTCTTCCTTATATCCACTCTGTAAGCTTTCTTAAAAGCCCCCTTTATATATTAAAAGACTTGGTCTCCCCAGAGCCTTCTCTTCTCCAGGCTGAACACCCCCAACTCCCTCAGCCTGTCCCCACAGCAGAGGTGCTCCAGCCCTCAGATCATCTCTGTGCCCTTCTCTGGACCCGCTCCAACAGCTCCACGTCCTTCTTGTGTTGGGGGCCCCAGAGCTGAACACAGCACTGCAGGGGGGGTCTCACCAGAGCAGAGGGGGAGAATCCCCTCCCTTGACCTACTGATCACACTGCAGGTGATGCAGCCCAGGACACAGCTGACTTTCTGAGTTGTGGGCACACATTGCCAGCTCATGTCCAGTCTGTCACCCACTGTCATCCTGTCTACATTTAGCCAGTAACTGGGGCTAAACTGCAGCAGTTGTTTTACCACCCAATGCCCCCTCCCCAGCTGAGAAGGGGAATCAGGGAAAAAAGGGGAGAAGCCCCAGGGGTTGAAGTAGAAACAGAGTTAATGAATTAACAAAACTAATACAACCACCAACATAAAGCATACAAAATTCTACTCAGCCTGGTCCTTAGGGTCAGCAGCAGGAGCAGAAAGCCAGGAAGGAGAAGCCCCAGGAAGAAGAACTCCACCCTCACTGAACTCCCTCCTTTGATAATGGACATGATGAGTTGGTGTGGGATACACCTGTGAGTCAGCTGCCTTGAGTGGATCTCCCACTGACTCAGGGCTGCTCATAGCCTGTCCTGGGAAACCAGGACACATCCCCATGTCCTTCTCTGCAGGGCTGTTCTCCATCCATTCACCCCCCAGCCCGTATGGACAGTGGGGGTTGCCCAGACCCAGGTGCAGGACCTTGCACATGGCCTTGTTGAACTTCATGAGGTTCACCTGGTCCCACTCTTCAAGCCCATCCAGGTCCCTCTGGATGGCATCCCATCCCTCTAGCATATCAACTGCACCACTCAGCTTGGTGTCACCTGCAAATCTACTGAGGGTGCACTCAATCCCACCATCTACATCATCGATGAAGATATCAAATAATATTGGTCTCAGGATCAACCCTTGAGGGACACAACTCATTACTGGTTTCCACTTGGACATGGTCATCCAGCCACTTCCTTATCCATCTAAGGAGTCATGCTAGTGGTGAAGCCTTCATGTGGCAACAAGAGGAGATGGTCATACAAAATTCATCACAGAGCTTCATTTTTCTCCCCACCAGCCTTTGTGCTATTATAGAAAAATTTATGTGTGCAATTCAGGGCACTTCTGTGTTGCAGGATCAATAAGGCTGAGATTTCTAGAGTGGCACGAGGGATTTAATCAGCAATTTTAATAGAAGCTGGAGCTTAAAGGCTCACTCTTGCTTTTAAAATCCCAGCCTGCCACTGAACTGTGAAGCAGCAGAAGCACGGGCCATGCCAACCTCCTAATCCTAATAAGGTGTTAGATAGGCATAATTAAGCTTTAAAATTAGCTGTCAAACATGCTTTTCTGAGAGGAGCATCCATCATCTTCTGTTATTAAAACTTGACTACGTGTCGGTTTTACCCGCAAATTGTTCTATTTTTTTTTTCCAGTTTCTGGACATGGAAGATTATATCTGCCTGGACTATTATGTTTAATACCTTTTTTAATATCGTAGCTAAATTGGCCATGATTCAGTGGTCAGGAAACTGCAGCAAGTGTTCGCGTTCAAGGCAGTGAAAGCACACAGAGCTGGTCCACATCTCCAGGTGCCCATCAGAAACGAAGCGTGATGCTGAGAATTGGCAGCCTCCAAGGCCTTTGTTTGAAAAAAAATGAGTTCAGAACAGAAAAAAAATCTGTAAGACTGAAAAAGAAGAGGTTGTAGATGATGTTGTTGGGTTCCTGGAGGAACCTCGTATTGGAGGAGTCTCCCCTTCTGCTGCTGTGGTGAACGTGGCTGTTTCAAACCTGTATTTCCTCTCACTGCTTCCATCTCCCATATAAAAATAGTTGTTCTCCTGCTAATGTGAGTCAGAAAAAGGGCCACAGCTATTTCGCTGTTTAATTAACACATTTTTTTATCCAGTCTGCAGTAATCAGGAGGTGGTGAGATGCTGTTCGAGAGCTCCTCGAAAGCTCCGTGTTATCTTCACGCTGTTTCGGTGCTGGGTGGATAATATGGGATATTAGCAGACTTGAAATCTTGGCCTTCACTAATTGCTGCCCTGAACACCGGTTGAGTTAATTAGTTCATTATGTTTGAGTGTTTAGACATCGTTGAGCTGAGCCTTGACTTCTCCTCTCCATTCTACACAGTCTTTGGGGCCCGTTTGCTCTAAGGGTGGTTTCTCCCAGCCCTCCTGTGAGAGCTGGCCACAGTTTCTCACCAGCCATCCCACCCCACGTGCTTCTCCTTGCTCATGCAAGCATATTTTTTACCATTCTCATTTTTTTAACCATTTATCAAGCTGTGACCAACACTTTGATGCCTTCGTGGCATACTTGATGCAATTCAGGGCATCCCATGGCAGCAGCTCAGCTTTTACTCTACCCTAAAAAAAACCCCTTAAAGCACAACTTTAGGTGTTCTTGGGGATTTTCCCCCAATTTAGCACTTGAGTAATAATATTGCAGGGTCAGCCTCATGGGCCCTTCCTTGGAAATGCTTCTAAAGGTTGGGAATATAGGTGCTACGTATCCTTGGTGCAGGGATCCCTCTTCCTCAGGGCAGGTCTCTCCTCCTTTAGATGCTGTACTTGCCACGAGGTCTTATGGTACTTCAGTGCCAGGTAACAAAAATTGGATTAAGCAGTGCTATAACAGACCTGCTTAAAGCCATCCCTTCTTTTTGGAGAGAAAAATTGGTGGAGGGTATGGGGGTCGACCCCATATTCATCACATGCCAACAGGTAGGAAGGTACCTTGGAAGGAAGCAGAAGAGCAGAGATCCTTATGGGCTGTCCTCACTCCACGGAAAGCCTTTAAAAAAAAAGACAAGTATGATCAGACTTGCATTAGAGGATGTTGAGCTGGTACTGTTGGGTCTTCCTGGAAGGAAAATACAGTTTTATAAGCACCAGACAGGTCAGAACTTCATGCAAATAGCAGCAAAAACCCAAAGTGACACTCACTAATAGCCTGCAGCGAGCAGGACAGGTATAAATGTGCTTGAGCATCACTTGGGGTTGCCTCTCCCACCTGCAAGGTGAGCTCATGGTCACAGCTCTCCTTTATAGGAGGTGAAACTGCTCAGCACTGTCCACCTTGATGAAATACTTAAAGATATTCATCATTTGACAGAGCACTGGAACAGGCTGCCCAGAGAGGTGGTGGAGTCTCTGTCTCTGGAGACATTTAAAACTCATCTGGACGTGTTCCTGTGGGATCTGCTCTGGGATCCTGCTCTAGCAGGGGGGGTTGGACTGGATGATCTTTGGAGGTCCCTTCCAACCCCAACCATTCTGTGGTTCTGTGATTCTGTGATTTTCAGCTTGATATTAAGGTTTGGACCATTGGTGTTGCTGCTTTTCCAGTCATTGCTTGGGGACATAGACAGGGGGCAGCAATACTGAGCCATGAAATGGACTTTGGACAAGGGCATGGAGTGAGAGGATGAGGGGTGATGGGTTTAGACTGGCAGAGGGGAGATGGAGATGAGATGTGAGGCAGAAATTGTTGGCTGTGAGGGTGGTGAGAGACTGGCCCAGGGTGCCCAGAGAAGCTGTGGCTGCCCCCTCCCTGGCAGTGTTCCAGGCCAGGTTGGATGGGGCTTGGAGCAACCTGGGCTGGTGGGAGGTGTCCCTGCCCATGGCAGGGGTTGGGATGAGATGAGCTTTGAGGTCCCTTCACACCCAAACCATTCTGTGATTCTATGATTCCATGAAATTAGAGCCCCTAGCAATTAAATTCCTGTTTTGCCCATCACACCCCAAGCAAGAAAGGTGAAAGGACAAAAATCTGGGGAGGACAATAGGTAAAATCTAATTTTCATCAAGTAGATCCATAGAGATGGGTAAGTAGGTGTGGGGTTACTGCTGTCTTAGGTGATTTAAGTGCTGGCTGAGTCTCATCAAGTCATGCCTTGACCATTGGGAGTACTTATCAGCTCTTTGGCCCTGTGGAAAGAGCCACTGCCAGGATGGGTGGAGGATGCAGCTCCCACTGCTGTGATTGATTATCCAGGGCCTGGATTCTGGACACTGAGGTCTCACCTTGGTGGGTTTCATGGGACATCAGTAGATACTGGTGCATCTCCGTACGTCTCCTCCATGCTGAGTGATGCCCAGTGAGCAGCATCATGAACGGTGGCTTGAGTTGCTCATGTGCTGGGCAGACTGACTCTGGGGCTGTAAATCCTCACCCTAACTTGGACTCCTCCTGTCTTTGCCAGGGTACACTGCAGGGACTCCCTACAAGGTCCCACCGACCCAGAGTAACAACGCACCTCCTCCCTACTCGCCGTCTCCGAATCCGTACCAAACTGCTATGTACCCCATCAGAAGTGCCTATCCACAGCAGAACCTGTACACCCAGGTAGGTACCTTGCTGGCCACCGTGGCAGCTCACCACCTTGCTCAGCATGCAAACACAGCCCAAGGTTCCTGCAGGGCTTTGTCCTTGCCTGTCAGGGCTGAGCACCCTTGTCCTGTTGGGATGGAGGTGCTCGTGGTGGTGCTTAGTGGGTCTCTGGGATGCTGGGGTCTCTCTCTTGCCTCCTCTGTTGGATTCTTTGGATGAGATGTGGTCTTGCATGTTGTCACTGTGCAGCAGAGTCAACACAGTGGCATTCCTGTGGCTCAGCCAGGTTGGGAATTGGGTCCCTTCACCCAAAATCACATGCCTGACTGCCAGGACTTGCTGGCTCCAGGATGGTCCCTGCACCCATATCTCCCCACCCTCCCCAGCTCCAAACGCTGCTCTTCCCTGGGGCCACAGATGAGTCTGGGTCACCACAAGGTCCATTTGCTGGTGGCTGCTGGCATCTCACTCAGCTTGCATTGCCCTCCTGCCACCTCCCATAGAAAACCCCCTGTGTCACCTTCACCAGCTCAAGCTACTTCAGGCATGACCCAGATTCATGTCCTCCTGGAGGAGCTCCTCCCTGAGCACCTGGATGGCTTTCCAGTACCATCTTCTCTGCTCCTGCATTGCCATTGCCTCCAGCTATGTGCTGGGGCCAAGATCCTCCACGGGGATGCAATTTAGGGCGGGTGTCCTCCGAAAGTCACCTTGATGCCCTTTCCCACTGAAGATCACAGAATCACAGAATCACAGAATGTTAGGGATTGGAAGGGACCTTAAAAGATCATCTAGTCCAACCCCCCTGCCAGAGCAGGAATACCTAGATCAGGTCACACAGGAACATGTCTAGGCGGGTTTTGAATGTCTCCAGAGAAGGAGACTCCACAACCTCTCTGGGCAGCCTGTTCCAGTGTTCTGTCACCCTCACTGTGAAGAAATTCTTCCTCACATTTATGTGGAACCTCCTATGTTCCAGCTTACACCCATTGCCCCTTGTCCTATCATTGGATGTCACTGAGAAGAGCCTGGCTCCATCCTCGTGACACTCACCCTTTACATATTTATAAACATTAATGAGGTCACCCCTCAGTCTCCTCTTCTCCAAGCTAAAGAGACCCAGCTCCCTCAGCCTTTCCTCATAAGGGAGATGTTCCACTCCCTTAATCACGAGCTCCTTGGAGCAGCCTGGCCCTACAGCTTCCCTGGCTTTCCCTCTCCTCTTGAATGTCAAATAACCAACTCCTCCAGCATCTACAGCCTCATGGAATGGTTTCTCCATGCCTTGCTGAGAGCGTAGCATCAATTCTTGTTGATTTTGTCTGCTGTCACCTCTCCTTCTGTTAACTGAGCGTTGCATAAAGGGAACAACATCGAGAAGGAGATGCTTTGGTAGATCCTTTCAGTACCTTGTGCTTGCAGCACTCACTGCCTGGGATGTTCCTTCTCTGCAGCTGATTTCTCAGTCCCTTTTTCTTCATGGATCTAATTTATCTTGGCACATCCTTCTCGTTCCCCAAGGAAATGCCTTTCAGGATCTGCAATTTGTCCTATCAACCTTTGTAGCTCCTGAAAGAAAGAAATAATTTAATAGTTCACCTGCATCTCCTCCTCCCCTCCATCCAAACCTTCAGAGGTTCTTTAATGGCTTTCACTATCACACAATAAAATCTCCCTTCATTGTTTTAAACCCTCTAATCTTTCTGACCATCCCTGGTTTGCAGGTACTGGTGGTGTCCCTGCCTGTCCTGGGGACAGCAGTTCTCTCCCTTGCACTGCTCATGTTTCAGGCCCTTCATTATTTTGGATCGTGGAGCTTTTTCTGTTGGCTTCTTTCTTTTATTCCCACCTGTCATTCCTTGTTCCAAAACCCCACGGGTCTCAGCAGCCTGGATTTCAGAGCCCTTCTGTATCCTGTTGGAAACCCAGGAAGATGATACGCTTCCTAGACCCAAGCAAGCACCTTGGGATCAGCTGAGAGCCATGGCTTCTCCTTTTCTTCCATTTCTTGTTTCATTTTCTACACTAGCAGCCAAAGTCTTTTGGGTCCAGGCCCCATTTCATCCTACCAAACAGAGGCAGCATGGTTTCATAGAAACATAGGATCACAGGGCACAAGCTGGAACATAGGAAGTTCCATTTAAATGTAAGAAAAAACTTATTTTCAGTGAGGGTGACAGAGCACTGGCACAGGCTGCCCAGAGAGGGGTGGAGTCTCCTTCTCTGGAGATTTTCAGGACTCCCCTGGATGCAGCCCTGAGGGATGTGCTCCAGGGGATCCTGCTTTAAAGCAGGGGAGTTGGACTGGATCATCTCTAGAGGTCCCTTCCAACTCTGACAATTCCATGAATCCATGAAACCCCAACTCCCTCAGGCTGTCCCTGGAGCAGAGGTGCTCCAGCCCCCGGATCATCTCCGTGGCCTCCTCTGGATTCACTCCAACAGATCCCTGAGGAGCTGACTCTCTGACCTGTGATGCTGATCCCCTTCACAGTCCCAGTCCCATCCCAGTCACTTCATCCATCCCAAGGACATGTCCACAGGTTCAGCTTCATCCTTGCTTGTTCACATCTTCAGGCACAGAAGCTTGCTCATGGGAAGGACCAACCCTTGAATGATGTCCCATGAGCAGCTCTGTCCCAGCAGTTACACATGACACCTGCTTGTCTCAATATTGCTTCTGCAACACGTCTGGAGGAGCTGAGGGCTTAAAGCCTTGACATGAAGGACTGTCACAGTGGAGCCACTCGTGATACGGGCTGGGTTTGGGAACCTCTGATGTCCCATCTGGTGCAGAGGGTTGGTGTGGGGCTTCAGGACCAGCCCTGGGAGCATCACTGCTCACTCCAGGATCTGCAGTCACAGCTGATGTAGCTCCTTGCTGACAGCATGGTTTGTGTTACCAGGCTGACACCCACTGCACACAGAGTGTTTGCCTCTAAATAAAATACTGAGCTTCAAGTCACTCCTTTGGCTTGTGTTTTCAATGACAATAACCCCAATGGTGGTTCTCTTCCCTTTCTCAAACAGGGAGCTTATTACACCCAGCCAGTGTACGCGGCACAGCCTCACGTTATCCATCACACCACCGTGGTTCAGCCCAACAGCATCCCCTCGGCCATCTACCCGGCCCCGGTCGCTGCGCCCAGGACCAACGGTGTGGCCATGGGGATGGTCGCTGGCACCACCATGGCAATGTCAGCAGGTAAGGAGGAAAATCGTGGCCTCAACCACAGTTTCATCTCTTGGGTGGGATGTCTCCAAACAAGCTGAGCAGGAGGGGTGGCCTGGGTGAAAAACTCTTTGTGCTTCCCACTTGCTGGGTGCATCTGGCAGCTTTGTCTGCTAGTTCTACTTGCTGGCTACCACTCCTTTGCAAGCAAAAATCAATTAATTTGCTCTTGATACCGATGTAACTCAGTTTTTGGGATAGCAGAGGAGATTTTTTGTTTGACTCCCTCTTTTGCATCCTTATATACGTTATTCTTTCCTCTTAACCTTGGTTTCTGCATCCCAGATCCTCTGCATTTTATGTGCAGGATTGCTTCAAACTGCAATAAATCAATAGCACATTAAGTAAGGATATGGGCTGGTTTTATTTTTCCCAAAGCCTGTATTTCTCTCATTAACATTTCTTAGGCTTGTATATTGAATTATGCCATGAAATGCATCATTCATCCTTTTGCATCTGCATTGGCTGTGAAATAGGACTCTGTTACAGGACGTGATCCCTGTTACAAGCAGAGATATTGCAGCCTGGGTATGACAAGAACCACTCTGAGAGCTTTACTGTTGCTTATACTGAGATGTAATAGATGTAATTAATGCACTTGGGAGGTCTTAGAATTTAAATTTAGTTAGTGGTGTTTGTAGAGAGATAACCCAGAAATTGAGAGTACAGTTGCTTCAAGCACCCAGTTACTCCCAGAACAGAATAGTTGGAGGCTGTGTTCTCCCTTGCCATGGCTGCTGAAGGCACCATGCAAATTCTCCCCTACAATCCCTCTGTGTATCAGATACAGACTGAAAGAAAAGAGGCAGCACTGGGCAGTCCCTCTGCTTCTGGCTGGGAGAGGATCACTCCTGCTGCTGCATCCCAAGGCTCTGGGCTCTGTGGGTTTAAATGAAGTAAAATTGCTCCGCCCCCCTTGGGAGTTGAGTGGCAAAGCTCATCTTAATTTTCCCTGGAAGGTTTGGGTCTTTTTTTAATCATCTCCTTTCTCAACCCTCATCCCTTCCAGTTTGGTCCTTAGATGTTTTAGATCACTGCAGTGATCTGCTGTTGCAATTTAGCCTGGTGCCTTCAGCAGGTGTCACCAGGTTAGTGGTTAGTTCTGCTGCTGGTTTTTAAGGATAAGGAAAATTGGAAAAAGATGAAAGAAGGGCTGGAAGTAGCATGGAAAATATGCAGGAGCTTCAGGTGGGTTTATTCTGTTCGTGGTGCTGGCTGATACCAAGCACATGAGTCAGATGCTGTCCATGAGGTCTCACAGGCAGAATAATATTTGGGAGAAGTGAAGAAAATAAAACAAGGCAGCTGATGCTGTGCCTGCCCCTCAGATAGGGTCTGCAGCACCTCAGGGGACTGCTCCCCTGACGGAGCTCTCCTCCTTGCTAACCATTTCTCCATGCCATCGCAGGAACCTTGTTGACCACCCCCCAACACACCGCCATCGGAGCACATCCAGTGTCTGTGCCAACATACAGGGCTCAAGGAACCCCCACCTACAGCTACGTACCTCCACACTGGTAAACCCACTGGCCAAGTCATGTAAGTGCTGCCTTGGCAGGTCTTGCTCTGCCCCCGATGTCGCTTCTCCTTCCCACAGAGCTGCTGAATCCCGTTGTCTGGGTGGTGCTTTGACTCCAGAAGAGTCATGTAGCACTGGGGACAGCTGCTACAGGGCTATGGAGGGTGTTAGCAAAGCATGGTGTACCTTGACCTTACATCTTGCTGCTTGGTGCATGCAAAGCTTTATCATTGACCTCAGTCACTCTGAGTGCTGACGGATGTGGTGAGGGTGGAAATTTTCATGCTTTAAGGTTTTGGATGCATCACACTGTGTCATAGAATCCCAGACTGGTTTGGGTGTGAAGGGACCTCACAGCTCATCTCATCCCAACCCCCTGCCATGGGCAGGGACACCTCCCACCAGCCCAGGTTGCTCCAAGCCCCATCCAACCTGGCCTGGAACACTGCCAGGGAGGGGGCAGCCACAGCTTCTCTGGGCACCCTGGGCCAGTCTCTCACCACCCTCACAGCCAACAATTTCTGCCTCACATCTCATCTCAATCTCCCCTCTGCCACTTTAAAGCCATCACCCCTCGTCCTGTCACTCCATGCCATGATAAAGTCCCTCCTTATCATTCATATCACTTGAATATGTTGGTTTTTTCCCCCCTCCTAAAATGTGCTGGGAGACAGTCCTGTTCATTACCACCAGGGTTGCACGCAGGTGCCTGCAACCAGCTGCACGTTCCTGTCATGCTCAGGATCCCAGAAATCCCAGCTGCTCATTTAAACCCCCTCCCAGTGTTGCTGGAGCCCTTGCTCCATCATGCCCAATTAACGAGCAGCACAGCTGATGGCAACACACGATGCTGCAGATCTCATCCAGCCCAGGGGGTTATCTGCAGTCTCTCCTTGCCACATACATTACGCTGGGCTAATCCTGCCCGTCACAAATCGTCGTGCAATTAGCAGAGAGCATCCCATCTGCATATTTTTAATCCTGTGCATTGCATACCACCAGCAAGCTGCTGCTTTCTCAGCTCCATGCCCAAGAAATTGTCTGTACAGTGGTGCAAGGGATGGTTAAATCCCATATGCATCAGCTATAGGTGCTGCACGTGGTGTAGGGGTGCAGAGGAGAGGAGGACAGCCCTGCCTGATCCTGCATTGTTTGCTTCTAACTCCTTGTTTTTAATACATTTGCTCTCTTCCAGATCTGGAGTCAAACATTGTATGCAACTACACAAGTCTTACATCGGTGCTGCGGCCTCTGTACTGCAGCACCTCGTCTGTTTGCAAGAACAAAAGAGAAAAAAAAAAAACCAACAAAAAAAAAAGTGCAAGGGTCACTTTATGCATTCTTTAGTGGTTTTTGTAAAAGCTGCTTTTTCTAATCTTCTGCCTCCTTTATTTTATTTTTTTTTTCTCCCCCTTTCTCCTCCCCCCGACCCACATAAATTGTGTAACACACATACTGACACTGAGCAATAGTAAAGTTCTCTCTTTGGTCCTCTCATTTGAAAGCTCAGAATATTCACTTTTCCAGCATTGCCCAGCTGAGTGGTGCAAAGATCCCCCCACTTCTTCTTCGTTTGGGTTCTTTCCGTTCTTTTTCTGTCGTCGTCGTCGTTGATGAGAGCCTAGGTTTTCTTTGGCTAGTAAGAGTGGTTGATGTTCAGGGTACTACGTGAAAAGCACAGCGCTGGTAGGCAGGCTTATTCCGATTTGGTTTGGGTATTTTTTTTTTAGTTGAAGAATATAAATTATTTAATCTTCCATAACATATTACAAGAAAATCGGTGTCTTCCAGATAGCTGTCGTGATAGATTATAAATGCATTATCTGCAGTGAAATTCTGAACTCATCCCCTTCTTTTGTAGGAGTAAGAGAATATAAATATAATTAGCGATGTAACACACTTGTCTTAGGAAGTAGGAGGACTGGTCCCCATCGGGTCTTTGGTCTGCTTTTTCCAACTGATCTTGAGTGACGGGAAGAGAGCAGCGGAGAGATGCGTGCCCTGGTAGCATCTTGCACCTCTTGGGAAAATGAGATGCTCCCCATTGACCGCGTCCCAGGGCTGCGTGAGGGAGAAGTTCCTTCCTTGCATGGCTACCGTTTGCGGGCAGAGATGTGCCAGGCGGCCGGTGAAGGAAGCAAGGAGGTGTCCAAGAGTTGGTCTGAAGAGCTTCTCTAGGTCCAGGGGTTGGTCTGAAGAGCATCTTCAGGTCCAGGGATTGGTCTGGAGCTTTTCCAGGTCCAGGGGTTGGTCTGAAGAGCGTCTTCAGGTCCAGGGGTTGGTCTGGAGCTTTTCCAAGTCTAGGAGTTGGTCTGAAGAGCTTCTTCAGGTCCAGGGGTTGGTCTGGAGCTTTTCCAGATCTAGGGGTTGGTCTGAAGAGCATCTTAAGGTCCAGGGGTTGGTCTGGAGCTTCTCCAGGTCCAAGGGTTGGTCTGAAGAGCTTCTCTGGGTCCAAGAGTTGGTCTGAAGAGTTTCTCCAGGTCCAGGCATTGGTCTGAAGAGCTTCTCCAGACTCTGGTGGTGTGGGGAAAGAGGGCGGCTGGTTGATGGAGAAGAGTCTTCGAGGCAGGGCGAGGGGGAAGATGGGTGGCTTCACTTCGCACCCATGTCGCTGGCAGGGCTGAGACCAAACTGTGGCGCCTCCATGACAATTGAGGTGCCCTCTCATTCTTTGGGTTACAGCTGGGCTTGGAGGCTTCCAGGAGAAATGTTCATCCAAGCACAAATCCCAGCACCATAAAGGCCGGAGAGGAGGATGACATCCAGCTGCTTTGCTTGGCGAGTGGGAAGAAGTGTGGGGAAGAGGAAGCAATAGCAATAAACATGTCGCCTTCCTCACGGGAAGGCACCTGAGAAAAGGCAAGAGCAAGGAAGGTGATCCACAGTTGACGTGGACCGAGCTGGGAGACAATGGGCACACAGGGGCTGCGGGCATTGGGGTAATTTCGGGGGGTTTTGGCTTACCAAAGGGCACGAGGACGTGAAGCTGACTGTGGCTGCTGACATCCCACCTGGGGGTGTCCAAGTAGAGCAATAAGTTGTCTCGAGGGCAGCAGAGAGTTCATATTTGCAGACAATGCTTGCGGCCAGTGTATTTTAAAATCCTTATCACTAAACCCAGCATAGAAACAAGGCTGTTCTCCTGGTTTTGTTCTTTTTTTTCGCCTAAGAAACATCGTTGTGTTTGGATTTTTCCCTCAAGCGTGCCAAAAAGAGTTACACTCACCCCACGGCGTTTGCAACTCTCACATCTCTTGGGCTCCCACGTTGTCACGACGGACCAAATCCAGAGCCTTTAAAGAGGTCAGGTTAGGAGATGTGGATGGGAATCCCTCCCAGCTCTGTCTGGCGTGGATTTCCGACCCATGCGTGGTGTTGAGTCAGTGCCCAGATGTCTCTGACTGCTGTGCTTTGGTCATGCCTGCATCACATCTCCAGATGGAGGTGAGGGCAGTGGAGACCAACACTGGAGGGGCACCTTGAGCAGCATGGTGGTTGAGAGGTCAGACTGGAGGTCAGAAGAGCGAGGTGACCAGTTGTTGGCACCTGGGTGAGATCTTCTTACTCTTGGTGGTGTCTCCCAGCTTGGCTTCTGCTGCTTTTGGGAGGAGCTACTGGAGCTCCTTCCTATAAGCATGGTCCAAATGAGGAGAAACAATCGTAGAGACCCAAGAGGACTTTTCCTACCACTGGTTGGTCCTGGGTGGTTTGTCAGGTTGAGTGTTGGCACTGTTGTTTCTGTATGGGAGTCACTTGGTTGGTTCTCCTGGTTTTAAAGGAAATCTAGCAAAGCTCTGGTTGAGCTTCCCAACCTCAAGGGGAAAAAAGTGGGTGAAGACTGAACACCAATGCTGTGGGGTGGGGAAGGTGGATTTCTCCTGTGTAGTACTTTGGGTTGCACTTTGGGTTCATATAAAAGGAAAAGAGAAGAAAAAAAAGAGTAAATATTCAGAGGTTTGCCCCGTTCAACTTGGCAAAGCCAAGGGTGAGCACGTAAAGAGCAATGGGGTGTTTGGAAATAATGATACTACATCATCCTTCCACTGTTTGTAGCACACTGCAGTTAAACCTGGCCCCAAAACCCCCCAGTAGATCACAGGAATTGAAGAACATTCAAATACCCTTTTTTTTGCTGTCACTGTTGACTTCATGTTATGTATTAGGAGCTGTCAATCAACCCTGAAACACGTAGGACAGAGCAAGCTCCAGCCAATGTATCTACACTATGACTTGCAGGGTCCAATGAGCTTTGTTATCACAGCCTGGGCTCTGCAGAGGAGGACCTGTCCCAGCAGACACCGTCCCACCACTGGCCTAGGCACCCTTCACCCTTACCTGCTTTAGGAATGACTACTACAATTTTGGCCCAGGGCTAGGAAGGAGATTTTAGGCTTTCTCCTGAAAGGAAAGGAAATGTTAAAGGTGGGGTAGAAAGGAGCTCCAGGAGCTGAGCATGGATAATCACCCAGTGTTACTGCTAATGGGATCTGACATGGGGTGGTTCAGTTTGCTTGGATCAATAGCAGATCTGATGCTCCTCATCCCGTTATGCCCAGAAATACTCATTAACTCAACCAAGGTGTGAAGAGGTGAAATATTCACCATCTGTTGGGCGAGAGGCTTTGGTGAGCACATGTGGCAATGGGTGTTGGGTATAGGCTTGGACCACTGCATGGCTCCAGGGCCACCATGTGGCTCCGGGGCCACCACATGGCTGTGGGGCCACCACGTGGCTCCAGGCTTGAGTAGCTCCAAGGTGGCTTCATGGGGCTGTGGTGGTGGGAAGATGCTCCCTGCCACTCTGTGGGGATGTGGGGCTTGATGCCCCCTGGCTCATACCTGCAGCCCTGTCCCCTTCCCCATGGAGGGATGTGGTTTTTTGGGTAGATGGAAGGATGGGAGAAAAGCCCATGATCCCAAGCCCTTTCCTTGGCCAAGTCATAGTTTAATTGAAGGTCCTGGGGAGGTCACAGCCCTAAGGGGGGGACACCAATGTGAGCCACCAGCCTCTCAAATACTTCCCTCCAGCAAAGCTTTGCTGACATCCCTTAAGGAAAAGGGTTTCCCATGGTGAAGGATCACATCAGGCGTTAGCAGGGAAGAGCAGGAGAGGGTTAAACCATCCTTAGCAGCCAGCAAAGCGTCTCAGAGATTAAAATTCCAGCTAAAGAGGAAGGAAAAATAACTCTCAAGCTGCTATGACCATTAACCCATCCCTGCTGTTATCTTTGCTTTAAAACACGAGCTGTAATGCAAGATTTGGGGAGGGAGAGGGGGGAGTGAAGGCATATTAATAGTGGTGGTGGCCCCCAACCCGAGCAAGCCCTGCGGAGCCTGTACCCACCACGCCTCCAAGTGGCTGAACCCTCTGGCTGTGGATTTCCTCCTCTGGTTTATGAATAATAATTACCTAGTCCAGCTTTTGGCAGTTTCAAGTTGTGATTACCACAAAGTGTTATTTCAAAGGTTCGTTTTTTGGGGGTGTTTGTTTTTTTTTTTAAATAATGATGGATGTTTCAGGGTGTCAAGTTTTTTCCCCCAACCACCAGCATCCCACTGAATATGGTCCTTCCTGGAGAGATTCCCCTGTCCTTGCCATCCCCTCCCTCCCCTCCTGCATCCCCTTGGAGGATTCAGGATGATGTATTCCCTGGCTGGAGGGCGTGAAATCAAGTCTTGCTTTCTTAGAGGGAGAAAAACCACATTTTGGGGGGGTTATTTTCGATGGGAAAACCCCAACCAGCTGACAATAGCAATAAGAGCCACTGGATACCCATAAATCTAATTTTTTTAGTGTTGGTTTTTTTTTTTTTAATTGTCAATATTTTCAAGCCTTCCATCTATTGTTCCTGAAATGCAGTGACCCTCTGCCCATCTTCTCTTCCCTTTGCCATGGGTTGGCTCTTGAGCCCGTCAGGCTGCCAGCAGGATCAGGCTCCAGATATTTTCCCTACTGTGTGCTATCAATCTCACAGGGAAAAAAGGAAAATAAAGCCTATTCAAGAGCTTGGGAGGGAAGAGAGCTTGGAAAAGGTGGTTTTGTCCGGCGTGTTGCACCGTGGCACTTACAGATTCGCCAATAATTGAGTAAAATGACCTGTTACAGGGATGTTTCCAAAGCAGGAATAGCAAAATACGTGGTTTAACAGCAGTAATTCCCAGTTGGAAAGGCTCAATTGTGCTGTTTGTAGGGAAAAATCTTGCTGCAACGTGGTCACCAGCAGCAACATTGCATCTTCCTGCAAGGGATGGAGTTGGGCCCAAGGGGGTTCAGGATGAGGGTGTTGGGTGGGGAGGGATTTGTAGGGTCAGCAGCTGTTGGGAAGCACAATGAGGAAGGGAAAATGAGACAGCAGGGTGCAGGATTGCACCCAAACCCACCCATGGAGTAAACCCACGTTGGGTTCCTACCCTTCTTTTTACATAATTAATTTTTAATTCATTTTGACCACCAAGCCAGCTCATTTTTAAATATTATTGGACCTCTTAAGCAAAAATAAATACAAAAAAAAAATAAAAATAAAAATAGAAAACCAAGAAAAAAAAAATAAAATTAAAAACCAAGAGTAACCAATGTCTTCCAAGTCTCAAAGATGTGTAGGGAACATGACCTTGAACTGACGCCCTGGAAAGCCCCACAGCCTCGGTTTGTCCACCTGGAGTGTAAATTTGGGGTTTGTTTTGTTTGGTTTCCCCGTTTGTTTTTTCTGTTCTGGTTTTTTGGTTCTGAAGATTCAGGTCGTGATCGCCCTGACAGATTTCAGCCAAGAGTTTGTAACTGTACGATATTTACTGTAAGATGTAGAACATTCGATAACTATTAAAATGTTTCCAAAAAAAAAAAAAATAAAATTAAAATAAATAAATAAAAGAGCCCGAGAGGGTTTGGCGGTCGGTTTTTCAGCGCGGTGATGTGGTGAAGTGAAAAGGACTTGGCCATAAACCCGTTTCTAGGTTGGGGGTGGAGCTTGAGGGTCTCCAACCCAACCTTGGGTGGGTTGTCCCACCCACCCCAACATGGGCAAGGCACTGTGATCCTATAGAAACAGCTCCTATGGAAAGTGGAGTGTGTGATCTTTACGGTGAGCTGCCGGAGACTTCGGATAGCGGAGGAGATGTGGATGGAGATCAGCCTGGGACAGAGCAACCCATGCCCTGGTTGGGTTGTTGGTAAGGTAGGAGTTGTCCCATGATCCAGGGACCATTGTAGCCTGTGATGTTGAGCGCTGGCACCTGGTGATGGAGGGAACTCAAGAACTCAAGGACATTTCTGGAGAGGCTTCAGTGCAACAGATCCAGAAGATGACCATCAAATGGCATCCTGGCCATGTGACATCCTCCGTTGCGTGGTGTCTCCAGAGGAGCTGTGCGCTGGCATCGCAGCTTCTGGAGATGCTCACCATACCATGGCCACCACCACCACCACCGTTGTGGCTCCCAGAGATGCTCTCCATCAGGTCACCACACCATGGCCACCACCACCAGCATCATGGCTCCCAGAGATGCTCTCCATCAGGCCACCATGCCATGGCCACCACCGGACCTCGGGGACAGGGAATCCTTCTGACCAGCTGGGCAAGACGTTGGATTTGCTGTGCTGCCGATGGACACCTTGGTGGCAGGAGCAGAAGCCAAGCTGCCTCTTCCAGCATTTCATGGTACCTACTGGGACTGGCTTTCACGTGGTCCCCAGTGTCCTCCATCCTGCCCATGGGGTCTTTGTGGGTGTCACCGTGCCCCCGAGGCAGCCCCCAGGCCAGGTGCCAGCTGCAGAGGACAAAGGATGGACCATGTCTCTGAGTGAGACTGGACTGGGCCCTTTGCACCACCCAAGGTGGCAAGAGCCACATGGTGTCTGTCACTCCCTGGGCCAAAGCCTGAAGTGGCTGTCACCACCCAAGGACATCCCATGTTGGAGGGGACAACTTCCAGCCACCCAGGTTGTCCCCCTGTAGGGATGTTGAAGCTCTGCAGGGTTTGGCCATGGGCTCAACAGGGTCAAGCTGTCCCCAAATGGCTGGGGACAGTCCAGGGTGACAGGAGCAGGAGGGGACATGGTGCCTGGGACTGCCTCTGTCACTGAGCTGGGCGGACTCATCCAGGCAGAGGTGAAGGCAGGGCAGGCAGCTTGGCCACAGAGTGACCTCCTGTCCCCATGGGGCTGGCAGGTTGTCATCAGCCTCAGCAGGGTACAGCACCTGGGGTGGTGGGCACCCATGGGTGCTGCACCCCACTCTGGGGGCCAGGAGGGGAGTAAACAGGGCCGTGGGAGGGAATGGGGGTGCAAGTGTCTGTCTGTCTGTGTGTGTGCACGTGGAGGGACACGTGCACACCTGCATACGTGTGTGTGTGCGTGTGTTTGCACGTATGCACTCACACATCCCCATGCACAGGCACTCCCAGCTGCTGGCACGGCCACGTGTGGCAGTGCCTGTTAGGAGGGGGCAGTGTGTGCAGCTGCCCATGAGTCACACAGCAGCCCCCCGGCTGTGTCACCCCGTGCCAGGCCCTGCCACCAAGCCCTGTGACACCCCCTCCTTCTCCTGTCCCCTCTGTGTGGCCCAGTTCACGCAGGGCTATGGGGGAAGGGGGGTATATATATGTGTATGCACCTATATAAGTGCACGTGCACATATGCATAGCCTTTTGTGCATCTATGGGTGTATGACTATATATGCAAATGTATGCAAATGTGTTGTAGAGGGGGTGTATGGGCATTTGCATATGTGGTTTAGCATGCTATAGGGGTGTATATAAGTGCAGATATATAGGGGATGGGGGTATATTGAAGCACTGGCTGCTGCAGAACACCCCAGGGGCCACCAGCACCATGTCTCTGCACCCCCCACCTTTGCACCAGCACCCACCCCTGCACCCCCAGCAGCACCCACTCCACACCCCCCTATAGCACCCTAAATTCAGGAGGGAAGGAAAGTGGGGGAGCTCACTAAACCCCAATTTTTAAAAAGTGGGTTTTTTTTAAGCCTCCCAGCTGCTGGAAGAGGCTTGGGGGTGAACACCAGATGCCCTCATTAAGCTTCAGAGTTAACCCTCTACGCTCCAGACTCCTGAAACCCCATTTTTCCCCCCCAGGAAGGACCCCCCCACCCCAGGGGCTCCCCACCACCCACCCTCTGCACCCCCTCACCTCAGGGGGGCCATCAGTGCTTTTCAACCACAGTGGCCGCATCCCGCTGCCGGTGGGGAGGGGACCACGGGGGGGTTCACCCCCGACCTCACTCCTCATCTCGGGGATCCGGGACACCCGAAACCTGTTAGAGGGAGAATCACATCAGCTTATCCCCACTCTGAAGGGGAGGACACACCAGGGGGGGTCCCTGCTTACCTGCCAACAGAGAGGATGGTCACCTCACCGGGGCGACCTCCAGGTTTGGGGACCTTGGTGGCACCAAGTGATGGCAGCACCTCAGGCCACTTCTGGCTGCAGCGGGCGCACGGGGCTGGACCCTGCACCGTGTGGAGGTGCTGCTGGTGGCAGCAGGCAAGGGGAAACTGAGGCAGGAGGTGCAGCCTGGGAAGGTGAGGGGGGGGAGATGCCATCAGCATGAGGTTGGTCCCACCATGGGAGGGTCCTCAGTGCAGCCTTAGGGGGTGTCTTACTTATCTGGGAGGGTACAGCCCGGTGGTGACATCGGCTGTTGGCTGTGATGCTCCTTCAGCAGCTCCTCTAGCGCCGCAGCATTTTCTGTGGGTGGGGGGACACCGAAGGGGAGGATCACAGGGGTCCAGCCTATGCCAGCCCCCCCCCCAACAGGGACCACCCCTGACCTTTCTTCTCGGTGATCAACCTCACCAGCACCCCGATGGTGTCCTCGTTGGCATCCTCCAGCTGGTAGATGGAGCTGGGACCTGGAGGCAGAAGTTTGGGGGGGGAAAAGGGGGGAACTCAGTGATGGGGAGAAACCCACGGATGCCAGTGAGGACCAGAAGCCACGGGGATGGGCTGAGCGAAGCGAGATGGATGTGGGACCACCGAAGGGCTCACCGGTGCCACCGGGCTGGGGGTCCTTGCTGGTGGTGCAGTGGTAACCCTTCTTCTTCAGCAGGTTGCAGACCAGGATGCCCAGCAAGCCCATGGCGCAGAAGACTGGGACGATGGTCAGCACGGCTGCCTGCGCCGCTGCCGCCTCCTCCTCTTCCTCACCCATCAGGGTCATCCGGGTCCCGTTGGTCCCCACTGGCTGGGCCGGTGTTTCGGGGCTGCGGGCTCGCCGCCGGCCTGGGGGGAGGCACTGGCTCAGCCTCAGAGAGGGGTTTTGTTGGGATCCCACCCCATTTTCCCCAAGAGCCCCACTGCAGGGCTGGGGAAGCAGAAGCCACTCGTGTCACGAGCGGAGACGTTCTCAGCTGCCACATCCTAGCAGGATGTCACCCCCTGTCTCAAGGGAGACACATCCTGCAGCAACCCCGGGGCAAATGTCACCCATGCACCCACCTGGGCACCCCGGGGTGCTGCGGGGAGCGGTGGCGCAGGGCAGGCACCGGCCCCGGGGCTCCCTCTCCCCTTCAGGGCTGTAAAACCTGTGGGGTGGGAGGGGGGGGGGGTGGGATCAGGATGCAGCCCACGCGTGGCATCGGGGCTGGGGGTCTGCAGCATCCCCCCTCCAGGCTGGGCTCACCCCGGCAGGCAGGCTCCGCAGCGGCTGTCGGTCACCGCCGTCCCTGGTGCCACCAGGACCCTGTTCCCATCCCGGCAGCGGGTGTGAGCGGTGCAGGATGTGTCCCCCGGTGAGAAGGTGCCGGGGGGACAAGGTCTGCATGTCCCCACCGGACCCTGCGCGGAGCCACACGCCTGCGGGGAGGGAAGGGAGGTGAGCAGTGGGGGGATGGACCGTTCCTGCGGGATGGATGTGCCACGGTGAGCGCGGCTTACCCCGGAGGGCTCCTCTCCGGGCGGGCATCTCGGTGTCCCGTGGTGCTGGGGAACGCAGCTCCGCACCCCCACGCCAGGTCCGCTCAGCACCTGCGGGAGAAGCAGAGAGCGGAGCTCAGCGCTGGCTGTGGCACTGGCCCACGGCTCCAAGGCTCAGGGTGGTGGCATCACGGCCCCGGGGCAGGCAACGTGGCAGAGGTGAACCCATCACGAGTAACGTGATGGATGCAAAGGTGTCACAGGGACCGTGGCAGATGTGACCCCATCACTAGTGACACAGACTGGTTTGGGTGTGAAGGGACCTCACAGCTCATCTCATCCCAACCCCCTGCCATGGGCAGGGACACCTCCCACCAGCCCAGGTTGCTCCAAGCCCCATCCAACCTGGCCTGGAACACTGCCAGGGAGGGGGCAGCCACAGCTTCTCTGGCCACCCTGGGCCAGTGTCCCACCACCCTCACAGCCAACAATTTCTGCCTCACATCTCATCTCAGTCTCCCCTCTGCCACTTTAAAGCCATCACCCCTCATCCTCTCACTCCATGCCCTTGTCCAAAGTCCCTCCCCAGCTTTCCTGTACCCCCCAGGCACTGGAAGGTGCTCTAAGGTCTCCCCAGAGCCTTCTCTTCTCCAGGCTGAACACCCCCAACTCCCTCAGCCTGTCCCCACAGCAGAGGTGCTCCAGCCCTCGCATCATCTTTGTCCCTCCTCTGGACCCACTCCAACAGCTCCATGTCCTTCTTGTGCTGGGGGCCCCAGAGCTGGACACAGCACTGCAGGGGGGGTCTCACCAGAGCAGAGCAGAGGGGCAGAATTGCCCCCACCTCGACCTGCTGGCCACACTTATTTTGAAGCAGCCCAGGACACCGTTGGCTCTCTGGGCTCTGAGCACACATTGCCAGCTCATGTTGAGCTTCTCATCCCTCAACACCCCCAAGTCCTTCTCCTCAGAGCTGCTCTCCATCCATTCCCCCCCAGCCTGTCCTTGTCCTTGGGACTGCCCCAACCCATGTGCAGGACCTTGCACTTGACCTTCATGCAGTTATGGATGCAACATGATGGAAGCAAATTCATTTCATGCACCACAGGTGATACAAACCCATTGCAACCCTCGCTCAGGCCAAGCCCCCACGGGACCAGCCCTGGTTCCTGTGATACCCACAGGACCCATCCCAAGAGCATCTCCCAGATGAGGGACATTGGGACAACACAGTGGCCCCAGGAGGAGCAGCAAGGGAGAAGCCACATTCCCTATCACTCCCTACCCTGGAAGAAGCTTTGAGGGAGGAGAGAAAGGAGGAGAAAGAATTTTGGGGGAAAAAACCCAAAACACCCTCAACCCAAACTGAGCATCACCTTGGGCTGCACGTTTCGGGGCGAGAAACATTTTGGGGTGCCTTATTGTGGCTGTGGGGTGGTGCTGCTGGGATGGGCTTGAGCATCAGAGGACCTGAAAGTAGAGATGTGGAGTGATGGGATGGGACCTACGAGGCCATACTCACCCCCAGGACGGTGATGAGCCACCAGCACATCCCGCTCCTCTTCATCACTGGGGGAGACCTGCCCGAGGAGGAGCACCAGGGTCACCATCCAGGAAGAAACTCAGCAGAGAAGCAATTTAAGGGCCCTATTCCCCCCCCGTGGGGATGCTCCAAGGCATCTGCCTAAATACCCCAGCAGCAGCAATCCCAAAAATGTTTTATGGAAGGTTTTATGGGATGCCCAGCATCACCCCCTTCCCTTGCAGATCCCAGCTCCATCCCAAATTGGATGCCGTGGAGTCAGGACCAGTCATGCAAGGAAGAAGGGAAGGAGCAGATGATGTTAAACACCATTAAATAAAGGTTTTTCCTGTTCCAGAGGAAATCCCTCTGCATTTGCCATAAGGAAATGAAGTCACTAAAAAAAAAATAGATTTAAATAAAAAAAATAAAAAAATCAAGTGAAACAAAAGGTGTTTCCCACAGGCTTCTCCCCTCCTCTCCAGGCTCAGCAATTAATTATGAAAATTAAAAGAAATGCTGACAGCACAGGGGAAAGGAGGAAAAAATAAATAATAACCCAAACTGGGATCCAGCCTCCGCCACCCGCATGGAAATTCCCCGGGTCGTCACGGTCCCGTGAGAGCCACACCAGAGCTTCGTTACAGCCTTTGCCTGACGAGTTTCTCCTAATTAGTGGCCAGCATCATCGGTAGAGATGCAGCTAATTAAACTCAGCTGGGGAGATGCTGGGGGCTGAGCAGGGCAGAGCTGGGTAATTATAGGACATGTGATGGCACAACCCAAAATGAGCATCCTCCATGCTCCAGTTCCTCCCAGTAGCTCCCAGTTAGGGAACACACCATCAGGGTGGCAGCGTGAAGTCAACCAGATCTTCTCCCCTCCTGAGGAGCTGCACCCCCAAACCAAGAGCCACCAAACCTTCACTAGCACTGTCCATGCTGAGCTGGGACCCCATGATAATTTTTGGGGGGGTCTGAGCCACCTGCCTGCTAAGCATTGTCCCCTAGTGATGGCATTCCATGGGGACACCTCCCAAACCCGAGACAAATGGATTTAAACCCCACCAGGAGCAGGGCTGGCCCTGTGAAGCAGATCTAAACCCAAGCTTAATCCAAGGATTAAGGACATCCCTTAGATAACCAAGACCCTGCCATGAGGACATTGGAGGTACAAGGACCACGGGGTGGCACCTTCTGCTTGTCACCAGAGCTTTGCCACCCCAGGACTCAGCACCCATTTTTGGGGCGCAGCTCGGGGACGTCCCAGGTGGGGATGGGGGATGCAGGGACAAACCCACAGCAGGTGACAGTGGGATGCCCAACTGCCCTGGCACAGTGCAGAAGAACCCACCAGATCACCCAAGCCTTTTATTGCCAGCCCCCCTTTAACACAGGCTGTGACCCAAGGCTGCTCACTGGGATTCCAGCAGGGAATTCCCCATGGGGAGCAGAGTTTCAGCCGATGGCTCCTACAGATACATGGGGAATAAAAAGGAGTTACTGTTCAAAACCACTTTGGGGAACGGCTCTTGGAGGCGGATTTGGACAAGGGGGGGGGATTGTCCAGCAAACAGAGAGTAACTCAGTGGTACTGCACCCCTCCAGCCCCATCAGAGCTGTGGGAACAACCAAACCATCACCCCAAAATCCCATATCACAGTTAAACGACCCCAGAGGCACCGCTATCACACAGAGCCCCCCCCAGCATCCCAACCCAGCCCCATTTTGGGGTGCAGCCCCCCCCCCAGCATCCCGCCTGATGCAGGGATTTGGCTGCCAGCCCTGTGATTTTCCAGTACCAGCAAAAAAAAAAAACCAAACCACCAAACCCGACACAGGTCCTGGCTCTTTTTTCACCAGGCAGCTGCTGCTCAATTTTCCTTAACCTACTTCCCCCCCACCCCTTTTATTTTAACCTAAATTCGCTCTGCAGCAGCCAAAACCAACACCGGGGGCTCCCACCACCGCACCCCACTTCAGCCAGCACCAAAGTGACCCCCCCATTCCCTGCTTAAGGTCAAGGTAATAACCCCCCCCGCCCCCCCCAACCCTTTTTCAATGCAAATATAAGGTTGAGCATCCCAAAAAGCACACCCCCCCCCCCCCCATCCTTGCACAGCCGCAGATCCCCCCCCGGGGGGGGGGGGGAATAACCCTTTAACCCGACCCCCCCCCCCCCCCGGGTTGAGGAGGGGGTAACCCACCCGGGTGATGCCCCTTACCTGTCCCCCCCCCTCCGCTGCGAACCCCCCGGGGTCCCCCCGGGGCCGCCCCGCCGAGCGCTCCCGCTCCTTATGAATGAACCCCGCTGGCGCGCGTACCCCCCTACGCCCCGCCCCTTTCATTGACGTCACGCCCCGGGGCTCCACCCCCTCCCACGTTTGGCCACGCCCCCTTCTCAGGTAGCGCCACCTGCTGGTGGCGGGGGGGGGGATTTTGGGTCCCCAATTTCCTCCCCCCCCCAGTTTGGGGAGAAACCAGGAAAAAAAGAAGTTTGGTTTTTTTTAAAAATAAGGATTTTTTGCCCCATATGGGCTTGGGGGGCTTAGGGGGGGGGGTCCCCAAGGTGGTGTCCCCTGCTCTGGCTGTTTGTCCATCCATTGTCCCTGGGGACACGCAGGGAGTGGGACACATCCCGGTGGTCCATGGCACGAGGGAGGGATGTCCCCATCACCCCCCCCCCCGCCTCGGGGTTATTGGGGGGGGGGGATAACTGCACCCCAATAGTGGGGAGGGCTCTTTCTGCATGACACCCCCCAATGGGTAGTGGGTCCCATCCCTGCCACCCTCCCAAGGTGAAGGACAAGACCACGCTGGCTTCATTCTGACACGGGTCACCTTTAATGGCAAAGACCTCCCCCCTCCCCAAAATGATCAAAATCCCCTCTCCCTTCCCAAAACATCCTCATTATCCCAATTATAACAGCCCCCCACACACCCCTGGGGTGGGACAGCAGCATCCCCATCACTCAGCGGGCTGGTGATGGGGACACCACAGTTGTCACCTCTCCCATGGGGACAATAGGGTGCCCAGGTCTGTGAGCACTGGCCTGGCCTGGACCTAGGGGATAAAAGCAGGGAAATGGGGGGGGGAAAGGGAAATGGGGGGGGGGTTGGTCCAGGAAAACCTCATTTTTGGGGTCCCAACTGCCATAACCCCTATTTAGGGGTGGGGACACATCCGTGGTGCGGGGGAACGTGAAGACGATGGTTGCCCTCATCCAGGAGATGCTTCCAACGTCGCTGGTGGCTTCATCCCCCTCCCCAAGCTGTGAAATCCCATGGGAACCACAGAGATTGGTGGGGAGGGACCCCCCCACACCCCAATTTCATCCCTCATCAGTGTCCCCTCCTCCACCACCATCCCTGTGGGGTCCAGCTCAGGGTGATGGACAGGGAAGGTTTTAATCCCACGACCCCAGAGGGACCGGCGGTGACGTCACGAGGGGCCTGACCCCCCCCCCCTCGCCCCCTCCCCGAATAAATAAGGATGTTTATATATATATAATATATATATATTTAAAACAAACGGACAAACAAACAAGAGCTATCTGGGTGCTGGCGATGGAGCGAGCGGGTTAGCGGGGAGCCCGGGGTGGCGGGGGGACACCGCGGGCGTATTGTCCCTGGGGTGGTCCCACGGCGTGGCCGGGGGGAGGGGGGGTGGTGGTTCCCGGTGGGAGAGAGGGGTGACAGCGTTGTGACACCCCCACACCCCCCCACACACACACCCCAAAGCAGGCACACACAAAACCGGAGAGCAAGGCAGGTTCCTGGCAGTACGGCATCCTCCGGCCGGTCCCCAGGGATGCTCGTTAACGTCCTCCTCCTTCGTTAGCGCCTTCCCGAGTGATAACACGCCCCCCCCCCCCCGACCCCCCAACTTCTCCACGCCCCCCAAAAGCGGTGTGTCCCCCCCCCCAGTCCGAGGGGATGGCGGGGTGGAGGGGGGGCAGGGCTCATCCCCCCCCAACCCCGAGCACACAGAGAGCAGCTGGGTTGGAGATGAGAGGCGCTGGGGCGGGGGGTGACCGGGAGGGGGGGGTTGAGACCCCTCCACCTCTGCATACAGGGGGCCAGCACCCCCCTTCCTCGCCGGGATAGCCCCGGGGGGGCCTGCAGCCGTTCACGCTCTCCAGAGGAGGAGGTGGTTGGTGCTGTCGTCCCGGCCCACCGTCTCGCTGCTGCTGGTCAGGCGGAAATCCTCGTAGCCGTCCCCCCCGCTGATCACCAGCATCTTGGGTTTGGAGAGGGTGAGGGCGGGGGCGCGGGGGCGTGATGGGTCTCGCTTCTCCACCTCGCTCTGCTTCTCGGCCCCTGCCAAGCACAGAACCCCAGAGCGCTGTCAGATCACCCCTGGGGCTCCCCTGGTCCTCATCAGCCTCCCACCAGCATCATCTCACCAGCATCACCCCAATGTCGTCCCACCATTATCTCAGCATCCTCCCACCAGCATCATCCCATCAGCATCCTAGCAGGATCATCTCACCAGCATCCCACCAGCACTATCCTAGCATCACTCCACCAACATTATCCCAGCATCCTCTCACCAGCACCATCCCACCAGCACCCTCCCACCAGCACCATCCCACCAGTGTCCCACCAGCATCATCCCACCAGTGTCCCACCAGCATCCTAGCAGGATCATCTCACCAGGATCCCACCAGCATCACCCCAGCATCATTCCACCAACATTATCCCAGCATCCTCCCACCACCATCCACCAGCATCATCTCACCAGCATCCCACCAGCATCATTCCACCAGTATCCCAGCATCCTCCCACCAGCACCATCCCATCAGCACCATCCCAACGTCACCACAACCTTTCCCAGGTCTCTTCCCATCCCTAAATATCCTCTCCCACCCCAGCTACCCCCTCCCCTCCAAACTACTCCCTCCTTCCCATCCCACCCCAACTTTGAGGCCAGTTCAGGTGAGACTCAGCACATGGCTTTCCATTGGCTTTTCCCCATGGGAATTAGGGTCTCCTGGGGAAATTTGGGACTGACAACCCAAGCCCTGGGTGGGGGAGGGGGTTTGCACCTCATTTTCCCCTCCCCCCTAATTTTTCACCCTGGATTTTAACAAGGCAAGGATGGAGTGGGGACTCCCATGACCACATTCCAGGGGTATTCCTGGTTATCTGCCCGTGGGATGGCATTCCCATCCCCACACAAAACATCCATTCCCCACCCCGGAGTGGGTCAGGACTGGACCACCCCCCTCAACCATCCCACCTACCCATCTCCCTCGGCAACGGGAAGAGGACGTCGAAGCCGTCGGGCAGCTCGATGGCGGTGAGGAAGCGGACGTGGCCGGTGTGACCCTGGGAGAGTCCCACCAAGGCCGGGGCCGCCTTGGCCGAGACGGCGAGGGTCAGCACCACGCCGGCGCTGGTCCCGATCCACAGCAAGTCCTTACAGGCCAGGAGAGCCGTGATCCGCAGGCAGGCCGCCTTGTGCTGCCGGATGATGGCATCCGAGCCTGCCGAGCATCCCAGCCGTCAACCTCCCTCCCCGCCTGCCACCAGGCTGTGAGCCCCGCCAATGCCACCAGTCCCTGTTCTCAGGGGATGTGGGACATAGGGAAGGGACCCCACAACCCCCCTGGTTGGGTAGTTGCCAGGTTGGGCTGTCTGAATTCTGTGTGGGATTATGCAGATGCTCAGGAGATCACAGAATCACAGAATGTCAGGGGTTGGAAGGGACCTCAAAAGATCATCTAGTCCAGTCCCCCTGCCAGAGCAGGAACACCTAGGTCAGGTCACACAGGAACATGTCCAGGTGGGTTTGAATGTCTCCAGAGAAGGAGACTCCACAACCTCTCTGGGCAGCCTGTGCCAGTGCTCTGTCACCCTCACTGTGAAGAAATTCTTCCTCACATTTATGTGGAACCTCCTATGTTCCAGCTTGCACCCATTGTCCCTTGTCCTATCATTGGGTGTCACTGAGAAGAGCCTGGCTCCATCCTCATGACACTCACCCTTTACATATTTATAGACATTAATGAGGTCACCCCTCAGTCTCCTCTTCTCCAAGCTAAAGAGACCCAGCTCCCTCAGCCTTTCCTCACAAGGGAGATGTTCCACTCCATCACCTCTGTGGCTCTGTGCTGGACTCTCTCCAGCAGTTCCCTGTCCTTCTTGAACTGGGGGGCCCAGAACTGCACACAATACTCCAGATGTGGCCTCACCAAGGCAGAATAGAGGGGAAGGAGAACCTCTCTTGACCTACTAACCACTCCCTTTCTAATACACCCCAGGATGCCATTGGCCCTCTTGGCCACAAGGTCACATTGCTGGCTCATGGTCACCCTGCTGCCCACCAGGACCCCCAGGTCCCTTTCCCCCACGCTGCTCTCCAACAGCTCAGTCCCCATCTGACACTGCCACATGGGGCTGTCCTTCCCCACATGCAGGACTCTACACTTGCCCTTCTTACATTCCATTCCATTTCTCCCCACCCAACTCCCCAGCCTGCCCAGGTCTCTCTGGATGGCAGCACAGCCTTCTGGGGTGTCAGCCACTCCTCCCAGTTTGGGGTCACCAGCAAACTTGCTGACGGAGCACTCTATTCCCTCATCCAAATCACTGATGAATATATTGACTAGCACTGGTCCCAGTACCAACCCTGAGGGACTCCACTGGATACAGGCCTCCAACTGGACCCTGTCCCACTGACCACAGCTCTCTGGGCTCTGTCCTTCAGCCACTTCACAATCCACCTCACTGCCCCATCATCCAGAGCACACTCCCTCAGTTCAGCTGCGAGGATGCTGTGGCAGACTGTGTCAATTATGCACATGCCCAGGGGCTGTCCTGTTCCTGTGGGGGATTATGCAGTCACCCAGGGGCTCTCCTATTCCCCTGGGGGATTATGCCTCTGCCCAAGGTTGCCATATTTCCCCATGGGATTATTCAGATACCCAGGAGCTGCCTTATTTCCATGTGGGATTATGCAGCTGCCTGGGGCCCTATTTCTCTGTGGGATTATGCAGCCATCCAGGGGCTGCCCTATTTCCATGTGGGATTATGCAGATATGCAGGGGTTGCCCTATTCCTGCGTGGGATTATGAAGCCATCCAGGGGTGCCCTATCACCCTGTGGGATTATGCAGATGCCAAAGGTTTCCCTGTTTTCATGTGGGATTATGCCGTTGCTTGGGGGTTTCCCTATTTCTACGTGGGATTATGCAGCAACTCAGGGGATGTCTATTACCTGGTGGGATTATGGAGTTTCTCAGGGGCTGTCCTATTACCATGTGGGATTATGCAGGCATGCAAGGTCTGCCCTATTCCTGCATGGGATTATGCAGCCACCCAGGAGATGCCTTGTTTCTACGTGGGATTACCAATCTGCCTGGGGGCTGCCCTATTTCCCCGTGGGATTATGCAGCTCCATAACACTGAGGATGAACCCCATGAGCATGACAAATCCAGTTTCCTTCCCCAAAACCAGCTGGGATGCAGGAGATTAAATTCCCTGCTGCTGGATGCTGCAGGACACCACATTTTCAAGGCAGAAGATGGGCAGGGGGACCCACTGGAGACAGTGATGGGCACCCACTGGAGACCTGCCACCAGTGGGACTTACCAGCGAGCATCTTGTGTACTGGAGGGGTGATATCTGCTTCAGCCAACTGCTCGTAGCTGGTGGCGTGGTAAAGCCGGACCTGGGCGCTGCTCTGCAGAGCGACCCACACGCCGGTCCCCGTGCTCACCATGCAGGTGACACTGCGCCCACTGTCCTGTCCCACCTGGAGCGTATGCTGCGGGTGACAGAGCCACAGTGATGCCACCCACGATGCCACCAATGCCCATCACCATCCCCCTGAACTCCCGCCATCGCCTGTGGTACCTCTTGTGCCAACGTGGTGGTGTTGAGGACGATGACCCGGTTTTGGCAGCCGCACCAGAGCTTCCCTGCCACCGCCACCATCTTGGTGATGGGGCTCCCAGGTGAGCCCAGGGACATGGACTTGGAGTTTTGGGGATCCCAGAAGCGGCCTGTGAGGGTGGTGGGAGGGGGGTTGGTAGTTAAAGCATCCCCAAAATACCCCATTTTGACCCAGCTGATGGAATGAGGTGGCTGGAGATACCCATCTCAGGGTCCTCCTTTAGAGGAGACATTAGCTGTCACCAGAGGATGCCAGCAGCAGGCAGGGACCAGGAGGAGGACACACACCTCCACCTGGCTCTGATTTTGAGGTCTTCAGCATCCCTTGAGGAAAGTCCCTTCCCGTGGAGGAAGGAAGCCACCGGCATCCTGAGCATCCCTTCTTGGGAGCACCCAAGCACCCACCCAACAGCCACCACTTTGGGGCTGTCTTTAACCCCTCCAGCACCCTGTGATAGCCCTGACCCAGCCTCACCTGCCTCCCGCTGGTACGCAACGAGCTCCCCGTTGGCCAACGACACGAAAACCTGGTTATCCAGGTACCTGCGGGTAGAAAAACCCCTTGGACAACTGGTCGCAGAGCCCCACTCAGCCACCCCAAACCACCTCAATGGGGACATCTTGGAGCTAAAAATCTTCTTCCCCTCTTACAAGATGCACATGACGGCAGCGGCATGTTGCATCTTCATGCTGTTCTTCCTGTTACGGATGTTATCCGAGGACTGGTACACGTGGATGCTGTGGGAGAAGAGCAAAGCTTGAGGTTCACCCAGGATCAGTGTCCACCCCATGTGTGTGTCTCCCCATCCTACGGACATACCAGCCATCCTCGGTGCCCAACCACATAGAGCTTTGGTGGGCTTCAGGGTCAAGGCTGAGGAGGTCCTCGAGGCTGCCCCGGGTGAAGGAGCCGCGGCTGGAGCGGCGCAGGGCTCGCCCATCCGTGGGGCTCTCGCCGTGTCGGTTTTGGCCATAGGTGCCTGTGATGGGCATGAAGCTGGGTTCTTGCTCTTCCTCCGAGCTCGTCGTCTCTGCCGCTGCCTCCTTGCAGCTTGGGATCTCTTCATCTATGGAGAAAGAGGAGGAGGAGGAAGGAATGGGTCAGACCAGGACCACCCAATGCCCACCAAAGTGATGGGGTAGAGATCAGGTCCCCTTACAACGTCAAGCCTGGGGGAGGACGTAGGGATGCTGAACCCCAAACCCACCGGGTTTTACTCAAAGCCACCAGCCCCATCCCAGCACCACGGGGCTGGGCTGATGTCACCCAACACCTCTTTTCCCAGGATTTCCTTGGCTCAAAAGCCTCTATCTGTGGAATTCCCTGAGGAACACAAGGTGGAGTGGCCAAAACGATGGAGCTGCCCATCATTTTAGTACAGCCTGTAGTGACAGGACAAGGGGTGATGGCTTTAAACTAAAAGAGGGGAGATTAGATGTATGGAAGAAATTTTTTACACTGAGGGTGGTGAGACACTGACCCAAGTTGCCCAGAGAAATGGTAGATGCCCCATCCCTGGGAACATTCAAGGCCAGGTTGGATGGAGCCCTGAGCAACCTGGTCTAGTGGGAGGTGTCCCAGCCCATGGCACAGGGGTTGGACTAGATGACCTTTAAAGGTCCCTTCCAACCCATTCAATGATTCTATGATTTGGGGGCAAAGAAGTGGTTTTTTGCTAAGCAAGGACTCACTGCCAAAGCTGGAGGAGATGGTGGAGTGGCTGGCTTGGCTCTGCAGCGTCCCTGAGGGACTGGGCGAGGACTCATCGTCTGTGTCATCGCTATCGAAGGGCACCAGCTCCCTGCTCCTGCCATCGACTGGCTCCGAGAGCTCCAGCGACGAACCCGAGATGGAGATGTGCAGGCACGGCTGTGGCCCCGCATCCTCCGGCTGCACCGGCATCGGCTCCGAGGAGGGGCTGCCCACCACCTCGGCACGCTCCCTGCCGCGACGAGGGGAAGGAGGGGAAAGAAGCAGCTCCAGCATTGCCCACCCACGCCCGCCGGCTCCGGGGTGCCGGTGGGAATGTCCTACCTATACGCCCGCTTGAGACCAGGCACGGAGGCGATGCAGAGGATCCTGGCGGAGCAGACGGCGATGCACGCCTCCACCGTGGGCTCCTTACGGATGCTGAGCAAACAAACCTGCCCCACGTAACCATCGCTGTTGCAAACCCACACCTCATGGGAGCTTTCTGGGCTGCCATGGCTGGGAGAAGCACAAGAAAACTGCAAAGGAGTAAAAGATGGGATGAGCTGGGTCATTTGGGAATGATGCAGGAGCTCTCAGCAGCCAGCAGTAAGCCCACCAGGATGGAGAGGACTGCAGCTCCCACAGGATGCTTGAACCCAGCCACCAATACCTGCATCCCACTCCGTGTCTTCATGATGGGGATGGCCTTGAGGAACTCTGGGTCCAGGCAGTTTTTGCTGCAAGCTGGGAAAATCAAATCAGAGGATAAAGAAGTGATGGAGAAAAGGGGTCTACAAAAGCAGAGAGCGCGATGCCAAGCCCACCACCGTGTCCACCTCCCCAGTCCGTGGTGTTACCCAGCTTCTTCTTGGCATCCTCAAAGGCTTGCTCAAAGCCGAGCCGGGCATCAGGGTTGGGGAACTCAAAGATGAAGGATTCAGTGCCATCAGCTTTGGTAGTGCTGAGCTCCACCTTGTTGGGGGGGAAGGCCATGCTGAAGGACAGGGATTGCTTCTCTGCCAGTTCCCGGTGGATGGCGGCCATCAGGTCCTTGATCACCTCGTCCAGGCTCTGGGGATGGGGATAGAACTTTAGCTCCTGGGGATGGGCTACCACCACATGATCATGTCCCCATCCATCCCCAAGCATCCTTCAGAGGCTGCCCCAAACCCATTGTGGCTTTGGGGCCGGTGGCACCTGTGTCCTTTGAGGACACTCATGGCCACGAGCTCTCTCTCCCACCAAGGACATCCTGGTGGGTTCCATGGGGAAGGTGTCTGGCTGGGGGACAGCACGAGGGCCACCATGTGACGCTGATTCCTGTGCATCCCCAAGCATCCTTCAGAAGCTGCCTCAACCCCTTTGTGGCTTTAGGGCTGGTGGCATCTGGGTCCTTGGAGGACATTCATGGCCACCAGCTCCTCCACAGGTTCTCCCTCACGCTGAGAACATTCTGGGTGGTCCCATGGGGAATGTGTCCAGCCAGGGGACAGCAGCGGAGCCATCATCCCTATACCTGGTGGGGGAAGCTGAGGGTCTCTGACAGCTTGCTGACTTGCCCCAACGTGCTGAGGTCTTCATCCAGGCGGCAGATGCTTTTCTGGATGCTCTCCCGGTTGGTGACTTGTGAGGCACCTGTGTGGGGACACGTGCATGGCATTAACCCCTTTCCCCCTAGTGCTGTGCAGGGGAACCTGGGCGAGCGATGAGTTTTAGGGTGGGATGGGACACTCCAGCAGGCAGTGACAGACCTTTGACAATGTCCACGTCCTCCAGAGGCAGCTTCCAGAGCAGTTTGTACTTGCTGGCCGTGTCAATCACGCTGGCCGCCGTGTACCTGCAAGGTTAGAGGGTGATGGCTGAGCTGCACCCATGTCCCCAGCACCCTAAAGCCAGCCCGTCCAACAGGAATAGCCCTCATACCATGGGTTAATCGTGGTGGGTGCCCCCCAGGTGGTACTCACAGGCTCATGGAGCTGCGGCGCAGGGAGCCCGACTTGCGCTTCAACGTGGTGCACACCAGCAGGTCCGTGAAGAGGAAGAAGGAACGGTCCTTCTTCCCACCCACTGCCTTCTGTGGAGTGGTGGGAGACACCAAGGGGTCAATGTCTGGCCCCAACCCTGCTGTCAGTGCTGGGAGCAGTCCCTGCCTCAGTTTCCCCACATGCTGCCTTGGCTCAGGGAGGATGTGTGGTGGGACGGGTCCCGTGCCACCATCTGCATGGGGACTGTCCGTGTCCTTATGATGATGAAAGGGGACATGGGTGCCATGGCTGTGCAGGCAAAGCCACAGGGTCCCACTCATGGGGAAGCACCAGGGCCATGGGAACACCAGGCACGGGATCACCAGGATCCTTGTGGTATCCACCTCCAGCCTCTCTATCCACCCCTGGCCTGGGGCTGCTGTGGGCTCATCCTACCTCCTGCCTGCTCCAAAACCCATCTAATCTTCCCACACACACTTGAGAAATTTTATATTGTCCCCATCAACCTGTCATCCATCCATCCATCCATCCATCCATCCATCCATCCATCCATCCATCCATCCATCCATCCATCCATCCCTCTGTCCACCTGTGGCCTCCCATGGAATCATAGCCCCCCACTGCCCCATCTGGAGTGTGGTCCCATGGCCCTGATGGCCACAAGGGACCACCCCGCTCTTACCACTTCCACGACCATCTCCTGGCGCAGGAACCTGCGGAGCGGGGCCTGGAGCTGTGGGGACAAGAAGGCTTGTGAGTGAGGAGCCCCAGAGGGGACCCTTGTGGGCTTCATCCCTGTCCCTATGGCCCCCTGGCTCATAACTGGCACCCCAGCCCCTTCCCAAACCTCCAGGAGCCCACCAAGGCCAAGTGATGATGGGGAAAGCAGGACCTGGAGGAGAAAACAAGTGGTCCAGCCTGAGGTGACCCAGAAATAGTAGGAATGATTGCATTTTGGGGAGAAGGAAAGACCAACTCTGTGTAAGACCCCTGTACATACATCCTCCATCCCTTCGATGTGGGACTCGATCTCCTGCACGATCCGGGCGTTCCTCTCCACCTCCTCCGCACTCTTCATGCCCTTGTTGATCCTCTCAGCCACTTGCTTGATGTTACGCTGGGCATCGATGAGGAAGGGGTGGTCGGGGTGGTCCTCTGGCGTGTGCTTCAGCAGGTCCTACCAAGGGGACACACCTGGGATGTCACCACGGGCAAAGCCTGGGCATTGGTGATGCCATGACACCCCCAAGCAAAGGCCCCTACCATGCTGCTCTGGCTGCTGGGGATGGAAACGAGCCCCATGCAGGAGAGGTTTAGCAAAGAAATGAAGCCCTGAGCTTTGGCAACCACCAGCCTCGTCTTTGCCACCTCTGAAGAGGTCACCAGCTCCTAAGAGCACATCATCACCTTGCATGAATGCCCAAAATTCATCACTGGAGGTGTTCAAGGCCAGGTTGGATGGAGCTTGGAGGAAGCTGGGCTGGTGGGAGGTGTCCCTGCCCGTGGCAGGGGGGTTGGAACCAGATGAGCTTTGAGGTCCCTTCACACCCAAACCATTCTGTGAAAGCCAGTCCCCATCAATCTCAGTGTCAGGGAGAGTGACTCCAGCACGGGGAAACTGAGGCACAGAAGGGGTGGCAGCCACACAACTGGTCCCAGAATAGCACTGCAACATCCAAAACAATGCAGGCAAAAATGTAGAGGGGAAGGGGACCACATGCCCATAGGGACATTCTGTGGAGGGACAGCGGGGTGACATTCACTGGGGTGACCAGCCCCAGGACCTGGGGACACCAACACTGTGTCAAGGGATGGGAAAGGGGGCTTGGAGAGACACGAAGCCCCTCAAAGCTCCTGTTACGTGGAGGTGAGGAGGAGCCATGGTGTCACCTGCTCCCAGCATGGCACAGACACCCTCCTGCCCGCACCCACCTTCACCAGCAGCTCATATCGTGGGATCCTCTGCACTGGCTTGATCATCAGGTCGGACAGAGCCTGCTTCTCCTTGTTCTCCCGCATGCTTTGCTGCAAAACACCAGTGGGGGACAAGGACAGATCCGTTAGGTGGGACTGAGCAGGGACCCAGCATGCTACCAGCCCACAACCCGGAGCAACACCCATTTGGGGTCAAGATGGCTCCTTTTGACACCATCCGGAGTGACTCCAGTTCATCCCAACTTGGCCTCTTTGCAATAGAACCAAGAAGAAAGTGGGGAGTGGGAAAAATCCCAGCCTGACCACAGATTACCAGTTTATTCCCCTTAACACCCATCCTGCCCCACCAGCAGCCTTACAGGTGGCTCTGGACCTTGGCCAACATCTATGGGAAAAGGACCCACCTCCAGGAACTTCATGAACGCCGGTCGGGCTTCCTTGGCGATCCTGACGGCATCCTTGGCGTTGAGGAAGTTATCGATGTAGGCAGAGTAGATGTTCACCAGCACGTCCTTGGAGAACTGGGAGGAGAAAAGAAGGAGCGGGGGGAAGAAGGGGATAGGTCCAGCACGGACATGCTGAGCAAGCCTGGAAGAAGCTGCCCCAAGGGTTAATCCTGGCTCTGGGCTGGCGCGGGGAAGGCTCGCCCGCCCCCCTCGATTTTTCAGTCCTGACATTTCCGAGCTGCAGACCCAGCCGGTCGTCCAACACCCCGCCGTTACGCTGAGCAGACGGCAGGCCTGGAGATCGTCTCCTGCTCTCCATCTCGGGCGTGTTTAGCCTGTCCTTTAATCACTCCCCTGCTTCCTGCTCCCAACCTTCTCCTCCTGGGGCCGTGCCCGAGAACGGGCGCTCCTGGGTTCCCCGGGGGAAAACCCACCCCGTGAGGACCTACCGACTGCACGAGGAGGTCGCCCACTTTCTGCTTCTCGTGCCAGTTCTGCACGCAGTCGTGGATCTGCTCCAGGAATTGCTCGTGATGCTCCAGCAGCTCGGGGATCTGATCGAAGATCTCATCCACCAGCGACGGGTCGCACAACAGCGAGTTCTCCGGTTGCTTCAGCGGCTTCATGTAACCCTGTGGGGAAACAAAGGCATCGGGGTCCCCAGAGATTTCTTTTCCCACCCCCCCCCCCAACATTTTTCTACCCCTGTAAATATGGGGGTCGGTGGCAGGGGGTTCCTCCAGTGAACGTTGGGTTGTGGGGCCCATCAGAGAGACCAGACAGCACTGAGTCCCAGAAGATTTTGCACCCCAGCCCCCATGGATCCCATCCCATCCAGTGTATCCCCACAGCAGTGTGGGGTCTGCATGAGGAACCCCCAAAGCACCGCGTCCTCTGTCCCCCAGCCATGGCCTTGAAAGGCTCCAGACCTTTGCTGTCATGAGCCTTGGTCACCTCCATCTGCTACAGAGCCTGACCCAGCTGGGGAATCATGGCAGCACGACCCTGGGATCCAAAAGATGGTGGGTTCCCAGTGGGATTTAGGGTGTTTGGGACCAGGAGGGGCTGGAGTGAGTGGGGTGGAGGCACCAGGTCAAGCCCTGGACAACCTCGTCGTCATCATCTCTTGGGCAATGGCCAATGAGTGATGCTCAGGGTCAGTAGGAAAAGTGGGACAAGAGCAGGTCCTCTTAGTTCTGCAATGAAACCTCTTTCCTCCCCCCGTGGGGCAGAGCTGCAGAGGGGAGCAGTGCCCCTGGGAACGGGAGAGCTGGATTTGCAAGGGATGCAGGATGAGGAAGGTCTTCTCAGGCCTTGCCTCCTCCTCAGCCCAACCAGTATGGGATGCTGGTGTCCTTCAGGATGCTGGGAGGACCATGGAGCTGAGTGGTGACAACAGGACCCACCATCGAGCTGCTTTGGACATCTCCATCCAAGTTGGCAAGGGAGGAGTCATCCCCCAAGGATGAGGTTCCTCAGGCCGATGGTGGGTATCTCATGAAACCCAAGTTAGAAGGGCCAAACCCTTCCCAAGGCTCATAACCTACCCCACCTGCCCTACTGTGGCCAACACCTCCAGCAGGAGCTGGGCTGGGCTGTGCCATGCATCCCACTCGCTATGAAACTGTGAGAGTGAGGACCAGATGGGGAAGGAGAGCATGGAGACAGCCCCTGCATTGGCACATGAGCAGTACAGGCAGGGCTTGCCCATGCACCATCTGGTTTGGCTGGAAGATGATGTTCCAAGGTGGTCTCTGTCCCTGATAGCCACTGTGCAACTCGCCACCAGGCCATATCATGGATCCAAGCACCTTGTCCCAGCCAAGACAGGGAGCTGGGGGTGTCTGGAGCCCTGCGACATCCCCCAGAAAGCCAGGTCCCCCTGGCTGCACCGTGCCAGGATGTGTTCCACGAGCAAGAGCTCTGGCATTAATGCCTTGTGGCTCCCACCTGCATCCACCCAGTCCCTCCAGCAGGGAACTGGTGAGCCCCAGCATGTCTGTCCTCTCTCCAATCAGCCTCCTGTCCCACCTCAGAGGAGGACACAGCCCATGGGACAGCCTCCAGCCACACCAAAACCAGCAGGGACATCATCCAGTCCCAAACCCTGTACAGCTTCCCCCCAAATAAGCCCCAGAGCCAGGGTCCTCTCATGCTTCCAAGCCAACATCTGCACTAGGAGCAGCCTTAAAGGCTCCTTCCCTCCTGCAGCAACATCTGGCAGAGCACATCTGAGTCCACCATGGGGGTTTCCTCGCAGGGGATTTAAGGGGAAAGCTGGGTGTTGGGCTGATGGGTGTCCCATGCCCATGTGGACATACCCAGAAGATGTCCTACAGGCACGGATTCCTATCGAGCAGAGCAGAGCTCTGAGTTTTTGGTGTTTCCACCTAAAGCAATGTGGTTGGACAACCCACACCTACGTCAGGGTGACAGAGTCTCCAGGGCGTTGACCACCATTAACCTTCTGAAACACCTTCATTAACATCTGAAATGTGGGGTGGACCCTCCGGCCAGGCTGCTGCAGGGAGGGGTTGGAACCAGCTCAGTGAAAAAAGGACGGAGAAAAACCCTTGGCTCAGGGGTGCAGGTGATGACGCTGAGCAGAAAATGGGGGGATGTGGGAACAAGGGGTGTTAGGGGTCCCCCGTCATGGGATGGCCATCAGCAAGGGCCCAGGAGATGAGCTGCAACATGAGGAAAAGCTTTTTGGGGGCAAGCATTGAAAGGGGCTTAGGGACACAATACCTGCCAGGTGACAACCCACCAGCAATATTATGGGCTTGATCTGGGGGACAGAGGTGACCCCCACACCCCGTTATTGCCACGCTGCTCCCACCACCAGTCCCGTTGTCCCCAACATCCCCGCTGCCACCCGTCCCTAATCCATCCCCAAGCCACATCGGTGCTGATACAACACGCAGGGCTGAGGGTCCAACTTGGGGTCCTGGGGACGGTGACAAGCAAGGGACGGTCCCGCTGTGACGTGTTTTGGGGTGTCCCATCCCCATCTGTGCCGCGTTACCTGCATCAAGGTGCGCAAGGACTCCACGTAGGACTGCTCCGTGTCCAGCAGTGTCATGATGACGTGTTTCCTCATGTCCTACCCGGGTGGAGAGAAAGACAACGATGAGTTTTTGGGGGGGTGACACGATGGAGGGGAGCTACGTGGTGGGTGTCAGTGCTGGCGCTGGGGGTTCAGCAGGGAGGCTGAACGCCGGAGGAGCCCGGCTGGTGTCCGGCTCCCCTCCGCTCCCTCTCCACCCCGATGGAGGAATCCGGGAGGATTAGGAAGTACATGACACCGAGCGCACAGACGCCTGGTTTCCTCCACCGCCGCGTCAGGAGCCCGCCCTGGCTCTCACAGCCCTACATGGGTCGGTCCCGGAGCCCTCCGAGTTTCCAGAGGCTCCACTCAGAGCGGTCCCGTAGGAATTCACCTCCCACCCAGCACCCTGGGCACCCCGGCGCTGGGCTGTGGTCTTGCAGGAGGGGGATTAATGGGGTGGGGGGGGGGGATGGGATGGTCTTGGGAAGCAGATAGGTCCAAGTCTTCTTGGTTGTGGGGCTTGGAGACCCCCCTTGCATGTGGGACACCCCAAAAGTTTAGGGTGAAGGGATGCTTCAGAGACCCTGGGTGCAATGATACCCCAAAAGTTTTAGGTGCAGGGATGCTCCAGAGACCCAGGATGCAATGACACCCCAAAAGTTTAGGGTGCAGGGATGCTCCAGATACCCTGGGTGCAATGACGCTCCAGAGACCCTGGGTGCAATGACACCCCAAAAGTTTTAGGTGCAGAGACGCTCCAGAGACCCAAGAGGCAATGACACCCCAAAAGTTTTAGGTGCAGAGATGCTCGAGACCCAGGATGCAATGAAACCCCAAAAGTTTAAGGTGCAGGGATGCTCCAGAGCCCCTGGGTGCAATGACACCCCAAAAGTTTTAGGTGCAGGGATGCTCCAGAGACCCAGGATGCAATGACACCCCAAAAGTTTAGGGTGCAGGGATGCTCCAGAGACCCTGGGGGCAATGATGCTCCAGAGACCCTGGGTGCAATGACACCCCAAAAGTTTTAGGTGCAGAGATGCTCCAGAGACCCAGGATGCAATGTCACCCCAAAAGTTTAGAGTGCAGGGATGCTCCAGAGACCCTGGGTGCAGAGAACCCCCTGAAGTTTTGGGTGCAAAAATACCCCAAAACTTTTGGATGTGGAGATGCTGCAAGGGAAATGGGAGCAGAGACACCCCAAAAGTTTTGGATGCAAAAATGTTCCAGTGATGCCCCAAAAGTTTTGGGTGTGGAGATGCTCCAGAGATCCTGGGTGCAGAGATACCCCAAACGTTTTGGGTGCAGAGATGCTCCAAAGGGCCTGGACATGAGACACCCCAAATATTTTGGGTGCATGGACACTCCAGAGGCCCTAGGTCCAAAGATACCCCAAATGTTTTGGTACCAAGATGCTCCAGAGACATCCTGGGTGCAGTGATCCCCCAGAAGTTTTGGGTGTGGAGATGTTCCAAAGGCCCTGAGTGTGAGACACCCCAAAATTTTGGGGGGCAGAGATGCTCCAAGAGCACTGGGTGCAGAGATACTCCAAAAGTTTTGGTTGGGGAGGTGCTCCAAATGCCCTGGATGTGAGACACCCCAAAAGTTTTGGATACAGAGACCCTCTGCTGGCCCTAGGAAAGGAGATGCTCCAAGGTGCTGGGTATGGTGACACTGCAATGGTCCTGTTGATGGAGACACCCCAAAGTCTCTGGGTGCTCAGACACCTCAAAGATTCTAGGTGCAGAGATACCCCAAGGTGTGGGTATGAGACACCCCAAAGTCCTTGGAGGCTTGGACACCTCCAAGGCCATGGGTATAGAGATGCCTCAAAGGCCCCAGGAGTGGAGATGCTCCAATGAACTTGGGGACAGAGACACTCAAAGTGTCCCACTGATGGAGACACCTCAAAGGCCATAGGTGCAGGGACACCCCGAATGCTGCAGGTGCACAGACACCCCAAAGCACCTGTGGAGAAGGACCTTCCAAAGGTCCTGGGTGCTTGGACACCCCAACAGCCCTGGGTGCAGGGATGCCACCAACAGCCTTGGGTGCAGGCATGTCCCACCTGGCGCCCACACCATGTTGGGACCAGGTTCCCCTGGCCTGTTGCTGCTACAGAGGTTGCTGGAGCCATCAAACCCCTGGCCACAGGGGGTTGTGTCCCACCTACTGCTCCCAGCGGGGACACGAGTGCCACAGAGCCACTCCACAACCACGGAAGGATGCCTTAATCCAACCATCCTCAACACGGATGGAGGCCACCATCTCCTCAGCGGTCCCCAGGGAGCAATGGGGAGGGATCTTGGCCAGATCCTGCTTGGTGCTTGAGAACAGAGCCGTGCCTCAGTTTCCCCACTCACACCAGGCTGATATCAGCCTTTTCCACCAAGCAAGGACGAAACTGTCTAGAGCCAAGTACTACAGTGACAGATCAAAGCCCCCCCCAGCAAATCAGCCCCCCACAAACACATTGATGCCGGGGTCCTCAGGGACCTCCCCTCTTCATTACAGCCTGAAGCTTATTAACACTTTCACCATCAGATTAATTTGTTTTAATTATGGGCTTAAGAGCACGCAATGGAGGATGGGCTTTAGAGGTGCAGAGAGCCTGACCCCCCCTGCCCTGCCTCAGTTTCCCCAACCCTCACACAGCCTGTAGGACCCCACCTCACTGGTATCCCAGCTGCCGAAGCCAAGGGCTGGATCAGGTTTTCCTGTGGGGGGGAGATGCAGGATGAGGCCCAGCCGTTGGCATGGGGATATTTTTCCACCGTTACAGCAGCGGTATTATCCCAGTGGGGGGAAATTCCCACTGGGATGAGTGGGAGCTGGGGGGAACGCATCACCCTGGCAGGGCGACGCGGTACCCGGGTGCAGGCAGGATGCTCCCCACTGCATCCCTTACCCCAGCAAAGCCTCTCCCCCCCCAGGGCTGATGCTGCTTCAGTCTCTATCTGCTCTCCCTGAAGACCCCCCCCCGCCGCACCCTGGCTCCATCCTGCCTCCTCCTGCTCAGCACCCTCAGGATCAGCCCCTGCTGCGATGGGAATTGGGGCATTTCCCCACCAGCCGACGCCTCCACGATGTAAATCAGCATTGCAGGGGGGGTGGCTGCGACGGATCCAGCCCCAGCATCACTCACTCCTGGTGCAAGCAGCCCCCCCTTCCCCACCATCCAGAGAACCCCGGGGGTGGCAGGCTGAGGATGAGGATGGAGGCGCCGTTGCCACGGCAATCGCGGTCCAGACCCCACAGGTGCCGGGTTCTGCTGGGCGCACACGTGTCCAAACATGACGCATCCATGCACCCCCTCCCATCCATCCCCCCCCAAAAAAAACCATCTACCCCTCTCCATCCCAACGACCCCCTCCCCACTCATCCCTTCTCGCATCACCTCGGTACCACCACGACTGCCGCAACCCTTCTCCGGCAGCTCCTCGGCCGCTCCGCCGAGCCCGGAGGCGGCGAAGGCCGCGTCGATGCCGTCCCCGATGTCTCGCATGTCCTCCAGCGCGATGGTGAACTGCGCCAGAGTCCTCACCATCTGCAGCATGCGGGTCCCGGGGGTAGGTCCGTCCCACGCGGCCCAAGGAATATAAAAAAATTATATATATATATATCCTCAGGTCCTTCCTTTAAAATAGCCGGAACGCTGCGCTAGGATGCAGCGAGGAGGGAAATCAACTAGAGGAGCTATTTATATCGATCAGGTTTGGGGTGTGTATGTGTATATATATATATATATATATGTATAAAAACCCCTCCCGCAGAGCGGCCGCAGGATGCGTGCGGCGAGCGTGCGCCTGCGTCCGTGGCGGCACGCGGGTCCCCGGCCCCGGGTGCTACCGAGGCACGGGCAGGAGAGAGCAATGGGAGAGGGAGGCAGAGCCGTGCCCACACACACAGATGCGCTGCGGATGCAGGCAGGGCCGGATCCTGCTGAGGGGATGCTGGTGGAGAGGCTTTGCCCGAGGAGGATGCTGTATGAAGGAGGGGGGGGTGGGGGGGGTGATGCTTTCTTGGGGCGTGTGATTTTTGAGGGGTGGGGTGGTGCACAGATGATGCTGAGCTGGGGTGCTCAGCATCCTTGGGGTCTCCATCCCCATCCCTAGGTTCCACCTCCCCCTTTTTAACCTTGCAGACAGGGAAACTGAGGCACGGAGCAAGCCTGCTCCTCCCCCAGCACATCATCACCTCAGCACCTACATCCCTGCTTGCTGGGCGATGTACCCTGCCCAGATCCGTTTGTAACACTCCCCTCCTGCTTCGTTAATTAAATCTAATTAGCCGCTCACCCCGTTTCCACAGCAACGGCGTGCAGCAGGGCTGTGTCCTCCCATTGCAGCCAGTACATTTCCTCTTGGTAATGAGGATGATGAGGATGCCACCCCGGGAAGGGTGCCGGGGTGCACTCATCCTGCCCTGCCCCCAGCCTCCTTCCTGAGGTGCGTGGCAGAGAACAGCCAACTCAGTGCATATAATGAGAGGGGAGCTGCAGCAGCCTTAAATACACACTGGGATGAGGAAGGAGGGACCCGGTGTGGGCGTGGTGGCTGCCTGTGCTGCACCCAGCTCAGCTAATTGCATTGGGGTTAATGAGGCTGCAGAGCAGTGGCTTCTGCAACTCCTTCTGCAGCACCACAGTCATTGCAGACCCATTTCTGTGGCAGTCCTGGACCTGTCAGGGTTGCAGTCCTGGACCCATTTGGGTTGCAATCCTGGTCCCACCTGGGCTGCAATCCTGAACTCTTTTGGGATCCAGTCCCAGCCCCATTTCTATTGTAATCCCAGCCCCATTTAGGTTGCAACCCCAGACCCACATGGGCTGCAACCTTAGGCACATCTGTGCTGCAATGCCATCTGGGTGGCAATCCCAGCCCCATCTGGGTGACAATCCCTGGCGTATCATGGTTGCAATCCTAGTCCCATTTGAGCTGCAATCCCAGCCCCATCTGGGTGACAGTCCCTGGCGTATTATGCTTGCAATCCCAATCCCATTTGAGCTGCAATCCCAGCCCCATCTGGGTTGCAATCCTGGGCAGTTCTGGGTTCTAATCCCAGACCCATTTGGGCTTCAATCCCAAACCCATCTCAGTTGCTATCCTGGGCACATCTGCATTGCAATTCCAGACTTACCTAGATTGCAATCCTGGGCTCTTCTGGGGCCCAGTCCCAGACTCATTTCTGTTGTAACGCGTTTTATTTGGGTTGCAATCCCAGACCCATCTGGTTTGCAATCCCAGGTCCATTTGGGTTGCAATCCCAGAGCCCACTGGGTTCCAATCCTGGTCCCATCTGGGTTCCAGTCCTGGGCTCGTTTAGGCCCGTCTGGTTTCCAATCCCAGACCCATTTGAGCTGCAACCCCTGGCCCATCCACACTGCAATTCCAGACCTACCTGGGCTGCAATCCCAGATATATTTCTGTTGCAGTCCCAGACCCATCTGGGTTGCAAATCTGGGCCCATTTGTGTTGCAAAACCCACTTGTTTTGCAATCTTGGGTCCATCTGTGTTGCAATCCCGGGTTTATTTGGGTTCCAGTCCCAGGCCCATCTGGCTGCAATCCCAAACCCATTCTTGTTGCAATCCCAGGTCCATCTGCATTGCAATTGAGTTGCAATCCCAGCCCCTGGGTTGCAGTTCTGGACCCATTGGGGCTGTAATCCCAGACCCATCTGGGTTGCAATCCCAGCCCCTGGGTTGCAGTTCTGGACCCATTGGGGCTGTAATCCCAGACCCATCTGGGTTGCAATCCCAGCCCCATCTGGGTTGCAATCCCAGCCCCTGGGTTGCAGTTCTGGACCCATTGGGGCTGTAATCCCAGACCCATCTGGGTTGCAATCCCAGGTCCATCTGCATTGCAATTGGGTTGCAATCCCAGCCCCTGGGTTGCTGTTCTGGACCCATTGGGGCTGTAATCCCAGACCCATCTGGGTTGCAATCCCAGCCCCTGGGTTGCAGTTCTGGACCCATTGGGGCTGTAATCCCAGACCCATCTGGGTTGCAACCCCAGACCCCCTTGTTTTGCAATCCTGGCTCCCTCTGCGTTGCAGTCCTGGGCTCATTTGGGTTCCAATCCCAAACCCATTCCTCTTGCAATCCCTGCCTCATTTAAACTGCAACCCCTGGCCTGCGACGCTGTGACGCTGCGACGCCGTGACACGGTGACACGGCTGCTCAGGCTGCAGCAACGCCCTCGAGTCCTCCTGTCCCCAGGGGATCCTCCCATCCCTCCATCTGCAGAGAGTCCTTCCCACATCACCTCCCCTGAGTCCATCCCTTCGTTTCAGGGTGCGAGTAGATTCTCCGGTGTCTACTATTAAGGTTGAGCTTTTTGCTGATGGGTTTAAAAACCTCTCTCAAACCCACCCAGCCTCTTTGGATATTATCAGGGAGGAAGGATGGCTGGAGAAGGGTTAAACCCATGGCTCAAGGAAGGAGCCAGGCTGGATCTCATTGTGCACGGAGGGGCCCAACAGAGGTTATCTCCCTATCACCCAGGAAAGAAAAAGCCGGAGCGATGCCGGCCGGCCGCTGAGCCCGGACCCCCCTGTGCGTGGCCCCCAGCCCACAGGAAATTCCTGGGAGTGTTTGGCCACTCCAACAGCGCTGCCTATTTTTAGGGCTGTCTAAAATATGAGCTGGTTATTTTTAGCAGCGCGGCTCTTTGTAAACACCTTTAGATTTCCTTTCGGATCAGCCTTTTATTTATCTTTTTTTTTTTTTTATTGCAACCTGGGTGTTTCCTTCCCCCCCCCAAAAAAAAAACCCAACCCCAACCCCTCCTAGGAAAAACACCCCAGTCCTTTAGGGTGGAGCCAAGGGGTTCACCCCCCATCCCAAAGCCTTGTGCCAGCATCATGAGGATGCTCCTGCAAACCCAAAGTTGCAGTGGGTCCAGGATGGGGGGCTCAGGAAAGGGGTTTTCCCCCCAGTTTTTCCCTCCAGCATTGAAAATGCAACCTCCCACAACCCCTCTTGGCCTCCCACCAAAGGATGGGAGCTCTCCTAGGCTTCTCTGTTTTATTTATTAATAAAAAATCTGGCTGTAAACCCTTCATTTTGCTTTCCCCCCCCCCCTCCCCCCCCCCCCCCGGAGTGTAGCAATGCAGGAGGAGCCTGAGCATCCCCAGGGATTTTAAAACATCTTAAACTATTAAATAAAGAACCTGGCAACTCGTGTCCTGCCTGCGCCCCCTGCAAACAAAGAGGCATTGATGCTGGAAAGTCCTAAAAACTTCATTTTTTAAAGCATAACGGGGTTTTAGGGGAAAGGGAGAGCAGGGATCTACATCCATGAGGAATCCCAGCCATCACAACCTCTGGCTCTTGAGCCCAGGCTGAGACCGTGCACACATTACTGCATGTAATGATGCCACTCCAAGGGCTTCCCCCTCCCCACCTAGATCCTGCTGGCAGCAGGAACTGGGTTGCTGAAGCCAGGGACGTGTGGGCGGGTGTCACATGTGCTGTCACCACCCGGCTGGGATGCTAAAATCACATCCCATGGGAGGGAGGATCTCTGTATCCCCAGAGATGCCGTTTAACCCCGAAATTCCCTTCCCAAACCCTCAATATACAGTGTTTCTCTGAGGTCAGCGGTGTAATGAGTTGTGCCTGAGCTCAGCCATACCCTGGGTGAGCTGTAGTGGGGATTTTGACCCTAAGACCTCACTTTGGGGCAAAAAAATAGGGCTTTAGGAAAAATCTGGAGCATTTCTGGAGTATTTTGGGAGTGGGATTTGCCACTTGGGGCCCTCCCAGCTCATCCTTCCCACAGCTGCTGAAGGAGGAGTTCCCAAATGTGCCAAAATTTGAAGGATAAATAAATAAAAGTTGTTTTTCCCCCTGCTACAGCTTGTCCCTGCCATGGGCTCCTGATGCTGTGCACTGCTGGGGGGAGAGGGGGATTCTCTAAGGTCTCATAGTAGGGTTGTGCTAGGAGCAGGCTGAATCTTGGCACCTCCTTGAGACTCTCATTCCCAGTTTGGAAGAAAGTGGGAGGAATTGGGATTTCTGTGCCTTTTTTATCCCTGGATGCTTCTTCCTGGGGTAGATCCCACTAGAGGGAGCTGGGACATAGTGGGAACCACTGGCCCATGGGGAAGAGTCCCCTGCCCCAGGGAGCCCGCAGAGCATGGCAGACACCCAAATTTAACAATTTTAACACACCCTTGACTTTATTTCTGCCAAAACCCCAGGAAAAAAAAGGCTCAGAAATAAAACTGGAGCCATTTCCATCCATCCCAAATGCGATGAGCAAACACTGCTGCAACAAACAGCATCATCCTGACACACAAAACTTGCTTGCGCAGCTGGAAAAGCCCCTGGGTGGCACCAAAATCCAAAATAGGATGATGTTCTTGCATCCAAGCCCGTATTTCCTCAATCACTAGGTTTCTGGCAGGAAAATAGCTTGGAAAACATCCCGTTATCTCCTCACGGGGTGTTTTTAAGCAGGAGGTTTGATTGGGTTTTCTAGGGCTTTCAAGGCAAACCCATCCAACCTTCACCTTGAGATAAATGATGCTCAGCCCTATGTCCCCCATAGCTCTGTGTCACATGGGTGGAGGGACAGCAGCCACCAGACAGAGGAAGACCTTGCTTTGCTGGGTACCAGCCCCTGTCATCCCTGGGTACCAACCCCTGGCATCCTTGGGTACCCATCACCTCCATCCCTGGGCAACAGTAACTCCCACCTCTGGTACTAGTCTTCCTCATCCCTGGGTACCAGCCACTGCCATCCCTGGGCATGTCACTCTATCCCTAGGTACCAGTCACCCTATCCATGGTATCAGCCACCATCATCCCTAAGTTACAGGGATCCATAACCTCCATCATTGGGTACCAGCAACCACACCTCTGGGTACCAGCCACTGCCCTCCATGGGTACCAGTCTCCACATCCACAGTACCAGACCCCCTAGTCCCTGGGTATCAGTGACATTTAGGGCATGTCACCCCATCTCTGGGTTACCAATCACTTCCTTCCCTGGTACCAGGCACTGCCACCCCTGGGTACCAATCGCCTCCATCACTGGTACCATCCACCTCCATCCCTGGGCACCAGTCACCTCCATTCCTAGGTACCAGCCACATCCATCCCTGGTACTAGTCACTGCCATCCCTGGGTACTACTCCCCTGGGTACTAGTCCCCACCATCCCTGAACACTAGTTATCTCCATCCCTGGTACCAGCCACCTCCATCCCTGGGCACCAGTCACCTCCATTCCTAGGTACCAGCTACTGCCATCCATGGGTACCAGCCACCCACCCATGGGCACCAGTCACCTTCATCCATGGGTACCAGCCACCCATCCATGGGAACCAGTCACCTCCATCCCTGAACAATAGTTATCTCCATCCCTGGGTACCAGTCAGCTCCATGCCTGGTATCAGCTGCTGCCACCCATGGGTACCAGCCACCCATCCATGGGAACCAGTCACCTCCATCCCTGGATACCAGCCACCTCCTTCCTAGAGCATGTCACCCATCCCTGGGTACCAGTTGCCCCCATCCCTGGGTACCAATCACCCCCATCCCTGATACCAGTCTCCGCATCCCTAATACCAATCATCCCATCCCCGGGTACCAGCCCCCTCCATCCCCAGGTCCACCAGGTCCCATGTCCTGGGGAAACCACCCTCCACATCCCAGGGGAACACGAGGACCTGTGTCACAGAAGAAGGGCTGTGCCCGAGCCAGGCCGACACCATACAGCATCATGTCCGGGGCCGCATCCCCTCCCCGCCCAAACTCTCGCTCTTCTCCCACGGGTAAGAAAAATCCGAGCCACTTTCTAACTTCTTGAAAGGAAATAAGAGCATAAATCAGCAGCTCTGATTCAACTCTGCTTCAGTTACTAATAATACTCCCCGTGTTTATTCGCAGCCCTGGGGCTGGAGATGTTTGCTTTTCCCTCGGTCGTGGTTTTTCCCAGGCTCCCAGCTCACAGATTTGTTCAGGGATGCTCCCATGGAGAAACCTCCGGGACAGGGAGGAAGAGGAGGAGGAGGAGGGCAGCTTCAGACCCAAATGGATGCGTGGAGAATCCGGCTGTTTTCCCATCTTTAACTTGTTGGCTGCGGTGATTCATCCCGGGAGGACGCAGCCTGGCTGTAATTCTTCTTTTTAAGTGGGAGATAAAGCCAGGAATAAAAACTACAGGAGTCTGAGTAACTTTTCTCAGGGCAGGGTGGGAGGATCCTGGGCATCCCGGTGCTGTTGTGGGGAGCAGCAGGGATGGGGATGGGGAGAGAGAAGATGGCGGGAGGCTCATTTCCCAAAGCAACAAAAATTCAGCCTTTAAATTCACCCTGGGGATTTTCCCATGGGATTTCAATTGAAATCAGGGTTTGCATCAACAGTGCTGGCATGTGAGGGGTCCGTGTCCCTCCCCCTCCAAAATACGAGGCTCAGAGTCATGCTGGCACATCTCAAGGCATGCTCCCTCCACTGCTGGCAGCACCCTACGAGTGCCCCCCTCCCCATGCCCCCCTCCCACCCAATCCCAGATCCTCACCCCAATTAAACTCCCCCCTCCCACTACCATCCACCCCCTGGAGCATTTGCAGAGCCCTTGCAAAACTCGTGTCACCAGGGGCCAGTACGCAGCGGGGGGCTTGCTGGCCCCCTGTTTACAGCCCAGCCTTTGCCAAGCCCTAGAGCAGCTTTCACCAAATATGGAAGGGTTTTTTTTGCCTCCGGTTTTCGGCACGCAGGCCGCGGCCCAAGAGCGCAGCTTTCCAGATGCTGAGGTCAGCCACGCTCTTCTCCCTCCCCACCTCCTCCTTCTCTGCTGCCTCCCAGCATGCCCAGCCCTGCACCCACTGGGCAAGGGGTAACATCACCCCCTGACTGGCCAGCATCTCTGGATCTCCCAATAGCATCGTCAGCTGTTGGTACAAGCAGCACCCTGTGTCCCTCAACACCCCAAAACAATAGTTATTGGGAGTCTGGGGGGAGAGGGAAGCCAAGGAAGAGAAGGGTGCCTGATGCTGGCACCCCTTGGCATCACTGCTGGGTGCCAGCCTGGTACATACGGGTAGGCGGTACCCTGGGTGCCTGGTGGCATTGGGTGTGGATCCAGGCAAGGGGGTGCAAAAAAACCTGGGGTACCCAGGAGGGTGCCAGTCTGGAACCCTGAGAGTAATGGGCACTAGAAGCTGATGGGCACCAGGAGTCAATGGGCACCAGGAGCTGATGGGCATCAGGAACCAACAGGCACCCAAAAGCCAAAAAGCATCCAGGAGGCACTGCCCAGGACCCAGTGTGCACCAGTAGCCAATCGGCATCAGGAGCTGATGGGCACCCAGGAGCCAAATGGCACCCAGGAGCCAATGGGCACCCAGCAACCATTGGGTACCAGGAACCAGTGGGCACCTGAGAGCCAAAGGGCACCCAGGAGCTGATGGGCACCATGAGCCAATGGGCACCTGGAGTGAATAGGCATCAGGAGCTGATGGGCACCCAGGAGCTGATGGGCACCAGGAGCCAGTGGGCACCAGAAGCTGATGGGCACCAGGAGCCAGTGGGCACCAAAAGCTGATGGGCATCCAGGCCTCCATGTGGACTCAGAATTCCGGGGGCACCAGAAACCAAGAAGTATCCAGGAAGCCAAAGGGCATCCAAGAGTTGATGGAGGCTCAGGAGCTACCCTGGAGTCCATGGGCACCCAGGAGCCAATGGGCATCCCATGGGCACCCAGGAGCTGATGGATGCCCAGGATCCAATAGGTACCAGAAGTCCATGGGTGCCCATGAATTCACAAGGACAAAGGAGCTGATGGACACCCAGGAGCCAAGGGACACCCAGGAGCTTATGGGCATCCTGAGTCCATGGGCACCCAAGAACTGATGGATGGCCAGCAGTGAACAGGTACCCAGGAGTCCATGGACACCCACAAATCCACATGCAACCAGGAGCTGACAGACACCCAGGAGCTGATGGGCACCCAAAAGGCAATGGGCACCCAGAATGCACAGGGATGCACGAGCTGATGGATTCCTAGGACCCAACAGGTACCAGGAGTCCATGGGCACCCACGAATCCACAAACACCCAGGAACTGATGGGCACTCAGGATCCAACAGGTGCCAGGAGTTCATGGGCACCCACAAATCCACAGGCACCTAGGACCCAACAGGTACCAGGAGTTCATGGGCACCCACAAATCCACAAGCTACACAGCAGCTGACAGACTCCCAGGAGCTGATGGACACTCAGGACCCCGAACAAGCCATGCTGTGCCCCTGCCCCAGCCCTTCTCATGCCCCTGCCACCTGGATCCATGCCCTTGGCATCAGCCTGAGTGCAACCACCATAAGACCCCCTTTGTGTCCATGCCAGCCTTCATCCCCAACATCACCCATGCCCCACGGATACCCAGTTCTGCAGCACCCCACACTCGGTGGGTCCCCTTGCCCATCACGGCTGCAACCAGGGCAGCACAGAACCAGTGGGGGGGGACCACAGACCTCACAAGGAACGCCCACATCTCACGTCACATCACAGCGAGGCGAGAGGTGACGCCTTCCCTGCCATGTCACTGTCACCACGGCGGCACCATGAGAGGAGGGGAGTGTGAAAAAAAGGGCGTTTAGGCATCTACTGACCTGTGCTGGGTTCGGACGACCAAGGGACGTGTCCCCTCTCCGCTTACTGAGGCTCTGAGCCATCTACATCCCATCTCACCGGGGTTTTGGGCAACCAAAAATGAAAAAAAAGGACCAAAACTGATCCCCTACCGCTAGCGACGGCGTTTCTGCTGAGGGGTCAGGATGAAACCCTTCCAAAAAAAAAAAAAAAAAGCAAGAAGGAGGATGCCAAATCAGGGCAGGCCGACGAGTCTGCTGCTACTCCAGCTAAAAAAAGCAGGAAACCATATCCCGGGCTTGGAGATGCCAATCTTCCCGTGCAAACAACTCCCTTCTTGTTTTTTTTGGAGAGTACCAGAGGGCTCAGGAACAGGCAGTCACAAATAGCAACTCCACAGCACCGCCAAGGAAACCTTCTCCAGCCTCTGAATCTGTGTCCCCACATTGGGGTGGTGGTGCCTGCAGAGGGGATCTGGTGGTGGTCGTCCCCCCATCATAATAGTCACTCCTCTGGAGGGGAGCTGGTGGTGGCCATACCCATGCTGGGATGGTGGCTCCTCTGGAGGGGACCTGGTGGCAGCTGTTCCCCCATCATGACGGTCACTCCTCTGGAGGGAAGCTGGTGGTGGCCACACCCCCACGTTGGGACAGTGGCTTTTCTGGAGAGGATCTGGTGGTGCCAGTCCCCATGTCTGGATAGTGACCCCTCCAGGAGGGACCTGGTGGTGGCGATGTCCATGTCAAGATAGTGGTTCCTCTGGAGGGGAGCTGATGGTGGCTGACCCCACATGGGGATGGTGGCTCCTCGAGGGGGGACCTGGTGGTGGTTGTCCCCACATTGGGATGGTGACCGCTCAAGGGGGGACCTGGTGGTGGCCATCCCCACATCACGATGCTGACTGCTGAAGGGAGGACCTGATGGTGGCCCTCACTGTTGGGATGGTGGCTCCTCCAGAGGGAACCTGGTGGTGGACACCACAGATATCCTTTCCCCAGTACATCCATGCAGACATGTCCTAGTGGGGTTTGTTGGTGTCTTGGATGTCACTGGTGGGGTGGAAGGCGGTGGTGGTGATCCCCTGGTTCCCAAAATAGGACATGACCAGGGGCTCTGGAACATCATAGGACATGGGGGTCACACAAGCCCAATTCATTCCTGTCATCAACACCTTCATCCCTCAAATTAAAGGAATCCAACTAAAAATAATTTATATAAGGCATGTGGGGACATGCAGCTTGGGGGCAACCCCCATCTGCAACCAGGAACGGTGGTCACAGAGCAACTGGTGCCAGTGCAGGCAGGGACTGGGCAGACCGGGACCAGCCCCCTGTTCTCCGGAAGCCCAGCAGCTCCAACAGGAGTTTGGACAAAGCGCGAGTTACTGGAATATTTTTACCCAGATGCTGATTTTCGTTCTCCCTCCCATTGGCCGGGCCACAGTTCCCAAAGACCCAAAAGCAAATATGCTATTTTTAGAGAAGAGTTCATTTACTGGAGCCATTCCCTTTGAAATTCCTCACCCATCCTCTCCATGGAAACCGAGGGAGCCTGGAGAAACAGCCCCACTGGGACCAACCATCGGAGCTTTAAAGAGCCACATTGAGGGAGAGGGGGTGGAAGTGACTGATTTTTCTTCTCTGGACACATCCTGGCCTGGAAACACCATGATGGAAATCACAACATATTTGATTTAGTGGGTTCTGTCTGTGCAAGCTGGGCTTGATTCCTTCAGGAGGAGATGTCCTGGAAGATGGTCCATGACCACTTGGAAAGTCATGCCTGGATGGCTACTGAGGCCTGTTGTTTTGGATGGGTGGTGAGGATGGGTGGTGGAGATAGGTGGAGGGGGATGGATGGATGGGTGGATGGAGAGGGATGGCTGGCTGGCTGGCTGGCTGGATGGATGGATGGATGGATGGAGATGGATGGTGATGGGTGGATGGAGATGGATAAATGAATGGAGCCAGATGGATGGATGGAGATGGGTGGATGGAGATGGGTAGCTACAGATGATGGATGTATGGTTGGATGGAGATGATTGACGGTTGGATGGACATGGATGGATGGACAGATGGATGGAGATGGATGGATATGGGTGAAGATGGGTGGATAAAAATGTATATATGGATGGAGATGGATATATGTATGGAGCTAGACAGATGGAGATGGATAGATGGTTGGATGGAAATGGATGGAGATGGATGGATGGAGATGGATGGCTAGAGATGGATGGATGGAGATGAATGGATGGAGATGGGTGGCGATGGATGGATGGAAATATATACATGGATGGAGATGGGTGGATGGAGATGCGTGGCAAGAGATGGTGTGTGGATGGATGGGAGTCTCCGCCCTCACTTTCCAGATGGTGTGTGGGTGGATGGGAGTCTCCTCCCCCACTTTCCAGCAGGAAGCCTTGGGAAAGGGGAAGAAACTCTGTACAGACCAAACCCCAGTGCTTCCCTGCTGCATTTTCCCTTAGTGTGACGGCACCACCTTCTCCATCCTGAATTTAGGAGAAGTCCCTGCTGCAGCTCCGAAGCTACAGGAACTGCCTTTACCAGACAGGTGATGGAGCTCAGCAATGAAGTCACAACAAGTGGAGACTTCGACACATCACCTCTCCGGTCCCTTCCATCACATAGGGATCAGGATCCGTGGGAAACCTCCTGCTTGGGAAATATCCCTGGGAAAGGCTCTAAATCCCATAACCCTTGCAAGGATGGACTAACGCCACAGCAGCCAGACCTGGGAAGCTTTGAGCCTCCATCTCAGCTCCTGTGCACTTCTCAGAGATGTTGACCAGTTGCTTCCCCTCCAAGAGCAGATCGGAGATCAAGGCCAGCTCCTCCAAGATAAAGCTTTGGAGCCGTGCGATCTTGCACGGAAAAGCCAAGGCATGAAGCCCTGTGCATGGCATGCAGGCAGGGTGCAGGCAGGGTGCCCACCCATGCCATGTCCATATGGTGATGGGTGCATGCCCCAGGAGCACGGATGTCTCTGTGCACCCCTGTGTGTGTAGACCAGCACCAGGAACCTCCCTATGGACCCCTGCACATGCAGACCAGCACAACAGCTCCTCGTGCACTCTTGCATGTGCACACCCGCACCAGAATCACCCCATGCAACTCTGCACATGCACACCAGCATCAGTGATGTCTCTCTGGACTCCTGCATGTGCACCTCAGCTCAAGGAAACCCCCCGTGCACCCCTCCACATGCACCCCACAAGCAGGGACCTCCAGTTGCACTCCTCTATGTGCATCCCTGCACTGGAGAACCTCCCTGTGCACTCCAGCATGAGCATTCCTTGAGTAGAGACCTCTCCATACATCCCAGCACATGCACCCCTGGAGTAGGGACCTCTCATACCCCCCAACATATGCACTCCAGCACCTGCACAGGACCACGGGTCTCTCACAGGCTGGGAGCAGAGCTCATGCCGAGCCCGTCCCAGCCTCCCACCCTTGCTGCAGCCCTGGTGGCCTGCCAAGAGCCTGACCTTTGAGCCAGGTGGCCATGGGCCAAGGCCAGCCCCAGGCACCAAGCTCAGCCCAGTGCTAACCCTCTCGCTCCAGAGCTGGATGCTGACCCATGGTCACCATCACAGGGCAGCCCCCCCCCATGGGGTGCTACACTGGGGTGTTAGGGGTTAAATGGTGGTGTAGCCCAGCTGGTCCATCCCCTCTGTTGCCTAATTAAGGAACAAGGAGCAAGGAGGGTAGCTCTGGGTGACACTGGACATGTCCTCTGTGCCACCCAAGGGTGTTCAAAACCCTGGCAGTGGGGAAGGGAAGGGGTAAAAATGGGCAGAGTTAAGGAGATTTTGGAACCAGGGAAGGGAAGGGGTGAAATTGGGCAGAGATATTCGGGCTGATTCACCCCCTGGGGTTGTGTTGCATGGCCCTGTGTCAGTGCTTCCAGGGTCTGTCTGTGCCACTGATAGGTAGCATCACATATGATGGGAATGATGCTGCAGGGATGGTGGTCCCCAAAGGAATATCTTGGGGGGAAGATGCTGCAGGAATGCTGGTCCCCAGTCCCCCATCCCCCCAGTGCTGGTCAACTTCTCCTTGCTCCATCCCACCTCCAACCTCCCTCCAAAGGGCAGCAGGGGCTGCCTGCGTGCCTCAGTTTCCCCTCACCCCAGCATTTTGCTGAGCACAGCGGAGCCACGGGAGCAAAAACTGGGTGAACCACTGACGCAGGCTCTGGGAGAGGAAAGCCAAGATTTACCCATCCCCATCCTTCCCCCGCGACCGCTTTAATTATAGATTCCCAGTAATGCCGAAAAACGAGACGACTCCCAACCACGGCCCAAAACCTGGTTTCTATGGAGATTTACGGAAAGGGAACAGAGGGATAAACAGGTCCAAAGATGCCAAACTTTGGCTGGTGCACAGATACAGCCCTTGAGATGTCCCCAAAGCAAGGATGAGCTTCTGGAGGATGAGCCACACCAGGGTGAACTGGGAAGGAGGATGCTGGGGAAGGATGGGGAGGTTTTACGCAAGCGTCCCTGGGAACGTGACCCCCATGTTTCCCTCTGGGGATCCCCCTCCATCCCTGATGGTTTTTTTTCAGGGTGCAGCCACCCCATTAGGGGAGCAGCAGGTGGGGAAGGCAGCGGCCGGGGCGCCGGGGGCCGCGTTCCCACGACTCCTCCGCTCCCGCGAGGTGCTATATTTAAATCAATATTTTCCTGTTTAATCCGACTGCTGCTAAGTCAACAAACAGAGCGTGGCAGTGAACATACCTCATTTTCCATCCCGTGCTGGATTTGGCCAGAGGAAAAAGAAAGACACAAGGGGTTGCCAGCCTGGCATCTCGCTCATACCTTCACTGAGCAGCAAACGGACCCCGAATTCACCACAAACGCACCTTAAATGCACCCAAAATGCACCCTTGTGTGTGTGTGCATGGGTGTGCTGCCCATCCCAGCTGCTCATGGGATGCTGGAGGTAGAAAAACTTCTCTGCTTTGAGTTTTTTGGGGTTTTTTTACTTGCTTTCTTGAATGTTTCCTTTCTTCTCACAGCCCCCTTGCCATGCGCCGGAGCGGGACATGGTACTAACAGCTCCTGGGGAATTAAAAGCCTTGTGCCCAGCATCAGACACAGGGTGAAGGAGCTCTTCTGCACCCAGGATGGCTTGGCCAGCTCCAGCCCCATGGAGGATCACTGGAAAGCACCCAGGACAAACAGTCCTGCCGACAAGGGAGAACAGCACGTTACTTCTCTCAGCCGGGACACGCTGGGCGGCCGAACCCAGCAGTTGGCAGAGCAGTGCTCACCTCCACCAAAGCCACCCCCAAACCATGGGGGCTGGGGAATATCCTGGGGGAATGATGCTGCAGGGATGCTGGACCCCAAGGGAATAGAATCACAGAATCATGGAATGGTTTGGATGTGAAAGGACCTCACAGCTCATCTCATCCCAACCCCCTGCCATGGGCAGGGACACCTCCCACCAGCCCAGGTTGCTCCAAGCCCCATCCAACCTGGCCTGGAACACTGCCAGGGAGGGGGCAGCCACAGCTTCTCTGGCCACCCTGGGCCAGTGTCTCACCACCCTCACAGCCAACAATTTCTGCCTCACATCTCATCTCAATCTCCCCTTGGCCAGTTTAAAGCCATCACCCCTCATCCTGTCACCTGGGGGGATGATGCTGCAGGGATGTTGGTCCCCAGGAGAATATTTTGGGGGAGAATTGCTGCACACTTGCTGGACCCCACTATTAATCCCTTCCCAGCATTCTCTGCTGGAGAGAGACACCAGGACAGACGGACCATGACGTGGGACAGATACTCCAAGACCCCAAAATCCCCAAGCAGCGATGACCTTTTCCCCAAGCAGTCGATCAACCTTATGACCCCAGCCCTCTCCACTGAGTTAGGGAGGGGGGAAAAAATAAATAACTAAAAAATAAAGCTTATTTCTTTGCTGCTGGTCAGGGAGGATGTATGTCTCTGCTCCCAGCCAGCTGTCTCAGTGCCAAGTTACATTTGGTCTCGATGCTCTTGCCTATAATTAAAGCAACTCCCTTGCAGGGCTTGGTCCCCCTTTGCCCCCCTCCCAGCCCCAACTGGTGCCATCTGAAGCAAAACATCCCAATTCCTCTATATAATAAATCAAAAAGAGAAATAAAACCCCTGGTTTCAGTTATGTTATGGCTGCAGCACAAAGAAATTCAAAGGCAGGAGAGAGATTTGAAGATACAGCGGCGGCGTTGCCCTTAAAAGGGAAAATTCGCACCCTCTCCACCAAGGCTGGCGAGTTCAAGCAAGGTGAGGAGCAACATCACGGTGGCCCATGTCCCCAAGGTGATGCCCAAACTAGGCTCCCAGTTGCCAGAGCCCAGTGCTGGAGTTGCTAAAAATCCACCTGAAATGATCCCAAAATGACCAAGGTTGAGGGATGTATTGGGGTGCAGAGCATCCCAGGGCAATCACGGGGTGGGGACCACCCCTGGGGCACCACAGGGAGCTGCCTGAGTAAGCAATATCTCTTTATAAATTATTAATACAAACTATAGATTGTATAAACTTAACATATGAATAACTTAGTGAGAGAGATTGCTTCATAAAGAAGTGATGCCGGATGCACTGCCTCGCCTTGGGGACCTGCCAATGTCCCCAAGGTGCTGCCAGCTGTGGACGTGGGAGGTTCCTCATAATCCTGCTTAATTATAACGCTTGATGATGCTTCAATAGCAATTTTCACCCCAAGATAGGAGAGAAGAAGCGCCTTGCTCTAAACTGGGCAAAATCAGGCAAAAATGCTACAAAATTCACTCAAAATTATTGCCAGGGATGTTCTATGGAGGAGCCAAGAGCTCCCCATTTTTGGTTACCAACGACTATTGTCCGGCAATGGGGACAACAGGCGGAGAAGGAGCTGGATGGTGGGCAGAGCCCCCCAGAAGAACATCTTGGGGGAATAACGCTGCAGGGATGCTGGATCCCAAGAGAACATCTTGGGGGAATGGTGCTGTGGGAATGCCAGAGCTCAGGAGAACCTCCTGGGGGATGATGCTGCAGGGATGCTCAACCCCAGGAGAACATCCTGGGGGGATGATGCTGCAGGGATACTGGACCCCAGAAGAACATGTTGGGGGGATGATGCTGCAGGGATACTTAACCCCAAGAGAACATCCTGGGGGACGATGCTGCAGGGATGCTCAACCCCAAGAGAACATCCTGGGGGTGATGTTGCTGCAGGGATGCTTAACCCCAAGAGAACATCTTGGGGGGGGGATGATGCTGCAGGGATACTCAGCCCCAGGAGAACATTTTGGGAGGATGATGCTCCAGGGATGCTGGACCCCAGGAGAATATCTTGCAGTAATGATACTGTGGGGATGTCGGACCCCAATATAATATCTTCAGGGAATAACACTGTGGGGATGCTGGACCCCAGGAGAATGTCTTGGAGGAATGATGCCACAGGGATCTGGATTTGGGGACTGCACAAAGAAAACCACCCATGCTCCACACAGCTCTGCCTTGGCCAGCAAGGGTTACAGTGCTGAGCTCAGCCCCAGGGACTTCACGCTTGGCTGCTGGCGGCTGTTGGAAGGGAACGGTCCAGCCCGTCCTCTTAAATCAGCATGGACGCAGAGCGAGAGAGCCCTGCCAGCCCCATTCCCGCGAGCTCTCAGCTCACCCCCCCCACGGGAACGGGTATTTCTGCGCTTTGCCCAGAGCTATTAAAAGTCCCGTGGGTGCCGGCGCTGCTGTGCCGCAGGAGGAGGTGGCGCTTCCAAGCACTTCCCGGCACAAGCACTCGGAGCAATGGGAACCCAAGTCCATCTTCAAACAACAATGCCCAAAACCCACCCCAGGAAAGACCCCAAAGTACATGGCCATGCTTTAGGGCAAGCAAACTGCCTTTGCATCTCCCCCACAGCATTAATTCTTCCTCGGATAGGATCAAACTTTACCCATCGATAAAATATTCAGCACATGCACAAGAACAGTTTTCCTCCTTTTTCCCACGCCGCCGGCACGGCAAAGCCCACAGTCCCAGATGGAGGGATGGTGATTTTTTTTGGGGGGGGGGGAAATGCTGATTTGCTTGAGAAGGGGTATGACATGGGGAATCCCAAGCAAAAGGACTATTTAAACCCTCTCTGCCAAGGAAAAGGCAGTTTTTGGAGCTGGCCAAGAGCACGCCCATTGACTGGGACCTTATATAGCACTGCCAGGAGATGTTATATATAAATATAACATACAGTATATGTCTATACAACCACCTTCCCCCCAAATTGGGTGCTATTTAACCCAAAAACTGCTTCTTCCCACCCAAAAATCACCTTTTTATTGGGGGTGTCACTCCTACAAACAAGAGCTCATCCCCTTGGGACCACCAGAAAGGGCTGGGAAGGCTCTTGGCCATCTCTCAGCACATCAGCAGATGGGAATTTGTCCCCAACGAGGGACACACGAGGGACGTCCAAAGCCACCAACGCTTTGGAGGGGTCATGTGCCCCGTGAAACGAAGTTGTTTTTATAATGGATGGGCACTTACCACCTGAGGCTTGGTCCTGGGGCCGTGTTCGTCGGGCGGCCGCGGGCACCGGGGCAGCCGAGGTGGTGGGGCAGCAGGTGGAGAGCGAGGTCCATCCCCAGGACTGGGGGACGCGTCACCTGAGTTGAGGGCCAGCATGTACCGCTTGGTGACATCCTCCAGCGACGGAGGTTGGAGGGGGGGGAAGGATTTGCCGGGTGAGCGGCCAGCAGCTGGCACAGGGAGGTGGCTGTGGTGGCCGGAGGGGACAAGCGGCTCGGGGACAGTGATGGGGATGAAGGTGGCGGGCTCGCTAGTGTGACGGACGTGCTTGGTGGCTGGGCGGCTCTTGGTGAGGACAGCAGGTGCCGGTGGAGGTTGGTTTTCCTGGTGAGCCGCACGGTTGGAGCGCTTCTTGGAGCTGCGCCGGGCGATGCGAGGGGACAATACATCAGCCAACTTGGGGTCAAAGCCATAGCTACGGCCGGTGCCCAGCGCTGCTGGTTGTGCCGAGAGGATGGGCTCGCTGCTGGATGGTGGGATGCTGGGCTCCAACTCGCTGATGGCTTCACCAGGACCTTCAAAGGCACCGGCTGGCAGCTCGCTGCGACGGCTGGGGTCACTCAACGACTTCTTCTTGATGGTCTTGCCGTTGCCCTTCTCATCGATGAGCTTAGCCATGGCGCCAGGCTGGCTGACGATGGTTCGGATGAGGCTGCTGTAGTCCCGTGGCCCATCGCTGCCCAGTGACAGGTCGCTGCCTGCGCTGCCTGCGCTGCCTGCGATGGCAGCGGGTTGGGGGATGCCCGCCTTGACGCTCAGTGAGCCCAGGAGGTTGCTGTCAACGGAGAAATTCTTCACCTCCTCCGCCACCGAGCATCTCCGGTGGGGCATGGGGTCACTCAGGGAGCGGTAGGGTTCAGTGCCACCCTCGCTGCCACCCTCCATCCCATTGGTACCCGCCGAGGGGAACTTACGGCGGCGCCTCAAGCTGCCAGGGGTGCTCGGTGTCTCAGATTTGCCAGCTGGAAGGTCTTCAACCACCACTGCTGGGTGAGCAGGCAGTGGCATTTCCGTGTCACCGGCTGCTGGCCCAGCGCTGGGCAGCGTCCAGGCGTCCACGGCTTTGTGCAGGTCTCGGAAGGGCATCCCCGTGGGCTCCAGCTCTGTGACGATGCCCTCGTCCGTCACGCTTGACTCATGACCCGACAGCTCCTCCACGGATTTCCTGCGAGCAAGGTTCTCCTCTGACTCCACTTCCTTCAAACACCGCGTGCTCTCCGCCCGTCCCCGAAGGGTTGCGTCCATCGTCCCTGTCGGTGCCACCACCTCAGTGCCCTCCACACCTCCGCTGTCCTTCTGCTCGGCCGTGAAGCCATAGTCCTGCTGGGAACCCATCCTGCTGATCTTCTCAAAGACCTGCCTTGCCTCCTGGATGTACTGGTCCTGGATGACCACGGGAAGAGCATCCTCATCCCCCTGCTGTCCCCCACCTGAAGCCACCCGGTCCTGGCCATCGGTGGTGGCCAGGAGGAGCTCAGAGGAGCTCTGCTTCATGCTGCTCTGTAGGAAAAGCCGCCGTGTCCCTGATTTTTCAGAGCAGGTGAAGGATTTGGCCCGACGCAAAGTGGCCGTCAGGTCCTTGAGTGTCGGCCGCTCACCCGGCGCCCAGCGGCTGGGGGGTTGAGCGGCACCATGGCCACCTGGGGAGGGGTTGGCAATGCCAGAGCAGCCATCAGAGCCCGCGTCAAGGCCAATCCTCACCCCTTTCTTCTTTACCTTCAGCTCTGAGAGGTCCGATTTGAGGAAGCTGAGGAGCGTCAGGGTCTCGGTGGCGATGTCAGGGTTGGACAAGGACTTGCGGTGCTGGGCCCGCTCCCCCTCCAGCCCCGGCTGGTGCAGGCCCTCACTCCCAAAGTCCGGTTTTGCCTTGGCCGTGCCCTGCGGCAGCTTGGGACGGATCCGGACCGCTGGCTGTCCCCAGGCCAGGCCATCGCTCGTCCCAAAACTGGGCGATCGACAGATGCCATACCCCGCCTGGAGAGTCCGCCCTTGGTTGGGCCAACAGATCCCCAACTGTTCCTCTTCCTTCAGCGTCTCCGTGCTGGAATAACGACTGCTGCTCCGCGACCCACCGGGGCTGCCGAAAGGCAGGATGTTCACCTTGGAGACACGGGCCACCACGGGCAGCGGATGACAAGGGACCACCCTCCCACAGCCTTCGGCCTCAGCATCGCCGCCGTCCGCCGGGCTCTCCCAACCACCGCTCTCCTTCTTCTTCTTCCGGCTGGCACGATGACGGTGGGCACCGCTCTGCCCTTCGCCTTCGCTGCCCGAGGAAGCGCGGGGGGAACGGGACGCGGCCGTTTCATCCTCCCCGTTGGAGCGGGGCGATGGGGAGGAGGAGGGTGGTTGCGGTCGAGTTGAGTTATGCCAGGAATGCGGGCCGGGCTCCGGCGGAGCTCCGCGGGGAGAACGGAGAGCAGGGTGCGGGACGCAGCTACGGGGTGGAGGAGGCGGCGGAACTCCCCGATTATTCCCGCTCCCATTCCCCATCCCAGTCCCATTGCCGCTCCCATTCCCAGTCGTCCCAGTCGATTGTCGGTAGCTTTCTCCAAAGAGTTTCCGCATCGCCGGGACGCTGGGCCAACGCGGCGGTTCCGCGTTTAACCCCAGGCCCGGCGATGACGACGACGACGACGACGACGACGACGACAACGTTGGCGGTGGTGGAAGAGGGGATGAGAGTTGAAAGCCGGCATGAACCGACCCCGTTGGCTCCGGTGGGGTGAAGCGAAGGGAAAGCTGGCGGACCGAAGGGGCCAGGCTGCCGAACGCCCGGCCCGGTTGGTGCTCCGTGATCAGCGCTGAAACTTTCCTACTCGGGAAAAAGGAGGAGGAGGAGGAGGAGGAAGGCGGGGAGGAGGCGGGTAACAACCACCGACCCGACGCTACCCCCCGATCGCTGCCCCCCTCCGCCATTGTCTGCCCCCCCCTCCTCCTCCTCCTCCTCCTCCCACCACCGCCGCCTCCTCCGCCCGCCCCCCACCGCCCCCCGGCCCCGCCGCCGGCACCGCCCGGCCCCGCTCCTCCTCCGGGCTCCCGGCTCCCTTCATCCCGCCCGCTTTGTTTCCTCTTGCCCTATTTTATTTAATTTTTTTTTTTTTTTTTTTTTTTGGCTTTTTCTCCTCCCTCTCTCCCCCTCCCCCCCCGCGCGTTTTTATTTGTTGCATTCAAATAAACTTTCCTCCCCGGGGGCGTGGTTTGGGGGTTCCTCCCGCAGAGGGGGGAGGGATGGTCGGAGATTTTACTCTTTCTTTTTCTTTTTCTTTTTTTTTTTAAATAATAATTGTTCATACTTTCTTTTTTTGGGAGCCTTCCTGCTCCCGGGACAAGCCGGAATACCCCGCGTCCCTCCCCTCCCCCGCATCCTTCATCCCCCCTCCTCATCCCTCCCCCCTCCGCATCCTTCACACACACAACTCCCCCCCCCCCCCGCATCCTTCACTCCATCCCGAATCCTTCACCCCTTCCCCGCATCCTTCACCCCCCTCCTCACCCCTCACCCTCCCCCCCCATCCCTTACCCTCTCCCCGCATGCTTCATCCCCCCCCTCTCATCCCTCACCGCCCTCACATCCTTAACCCCCTCCCTGCATACTTCATCCCCTCTCCTCATCCCTCACCTCCCCCCGCATCCTTCAACCCCCCCGCATCTTTCACCCCCACCATGATCCTTCACCCCCTCCTGTATCCTTCAACCCCCTCCTGCATCCTTCACCCCCTCCCCATATCCTTCACCTCCTCCCTCCATCCTTCATCCCCTCCCTTGCATCCCTCAACCCCTCTGTCACATCCCTCACCCCACCCGCCCCCCCCTTCACTCCTTCACCCCCTTCCCTCCATCTCCTCCCAGCTTTGCTTTTCTCTTTTATTTTTTTTGTTTAGCGTGAAACAGCCTAAGCAAGCAAAAATTTGGGTGCCAGCAAGAAATCTTCCCTTTGCTGTGGATTTCTCCAGCCCTTATTTTACACCTCATCTTGGGGATGACAGAACACCTTATTCCCAACTCCCAAAGAGCTCCGGGGACACGTTGCCCCACAAACAGACTTTCTCTGTGGGTTTTTTTAGCGTTGCTTGTCAGCGTGCTCTCTTTGCAGCTTGTAATCCCCTTTCCCCCAGGACAACAGATTTATAGCTGGGGATGTGATAAATGAAGGTGGTTAGAGGGCAGGCGATGGGTAAGCTGGGGCCTTGGCAGCGTGGATGGGGTTGGAGAAGTGTCCTGGCCATGTAAAGGACATCGCTGACTCTGTCCCAGGGGCACAAAAAAATCCTGGTGGTGGTTTCAAAAAAAATCCAACCCCCCCATAAATGCATTTTTCAGGACCTAAAAAGTGCCTCCAGCGATGCTGGGAGATGCACTGACGTGGCAGGTATTCCTTCCTGGGCTCTCCCTTCCCTCCCTTCACCCTCCTCCCCTGCTTCCCCCAGGGCTGGGTGTCCCCTGGCCATAATGTCCCCATGATGCTCCTGGGGGCACCTGGCCTTCAGGATGGGATTTTTGGGAAAAGTCACAAGTTTTATCACCTCTTGGTGCTGTAGGAGGTGATCCTCAGGCTGCTGCTGTGGAGCATCTCAGAAGTGAAGGAGAACTTTCGAAGCACACACCCCATCTCTGAAGCGCCCCATTGTGCCCATCACCTTGGCTTCTGGGCCCGAAGGGAACTGCTGACAGGACCCCAAGGCTGGGCAAGACATGATCAGACCCAAAGTGCCAAAATTAGCGTGCTCCATGTGCCTCTTACCCTTCAAAACACACAAAATTCATGATTCTACCATCGCGGTCCTCATGGGGGTGTCCTGGAGCTGCTGGACCACCCAGCCCATGCTGTCCCTGCAGCCACCACCGGCCTTTTTTGGGACCTGCTTATTTTTTTTCCCCTTCAAAGCTTTATTGTGGTTAAATTTTGGCCGGTCACCTCGTTCCATGGGTGCTCTTCGGATGCGGGGTGGTGTGACGGGGCAGGGCTCCTCCATCCCCCCCGGAGCTGTGTGGGCACCCACAGACGCAGCTGGATTTCTCCAAATCTGAATATTTTGCGCCCTCTCCTGGGTCTGGACGGTGTGACCTGGTATCTCTCACCCTGTCACTTTTTTTTTTTTTGTCTGGGAAGAGTTGGGGACACCAGGCTGGGATTGTCCCACCACCCACTGCCCTTGCTGCCCCCCTGGCATTTGGTCCTTCCATTGCAGGACCCCAAAAATACATCAGAGGAGATTTTGGTGCAGATGAGCTCCAGCCATGGAAAAGCCCAGGGCTGGGTCTGCCTCCTCCATCACTTCCTGTGCCCCAATCCAATGTCATTGTCACCGCGCATGGTCCTCTCCACCAGGGCATGGCCACTACTCCTGCAAATGCACGGGGTTTGAGCTAACACCATCACAGGATCCCTCCCCATTCCATCCCACCACGATGCTGAGATCTTTGAGCATCATCCAAGAGCCGACGACCACCCTGAGCTGTCCCCTCATCTTCACGACAGCCAGGAGCCATGTTGGGACCACCAGCCCTGGATGCTGGTGAGGTCCTTGGGTGGCTGGGTACCCAAGGTTGCAGAGAGCAAGTTGGGATGAAGTTGCACCCTTGGCTAGGCACAGGAAGGGTGTTCATTGCTGGAGGTTTGAAGCAAATTGCTTAAATCAACCTAGATATATTCCACGTACCTATGCATAGTGAGTGTATATATGTGTACATACCCATCTGAAAAAGGGGAGGAGGTTTATTCTACACATCCTATATGTTAAAGACCCACAGAGCGATTAGTGGTACATTCATCCTGCGCTGTGTAAGCGAATCCCTCCTTGCCAGGAGGAAGCAACATCCAGCTGAAGGCTGTGGGGAACAAAGCTCAAGCCTCAGCCCAGCAAGGGGGTGGTGGAGAGGCCAAGCCAACGGTGGGACATGTGGTGACATGGCTGAGGACACCGAGTAGCTCAGTGGTGTGGGTTTCCTGGCTCCTGGCATCGTGTCTGGGTGTGCTGGCTCTGATTTTGGTGGGTCCTGGTGGCTGAGGATACCAGGATGGCAGATTTGGGGTGCTGGGCTAAGCAGAGAACTGGACCTGGATGATGCTGAAGATTCCCAGGCAAGTGACAGCACCACTGGCTTGTGTCTAACCCAGTCCATGGTCATCATTTGGGTAGGAAATCCAGCATGAGTGTCCCAATGGCCCTTCTGTCCCCCTTCCCAGCTCCCAGTCTGGTCAGGGATGCTCTCCCACCATTTTGCAGAACCAGTGGCACCAGTGGGCCCATGTCTCTTACTGATTTGGCCCAGTCTGGGGACTAGGGGATAGGAATGTCCCAGTATTACCCCAAAAAGCGTCTGTGACACTGATCTTGAGCTGGAGAAACACATGGCCCCATGTTCCCCAGACAGGTGGGAGCTGAGACAAACCCTCCACAGCTTTCATATGGCCCCATCAGGGAAGCTTTAAAGGAGAAAGGGGAGAAATGGCCCCCCGGCTGCTCACCCTGAGTAAGGGACCATGTCCTCCTCCACAGTCTCACCATGTTCTCCACGGTCTCATCAGTTGTTTTTGTTGCATTGATGGCTTGGCCATCAAGGAACCATAGTGCTAAAATGCTCAAACTGAGCAACCGAGTCAGAGGACACCAGATGTGTGCCGTGACGGGGTTGACACTGTGCCGCTGCAGGCTGGAGATGGGATGAAAGTGCTGAAAACTTGGGAGATACCACCCTCCTGTCCTCCAGCACGTCCCAGCTGAAGCCATCCCTGCTCCATGGAGCTTAAAGTCAAAATTGCTCCATGCCTTGTCCTGGTGACACCGAGGTGGCCTTCATCCTCACCTAGGAGCCGTAGGTAACACAATGGTCATGCCGCCACTTGGAGCTCATCTTGTCGAGGAGGTAACGAGTGCTCTCGCGAAACTTGCGTTTGGTGAAGTAGAAGAGGATGGGGTCAAGGACACTGTTCATGCTGGCGAAGGGACGCGTGCACTTGTAGGCAATGGCAAAAGCCTGCAGCGTTGGGCAGGGCAGGCTGGGTGACGAACGGACAATTAGGTAGATGGTCTTGGTGAGGTGGAAGGGGAAGAAGCTGATGGAGAAGACGATGACCACGATGATGATCATACGCACGGCTTTGTCCTTCTTCTTGTGTACTGCCAAGCCAATCAGCTCATTCTTCTGGCACAGGATCCGGGCCATGCTGCAGTAGCAGGCGAGGATGGCCACGAAGGGCAGCAGGAAGCCGGTGACGGTGAGGGTGATGCCGTAGGGGAAGTAGGCAGCGGAGCGATCCGGTGGGCTCAGGTCGTAGCAGACAGTGCGGTTCCTTTGAGTGCCGGTGGAAGCGAAGACGAAGGTGGGCAGGCACTGGGCAATGACGATGAACCACACCGCTGCACACACCAGCCACGTCATCTTCTTCCCCTTCTTCTTGTGCCACGAGGCCAGGGGGTGGCAGATGCCCAGGTACCGCTGGATGCTGATGCAGGTGAGGAAGAGGATGCTGCTGTGTAGGTTGGTGTAGAACTGGAAGCGGACGAATTTGCAGGTGAAGTCCCCAAAAGGCCAATAATCCTTCTGGGTGTAGTTGTAGATGAGAAGTGGAAGGGAGCAGACGTAGAGCAGGTCGGCCGTGGCCAGGTTCAGCATGTAGATCATGGTGCGGCTGAGAGCCTTACGGGCCACCCAGATCTGCCCAATGACCACGGCGTTCAAGGGCAACCCCACCATGAACACCACTGAGTAGACCAGGGGTAGCAGGACCTGCTTGAACTCCTCGTGGAAGGTGCACGAGTTCCTCCCGGTGCCCACAAGGGCTGTCAAGTTGGCCATGGTGGTGATCCCGCCCGTCGATGTCCTCTCTGCTGGTGCGGCCCCTCAGAAGCGCCTGTGAGTGACAAAGGGGATGGTTGGTGACTCAGTCACATGTTGTCACAGCCACCCTAGCAAGATGAACATGGATCAGTGTGTGTAACTCCAGAGCCCCACCCTTCTGGGTTGGGGCAACCCCCAGCATCCATACAGGCTGGGGGATGCAGGGCTACGTCACCAGCAGTGTGGCCAGCAGGTCGAGGTGGGGGATTCTGCCCCTCTGCTCCACTCTGGTGAGACCCCCCCTGCAGTGCTGTGTTCAGCTCTGGGGCCCCCAATATCAGAAGGACATGGAGCTGTTGGAGGGGTCCAGAGGAGGGCACAGAGATGATCCAAGGGCTGGAGCACCTCTGCTGTGGGGACAGGCTGAGGGAGTTGGGGGTGTTCAGCCTGGAGAAGAGAAGGCTCTGAGGAGACCTTAGAGCACCTTCCAGTGCCTGGGGGGTACAGGAAAGCTGGGGAGGGACTTTGGACAAGGGCATGGAGTGAGAGGACGAGGGGTGATGGCTTTAAAGTGGCAGAGGGGAGATTGAGATGAGATGTGAGGCAGAAATTGTTGGCTGTGAGGGTGGTGAGAGACTGGCCCAGAGAAGCTGTGGCTGCCCCCTCCCTGGCAGTGTTCCAGGCCAGGTTGGATGGGGCTTCGAGCAACCTGGGCTGGTGGGAGGTGTCCCTGCCCATGGCAGGGGTTGGGATGAGATGAGCTGTGAGGTCCCTTCACACCCAAACCACTCGGGAGTTCTCTAATTCTAAACCACAATAATGGATTTAGGAGGGTGAAGGTGGAGAGAGTGGGACTATGCAGGGTGGTGGCACATGGGACAGTGTGGTGGCCATGATCACCACCATCTCAGCTCTGCTTTCCCTGGCACTTGCATCCTACAGAAAGGTTTGCACGAGGCCAAACCACCCTCATCCCAGTGCCGGAGGACAATTGTGACACGATGTGCCATCAGGCTCCAGCACGGCTTCCTGCTCCTCTGCAGGGGGTGCCAAAACCCTACGGCCAGTGACCCGAGCGGACTGTGTCCCCTGAGTTTTGAGACGTCACCTGCACCAAGCATGACCCACAGATGTTTCGTGGTTACTTTCATCCGGGAATCAGGACTGGTGACACTCTGGTCCCAGAGGTTTTTGGGTTTGTGGGCTCAGAGCCCATCCACATGGCTCTGGAGAAGAGGCCACTTGCTTTCCTGAGGGGCTGAGGCTAAGATGTGGTCCCCCAGCACAAAGGGACCCCTGATCCCAGCCATGTCCCTTGGCCCATCCCCTCCCCACGCCATCCACGAGTGTCACACGGGTTGCAGCAGCTCGGAGGCGCGGGCAGAGCCGCTTCTCCTTCCTCCTCCTGCTTCCTCCATCCCCTGCAGACCCTTCTGCAGCCCCGGCTGGTGGCACAGGGCTGGCACCCACTGCCCCCCTGCATGGCAGCACCGATGCCTGGAAGGGACAAGCTTGCCTGGAAATGGGGTGGCCGGTGTCCCCACATAGGCTGGGAAGGGAAACTGAGGCAGGGAGAGGGAGCTGCTGAGATCCAGCCAGCTGCATGGGGCAAGAGGGTCCAGAGGGGGACACACAAGTCCAGGGGCCACCCCATCAGCTCGTGCCACATCAGTGGCTCCATTTCAGGTCTCTGGGGATTTACCAGCCCTGCAGCACAGCCCAGCCATGGGGTCAGGCTTGGGGACACTGTTGGGGACACATACAAGTTTCCATTTTTGGGGGTCCTCCAGGGCTTGCAGTCCCCCTGGCACCCCACTGAGCCCTCTGCACCTCACTGTGCCCCATTGCACCCACTGTCACCCAGCTCCAGTCAGTCCCAGCACCCACCTCTGCCACCTCTAAGCCAATAAATGCCCCAGGGCTGTGAACTGCCCTGTCCCCTGGGACCCCCCAAACCTCCCCTGGGACCCCAGGCTGGGGCAGCAGTCACCATAGCCCCACCCTGGGCACTCACAGGAGCCTCTGCCATCCCATGTGTGCTCACAGGAACACCGCTGTGACACTGGGGACAAGGTGGGGTGAGGGTCTTGGGGGACCTGGGAGCGTGTCTTACCTGCTGGGGTGCCATGGGGTGCCACAGGGTGCCAAGACTTGCTGCTCTGCCCAGTGTCTGGGCACATCTGTGACCCTCACCCCGCCGAGCAGCGCTTCCCCTTTTCACCCAACAGCAGAACCGATGGGGAACAGAAACTTGGGTGGCAGGGTGGGCACTGCACTGCATGGCACGGCATGGCATGGCACAGCATGGCAGAGCCTGTGCTAGCACCTCTCTGTTAGCCCCAAAGAGCCATACCTGGACACCAAGGGACATCCAGAGCTGCCAAATGCCACTGAAGCAGGAGACACTTCCTAGACCCAGCTGGGGATGCCAGGATGCAGCCAGCTGAGGCCACCAGTCATGTCACCAGGCCCATGAATTTGTGGGGGTTTTCCCACATTTTTGGGTCTTTCCCCTATTTTTGGCTCCTTCCCAGCATGGGCATCTGGGGCAGATGCTGGGGACAGGGAGGGCACCTGAGATGGTGGCACCAAGAGAAGGAAGATGCTTCAGTTGCCTTGTCTTGTTGCAGCCACACAAGGGAAACTGAGGCACAGGCACTGAGGTTTGAAGTGAACCAGTGTGGCTCACACCCCATTTTAACAGATTTTTCTCCCCAAAACCCCCCTCAGAGAGGTTTTTGCAGGGGTTGCTAAGGGACATGCCCAAGGCTACACAGGCCATCAGTGGCAGAGGGTATCTACAGCCAGAGCTGAGCCAAAAATATGACAAGCAGCGAAAAAATGAGGGATCTCACCCCCAAAAAAAGGCAAATGAGCAAAAAACCAGTCTTTGCAAGAGGGGAACGGGGCACTGAGTCCCAGTGCTGGCAGGCTGGGAGGGACAGGAAAGCCGGAGGAGAGGAGGAAAAGTCCCTCCTGCTCCTTGGAAAAACCCAGCTGCGGGATGCGCCGAGCACAACTTTTCTATCAGACACCAGAGAATCCCCACCCCAACTGTCTGCAACCCTGAAATCGCAGCCTGCCATCACCCATAAATCACATGATCCTCAAGTCCCTTTTTTCACCCCAAAAAACCATCACAGGAAACCCTCCAGCTCCTTTGCTTTCCAACCACCTCATGCAATCCCTTCTCTGGTGAAATTAGCTTTAATTAACACGCTGCTATTAATATCCTTGAATAGGACATGGGGGGTGACATCCTCCCTTGGCAACCTTGTCCTGCCCTGGGAGGAGACCATGGTGGGGACAACTTGGTGGCCTGATGGCACGGCTGGGATGACGGAGGTGGAAGCAAAAGCTCCAGCTCAGCAGATTTCAAAGGGGATGAAGGAGGGGATTGCTTCCTCCCTGCATGTCACTTGGCTGAAGCCACAATGTCCCTGTCCCCCCAAACCTCCTGGCTGGTCCCAAAACACCTTCAAGTGAAAGTCCTTGGCCATGCCCACCTGCCCCAGGGTGGTTGAGGACAAAGCCTTGGGTGTTTTAAGGGAAATGTCCATTTATTGAAGCCTGAAGGTATAATGATGTGGCCAAATTGGGCCAGCGTGGCATTTTTGGGTGCTTAACGTGGACCTGTGGGGACCGGGTGCAGGGTCGGTCCCTCTGGTGATGCCAGGTGGCTCTGCCACCGATGTACTCTGTCCTTGGGTGACTCCCTTCACCTCCCTGTGCTTTGGTGCCCCATCTCCAAAATAAACCAACATCTCAGGGATGCTCTGAGCAACCCAGGCAGCCTTTTCCTGCTGGAAAGGGAGATACTGGGAAGGTGCAATGAGCTGGTCTGGTCTCAGCTGGCAGCGCTAAGGCTCTGGCTGGGCTTGTATAAACCCAGACATAAATACACACAAACATATAGGCACATATACAGATATATAGACATACATACAAGGCAGAGGCCAGGCTTCTGGTACCCACAGTGGAGATGCCGGGGAAGACCAGGTCCCTTGAGCAGACTTGGGGACACTCCATGTGTGACCCCACCTCCAGCATGGGGCTGATCCCTATGGATGCCCTGGAATCCCTATGGATTCACCCCTGGTGCACCCCAGGTCGTGGGAGCAGAGGGACTGGGACAAACCCACCCTGCTGAGCCTCACACCAGTCCAGCCATGGGGATCATGGTGGGGTTTTTTAAGCCCTGCTAAAAACTGCTAAACCTCCCCAAAAGCAAAGCCCGGCAGCGACCATTGGGAGTGGCTTTGGGGTCACCCAATCTGACCCCATCATCTCCAGTTCTGCCTCATCCTGCCCAGTTTGATCTGATCTGCTCAGGTCCAGTCCTGCCTGAGTCGGTCTCACCTGCTTGGGTCTGATCCTGTCCAGTCTGGCCCCATCCTTCCCAGTCCAGTCTCACCCTTTTGGGTTTGATCCTGCCCAGTTCAGTCTGACCCTCTCGGGTCCCATCCTGCCTGGTCCTGTGTGACTCTGTTGGATCCCATACTGTCCAGTTCAGCCCCATCCTGCCCAGTTTGGTCTGACCCTCTCAGGTCCCATCCTGCCTGATTCCCTGTGACCCTCTCAGGTCCCATCCTGTCCAGTCCAGCCCCATCCTTCCCACTTCTCTGTGACCCTGTTAGGTCCCATCCTTCCCAAATCCCTGTGACCCTATCAGGTCCCATCCTGCCCAGTCCAGCCCCATCCTTCCCAGTTCACTCTGACCCTCTTGAGTCCCATCCTGACCAGTCCAGCCCCATCCTTCCCAGATCCCTGTGACCCTCTCGGGTCCCATCCTGCCCGTTCCAGCCCCATCCTTCCCAGGTCCCTGTGACCCTCTCGGGTCCCATCCTGCCCAGTCCAGCCCCATCCTTCCCAGTTCACTCTGACCCTCTTGAGTCCCATCCTGCCCAGTCCAGCCCCATCCTTCCCAGATCCCTGTGACCCTCTCGGGTCCCGTCCTGCCCGTTCCAGCCCCATCCTTCCCAGATCCCTGTGACCCTCTCGGGTCTCATTCTGCCCCGGTTCGGTTGGTCCCGTCCCCCTCCCCGTACGCAGCACTTACCGGCAGCGGGATGCACCGGGACAGCAGCAGCAGCGTTCCGCGCCCGGGGCCGATCCGTTACCGCCCGCCGCCGGCTCCGCTCCTCCCCGGGGCCGCCCCGCTCCGCCCCACTCCGGTCCCGGCACCTGCGGAGGGGGCTGGGGAAGGGTCACAGCTGGATTGGGGTGGGGAAGAGAGGGGGGGAACAGCTGGGAGGGGGGGGGGGGGCTGCCATGCAAACATCTGGCTTGGCATCATGGGTGAACATCTGTATTGAATAAGGTGTTGGGTGGCTTCCAAGAACCCAAAAAGTGGGGGTTACAGGGTGGGATGCTCATGTGGTGGCCAACAGCTGGATTCTCCTGGCCGGAGGATGGGAGCTGCTGGAGCCCTCAGAGTGTCCCATCGGTTGGGTGTTGGGGACAGGGTCTCCCCGCGGCACTGGGTCTCAACAGAAGGGGTCGGTGGCTTTGCTACTCATTAACTAAGCGGTTAAACCGCTGTGCTTCCTGAGCAGGGCTATTAAATTGCAATAAGGAAAGGAGCCCTGGGGGCATGTGTTGGGTATGGAAGGGCTGATGCATAAAAAACCCAGGGATGCCAGGTTAGACGGGGCTTGGAGCAACCTGGGCTGGTGGGCGGTGTCCCTGCCCATGGCAGGGGGTTGGGATGAGATGAGCTTTGAGGTCCCTTCCAACCCAAACCATTCAATGATTCTATGCTGGGATTATGCAGGATGATGGGCTTGGCCCTTCCTTTGCTTGGAAGCCCAGTTTGCCCTCCAAAATTATTCCCCTCCTTTTTTTTTCGGGGCTTGTGATGGGTCTCAGTAGAGGTGGAGGGCAAGAAGGTGCCAACTGGCATCATTCAGATGATGGCTCATCACGTGGGGGACTTCCCGGTGTTGCCTCCTTGAGCGATGCACCCCCAGAGCTGGCACTCAAAATATAAGGTGAGGAGTTTTGGGTAGGGGCTCAGCGGGTGCAGGATGGGGAGGTGGAACGAGGTGCTGCAGTCTGTCTGAATCCCACTGGCGCCTGCGCTACAGTGGACAACGCGGTCTTTCATCGATCCTGGCGTGAGTCGGAGGCTAAGCCAGGCAGCATGGCCACGAGAGAGATGAGCTCTGGCAAGGAGCAGCGAGGAATATTTGCAACCACAGCCAGGCTGGAGCCATCACCCTCATCCTGGGGCTGCCTGGGCTTGTGGGGTTGGGTTGGCGATGGCTCGGTGCCCTCGTGAAATTCCCTGCTCCTCCAGCTGCCACTGCAAGACGGAAAGTGGGGGGAAAAAGTGTCTTTCCTCAGAGTAGAGAAGAAAACACGCCTTGTGCAAACAAGCCCAACAGCCTGCAACGGGGAGCCCAGGGTTTCCCGCAAGCATCCGGGGAATGCAGCTGAGAACGGACACAACTCAGTCCTCCGATGAGCTACCAAGGTGGTGTAAAGGAGCTGATGCCTTCTTCCCTACTGGCATGATGGGTGTCCTTGCAGGTCCCCAAGGTGAACGCCTCGTAGCCAGCTGTCCTGCTGTGGGGACACTGTAAATAGTGTTTTTTAAAAAAAAAAAAAAAAAAGAAAATAAAAGAGCGGCTCCTGGCTGCCTGCCAGCCCCAACCGCCTCTGCCAAGCCCGGCAGTCGGACCCATAGCTTCAAGCCTTACCCTACAGCACCTGGAAATAAACAGGAACCCCCCCAAAAATGACATTTTGGGTGTTGAGCAAATGCGGAGAGGCAAATTCAGAGGCAAAGTTAGGCTAAATAAGGAGATTTCAAGTAAAGTATCGTTTTTATGCCTCTTCTTGTCCATGCTGAAGGCAGATGAAGCTGATTGGGAACAACAATTGGGGAAGGGAATAGCCTGAGTTCCTCTTGGATTGAATTAATCCCTGGCCAAAAGGCCTGGCATGGTGGCTGGATTTGGCCTCGGAAGACTCTTTGGCTGCCTGGTTCCTCTTCCTCCAGCTGGATATTGCCCATAATTGCATTAGTGGCTGATTGCCACTGCTGCTCGGGGTAATTGCACCACCCCACCGGGCTCCAGGATGGTGCAGATGGAGAGAGGAGCATGGTTGAGGTCAAGAAGGCGGCTGGGAGCTGGGACCGTGCTTCTCCAACCAACGCAAAACTCTTGTTGGAGGCGAAAAGCAGCATTTTTCACATGCCCAAGTGAAAGCCTCAGGGCAGGGATGTCCCCACCACCAGTCACTGGATGTCCCCATGGGGAGGGTCCTACAGGGCTTTCAGGTTCTCCCCCAGCCCAGACGTACCAGGGACGCAGGCTGGGTTCCTTCTGCCTCGGGCTCTGCCGTGGCTCGCCAGACCGGAGATGTCTTGCATGAAAAATTTCATTACTTCTAAAAGCTATTTATAACGGAACTGAAGTTAATTTATTGTGTCCTCCTGACAACACCAGCCTGCCAGAGTGGTGGACCTGATAGAGCTTGCTTATGAGGAAATGACATTTGATAGCAATTTTCTCTTTTTTAACCAAGTCAGAGGAGATGGTCACCCCAGGCTCACCCACAGACATCTGCCACCCCAGCACCTGCCTTTGAGACCCCAAATTTTTGGCAAAGAAGGTGTTTGGTGGAGAAAGTCCCATCTCTTGAGGTCTGCCCTAATGGCCCCCACCATCAACATTCACCGCAGTCAAATGGGTGCAACTACCTGGGGTGAAAACCCTGAGAGAAGAAGACAAGTCTCATTGCTGGACCTCTGCACTGGAGAAACTGGTCTAACCTTCAACCCCCATTGCCATGATGGGTCCCAGGCCCATGCTGATGGCCACCCAGCCCAAATTTCCTTCTGGAGGTGATGAGTTCCCAGCAAGAGCCTATGAACCCGACACACTCGTTCTGCCAGGGCTCTGCAGGAGCACTGGGAAATTGGCTTTGATGGGAATTCAGAAAAAAAAGCCTTGGCTTTACTCCAAGCAGGAGCTGACCCACCACCCCTATGCCTCAGCATTTCTGGAGAAGTGTGTTCCAGCTTGTTTTCCTTTCTGGCCTTCTTTCCTAGAGCCCCGTGGACGTCAGCAGGGAAGGAAGAGGTTGCTGAACTTCTCTCCCCTGCATGTAGATGATTAATGCCCTGATCTTCACAGGCTTCCTTTCCTCTCACTGGCACACCCCGACGTGCCTTGGGACTCAGGGTCACTTCCGTGCGTTGCTTTTCTTTGCTCGAGAATCCTCAAGAAGCACTGTGGAGCACAAGGATCCAGGCATGGTGGCTCCAGTTTCACCCATGACTTCAGCAGAAGGAAAGTGGTGGGTGTTTGGGAGGTGGCCTGGGCGCAGGAGACCTCGTCCATCTGCTGGTGAAGCAAGTTGGGAAGGGAGGTTTTGGTACTCACATCTGTGGGTGTTTGCAGGCAGAGAATCCCAGGGCTTAGAGAACATGGGAGTCTCATGACAGAGGTTTCCAAGAGGCCTTCACACTTTGTGGCCAATTTCTCCATTCCCACTGTTAGGAGGCTCTGTAAAGAGGGATGTCATCAGCTCTCACTGCCTCATCCTCACAAACAATTGCACTTCCTTCCTTCAAGAACAGAGCTGGGGTCTGGGATGGGGACATCTCTGAACTTTGCATGGTTGAGTGGAAATCAAACACTTCCAGGCTGGCCACAATCCCTCCTTCAGCTCCTTCCCCTGTACCCAATGCCAGCACATCCCCCAGCCCTTTTGGGTTTTCACCCCTCTGTGGCTCTTCCTACCCTGGGAGAAGAGCTCCTGAGGCTCAGCACAGTGATGGCCATCTCGTTCTCACCAACACACCTCTTTATAAACACCCATCATCCCCATACCCCATGACAGGAAACCATGGTATGGAGGTGCAACCAGCATGGAGCTCCACCATCCTCATGCTGGGAGAACTGGGCTCTGCCAGCAGCCCCAGGGAAGGGTCCAGATATCAGGTGGTAACAGAAGGCTAAAAGCAGGCTCAGATACGCATGGGGACCTGCAGGATCTGGTCACACAGCCCAGGAGGTGATGGAGGAGCACACTGTGTCCCTTTGGCTCACCAACTCCAGATTCCTCTGTTTTCTGGACCACATCCACAGGGAGAAATAAAGTCAAAGCACACAAGACCTGCAGGTACCTTTGGTATTTCACATTCAGGAAAGGTTTAAAAGAACGTCCCTCGACTCATTGCTGTTTCCTCGATAGCTTGTTTGCTTTGGCTGGTGGACTAGAGGCAGTTCTCCAGCTGGAGAGTTTTCTCTGGGAAATGATTGCCCCTCAATTACAACCAGGGATGAAGAGTGAAAATATTGATGGAGATTTTTGCTTTTGGGGTACCACCATCCCAACAGGACCATACACACAGGCACATTCATAGAGTAAAAATAGCTATTTTAAGGTGGAAAATCACCATCTCAGGCATGGGTCAACCCAAGGGGCTCCATGATCACTTTCCATCACTGTAAACCAGGGCAAACTTGTCCCAGCCAAATAAACAAAGTGTCCCAACTTGCCACCATGTGCTGCTGTGGGAACACAGATTGTCACCTTCCTGGTGGCCACCCAACACTTGGGTCTTATGGATGGGTTGAGGCAGCACGAGGGTGAGTCACCCAGGAACCCAGCAATTTTGTGCACTGCAAATTTAATGCTTTGCATTAAAAACTACTTGTTGGTGCAACTTCTTGTTGCTTCTCCAGGAACCCCATGCTCAGTTCTGCTGTTCCTGCAGCAAGTGATAAGGGATTTTGTGTGTGATGAGTTCACTTGAGACTTCCAAGCCATGGCTCAGATCTCCTAGCTGGATGAACAGGCAATTTTTAGTCTGTGTAATTAGTCTATGCCTTTATGTAATGGGAATTTTAAGTCTTTCACTGCTCTTTTTGCTTGTTAACACCATTAAGTGCAATGCTGTTGACTCACAATGTCCATCCCCTTGCCAAGGGCTGTGAGGATGTGATGGGGACCTTGGGGACTCTTGAGCAGCCAAAATAACACCCAGGCTTGAGGTATGTCCTGTAGGGACCAAAACCTTCCATAGGGACCAAAACCTTCCAGGAATTAAAGCTCAGAACATGGACTACTTGCTTCCTAGGAGCACATAGGGACCTGCTCAATGGGTTCTTCATACCCAGACACCCTCAGCAAATATTTAAGCCATAATGTCCTGTTCCTTCCATTGAAAAGGTGACGAAACCAGAAATTTATTTTGGGAAAAAAACCATCTGTTTCATGTCTAGCATCGTTGACAAAGTTTTCTTTGTGGAGCAACTCACATGTCCTCGCTTCTCCCTTTCGGTTCTGCTTCTCAGAACATGCCATACCCTTGAAGAGGGGGAAAGAGGAAGACATGTCCCAGATGTGGGTTTTTTTTTTTTAATTCAAAAAATTCTTCTCTTTCTTATAAGAAAGCAGTTGCTTTTTTTCCTGGAAAAGAGCAGAATTACAGAAACAAGGTGAAATTTAGACACAAGTTTTCTCTTCTGTCACTTGCAGGTGGGCAAAAAAACCCACCAGTGCTTGAAGTTTTCACTCAGCCAAACCAAGTGTGACAGTAACATTTTATAGGAAGATTTTGGAGATATCCCTGATATCAACACTCCTTGATTTATGGGTAACAGGTCATTCTGCGCTGCTTGCTGGGAGATGACTGAACCACGACTCGCTGGAGGCTTTACCGGGAGCATCCCTGCAGAGGGACCATTTCACATCCTCCATCCTCAAATGGGGATGGTTCCCATCTTTTTCTCCCCACCTAATCCATCAGGAAACCCCACGCATCCCTTTTCCTGCAAGCAGAGAAGGACTCAAAGCTCCACCAAATCCACTTGGAGCTTGCTATAAGGTTTGCTTTGGGTTATGGGGGTCTGGGGCCATCTCAGTGCCCAGGATAAGGAGGGGGAAAGCAACAGCTTCCCAGGATGGACTCAATTTTTGCAGGGCCATGGTCCTCATGCAACAGTGCTGGGAGCAGCGTTACCCTTGGCAGCATCTTCTAAACAAACCTCCGAGCAGAGCCGGTGCCCAGACGTTTTGTACAAACACTGAGGTGAAAATATAACAAGGAGAATACAATCCTGGGGGGTCCTGGCCATCAACTGTCGTGGTTTGGGCAAAACCAGGCATGGTTGCTGCCCTTTCTCTTTCAATGTGGTGGCTTGCAGCACCACGTTTGGGATTTCGGGTGCTGCACAAGGGAGGGTGGTATTTGGGTGCCCATCCAGCACAGAAGCATGGCCAGGAGATGCTCATGGATGCTCAGATGTTGATGTGGAGGTCAGATCAATCCTTGGGGGGGTTAAGACCATGCTGAGCAATGAGGTTTGTGCTCATCACTGCTGGGAACGGGAGGTTGCACCAGGGAGCTCCTGGGGCAATGCTGTGATGACCTCAATCTGTGCCTCTGTTTCCCCAGTTGCACAAAAAGTTGAATGCTCAGCTTCCAGCTAACACCTGGAAAACTCTCCAGGACCCCCAAATGGAGGGTTAGTCCCCATATCTCCTATGAGTGAAGCCTCCTGGATCAGCAGGCAGGTCCCTCCTGCCCTCAACCTGGGACGCCCGGGACACCCGAGACCATCCCAAGCCAAAAATGTTCAAGCAGGTCCGTCCTGTTGGGGAATGTGTTGCAAAACCAAGGCAGCAGCAAAGTTCTGCACATCAGCAGGGAGGGAGGAGGGGAATATGATAGCAAACAAGATCAGCTCATTCCCCTTGAGCTTGTGTGTGCCGGCAGGCAGCACAGGCAGCAGCGAGTGATAACTCATAACACTGCTCCAGCCTGCTGTCTGTTACCCTTTTTGCAGGGTTTCAGCCTCTTGAATGTGTATATTTTTTCAATCCTTCCTCCTGCAAACAAGATTTAATTATTTAATTTAATTTAATTTAATTTACTTTTAGTTTAGTTTAGTTTCATTTTATTTCATTTCATAGAATCATAGAACCACAGATGGTTTGGGTTGGAAGGGACCTCACAGCTCATCTCGTCCCAACCCCTGTCATGGGCAGGGACACCTCCCACCAGCCCAGGTTGCTCCAAGCCCCATCCAACCTGGCCTGGAACACTGCCAGGGAGGGGGCATTATTCCTCTCCCTCTCCCTCTCCCTCTCCCTCTCCCTCTCCCTCTCCCTCTCCCTCTCCCTCTCCCTCTCCCTCTCCCTCTCCCTCTCCTCTCCTCTCCTCTCCTCTCCTCTCCTCTCCTCTCCTCTCTTTCCTCTTCCATTCCATTCCAATTTATTCTTTTTTTTGTTTGTTTGTTTTTTTGCCAAGTAGACACTGCCAGACAGCTTAGACCCATCTCTAGGCTCAAGGAAAGACAGACATACAGAATTTTAAACCCCTTTATTCAGGCTGGGAGCTGCCCGTGACTGCGTTCCTCTCTTTCCACTCTCATCAAACCCAGAGCCCTGATCTCAGCAGGGTGGCAGCTGCTCTAACATAAACTTGAGGGATAACGGCCCAGATGAGTCTTTAGCATAAACAGAAATAAAACCTTGTGAAATAGGTTTTTATTTAGTATATCCAGTAATCCTAGGCATTGTCACTTCCTTCCTGTTATTATCTGACATGATCTTCTATTCTGAGGTAGTCAGAAAAATTTATTCAAAGGAAAACTGAACAATAACAAACATGTGATTAAAATAAAACCAGAAAAAGAAACCGAGAAGCTGCTTGTGCTTCCAGGAAGGTTCAAGGAGAATGTCCTGCACGGGGACATGACTGTGCCACACTCTAAATCTCTGTTGGAGGAGAAGATGGAGGTGCTGCTTTTTCTTTGAGACCAACTGGAATCGCAGCAGCTGGTGGGCTTGGACCTGTTTGGTCCAAACTGGCTCAACTCAGCAGGGTGGCTGGAGAAAGAGTCATGGGAAAGAGCCATGGAGCAAAGCTCCAGGCTGGGGGCAGAGTGGCTGGGAAGTGCCCAGGGAAAAGGCCCTGGGGGTGTTGGTGGGCAGTGGCTGAAGATGAGCCAGCAGTGTGCCCAGGGGGCCAAGAAGGCCACCAGCATCCTGGCTTGTGTCAGCCCCAGTGTGGCCAGCAGGAGCAGGGCAGGGATCGTCCCCTTGTACTGGGCACTGGTGAGGCCACCCCTCGAATACGGGGTTCAGTGTTGGGCCCCTCACTCACTCCAAGAAGGACATTGAGGTGCTGGAGTGTGTCCAGAGAAGGGCAGCGGAGCTGGGGAAGGATCTGGAGCACAAGGCTGCTGGGGAGCAGCTGAGGGAACTGGGGGGTTCAGTCTGGAGAAGAGGAGGCTGAGGGGAGACCTCATCACCCTCTAAAGCTCCCTGAAAGGAGGGGGTAGTGAGGGGGGGGGTTGGTCTCTTCTCCCAGGTAACAGTGATAGGATGAGGGGTGATGGCCTCAGGTTGTGCTGGGGGAGGTTTAGATGGGACACTGGGAACAATTCCTTCCCCCAAAGGGCTGTCCAGCACTGGCCCAGGCTGCCCAGGGCAGGGGGCAGTCCCCATCCCTGCAGGGATTGCAAAGCCGTGGAGATGTGGTGCTGAGGGACATGGGGCAGTGGGCACTGGGCCGTGCTGGGGGAATGGTTGGACTGGGGGAGCTTAAAGGTCTTTTCCGTCAAAAATATTTCTATGAGGTTTATAGAAACTTAGATGGAGATACCAAGGCTATTCTATGATTCTATGACCTTTAAAATGTTTTGTGGTGGGCTCTGTCCCTGAGACACATGGCTCTGAGCACAAAGTATTAGTGGCCAACAGGACCTTGTCTTCCCCAGACTGAGGGGACAGGCTGCGACCAGGAGGCTGCAATTAAGCATGTCATTAAATCTCTCTTTGCCAGGCACCTTGACATCTGGTTTTCTTTTCTTTTTAAGAGGAAACACTGTTTTTCTCCACCAGGATGAGAACAGGTGCAAACAGCTCTTGGCTAACCAAGACTTTTGGGCATGACACACCTTGCAGTCTCATCTCACCTTGGCACGCCTGAGCGTGCCTCTCTGCTCAGCCCCTGTGTAAGGGCTGGGCTGCATCCCATGGGTTTGATTTCCTCCTGGGTGAGCGTCCAAATGCCCAGATCTTTGGTATTTTAGAGGTACCACGTGGCACGTAAGTCAACACAGCAATGATCAGTTTTGGCCATTCCCAGGTGGGTGGGACACAACCTCCAGAGACAGCACTTACTTCCGTAGTGTTTGTGTGTGCACAAGGTTTTTATGTCTGCAAACAAGCAGGACAGCTCAAGGGCTTGGCTCCCACTCTGCTGGCTCCTGGATGTGTTCCTCCTTTGGCTCTTCTCCCTCTTCCTTGCTCTGCATTTCATCAGACCGGCCCTGCTCCTCCCTCTGCACACCCATTGCCTGCCAGGCATTAACACAGGAGATGTCTCAGGCATCACAGACGTCACCAGCTCTCCCTTCAGGGACGTCCCTGTTGGGACCTGCGTGCCAACAGGTTGATTTCTTCAGGCATCTTCCAAGCAGATGTTTCCAGCAGGTCATATTCCTCCCTTGCATCCCTGACAAGTCTCTGTAGGCACCACACAGGGCGTGGAGAGGACAATGATGCCCACATAGGTCCTGGGATTGTCGTGTAGGTCCTGGGACTGTCACATTGGTCCTAGGACTGTTGAGTGAGGAAGATGTGTTCACACCCACAGACAACGTGAAATGGTTCACTGGTTGGAGTTAACACCAAAAACTGGTTGGTTTCTCCTTCTCTTCATCCTCCTCCTCCTCAGGCAGTTAATATTGATTGGGTTTATGAATTAACTTCCCCCTTAGAGATTCAATAAATCCGGAATCGGTACATTAAACAAACAGCAAGTGGTTTATGACTCACGCGATGGCCCCGTGCCAAGGCAAGCACAGAAGCAGAGGCCTCCGTCAAGCTTTAGGAATTGTCCAGTCATAAAATCCACATGGTCCTGGAGGAGACATCGGATGGGTCTCCTCTCTAAATTCAGCTGGAGCAGGTGAAAAATTTCTCCCTCTCTAGCTCTGGTGCCCAGGACCTCTGCTCCTCAAGTAGAGAGGAGTTAACAGGACATCCCCAGCGATGCCACCAAGGAGAAAAACCTTGTCCCTGAGAGGCACACAGGTTCCACAGGATCCCAGACTCCTGGGGATTTGGGAAGATTCGGGAAGGTCCCTCTTCTCACCTGCTCTGGCACGGGATGATGTAGCCCCGTCCTGCAGACTCCCAAAGGTCTCTATTTTTGAATAAAATGAGTAAGAGTTGATTGTTCTTTTGGGTAGGAATGATTCAGGAAGTTTTAAATAGTAAAACTGTCTTTTTCTATAGTTATTTCCCACTTTATTCCCGCTCTTGGCTGCCGGGCGGTTTGTATACAGTCACTGAAGTCTGCTTTGACATCTCTCGCAGCGTATTTCCTTTTGGCTCGCTCCTTACACATTTGTTTCCATCCAAATCCCCATACAAGGACAACGGGAAGCCAAACTGCTTTCATCCCTCTTAGCCTGCCCAGAGCCCTCCCAACTGTCAGGGCTGGAGATCCCACAGAGTGAGACCACCCCAAGGTCCTGGATGAGATGGGTCCTTTGCTCGGATGGTGCCGACCACATGCTAAGGAGAAGAAGTGTCTCCTGTGCCTGTTTGCAAGACAAAGATCTAAAGAAAAATGGAAAATTCCTAACAGAAACAAGACCTCCATCTCCCTGGGATCTTTTTGCATGGAGCCATTCTCATCTCAGCTGGAGCTGGTGCTGTGGGAGGGGAGAAACTGAGGACACTCACTCACTTCAGTTGTCCTGCCTAGCCCTCCCTAGGGCCTCTCCTCACCCTGCCCATGGGCCCAGGACCCCCATTTCAGCTCAGTCCAGGGCCATCAGTCCCTGCCCCAGTGACGCTGTAGATGTCTCCAGCCCCACCACAGCCCTGCCTGGCCATGGACTCCCATGGACTGATGCCCTGGCTAGGTGTCAGACTTGCCTCATCACCACAAACTTGCTCTATGGTTCCCTGTCCTTTAGGATGCTCTGACAAAGGCAAGAGTGATATGAAACTGGGAAGATGGGCTGATATACTCAATGGACCTGCTGCCAGCCACAGGGATCTGGCCAAGCTGGAGAAAGGGACAGAGAGGAACCTCATGGAGTTCAATCAATGGAAATGGAAAGTCCTGCCCCTAAGGAAGATTAACTCCAGGTACTAGCACAGGTTGGGGGCTGAGCAGCTGGAAGAAAGCTCTGCAGAGCAGGATTTGGGTGTCCTGGTGGGTTTCTGGGGCTCCCCAGCATGAGAAGGACATAGAATCACATAATTATTTCATTTGGAAAAGACCTTTAAGATCATCCAGTCCAACCATTCCCCCAGCACTGCCCAGTGCCCACTGCCCCATGTCCCTCAGCACCACATCTCCACGGCTTTGCAATCCCTGCAGGGATGGGGACTGCCCCCTGCCCTGGGCAGCCTGGGCCAGTGCTGGACAGCCCTGTGGGGGAAGGAATTGTTCCCAGTGTCCCATCTAAACCTCCCCTGGCACAACTTGAGGCCGTTTCCTCTCATCCCATCGCTTGTTCCTTGGGAGAAGAGACCGACCCTCCCTCACTACCTTCTCCTTTCAGGGAGCTGTAGAGGGCGATGAGGTCTCCCCTCAGCCTCCTCTTCTCCATATTTTTATGAGGAAGGGCTGAGAGAGCTGGGACTGTCCAGCCTGGAGATGAGAAAGCTTGAGGGGATCTTATCATGTGTATAAATGCCTGATGGGTTGGGAATAAAGGAAATGTAGCCAAGCCCTTCTGAGTGGTGCCCAGTGACAAGACAGGAGGCAATGGGCACACACTGAAACACAAGAAATGCTGTTTAAATGTGAAAAAATTATTTTGCTGCTGAGGATGGTCAAGCACTGGCACAAATTGCTTGTTGAGGTTGTGGAGTCTCCATCCTTGGAGATGTTCAAAACCCAACTCAACACTACCCTGGGCAACCTGCTCCTGGTCACCCTGCTTGAGCATGGGGTTGGATTAGATGGTTTCCAGAGGTCCCTGCCAGCCCCAGCCATTCTGTGGAAGGGAAGGGAGTAGAGGACACCCTTGGGAAATAAAATCTGTCCACTTGTGAGGGAAGGTAGGAGTCTATCCTGTGCCCAGGAGGTGACCAGGAAAGTCCTTGACGCCACAGTTGAGTGTAATGGGGATGTGCCCATCCTGGGCTCTGTCTACATCTTTGCAAGGTGGAGAGGCTGCTAACGTCAGCCCTTTCCACATCCTTATACGAGGCTTTCTCCCACCCACTGTAGTGCACACTGGGGCTGCAGGCTGGGATGCTTGACCCCATGCGGTGGCCCCATAAGACACAGTGAGCTCATCACCCCCCTCCTCCCTCCCCAGTATATCCCAGCCAGCCTGCAGACACACTGCAGAGGATGAGCACTGTGTGTTTGTCATTAGATCAGAGATAAAAGCTCTGGCTGAAGCGGATGACCTTCTGTCCTCTGAAGCAAGTGCGCCTGCAGGACAGCAAAGCCCAGATGTTAGCACAGCTGGCAGAGATCTCAGCACTCTTGTGAGGCGAGCAAGGAGGCTGCTCCTGGAGAAACATCTGGGCATGGGTGGCTGCTTGACCTGCTCTGCTTGGAGATGGGTCCCTTTCCAACTGGTTTGGAGAGGCAGCACAGGCACAGCTGGAGATGAACAACTTCGGGAAGCACCTACATCCCTCCCAACAGAGTCTGGGTACCTACACTGGGTGCACATCCATCCTAGGTGCCTAGGTTTGGCTTGATGAGTCCAGATGTGTTTTAAAAGGTCCATGTTTGAGTCTCAAGGATGCTTCTATAGACTGTGGGGAGAACCACCTACCTCCAGAGGCAGCATCTCTGGAGATGGCATCAGCTGTCTTTTGGAAGTACCCTCCTCTCTGATGCTAAAGACTCCTCTCACACTCCCATGGTTGAAACTTACCTGCTGAAACCAGGACAGATGAACCTCCCTTGCCCCAGGAGAGGCATCCATACTTATCCAGATGCTCTGCCAAGACAGGTTCACCATTCTGGTAACCTAAAGTTGTTCTCCAGGATGTGGAAAATAGCAGCCCTGAGGCTTTTGAGAGAATTAGGTCCCAATTCCCATAACTGCTGCTCCAGAGAATGTTCACCCAGAACTTCTCACACTCATGAAAAGTAAGATGAGGATGAGGATGTAGCTGGAAGGATGGTGTGGTACACACCACAGAAATGTCTCTTGTGCCTACTTTCCTTTAAATATTTCCTCTGCAGGCTATGGCACCTCTGTGGCTGCTGCCATCGATGGCAATTGTCTTCCTTGGTTGGACCAAGGTAACTCCTGAGTTTGGAGGCTCATGGCTTAAGCCAAAGGCTGAGCACAAAGAGCCAATGTCGTGGTGTGGCTGGTTTGGGGCCAAAGCAAGTGAAATACTGGGCTGGTGAGAAACTACTTGGTTAAGTGGAAGTTGGAAAAGGATTTGTGGCACCTGGGAGGTGTTCAGAGGAGGTGTGATGGTCATAAGACACGTGGCTCTGGGCACAAGTGCTTGAGCAGTGGTTCTTTGGGGGGCCCCAGGCAGTTTGAGGGGATGCAGAGGCCCAACAGTCACCTGGTTCCCAAAGAGCATCGCTGACCAAGGCTTGGAGGGGGTCTCAGGCAACCACAAATGCCACCAAACCCCTAAGACTCCAGCAATCACAGCAAAAACGGAAGCTGGGCTGCTTGGCCTCAGCAATCAGGGGCAGAGAGGGTCCTGTGTGCAGTGGGATGTCCAAGCCAGGGTCTCTGCTCCAGCTCCTCACGCTTGCTGCTGCAGCGAGGTCAGCTTTCGGAGAGCCTTGAGCAGCTCTAATCAATTTTTCCCTTAGCCCAAACAGTTCTGTTCCCACTGGTTGCTGGCTCCAGCCTGTGCTTGCCCTCCAGGGCTGCTTGGCTCAGTGTCTTCAGGGGCATCTGGCACCTTTCACCCACTGCTGATAAGGGGAGAGAACCACTGAGATGAGCATCACTCCATGCATAGGGGGCTGAAGGTCCTTCTCCTTCAGCAACACCTCTCGACACCCCTCTCCCATCCCTCCCAGTGCATCCAGGCTGGAGCAAACTGGCTCCCAGTTCGAGAACTGAAGCTAAAAAGTGAAAAAACAAAGGAAAAATGGATGCAACCACATATTTACTGCTCTAAATCACCCCTCATGCCACAGCATTCACCCAGACTGCAAAACCAGCTGGCAGGGAAGGGATGTGCTCCCAGTTTATAAGCACTCCCAGTTTATAAGCACAGGGAGTGTGTCTGGGAGGAGATAAGGGCTGATACAGATGCAGGGAGCTGGGCTGAGATAACATGCAGGAGAATAGCCATCACCCAACCCCTGCCAGGCTGCAAAGTATGGAAATGTTTCAGCTTCATGGAGCCACATCCAGCCCCAAGCAGCCCTGGGCTGCACCAGAGATAGGAGAGGGACACACGCTGCCAGCCTTGGGGGGATGGACACATCCTGCCCCTCTGGGACCAGGTCCAAAATCATGTGTGTTCAAACTAGATTGCTTTGCTCTGCTGCCCTTTGCATCCCTGGGGTTAAAAATCACCTCTATAAACAACTATATTTAAGCAGCCATTGACATCTTGATCCAGGCAGGACTCAGGAGCTGATGGGAATTGGGATCAAGTGGTATAAAGAGGTCAGAAACAGTAAAAATGGCCCTTCAGTAGGGCTTGCTGCTTTTCCAAGCAGGTCAGCAGCACATGTAGGACCTCCTGTGCCCTGGCATTGACCACCTCCCCATGGGGACTGCAGCTTTCATACAGGTCCTACTAATTTTGTGGTGTTTGGAGCATTGCAGGAGGGAAGGGGGTCTCCTCTGGAGGGAACCCCAAGGCTATCCCAGCAGCTCAGCTAGCCAAAAATCCATCCATGGGCCAGAAAAAGCTCCCCTGTCTTCATCCAGACAGGGATGCAGGTGGTCACTGCTCCAAAGAGTAGACACAGGTCTCCATGACCTGCTTGGATGTGTTTCTCCATCTCCCTACAATGCCTTGGAGCTGGCTGTTAAATCTCTCCCTGTGTTTGAACATGCACATGTGGGCAGGAGAGACCAATACAGCTCTGACCTTCCCCCTGTAGGATCCAGGCCTTGGCCCCTTCTCCAGTTCTCCACAACACTGTGGCTGGATGCAATGCCAAGCCTGGGGGATGCAATGTCAAGCCTGGGACTGTTTCCTTTGGGAAACCACCCTGGCACTGGGTGTTTCCCTTTCCTTCCCCTTCAATGATCGGAGGTCAGCTGCTGCAGGTCCTTCTGCTTGGTCCACCATGCTGCAAACATTTCTCTCCTCCCTCCCTTCCCATCTCCTTTGATTTCTCTTTGCATCCTGGTCGATGTGCACTGAGCAGGTCTAAGCATCCCTGAGGATTTCCCTGGTTCCCTTTCCCTTCAGCTCAAGAAGGATCTTGCCTGGTTTATCCCTTCACCCAGTGCTGAAGCTTGTTTTCAAAGCACAACACAAGCTCTTAATGCCACAAAGGGCATCAGCTAGCGATTTCTGAATATTTGGGCACAAGGCTTGGGATTATGCAGAGCTCTTTGCTGCCTACTGCTGAATTACACTGACCTCCCACAACCAGCTATGATGGGAGCACTGGGGAAATACCAGTGCCTTAGAAATAGTGCACAACCACGCAAACAACCCATGCAAAGCCAAGTCTTTGTCCTTTCACGCTCCTCTGAGGAGGGTTTCTCCTGTGGAAAGTGGACCTATTGCAGCACTAAACTGGGATGAGGAGGAAAGGAGGGGAAAACACAGAGGGAGGAGGGCAGCAAGTTGGCTGGGAAAAAATAACAGGGGCAAAAACACCAGCACCAGTGTTTTAGCCAGATCCTGAACAGTGAACTCAACTTCTCTTCGTGATGTTTCCTCAGACACTGAGTCTTCTTCCTTGCCCATTTTAATGGAGCATTTCAGTATGTTTGAGCTTGGGACATGATGCCCAGAGAACAGCAAGAAATGGCAATGAAATACGGATCAGAAATCACCACCGTGCCCACCAAGGAGCTTGGAAAGAAGCAGAGCTGGTGCTTCATCAGCATCTCTACCAATGGATATCCATCCACTGGGTGGAGAGCAGCTGCTGGCTTTGGTGGGCTTGTCCCATTTTGCAGACTGGGAAAAGCTGGTTCCTGAAGTTTCACCTTTCTGGTCCCTGTGAGGACAGGAGATGCCCAGAAAACACTAGGAAAACTCTGGGATGAGAAGATAAATAGAGAAAACCCAATAACAGAACTTGTATTAAAAGCTCTTGTGTTGTTGAAGGCAGCTGTATTTGATTTTGGAGGGGTCTTTTATATGAAAATGGGTGCACATTAGCACACTGGAGTGTGTTTCTGTATGATGAATTACTTCTGAGCCTGTTGGTGTGTTTGATCACATCTGGAGGAAGATGGAGAGCTCAGAGATTGTGATGTTCTCACCAGCACGTGGAAGAGGAAGGAGGTAGACCCCAAGTGATCCCTCCATGAGGGACAAGGCAGGAAGAAACCCCTATTAGACCTCAGAGAATCCACTTGTAATAAAGCCTCCAGCTTCTCCAGGTCCCAGGGAGAACCTGAGTTGGGCACGTGGCTACCTGTCCCTCCGTCCCACTGCCAGCACAGCCAGGCAGAGATCTCACAGTCCGTCTCCTTCTCTTGGTTACTCATGGTCTTGACCGTAAAATGCTGGATCAGAGACCCAGGATCTCATCCTCACTCTGCCACTCTACGACCTCAGACAGACTACTTCAGCCCTTTTCCACCTCTGCATGTCTGATGACCATGCTTGAGCAAAGCCTGGTAAGATGTGACCCACTGGGTCAGCTTGCCCTGGGCTTTGTGTCCTGGTGACCCCTGTGGCTGCCCAGTTGGCACAGCCCAGGCTGCCAAGGGGAAGGAGCCACCTCACAGCTGCCACGAGATCAGAAACTGTTCCCTCTCTGTCCTACTTCCCTCCATGCCCTGGGGAATTTCCCTTTTTGCTTTCTCTCTGGATTCCATTCAAAACCTCAGACCACACAGAACAAGACTAGAGGAAGGCTGGTGGCAGGGAACGGTATTTAGGGGAGAAAGGAGACATCCTCATCTCTGTTTTCCATGAAGCTGGAAAGCCAAGTGAAGTCAGGAAGGGGTTCATCTCTGAGGACCCCCAAGAGATCTACATGGGATTTGTATCTCTTGATGTGTGCTCAGCCAGGCAAGGAGTTATACACCATTCACCCTGGAAAAAAGGGGGCTGGCTCCATATCAGGGGCATCTGCAGGTCCCTATAACATTTTTGCACCAAGAAGAGGGTCTTTGGTGTAATCACATGAGATAGTGCTTTTACACCCTTGGGTAAATTTGCAATTTCAAGATTTCCTTTGAAAAAGGGCTATAATTCATCTTAGGAGTGCATATATACCATCAAGCCAAGCCATAGAAGTTGAGGATGCTTCTCCTTAGCTTTCCCTCTTCTTCTGTACCAGCCATGCGTGAGCTCCTGGTGCTGCTGCTGAGCTCTGAGCAGCTGAGCTGTGACAGGCAGGGTCAGGGCAAGGTATTTATTGTGCTGCAACAGTCTGACCAGTAACTCTGCAGGGCTCAGACTGGGAAGTTAAAATGTCCTGGCTTGTGGCCAGCTGCTCTGGGCAAAGCCAGAACAAATATTCATCTTAGACTAATTAGACTGAGGCTATGTGTCAGAAAAGTCACGGCATGCCTGGAAACTGCTGGCTGGAGCAGAGGTCCAGAGACATTGTCCCTGAAGGATTGTGGTCAGAGGGCACTGTCATCCCTAAGCAGGGTGACCACATTGCCTCTGCTGAGCAAAAACACAGTGCCCAGACTCAAAATATCCATGGAGATGTCCTCCTGCCTGAAGCACCCTTTGGTTCCCATCAGTCCTGGTTGTCCTAGAAACTTCTGTGTGTCAGGGAAGGTCCCCCAGGATGGTCCCCTAGTTCAGTCAGGCTCTCATTATCTCTTCCAGCCTTGCCCTGGGAAGATGTTGATGGTGGTGAGATCCCCTCAACCCTGGACTAGACCATGATATAGCAGAAAAAGGTATTTTCTGTAACATTTGCTTTCGAGACAATATAATTTCCTCTCTTATTGAGACAGCCACAAGTAGAACTGGTCCACTGAGTGGGTCTGCTGTCAGGTGCTGTGGGCTTTCCCTTGCAGAAGTCTGCAACAGCTCAACCTCTGTAAAAATCTTTAAAGCTCTCAGGTCCTGAATTCCCTCATGATCTAACCCCAAGTGTGTGCTCCATCCCTGGAGAAGACAACTGTGTGGCCAATACATAGGGTTGACCATGCTTGGGTGTTATGTTGATGGGTTTGAGTTGGTATAAACCAAACCTCTGCCTGGCCACAGTTAGTGAGTAGTAGGGATTTAGCAGAGGAGATACAGTGACTGTAAAGTATTTGTAGTGAAACAGAAGCCTCTATCACAGTGTTTAACTGCAAAAAGGGAAATTACAGAGAAATGAGGAAGTTCCTTGGAATTAAGCAGCTGAACATGAAGGATGAAATGTTTGCAGACGGAGTGGAAGTGAAGTGAGGATGCAAATGCAGAGCACTGATTCAAAAAGGCCCTAAAAATGTTCCCCAGGGCAGGCAGAGCTAAACAGCAGGGTGAAAAATGCCATTAGGAGAAAGAAAATCTGCAGAAGGTCCACGTTGTGTCAAAAAGGGGAGGCATGGAAGAGGTCACGAACATGGCAAGCTGAATGCAGAAACCCACTTGAGTCTGCATGGAAGGTTTTGGGGAACAACTCTCCAAAAGCTGAAAAATGAATAACAGGAAGCAAAGCCCAGAGTGAAGAGCTGCAGAGCTTCATGGTGTTGAATAAAATTAATTGTGCTGAATTGCATGGCGGCGAGGAGATACCAGCATCTCCTGTGAGCTGTCCTTGTCCTGCTGTCCCATGGGGAGATGGACTGGAGCTGCAACAAGCTCCAAGTGGGGGATGAAGATGCCCCCAGTAATTATTCAGCTCCTTATGGTCATAAAAAGGTGTTCCCAAGACCCAGATTGCCATCATAGAATCATAGAATGACCTTGATTGGAAGAGACCTCTAAGATCATCAAGTCCAACCATTAACCAAACACAGCCAATTCAACAGGAGGTGGAGCATGGGGGTGACAGCTGCTGTGGCTTGTCCTCCATCACCCACTCAACGTCCTACCTGGAGGGGGCAGGGCAATGTGTAGAGGTTATAAAAGTGGGAAAGTTTCTGAGACAGGGAAATTTTCCGGAGATTATCGAGCACACCACCCCCACCTCTGTCTCACAAAACCCTGCAGCCACAAAAGCAGGGTGTGATTCAGAGCAGGTATCACATTCCTCATTCCTTACCCTTGTCCCTTCCCCGGTGGCCTCTGCCAGCGATGGGGCACTGGGGCTTATGTAAATATATATGCAAAAGAAATGCACAACACATTTTTAAAAAAAATAAGAATATATATTTATACATAACACAGGTTTCACCACACGTTTAAAAAGTGTCACTGCTGTTACCAGGATGTCTTCAGACACCTGTAGGAAATCCCCTGGCAGGTAGGACATCTCCGGGTGACAGCCTAAGAAATACAAAAGAAGCCCTTTTTGGTGTTATTAAACCATGTCGTTAAACCTGAGATTACCTGGAGTCAGTTTGCATCCTGCAGGGTAAACATTTGCTCTTACTGGAAAAAGGATTACTTTATCTTTCCCTGCTTTTGTCAACGCTTTATCTGCCGGGGTAATGAAGCAACAAAGTCTTTCTCTTGCTCTTTTCCTCCTAAATCAGGTTTCTGACAGACTTCTCACTGATTCCTCCTCCCACACAGGGTCGACGTCAAGAGTGAGTCCACCACTTTCACAATAACCCCATTAACATGCAACCAGACAGAACCCACAAAGCCGTCCCGAGCGGCGAGGCTGGGGCAGGAGGCATTTTTTGACTGGGTGGTTGAATCAAAATTTGGGAGAAAAACATGATCCCGGTCAAAGAGAGGTCAAAGCAAATAGTTTCTGTAGGGTTTTTTTTTGGTTTTTTTTTAACCCTTGCTTATTTTGGGTTGCTCATTTAAAGATAAGCTGTTCCTTTGTTGAAAAAATGGGGTTTTTTTGAAGTGAAAAGTCGAGTGCTTTGTATCAGCAAAGGGGGAAGGGGAATATTTCTGCACTTCCCGAACAAACCACTTCATTTGAGAAGAAAAGAATCAAAATCTCCAAAAATTACGACATGTTCTGGGAGTTCAATTATTCTCCCCAAATGATCTCCACCCATTGAGGGTGGTGAGAGACTGGCCCAGGGTGCCCAGAGAAGCTGTGGCTGCCCCCTCCCTGGCAGTGTTCCAGGCCAGGTTGGATGGGGCTTGGAGCAACCTGAGCTGGTGGGAGGTGTCCCTGCCCATGGCAGGGGTTGGGATGAGCTGAGCTGTGAGGTCCCTTCACACCCAAACCAGTCTATGATTCTATGATCTTCAACTAACTTCGGTCTTTGAGCAGCAGCACAACTCTTTGGGGGAAACCTTTCCATCAAACCCCGGTTCTCTGTGGTGCTCACCTGGGATGACTCAGCCTCCTCAGACATTGTTGGCCAGATCCATACCTCTGGGCTCTGAATGTCCAGGTTAATCATCTCACCATCGCTGGCATGGTTTGGACATGGGCTCCTTCAAAGCATCTCCTTTTTGGGATGCCCACTAGTGGGTTGGAGGTGGCCACTCAGGTCGGGGTGCTGAGGAAGTAACACTATGGGATGTGTACACAGAAGATGGGTCCTGAACTGTCTCATGGAGCAGCACAGTTGCAGCCAGGAGGAGCCACGTTTGGTTATCCTAACATCATTGCTTACCCCAGGGCCACGTTTCATGTGGCATTTTGAGTTTCTCAAGAGGGTAAGTGGGCTCCTGGAGGGACCATCTCTTCTGCGTGGGTTCATTGGGTAGCAGGGTCTTGTGCATGTCACGGCCAGCATCAGGTGTTAAAACACCCAAACCAGGAATCTAATGGGCCTAAGCAAGGATGATGAGAGCCCCAAAACACCTCACACTCTCATCATCCAGAGAGCTGAAGGAGGGAACCCAAAGGGGTGAAGCTCTCTTCCTCCATCTATGGGCAACAAGGAGGAAGAACAGCTACTACAAATTAATTTTTACATCATGTTTCAACCCAGCTGCCTTCTGGAGATGCTTGAGGAGTTACCATAACTCGTGAGTCCTTTGCTAATTGGGACAAAAAAAAGAAATATTTTGGAGATGAGGAGATTTCGATGCTACAAGAGGTTGTGGCAAAGTGCTGCTCTTCCTTCAGGTTTCGTGCTGTGAAGAGGACAGCCCCACATCACCAGCAAGATGCTGAAATGCAGAGATGGGTTGCAACATCTGGGAAGCATTGTCTTGGAAAGGACGATGAATTTCTAGGAAATTATCCCAGAAAGTCTGGATGAGGCTCAGGCCAGTGGGGTATTAATCACCAGCTGGAACGGGGGACATGGGACCCAGGCACTCACTGCTGCCCACAGCCCTGGCTGGAAGCATCATCCACATGGATCCTGCTCCACCCAGACACACAATGCCCAAAATTCCCCCTCACCCCAGCACTGTCATTGCTTCCCACCCCAGCACATCACCCCAGGAGCTGACCACAGAGGGGTCTCCAAGCCCAGACCACCCAGCCAGGAGCCCACAGCTCATTTACCTAACGAAGAGCAGATGGGGAGGCATCAGCAGGGAGGCTGCTTCAGGGCTTTTAATATTTCCTTGGCAAGCCTCATGGTTTTTTGGCTGCCTTTGTGCAGCCGCGGCACGCTGGATTGGGTCCGTGGCCAACATCGGCGTGCAGATGATTTTGGGGAAGCTGATGTTAGTGATGGTTAGTGGTGAGAGTGATGCCCACCCACTCCCTGCCCCCATTGGGTTATTTTTAAGTTTTGGCCTCATGAGCTAATCCCAGGAGGTTGCTGGAGGGGTTAAACAGGGGTGCTGCAGAAGCTCTTTAGGGGCAATTTGTGTCATTGAACAAGTCCCAGCTGATCAGCTAGGCTTTCTTGACAGCCAGTGGAGAGGAAAAGGCATTTCTGGGTCATGCACCCATGGACCTCCTTGAGATACAGCTCTAGAGTGTTGAGTCACGTCCAGGATGCTCTGATTTTGGACCCTGCCCTGTTCTGAGCAGGGCGTTGGACCAAAGACCTCCATGGATCTCTCTCCTAGGTCCCGTCTGATCCTATCTTGATGGGGCAGCTACCCCAACAGAGGTGCCACCAACTCAGGTGGCTCTGCCAGAGTAGGTCCCCTGGTTTCCCATAGGACAGGCAGAGGGGCAGCTGGTCTCCTGTGTCCTCCACTGATGCTTGGAGGTCCGCTCAGGTGGGGTACACACCCCTGAGGACCAGGACCATAGGAAATGCATCTTCTCCTTGTGATCATGGGTCCTGCACAGGGGGACAAGGACATGTAGCAGGCTCTGAGGTGTACAACTGTTCCCTGAAGGCCACAGCTATGTCCCTTTCTCCTAGTATGAAGGCTGAGGTCATCAAATCCTTTGCCCAAAGAGGACTAGAAGCTCTGCTAACTGAACGTGGTCATCCCCTGAGCACCTTCCCCTTCTTGCAGCCTTTCTACTTGACCCTGCAAATTGCAGTGTCCAGTCACAGGATCACACCAGGACCCCATCCCAAGGTGCTCAGACCTGTTTGCTCATCTGGGACTCGATGGACTCGTTCCACAGGCCGTGGGGAACAGCTGCTGTGCTGGGGCATTGCACCCGCACCCAATTTGCAAACAGGCTGTGCTGGCACCCACGTGGCATCTTGTCCTGCTGTCAGGCTGCAAAGTGCACTCAGCCACAAAGCAGGAGCAGAAGAACTGCATATGGCTGGAGGTGGTAGAGCTGCTTCACCTAAAAAACGTCTTAAGAAAGGCATTGCATCCTCTTGCATCCTACTGGAGGAGGTTTGTAGGCACCTGCCAGCACTTGGCTTGCATCCCACATGTGGGTGCTGGGCTCACAGCTTCACCAGGATGGCTGGTCCAGCAGTCCAGTCATGGATGAGGTTGTGCAGAGAGGTTCATAGCCTAGGTGAATGGCTGATCAGGGATATCCTTCCGAATTAAACCCATTTCCAAATGCACAGGTGGTGGTAAATCCCCACCGTGAAGGACACGTACCAAAGTCCTTCCTGACGTGGGTCCCAAATGGCTTCCACCTCCATCCAAGTGCTTGGACTTGCACTTGGGCTCCTTTCCCAATGGTGGCTAGCAGGTTTCCAACCTGCTTGCCCCAGTTTTGATGAGAAAAGGATGAAAGGATGTCAAACGAGCATCGAGCCTCTATGTAGGGATGGAGCTGGAGCAGCAGATGGGTGGCTGGATGAAAGGCAGATGGTGACCAGGCTCTTCCCTTGTTGTTAAAACCAAAGGTCATGGGAGGAGAGGCTGATTCCCTGGCTGTCTCACACGCTGCAGCTCTGCTCATGCAAGGGAAACTCCAAAGGGAACATAAAACATCTCCATTCCCTGGAAAGTCCCATGGATGAAAACCAGCACGCTGCTTTGAGTGGCTGTCCATGCCAGGGTGGACATCCCAGCATGGAGACAGGGACCCTGATGCTCCCATTGCTGGTCTGGGACTCTGCTCCCATTCCTTGGTGTGATCCCAGGATGTTTCTAGGGCATCATTAGGACTCCCATGAGGGACCCCATTTTACCTCGGGATGGACATGGGGGCCCTTTGCACCTTGCTGCCACATCCCCTTAGCACCAGCAGAGGACTCTGCTGCAGCAGGGTTCAGCCTATACAGCTAAATGGTTTCTCTATTAAAAATCAGTGCAGGATGATGGCTGTGCTATGGGGACCGCTGTCTTCCAAGGTCTCCCTGGTCGGGATCTCAGCTGGAAACCCTTTCTTTCCAAGTTTAAGGGTGGGAGTTTGGTGGTTTGAGGGCATCTCAGGGCTCCCTGAGGATTTTTTTTGGGGGGGCAGCTGCTTCAGCACATCCTTTGCTGCAAAGGCAGAAGCTTCCAGTGCCGAGCTGAGACCTTGCAGCTCATCTCATGGGTGACGAGCCACAGCCAGGCAGCTTTCAGCAGCATTTGAAGAGTTGTTGTTCTTGTATAAATTAAGAAGTTTTGGGGTACAAACAGCTGTTTTGCACATTTTCTCATGCTTTTGGGAGGGAAGGCATCGGGCAGGGCTCAGGCGTGGGGACTCAAACCCTTCTTCTCTCCTGAAATGTGGGAAAGATGCTTTGTGTGCATATATGTGCTTATATACGTGTGCATGTGTGCATATACACATGTGCATTCACAGTGTGACATGCACCAAGATGTTGGTGTTCAGCCAGTGATTAAAATTGCACTAAATTTGGGAAGAAAGAAAAAAAAAAGAAAAGGATATTTTAAACTTTCAGGATTTCCTGAGCATTTATTTGCCAAGGAATCTGCAAATATTGATATTAAACCCATGAAAGCCTTAAAATAAACTCCTTGCAAAGCTGGGTGATTGCTGTGTTATTTCCAACACTCACTGGTTTGGTTCCACCCAAAGAAAATGCTGCCTTGGCCCACCCATTTTGGGGATTTCTGCAATAATATGATTAATCTGTGGGATTTGAGAATCTCCTCCCTTTGTTTGAACCCAACACTGGTCACCTCGGTGGCTTTGGGGCGCCATCTGTCACCTTTCCTCACTCATCATTGATGGAGTGACGGACACCTTCCCAAGCCACCATGGGCTGCAGCGTGGGCGAAAGCAGATGTGGATTCTCTGGTGTCTAATATAAAAGTTGAGTTGCTGGGTGAGGGCTCCTTTGGCTCTTTCTTTGCATCACAAACTGCTTTCTGTGAAGCTCAATAGGGCAGAGACACTGTCCCTCTATTAAATTGGCCAGAAATGACTTGGATGTGCAGACAGACAGACTTGTTCTATGAAAAACAAGCCCCAAGGAGAAAAACCAGAAGAAAAATTAAGCCAGGACTCAATACTTTAAAAAAGAAGTGGATGTACCAAGTGGCTTACAGTAACAACATGGCTCCCTGCCCACTTCTGCCAGATGAAGGGTCTGCTTCCTCAAAAGGCATGATCAGAAAGGACAAGCCCTGTGCTTGGATGCTGGTAAGGTCTAGCAGAACTGTGCATCCTTCCAGCCCACGTGGAGGATTCCTTTCCTAGGCAGAAAACCCTCTGTGCTTTCTCTTCCTGCTCTCAGCACTAGGAGATATTTATAAAAAGTGGTTTTGAGGGTTTTTTTTAATTTCTCTGAAGTAAGTGCCTGATCTCTGTGTTCCCCGTCAATGGGTATTTTTCTTGCTTCATTCTCATTCTTGGGTTTGAGTGACTCACACAAGTTACGGAGAAGTCATTGCAAGAAAAGCTTGGTTGTGATGCTGTAAAACCCATGAGCTAAAGCTATTCACGTGCGAGCTCTTCATTCACGTGGTGTTCACCCCAGGGTGGGACTCCAAAGCCTGGGCTGAAAATCAAGAGGGGGTTTTCAGAGAATGTATTTTGAGATGACTAATTCAGCAATTTGGGGCTTTGCAGCTACTTCTTTGGCTTTATGCTTTTGAGTCTTTATAATCTGGCAACTATAAGGGCTAGAAAGTTTTTTAAAAGATAAATCAAAGCAGAGCTTTCTCCCATGGTGCAGAGGACCATGAAGTGCTTCTCCATCCCACACTGCAGGGCGATGGGTATTCACCGTGTCTGCATCTCAAAGACACCGCTGGGAGATCAGGTGCAGCAAGAAGGCAAAAAACTAATTTGAAGGCTGGAGAAATCAGCCTCGGGATGTGAGGGAAGGAATTAGAGCTGCTCAGATTATTGCCAGGTAGATTTCAAGGTAACTTGATCACAGTTTGTAATGAATTCATCAACTGAGATGACCGAGTCCTAGAAGAATCATTATGTTGGCAGAGAAAGGCACAGCAAAAGTCAGGCTGGGGAGCAAGCAGGAGATAAATTGCAATGGAAAACAAAGCATGTACTTTTTCATGGGGACTGTGGTTAGGTTTGGGAAACCTTCTTCCTCTGGTGTCTGTAGAGGAAGGTGAGAAGCCTTTGAGAACAAGAGGTTTCACTCCAACACGTGGAGTAAAACCTCTTGGTTTGGTGTTTCCACGAGCTGCTGGGTAAAGCAGGAAAAATGTGGTCTGTAGGATGGGAGATTACTTACTGAGAGATTCATTCACTAATTACTTCATCTAGCAACTTCTTCTGGTCTCCAACCTAGGAGAAGCTACCCACCAAGTCCATAGAGACACAACCAAAAGATCAGCTATGGAATTCGTCGTGCTCCCAGGTTTTCTGGCCCCTGTAAAGCCCTGCAGTGCCCACAGAGCTCTCTCTGCACCCAGGTTTTGCTGGAATGAGTGGTATCAGCCTTCTGCAAGAATTTAATTCAAGAGACTTTAGGTGGAGGTCAAGATTCACAGAGGAGGTTTCACTTGGCAGATGGACTCCAAGAGCAGTGGTGTCTTGTGGGGCTTCCGCTACTTGGTCTGAATCTTTGCCAGATCTTTAAGGGGTAAATCAGAGGTTTCAGGTCAGCATGTTGCAGTTACAGGGCAGTGCTGTAAGGGTCTGCAGTGCAATGCCCATGGGTACACTATAAGGACCTGCATGACCCTGCTGGGGATGGGTTAGAGGGAGGTCTGAAGACCTTCTTGGTGACTTCTGAGGTCCAGAGGTTCACTTTGACCAGCTATTAGGAGCTATCCTGGGGTGTTCTGAGATGTTCCAACCTGTCTCCACAACAAATTTTCACCTGAGACAGCTGAGTTGCTCCTGGGTCTTCCCGTGTCTGAGAAGCAAGGATGTGGGATGAGCATTGGTGCTACTGGGCTTTTTGGAAAAGGGGAGACAGCAGCAAGATAAAGTGAAACCCATCCCAATGAGCTGCTGGGTTTGGGGATGCGCCAGCAGCCCTCTCCATCTCAGCACCACCTCACCTTGCCCAAGGATGTGAAGACCTGTCTCTTGGGGTAACCAGCTCTTCCATGGGTTCATACAGGAATTTAGATACTGGAGGTATCTACTGTGGAGCCCATACGTGGACAGCTGTGCCTGGAGCCTGAAACACATCTACAACATCCAACAACCCTGAGTCGACCCCCAGTATCCCCTCTTCTTTGTACACATTGGAGGAGGTGACAGAGGAGTGCTCATAGTAGAAATAAATTTATTTACTATAAGAAATCTGAGTTCTCTGCATCTTACAAAAATAAAAATGTACAGTTGTTGTCACAAAACCCACTATTTTTTTTTTTTTAGTATAAGTTAGTGCTTTTACAAACAAAAAAAAAAATGCTATATATAAATTTCCAGTTGGCACCACTCCAACTGCTCTCCATCTGAACAGTGTTGCTAGCTTGTGCAGGACCAGGACCACAGAGGGATCCCCTTGATGGGACTGGCAGTGTTGCCCAAGGCAGTGGTTTGAAGCTGGCTGATGCCAGCCTGGAGAAAGGTGGGATCACCGAGCAGGAGTGAACTTAGAGCACGTTTTTGTTGAATTATTCAGAGCACATAACTTGGTGTTCATGCTGCTTTTTGGCAAGTGTGAGAGACCAGGCAAGACCTGGCCTGGAGTAATGTTTGTACCAGTTCAGCGCTTCGGTTGAATTAATTTCTCCCAATTACTTGTCTCACCTCTGTGACTGTGCTGTGACTCTCCCCATAAAGCCAAGGTTCCTTCACAGGCACAAAGAAAAAAGTTGCTTCCATGGTGCAAGTCCTATCTTAACCTAACCCTATCCTAAAACTTCACTCAAGGATGAGATGAACCACCCTACAGATGTCCTATTTTTCTTTGCTGATGGTGCTCAGAGCTGAGACCATCCCCTCCTTTGCCTCCTGTGATTGGGACATTGTTGGCTGGGACAAGAGCCCTCCATGGGACCATGGTTGCATCAAGCTGGGACCACAAGAACTTCCCAGTTGATGCTGAATGGTCCCAGTTGCCCTTGGCTGAACTTGGTCGGTTACATCGTGGCATGTCTTTATCTCCACCAAGCCACTTCAAAAGGAGGGATGGGAGAAACTAAGAAGAGGTCTGAGGAGTTGGCCTAAACCAGGATCAAATGTGTTTGCCTAATCCTAAAATAGAGCCAGGGCTGCTTTTACAAAATATGACTTGGCCAGTGCTGCAGCATAAGCAATTTTCATTTTTGGGGTCAGGAATCAGCAATCCTCGCGGCAAGGAAACCATGGACCTGGGCTCTTGGCTCTCTAACCCAACAATTACAGAGAGAAAAACCAAGTGGACCTTCTGATGAAGTGTTTTGTGGATATTTTCTCTAGTTTCCTTTGAACTGTCCTCACTGATGGGGGATGCAAGGCCAAATCCAGACAGGACTGGGGTTAAGCTTAGCACCACGTTTGTTGGTATGGCTCCCAAACCCAGGGTTCAGTGCTGCCAAATTTCCTAGGGAAGGTCCACACTGTCAGTAAGGGATATGTTCACTGGCTTCAATGGAGCACTGGGATTACTGGGATTCTGAGGAGACCAGACAGCAACAACTGGGCAGCATTTTGGGTCGTAGCAAGCTGCTAAAGGTCCCAGAGAACTGCCACTTCTGAGCAGCAATGAGGATGTGGCAGCACTCAGCCAAGGGGATGAACAACAGTCTTCACTTCTTTGCTGGAAACGTGAGTCACTAGTAAGGGGGTTAAAAACAAGACGTGAAGAGCTCAGCCTAAATTTTATTGAGCTGGAGATGATTATTAAAGTCAGCAGCTGAAAGAAAGCTATGGGTTCCTAAAAGCTTTTCAAGGGTGAACGTTGCTGTTGGGAAGCACTAATGGGTCTTTTGGAAGATGTTGACCCCATTGGAGAAACCCACAGGGGACCTGCTTGATGGTAGCAGTAAAATCCAGTGGGTGGTACCAGCAAACTCCAGTGGGATGGTACCAATATACTCCAGTGGGATGGAAGGTCCACTAGCACCCTTTTTAATGGGAAGCCAACCCTTGGATAAGAGCTAGGGGTCCCCTCCCGGCTCTGCCAGCAGATGCCGGGGCTTAGAGCTGGGACAGCATTTCTTCAGGGATGCAAAGCTGTGGGAGGCCCTTTCCTGCTGTGGGTGGTATTTGCACTTGACATTTTCATCGACCTGTTTAGCAGAACCACAGCTGACTCTCCTCATCGACCAAAAGCCTCTCCTCCCTTGCCAAGGCACAGAGAAACACTTGCTACCTCTGTGCTAGGATATCTGGGAAAGGCAGACAGATTTATTTAAGAGGACCTTTTGCACACGATGTTTCTGCTTTAGAAAATGATCTAAGACATTCAGGGTGTGATTTTTTTTTAGCAGATTTGGCCACCATGATAGAGGTCAACCAGCCTCACCAGTGGAGAGATGCCATTTGGTGTTGAAGAGAGAGGCAGGCTTGGATGAAGAGGCAGAGATACTGGGTTTGTGTGTATAACCACTGTGGCATCTTCCTAAAAAAAACAACATTGAAACTTTGACAAGCAGAGGAGCGCGTTTCACATGGACCAGGCTGAAGTGGGTGCAAGCCAAGGCACCACAGACACCAAAAGCCTCGGGTCCCAAAGCATCCTGACCTCCCTTCACACTTGGGATAAACCCTTTTGTCATGGAGATGGCGCTGGCCATGCCAGAGCAGAGCTAGGATTTCACATCCTTGGACGACGTGTCTGTGTCGTTGCTGGTTCCCAGGTGACTGTTGGGCACGATGCCCAGAGCCACTTCGTTTTGAGGCTTCCACGACATTTTTTTGCCTGCAAACTTCATAAATCGTTGTCCTGCTAAGAAATACAAAATGGGATCCAAGCAGCTGTTGGTGCTAGCTAAGGGACGAGTCACCTTATACGCTAAATTGATAGCATTGAGGGTCTGACAGCTCAAGTCCCAGCTCCGGAAGGAGTAGTACAAGGTACGAGTGACATGGAAAGGAAGAAAACAAACGATGAAGACCACCAAGACGATGATTATCATCTTGACTGACTTCTTCTTGGATCGGGACAGCCGGGAGATCCCCCGTGTGGGCTGCAGCAGCTTCCGGGCCATTAGGCAGTAGCAGATGATGATGATGAGGAAAGGGATGCAGAAGAGCAGCACCAGCATCACCGAACTGTAAATGACAAACTGGCCAAAGAGGTCCTTGCTGGATGTGTCGTGGCAGGTGATGGTGTCACGCTTCACGCTGGTGGTGACGAAGAAGAGCACGGGTGACTGGCACACGACAGTCACCACCCACACGATGACCGACACCCTCCGGGCATAGCGAACGTGTCCCCACTGCAGTGACTTCAGCGGGAAGCAGATGCCCAGGAATCGATGGATGCTGATGCAGAGGAGGAAAAGGATGCTGCAGTAGAGGTTGGTGTAAAACAAGAAGCGGACTATCTTACACAAGCCCACGCTGAAGGGCCAGTTGTCCCCCATGGCATAATAATACACCAGGAGGGGCAGGGAGACCACGTAGAGCGTGTCAGACACAGCCAGGTTGAACATGTATGTGGTGGAGGCATTCCAGGTCTTGATCCTGAAGATGAAGACATAGAGGGCCAGTAGGTTGAGAAAGAGCCCCACCACACACACGATGCCATAGGAGACAGGCAGCAGGACGTACTTGAAGTCCTCATCAAATATGCACTTGTAGGCATTGTCTCCCACACCACCTGCATCCAAGGAGCTGTTGATGACTCTGGTCAAGGCCAGAGGAGTCGTTAGGTTTGCCATCACCCTGGGGGGAAAGCAAAGAGGCTGTAAGGACACAGAGTTAAGGAGTCCCTGGAAGAGGTGAGTTAGATGAGAAAACCCCAGTGCCACAATGCTGTGACACGTTGCGTGGCCCATGTTGTCATTATTACTATATACTATAACCATACCCTTCTCCTCCTGTCAAGGTTGCCATCAACACTTGGCTGTGTCTACCCAAAAGCTACCTGCAAGTGTGGCTCACCATTTGGTAGGCAGTGCCATCTCAGTGCAGGTGACAATGACTCAAGAGGCAGCAACATGTGCCTTCTGCCAGCACGTCACATACCCGCGAAGACCATGGCCTCATTGTGTTGGGTGTTGACACAACCCAGTTAGACCCTAGTATGGAGGACTTATGGCTAAGCAGATAAAGGGAGGTTTTTTTATTCTCATTTTGCATCTGGAGCACAGAGGAGGAACAAAGCAGCTCTAAAGTCACCAACAAATCCCAGGCCACACCTGGGAGTTCAACCCAGATCTCCTGCAGCCCAGTTCAATGTCCCAATCCACCCTTCCCACCAGGTTCATGCAGAAATTTGGTCTCCTGTGCTACAGAACGGGAAAGATGCTCCATTCTGTGCTTAAGCATCCATGAGAAGTGGCTCAGCTGAGCACTGTGAAAGGCGGGTCCTATGAAATCCTGGGCAGAAAGGGCAAGAAAAGGGAACTGTGCTCTTCACCAAGCAATCTCCGAGACAAGCAGGGCTGATTTCAGAGGTCCTCAGCTCCTTCTGATAGACCAAACATCACCACAACATCTGGACGCCCCTGTCATCACACTTTGCCACAGGGAGTGCATTCTCCACTACGGGGGCTCTGCCTGGGCTGGTTGTTGATGATGATGATGATGGGATTTTAATGAGTTTAGTGTTGGGCTGATAGTGGCCATCTCACTGGTCCTGAGACCTGCTCCTCCACTATCACCACCACCAGAAACTCTGTCCATGCTTGTGCAAAACTGGTTTATGCATAGGAATGACCAGCTGAGATGAGAAAAATGGACTCAAAAGAGTGTCTGCAGACACACAGAATCTGGCACTGTCCACATCAGGAGGAACAAGGGCCCTTTTGTGCGTCGAGGACAGCCCACGACCCAGCCAACACATGATTGCTCAGCAAGCTCATCAGCCAGGAATCAAATTAAAATGTATTTGCCTCCCTTCCCATAAACCAAGCTGGTTTGTTCGCACTGCTGTACCCTGTTACGGGCAGCCCATAGAAATGGGGTTACAGGAAGATGAATCCAGTGCAGGAGCTCAGAGACCAGGAGCTACTACAGGAGGAAAGGTTTGAGTAAAGGCACCCTTTGAATGAGTATGTGGGATGTGCCTGACCCAAATCTCACCATGATTTTAAGTGGAAAAGAGCAATATCAGCCTTGTCAGCTAAATGATTCAGCTCTAACCTGGTGCCACCATGCTGTGGGACAGCACGAGCATGTCCTTTCTTACAAACAAGCACAGTTTTGACCCAGAGCTACCTCCAGCTACCTCCAACTCAGATCCTGCAGGGAAGGAGGCAATGAGGGTCTCTTAGAAGCTGCCAGCCTGGATGATCTCTCACTGAAGCGAAGCACTATGGCATTAAAAGCACCTTAACAATTCATAGCTGATGGAGGAGTGGTGAAGTGACGTCTCCACCCCATCACCTGGAGATAACTCCAGTCCTTGCTCCAGGGACTGGACCAAACAACCTGTCCAGATGTGGCACAGACACGATCCCTGATGATGTTTTCCCCATTTCTCTGCTTTTTCCCTTAGAGGAGACCACAAGCAGCGCTGGACAAGGCTCACGCTTCCCAAGAACGTGGGCAGAAACCACACGCACGCTCACACCCTAATGTGCAACATCTGCAAAAAACCCAAACATAACTTTGGGAACCACCCTGTGATGAACATGAGGAGCCAGGACTGATCTTGCTCTGTCCTGGCCCCAGGGTTTTGCTTTTCCTGTGCCTGGTTCAGCTTTGGTCCCATCACCCTTCATCCTGCTTCCCTCAAGACCTCAGCAACAGGGTTGTGCCTGCGGATGGAGAGGGTTGACAGTGCTTGGGCAGATGGGAAAACACTTTCCAGATGCAATTCCCCCAAACTTCTCCCTTCCCTCTGAGGTTTGCAGATCTGCGGCCGACGAGACAGAGGTTGCCCACAGACCTGGCAGCTGATTAAATGGGTCGGACAGGCCACCGTGACCGAGCGAAGCCACACAAGATGCTCTAAATGGCACAGGGAAGGGTTACAGAGCTCCAGAGACTTCAGCCTTGCACGTGGTTTCTCTATGCCTTTACACCTCTATCTCCTGAGCCCTGCAGACAACCTACCACACATCTCTGAAGCACTGATGGGGGCAAGATCACCCCATTTTCCACCCGGGGGCTCCTGTGACCCCATCTAGAAAACCCAACAAGGCATTGGAAACCCACCCATAAGCCAAGGTGGGGAATCTCCTCCAGCGTGCAGGGCAGCACGGGCTGCCCCAGGCCATGCCGTGGCCATGGATGTGCCAAGATGCACATCTCCATCTTCAGGACAAGGAGCAAACAGAGCTCCCCAGTTGGCTCGAATGGGGTAATCATGGAGACAAAGCCCCTATCACAAAGCAGCCTTGTCCTTGCTGTCGTGCTCTCCCTTCTTTTCCTGCAAAAGTCTTTCTTTTTTTCTTTTATTCCCTACTTTTGCCCAGAATCCCTAGGACAAAACCTACTGTGTCTGTCAGGGCCATGGCTGCAGTCCAGCCCCTCGCCCCCGGCCCCGCTGCATCCGCAGTGAGTGAGCTGGAGAGGACACAGCCAGCCAAGGAGTGTGAAGGCACAAAAGCTGGCAGCTGCCCTTTCCTCTGCCCACGGGATGGATGGCACGAATGCCAGCTCCTACGGTGACACATCGAGCCCCCGGCAGGGATGAGGGGAGGGAGAAAGGAACAGCAATCCCGGAGGATGCTAAGCAGGATAAATACCTCCATGGCTACCAAAATGTCCTCCTTTGGTGAGGACCACCTGCATCTGCTTCATTGGTTCTCCTGGTCCTTCCTGGGGTCATGGCAGGGTTTTTTTTCTCTGGTGTGGAACACAGCTGACCATGCACAGCTTTTTTAGGTGGCCTCCAGCCACCCACGCACAGCAAGGGCATCGCCCTGACCAGCTTCCTCCATGCTGAACCATGTGTTGGGTCTGGATGAACCTGGTTGCAATGGCTGGACCATTTCTCTCTTTGCAGCATGGCCTCAGATCTGTTTATCCCATAGGACTTGGGTTTTTTTTCCCAAAAAAACAAGTACCATCAGCTGTAGTGGATGAAGACAACACGGGAGAGGAGCCCAGGCAGATCAGTGTCGTAATCCCATCAGCCACGTGCCCTCAAATATATATACCCACAGGCATGTGCATGTGATGCCAGCATCCCAGAATGCTCCTGTAACAGTATCTACCATGGCCAGGCAGGGGATATTTAGATGAGTCAATAAGGGGAAGGAGGGGGCTGTCATCGGAGAAGGTCATGGGCAGCTGAGGGATGGGCAGCACCCACAGCCAGCACAGGGGGACCACAGATTAGACACTGAATCACTGACTAAAGGGCTTTAATGCTGGTTTCTGCCCCATTTTTCAGCATTCCTGGTGCCATCCCAGCAGTGTTTTGTGCTCAGGAACCTGCCAGCAGCAGCAAAGTCATGAAAGCAACCAAAACGCAACCAAAGCACGGCTGTGACGAATGTATTTTCACGGGGGTTGATGACATTTAATTGACCTTCCCAAATAATTCATGTGGATTAATTTACCATCAGAACCTCACAGATGCAGCCCTTCATTCTGCTGGTGCAAAGCCCTGGGAAATCAAACCCGCGCGGTGCAGATGCACTGACTGCGACCACCGGAGGTCGAAACCACAATCCATTTACTGCATCTTCCCCACCGAGGGGTGATGGCCTCAAGTTGCACCAGGGAAGGGTTAGACTGGACACTGGGAACAATTCCTTCCCCCACAGGGCTGTCCAGCACTGGCCCAGGCTGCCCAGGGCAGGGGGCAGTCCCCATCCCTGGAGGGATTGCAAAGCCGTGGAGATGTGGTGCTGAGGGACATGGGGCAGTGGGCACTGGGCAGTGCTGGGTTACTGGTTGGACTGGATGATCTTAAAGGTCTTTTCCAACCAAGGCTGTTCTGTGACTCTGTGACTCCTTTGCAACAGACACAAGGACAGCGTGGGTGTTTTCCCTGCCCTCATGCACAGGCATTTAAGTAGACTCATCAAAATTCTCGCTCTGGATCAGGAACTACTTGAGACACTGGGAAGAAAATGACCTGGCATTGTTTTTCTCTCCTCTGGGACTGTGGTTGAAACCCTCTGCAACCAGAAGCAAACAGACGGCGCGTTGAGATGCCACCGAGTCTGTCTGGATGGGAGACATGAGATGGGACCAGGCTGAAATCTGAGCCTGGCCAAACTCCTTTTCATCTGCCCTTTCCATTTGGCTCCTTCCTGTTGCGCTGACCTTCAGCACCTTTCTCCTCCGGGCTGGCTCTGGCCACCGGCGTGGGCTGAGGACATCCCCAGCTGGCCCTGTCCCACCATCTGCAGCACTCAGTGATCCCAAGGCCAGATACCTCCAAGATAGATTTCCAAGGCACTCAAAAGCAAGCTTTAAGCAGCTTGAGGGGCTTTACTCACCAACCTGCCCAGACCCCCAGGCAATGCCCCTCTTTTATCCCCTATGTGTCCGACCTACCCCTTCCTCCATGTGAAAAAAAGCCAGAAACCCTCATTCCTCCCAAAATAAGCTTGCAAAGAATTTGTTTTTCTCTTCTTTTTCCCCCTCAAGAAAGTACCTTGGAGGGCATTGGCAGAAATGGAGCTGCTCCGCTGAAGCAGCCCCGTGCCTCAGTTTCCCCTCCTGCCCCCAGGCTACAAAGCAGCAGAACTGAATTTGTTTTCTCCATGAAAAGGATTTTTCTGGGGGAGTTTTGGTTTCCTAGAGGGTTTTTCAGTAACTTGCCCCGAGCTAAAAAGGGGAGATGAAGTTTGGATAAAAGATATAACAACTTAAAAAGAACTTTATGGCTTGTTTTGTGGGTCAAAAAAAATGTTTCACTTTGAGACAAATGACTTTTTTCTAGGAATTTCTCTTTTCCCCCCAAGAAATTCCCTGAATTCCTCCCTGAATCAATCAAGCCTCCACTTCCTAGGCTGTACCCAAACCTCCTGCCTTCGTGCACACCATGGGAAGTCAATCCGAATTAACCGAAGCCTTGGCTTCAGTGTGAATTAGGATAAAAGCATCAAACCCATCTGTGCTCGTGCATAATTAAAGCCATCTTCGTTAGGTTGAACCTGACTCTATTCCCAGCACGGCAGCTCTCAGGGGATGGATCCTGCTGGAAGCAAATATCACCCTGGCCAATATTTAATCCCTTCACCACCAGCAAAGGTGATGCTCCCTGTGTGTTCTTCTCCCCCATCCCAACATCACCTCCCCTCCAGGAGACCCTGCAGCATCTCAGGGGTTGGGGGCAGATCCTATCTGAGCCCCCAAACCTTGATTTTTATTTATTGCAGGGGGAAAACAGGGCACTCAATTCCTTTAGGCTTCCTGGAGAGAAAACCAGCCCTGTGCTGGTTCTCATACTGGGAATTTGACTTTGGTTTTGCCCTCCGTGATTTTCTGGTGCTCACCAGAGGAAGCAATGGTGGGACTGGGAGAAGAGCATGAGACCAGTTTCTGGTTGCTCACCTACTTTTGGTGACTGTTGTACCCTCTAAGCCCCATACCTGGGGGAAATGCATTCCTTTGGAGACCTAACAGCCTCCTGCCCAAACCAAGGGAGTCACCCATCAACACCACAACCCTCTGCCCATCTGGGAGATAACCAGCATCCGAGACTGGGGATAAGATAACACCATTATCAGGCTGCACCACAGCACCAGCAGTTACTGCAAAGCCAAAGCAGCACCAAACCCCCAGAAAACCCCACGTGGGGTGGATTCTGTGGGATAATTTGCTCCTCCATAAGGAGCATCCCACGGGAGCCAAAGGGTCTTTGCTACTGGTTCCCGTTAAGGCTTTGATGGGGGATGTTCAGCATTAAGGAGGGATGACGGCGTGGCCGGCAGCACGCTCCGCTGCCGGTGAACTATTCACAGCTTTGGCTTTATGTCAATAACAGGAGATAAAAATCACATCAGGCAGAGACGGGGTAAAGCCACTCAGTGTCTGAACAGTCTGAAATCCTCCTCAGGGTTTTACAACCCACTAAACCCCGGGATGAGGATGCACTCCAGCCTCGGCAGCGTATTTAGGGGTCTCCCCTTTTGCACTGATGCTCCTTAGCTCAGCAGCCACTGGGGCTGAAAGCCAAAGTTCCCTTTCCTTGGGTACAAATGAGGAAGAGGAACTCAGGACATGTGCCCTGTGGTAACGAAATGGCTCAGTTCCAGAAGCCACAAGCCCTGAACTGGGGCAGGGCATCACCCCCCAGTGCCAGCAGCCCCCTAAGAGTGGGGTTTGCTGCTCCCCGCCTCAGGCACAGGAAGGCAGCGTGTTCCCACGTGGGTTTTGCAATAAACCGATAAGAAAATGAGTTGAAAGAGAAATAAGATGTTTCACCCTTAAAGCTGCTCCTGTAGTGATGCCACCCAGAGCCCATCTCCGGGGAAAAAGGTGTTTTGGGGGTTAGGAGCTATTAAAAGGGTTTGAAACCAGTATCTCACTAATCCCAGCGCTAATTAAAACACCCTCAAATAAATTAAACGGGGACCCCAGCATGCAAAGAGGTGGAAAAACACAACCTGGAGTAAAGCTCCGTGGCTTTTACTGGAGGTGTGTACAGGAAACCCCCATCAAACCACCAGTGGATTCCCCTGGGAAGGGAGAAACCGAGCGGTCAAGGAGATTATTGGGAATTAGTGCACAAACAATCAAATAATTCAGGCAAAGAGGAGCAAAGGGAGCCCAGGAGGGAGAGTTCTTCGTGCCAGCACTGCCCTCGCTGCCCGCTGCTGCTCCCACCGCCCCATCTTTGGGTCAGTTTGGGGGTTTGGGGGCAGTTTCAGTGGCAGTGCATGGGGTGGGAGATTCCCCCTCGAGGAGGAGAATTGGGGTTCGGCTCTGCCCTTGCAGTGCTGGGGTCTCGGTGTCACCTATGTCACCCACCCAGCAGCAAGTGCCACCCCCACGCGTGTGCATGTCCCCCCACCCATGTCCATGTGTCTGTGCGCACAGGGGCACATGGATGAACCCCCCCACCCGTGTGTGTGCACAGGGGTGTGTGCGTGTCCCCCCCACCCGTGTGCACGCGTGTGTGTGTGCACAGGGGTGCGTGCACGTACCCCCACCCGTGTGCGTGTTCCCCCCGCCATGTGCCCACTCCCCCCCAGGTCACGCGTTGCACACCCGCACCCCGGGGGGGTCGCACCCCCCCTGTCCCTCACTGTCGCACACGGTCCCGCGTGGGCAGGACACGCTCACCGGGTGATGCTGAGCTGGTGGGTTCCGTGCCGGGGGGCTCCGTGCCGGTCAGGCGGGGGGAGAAGGCAGTGCCATGCCCGGGGCTCGGTCCTTGTCCTTGTCCCGGTCCCACTGCCCACGGCTGCTGCCGCCCCGTGTGAGCCGGGCAGCAGGGCGGGGGGCGGGCGTGGGGCCGTACCGCCCTCCCCGGGGCTGGGAGCGGGGCAGGACCGCCCCCTCCAGGGCTGGGTCCGGGGCTGGGACCGCCCCCCCACTTCGCTTCCCCCGGGATGGGACCGGGACAGGAGCCCGAGCGCTCCGCCCTTTGCTCCCCCCGGGGATGGGACCATGGATGGGACCGGTTATGGGACTAGGGGTAGGGCTAGGACAGGAGCCCTCCCATCCAGGGATGGGAGGATCGATAGGATCGGGGCTAGGACCGGGATGGAGGCCGACCACTCGTCTATTCCGCCCCCCCAGGGATGGGAACTGGAGCTGGAACTGGGACTGGAGCCGGGAATGGGACCATGGATGGGATCGGGGCTGGGACTGGGACCCGACTCCCCCCACTACTGGGGCTGGAACCGGGCAAGAAGTGGGCAAGAACCCCTCCTCCAAGGATGGGACCATGGATGGGATCAGGGCTGGGACCAGGGCTGGTTCGCACCCACCCAGGGCTGGGGCCAATCACCCCCACTGATCCTCAGCATCCCCAGGGTCCCCAGAGAGCTGCCACCTCTGGGGAGTGGCCTGGTGACACCCCCCCTCATTCCCAGGGTGCCCTGGTACTGCAGCTTGCCATGGTGGCAGAATCCACAGTCCCTTACCCAGAGCATGGAGCAGCTACACAGGGGTAAGGGGGTCCCAGGATCAGCACAGGAGGGGAAGAAATGCCTCAGAACCATGTGGGGGTCCTGCCATGGCCACCTGATGTGGGACACTGTCCCACTGTGGGTGACACTGTCCCACTGTGGGGGACACTGTCCCACCATGGGTGACACCAAGCTGTGCCCCATCAAGCACAGGGAGGGTACCAACGCACCTCAGGTGATGCCCTGCAGCACATCCTTGCCGTAAGCCAGCTTCATTTCCAAGGGTAGCTGAGGTATGGGTGATATGAGATGGTCAAGAGACCTCGAGGCCAATTTTAGCCCTAATTTTAGCTTTCAGGACCAGTTCCCACCACCAGTCAGCGAGCTGCTGGGTCCAAACCAGCTGCCTTACCATGAACTCCCTGGGAGGGGGAATTTATTTTAGAGAAGAGTAAATCTGGGAGCCTGATCCATCACAGCTTCTCCAGCTCCACTCTCATTTTCCTGGGAGCCACATGCCAGTGAAATGCTTCTTCCTTGGGGATACAGGTAAACCCTTGGGAGTTTGAGTGCTGTAGGTGTGACAATGCGGAATTGTCCCCATGTTGTCCCCATGTCCCCCAGACACCCTACAAAGATGCTCTGGGGTCTGTCTCCATTCAGCCCTGGCATGACACGGCCTCCCAAGAAGCTGCAGAAAGCTTTGGAGGACCACCACCAGCTGTGTAGCCTGCCCTAAATTTCTAGGAAATACACTGAGTTTGGGTGTTGTGGCTGTGAGCTGGGGAATTGTATCCCCCATATCCCTCCAACAGCCTATGGAGATGCTCTGGGGTCTGTCCCCACTGAGTCCTGGCACAGCATGGTCTCCCAAGAAGCTTTAGGAAGCTATGGAGGGCCACCACCATCTTCATGGCCTGCCCTCTACCTCCTGATTGATGCTCAAGTGAAGCAGCAGCCAGGTTCAACCCTACCTCCCCAGTGGGGATCACTCACCTGTGCTGAAAAACCTTCAAATTTGGGGGGTTTCTGGGTAGGATGAGGCCAGAGAACCCCACCAAATCCTGTGCAAGTGGCCCAGTTGTTTTCCACCGCCGCGAGCACAGAGCGAGCCCCAGCGCTCCCCCGTGTATTCCCCATCTGCATCCGTGGGTGTAAGCCAGATCCTCCTTCTGCAGCTGGATCTGATTTCACACAGGGGCTCCTTGGACCTCCTGGATATGGCCAGGGGGAACCATCAAGCCCCTGAGGGAGGAGGGGAAGGGCACTGATGCCATCTATTATTCAAAAGCAGAAAGTGGCAGCCGGCTAAGCAGGCATTAGCTGGTGCGAAGAGGATGTGTCATGAAGGTCTGGCACGGAAACGGTGCTGCAGAGATCTTGCTGATGGGCCTCCATGCCAGAAAATAACAAAAAAAAAATTGCCTGTTTCCTTCTTCTGATGTAATTTGTTGGAGGAGGGAAAACAATACATCACGGCGCAGCTATTTGGGGCTGATAAGGGAGGAAGGACACGCTCGTTGCTTGCACGGAGGATTTGGAAACATTTCGTGGGCAAGGGTTGGGTTAAGCAGACCATAGCGCCCTGCTTCCATCCTCCAAACCCTTCATCCTGCCTCCCTCCAAAGAAGGGATGATGTCCAGAGATGATGGATGGAGATGTGGATGACGTCCAGAGATGATGGATGGAGATGTGGATGATGTCCAGAGATCTGTTCTTGCATGAGCTTTGGCCTGGGGGTGATGGCTGCTCCTCAGCAGCCCTTGCCTGGCTCCATCTCCCCCAGCCTCATCCTCTGAGGTCTGAACACCCGCAGCTCTTCCACTGCAAGACAAAGACAAACAACTCAAGACAAGAGGCAGACAGCTTTTTAATGTCAAAGGATGATTAATTATGGTCATGACCGGCTGAGAGCTTTGGTCAGCAGCTCTTTCCTGGATGCTTCAACAAGCAAGAGGAGATGTTTTTCTAAAAGCTTGTTTGGAGCAGGGAAATGGTCATCTGGAGAGTGCTTTTCCCATCAGACCTTTTCCAAGTCTTGTTGAAGTCCCAGCAGCTTCCAGCAAGCAGGAGTTTCCCAGTTTCACTGCCACAGCAAGGAAAAGCTTTTCCTTCCCCTTCTTTTGTATTTTCTCACCTTTCTTCACTCATTTGGGTGCAAGGGAGATGGGAGGGGGGTTATTCTCCTCTTATGTCCACCCTAATCCACCTTACTCATGTCATAGAATCCCAGAATGGTTTGGGTGTGAAGGGACCTCACAGCTCACCTCATCCCAACCCCTGCCATGGGCAGGGACACCTCCTACCAGCCCAGGTTGCTCCAAGCCCCATCCAACCTGGCCTGGAACACTGCCAGGGAGGGGGCAGTCACAGCTTCTCTGGGCACCCTGGGCCAGTGTCTCACCACCCTCACAGCCAACAATTTCTGCCTCACATCTCATCTCAATCTCCTCTCTTCCAGTTTAAAGCTAAGACATATCATGTGTCCCTCCCCAGCTTTCCTGTACCCCCCCCAGGCACTGAAGGTGCTCTAAGGTCTCCCTGGAGCCTTCTCTTCTCCAGGCTGAACACCCCCAACTCCCTCAGCCTGTCTTCCACTGCCCAGGGGGCTCAAACCAAGGGCGTCCTTCCCCCCAAATCTCCATTTCCCAGCTCCAGCTCAAACAAGCCAAAGAAAGAGGCAGATGTTTTAAATCCAGTCAAGCGAATGATTTGTGCAGCTGCTGTGCAGAAGAGAGAGGCGAGCGGCGATCCCCGTTGGAGCCGAGCTGGAAAGCAGCCCTGCGTTTCCCTTCACAGCTTCATTTTTCAACTGTTTTGGCAGCGTTGCAGGTTTCTAAGACGCTTTCAAAACATTTCCATGTTGTCTAGCTGGGAGGAATGTGATACAGGAATGGGAGGACTGGGAAGGTCAGGGTGGCCATAGTAGAGCCCTGTGCTGCACCCATGGGCGCAGCTTAAACCTGCGGTGTGGGAAGGGGGACACGGGCAGAAGTACATGAGTTAAGCTGGGATATATCAGATTTCTTTTTCTCACTTTTTTTTAAAGCCTTTAATGGAAGCAAAGAGGGAAGTTTGCAGATGTGTTGAGTTGAGCCTGCAGATCTGCCTTGCGTTTGTTGGTGGGAGAAGAAAAGGTCATGAATGCTCATCTAAATCTATGTGAGTGCACACTGATGCCCTGATCCAACCTGGCCGTAGGCATTTGATCACTTCTTGTGGTCTCTTGGCTGGTAAGATGTCCAGTCACTTAACTGGGAGGCAGAAATGTGCCCTCTGTGACCAGGCATACAGGAGAGACATCCCATGGGAGCAAGAGGGACATCCCATGGGAGCAGGAGGGATATCCCACAGGAGCAGATGTGGTCTTGCAGCTTCCCAGGATGGTTGCAATTGCTCTCCAGGATGCTCTAATTCAGGACCAGCAGCAGCTTCTTAGGGTATATAAGAGGAGCAAAACCCAATCCAGCTGGAGGATGAAGCATCCTTTCATGGTGGTGAACACCAATGGGGTTTGCAGGGGATGATGTAAGAGGGGTTGGTACCCACTGGGTGCTTTGGAGAGATGGGAGGACCTTCCCAGCAGCCAACTGAGCTCCAAAGCAGTGTTGATTAGAGAAAGCAATGTTGGAGGTGGGAGTTGAGGCTGGAAAAGCACCATGAGCCATTCCCCCTGTCCATCCATCATACACTTGATGAATCTCCTGTATGAATCTCCTCCTGCCATCCCCAAGGCTGATGGTGTTTGGGGAGCAGCACCCAAGACCAACAACCACAGTGGTGGGTGGGTGCTGAGCACGGAGAGGCAACCTCCACCCTTTTTCCACTCATCCTTGCAACGAGAACCATTGCGGCTGGTACATCTTGAGAAAGGGGGCACTTGGAGGAGACCTGATGCACATGATGCTCGCTGGAGCAAGCAGCTGGAGATTTATAGAATCAGAGAATGTATTGGGTTGAAAGGGATCCTCAAGGGTCATCTAGTCCAAACCTCCTGCAGTGAGCAGGGACATCTTTACTAGATCAGGTTGCTCAGAGCCCCATCAGCCTGACCTTGAATGTCTCCAGGGATGGGGCCTCCACCACCTCCCTGGGGAACCTGTTCCAGTGATCCACCACCCTCATATTGAAAAACTTGATCTTTTGCACATTGCCTCAGTGCAGAGAGGGCTTTGCTCTGCAGCTTCAGCCACCTGAGTGTCTATATTTTACTCTCCAGCAGTGGCTGAGGTTTTTTTTTTTAGCCCAGCTTTCTTTTCCTCCTCACCCTCCTCCTCATGATGCCCCAGCCCTCCTCCTCCACCAACTGCAGGGCTTCAGAGCTGGACTGTGACGAAGGTGCCAGGCTTCTCACTGCTCACTTTTCCTCCAAGCTCATACATAACCCAACTTTTTTGGAGGTGTTTGCAAACTCCAAGTGCATCCCCCTCCCTCAGGAGGATGTTTGCAGAGAGCAGTTTGGGTGCTGCCATGACCTCCCAGGCAGCAGGAGCTGGCTGCTGGGCCCCTAAACACAAGGATCCCGTTGTGACCAACAGTTTTGCTTCTGCAAAGACCTTAAATAAACACAACACACTGTGGCTGGAGTGTTAAAATTAACCCATTGGCTTGGGCTACGTGTGCTGTGGGTAGCACAGGCTGGTTCCCAGCAGGCTTGTGGTAGACATGGAGGATCACAACGATACCATGAAAGCCCATGGGATGGTGGGGTGAGCCTTCCTCCCCAGTGGGTGTCATCCTCAGCTCTGCTGCTGCTCTGGTAGCTTCCTTAGCAGCAGAGATGCTGAGTTTTCTGCCAAATTTCACAACACTCTTTGCCGCTTCCTCTTCTGCTTCTTCCTCTGAGATTTCCCAGAAAATAGTAAATAAGACTGAGATTTAAAGAAAAACTAACAAAAGAGGTCTTATTCAAGAGCTGGGTTTGGGGGGCTTTGCATGAATTGCAACAACTGGAGATGCTGGAAGAGGCAGTGGGGAGGAGAGATGTTGCCCTGAGCGTGGCTGGCACTGCTGGCAGGGGGCATACACTGATACTGGTGCCCAAGAGAACAGGTAAGCACATGTCTTGAAACCAAGTGTTCCTAAAAACAGCAGCAGTGACCCATCCATGTAATGGTCCAAGCCTTAAATACACCTTGGGGAGAGACTGCACTGAAAAAGACTCATTTCTCTACTTGCAGAGCTGGTGAAGAGCTGGGCAGGTGTGGGTCCAACCACGCATGGACCCCTTGTAGCAGCATGGTGGGACACAGTGGGCACGGGCAGCTGGACTGTGGGGTCTAGCTGAACCCCAAATTTTTGGGGGTTACTGCTTGACTGACCCACCTTCAGCCTGAAGGTGGTAGCAATGCCTGGCACCATGGCAGATTTTGCTCTGGCTCCTCCAGCCACAGGTTGGTTTTTGGGATGGAGTGGCAAAACACCCATAGCATCTCATGTCTCCCATTTTTTTAATCTATTCCTCATGAAGGACCCAGCAGACAAGAGCCACAGAGATGCTCAGGAGCAAGTTCCCATCAGTGGTGGGGGAAAAGCCATTTTACAGTAGTTTTCTGGGTCATTATTCTTGTTCTCAGCTGCCAGCAGTGAGAGCACAGAGACCAGCGCAGGGTCCCACCCTGGAATCTCTTTGTTTCCAAAAAAACCACTTGTTTTCAATATGGGGCTTTTGAATTCACTTCCTTCCCCTCCTGCTCCAAAACAACCTCTATGTCCTCGGGGAGATTCATGCTGAGATGACCCAGGGTATGGCACTGGGAGGGCAGAGGGACACATGGACCCCAGAAAGCCGCTGCTCCCTGTGGGTGCCATGGGGTGGGGGATGATCTTTATCCAGCTCAGCCCAGAAAACAAGAGATTTGCTCAGCCCCAGATTGCCCAGGCAGGGCTGGGAGAGCACGCACACAGGTGATGTCAGGATGAGTCCAGCCCATGCACGGTCCCTTGGAGATGTCCATCCAAATTAATATTTCAGATGGATGAAAAAAACACACTGAGTCCCTCTTTAGACCCCAAACCGAATGCACCCTTATTTGATGAGCAGGTGAGGATGGGGAATGCAGCATTGCACCTTCACAATACTCCAACCACCCTCCTCAGGGACTCATCCTCCTTCCTGCCCTTTGGAGGAAGGTTGGTGGCATGCTCCTGCACCCAAGTCATCCCTTAGCAGCTTCCCCATGGATACAAACCCTGTTTGAAGCAGACTAACAGCAGGTCCACTTCAATTCTCAATAAAAACCTCCCTGCAGACGATGGATGCAATTCAGCTACTCCATTTTAAAACCTGTCCTATCATCAAGATTAATTTTCTTGTGTTTTCCCACATTTTCCCATTTAAAACACCAATTAAACACTCAGACTGGGCTGACAAAGCCTACACTGCCAAGCACAGAGCTCTGTGACCTGCACCTGCTTCCCTGGCCATGGCTGGCGTGGGCTCAGAGCAGTTGAGGAGATGGGAAATTGGGTCCACATGGATTTCCCCTGGGGAAACAGAAGCTGATGGTTGGGTGCTCCATCATGGATGCGTATTTTGTTTTAACCTCCAACCAGGGAAGATAGGAGGCACTTGTTTTCCCGTGTCCACCCTGCAATAACCCACCCCCCAGAAGGCAGACCAGCCCAAAGGCTCACTCCCAGCTGGTGTCCTTGTCAGGAGGCCAATATTGTTATCTAGGGCCTGGCTGGTGTTTCTTATTTGGATCTTTGCCACCGTAGCTAAAATAACTCTCCCACCACTCCCAGCATTTAAAGGTCACGTTCCAGGGATTAATCTGGAGTCTCTCAGGCTGACTCCTTGGCTTGGGATTGCTTGATGGGACTGACGTGGAGCAAGAGCACCGCGGTGCCAGGTGTGCACTCCCAGTGCTGGAGATCCCCTGGCCGGGAGCATCAGATCCAACACCCTTGGTGAGCTGGGGATGTAGCTATTAGCAAGACTTAGCTAAACAGAAGCAAATTCCTCCAGGTCAGATGGGTTTTTTTCCTTGTAAATCTGCTTCTAGCCCTCAGCTGAGCAGTCCTGGGAAGTCCAGATTCACAAAACAAGTTTTGGAGGCAAGAGTGTTTATTTGACCAACTCGTATAGTTGGTCCTGTGCTTGGTTTTTGGCCAGACAAGTGCTGGAATCAAAGGAACGGGTTTCCAAGCTAAATAGAAGTGGAGACCAATTGAGTGCTTAATGAAGTGGGTATCAGTTAGGCCATGTCTAAATGAAAAGATAAATTGTGCCTGAGGAGCAGAGGACACATAGGCAAGGAGAGAGGGAAGGGGAAGAGAAATGATGATGTTGTTATCCTCAAGGAAAGAGAGAAATGGTTGATAGTCTGTGATGTAGAAGATGGGGGAGGAAGGATGGTGAGAACCTGGTCTGACCCCAGAGCTGCCCCTGCCATAACCAGGAGGCTGAACTGGAGACCTCCTGAGGTCCCTTCCAACCAGAGTCATCCTGTCATCCTCTGATCAGAGGATCCCAGCAGACTGGGGTCAGGCTGAAGGTGCTGATACATGCTAATGATGGAGCAGCACCATGGCCTGGTCCGTCATGGCTGAGCCCTAAGTCTCTGTATCAAACTGGGTGAGTGCCAGGGAGTTTTGCTGAGACCAGTAGATAACCATGTCCACTTTTTTTTTTGTTGCCACTTGGATTTCAACCTGCAGCGCCTCACAAAAGCCAGTAACTAGTGCTTGGGTTGATCTCTATCTGAAAGACATTGCATCTTGCGTTAGTGACATCCATGGGGAGACCCCACTGCCTCTTGCCAAGATGATCCATTTAACACTGCTTCTTCTCCACAATCTCTGCCCTGTGTATTAACATTTTGTGCCTTATTTAACATAAGCATGTGTCTGGCTTAGACATCTAGTGGCCAATGGTCCCTTTGACATATTACATCAGGCCTCATGCTGTGCAAGTCATGTCTTGATCTTCCTTTTAGCAATTTGGGCAGGTCTTTTTGGAAAGGAGAAGCTGAGCTGGCCTTCAAAGTGAATGGGTGGTCACCAGCAGACACTTCCCAGCCTGTTTCAAGTCAAGGGGAAAGCTCTGGATTTAGTGTGAGAGATGGACCACGCACAAGGTACCCATGGAAAATAGAGAATGGCTTTGCTTCCTTTCAAGATTTGTCCCACTCATCATGGTGTAGCCTGCACAGGGACTGGGGCACAGTGTACAGTTCACATGTTGGCAGGTTGAAGGACACCTTGGACGTGGTCTGAACCATGAACCCACCATTACCCTCAAGCTGGTAGCTGTCATTAAAACTGAACCACAGACTCATGTAGAAACAACAGACTGTCTTGTCGTCACCGGGATCTACCTCTTCCTGGTTAGAAAACACCACAAGGAAGACCCTTCCCTTAGCTAAGTAAGTGCTTGCAGGTGTTTCCTGGTGTTTCCAGGCGTGGGGACTGGCCAGGTTCTCCCTTTCAATGCATCATTCATGGGGTGACCATGGAAAAGCCTTGGGATGTGCTTGGAGCTGCAGCGAGGCCCCTTGGGCTCTATAATTTTTGGAATAAATAGACCATCTGGTAAGAAAAACCTAGGAGTAGATATTTTCAGGAGCAGGTATTTGCAAAGGAAGTGGATAGAGATTTATCTCCAGATAGATAGCCACCAGGGAGAGGGATTGCCTCTCCCCCATCCCTCCAGTTTCCATAGCAGTGAGTCACTCACCTTCCTGTGGCAGGAGGAAACCCTCCCGCTCTCATGGAGCCCTACAGATTGGCTCTTCACCAACCTCTCCTTTGTAATGAGGCAGCTATTCTGGGATACAATGCCCTGCTTCTTCCCATGTCCCCTGGGGCCAACAGCGTGGGCTAGGGAATCCTCGACACAGTGGTGATCCTCTGTACCACTCTGACTCCATGCTCCTTGTCCCACCAGGGCTATGGGGGGATGGCAACAGCTTGGACCAGTGAGAAAAGCTGATGGGCATCTCTGGGCAAGGCTCATTGCTCATGTTAACCAGTCTTGGAGCCCAGGACAACCTCTGCACATCACCACAGACCGGGGTGAGGGATCTGTGGTCATCTTCCATGGGCCATGAGGAGAGGGGACATGGACATCTCACACTGACATGGTTCTAGGGCACCTGGGAGACCTACTGCCAGGCTGATGGGTGTCCTCTGCTCCAAAATTCGTCTCCCAGAGTAAGCTGAATACCCATCTGAGCAGCATGACAGGGGTGAAAGGGCAGGAGTGTGGGACCAGTATCTCCAGCAATCGAAGCGTGGGCTCTGCACCAAGTTTTGAGCTCCGAGATGCTCATGAGCTCTGTAATGGATGGAAAGCAGCACCAAGGATGGAGGGATTGCTCGGGAGGAGGCTGTCTTTGCTCTGGGACTCAGGGCTGGGCCACCCAGGGATGTCCTCGGCCCTGTCATCGTGTCTATGCATGCTCCCTGGTCACACTGGTTACTCACTACAGAGGAAAGCCCATGCCTCAGTTTCCTCATTTCTTAAAAGTGAGCATGGAAAAAGCACACCTCCTCAAGAGCATGAGCCAAAACCTTCCAGTGGAACAAAGTGGAACGATTTAATTGTGTTAGCTAATTATATTTCCACACCATTTTCCCATTGTTTACAATGGCCAGGGAATCATTTTGCATGTTAACACATTTTTCTGGCTCAGTTTCAGCTCCTCCTCACTTTTGAGGGGTAACCTAAGAAATGGAGACAGTAGTAGGACCGTGGTTCCAGTCCGACCTGAGTACCAGCATTGTTTCCCTTGTGAGCCCCAGGAGATGCCCTACAGGGAGGATGGAGCTGCTGGGGACCACATCTCCCTGTCCAAGTGCTGATGAGGTCCCAAGGACTGGTGGGCACCTTGGAGCAGGTGGAGAAGTTTTCCCAATGGAGGTGGGTGCAAGTCTCCAAAGGACCCCTGAGGGATACGTCAGATGAAAAATGTGCTGGCTTCAGAGCCCACTGGCTATGGAGGCAGTTGTCTTGCTGGCAGATGGAGGAAATGAGACATCACTTGGCTTTCAGTGGAGGAAACAAAAAGCTCAGTGAATATTGGGGAGCCATGGCATGGCCGGAGCAAGGGGCCCCTTGGTGCCCAGGGTCAGGGTATGCCTGTGTCCTCCATCCCTGCTCACCTGTTAGCCGGTCCTGGGTGGCTTTCTGCCTCACTCTTGGGGACTTATTGCCACGAGAGCTTGTCCACGTGAGCCCAAACTTCAGCAGAGCATGGAGGACTCAGAATAACGGAGGCTGAGGGGGTTATCTGGGGTCTCTGCTCCAAGTCTGACCTTCTGGACCTCTGCTCCAAGTCTGCTCCAAGCCTGACATTTGACAAGGTCAGGCTGTGTCGAGGACATGCTTGACTGACTCCAAGGATGGAGATTTTCCTGCTCTTTGGGCCGTCTTCCAAGGTTTCACAACCCTCATGGGATTTTTTTCTAGTATCTAATGGAAGTTTCCCTTTTTGCACTGCTTCTTGTCCCATCACTGGGCACCTCAATCTCCTCCACACCATCCTAGCAGGGAGCTGTGGACAGCAATAAAATTCCCCTTGGCCTTTTCCTTTCCCACTGCACATCTGTCTTGCAGCCTCTCCTATGATGTCCTGAGCTCCAGCTTGGTGGCCCCTCTAGGCCCATCTGCCACCCTCTGCCCGGTACTGGGGAGCCCCAAACTGAACCCACTCCCCAGACATGGTCTCACCAGTGCTGAAGAGAGAGCAGGAATCACTGCCCTAGCCCTTCTGGCTGCGCTCTTGCAAATGCCACCCAGGGCATGGTTGACCTTCACTGCTGAAAATGCACACTTTTGATTTGGGGGCAACTTGTGGCCACCAGCTGCTTCCAGCCAGCCACCCCATCCTGGTCTATTGCACAAGGCCAATGTGTTCCAGAGGCAGGACCCTGCACTTGTCCTCATTGAACCTCTTCAGGTCCATCCAGCAGTCCTGCCTCCAGCAAGTCAACCATGCTTCTCAACCTGGTGTTGGTCCCAAACTCACTGAGCATTCTCCATCCCATCATGCAGGTGGTTACAAGAGTGATGGAGGTTGTTAAAAGAGCATTTGAGTGTGTCCTGGTCCTCCAGCCCTCCCTGGAGCGTGCATGAGAGGGTATCAGAAGTGCAGCTGCAGTGGGACATTGCGTCTGTGGGATCAACAGCCCACAGCCAGAAATTGAGTTAACTCTTCACATCCCTTCTCCTCCCTTCCTGAAATGTTCATGGTGCTTTATCATCAGGTAAGAGAGAGGAAAAGTCATTGGGAATTTACACTTGGATTTAGGAGGAGTTTCATGCTCCTCCTGCATGCATTAACTTAATGAATTTCAACAAGGGCAAGTGTAGAGTTTTGCATCTGGGGAAGAACAACCCCATGTACCAGTACAGGTTGGGAGCTGACCTGCTGGAGAGCAGTGTAGGGGAAAGGGACCTGGGGGTCCTGGTGGACAGCAGGATGACCATGAGCCAGCAATGTGCCCTTGTGGCCAAGAAGGCCAATGGCATCCTGGGGTGTATTAGAAAGGGAGTGGTCAGTAGGTCGAGAGAGGTTCTCCTTCCCCTCTATTCTGCCTTGGTGAGGCCACACCTGGAGTATTGTGTCCAGTTCTGGGCCCCCCAGTTCAAGAAGGACAGGGAACTGCTCGAGAGAGTCCAGCGTAGAGCCACAAAGATGATTAAGGGAGTGGAACATCTCCCTTATGAGGAAAGGCTGAGGGAGCTGGGTCTCTTTAGCTTGGAGAAGAGGAGACTGAGGGGGGACCTCATTAATGTTTATAAATATGTCAAGGGTGAGTGTCATGAGGATGGAGCCAGGCTCTTCTCAGTGACATCCAATGATAGGACAAGGGGCAATGGGTGTAAGCTGGAACATAGGAGGTTCCACATAAATGTGAGGAAGAATTTCTTCACAGTGAGGGTGACAGAACACTGGCACAGGCTGCCCAGGGAGGTTGTGGAGTCTCCTTCTCTGGAGACATTCAAAACCCGCCTGGACATGTTCCTGTGTGACCTGATCTAGGTATTCCTGCTCTGGCAGGGGGGTTGGACTAGATGATCTTTTAAGGTCCCTTCCAATCCCTAACATTCTGTGATTCTGTGATTCTGTGATTCTGCATGTGTGCCGGGGTCTTGTGGGGTCAGCTTGGCACTGCCCGGCACTGGGGCTGCCTCATTGCTGCCAGCTCCTTATCTAAAGGGCCTTCTTCACAGGATGGTGGCCCTGAGCCCTGTTCCACCAGCATGGAAACATCCCCTGCCTCCTGTCCCCTTATGAGCTGGGCATCCCCTGCCCACACCCATCCTTAGCACCACCCAGTCACCCTTTCAAGTTGAGGTGATATCTTGTCCTGCTGCTTTGGTTCAGCACCCATGAAAATACTGATGGATGCTCCTTGGTTAGAAATGGCTCTTCTCCGACACGATGGTTTGGGGAGCATGGATTCACCCACAGACCCTCCCCAGGGCTGGGGTTAGAGTTAGGGCTGGGGTTGGGGTTAGGTGATGCTCCATGTCCCCTGCTTTTCCAGCATTTCATGGAGGCCCCACATAAGATTTGGGCATTACTTGGGTAGGGGATGACCACTGCCCCTCACACACACACCACTTTTGGGGTTACCCTGTCCTGATTTCCCCAACCTTGACCATCTCTGTAAACACATCCAGGGGCCTTCCAGCTCAAATCCAGCTCTTACGGACAACATCCAAGACATGGCAGCATCTGCACAGCCAGATTTAGTTCTGTTTTTAGAGGACAGCATCTAGGCCATGTCCCTGTGCCACCTAATGACACCCTCATTTGGGGTCCCCATGCATGGGCTGTAGCGTGGTGTCCCAAATGGGACAGTGATGAATGAGTGGAGCCCTGGGGAGGAGTGGGACAAGGGGAGGCCATGGAGAGCTGCCAAAAACACGGGCAAAGCAAAGGGCTGCGTTTAGGGATCAGTGAAGTCAGAAGCACGTTGGTCCAATGGACCGCTCAGCCCTGGGAAATGCCTTTTGCAACTGGAAAAGGGATGCTCAGGAGAGGAAAACACTCCCACGTCCTGGCAAGGGCAACCTTCACCCCTGGGCAGCTTTTCCTTCCTGGTCTCAGCTGGTGAATCCATCTCACCCGGTGCACGGGGATGCTCTGCGCCTACAAAGCTCATCTCAGCTTGTGCAACCACGGAGGCTCCTCATGCCCTATCATCACTAATACATTTCCCAGATGCTCTCCCAGAGCCAGGAGCTGGGGCCGTTAATGGCACAGGGCTGCTCAGGGCGTTCCCACGTTGCAGGGCTCCCCATCGTGTTCCAGCCTGAGTTGGGACCTGCCATGATCAGCAACTGAGCGGGGCACAGCAAATGAGTCAGACATTCTCCGCCACGCAGCCAGCCCTGCACAAAGTTTTTTGGGAGTTCAGGCATGTAGAAAAGCAAACACCAGCAGCAAAACGCATCCGTGAAGGCAGAAGCAGCAGCAAGGATGAAAAAACCTCATCTTGCATGGTTTAGATGCATCCATGCCGTGAGGACACCTGTGAGATCTTGGTCTTTGTGGCCCAATTCTGGTCACACAAACGTTGGCCATCTCCAGCCCTTCTTCAGAGCTCTGTTAAGCATTGCCAGATGTACATCTTCTCTCTGCAAGCTGAAGGGCCAGGACAAGGCTTAGCTAAGCTTGTGTTTATGCCTCTAAATGCTGGGACTTTCCGGATGTACCATCTGCATTTGTGAACGGGCAAAATAAATAGATTAAATATTTCATGGAGTTAAAAATCAAAATAAATAATTGTTTCACTTCCCCTATGACTCAGAGATGAAAACTCGCTCTCCAGAGTGACTATTGTGTAAGAGTGGGCTGGGTAAGTGGATTTTACTGTTTGCCACTGTAACCTATCAACCATTCCTGGAAAAAAAAAAACCTTCCAGAGACCATGAGCGACGCGCTCGAAGAAGCAAAAGCAACTTGCTCTGGAGAATGGCAGGTCTTTCTCATGTGGAGGGGCTGGGTTTATGTAGAGGATGTATAAACCCAACAGCCTTTCAGCCAGCATACCTGAGCTCAGGTTTACTTAGTGCTGCCGGGAAGTTGTTGATAATCTACTCAGGCTGAATGAAGTCAGCTTTGGGAGAGCAATGTGAGGCTGTTGTGCCCTTTGTGCTGATGTGAAATCAGCACTGAAATTAATATTTGCATGGGTTTTATTGCTGCATTCTCACGCTCAGGCTAAAAGTAGCAAGACGAGCGTGCTCATAGAAAACTCCAAACACTCAATTTATCTGCATTTTTACATTTGGAAGTTAAATTAGGGGATTACTTATTGTTAAAAGGCTTTGATTAGATGTGATAATTGCAGCCACAATCTCTTTTCTCAGTGCATGCTCTGCTCCAGGAGAATAAAAATCTCTGGGGCCATTGGGCTGATTTTCTTATTCTCCAAGTAAGATTGATTCATTGGCAAAAACAAGCAGCAGAAGAGAAAAGCAGGCAGGAGTGGGGGTGATCTCTGTGCTTTAGCTCATTTACATCAGGGATAAACCACTTTTGCTCTCATATCAGTGCTCTGCGGTCACTTCGCTCTAGTGAGCACGATGCTTGACCACGGAGCATCACCTCCATAGAAGAGATGCAGCTCTTCACAGAGTTTAATAGGAATTAAATCAAAGCAGCTAGAGACATGCCAGCACATTGCTCCCACTGTTTCTCCTTTTCAGGCACAGTTTCAGTTCCCCTCTTGTGTGCCAAGGCCCAGCTCCAAGCCCATGTCTCTCCCACACCCACCCTCTTGAAGGAACGTGCCAGGCCCTTCCACAAAATGGGGGAAAAAAAGTTGAACTTGGCTCATGTCACACTTTCAGATTCATATCTAGTTTCACTTCCTTCCTAGCCTTGGGAGAAGATGGGTAACTTCAAATTCTCCACCCATCCATGGATAGGTACCTCCAAGGCCACCCATCCATCTCCTGATGTCCTCTCCTCCTGTCTCCTTCCAGGTGCTCCACCTTTGGAGAAGGGTCCATTCAACCACCACCAAGATCACAGTTCCTCATGGAGTCTTCTTAGGAGCTTCATCTCTTTTTCTTTCCCTGACCCTTCCTTGGAGGAACCAATAGTGATGGCATCCCTCAGCCTCTTGCCCAAGCAAACCAAACCACAGTGTTGGCTTCATTTGGTGCTCCTGGATGTAATATCTGGTGTCAGGGTCTCACCCACTTCATGGAAAGATTGAAATAGAGGAAAAGGAATCAGTGACATTTCCAAGACATGAGAGAGGAAGGGATGTGAATATTGCTGAGTTATACTACTGAAGTACTGTGGTCAGAAGCAGTAGAAAAACTTATGGGGTATAAATTCTGATCCACCCATCACTTCAGTGGTGAAGATGGTAGCAGAGTGCAAAGCATGAAGCATAAGAGAAGGGCAAATTGGGCTTGTGGTCACAATGTCAGGAGGAGACCTGCCAGAGTCATCTTTTGTTTGGAGAAAGTGCTGGGAAAAGGTCCTTGCAGGACTTGAGGATCCATCCAGACCCTAAAGCATGTAATTCCTTGTGGAAAAAGCACAGCAATTCTCCTGGACTTCAAAGATGGAGATGTTTGGTGTTGGAAGGGACTTATTCCCTAGCAGGACACTGCTTCTTCCTCCCTTCAGCTGCCCCTGGATGTAGGAAGAGAGGTGAAACAGGCACTAAGGCTAGCTGGGGTGAATGGAGATGCCTTCATGTGAAAGCACCCAGAGAAACTCAGTGCCAGGGCGGTGGGGATGGCTGGTGTTGATAACCAGGGCTGCAGCGGGATGTGAGCATGTGGGGAACGCTGGAAATGGGCCATCTCCATCCAGCCCAGGCAGCTGTGGGCTGATATGGTCCCCGTGTAGCCAAGCCCTTGGCACAGAGCAGTGCTCTAGCAATGGGAGGGTGAAGTGAGGTGACAGCATCTCCACCATCCCCCCGCTCCATGGATCAACCAGCTCTACCCACACCACTCCTGATCAGAACATGTCTGCTCTAAAAGTCATCCAGTGCTGGAAGTGCCATGTACTTCCTGAGCATCCACCATGGACACAGAAAGCAATCCATCAGTCCCTTTCCCTCTGCAGCTGGCAAATAAGGAGGAGAAGGGCTTCCCAGCTCTTCTCACAGTCACACAATGTTCTTGAGCCCTGGTAAGCTTCTGGTCCCCAAAATTGCTCTCAGACACGGAATCACAGAATCATAGACTGGTTTGGGTGTGAAGGGACCTCACAGCTCATCTCATCCCAACCCCTGCCATGAGCAGGGACACCTCCCACCAGCCCAGGTTGCTCCAAGCCCCATCCAACCTGGCCTGGAACACTGCCAGGGAGGGGGCAGCCACAGCTTCTCTGGGCACCCTGGGCCAGTGGCTCACCACCCTCACAGCCAACAATTTCTGCCTCACATCTCATCTCAGTCTCCCCTCTGCCAGTTTGAAACCACTACCCCTCATCCTGTCACTCCATGCCCTTGTCCAAAGTCCCTCTCCAGCTTTCTTGTAGGCATATTTTTGCAGATCATGTCTCCAGGTGATTGTTCACCCTCTGTTCAAGAAGGACTTTACCTTGAGTGGATGTTGAACTCTTTTCCCAAGGAACAAGTGATAGGACAAGAGGAAATGGCCTCAAGCAGTGGCAGGGGAGGTTTAGATGGGACACTGGGAACAATTCCTTCCCCCAAAGGGCTGTCCAGCACTGGCCCAGGCTGCCCAGGGCAGGGTGGAGTCCCCATCCCTGCAGGGATTGCAAAGCCGTGGAGATGTGGTGCTGAGGGACATGGGGCAGTGGGCACTGGGCAGTGCTGGGGGAATGGTTGGACTGGGGGAGCTTAAAGGTCTTTTCCAGCCTAAATGATTCTATGCTCCCTCTGCTGCCCTGGAGGGACTCTGGAAACCCTTCCAGCATGCTCAGCCCTCCCCATCCACTGCCCTTCACACGATACCATCTACCCGCAGATAAAAACGCGTGGTCCGAGCAGGCGGGGATGCACCCAGCTGGGAACAGATAACCTTGAGATCACAGAAATGTGCCCTGGCGAGTTCCAAGTTACACATTAACAACAAAGAGGGGAGAGCGGTGGTGACGCACCGCTGTGCAGAGGAATTCACAGCAGGAAAACACACGTTGCTCAGCTCATGCAGAGGGGACACCAGAAGGGACAGCCCTTTCCCAACGTGCTCCTGTACAAGCCAGGTGTCTGTGAGCTGGAGACACTGAGAATGTCCCCAGGGTAGCAAGGCAAAGACTGCTTTTGGGATCAGACTCACGTCCATCGGGGCAGAGTCGGTTTAGAGTAGGAGACTGTCAGTCTGCCAACAGCTTCTACCTCCAAGGATGGCACAGGAAACCACAAAATGCGGGGAAGTTCTCGTAAAGCTGCGAAGATGCTCTTACAGCTCTGACCTTGCACCTCAACACAGGCACTGGTTGCTGAAGGTGTAAAAGCCAGCTGGAGATCTGCCATCCATGAGCACCACCTCCATTTTTGGAGCCTGCTTAGGCCTTCAGCTCAGCCTTATCTCAGAGCAGGATCTCGTGGCCACCCTCTGAGCAGAGTCAGGGCTTCGGTTTCACCACTGCTGAGCACACCTGCAAGTCTGCCTTATCACCTTGCAACCACTTTCATCCTTTCCTGTCTTTTCTCACACCAAAACCAGGCAACTGGGAGCAATCCATACCTCCTTGACTTGTGAACGCCCCACCTGAAGAGAGCCAGACACGTGAGCTTGGCTTTGGGCTCCACCATAGAATCACAGAATCATCGAATCATAGAATGTTTTGGGTTGGAAGGGACCTCAAAGATCATCTAGTTCCAACCCCCCTGCCATGGCAGAGACACCTCCCACTAGATCAGGTTTCTCAAAGCTCCATCCAACCTGGCTTTGAACACTTTGAACACAGGGATAGAGCAATCCTTCCATGGGGAAGGAGTCTCCCACATGTCCATCAAACCTCTTCATGACCACTGTGCATGCAACCATCCCCCTCCCCAAATCCCCCTCTGTTAAGAAGAGGACACATCTTGGAGGATGTTCAGGTGCAGCCATGGTAACCTCTACAGAACGGAGATGGTGTGCTGTCTCCTCCACTGTCGAAGGCATGTTTCCTGCTACGGACCATGCAGTAGGACAGCACAAAGGAGGTCTGCACTGCTGAGCACACAGGACTCAACAGTAATGTTTTAATTCAGAGAAACAAGTAGTTTTGTGGTGACTGCCCTGATTGTCCCACCTACTGCACGTTGGTTTGCTCTGGAAACACAGTCCTGGAGAACCCAACCTTGGTTGTTCCCAGATGAAACTAAACTGGGATATCTGTTCTGAGAGAGCCCTGAACACACAGCAACACCTTTTGGGGATTCATGGGTCTGACCTAGTGAGCGTCCCCTCAGCCTTGTCCTCTCACATGTACCAAGCAAGCATGGAAGGCTCTTGCAAAGTGGAAAGTGTCCACAACACCCTGGGGTCCTTCTGGTGCTTTATAGAGGGCCAAGTAGCAGCATCATCTTCATATTCACCATCACACACCTCAACACTGTGCAACTCCAGTGCTCCTCCCTTGTCTTTACAGCCTATCTCCTGCCTCCATGTCCTTTCTTTCCTTCCATGGTCCAAGCCTCCTCTTGCGTTTCCCTCATGTCTCTTGTCCCCTCAGAGCTTTTGTCTTTTATTTCACTCCTTTTTTCTTCCTCACTGCCATAATTTCCTGATGGTTATGTCAACCCCTTTGAGGTCACCTTCAGGAAGGTGAAGGCCACCTTCCTGTTGACAAATTCAACAATGGCCTCTCAGGAATAGCTCAGCAGGTGTGTCCCAACCTTGAGGATCTTGAAGAGGTCTTCAGGTGATCTTGCTGCTTGCTGGGATGTCCATGTCCAAGTCCACGTCCATGTCCATGTCATGTGGAAGGGTTTGGAGAAAAGAGGCTGGTGGAGGCTTTGCCTCCCCCCCATCTGCTCCCAGCTTGCAGGATGGGAAATAACACTAGTGTAAGGAGGCTATGCTAGGACTTACCTGATTTACACCAGCAGAGAGGTCACAGAATCATAGAAAAGAATCAGAATTGTTTGGTTGGAAAATAACTTTAAGATCATCAGGTCCAACCATTCCCCCAGCACTGCCCAGTGCCCACTGCCCCATGTCCCTCAGCACCACATCTCCACGGCTTTGCAATCCCTGCAGGGATGGGGACTGCCCCCTGCCCTGGGCAGCCTGGGCCAGTGCTGGACAGCCCTTTGGGGGAAGGAATTGTTCCCAGTGTCCCATCTAAACCTCCCCTGCCACAACCTGAGGTCATTTCTTCTCCTCACCTCCATTTGAAAGCACCGAGAAGTACCTCCTGGATAGACTTGGAAGCTGTTATGGTCCCACACCGGGATGACACAAAGGGTCAACACTGAGTCCTGCTCCAGATGGGCAGGTGCCTACTGCCTCCAATGGACGCTGATGTTCACATCTGCTCACGAGCAACCAGAAAAAGAGCAGAAAAGCTGCCAATTCTTGGAGGAAAACAAACCCCATAAACCTGCCAAGCGTGCCTGCTCAGAGATATTTACTCTTTCAACGTGTTCTCATGGAAATTAATCCCAGTCTCACCCCTCCAGGTATGGTAAACACTATGAGCGAGGAATGGGGAGAGGCTTAGGACAGCAGAGCACGGGGAACAAAGCTGCTTGGGTGGACCAGCCCTCACCAAAATGTGGTGGAACAGGCCCAAGCAGGACATAGCAGGGCCATACAGGCTCTCTTCCAGCTCAGCTGGACCTCTGTCCCCCTGTGGCCATCTCAGCTGCAGGATGAGTCTTTCCACCCCAGTTTAACCTGGAGGAGGTTGGTTCATCCCCTGGGCTCCTGAAGAGCCACTTCAAGGCTTCTTTAGCTCACACCAGGTTGCAACAAGCTCCAAAGAGGGATTTTTTTTCTTCTGCTGGGAAATGCCAAAGCATGCAAAAAGCAAGAAATTATACGTAGCACGCTCCACAAACCTTTTTCCCCACCTGTATAACTTTGTGCTTTTTGTATGCTTTGTGACTCTTATTTTTCCCAATCCATATATTTTATTTTTCATGGAAAAACCAAAAAAGCCATCTTTTCCCCTGCCATCGCTGTAGGACACGCACATCGCTCTGATTCACATCCGCATGGCACCCCCACGTGGGGAAAGCCCAGAGGCTCCATCACCACCAGCCTGATGTTTTCCTTCTGATGGATGTGCAAAGCCTCCTGGGTGAAAGAAGGAAGAGGCGGAAATAAAGATGAAATAATTAATTAGGGGAAATCCGAGGGAAACAGCGGCTGTGCTGGGAAAGCTCTGCCAGGGCAGTGTGAGGTGAACACCAGCATCATTGCTTGAGCATGTGGATTGCTTTGAGTAAGCAAGGTGGGATCAGGACCCATCGTGCCTAATTCTTCACTGCATCCTGGGAAGTCGGGGGGGTCTGAGGAGCTCCCATAACAGAAGCTGAGACACCCCCAGTCTGAGATTTGCACATGGCATGGCATCTCCATGGCCCCCCAAAACCTGTCCCCATCTTATCAGAGCAGTGGTGAGTGCTGGAGGAGAAAGGAGGAGCTGGAAACATCTGGAAGCACAACATCTGGAGGCTGGAAACATCTGGTTTGGTGCCGTTGTTGTCTTTGAAGCCCTGGGAGAAACACTCAGAACAAATCTGCATCCATCAGATCACCCCAAGCTCCATTTCTGGCTTTACCTGCTCCTCGGAGCGGTCGGTCCCACACTGGTAAAGACACAGGCTGGGAAGGGAACGGCTGTGCCATCCCCTAAGGATGGATAATTTTGTTCTTTAATTCTTTTTAATTCTTTTTAATGTTCTTTAATTCTTTTTTTTTTATACTTTGATTCATTTTTTAATTCTTTTTTTTTTCTTATCTATCTACCTACCTATCCATTTATCCATCCATCCATCCATCCATCCATCCATCCATCCATCCATCCATCCATCCATCCATTGATCTATCACAGCCACTAAGATTTTTATTTCCTATATATTCATATTTAATATAAAGCATAATATATTAATATGCACCAGGCACCTATATATTCATATATTCACATTTAATAAAAATATATTCACATTTAATAAAAATATATTCATGTTTAATATAGAAATATATATTCCTCTACATTCCTCTATATTCCTATTTAATATAAAAAGCCAATTTCCCCAGAGGAAGCAGTTCCCATATCATCTCCACGGGACAGGGGGGACCTCGCAGACCAGCAGCCCCCTCCCACCGCCGTTTCCCTTGGCAAACACATCCTTCTGCCAGGAAAACTCCTGCCAGTTCAGCGGGCAAAACCTGCTTCATCAGCAACTGCTTGGATTTGCTGTTGGAATTGCTTCTCCACCCTGGCTTCTGCAGCCAGAGCTGCCTCATCCATTAATCACCCTGCCCAAAACATAGGGTAAAACATGTTGTTTTATGCTCCAAAGAGTATCCTTGAAGCCAAGAATCATAGAATCATGGAATGGTTTGGGTGTGAAGGGACCTCACAGCTCATCTCATCCCAACCCCTGCCATGGGCAGGGACACCTCCCACCAGCCCAGGTTGCTCCAAGCCCCATCCAGCCTGGCCTGGAACACTGCCAGGGAGGGGGAGTCCCTAAATGCAAAGTGTTTTCCACCTCTTCGGGGATTCAATTTGGATGTGAAGAAGCAGGAGGCACACGGGGAAGTGGCCGACTCCGAAGCAATGCCTTTGGCACCAAGGGACCTGCAGAGGATGGGAATCCAGCGGACCTCCATTCCTCCAAATTTTGCTTTTCTGGCCAGATTCTTATTTTTTAAGGGATTACACCACTATTTTCAGCTGTGGGTTGTCACCATCAGCTGGTGTTTGCCTCCTGGGGTTTCCAGCCCTCATATCTCCTCTCTGCTGGGGTTCCCTGGGTGCTATCACACACACCCCACCGTTTTGCTCACAGTGTGGGATGGCATCTTGGATCCCACCTTGATGGATTTTGAGAGCCACTTTCTTCATTAAAGGAGACAGGGGGTGCTCAGGGATGCTCAGGCAGATTCCCAAGGGAAGGCAGATCCTTCGGGATCTCGTTTCCATGGCAGGATTTGATGGGAAAGCCACCATTCAGCTCAACTGGAGTCACTCCATCACCACCCAGGTCACCCCTGACTTGAGGAAGCCCTACCCCACCAGCACACATACTTGGACCCCAGGACTTGCTTATCTCAATAAGGATCATGATTTATTTTTCCTATTTTTGAGCCAAATCAGATATATCTTACTTCTACCAGCACAGAATTCAGGTCGTTTCCTTGCTTATTTGCCTGCTGTGCTGTGCATCACCCAGGGAATTAGGGATGCATGACTGCTCTGAGGAATGCCACGGAGTATTTGCTCATGCCCATGGCTGGGAGGTTTGTAGCTGAATATCCAATTAATTTCCCTCTTCTTGCCAATACACAGCCATTTCCCAGTGCATCCAGCTCCCAGTTTCCCAGCGATGCAGATGCACTGGGACCAGGATCTAAGCTGCTGGGGCAGGACAAGTCCCAAGCTGTTTCTCTCCTGGATGGGGGAGGAAGCACTCACATCTCTTCTGGGATACCTCTAGCTCGTTAGCTGGCAGAGCAGATTAACCCATGAGGAGCCAGACAGCTGCAGGAGGTACCACCAGCTGATCAAACCCCTCTGTCTCACCATGGAAAAGCTTTTTAGGGGACCTCAACACGCAGCATGACCTCTGAAGACACCGGTTCATCATGCCACAAACATTCCAAGTCACCCTGTGAGCATCCCTGATGGAGGGAGAAGCAAAACCCACCTGAAACTGCCCCATTTGATGCTTGCAAGCTAATGCCAGCAGTGTCCTGGAGCCACAAATCCCTCCTTAAAGCTCAGCCTGGAAATGTCAGGTTTCATCAGAAATGTTTCACATGCTTCTTATGTGGAGAAAAAGTAAGAGAAATGATTATTTAGAAAACTATAAAAGTCCTTTGGCTGCAGCTCCTTTTTCAATGATGCTGCATGTCCCTTTTCAAGGATTAATTAATGCAGTCCACCCCCTGCCATTAATGACTCTCTGTAGCAGTGGATGCATTTATTGTTTGCTTTTTTTAGTTGTGAATCTGCTTGGTGCTTGTGGAGACCTTGGAGAATGAAGCCCTTAATGGTGAATACTAGGGGCTGAACCACCTCAAGCTACATGGCATTAACTACTTCCTATCAACGCAAAGCGAATAAATTCCACCAAAATTAAAATTTAGCTCAGACCTTAGACACAGCACGTTGATACAACGGACTCTGAATATTCCCTGCGTTACTAGTAACCCTACAACTACTCCAACCTCCAAAAACCCATCAGTGGGTCCATCCTTCTGGATGGATGGAGAAGGAAGCACAGAGCTCCTGTTAGCTCCATGCAAACCTTCCTGTGATGCTCCAAATGAGCAGCAGAAATTCCTTTTTGTGTTTATGGGTCTGTTGTTGGTTGAGCTGTTGTAACCCAAAGTTATTTCCTAGCAGCAAGGAAGGTTGAAGCATGTGTGAGCAACATCTGGTGCAGCTGTGTTAGCGGGTGGATGTAGCAGATGGGAGTTGATCGGGATGTGGGCCACCAAGCCAGCCTTGGAAGAGGATTAATTATTATATTTCCAACATCTGCTCAGGAACTTTCTCACCATATGTAACTTAAAGAAGCAAAAAATCCATATGAGCTTGAGCTGTGATATGCAGATTCAGCTGGGCTCGTCTCTAATCCTTTGGCTTTGCAGGATGCTCAGTTGCCTTCAGGTCCTGCTTATGTTTGTGGCAAGACCCGAAGACATGAACCTGCATGATCACAAAGGAGAAAGCAAGGGGTAAGGGCTCAGAATATGCAGCTCAAACTCAATTTATGACATGAAAACAAGCATTTTTTATAAACCATACTGCACTGAGACATTTAGACTATTTCCTTTTTGATTGTCTTCTTTATTTCACGTCTTTTTCTTTTCCCCAACCTTGATTATTATCAGTATCACAAAGACATGTAAGTGCTGTCCATCACAATATATCACCAAAGATGAAAACTTCCCTGGGACGTGCGTTGAACCCACAGCACCCCGTGGGTCAAGCTCAAGAGCATCTGCGGTCAAATATATAAAATGGAATTATTCATGGAAGAACACAAGCAATCAGTGGAAAAATAAGGACATGGAGCTGTTGGAGCAGGTCGAGAGGAGGCCAGGGAGATGATCCAAGGGCTGGAGCACCTCTGCTGTGGGGACAGGCTGAGGGAGTTGGGGGTGTTCAGCCTGGAGAAGGCTCCAGGGAGACCTTAGAGCACCTTCCAGTGCCTGGGGGGTACAGGAAAGCTGGGGAGGGACTTTGGACAAGGGCATGGAGTGACAAGATGAGGGGTGATGGCTTTAAAGCGGCAGAGGGGAGATTGAGATGAGATGTGAGGCAGAAATTGTTGGCTGTGAGGGTGGTGAGAGACTGACCCAGGGTGCCCAGAGAAGCTGTGGCTCCCCCTGCAAGCCCCGGCTTCCAGAGCACCAGCTAATTTATCCTAGCACAGCAAAACACTTTTTTCCAACCCATTTTTGCCCCCTCCTGCTTGAATGCAGCATCCTCCGCATCCCCCCTGAGTGCATCCCATTGCATTTGCTTTGAGCACCATGCTGCATGCAGAACGTGCCATATATATATATTAAATAACCATTGCACTCAATGCTTCTGCCTTCCCAAAGCATTTTCCCAGCTGTATGTGGGTGTGTTGGAAACGCTTCGGATGCTCTGAAACTTGCTACTGGGTGCAGAGCACGGCCTTTCACAAACATCTTCAGGGTTTTGCAGGTGGTGCAGCTCAAATATAGATACAATATATTTGCACAGCATCCGTTGATGCACTGTGTCTCACTCGTCATTTAGAGGTGGTTTCCCAGGGAGAATTGGTAATTAGAAGCACTAAACAAACTAATAGCTGGAGGAGAAAGGAGAATTCAAGTTGCATTTTAGGGTTTTTATCATAGAATCATAGAATGGTTTGGGTGTGAAGGGACCTCACAGCTCATCTCATCCCAACCCCTGCCATGGGCAGGGACACCTCCCACCAGCCCAGGTTGCTCCAAGCCCCATCCAACCTGGCCTGGAACACTGCCAGGGAGGGGGCAGCCACAGCTTCTCTGGGCACCCTGGGCCAGTCTCTCACCACCCTCACAGCCAACAATTTCTGCCTCACATCTCATCTCAATCTCCCTTCTCTCAGTTTAAAGCCATCACCCCTCATCCTGTCACTCCATGCCCTTGTCCAAAGTCCCTCCCCAGCTTTCTGGTAGCCCCCCCAGGCACTGGAAGGTGCTCTAAGGTCCCTCAGAGCCTCTTCCAGAGGTTCTCCAGCCCTCAGATCATCTCCGTGCCCTCCTCTGGACCTGCTCCAACAGCTCCATGTCCTTCTTGTGTTGGGGACCCCAGAACTGGACACAGCACTGCAGGGGGGGTCTCACGAGAGCAGAGCAGAGGGGGAGCATCACCTCCTTCGACATGCTGCCCAAGCTTCTTTTAATGCAGCCCAGGAGCATCAAAGATGGTGAAAGCATTTTTAAAGGCAAAGGGATCATTTTCTGGGAGCTGGAGCAGAGCAGTCCATCACTAATAAAGGAGGCACTGATAGAGCAGCAGCGATGCCGGAGCACTCAGGGAAATGCAATTCTGAGAATTGCCACAGGCTCTGCAAACTGCCCCGGTAATTTGCTTAAAGGAAAACATCCAAATGCAATTTAATATTAATTTCAAAGATTTCCTTGCTGCAGATGTAATAAGCTCAGCCAAGGAAACTAAGTACAGGGGGAAATAAATAACAGCATGTCTGATCAAGGGGTTTTAATTCCAGACATGACATTGGGTGGTGGGGAACATCGTTTCTGTGTCCTGGGCTCTCCTGCATCACACTGAGGTCTCAGCTTGGGTTTATTCCCCTTCAATTAAAAGCAACCTCCAGCAAAAGGGCTGTCGGCTGTTGTGTTTGGGTGCTCTGCACCCAGTGTGGTGGCACTGGGGTGCACTGGGACCTGGGGGCAAGCCTCAAGGGACTGCTCCAGCCACTGTTTCCAGGGTGACAGTCCCTTATGTACATGAACTCCAACTCATCCAGCTCTTGCTGTCCCCTGAAGTGCTGGAGGGAAGGGGATGGGCGTTTTCCCTCTGGTGCACCCTGTCTGTACAGTGCTGGGGGGCACCTCCTGGGTGTCACTGGCTGTCCCCGTACCCCAGTCCATGTGGCTGGATCCTCGTGCCTTGAAGGCTGGGCCAATAGCACTGTGGGGTCCCTGTGCACCCCCCCTGCACCCCCATATGCACAGTTCTGCATGGCCCCATGCACACCCGTGCACCCCCTATGCACATCCCTGTAACCCCCATGCAAACCCCTTCACCCTCCCTGTGCACACCCCTGCACCCCCTATACACACGTGAGCACCCCCCTGCACCCTGTGCACCCCTTCTGCATCCCCCTTGCTCACAGCCCTGTGCACCCCCCTGCACTCCTCCGTGCAAACGCTGCACCCCTCCCCGTGCACACCCCGTGCACATCCCCGCATCCCTCTGTGCACAGCTCCTGCAGCCCCCCGTGAACCCCCCGCACCCCCTCTGTGCAGGGTCTGCAGCCGCCGGGCAGACTCCACCTCCGCCCCGTGCACGCTCCCCGTGCACACTCCATGCACACCCAGTGCACACTCCTGCACCTCCCTGTGCACCCCGCACCCCTTGTGCACTCCCGCATGCCCCCCCTCGCACCTCCTGCACCCCCCTGTGCACAACCATGCACCCCTCCGCACCCCCCCGTGCACACCCCTGCACCTCGTGCACGCCCCTGTGCACCCCCCTGTGCACCCCCTTGCACATCCCCCTGCACCCCCTCCGCTCTCCCCCCCTTCCCCCCCCGCCCACAGCGCCTCCCCCGCGGCCGCAGCAGGCGCCGCCGCCCGGGGGGGGGTGTGAGGGGGGTGTGGGGGGGGTGGGGGGGTGTGCCCTCCGCGCCGCTCTCTCCCCTCTCTCCTCTCTATGGTGGCCGCTCTAGGCGCTGGGAGGCCTAGCGCTCTCTATGGTGCGGGGGCGCGCGTCCCCTCAGCGGGGCGCTCCCGAGCCGCGCTCGGCCGCCTCCTTTCTTTTTTATTTTTTTATTTTTTTATTTTTTTCTGGAAGTCGCTCCCCTCCCCTCAACCCCAGCCCTGTCCCCGCCTCCCCTCCACCGCCTCCTTTCCCTCCCCGCTCCCCAGGGCCGGCACTCGGCGCCCGCCCGCCGTTACCCGTGAGGAAGAGGCGGCCTCTCCTCCACCCCCCCCAGCTCCTCCCGCCCACCGCCGCTCGCCCCGAACCGGGAGGGAGACGATCGCTGTGTCCCGTCCCCCCCCCCCCCCCGTCCTCCTTCTCCCTCCTCCTTCTGCAGCGGGGGCCGCATCCTGCTGCCGGGGGGGGGGAGTTGATGTGGAGACCCAGCGCAGCACCATGCAGCCCCCGCCGAGGAAGGTGAGGGGGGCTGTGTGTGGTGGGGGGCCTGGGGGTGGGTTATGGGGGGGGGGGGATGAGGGTTTGGGGGTGCTGAGGGGGGGGGCTGTGGAGTCTGGAGGCGGGTTTTGGGGGGGGGCGCAGCAAGTGTTGTGAGGGAAGGGAAGGGTGAATGGGGGGGCCTTGGTGGGGTGGCCCCCCAAGGTGGGAGAGTGCTGAGGAGGGGGGGTTGGAAATGGCCCCCCCCATGTCGTGGGGTGAGGGATGGATGAGGTGTGGGAGCTGAGCTCTGGAGGCAGGACAGGGCATGGGGAAGGGCTGTCGAACAGTGAGGGGCTGGTGGTGGGGGGGGGGGGCTGTGTTTGGTCAGTGGGTGTTGGGGTGGCCATGGTTGGGTCACCCCCATCCCGCTGGAGGTCTCCGAATGAAGGAGAGCGATGGAAGGGGGGCGATGGCTGCAGAGGGTTTGGCTTGCATGGGGCTGCAGTGGTTCTGAGGGGCTGCTGGCTGTATTTTGGGGGCCTGGCTGTATTTTGGGGGGGGCTGCTGGCTGTGTTTTGGGGGCTCAGCTGCGTTCAGGTGCTATGGTGGATTGATACCAAGAGCCATGGGTTGGTTGTCTTGGAGCAAGAAGGTCACGCCTGGAGTTGACGCAAGGATGCAGGTTATCCCAGCGGGTGTCAGGAGTGGGGGTGAAGAGGGGCAGCCAAAAATATGCAACATATGTGTGCTGGGAACAGTCTGCAAAGGCAGAGGGGGGGCTTTTTTGTGCTGGTGTGGACCATGGGAATATGGGGTGCTGTGCATTAGGGGGAAGAGACCTGAGAAGGAATGTGTGGCTGGTGTGGCTCGTTGTTATGTGAGATGTAGTGGGATCTTGAGCTACGTGTGAGTACTGATACAGGGAGATTTGCTGGGTTAATGGTTGGACTTGATGATCTTAGAGGTCTTTTCCCACCAAGGCTATCCTGTGATGTGCTGGTTAGTTGTTTTGAAGGTTGGTTTGGGCTGTAAGTGATTGTCATAGCTCGCCGTAGATGCTTGAGGTTTCATATGTGCCGTTGAGATTTCTCAGTGAGGTGAGGAGCTTGCAGGGCTTTGCTGGGTAAAACAGAATAGTGACTGGGAGAGATGGGGAGGGGTGGGAGCGTAAACAGCGATCCCTTGTCATCCCCTGAGCTCCCCGGTAGCCCTGGCAAGCAGCTGCAGTGAAGATCTCTCTTTGGCTCATTCCATCTCTTGTTTTGTGGCTGGACTCTGCTTTTGTTAAACAGTTCTTATTTCTATTTTAGTTTGTGTTTGGTGACTTCTGTATATGTGTTATTCTTTGCCTGTATTATTTTATTTGAGATGATTTCCATTACGTGGGTCAGCTTGTGTGGAGATATTTATTTTGAGAAATGTTTTCTTTTCATATACAGATAAAAACCTAAAATGCTGAAAGTTTATATTAAAAATAGACACTTCCCCCCCCCCCTTAAAGCAGGGGCATACATGTGATTTTTATACTTTTTTTTTGTATCATGTGAAAAACTTGTCTTTTTATAATGTGGTTAAAGGCTGCTTGTTGCTGGGGGATTATTTTCAGAGTTAAAATTCAGGAGCCTTTTGCTGACTGATGAGATCTTGATTTTTTTTTTTTTTCCTGGGGAGTGAAGAAGAGGGAGATCCGTGTTGTCTTCCTCTGAATTTCTCATCTCTCTTCGCCCATTGCAGTAACTGTTTGGTATTTCTGCATAATGCCTTCAGATACGCTGGGGATAATTTTTTAGGCCAATACATGGATTCCCTGTGATCACTAGAGGGCTTAAATACCAAAACCTCTTGTTTTATAAAAACCAAGAACAAAACAACCCCAAGGTTCCCTTCCAAAATCAAATAATCCCTGATACCTGTGCCAATGGTGCTGCCAGTTATCAAATGGGTTCCCAAAGCACTGAAATTTTAGCTTCATGATCACAAGGTTCAAAGGGAAATTGCACCAATATTAAAAAAACCTAAGTCCAACCTTTTGAAGCCTTTTGTAGAGGGCTCTGATGCACAATCAAAACCCAACTTGATCTTTAAGCTGTAATTAAATGATAGCAATTGTAGGACAGTTTAATAAATTTCAAAATAATGTGACTTGCACTGAAATACTGAATGTATACACTATAATTTATTTTTTTCCCCCTCATGGCCTGCTTTTTTATTTTTATTTTTAGTAGTACTCTTTTGTTGGACACAAGCTGCCCTTAGCTTGGGGAATAAAATTGCACTTTCATGAGTGGTTGGGCATAAGCCTGAGATTTTTGCCATGTGTAAAAATCAGCCTTACTGAATGTTACATAGGGTTAAACCCTACTCTCAACTCTGTGTTTGAATTTCCCACCCAAATGTGCAATTTCAAAATAAGTAAAGGATGTGAATTGGGTTTATTTTTCATGTTGAAATTTGACTTTACAGAAAATATGTATGGTCTGTGGTTGTGTTTTTTTGTAGGTGAAAGTTACACAAGAGCTAAAAAACATTCAGGTGGAGCAGATGACAAAACTTCAGGCCAAGCATCAGGCAGAATGTGAGCTACTTGAAGATATCAGGTAAGGTTACAGAAAATGTTACCAAAATTCCTTTTTAAGATCCAGTTTTTTTGGAAGAACATTTGAGTTACAAAACTTCAGGAACTGACGATGGAATTTCCTCTTTGGATTTCCTGCTTTTAGGCTGTTAAAGTTGTGACACAGCTGGAAATTATAACTGGAGCTAACACAATGCAAACCATTTTTTTTTTTCTTCTCTTCGATGGGGGAAATGTTAAAAAAAAAGTTAAAAACAACATCCAAAAAGCGTTGGTATTTTCAGTAATATTTCTTTTTATAATAGACTAAGGCTTTGATTTACAGGTTGTGAGAGGCTGCTGAAATTATTAAAATATTTTAAAACCACTGCTGATTTATGTCTTGCTAGTGATAGCTTTGAACAGCACTTTTAAATAGAATGTAGTTTGAACCAGAAATTTAGAAGAAGATATTTGCATTTATAATTTAAAACTCTGCACAGGTTAAGATTGAGAGGGAAAAATCTCCATGACATCAGTTGTGGGGGGGGGTTTATTATTCGTTTTACCTAATGTGATTATTCCTCTTGAAGTTAAAAAGTTTGCTTTTGACAAATTATGGTGGGAGTGGATACCTGGAATTATGTGGAGGATTAATTATTCCATGTGGAGAGGTTCAGTTTCTGGGATGGTTCTTCTGCAAGGTTTTCAGCAGTGAGTCCACTGCTGTCTTGTTCTTTTTTGGCAGAGTGTAGTTAATTATTTAAATGAGATTTCTTGCTTTATATTTATATATAAAATGCAAAGATGGCAACTTTGACAGGTGGCATACTGTTTGTCTCGCTCTCACAGTGCCCTCTCTCCATAAATCAGAATGTTGAGCCTTGAGCCTTCTCTCTCCTGTTTTATTCTATGGATGTTGAAACACTTTTTTTCTATGGGAAAGATCACAGCATTCATTTCCTTAGATTAAAATTAGTGGCTGTGCAGTGTTTAACCAGCAAATGCTGAGTAATGAGTAACAGACTGATCCAAGGAATTTTTTTCCCCATAGATAGAAGCTTATTTTTAGAACATCTGCACCAGGTATTGCTGCTCTAGTCCAGGTTTTGTGAGCATTTCCTATTTTTCAGGAGCTTGTAATTACTTCCGTCTGTATTCTGCTGGAAGATGTCATAAGCTTTATTAGCCTGTGGATACAAAAACCAGGAAAACATGTGAAAATGCCAACTTAAAATGTTTTCCTTTAAAGCAATTTAATTTCTACAGTTAGTTTAATTTGTGAGTTTTACTGTTAGGGATTAAGAAACTGTTAGTATATTTAATTCATTAACACGGTCACTAAATATATATATATATATATTCTCTGTTCAGTGTTCTTGTTGGAAAGAATCTGTGTTTGCAGAATTGCTGTGTGGATTTACAGATTAAACATTCTTTCAACATTCTTTCAACATGGCATGATGTGATAGGATATGACAGCTCCATCGTGGTGGTGATTCGTTCAAATATCAGAGAACACAATAAGAGAGAACAAGAGCTTAAAAACATTGGCTGAAAAAGAGAAAGGAGCTTGGTTTGTGATGTAGAGGCCTTTTAATTGCATGGAGCTGTGAAGGAGGAGCTGGGTTTGGAAGACTTGGTTGTCTCAGTGCTGTGCTGGTCAGTGTGTGACACTCGTGTATGAAGTTGGGTGTCAACCTCGTCATCTCATTACTTGTGTATTTATGACTGTATTCAGGATATGCAGTCACCGTGATTCCGGAGTGTTCCAGAAAGCAAAGCTCACTGCAACCACACGCAGGATCTTTTTTTTTCTTTTTTTTTCTCTCTGGAATGGAGAATTATTTTTATAGAAAGCACCCTGCTGTTATCCCAAAGTATTAAATTTGAACTGCGGGCTGTTTGTTTATCAAGGCTGCAGAGAATTCGGGTCGTTTCGTTGCATGGTTGGAGCTTTTGAGCACTGCAAGAGTACAACTTTGTGCTCTTGTTTTAGGCTACTCTGAATTCTACAAACTCCTGCAGTGGCAACAAGAAACTCTGAAGGCATAGTTTGCAAGTTAGTGATTAAGAATGCATATTTTAAAGTGTTGAATTATGACAACTAATTACTGTATTAGTTAGCATATAAATGCAAACATTCAAATCACATCTGCCATCCTTACAAACCATAGTATTTGTATAGGATTTAAAGCTCTTAATTAATTTTTTGTTTGTTTTTTTTTTTTAATATAATTTCAGTTCAGTTTTGTGTAAGACTGAAAAGTGATCGAAGGGAAAGAACAGAAAGTTCTCTTACGAGTTCTGATAGAATACATCTACTGTCTGGTATATCAGCAGCTGATTTTTGGCAGCCCACCAGCTCAGAAGCATACTTGCCATTCCAATAGCTTTGATATCTTTATGCAAAACCCAGTGCTGCTTTAAATGTTTGCAGTTTGAAGGCTTAAACTGTGTCATTTTTAGAGGACCAAGACAACTACTATTTATTCCAAGCAGGCTTCTTCTTGGTCAGGGTTGAGGAGTATAGGTGTAACTACGTTTTCTCCAGCCCCTCTGCAAGTACTTCATCTCCTTGAGGGCTGTACATAAGCAAACCCACATTCGGTTAAATCTAAAATATGTCTTCTTTTTGAGTGGTAATACAGTGGTTTGTATGTAGATTGAGGTTCTGGGTGCTGGGAAGAGAAGGCAACATGTTTTGCTTGTGGAAAGCATACCTAGGAGTTGACAAAGTGCTGGTAGTTGAGTGGAAAGCTTTCCTTGGATGTTGGATGACTTTTGATGCAATGAAAAAGTCTTAATATCTATTAAAAAAAAAAAAAATCAAATATCCACTGTGGTCTTACAAGCTGTGTTGTGTTTCTCTTCTCTGTGGGAGCTTAGTAGTAACGCTGAAGTATCTTTTTTATGATTTGACAAGACTACAATAAAAAAAAATATTTGGAAATGTGTTAGCCAGTAGGTTAAAAAATGCATTTTTTTTTTTGTGTTTATAATCTCTTATTTGGCTCTTTGTGATACATTTCTTCATACTTGGTGACTGGGGACTTTGTGGAACAAGTGATTGAGGATGCTTTTAGGATGAGTTTTGGGCATGACATACGTTTATCTTCTGTAGCTCACTCAAGCTACCATATCCTTTAACACGGTAGATCTGTGCTGGCATTGCTATAAAAACATTGTCTTTCTGCAACTGTGATGGAGAAAGAGATCCATGTTTTAATTCAACTGAGTATTTCTGTAATGTATTTATATTCTCTATAGACTTTATAAACTTGTTAGGTGATAGTGGCTTTACCTTGAACGTTATCTCAAGGCTTTCTTATTTTAAAATAACTTTATATGCCTTTACATCTATTGCTCATGTATTCCAAACTGTCTTTTTAAAAGCTTCTTCACTTTCATGTTTTGCCAGTGAGAATGAGGTTGTGGTTACATGGCTGTTTTAATCTGTTCTGGAGTCTGGATGGCCACTGAAGGGCCAGCTCCACTTGACAAGTATTTCTGCTGTCATCCCTGCACAAGGATGGGGGACCATGTGGATTAGGGAACTCTTCTCCCAAAAAGGGATAATTTTTGGATAAATTAATTCCCTGATCCAGCTTGCTGCATGAGTGCTGCTGCTAGAATGAAGTTCAACAAGGCCAAGTGCAAGGTCCTGCACCTGGGTCGGGGCAGTCCCAAGCACAAACACAGGCTGGGCAGAGAACAGATTGAGAGCAACTCTGAGGAGAAGGACTTGGGGGTGTTGGGTGATGAGAAGCTCAACATGAGCTGACAATGTGTGCTCACAGCCCAGAAAGCCAACGGTGTCCTGGGCTGCATCACCCACAGCGTGGGCAGCAGGGTGAGGGTGGGGATTCTGCCCCTCTGCTCCACTCTAGTGAAACCCCTCTGCAGTGCTGTGTTCAGCTCTGGGGCCCCCAGCACAAGAAGGACATGGAGCTGTTGGAGGGGTCCAGAGGAGGCTACGGAGATGATCCGAGGGCTGTAGCACCTCTGCCTTGGGGACAGGCTGAGGGAGTTGGGGGTGTTCAGCCTGGAGAAGAGAAGGCTCCAGGGAGCCCTTAGAGCACCTTCCAGGACCTGGGGGTTACAAGAAAGCTGGGGAGGGACTTTTGACAAGGACATGGAGTGATAGGACGAGGGCTAATGGCTTTAAACTGGAAGAGGGGAGATTTAGACTAGACATTGGGCAGAAATTGTTGGCTGTGAAGGTGGTGAGACACTGGCCCAGGTTGCTTGCTTCTACTCTGCTGAGACGTAGCAGAGTAGATGGACTGAGGCCAATGGGATGAGGTTCAACACAGCCAAGTGCTGGGTCCTGCCCTTGGGTCATCCCAACCCCATGGGACGCTCCAGGCTTGGGGCAGAGTGGTTGGAAAGTGCCCGGGGAAAAGGCCCTGGGGGTGTTGGTGGGCAGCGGCTGAAGATGAGCCAGCAGTGTGCCCAGGGGGCCAAGAAGGCCACCAGCATCCTGGCTTGTGTCAGCCCCAGTGTGGCCAGCAGGAGCAGGGCAGGGATCGTTCCCCTGTCCTGGGCACTGGTGAGGCCGCCCCTCAAATACGGGGTTCAGTGTTGGGCCCCTCACTTACTCCAGGAAGGACACTGAGGTGCTGGAGTGTGTCCAGAGAAGGGCAGTGGAGCTGGGGAAGGGTCTGGAGCACAAGGGACAAGGGGTGATGGCCTCAAGTTTTGCCAGGGCAGGTTGAGATTGGACACTGGGAACAATTCCTTCCCCCAAAGGGCTGTCCAGCACTGGCCCAGGCTGCCCAGGGCAGGGGGCAGTCCCCATCCCTGGAGGGATTGCAAAGCCGTGGAGATGTGGTGCTGAGGGACATGGGGCAGTGGGCAGTGGGCAGTGCTGGGGGAATGATTGGACTGGGGGAGCTCAGATGTCTTCTCCAAGCAGGGTTATTTTGTGATACTATGATGTGATGTATATAGGTGAGGAAAGAAGGAATTTACAGAGGATTTGTGTTTATGTGCCCAGTATGACAGAGCACTACATCAACGTCTCTACTTTGGTGTCTCGTTCCTGTCATAACAAGCCTGAGTGAACAGTGGAGATACTTAAAAAGCGAGTAAAAGTATGAATGAATATCTATCTGTAGGTAGCTAGTTGCTGCTAGTTTTAACATGTCATTTTATGTAGTGAATTATGCTTCACTTAATAAAGCTGCATGTAACCTTTCGCTATGAATATACTTTGTACTCTCCAGTGGAATTTGACTACGCTTCTGTAATCTCCCTGATTATGTCGGTAGGTTTGTGATAAGGTTTCCAGCAACTCTGGCTGCGAGTCAAGCTGCTGAAGTACCCAACTTAAATGCAGTGCCAGTTTTAAATACAGCAAATCTAATATAGCAGCGACGACGCAGATCACTTAACAGAGGCTGTGTTAGGGAAACGTGTCGTCACACTACGGAGAGTGCGAAGGGAGCATAAGTGACTGGGAAAGAAGACTGTAAAAGAATATGTATTTATATAGAAACATAGAATCCCAGAGTGGTTTGGGTTGCAAGGGACCTCACAGCTCATCTCGTCCCAACCCCTGCCATGGGCAGGGACACCTCCCACCAGCCCAGGTTGCTCCAAGCCCCATCCAACCTGGCCTGGAACACTGCCAGGGAGGGGGCAGCCACAGCTTCTCTGGGCACCCTGGGCCAGTGTCTCACCACCCTCACAGCCAACAATTTCTGCCTCCCATCTCATCTCAATCTCCCCTCTGCCACTTTAAAGCCATCACCCCTCGTCCTGTCACTCCATGCCCTTGTCCAAAGTCCCTCCCCAGCTTTCCTGTACCCCCCAGGTACTTGAAGGTGCTCTAAGGTCTCCCTGGAGCCTTCTCTTCTCCAGGCTGAACACCCCCAACTCTCTCAGCCTGTCCCCACAGCAGAGGTGCTCCAGCCCTTGGATCATCTCCGTGGCCTCCTCTGGACCCCTGCAACAGCTCCATGTCCTTCTTGTGTTGGGAGCCCCAGAACTGGGCACATTATATATTTTTGTATTACATATATATACACTAAATATATGTATGTAATCATATATATTAGGATTCTATAAGAGATTCTGAAAAATTCTGAGAAAGCTTTGCTTTTCCTGTCCTGAGGTGAAGGAGTTGTGAGGAATTTACCTTTTGTTCCTGTCCTTTATGGTCTCCAGCTGCAGGGAATGCAATTTGTTTGGGTATTGAACCCTGTCTTGGGCTTCAGGGCATGTTTGCCTCTGGCCAGTGGGTAACTGATAAGGCTTTTTTTTTTTTTAAGTTCCTCTCTTTTCATGAGGAGGCCATCTTTTTTTTCCTTTGTACTACTCAGAAATTTGTGCTTCATTGCCACCTTTCCTTTATTCTCCAAGGTCATTCACTCCATTCAGCAGACGTGGTGCTTGCCTCTGGTGCTCGCTGCTTTATTTAAGTAGGAGCAGAGTGATTTTCTGTGCTCACAGATTCTGAATTCTGGAACCTGGCAAAGCAGAAGGCAGCAGGATTAGAAAACCTCATGAAAGCTGTATGCACAATGTTATTTTAGTCTGGATTTGACTCACACTAGAAAAGGCTTTCCTTGTGCGACTCGTGGATCTAGAGGCTTAATTTTTTTTTTTCTTTAAAACTTGCAGGTTTTTTAGAAGTTGATGACATTTCTTTCCCCTTGGGTTAATATTCCCCTGAGCAGTCCAAGTTCATTTTTTGTTTTCCTCAAGCTCTGTTAGTTAGTTGAGGCCACAAAACGTAATTTCTCTGCTAGAACACTAAAAATGCAGAAATTTCAGGAATTTTGAGAAATGTTGCTGGTGTTACTTGTGAACACTATTCCATATAAAGTTGCCACAGAATCTGTGGTCTGGGCACGTTCACCTATAATTAGGCAGTCCTTTAATGAGATGCTTGCATTCTTGACGGAATTAAAATCTGGTGATGTTTTGACTGGAACTGTTTGAGGGAAGCTTGGAATGTACTTAAAAAAACCAAACCTGTTGCCTACTGGGTGTGGAAGTCCCAAGTTTTGAGCGAAAAAATAAATGTTTCAGTATAAACATAGCCCCAGTGTAATGCTTCAGGCCTGCCTTGGCACAGTGAAACTGAGAAATGGACCACATTCCTTCATCTTTTATTTTAATCCCTGACATATAAAAAGTAGAAGAGAAGGCTCCGGGGAGACCTTCGAGCACCTTCAAGTACCTGGGGGGGTACAAGAAAGATGGGGAGGGACTTTGGACAAGGGCATGGAGTGAGAGGATGAGGGGTGATGGCTTTAAACTGGAAGAGGGGAAATTTAGGTGAGGTCTCAGGCAGAAATGGTTGGCTGTGAGGGTGATGAGACACTGGCCCAGGGTGGCCAGAGAAGCTGTGGCTGCCCCCTCCCTGGCCGTGTTCCAGGCCAGGTTGGATGGGGCTTGGAGCAACCTGGGCTGGTGGGAGGTGTCCCTGCCCATGGCAGGAGGTTGGGATGAGGTGAGTTTTGAGATCTGTCCCAGCCCAAACCATTCTGTGATTCTTCTTTCAGTATTTGTTATAGCTTTACAGGGTTTGGTTAACTTAGGAAGATTAAATCATCAAAAGATGATTCTTTAGGGTTTGTTTTATTTTTGTGACAGAAGTAATAGCGTAAAAAACTAATTAACCATTTCTCACATCAGAAAGAATATGATTTTTTCCCCTCTATTTTAGCTTTAAGGTTTGCATTTGTATGGGCTTTTGTTTATTAAAGCTATTCCAACATATAAGTGTGATTTATTTATTTATATATATATTTTTTTAAAGGCTCATGTTTTCTTAGAAGCTTTCAGGAGAATTCAGGCTTAGGTTAGCTGGTGAGCACAGTGCCTTTAGTGCAGGATTCTGGTACTGAGTACAACACATGCATTCCTTGCCAAAGGCTCCACTTTCGGTTTTGACTCCATGCCCCCTTTTTAAGAATGAAGTCTTTAGCCTGCAGAAAGTTGTGCTTTTGGTTTGATTTTTGAATTTTATCCTAGCAGAGCTTTTCCTGGAGCTATCATTTTTCAGCACAACGTTACTTGGCAGAGCTCTAGAAAACCAGCAGTTACGTTGCAGTCGCCTTTGTTACAGATTTTTATGGTGATGATCAAGCAAACTTGGTATGTATATTAGAATTTATGGTACAGGATAATCTTAAAGGAACAAAGTGCTCTTCCTTTGATCCACTTGATGAAATCCAAGCGTGATTCTGTGAGGAAGGCTTTCCCTAAGTATTCTTAATCCCAACCCTTACTTCCAAACTCCTTATGTAAAGGGAATTGAAGATGTTGAGAACATACCCCAAATGTAATGATCAGCTGTATTGGGAAGAAGAAGAACGTTCTTATCATTCCAGACACAATCAGTGTAGCCTGGCTTAATTTCCTATGGTGTTGTGTTGTATTTGTTTCACTGTGTTTGATGGGAAGAGGTTTATTATGCAGGTTTTACATCCTTTGCCAGTAGTGCTTTCAGCATCTTTTGCAGACAGTGCTTTCAGTCTTTTAGTGTAACCTACACAAAGACTTCTGTAAACAGTACCTGCTGTGGCTTGGGATGTGGAGGCTGTTGATAGAGGGCACTCACAGAATCACAGAGTGGTGGGGGTTGGAAGGGACCTCCAAAGACCATACAGTCCAACCCCCCTGCTAGAGCAGGATCCTAGAGCAGATCCCACAGGAACACGTCCAGATGGGTTTGGAATGTCTCCAGAGACGGAGACTCTACCACCTCTCTGGGCAGTTCCAGTGCTCTGTCACCCTCACAGGAAAGAAGTGTTTCCTTATGTTAAGATTGACCCTCCTGTGTTCCAGTTTGTGCCCAGTGCCCCTTGTCCTGTCACTGGGCACCACCCAGAAGAGTCTGGCCCCATCTTCCTGACACCGCCCTTGAGATATTGATGAGCATTGATGAGATCCTTCCAATCCCTAACATTCTGTGATTCTCCAAGCTAAACAGCCCCAGCTCCCTCAGCTTCTCCTCACATGGGAGATGCTCCAATCCCTTCATCTTCTCAGTGCCCTGCACTGGACTCTCTCCAGTAGCTCCATGTCCCTCTGGAACTGGGGAGCCCGGAACTCCAGATGAGGCCTCAGCAGGGCAGAATAGAGGGGGAGGAGAACCTCCCTTGCCCTGCTGGTCACACTCTTAATGCACCCCAGGATGCCATTGGCCTTCTTGGCCCCAAGGGCACATTGCTGGCTCATGGTCATCCTGGTGTCCCCCAGGACTCCCAGGTCCTTTTCCCCAGAGCTGCTCTCCAGCAGCTCAACCCCCAGCCTGTACTAATCCATGGGGTTGTTCTTCCCCAGATGCAGGACTCTACACTTGCTCTTGTTGAAATTCATTGGATTTCTCCCTGCCCAACTCTCCAACCTGTCTAGGTCTTTCCACCCTTTTCTTCCAGCTTGGTGGCTGAAGACTTATTTTTAATTCCCCTCTCCTCTGTGCCAGTCATGTCTTTCCTCTGGAAGTTATTTTAGAGATTCACAGGTGAATGTGGAGATGTGCATCCTCCAGTGAGGATGATTACCTGTTAGTCCAGTTCATGGTTCATTACATTATCTGTCTTGTGGGCACGAATTCTTGCCTCTGCAAGAAGGGTGTGGTGAATAGCAGGAAACAACATTACACCACCAGAACTGGCTTCACCCAAGTGTTTTTGACCATGTGTCAAGCTGGCTCAGATCAAGTTCAGTTTTTGTCATGCTGAAAATACCCACCAGCACGCTGTGACCACTGATTCTTGGCAACACCAATGTTTGTGCCACAGAACTGGTGTTAGTCAAGAATTAAAACCTCATCCATGGTCCCTAATGCAAGCAAGCAGTGTCACAGGTTGGTGTTCCTAAAGAATAATAATAAAATGTAGCTCTTCTTGAGGAAGCCAATATGACTTGGTGAATCTGAGTGCTGTTGCTGCATCTGAAGTGGTTTTTATGGTTTTACAATTTATGATTGGGGCCTGTGTGCATTTTTGTGTCTCATAAAGGCTAGTTGAACCTGATATAAATGGATGCTGAAGATCCTCTTAAGAAACATACAGAATTTACATTATAGACTGTGTGACCAGGCTCCTGATGGTGCATTGTGTGAATTTCCTTTAATATTTGAAATTCCACATTCTGGTGAAATCCAGCTTTGGAATCAAAAGAGAATGGCTGGTCTTGTCTCCTGTCAGGAGACCTTGGAAACCTTGTGTCTTTTCACTGCTAGTGAGTGGGAGGCTTGTCCTGACAAAGGAGGGAAATTATGTCATTGGATCATACCTCGTGTAAATGCTCTTCATAGAAGAGGCAGAGGTAAAAAGACAGATTGGTTGTGGTTTTTTTTTTTTATCCAGATAGAGGCCAGTGTGGTGTGGTTATCTTGACTGCAGAGAACTTAGTACTGTGTTACCCCAAGTACAGGCTGAGTGGAGAATGGATGGAGAGCAGTGAGGGTGGTGAGAGACTGGCCCAGGGTGGCCAGAGAAGCTGTGGCTGCCCCCTCCCTGGCAGTGTTCCAGGCCAGGTTGGATGGGGCTTGGAGCAACCTGGGCTGGTGGGAGGTGTCCCTGCCCATGGCAGGGGTTGGGATGAGATGAGCTGTGAGGTCCCTTCCAACCCAAACCATTCAGAGATTCTGTGGTTCTACTTTGCTTTCCATCCCCAGTTGGGCATTAAGTTCAGCTTCTCCTGCTCCTGGGGGACTTGTACCCTAGCTGTTATCTTGTATTACAGTTGGTGATTTTAGTTTTCTGATGAATATGGATCTGTTTTAAAATTTTTTTTTGATCTCAGTCCAGTCAATGAGCTCTTTCAGTTTTCTTAGTCACTTTCTGCAGTATAAAAGCACACAAAAAAAAGGTGTTCTGCATTCATATGTTAAAAAATAGGCTTAAAAAAAAGGGCAAAACCTTATCAAACCGAAGTTATTCCAGTCAAGTATTTGTAGTAAATTCATCTGATTTACAATAGCTCAAAGTAATATTTTTCTGTTTGTTTTTTTTAATAGTAAGTTTTAAGATTTTAATAACATTTTTCCAAAAAGCACAGCACTAACATAGTAGGACTATGTTAAGTTTTTATTGAGTTCATATTTGTAAGTGTTCAGTTGTGTTTATATCTGAATTAAACACAGTATTTCCAATTTGTACTTCAGGAAAGAGAGTAAAAGTAAGTATAAAAAATAATCTATTTAAATCTGTTTGGTTTTTTTTCTGTGTGGTATTATAGAATCATAGAGTAGCCTTGGTTGGAAGAGACCTCTGAGCTCCCCCAGTCCAACCATTCCCCCAGCACTGCCCAGTGCCCACTGCCCCATGTCCCTCAGCACCACATCTCCACGGCTTTGCAATCCCTGCAGGGATGGGGACTGCCCCCCTGCCCTGGGCAGCCTGGGCCAGTTCCTGATAACCCTTGCAGTGAAGAAATTTTTCCTAATATACAATCTAAACCTTGCCTGGCACAACTGGAGGCCATCACCCCTCATCCTATCACTGTTACCCGGGAGGGAGACAAACTGCATTGCTGTCTAATTTTATGAGAAGGGCTCAGCCATGCGGAAGACTTTTGAAGATTTGTGGTGGTAAAGCCACTCAGTATAGTTTTTTCTTGCCTGTCTGTCAGATGTGAGCCAGTGTTAGTGAAGACCATGTTTAAATACATACAATACTGAGCATAAATAAGTTCGTTTTGGTTTTTTTTGGCTCTGAGATAGTCTGTATGCATATTTGGAGGGGAGAGGGGAAAAAAAAAAAAGGAGAAGGCAAAAACCCAAACAAGCTATGATTTTTCTTGAGGGTAAGATACTCTAAGATGATCTCAGATCAAAAGTGCTTTCAAAGATGTTTGAATATAAGAATAAATGAATTTTGTATATTTTATGAGATGTTTCTGGCAATGTTTGGAAAGGCTGGAAATTTGAGAAATTGTTTTCTAAGGGTATAAGAGGTGAAAGTACTTTAGTTTCAATTCAGAATTTGAGAATGACAGAGGTGAGGGCATGAATTTGTAAAAAAAATGAAATAAAATTGACCCAAACATTTTTTCAGACTTCTAGCAGCATAGTGAAATCATAGAATCCCAGAATGGTTTGGGTGTGAAGGGACCTCACAGCTCATCTCATCCCAACCCCTGCCATGGGCAGGGACACCTCCCACCAGCCCAGGTTGCTCCAAGGCCCATCCAACCTGGCCTGGAACACTGCCAGGGAGAGGGCAGCCACAGCTTCTCTGGGCACCCTGGGCCAGTGTCTCACCACCCTCACAGCCAACAATTTCTGCCTCACATCTCATCTCAATCTCCCCTCTGCCACTTTAAAGCCATTAGTTGTATCTCTTGACATAATTGTGAATTTCTCTCTGGAACCATTACCAGATGTTAGGCTGCCTGATACCTGTTAATGTTTGATCTAAAAATCAATGTTTGTCCATCCTAAAGCCAGGCAGAGACAGAGGAGAAAAGAGTAGAATGACTTTTGAACTCCAAAAAAAATTGACAGAGCAATAATACGCAGCATGATGGTGATTTCTAGCAGCTGCTTTTCATGCTGCTGGTGTCTACAGAGCCTGGTTTCAGCCTGTCTTATCTCTGTATGTACTTTATTCTTTTTCAGCTGTGTTGTCACTGGTGAAAAAGGATGTAGATGGCAGCGGCTTTACATCTTATTTTAATGTGCTGCTTGTTTATGGAGTTTTCTTTCATGTTAATTGGTTTTGTGTGATAATTTTCTAATTATGTGATCTAAGCTGACTAAATAAGAGGACGAGTAAATATAGCTGCATAGTAATACCTAATTAGAAGTAGGTCCTGCTTTTGAATTTCCTCTTCTCATTCTTCCCCTGTTCTTCTCAATGCTGTTAGGCATAGAATAGAATCATAGAATTGTTTTGGTTGGAGAAGACCTTTAAGCTCCCCCAGTCCAACCATTCCCCCAGCACTGCCCAGTGCCCACTGCCCCATGTCCCTCAGCACCACATCTCCACAGCTTTGCAATCCCTGCAGGGATGGGGACTGCCCCCTGCCCTGGGCAGCCTGGGCCAGTGCTGGACAGCCCTTTGGGGGAAGGAATTGTTCCCAGTGTCCCATCTCAACCTCCCCTGCCACAACTTGAGGCCATCACCCCTCGTCTTGTCACTGTTACCTGGGTCTGTTCAGCTTGGAGAAGAGGAGGCTGAGGGGGGATCTCATCAATATCTCAAGGGTGGTGTCAGGAAGATGGGGCCAGACTCTTCTGGGTGGTGCCCAGTGACAGGACAAGGGGCACTGGGCACAAACTGGGACACAGGAGGTTCAATCTAAACATAAGGAAACACTTCTTCACTGTGAGGGTGACAGAGCACTGGCACTGCCCAGAGAGGTGGTGCAGTCTCCGTCTCTGGAGACATTCCCAACCCCTCTGGATGTGTTCCTGTGGGATCTGCTCTGGGATCCTGCTCTGGCAGGGGGTTGGACTCGACGATCTTTGGAGGTCCCTTCCAACCCCACCACTCTGTGTCTGTGACTGTAATGTGATGTATAAATGTGGGCTATAAAAGCTGAAAGTTGTGCATTTCAATACCTCGTAGTAACAGAGAATTTAATTGTTTACTGAAAGTACCCTTAGGTTCTTTAAAAACCTTTTGATAGTAAACGATGTTTTTCCTCTTTCTCTATATAAAAGGAGCCAATAAATCTACTAGAATTGATCTCTTTGAAGCTATGATAATCCAAATAAGGAAGAAAATGCCCGTAGTGTGGGTTTTTCGGTTGGTTTTTTTTTTTGTTTTTTTGAGGGAGGATTGGATATTTTTTCAGGTATGTCTAAGCAGGGTAACAGGAAGATGTGTGAATTTGTGAGCAAAACAATTTGGGGCTCATGATTTGATTTCTTCTCTGGATCTTTGAGCAGATTCATCTTTTCTTGGCAGTTTAACAGAACACTCAGATCTCGGTATAGCAAACTAATTTTTGGGGGGCAGTGAAATATTTTGTATAACTAATACCTCTGGGTCTGTTTGTGGGAGCTGTAGCTGTTCCTTGTATTCCATATTTTGCACCCAATAGTAGAAAAGAGATGAAAAAAAAGTAATTTCTGCCATTTCTTTAAGCAGTTGCAATAAGGCTAGTTTGTATCCTTTAACTTTTATCTTAGCTATTTTCTGTGTATTTCAAATGTAAGTGAAGAGCTCAAAGGTTTAATGATCTGGGAGGTGTTGAGTCTTTCAAATCGCTAACTTTATCTGTAGTGACGGACTTGAGAAGTGCACTAATCCTCTTTGGACATCTGAATTTTCTTGCTGTCCTTGCCGTGCAAAAGGTGCAGAAACACCTGGTACAATGTGGTGACCAACGTGCAGGTTTCCAGGGTACCATCTCCCTAAAAACTGTGGGTCTAGAGCTTAAATGATGTGCATTGTCATAGAATCACAGACTGGTTTGGGTGTGAAGGGACCTCAAGGGCTCATCTCATCCCAACCCCCTGCCATGGGCAGGGACATCTCCCAGCAGCCCACGTTGCTCCAAGCCCCATCCAACCTGGCCTGGAACACTGCCAGGGAGGGGGCAACCACAGCTTCTCTGGGCACCCTGGGCCAGTGTCTCACCACCCTCACAGCCAACAATTTCTGCCTCACATCTCATCTCAATCTCCCCTCTGCCACTTTAAAGACATCACCCCTCGTTCTGTCACTCCATGCCCTTGTCCAAAGTCCCTCCCCAGGTTTCTTGTACCCCTGGAAGGAGCTCTAAGGTCTCCCTGAGGCCTTCTCTTCTCCAGGCTGAACACACCCAACTCCCTCAGCCTGTCCCCAGATCATCTCCGTGGCCTCCTCTGGACCCACTCCAACAGCTCCATGTCCTTCTTGTGTTGGGGGCCCCAGAGCTGAACAAATGTGCAAGTAGGGATGAAGGTATGTTTCTTTTACTTGAAATCAAGGATGGTGATGTTGTTATTCCCCATTTCCTGGGGAGACTTGGACTTCTGACCACTCGTGTTCTGTGTCCTGCAGCCAAGGTTTCTTCTTACTGCAGAGCTCTGCTGTGTCTGAGGAATGCAGCTGTCAACAGTGGTCTTTGTTCTGGAGTTTGGGGTAGTCTTTTAAACACCCCAGGTTTAGATTGTGGAGTGCGTTGAGCTTTGATCTTCCCAAAAAAGTTCATTTTACTTAGCAGGGGAGCTTTGATGCTCTCTGCTTGCTGGAGGTGACTATTGCCAAGTCCTTCACATGCTGCTGTCCAGTTAATAACCAGGACCAGATCTTTTCAGCCAAAGAGATGTTAGTGTGAACCCAGACACATCCAAACACTTTTCTACTCTCAAGTGAGCAACTGGATCTCCCCCCTGTAGAAGTTTATCTGTTGACATTTTGAAAATTTATTTCTTTCTAAATTTAGCAGGTTAGCTCAATAAATTTCCAATTCAGCTATGTTAAAAACTGATTCTTAATTCCCAGTTAAGCACCCGAGCTGCATTTGCCCTTAGGGAAGATTATCCTCTGTTGGGCTTCTTGCTCCGAGGTGTTTGTAGGAGGTGCTGCTGCCACAGGTAGTAATCAAGATCAAGGAAAGCCAGTGGCAATAAGAAAAAATTTCTCATACTCTTTCAAATATCTTTTCCAGGAGTCTGGTTGGCAGTAGACTTCAAGTTAATGTTTCTGCCTTTTGGAAAAAGGATGGGGTGGGACTCTGACTTCTCGTTCTCATTGTACTCAGCCTTCCCAGGTGAAATGGGTAAAGGTAGGAAATGCCACCGTATCTGGGAAAGGAGATGAGCTGGGCTGGAAAAGAAACAGCTCAAGGATACGTGGTGCCTTGCCAGGCCTGCTGGCAAGTTGCATTAGTAAGAAAATCATAGAATCACAGAATAGCCTTGGTTCCCCCAGCACTGCCCAGTGCCCACTGCCCCATGTCCCTCAGCACCACATCTCCACGGCTTTGCAATCCCTGCAGGGATGGGGACTGCCCCCTGCCCTGGGCAGCCTGGGCCAGTGCTGGACAGCCCTTTGGGGGAAGGAATTGTTCCTAAGAGCCAGTCTCAACCTCCCCTGGAGCAACTTGAGGCCGTTTCCTCTCATCCCATCATTTGTTCCTTGGGAGAAGAGACCGACACCCCCCCCCCCCCTCGCTACCCCCTCCTTTCAGGGAGTTGTAGAGGGCGATGAGGTCTCCCCTCAGCCTCCTCTTCTCCAGGCTGAACCCCCCCAGTTCCCTCAGCCACTCCCCATCAGCCTTGTGCTCCAGACCCTTCCCCAGCTCTGGTGCCCTTCTCTGGACACGCTCCAGCACCTCAATGTCCTTGCTGTAGTGATGCTAAAGTTTGGGTTTTTTAGCTGCCCGTCCTCCTTTTCATTATTTCAACAACGACACCAAATTCAGAAAGCATAGTTCTCCTTCAGTGTCTCTCCTGTTGCTTCCTCTGAGTCCCAGTTGGCCCAGGGATAACATATGTGAGTTGGAATAGCGAGGGTCAGAGCAACCTTTCCGTTGCTTACTTGGAACAGGCATTCACAGTGGTAGGGTTAGTTCATTTCCCATAGTATGTGGACCACAACCTGTAGTAGCAATGTAGCATTGACTTATTCTGGCAGGGAAATGAGAAGATGGTGGTGAGAAGCAGCATGCAGTTCACAGTTCTCAGCGACTGATGGATCTGATTCCTGCATCCGAGGTACGAGCAGGCTTAAATACCCTTTGAAGGAAAACTGCGAACAGTATTGTTTACAGCAAGCTATATGGTGAGCTGGAATGTGCTTTCTTGTTATGATGTCTGCATATGGAGTAGTGTGTACCCAGCTGTGGGTAAGCACTTAGGTTGGTTCACCTGGCTTGTGGGGTGACAACCATCCTTCAACATCTTAAATCCACTTTCTTTGGCAAAGCTACCAGGCTTTGCACTGCAGTGGCTGAGGTGTGGGCACATTCCACACCGGCTGTTGTACATGTAGTAGTGTCTAGGTGAGATGGGCAACAACCAGCAGCTGTTTCTTGAACAACAGCAGCTTTTTGTGAAGGTACAAATGCGTTAGCAGTGTGCTTGGAGTGAAAATAACGTGTGAACAGTGCCTTCACACAGAGACACCTCATGAATAGAATTTCGGTGGTGAATGTGCTGAAGCTCTGTGCATGGTGTGAAAAACAGAGATAAATTGTTTTCAGTTGCACCTTGTTTTCTTGCTCTAGAACTTTATAAGGAATACTCCAAGATACACCTACAGATATATTTTAGGAATTAGACTGCTTATTTTCAGTGAACTATTAAATTTTATTGACTTAAAAAATAACAATATATGTACTGTGTTCTTATAAGACAGGGATTTGAGGAAAAAACCATGGTAATGCATTCAACAAGTAATAATTAAAATAAAGCATTTGACTTGTGTCAATGTTAACAACAATGAAACTTTGTGAAGGGCATAATTTAAAAATGAAGTGCCTGCATTAAAAATCATAGAATCCCAGAATGGGCCAGTGTCTCACCACCCTCACAGCCAACAATTTCTGCCTCACATCTCATCTCAGTCTCCCCTCTTCCACTTTAAAGCCATCACCCCTCGTCCTGTCACTCCATGCCCTTGCCAAAAGGTGAGTAAAGAAAGGAGAAAAGTCTTCGTAACAAACATGGGTGACACCATCAAGATTCCTAAAATGGGTAAGGTAAAAACTTTTAAGGTTTTTGCAGATCCAGGATGAAATAAGGTGCTTGGATGATGAAATGTGTCTTGGCTTCTTCCGAGAGCTGTTAAGCAAGTGGGGATCAAAGAATCGCCTTATATTCCTGTTTTCTGAAAACTAGTATCTGAATTAGGCTAGTGTTGTTTTTCTTTTCTAAATAGGAAATATTTTGAATATGATGAATCAGGTTTGGGTAAGCTATAAAAAAAAAGCTTTATATTTGTCTAAATCATATTTTTTCTTATTGTTTGCTTAGTTTCTCATTGAAAGCAAAAAGCCCTTAGTGCTCATTTGAAATTCACTTAAGCTCTAAAACCAATCTTCATATTTGTTGTAAATGCTAATGCTATAAAGACGACAGGCTTTTGTTTTTAAGAGGGTGAATGAAACGTGCACGCCCACCAGCAGCTTTCTGCTTTTTTCCTTTTTATTCTACTGAAGGGGTAACTCTGTTGTTTTAGTATTGTTTTGTGTCTGGATGTCATGTTTCTCTGATCACATGCCGGACTGCTAATGCTTTTCTGAGACAAATTGCTGAAAACATTGACTATGTTTGAGGTTACAAGAATTCTCTATATATAGTAACAGAATTGATTTTGGTTTTGTTTTTTTTTTTGGCTCTGTTGCTAGTGGCAACTCCTCCTAATCCCAAACTGTACAGTAATGGGATTTATGGAGGGTATATTGCTCGCTGGTTAATGTTGTCTGGATTTTTTTTTTCTGTGTGTTGCTAGAGGGTTGTTGCTCAGGCACAATGTAAAGGTGTTTCATGGTTTAAGAAAGAGTCATTTGTCGTAGGTTGTGTGGATTGGAGTGCTTGAAGTGATGACTAAAATCTTAGTTCAAAAGCAGTCTTAAAACTGAAACCAGGGAGAAAATTGCTTCATCATTTTTGATTTATGAAGAAGCTTCTGATGAATGGGAAGCTTGTGCTGATAAAAATCACAAATACCTCCTGTCTAAACTCCAGTTTGCTTGTGGGTCTCTACTGTCACACTAGGCATTTTGCATATATGTTAATATTTTTGTTTAAATTGGATGACTTTTACTGAGAGTGTTTTACGTATGGCATTACGGTGGGCCCATGCCAATCTCATGAAGTTCAACAAGGCCAAGTGCAAGGTCCTGCACATGGGTCAGGGCAGTCCCAAGCACAAGTACAGGCTGGGGGGGGAATGGATGGAGAGCAGCTCTGAGGAGAAGGGCTTGGGGGTGTTGGTTGATGAGAAGCTCAACATGAGCTGACAATGTGTGCTCACAGCCCAGAAAGCCAACGGTGTCCTGGGCTGCATCACCCACAGCGTGGGCAGCAGGGTGAGGGGGGGATTCTGCCCCTCTGCTCTCCTCTGGTGAGACCCCCCCTGCAGTGCTGTGTTCAGCTCTGGGGCCCCCAACACAAGAAGGACATGGAGCTGATGGAGCAAGTCCAGAAGAGACCACGGAGATGATCCAAGGGCTGGAGCACCTCTGCTGTGGGGACAGGGTGAGGGAGGTGTGGGTGTTCAGCCTGGAGAAGAGAAGGCTCTGGGGAGACCTCAGAGCTCCTTCCAGTACTTGGAGGGGCTACAAGAAAGCTGGGGAGGTGAAGTGCTGAGGTCTGAACCCCAAGCCCTGAATTAAGGTTGACATATGGGTGGTCCCCATGGTCCTTCAAAAGGAGGGGAGGAGTTTGCCTTTTTTCCTCCAAGGTGTGGCTGACCTTGCAGGGAAAGCCCTTGGGTAAACAAGCCCCAGGTGCCCCCATTGGGTCAATGAGTGCCAGGTTCCTGCTGTGGGGATAAAAGCTGGGACCACTTGGAGGAAGGGGGGAGTGTCTCTCTGTGAGGTGGGTGCACCGTGCAGAGTTTCCCTGTTGGGGAAGGACCTCCTGACTCTCCCTGCAACTGGGCCCCAGTCAGGTTTGGCATTTGCAAATGTAGGCTTCGTGGGGAGACAGCATGGGCTACTTCTGTCGTATATGGTCAGCCTGTTGACCTGGTTGTCTCCCATTTTTTCTATGGGATGCTTTGTGTCTTTGTTTATTCTACCTATTATTGGTCATGCTGTGTCGTTCCTGGGGTCGCTGGGGTTGATGTCTGTTATGTGTGATCTGACTTGTTTGTACCCCCAGTGATCCCCCATATACTGACTCCTCTATGTACAATAGAATCTGGTTACTGGATTGTTTTTCTGCAGGCTGTGTCCTTTGCACGTTGTATGGGGAATTGTCGATTTTAAGTGCATCAGTTAAACTGTTGTGTGTAAGCAATTTACTCTTTATAATATAAATGTGTTTTTTAGGGAGGGATACTTTTTAAACAGCAGGAAATCATTAATGTGAGAACTTCTTAAGGTCAAAAATTCAAAGTTAAACTCTCTGGATTTTGTGTTTCAAAGCAACATCTTGTTTATCTGCTTTGTCTGTGGGCGTGGCAGGCAAATTAGGTTTTCATTCCTTTGAATTGCGAGGGGTTAGAAGAACAGCAGTGCCTAGATTGTCATAAATATTTCAGTTGATCATTTTTAAACCTGTCTGCTAGTACATGGTCTAATGGTCAGGAATATGATGGGATAAAGGTTGGACTTGATGACCCTGGAGGTCCCTTCCAACCTTAATTATTCTATGATTCTATGATTCTGCAGCAGTTGAAAGGTAATAACAGAGGTGAGAGTCTTGAATTTTGTGATGGTGTGGGTGACTGTACCCACACACTAAGAGCTAGGGGTCAGTTGGAGGGTTTCTATCTACAGAAGACAATGAAAACCAACTAACTTCCATTATTTACTATGACCTGTTTCATAGTAAAAACGTTGAGAGAAATTCAGGCTCGTAAGGAGGCTGCCACTCGTTTCTTGTCTGGGGGGTTAAGCCTTCTCTGGTTTAATTACCTCTGGGTCCAAATTACAATAAGCTTCTCCTGCCCCCAGAGGCATGATGCTGATGAAGACCTGTAGTTGGGTTTAGAAACAGCTATACTTTATGTCAAGGGTGGGGCTTGGTGATAAGTTTTAGTGGCAGGAAAAAATGTACTTCTAATTGCAGCGCAGAGATGCTGAATTGCACACAGCTGGTGAGTTCCTGTAAATCCTCTGTGCAGCAGAATAGGAGTAGAAGGACGTAGCAAGACTCCTCAGGGAGGTAAAATGTTCCATAGTAGCTGAATCAACAAGGGATTACTGTGTATTTGGCTACTAACGGGGTGGGGAAGATATTGTAGCTTCTATTTGCTTGGGGAAAACTACTGTTTGAAAACAGTGATGTGTGTTACAGTAAGGAGTTTACAGAGGAGTAAAATTAAAATCAAGTTTCAAAAATCCCTACTTCTTTTGCCAGAGAACTGGACAAGTACACCGAGGTAGGTAGTAATAGTAAGGGATATCCTGCCAACAAGCTGCAAGATCAGTGTCCTGCAGGGAGGGTAGCTGAATTTCTTGACTCAGCAAGCAAAGAGTTTCTTGATGTTACAAATATTTGTGCTTCAAGCGTTGTGAAGACGTCCTTCATGCATCTGCTGAGGTCAGGCAGGCCTCCAGTTGATTCACAAGCAGGAAACATCCCTGGCTTCTCATGATGGGTCATAGAGCTTCATTATGGGCAGAAGTTGAGGCTGTGGGTGACCTAGTGAGGCTGGGTTTGAGTTTGTTCTTCTGGCTTGGGTGCTTTCACAGCTGACGGGAACTTGGCCCGCCCATCAATGATCAGCTTAATGTGCTCTTGTTAAAAATCTTGGCCTGGAGGCCACATTCACACTGCGTGGAGATGCTTGTGGTGTAAGTAGTACAAATTGTCCATACTTGCTGTGGGAGGAAAACTGGTATTCTTAACTTGCTGTTAGGAGTCCTGTCCAGACTAGTGGCAACTTGGGCTTCTGTGACCACAAACTGACTACAGGACATGGAGACAGGCTGTCATGAGAGCAGAATTCAGCTTCTTTATGCAGAATCTCTTGGGAAGCAGACAGGAAGGGAAAATATGCCTGGATTGATGGGTTTAGCTCAGTTTTTTCTAAGGAAGACCTCCAGAAAGCTAAGGAGCAGACCACCCCGTTGTGTGGGAAGATGAGGAATTTTGACACAAGCTCCACAAGGCTGAGCAAGAAGCGAAAGGATGACGTAGAAGTGAAAACTGTGGGCAGTAAAGGAGGAGCATTAAAGCTTTGCTTGGCTGCTGAAGGACAATATCAGCTGTATCTACAGCTGGTCAGGGATGTGAAGAGTACTAAAAGAGGTGCTAGGAGGCTGGTAGCAGTGAGACATTTTCAGAGGCAACAAGGGAGAGACAGCCTAGTGATGGCTTCTAGGGAAAGGACTGCAGTACTCAGTGGTGTGGCTTTTTTTATTCCCTCACTCCTTGCAGGTGAACTATTTACCTAGACTTACGTACTTAACGTGTCATTTAGAAAAATACTGCTCTGATATGAACGTTGATGAGCATCTTTCTGCAAGACCTGGGGGGAAAAAATGCGCATTGAATCACAGGATCATCTAGGCTGGAAAAGACCTTGAAGATCATAGAGTCCCACCATCAACCCAACACTGACAGTCCTCAACTGCACCACATCCCTGAGCGCTGTGTCAGCACGGCTCTGACACACCTCCAGGGGTGGGGACTGCACCACTGCCCTGGGCAGCCCCTTCCAATGGCTGACAATCTGTTCTGGGAAGAAATTCTTCCTAATATCTGGTCTAAACCTCCTCTGGTGCAACTTGAGGCCATCACCTCTTGTCCTATTGCTTGTTACTTGGTTAAAAAGACTCATCCCCCCCTGGCTACCCCCTCCTTTCAGAGAGCTGTAGGGGGCGATGAGGTCTCCCCTCAGCCTCCTCCAGACCGAACCCCCCCCAGTTCCCTCAGCCACTCCCCACCAGCCTTGTGCTCCAGACCCTTCCCCAGCTCCGGTGCCCTTCTCTGGACACGCTCCAGCACCTCAGTGTCCTTCTTGGAGTGAGTGAGTGGCCCAAAATTGAACCCCGTATTCGAGGGGCGGCCTCACCAGTGCCCAGTACAGGGGGACGATCCGTGCCCTGCTCCTGCTGGCTACTCTGGGGCTGACACAAGCCAGGATGCTGGTGGCCTTCTTGGCCCCCTGGGCACACTGCTGGCTCATCTTTAGCCAGCTGTCAATCAATCAATATATATCTCCATGCAGATCTATATAGATGATGATCTTGTATAAGACAAGTTTAACTGCGATCAGACATAAAGCCAACCAAGAATCTGAACAGCAAAACTGTTTGGACAGTGCTATTGATGCTTGACACGGTACAGGCACTTGTTCTAGAGTTAATTTAATAGGTGGTGTGAAGTCTTCAGCAGGAAAGGCAGTAGTAGTAGTGCTGCTATTATACAAACCTGACATGGAATAGGAAGTGTGTGCTCTGAGGGATCCAGACTTTTGCTCCTTGATAAAAACACCAGTGAATTGCTTTTTTCTTTACCAGATAAATCTGGAAGGTAGCAGCATGCATATTAAATAGCCACCTTTCTAGGAAGAGATCTTTTTCATTCAGATGACATAAAATCATTGAAGAAAAGAGGGTTTGTTGTTTTTAAAACCGAACATAAAGGCCATTATTTGTGGTAACATAGCATCTGGTGATTTTTTTTTTTCTTGGAGTGGCTGAAAAGGAAGCAGGAGTGACTTTCTGTTTGCTTACAACTTCTTAATTTCAGTAGTTGCCTTCTTGCAAAGGCATGGTGCTTGGTCTTAGAGAGGCCACCGTGGTTGGACTGACACATAGGGATGTTTAAATTGAATCCAACTAGCCAGCAGGTGGTTGGAGGCAGTGCCTCCCCTGGTAGAAGTGTGTTTTGTTGCCAGTGACTTTCGGGTGGTCTGATGGAGGGAAGTGTTGTAATAAAGGAGTTAATTGTGTTACATGTTCTGATTAAGGTGAAACTTTACCTTGGCTATGGGTGTTGAGAGAGGGACTTCACAGAATAGTTTGGATTGGGAGGGACCTCACAGCTCATCTCATCCCAACCCCTGCCATGGGCAGGGACACCTTCCACCAGCCCAGGTTGCTCCAAGCCCCATCCAACCTGGCCTGGAACAGTGCCAGGGAGGGGGCAGCCACAGCTTCTCTGGGCACCCTGGGCCAGTCTCTCACCACCCTCACAGCCAACAATTTCTGCCTCACATCTCATCTCAATCTCCCCTCTGCCACTTTAAAGCCATCACCCCTCATCCTGTCACTCCATGCCCTTGTCAATAGTCCCTCCCCAGCTTTCTTGTTGGCCCCTTCAAGTACTGGAAGGTGCTAGAAGGTTGGTTGCTTGGGAAAGGGAAAGCCAGTCTTTTGTGTAATTACGTGAACTCTTCAATCTACAAAAGTCTCTGAATTTGAAGCCCTGGGTACTTTGTGATGAAAATTGCTTCTGATGGTTCAGCCTCATTGCATGTAGTGCTTTAAATTGCCTCTTTGAAGTGGCGCATCGCTCGCTCTTTCCTTTGAAGAACCACACGTGTGCTTACCTGGTGAAAAGGAGCTAACAGGAGAGACCCCTTCTTATTAGAAGTGTGTTTCTAATTTTAATAACCTGGGTTGTTGCTCTACAGCTTCTGAAGTCTGTGTAGAGATAACTTAAGGAATTGGTGCTTTTCTGTAAAATAATTATCCTTCAGACAATTTTATGCATGTGTTTTAAAATGCTTCGGTAGTGGTAATTCTGTTTAGTGTCAACAGAAAAACATGAAGAGGAGGCTTTTACATGCTGCATTTGAGTGTCTCATCATGATGAATAATTTCTGTAGATTAATTACTGCTCTAGGTAGATCATCTCTGTCTCTGCTGGACATGGAAAGGGAATATTAATGCAGTCTGTCCTGCATATAGGAGTGTATCTACTTAGACATGCAGCCCCTAATGTGCTCTGGTATCTCAGCATTTATTGCCAACCACTGGCCTAAACTGAGCTATGGTGATGATTTATGTTAGCTGAAGTACTCTTGAATTCAGATGTGCCTTTGTTAGTGACACACCTGTCCTTAAGTTAAAAAACCAAGTGAAAACTCTTGCTCAGTTGTATGTTATCGATTCATTATGGTCCATTTTTCACGTTACTGGGGGAAGTGGGATGAGGCATCCAGATAAAGCGCTGAATTAAACCTCCAAACAAGAACATCAGCATTCCTAAAGCAGTCCTGTTTTCCTACAAGAGGGAAAATTATTTTGGCCCCCTCCCTCCCCCCAAGTATTTCACCGTTGCTCCCCTTTTGATTTTGTAGTGGCAGCTGGAAGTACAAAGGACGTTTTGATCCAACTATGACCATATCAAATGTAACTATCCGTCTATTAAACATTAGCTGGTGTTCCTTTGAAGTGTGAAGATGTTTCTTCTGGTGTGCTGTGCTTTTGCTTACACACACGTGTGCTTCCAGTGATGTTTCCCTTAGCGCTGGCAAGACGGTGCTGCAGAGTTTGCTGCTTGACATAGCAGTTGGTGCAGCAGTTTTCAGGCTGCTGCTTCAGCAGTCGTCTTCTGGATGCTGCTGTTGGCTTCCTGCTGCTGGCTCTAGCAGACAGATTCTCTTGGCTGTTGCCTCACATGGGAGTACTTAAACCTTTTGGCTTCAACAGACTGACCAGGGAGCAACTCCTCAACAGATATTTAGAGAGTGGCTCTATAGCTGCTAGCCTGGAGTACAGCTAACAGGTAGCAGATGGTACAGCAGGAACACAAGGTGGGCTAAAGACTATGCTCAAGAGGTGAAATTGCTTGAAATGGAGCAATGATGGTGTTGGGAACATCAATGGGAGCAACTATTCCCAGCACAACAGAGATCTCAACCCAGCCAGAGGATGCTGCTGCGCAGATCTTGGGCTGTAAGGTGTGTGGTGCCTGTCCCTGGGGCTGGGGTCAGCAGTCGCCTTCCATGTGGGAGATGTGCTCTGATAAAGCATCGAGTTGCCACCAAGTAAAGGAGCTGTGGAAGTCCACTCCAGAGGCAGGTGATGGTGACTGGAGAATCAATCCTGCAGGAAACAACCACAGCTGACACTGGAACAGGTTGCCCAAGGAAGTTGTGGCTACCCCCTCCCTGGCAGTGTTCCAGGCCAGGTTGGATGGGGCTTGGAGCAACCTGGGCTGGTGGGAGGTGTCCCTGCCCATGGCAGGGGGTTGGGATGAGATGAGCTTTAAGGTCCCTCCCAACCCAAACCATTCTATGACTCTATGAAACAGAAACATCCATGTGCTGAGCTGATGATATCTTGGGAGGTTTCTTGTTTGCTGGGGGGTTGGATCCAGGATACTGCAGAACAACTACAAAGGCTCATCCAACATGGGGACTGTTACTCCATGTGGGGACCTAGGATGCTACCAGAGGTGACCCTGAATGTATAAAGCGAGATGGCAGAGTGTGTGAAGGCCAGGGGGGCCTTGGACATGTTCTTATTCCTTCCTGTGAAGGGCTTGGGCAGGAGTGGACACATCCAGCAGGTCACCTGGCTGTGCAGCTGGCATTGCAGATAGGGCTTTGGATCTTACAAACGTAAGAGCCTTGTTGAAACAAGGACTGCTGAGGAGGGATGGGATCTGTCTGACAAGGTGAGGCACAAGCACCTTTGCTAAGGCTTGTGTGAGAAAGGCTGCAGGTCTGCTAAGAGAGAGTTCTTCATTACATCCAATGCCTTGGCTTCAGGTTATGGTAAATGTCTTGGGGACAGTGTCCTGGAAGAGGCTCTCCCCAGTATGACTGGGGATCTGTCTGGGAAATAAACAGCAGGAATTAGAAATGCATGTGCAGTTGCAGACCTGTGAGCTTCTTGGGACCACAGAGATGTGGTGAGGTTGTTCCTGCTCTTTGATCTTTGAAAGATTATGGTAATCGGGAGAGGTTCCTGATGGCTAGAAAAAGGCAAAACCCATTTGAAAAATGGCTAAAAGGAGGATCTGTGGAACAGCAGAATGCTCAGCTTTACCTTACTTCCTGGGAAGATCATGGTGCAAAACCTCCTGGGGGCCATTTCCAAGGCTTCTTTTCCAAGAAGCCATTTCTTGAAGGGACAAGAAGGTGATTGGGAGCGATCAGCATAGACTTAACCAAGGGCAAATTGTGCCTGATTGCATTCTGTGATAAGTGACAATGTGGGCAAGGTGACAGCAGCTGTGTTGTATGTGTTGACTTTAGTAGGACCTTTGACACAAAATCCCGTAATACCTTTACAGCCACATCGGGGATGTATGGGCTGATAAGTGTTCAATAAAGTGAGTGGAAAATTGGCTGGACTTCCCAACTCTGAGTGGTGGAGAACAGTCCAGAGTCCAGCTGGCAGCTGGGTGTTCCTCAGAGCTCAGTCGTGGATCTGTACTGTTTAATGACTTCAATAACAACCTGGATGATGGGATGGAACAAGCTGATGAAGGGTATCAAACTGGGGGAGAATGGTTGATAGTTAGGCTGGGGGCAGAGCTGCCTTCAGAGCGACCTTGACACGTGGGAGAAATGGGCTGGCAGGGACTTTGTGAAGATCAACAAAGGTGAATGCCAAGTTCAGCCCTGGGACATGCTGGCCTTGAGCAACAGGCCAGGCTGGGAACTTCAATGCCATCTCATACGTAAATATTGCAAGTGTGTGTACTTCCCCATCGGGGTTCCTCCCGGCAGCAGAGGAAGTGACAGCGAACGCTGTATTGGAACTTGCTGTGTGCAGGCCTTTTCTTCTAAGGCAGACTGGGAGGTATTTTCCTACTAAGGGACTGTGTTCATGTATGTATTCACTGGTAGACAGGTGGGGTTTTGGTTGTTCAGTAGTGATTTTAGTTTGTCTACTCTCTGAATGAGCCAAAAAGAATGAATAAAGAGTGTTAATTCTACTTTAATACATAAAATACATTTTTTCCCCCATTCCTTTTATCATCTCTCAGTTAAATGGCACTGAAAGTGTCAATTCTGTGGCTCTGGGTTTTGCTGATCTGGGAAATCCAGGCTCTGTTGAGCTGAGCACGTTCTTTTCTCATTTGCTACTCCTTGCTTTTGTTAGTGTAGCAGTTGGGGGCTCTCTTAGGTCAAGGTCAGTTAGAACAGGTGCATTTCTTTAGTCTGACATTTCTGCATGTTTTGCATACATAGAACTTGTATGTTTTCTGGTGCTTTGCACAGTTGTATAAATTATAAGGATTTTTTTTCATTAAAATTTCTAAACAATTTATCTGAATGTCTATAGCCAAAAAATTGCATTAACACAAACTGCGAGTACTGGGTGGGTTGTACCAATTTGCCAGTTAGTACATCTGTTTTTTTGACCGCTACCATGATCTTGCACAGGGACTCATTGCAAATGTGATTCAGGCTCCTGTTTGGCTCCTTGTTGAATTTCTCAGCATTTAAATAGAAATACATTCACCTATGCAAATTTAGAACCTTCTTTTATTCAAGAGACCTGTACACGGAGTGTCTGTTTACAGAGTTGCATAGGTCCCTAGATGTAAGGGTTCTGGGGGTGTTGGGGGACAGCGGCTGAAGATGAGCCAGCAGTGTGCCCAGGGGGCCAAGAAAGCCCCCAGCATCCTGGCTTGTGTCAGCCCCAGTGTGGCCAGCAGGAGCAGGGCAGGGATCGTCCCCCCTTCCTTCCAAGGAACAAGCAATAGGATGAGAGGAAACGGCCTCAAGTTATTCCAGGGGAGGTTGAGATTGGCTCTTGGGAACAATTCCTTCCCCCAAAGGGCTGTCCAGCACTGGCCCAGGCTGCCCAGGGCAGGGGGCAGTCCCCATCCCTGGAGGGATTGCAAAGCCGTGGAGATGTGGTGCTGAGGGACATGGGGCAGTGGGCACTGGGCAGTGCTGGGGGAATGGTTGGACTGGGGGAGCTTAGAGGGCTTTGCCAACCAAGCCTGTTCTATGATTCTACTGTACGATAAATTTTCTTCCTGCTGGACCTGGCTGTCATTCCAAGCCCAAGACTTCTCTTGGTTTTATGAGTAAATTTGATTAGCGTGGTATTTTGTAATTCCACACTAGGGCCAGTCCATTGCTTTGTTTTTCTTCTCTAGTGTAAACCTTTTAATGTAGAAGGTTTTTGGGGGTATCTGAGGCTTCCAGCTTGTCACAATTAGTGTTCTGCAATTAGTTTAAGTGGAATTTGTTTAATATAGTGGGAAAAAAAGCCAACTCATGGTGAAAATATACAGCTCCATATCCAGGTTTTGTGTAAACTGAGTATTCTTAACATTTAACTCTGATTATATGTTTTCAAATAAGATTAGCTGAGAATTGGAAAATACCTCCCTTTGCCTAAAGTCTTCCCAGATTTACGTTTCAAATACGGCTGCTTGTTTTCTTTTACCTTTTTGATATTGATAACACTTTTCAGTTATTCCTAGTAGTTATTTCTGCAGTTACTTATACTTTAAAAGAAAAGTAAGTTCTTTTAGAAGATATTGTGGTGTTTAGATGTTTGCTAAACTCACTGGGATTTTGGACTTTGGAACAGGAGAGCCTAACTGCAGTTGGAATATAGAATCACAGAATGGTTTGGGTTTGGAGGGACTTCAAAGCTCATCTTGTCCCAACCCCCTGCCATGGACAGGGACACCTCCCACCAGCCCAGGTTGCTCCAAGCCCCATCCAACCTGGCCTGGAACACTGCCAGGGAGGGGGCAGCCACAGCTTCTCTGGTCAACCTGGGCCAGTGTCTCACCACCCTCACTTTGGGGCTGTCGTTAATCTGGAAAGAGTTTTAAGCAGTTGCAATGCATTTAGATTTTTATTTTACATCCTGTTGGCGAAACTAAGCCCGTAACGCCCTGTCAATGTGTGGATGCTCTTCATGGTTGAAATGGAGTAGAAAGGAGTAGAAAGAGCCTGTTGAGAGCTCCTTTAGTTTGTGTTTATTGAGTTAACCTTATTATAGGATTGTTTTATTAACATGTCACCATGATTATTGTGTAACTAATTTAAATAGAATTAGATTTTCTTTTGCTGATGGCATGGCATTAAGCTTTGTAGTTTCTGGTATAGCTTGAAGAAAATTACTCTGCTTTGGCTGGTCAAGAGCTAAAGAGGGAATAGCTTCAGCTGTTGAAGAAAGCGCATTGAAACATCCAGATAGAATCACAGAATTGTTAAGGTTGGAAAGGACCTCTGAGATCATCAAGACCAACCCAACACCACCATGCCTGCTAAACCATGTCCTGAAGTGCCACATCTACACATTTTTTGAACATCTCCAGCCATAGGGACTCCCCCCCCTGCCCTGGGCAGCCTGGGCCAGTGCTGGACAGCCCTGTGGGGGAAGGAATTGTTCTCAGTGTCCAATCTAAACCTCCCCTGGCACAACTTGAGGCCATTGCCTCTTGTCCTATCACTGTTCCTGGGAGAAGTGACTGACCCACTGGCTACCCCCTCCTTTCAGGGAGCTGTGGAGAGCAATGAGGTCTCCCTCAGCCTCTTCTCCAGACTGGTACATCTTGAGCCCCTCCATGAGTGCAGAGCAGTTATGGTAATGGGGAATGATATGCTCAACCATTTCATTAAGTGGGTCTAATCTGAGATTGGACTTGACAGTGTTGGTTTAATGGCTGGACTTGATGGTCTTAAAGGTCTTTTCCAGCCAGAATGATTCTATGATTCTCTGATATAGGTATTTTTAATGGGTAAATCAGGACATTGCTGTGGGACAGCATGGATTTAAAGAGAGGCTGTTGTAATCCTCTGACTACAACTGTGTATCTGATGTGTTCAGTTGCTGTTGAGGCAAAGTGGCTTCCTTTTTTATTTTTTAAATTTATTTTAAATAAAAAATAAGTAGATCTGTCTAAATGCATAAAGCCAAATTCTCTTCTGTGTTACCAAATTCCTCACTGGGCTATACCAGTGGAAAGCTGATGAGCCTTTAATAAAGTCCATGGTATTTGTACTGGTAGTCGTGGGAACTGAATTTATCCAATAAAACTTGTGAATTTGAACACCACATTGGTGAAGTCCACAGGCCCTAGTTGCTAAGCTACTGATATACAGTTGTCAAACAATTTTGCTTTTTTGTTGCTCGTTGAACTATAAAGACTGTGTAGCAGAAAATCTTTGTAATTTATAATGTTTTGTTGTATATATTCATGGATTTTATTTGTTTTTTCTCTTTCAGAGCGTTCAGTCAGAAAAGAGCTGCAATAGAGAAAGAATATGCACAGGTAAGTACTAGAATAATGTTAATGTCTATGGCATTGTTCTGTTGGGATAATTTATTCATCAGCAAATCTTCCACAGTGTATGTTTTTTCATTTATCCTTTCCATAATTTGCTTAGTATGAAAATACCCAGTGGAAATTGTGAATTACAAAGTTTGGTCTATGCAGGACTTAGGTCCATTTTGTGTTTTCATTTTGACTCAAGGAAGTTCTCAGGTACAGAATTCGTTTTTAACTTTTTTTTTTTTCCCCAGCTTGTTATAAGGACAATCAGCTCTTTGAGGTTTTCTCAGAAAACTTGAGTAAAAAGTAAAATCAGGTCAGTTAGAGGAGAGGAAATGTGTTCTGGCATACTCAGTCCAAAATAAATTGACATCAGTAAGAGCAGCTTCCCATTCATCTGAAATAAAAGCAGCCAGATTTGGCCTCACGCTTGTGGTAGGGAGTGGGCTGAATTTTGATTTATTTGTGAGAAAGGAGGGAGGATTGGTTATTTTTCCTCCCTTGTTCCAAAATTAGAAAGCATCTAATAAGGGGCAGCTGCCTGCTTAATTTACAGAAAAGGCTCTTGGAGCTTAAGTCCAAGTCCAACAGATTAAAAAGGCATTAATTTATTTTAAAATAGATTAAAGGTAGAATAAAATACAAGCGAGGGAGCTTGTGGAGCTCCACAGACAGTGAACACAACTGGGGACGTGCCTGATGTTCCAGTCGTTGACGTTGGGGTGGTGACAGGAGTGGAACACGAAGACACAAGCTGTCACTAGGATGTTTCCAAATGCAGTTTGTGGGCTGTTCTGTTCAGCATCAGTGCTGCATCACCCACAAATATACATGGACTAAACGTTTTCTGTGGGCCAGATTTACTGTCAGTTTATGGAAGAGGATTTCTGTAGGCTTTGAAACTGTGACACACACATTTTCTAGTCCTAGATGTTCTGCATGAGGTCTCAGCCCAAAAATTTGCTGGAAACACTTAGTAAATCTAATTGAATTTATACTGAATTTAATCCACACGCTCACAATAGTGCTATAAGGGTCTGCAGTTGGTGCTCCAGTTCTTTCATTGTATATGAATTTCCATTAGCATGCATTGACTCCATCAGCAGTCACGCTTAATTTCATTGAATATAGCAATTTTTCCATGAACGAATCGATAGATACTTAATGAAACTTTCAGTAAAAGTCTGTATTCTTTAGTGATTTTTCTTATGACATTATAAAGAATTTAAGATCAATTCTTAATACATTTATCCATTCTCCACTGGGAATGTTTTCTTTATATACAGAGGCACTTACAGCAGTGGCTGCATTTAGGGAATAGTCTTGATAAGTTGGAAAAATAATTACATTCTGAGCTTCAGATGGCTCAGTCTTAACAACTGAGGCTTTCAGATACATGCATTTAAAACCCTCCCAACTTTCCAGCAATCCAGCTGCATCATTTGAGATTCATTCAATGGTTGCTTATATGAATGAAGTCTTGTGGGATCGCTTCCTCAGTTTGCACAGTTCAAAAACAATGTTGGATGTTTCTTCTTGGGCCTGTAAAAAGGATTTCTGTTTTTTGTTGGGTTTTTTTTTTTTTTTTGAGATGGTAATAAAATTTCACAGAAAGTCTTTTAGTGAGAGAAATTGTAATCAAAATCAATGTGAAGTCGTATTCATCAGCGGTGGGAGATTCCTTTTAAAGCCAGTGATAAAGGGAACTGGAAATCCTCAGGAGTTACTTTCTGAAGCAAGATTCCTAAATCTTTTCACAGATTCTATCCAAATGCCTTTTGTCACCTTAGGGAACTTGGAATATTTTAACTTTTTTGGCAAGTGGAAGGTTGGACAGTTAAAATAACTTTCCCAGAACTGAATGCTTTGTTGATTTAAAAGACTTGTATGCTGATGCACTGCACATGGGTGGTGAGTTTCTATGCACAGAGTGCTTTTGTCTGCAGGAGAACCTGTGCAAATGCTAAAGAAACACTATGCTTTGGTGTTTATAATTTATACCTAATTACATGCTAAGTGGCTTGGATGTATGTGATGGATTACAGGAGCTGTATGTAAACTGTTCCATATTTTATCAAGGGATTTATTTACTGACTCTTTTCACCATATTGTACCTGTTGCTGTTGAAGCTTTTTTTAAGCTGTTTTTCTGCTTATGGACTGCTTCCAGTGGGTTCTCTACCAGTTTTTCTAGGCTGTGCTGTGGTATAAATGGGAGAGGTACCTGACATATCAGCCCTAGTACTGTGATTTTGGGGTTGTTCAGTCTGGAGAAGAGGAGGCTGAGGGGAGACCTCATCACCCTCTACAGCTCCCTGAAAGGAGGGGGGAGCAAGGGGGGGTCAGTCTCTTCTCCCAAGGAACAAGGGATAAGATGAAGTGTGATGGCCTCAAGTTGTGCCAGGGGAGGTTTAGGTTGGACACTGGGAACAATTCCTTCCCCCACAGGGCTGTCCAGCACTGGCCCAGGCTGCCCAGGGCAGGGGGCAGTCCCCATCCCTGGAGGGATTGCAAAGCCGTGGAGATGTGGTGCTGAGGGACATGGGGCAGTGGGCACTGGGCAGAGCTGGGTTAATGGTTGGACTGGGGGAGCTTGGAGGGCTTTTCCAACCTAAATGATTTTATGATTCTAATTCTGCAGTCCTTTCTAGATCTGTTGTGAATACAGATGGAACTATTTCACTCGTATTTTTCAGTACTGCATTATTTAAAATATACTTATAGGCTTACTTGAACATTCAGAACTGAGACCAGAAAGCCTCTCATTTCCCATTAACAGTACTCCTAGTAATAGCATTTAGATTACAATTTTGCATTATTATTATTAGCCATTCTCGTTGATTAATCATAAAATCCCAGAATGGTTTGGGTGTGAAGGGACCTCAAAGCTCATCTCATCCCAACCCCCCTGCCATGGCAGGGACACCTCCCACCAGCCCAGGTTGCTCCAAGCCCCATCCAACCTGGCCTGGAACACTGCCAGGGAGGGGGCAGCCACAGCTTCTCTGGGCACCCTGGGCCAGTGTCTCACCACCCTCACAGTCAACAATTTCTGCCTAAGGCATTGTTAACATAGAAAAAAAGTAGGAAACTCCATCTTGTGAGCTTCACAAGAGCTTTAAATTCGGACCACAGTGCAAGGAGAAGTTGCTGTTCTGATTTTTTTTTTTTTTTTCTTTTTAAAGAAGGCACTAATTTTTACATTTCCCCCCCCTGTTTTTCCTGGAGGTCAAATTAACATTGAAGAGATGTGCATGCTCAGTAAACCCCACTATCTTATCTGTGATCTGGTGAGAGTGGACACCTCACTCGGTGTTGATTGCTGTGTCTGTTCCAGCAAGAAACTTGACACACTCAGGATATTTTAAAGTATGGAGGAAATAAAAGGGAGTATAGTTTATATCCACCCGTTCCTATTAGCAGCTATGAGTGAAGTGCAAGTGCATCATCTCGTGTTTTATATCAATGACAATAATCGGGAGAGGATCCTGAAAATAAGACGAAATGAATTCCAAATTAAAAAGCAGCCTGGCAGAGCAGGAGGTGGAGGGGAGAGAGGAGCAGTAACAGCAAGAGTTAAGGTGGATGCAAGCAGGCAGTATGATTTACCAGCTTCTCCTCACCCCGTGAGTGTCTCACCAGGCTTAAAAACCACTTCCCTGCAGACATCAGAATGTCAATACCTGTTTTCTAGAAAATAGCAATATTCCAATAGCAATTTTTGTGCATATATAACATGCATCTACATACATGATATACAAAACATATATAATAAATATAATAATTTATTCTATATATTTAAATGAGATGATAGAAGCTGACAGTTTCTTTTACCATCTTACAAGGATGCTAGACTGCTTTACTTAAGATGCAATGGCCTTTTAAACAATTTTTCAGTGGGTTGAAATTCTCCTCTCTTTCAGTTTAAAGCCATTCCCTCTTGTTCTGTCACTCCATGCCCTTGTCCAAAGTCCCTCCCCAGCTTTCTTGTACCCTCCTAGGCACTGGAAGGTGCTCTGAGGTCTCCCTGGAGCCTTCTCTTCTCCAGGCTGAACACCCCCAACTCCCTCAGCCTGTCCTCACAGCAGAGGTGCTCCAGCCCTTGGATCATCTCCGTGGCCTCCTCTGGAGTCTCTCTCACAGCTCCATGTCCTTCTGATGTTGGGGGCCCCAGAACTGTGTCTTTTTGTTAGAATGGGAACTAGATACCTGGTCTTTTTTATATTTTTTTTTAAATTATTAGTATTTTTTAAACAGAAGCCTTTGTCGTTTAATGCAACTTTTGCTCATGCAATAGAATTCCAGTAATTTTTCTCCCTTTGTCTTGTAAAATGCTGTGAGGTTTATAGAAGAGCACCCCTGTACAAGTATTCACTTATAAAGTCCCTGTGCTGGTGTATTAGGAAGAGAATCACAGACTGGTTTGGGTGTGAAGGGACCTCAAGGGCTCATCTCATCCCAACCCCTGCCATGGGCAGGGACACCTCCTCCAAGCCCCATCCAACCTGGCCTGGAACACTGCCAGGGAGGGGGCAGCCACAGCTTCTCTGGGCACCCTGGGCCAGTCTCTCACCACCCTCACAGCCAACAATTTCTGCCTCACATCTCATCTCAATCTCCCCTCTGCCAATTTAAAGCCAAGAGGTAAGATGTGCTTTAGTAGGTTGCAGACAGCTTCCTTGAAAATCAAATTGCTCCACTTGTAGTAGAATCACAGAACAGCCTTGGATAGAAAAGACCTCTAAGGTAATCAAATCCAACCATTAACCCAGCACTGCCAATTCACCACCAACTCATGTCCGTCAGCACCTAGTAAAAGTAGAGTCTTTCAAGAAAGAAAAGTAAGGGGTTAGGTAAAGTACTTCTCATTCAAGAATAGATTGGTTTATTGCAATGTTGTGATATTGACAGTAAGAGCAGGAGGGTGGCAGGCTCTGAACGGGACCGGCAACCTCTGTGAGGCATGGGGAAGGTGTTGGAGCTCTGTAAACGCATCCATTTCAGCAGTGAACACGAGTCACCTGGATTGGTTGAGAAATCCCACGTTGCAAAACATCTGCAGCTCAGCAAACACAACCTGAGGACAGCTTTGGAATAAAAAAACCCCAACTTAAGGGTGAAACTAAGTCATCCCTCTCACTCAGCAGTCAGTAAAATAAACTTGAGGTACCTGCCCTGAAAATCCAACAAGTAACTTTCTATTTGTTCATTCCCTGCAGTCTGGACAGAATGTGTTGGGGTTTGGTTTTTTTCAGCCCAAAGGATACAGAAGGTTATTGTGGACTTCTGGAGAGCAGGAAGAGATTGTAGACTTTAAGGGTGGGTCCCCAACTTGGGGACAAACAAGAAGCAGCTGTAGGTTGACTGGTCAGTAGCATGTTTGGTTCACTGATGAACTTAAATTATTTTTTTCTTCCTTTGAGGATGACATTAGATTTATTACTGTGGTAAATCTCTCTTTAAAGTACTTCTGTAATATTTTAGTCATGACTTTTGTAATCAAGCAGTAATTTAAAAAACACCCATGAAATTAGCTTTTTTTGGGGGGGGGATACACATGTATTTTTAAGACTTAGGTATACTTAATCTTTTAGGGAATTAAGAGCTTTGACTTCTGTACTTTCTCACGTGAGGAGGGGTTTAGTTGGTAATTAGCAAACAGACGGAAACGAGTGTTTTCTCAGGCTTATCTTTTGAAGAAACTTGGCTATCATTCCGTGGTTCCTCTGCAGAGAAACTTCCTCTTGCAGTAAACGAGTAGGCTATGTCGAAATTTCCCTACTGAGCAGTAAGATGAATGGTTGCTGTATCTGGATGGACTTGATAGCAGTTAATGTGGAAGACAGCAAGGGGTTTTGAAATCCTTCTGTGTATTTATGTTTTCAAACTTTCTGCAGGAAACATTAGGAAACATATACGAGTGAAATCTTTTTCTGTAAATGGTCTGAGGGAACTGGGGGGTTCAGTCTGGAGAAGAGGAGGCTGAGGGGAGACCTCATTGCTCTCTACAGCTCCCTGAAAGGAGGGGGTAGCGAGGGAGGGTCGGTCTCTTCTCCCAAGGAAGAAGCGATGGGACGAGAGGAAACAGCCTCAAGTTGCACCAGGGGAGGTTTAGATTGGACACTGGGAACAATTCCTTCCCCCAAAGGGCTGTCCAGCACTGGCCCAGGCTGCCCAGGGCAGGGGGGGAGTCCCCATCCCTGGAGGGATTGCAAAGCCATGGAGATGTGGTGCTGAGGGACATGGGGCAGTGGGCACTGGGCAGTGCTGGGGGAATGGTTGGACTGGGTGAGTTTAGAGGGCTTTTCCAACCAAAATGGTTCTGTGGTCCCATCTGTCATACAAATTCATGTCAGGTTGGCTTGTAGAGTCTTATTTTTGAAGACACTACAGGAGGATGAAGACATCCAGGAGGATGTAGAGCCTTCACACGTAAGTGATGCTTTTTGGGAGATGATGTCTTTGTCTGTATCACCGCTGGTACTCGAAGCACAAGACAACCTGTAAGAGATCTCATTCTCTGTCTCCCAGCTCAGCTGTCCTGCCTGCTCCTGAAGCACTTTACTATGTGCTTAGAGTCACAGAATCACAGAATTGCCTTAGTTGGAAAAGCCCTTTCAGCTCATCCAGTCCAACCATTCCCCCAGCACTGCCCAGTGCCCACTGCCCCATGTCCCTCAGCACCACATCTCCACGGCTTTGCAATCCCTGCAGGGATGGGGACTGCCCCCCTGCCCTGGGCAGCCTGGGCCAGTGCTGGACAGCCCTTTGGGGGAAGGAATTGTTCCCCATGTCCAATCTAAACCTCCCCTGGCACAACTTGAGGCCATCACCCCTCGTCCTACCACTTGTTTGGTGCAAGCCTGAAGAACTGTGTGAGAAAGCTTTTTGTATGAACTTCCCTGGTTTGCCAAGTGACTCAAATTGGGTGTTTTTGACTGTTGTGTCCTCTTGGTTAGTTACTCATTTACTGAATTTTTATTGTCCTGAGTTGATGAAGGCACAGAATACTTAGAGGGCCTTGTGCAGGTGCTTGGAAAACTCAACTGAACATCACTCAGGTCAATGATTCTTTTGACAATTGTGTTTAGAAGGCTTAGTTACTGGTATCTAATGTTTTGAAATTAAAATTTCATGAGCTCTACCCTCTCAATGCATAATAGATCAGCAGTCTTCACATACTGACCTATGACTCCATTCGCTGTGACACACTGACATATGAATCAAGTGGAAAATATGGTGGGAAATGTTCAAGAGTGGTTCTCATGAAAATATTCCCCGTTTTGTATTTTGCAAAAAGCAAAATTTGTTTGGTCCGAATGTTTATTGATTAGTATTTTCTTAGATGATGAAGAGCATCTCCATGTACATTTATCTTGTCTTCTGATACTCCAGCATTTATAAAAATGAACATCAGTGGGTCAGCAGTTTTCCCTAAGATATGAGTTTTATGGGTGTGTTGTTTAGAATGTTTTTCCTCATTGATGTCCCACATTCTCAAAGGCCCAGGTTGGATGGGGCTTGGAGCAACCTGGGCTGGTGGGAGGTGTCCCTGCCCATGGCAGGGGTTTGGGATGAGGTGGGCTTTGAGGTCCCTTCACACCCAAACCATTTTATGATTCTCCTGAAAAATCTCTTATTTGGTGTGGAATGTGTGTACGCACGTGATGTCAGATACACCTGGGGCCTGGCCTGTTTTGTTGGTTTGTCTTAAATCTCAGCTCAGCAGAATTCCCGTTTTCTGGGAGAGGATCCATACTGCTTCCCAGTCCGTGCCTGATGTGCCCATCATACATATTGATGACCTGATTTGATCCATTAAGCCATGATGCTGCATAATACATCGTCAGAACTTGCTGGTTCCAGAAAGGAAACACCTGCTTGATACCTTTGTATTATATTCTCCTATAGTTGCAAACCATTCAAAACACCAGGGTATCAATAAGAGGTTGAAGAAAATGAAGTGTAAGCCTTAGTAGCTATTCATGCCATTCTTTCCAACAAAGCATGGAGAATCGGTGGCCGTCAGTGCCACAAAGGCCTGATCTGCTCCATTTCATAAATGGTTAAGGACACTATTGTGACTTTTAGAATAACTTGTAGAGACAAGTTTGACAAATCAGGTGTTCTAATGGGATTATTGATACTATTCTGCACTTGTCACACTTCAGCCTCTTGCTGCACGTTTCCCTTTTCACCACAGAACAAGCAGCTCTTTAGAATTCTCGATATTAAACGTCCGTTTAACATTTAATATAATATCCTTTGGATGGAACAAAGACTCTGGCTCTACATGGGACATTCCAAACAATATTCTTCTCTTTTTCTGTAGATTTTCCATTCAGTCATTTGTGTACTTTTTCTTCTCCCAGCAACACATGTCAGCACTTAAAGGGAAAGGGATAAAAAAGTCAGGTGTCTGATTTAGGTTTTATCTCACTGCCTGTTCTGTTAGATTGAAAATGAAAGTGCCTTATATTGAAATATTTGGCCATTTAACAAAAAAGGCTTTTAAAAAGCAGCCTTGAAAAATGCTCAGCTATCTGCTGCAGGTTTTAATGGAATTCTTTAGGTTAAAATAATATTTCTCTAAGAACAGAGGCGGACTGTCAGCTTTTATTTTCAGTGAAAACATCTAGTTCCTTGTAAAGGGGTTGCTAAGCTTAGAATTACCCTCCTTCTACAAAGAAAGCCCTTCATAAAGAAACTACATTTTTTTGCTGAACTGATGCAGGCAAATTTCTCTTAGCTGCTTTTAGCCCTTATTTTTCTTTCCAATTACTGCACTTGCAAGCATCCACTGCCTGGAATTTTGGTGTATGTAAGTGCTCTAATTTCAGATGAAAACCTTTATTTTTACTTGGTCTTTCAGTTTTAGTGAAGCAGGCAGTATGTCTTTGAGTCTGTGGGCTGCTTCTGTGGCATCACTTTGCTGTAAGTTGTTTGGGTTGTTTTTTAACTGCATCAGCATGGCTTTAGACTGGAAGAGGGGAGATTGAGATGAGATGTGAGGCAGCAATTGTTGGCTGTGAGGGTGGTGAGAGACTGGCCCAGGGTGCCCAGAGAAGCTGTGGCTGCCCCCTCCCTGGCAGTGTTCCAGGCCAGGTTGGATGGGGCTTGGAGCATCCTGGGCTGGTGGGAGGTGTCCCTGCCCATGGCAGGGGTTGGGATGAGATGGTCTTTGAGGTCCCTTCACACCCAAACCATTCCATGACTCTATGATTATCCCTTCCTCATAGTTTCTAGCACAGCATAAACAAGTCAAAAGCCATTTGTCTTCTAATTCTTGTTTGTCTCCTCTTTGCATTTATGCACTTTCTCAGTCAGCTCTGCATTTGTTCTGGAGCCATCAATTTAAAAAAAACCCAAACTTTTGTATTCCAACATAAGAGTGCTTCTTTACCTAATGAGTACATTCTCTGTTACAATCCAAAGGCCATAATTTAGAGACAGCCAGCACTCACTGAACTGCCTGGGAATGGTACTCTGGAGAGTGTAATTAAAAAGAAAAAGGTTTGTTTAAAAAAACCAATCCATGCAGAAATAAAGGTATGCAGAGTTCCATTCTTTGTTTTATCCTGAAGTTCAGGTAGTTAATTCAACTGATGAATTTTTCTGCAATTCAACTAGTTCAGCTGGTTTTCAAATGTTAGACAGGCAGAGGTCGTTTATAAGAGTTATTCCTTTCTTCTGTGGGAATTTAAAGAAATGTTTGATTGCACCTTCTGCACAGTACCTGGAGTGTTTGTGGACTGTGTATGACTCCATGTATTTTAGGCAGTGATATTTCTGAGAAGTTATTCTTATTTTTCAGATTTCTTAGATCACATTACCTTCGTTTTACTGAGGATAAAGTCTGCATTGGGTAAAAAAATATAATGAAAAGCTCATTGACATGCACTGTGCAATAATTTAAAATACCTCAACTTGTGTGTATGCTGTAGAAACTCTTGAAGATACTTTTCCAGGAGCAGCCTCTCATCCTTTCAGTTGTAGAGCAGTCCCTAACCCCAGTGATCCAGACACTTAGCAGTTTGTTAGATGGATGGAAGGTAAACTGTGCAGACCTTCTTGGCTACTAATGCTGTTTGTATTAGACCAAAGATTACTTTAAAGGGTACAGTAGACCTGTTCTTCACTATTTTTAAAAACTCTACTCCCTTCTTTCCCTTTGCAACCTTGGAAGTTATGCTTTCAGACCTGTACAAACCAGAACGTGTTGACAGCTTAAAAAAACCCAACAAAACAGGGAATGTTTAAGTCAAATCTACTGTAAATGATTATTCAGTATAAGACTCTAGATATATAGTAGTTGACTTGTTCAGTTTCATACAGATAAAAAGCCTTTTATCAACCAGTCCTGCCTCCTCTCCTGAGAAAGAGGAGGGAGAAAGGAAACAAGGTTACTCAGACTGGTTCAGGAGAGGAGTCCAAGTGGCAGCTGCAAAGTACTAAAAGATGTGCTGCTAATCAGACAAATATGTGCTAACAGCAAAGGAGCCTATCTGTGTGATCTGGGCAAGTGAGTGCATGCTGCTGTTTGTTACTCCTTTGGTAAAATGTACAAGTAAATGGCTAGGGTGTTTCTTGCGTGTATTACGGCAGTAAGTCTTACACACTGGCCCAGGCTGCCCAGGGCAGGGGGGGAGTCCCCATCCCTGCAGGGATTGCAAAGCCGTGGAGATGTGGTGCTGAGGGACATGGGGCAGTGGGCACTGGGCAGTGCTGGGGGAATGGTTGGACTGGATGATCCTAGAGGTCTCTTCCAACCAAGGCTATTCTATGCTTCTATGTCTGCTACAGCTGCACAACCCTCTTGTTGACTTGCATTCTGATAAAGCCATGGTATATTTATAAACTGTAGATGAGCAACTTTTGCATCTTATTCTTTACCAGTAATAGGTAAGCTTTCATTTAAAAATCAAGTGGTTTGTCCATATTTAAAGGAACTGTTGTGAAACATGAACAAAAAGGAGGTAGCACATCAGCTTTGAGATCCTAGGGGATTATTTCTGATAGTTCACAAAAAAATGACTGGGGCCTCAAACATTTATTGTTATATTTTCAGGTCTGTGTGGCCAGCAGTGAAGTTCAGCTCAGCTGGGTCATTCCCTTACACATTGTTTTAGAAAGAATAAATAACAGTATTTAAAAAGCTTGGTGTTCTAGTTTTGTGTCGATGCAGTGCCAAAGACCTTGAAGATACCAGTTTAGAACTGTTGGGCTTTTTTTTAAAATAGTGTGGTGGTACTTTTGGGGTTTTTTTGATACAAAGCCAACACTGATGAGGGAGCATGCTGTCAAGATGAATTCTGGAAAAAATGTGTCTTGGTGGAGTGGGTCCAGAGGAGACCACAAAGATGATCCGAGGGCTGGAGCAGCTCTGCTGTGGGGACAGGCTGAGGGAGTTGGGGGTGTTCAGCCTGGAGAAGAGAAGGCTCTGGGGAGACCTTAGAGCACTTTCCAGTGCCTGGGGGGAACAAGAAAGCTGGGGAGGGACTTTGGACAAGGGCATGGAGTGACAGGACGAGGGGTGATGGCTTTAGACTGGAAGAGGGGAGATTGAGATGAGATGTGAGGCAGAAATTGTTGGCTGTGAGGTGGTGAGAGACTGGCCCAGGGTGCCCAGAGAAGCTGTGGCTGCCCCCTCCCTGGCAGTGTTCCAGGCCAGGTTGGATGGGGCTTGGAGCAACCTGGGCTGGTGGGGGGTGTCCCTGCCCATGGCAGGGGTTGGGATGAGATGAGCTGTGAGGTCCCTTCACACCCAAACCATTCCATGATTCTATGATGTGCTCTGCTTGTTTGCTGGATTGGCACTTTCACTGAAATAATAATAAAAATTAAACCAAAAACTCTGAAGTGTTTTCTAGAGCACTCAGTGAAAGTTTAACGTTAGTCAACAGTTGTTTGCTACTTAGGTGAAAGGTTTTAAGGACGTCATGATGTTTTGGACAAATTCAACAAATCTGTTATTGCCTTAGCTGTAAAAAAAATGGGATAGATGTAAGGATGTTCTTGAAGTACAAAACTGAATTGAAGCCAAAAATGGGGAAGAAATTTGTGTTATGACATCCATTCTAATTACATAAAATTCATGTCCACAAATGAATCTCCTAATTACAAGTATGAAATAGTGGAAACGTGCTGTGGTTTACTCTCAATGCAGTAAAAAAGGACACCGAAATACTTGAGCATGTCCAGAGAGAGGTTTAGATTGGATATAAGGAAGGATTTCTTTCCAGAAGGGGCTGTCAGCCATTGGAAGGGGCTGCCCAGGGCAGTGGGGCAGTCCCCACCCCTGGAGGTGTGTCAAAGCCGTGCTGACACAGTGCTCAGGGATATGCTGTAGTCAGGGACTGTCAGTGTTGGGTTGATGGTTGGACTTGATCATCTTCAAGGTCTTTTCCAAGCTAGATGATTCTGTAATTTCCATTGAAGTGGCATGGTGGTTCTTTTCTTAATCTCTGAAACTGTTGCAAGTTATCTTCGTTCAGTTGTGTTCGTTGGTTTCTATACTGTTAATTGCAGCAGTGTACTTGAGAAACCAGATAATAATTTCTCAGTATTTTCCATGAAAAATAAAATTTGTCTGTGAAATAAACTTTATATTGGGATATTTCCATGTATATTATAAATATAAATTAACTTATATTGAGCAAAAATTTGTAAAGTACAGTTTGATTGGTAGGTTACTGATACTGTCATCATCATCAATAAACAAGAACATCAGGCATGAAGTGGAAGTCCAGTGTGAGTATAGTGCAGGAACAAATCCTTGACATAGATTTTCATTTTAATTTATATATTTAAAACGTTCCTTTCAGTCACCAAAATAATTTTGACAATTGCTTAGACTTATTCCTCCTATCCTTATTTCATTTTTTTTTTTTAAGATAATGAATTTTCTGCTTGACATACTCTGACTGCTGTTCATTTCAGCAGTATACTCAGTACACTGCCTTTTGCAGTTTACAGGCTGGTTTGTCATGTTTTCAACAAGAATAAAAGCATATTTCATACCAGTTGCAAACAGAAGCTGATTGAGTAGGAGGAAGCCTGCAGATTTATGAAAAAAGAAAATCTCAGCACTGGTTTTCTTAGCTCTGATTGTGTACAAATGTGGCTCAGATATTTTTACTTTCACAAACCAGAAAGAGGTACTTAAAAAAAAATAGTAAGGGTTGGTCACATTTTTTTTGAGATGTGAAATTTGTGAGCTGCTAGGTTTCTTGCATTGATTTCTGATCAGAATGCCAAACACCTCTGTGTTTGCTTTTTGATTGTCTGTCCAACTGTTCTTCACATGGGTGTGGGGTCCTGCCCTTGGGTCACCCCAACCCCATGGGATGCTCCAGGCTGGGGGCAGAGTGGCTGGGAAGTGCCCGGGGAAAAGGCCCTGGGGGTGTTGGTGGGCAGCAGCTGAAGATGAGCCAGCAGTGTGCCCAGGGGGCCAAGAAGGCCACCAGCATCGTGGCTTGTGTCAGCCACACTGTTTTCACACCCAAACCCTTCTATGATTCTATGATTCAGTAGGCTCCAGAGAGAACTAAAAAGGTTTGGTTGCAAGGAGAACTCGTGGTACTTAACGAGCTCTTTCCATATGTGGAGCCTGCTTTGTGAAACCCAGAGTAAAGGTGAGCATTTCAGTTCCTTCTCTTCCAGCCTTTTGTTTCTCTTGAGCTGTTTTTTTTTTCTCTCACTGATGGCAGTGGAACAACTGACAAAGCGAAACCCTTTTTGATTGCCCATTTGCACATCTGTGAAGGAAGGGACAAAAATGGCCTCAGCCATCACGATAGAGAAAGCATAAATTTTATGAACATATTGTTTTCTAAATTTCAGTAAAAACACAAATTATATCTTCCTATTCCTTTCTCTAATACTCCAAATCATGAAAAACGTTTCAATCAGTTGCTGTTCTGTGTTCAGTCTCCTTTCTATTTAGGCTGTTTCCATTAATGCATCTACTCCAGGTCATGGTTGGAAATCCATCTATTCTACAGTTGCATTGATATATTTGGCCACGTGCATTTTCAGAAGTCCTCCCTATGCCATGCACATTGACCACTTGGTCATCCTAGCTCTTGATTTTGGGGTGTTACTGATGATCATTGGAACTGAGCACGTAATTCTATGGACATGAGCCTTTGGATCTGTTGATGTTTGAGGACCATATCATGATGCGTAGCAACTTAATATGAAATCCCTGATATTCTTCGTGTTCTGGAGCAGCACAGATGTCACCTCAGTTTCTTTCAAGAGATGGGAGATGTTAGGCCAAGTTTTGAGGTAGTGTGGAGAACCTATAGCCAGGTCAGTGAACCTGGTGGAGTTGCTCCAACAGCTCCATGCCCTTCTTATGTTGGGGCCCCCAGAGCTGAACACTGCACTGCAAGGGGAGTCTGGACTGCTTGTTTTGAATTGTTGCACTATAACTCAATCTCATTAAAATCCTTTTCCAGTTCTTGATATCATCCCTTAACTCCACCAGTTTGAGTAACAGTTGTCAGCAGATGTTGTCAGCAGGGTTGGTTCATTGAGCTTCTGAATCTGTTAAAAAAAGAGCTGTGTCTTACTACTTGCTTTGCAAATTTCTATGGCGTATCAAAGTCTTTTTCTATATGTCTCAGACATTAGGAAGTAGTCAGGCAAAGAGTTTGTAGGGTAGAAATGCTGAAACAAAACCCTTCTGAGAGATTTCTCAGTTCCTAATATTTGTTCTCTTTTTGGTAAGCTGCAGAGCTGAAGTGAGGCTTAACTTCCAAATTAAGATATTAAATGTAGCTGAATTTGAGTCACAGGCTGTAGTTAAAAATAAAATACATATTCTCCCATTTACAGACCTTTTCACTAAATGATGCTGGTATTTTCTTCGCTAGAACCATTTAGACAAAGCAAGCTGTAAAATTCCACCAACTCCAAGCGTCAACGGGTTGTGTGCAACAAGAATAAACAGAGATTTACTCTTTCAACCAGTTCCAAATGTTGTATTTGACAAAGTTTCTCCCTAATTATTCTTACAGTTTGTCTGGGTTCAGGACCATGAAATACTTGATGATTCATGGCAGGATTAAGACTATGCTGAGGAAGCAGAACTGGAGTTTAGACTTTGTGTGGGTGCCAGTGTAGCCCAGCAAGATGATGGCATCAGAACATGTGTTCAGTGCTGTGGGATGCTGAAATAGGTCATAGAATCGTAGAATCACTGAACAGCCTTGGTTGGAAGAGACCTCTAAGCTCCCCCAGTGCAGCCATTAACCCAGCACTGCCCAGTGCCCACTGCCCCATGTCCCTCGGCACCACATCTCCACGGCTTTGCAATCCCTGCAGGGATGGGGACTGCCCCCTGCCCTGGGCAGCCTGGGCCAGTGCTGGACAGCACTTTGGGGGAAGGAATTGTTCCCAGTGTTCCATCTAAACCTCCCCTGGCACAACTTGAGGCCATCACCCCTCATCCCTTGTGCTCCAGACCCTTCCCCAGCTCCGGTGCCCTTCTCTGAACACACTTCAGCAGCTAATCCTGTTGGTTTAGATATATTTAATGTGGGGGTTTTTGTGATATTTTAAGGTTTTTCTGATGTTATCTGCAGGTTTAAGTGTAGGTGTTCAGCATGTTTAAAAAGATGTCTCTTCCTGTGAAGATGGGAGAACATCTGAGCCTGTTCTGCTGTGCATATCCAACACTGCTCACGTTGTATTCTCTGTTTTCCCTTTATTTGGAGTTAGGATTGAAAATACAGTGCCAGCTGTTCTGAAGGTATCACCTGTATCAGTTCTCCAGATCTTACTCAGGCTTCTGATGTTGAAATTCACTTTACCAATTTTGGGAAAAATCATCATTGTCCTCAGGAACTCAAGTGGCTGGGGCACTGAGAGATGTCTGGACTGAGGTTATTTGTAGGTGGTTATGTGGGCTCGGATATAAATGCTGCTGTTGGCAGGTTATCAGAAAGGCCTATAATTACTTTTCTGAGGCTAGGTTATGGTTGAAGAAGCGTGGCCAGCACGAAGAAGGTGATGCTCCACCTGTACTCTGCTCTTGTGAGACATCACCTGGAGTACTGTGTCCAGTTCTGGGGCCCCCAACACAAGTAGGACATGGAGCTGTTGGAGTGGGTCCAGAGGAGGCCATGGAGATGATCCAAGGACTGGAGCACCTCTGCTGTGGGGACAGGCTGAGGGAGTTGGGGGTGTTCAGCCTGGAGAAGAGAAGACTCTGGGGAGACCTTAGAGCACCTTCCAGTGCCTGGGGGGTACAAGAAAGCTGGGGAGGGACTTTGGACAAGGGCATGGAGTGAGAGGACGAGGGGTGATGGCTTTAAAGTGGCAGAGGGGAGATTGAGATGAGATGTGAGGCAGAAATTGTTGGCTGTGAGGGTGGTGAGAGACTGGCCCAGGGTGCCCAGAGAAGCTGTGGCTGCCCCGTCCCTGGCAGTGTTCCAGGCCAGGTTGGTTGGGGCTTGGAGCAACCTGAGCTGGTGGGAGGTGTCCCTGCCCATGGCAGGGGGTTGGGATGAGATGAGCTTTGAGATCCCTTCACACCAAACCATTCTGTGATTTCAGGTGTTCCAAACCATGACCAGAGGCTATTGATAGGATCAGAGATATGCTTCTACCATTTACAAAAGACAGAATAAAACCAACATCGAAATAAAAAGAACCAGTGCATTCTTTAGCCAGCCACATTCATCTTTTTTTTTTTTTTATCCAAGAAATGTTTAGACACTCCAGTGGTGTGTATCTGTATTTGATGTGTTTAATCAGTAGTTTAAATCAAAGATCCTTTTTTCCCTTCTTTCTGATATCAGGCTGCAGCAAAGGAGGTGATGGCTTTGGCATTATCGAGGTGCTCTGGGAGCACTGCCTCTGTTGAGGAAAACAGGTTCATTGGTTTGCCAAATGGTAATCTAAAATAAATAGCATTTATACAGGAATAATATAGGTAATACTCCATTGATCTTGGGCTTTTTCTATCTCAGCTTTTTCTGTATTTTACCTCTCTGAGTTTTTAAAGCAAACTACAGTGCCAGCTGTCTCAGCACTCATAATGACACTGTCATTGGTTCTGTAAAGACAATAGAAAGCAGGTTTTATATGAAATTCCTTTCACTGCATAAATGGTCAACGGAGCTGGTAACCAAGTTACTAAAGACTCAAAAGCAGAGTAGGTTTTAATTAAATATCATGTGGCAAGGTGCCCAGAAATGTCACTGTTGTGGGAGTAGAGAAGGGAAAACAAAATGAAGAACTGCCAGTGCTGCCTTGCAGAGTGTCTGGAAGATGGATTTGCTAGTAGAGTATATCTGTACCTACAAAATTGTAAGAAAAATACAAAGAGCAGCTACCGTGTCAAGGTGACCTTGTGTATGTGTTTTTCATCACCTCACTACTGGTTGTGAGCAGAATGCCATATGAGCAAAAAGAATGGGATACAAAAACAAGTGGAGAAAAAGCATGCATGGTTTTGGGGTATTTTTGAAAGGTGAGAAGCAGTGTAGTCCCGTTAATTCTCTCATTTACATCAATATCACGTGATACTTCAAGATTTTTTAGTCATCCCTTCTTGATGTGGACTCATTAAGTCCTTCACGTGCTGCTGCTAAGGCTGTGTCATGTATGTATTGAGGTGGTTATAGTCATTGTTTTTATGATGCTTGATTGATCTGAAAGATTCTCCATAGATTCAGATTTTGGTCACCGCTGGGTTTTCTTGCCCACACATTCAGTATCTCAGTGAGTGAGCAGATGGTTTCAGTCAATCCTCTTTTGGTATGTTCAAGTGTAAAGTGGTGTTATTTCAGTCCCATCTTCAGTAGATCTTCTGTGCCTTTAACCACCACTATATTTGATTTTAATTTCAAAATTTACCCTTTTGTCTATCTTTCTCAAACAAATTAATTTCTAATTTAGAAAACAGTGAGGTATCATCTTTCCAACTGATCATTTTTTCATGTTTCACAGATGTTTTGATTCATTTTTGCCTCTTTATTATTGTCAGAATGTCTTTCTCAGTCATCAAAGTACTGACATCCCTCATAGAGCAACTGAAATGACTTGAACAAAAGTTTTATTTCCATATTTGATCATAGTATCATGGAGTGGTTTGGGTATGAAAGGACCTCAAAGCTCATCTCATCCCAACCCCTGCCATGGGCAGGGACACCTCCCACCAGCCCAGGTTGCTCCAAGCCCCATCCAACCTGGCCTGGAACACTGCCAGGGAGGGGGCAGCCACAGCTTCTCTGGGCACCCTGGGCCAGTCTCTCACCACCCTCACAGCCAACAATTTCTGCCTCAAATCTCATTTAAATCTCCCCTCTGCCACTTTAAAGCCATCACCCCTCGTTCTGTCACTCCATGCCCTTGTCCAAAGTCCCTCCCCAGCTTTCTTGCACACACCCTCCAGGCACTGGAAGGTGCTCTAAGGTCTCCCCAGAGCGTTCTCTTCTCCAGGCTGAACAACTTGAACGTGTTTTTATATTCTTAATATTTTTTGTCCGTCTGTCAACATATTTTCTGTATGCCTAGAAAAAAGACCAATAATATTTAATATATAAAATCCACTAAATGAAAGCTAGAGCAGATATTTTATTAAAATCCAGTTATGTATGGTCATATAATTATAGCTGGTAGTGATATTCTCATACACAAATAAATTTCTAATATGCAGAAATAACCCCCAAAGCAATACAAATGTTGCCATGGCCTGCAGGCATACTTTAATTAAAATAGGAAACATGTATATTTTTTTAGCCATGCGTTTGCTAACCATTTTAGCTCTCTCTGAAATTCCTGATTATTTACATGAACAAGTTCAGTCTCGGAATAATCCCTGTCCTCTAAAGATTCAGTGAATTACACATGACAGTGAACAAGAATTGATAACTCCAGAGGGAGTTTGCAGTAAATCAGAGTCTGTTCCTAAGGCTGTTGAAGCCTTCCTCTTTCACAGAATTACCTCCAGAGCTACCGTTGGCATCAGTGAAGCTAAAAGCAACCAAAAAAGTGTCAAGAACGAAGATCTACGATAAGCACAGATGGAAAGAGCCAGATACAGGAAAGAAAACAAAAGAGTTGGGGGTGGAATTTTGTTTCTGGTGAAAAAAAGAAATGAATGGTGAAGAGCTGTGGAACAGCATAAAAAATGAGATTATAGGAATGGCTGATCAAGTTTTGTGTTACCAGGCCAAGACAAAGAAATCGAGGTGGTTAAAGAATGAGGAGCTGTTGAGCTGGAAAGTTTTAGAAGTTGCAGAAGGGAGAGAAGAAGAAAAGAGATTCAAGGGATGGACCAGGCAGTTGGTGTTAAAAATGGAAATAGAGAAATGTCTGGGTAGGAGAAGGATGTTCAGAAGAGCACTCAGAAAAACCTGCAATGAGTTATGACACAAGATAACTCTGGAGTGGAACATTTGAACTGAAGATGTTGGTGCTGAATGATGAGTAGTAACTGAGAACAAGCAAGCACACAAAAATAAATAGCTGAAAGATACTTGGAAGATGTACAGAGTGCCCAGAAGGCAATAGGTAGGCTGATCATAGAATCAGGGAATGGTTTGGGTTGGAAGGGACCTCACTGCTCATCTCATCCCAACCCCTGCCATGGGCAGGGACACCTCCCACCAGCCCAGGTTGAAGACTTTCAGCTGTCGGGATCTGAATGGAGAAGAGGTAGTGACCGGAAATGGAAACCAACCTCCAGTATCTGGGAAAGCAAACCTGGCCGAGGGTTTAGGTGGGCTTGAGGTGGAGCAAATACAAGTATAAAAAACTTCTAAAAAGCTGCATTTTTAAAAGTAAAAAAAACCTCATGTAGGAGGCAGATTTATCTTTCCTATTTCAAATTTCAGTGTGTCTTTCTCACACCAAGAAGGACATTGAGGTTCTGGGGCATGTCCAGAGAAGGGCAGCGGAGCTGGGGAAGGGTCTGGAGCACAAGGGACGAGGGGTGATGGCCTCAAGTTGTGCCAGGGGAGATTTAGATTGGCCACTGGGAACAATTCCTTCCCCCACAGGGCTGTCCAGCACTGGCCCAGGCTGCCCAGGGCAGGGGGCAGTCCCCATCCCTGGAGGGATTGCAAAGCCATGGAGATGCGGTGCTGAGGGACATGGGGCAGTGGGCACTGGGCAGTGCTGGGGGAATGGTTGGACTAGGGGACCTTAGGGGTCTCTTCCAACCAAGGCTGTTCAGTGATTCTGTTGTAAATTACAGGGCTAGAATAGTGTGAAAACCTGTGTTGTTTTCCTTGACGTGGAAGAGGTATTAGTCTTTAAATCACCAAAAAATTATTATCCTTTATACTACTGCTCCTTTAAGTTTACTCAACAAGCTTTGAGGCTTGCTGTAACTATGATATGTCTCCTTTTTTTTTTTTTTTATGAGGGAAGATTTTAATTTTATTCCATTTTTCATTTGATCGAGGTTAACCTGATGATTATTTACTCACCTAGGGTACTGCCTCCATTTTTGGGGCCCCCAGCACAATAAGGACATGGAGCTGTTGGAGGGGTCCAGAGGAGGCCATGGAGATGATCCGAGGGCTGGAGCACCTCTGCTGTGGGGACAGGCTGAGGGAGTTGGGGGTGTTCAGCCTGGAGAAGAGAAGGCTCTGGGGAGACCTCAGAGCACCTTCCAGTGCCTGGGGGGTACAAGAAAGCTGGGGAGGGACTTTGGACAAGGGCATGGAGTGATAGGACGAGGGGTGATGGCTTTAAAGTGGCAGAGGGGAGACTGAGATGAGATGTGAGGCAGAAATTGTTGTCTGTGAGGGTGGTGAGAGACTGGCCCAGGGTGGCCAGAGAAGCTGTGGCTGCCCCCTCCCTGGCAGTGTTCCAGGCCAGGTTGGATGGGGCTTGGAGCAACCTGGGCTGGTGGGAGGTGTCCCTGCCCATGGTGGGTAGGTGGAACAGGATGAGCTTTGAGGTCCCTTCCAAACCAAACCAGTCTGGTTCTATGATACCAGCTGTAGAAATCTGGTTCCTTTCCGACAGGAAGAGTGAAGAATAATAGCTAATAGAAGGAAAAATACTGATTATTGAATCAAATGTCACAACTTGGTGCTCGTTGTCCAGCTTGCATAAAACCAGTTACTGGATTAAATCTCAGTGGGATGCTGCTGAGTTAGTCCTGTGGTGGATGGGGAATACAGCTCCAGCTCTCATGGCTGCTCCAATACCCATTTGTGGCTGGAAGGGTTCAGCTGCGGAGCCGAATCACCAACCCGTGTATAAGTTAATGCAAATGGCACAGGTTGTTTATCTGTTAACTTCAAGCCCGTTAGTGCTGCTCTGCATCTATTTAATACCTGGTGCTTTGTGGGTAGAGACAGTGATGCCCTTATAATTATAATTAGTCATGCCTAACTTATAATTAATAAAGTTGCAGGCTGCTGGTTGGCTGCATCACGTTCCTTTGCCTGCGGTCTTTCTTGTGTCCTGCTGAATCCTGTAAGATTCAGTTCCTGTACAAGCAGAAGGCCAGTGGGATTATTTAGATGGATATTTAAGGGGAAAATTGATATTTGGGTGAGGTGACAAGGATTTTAGTACAAAGTGTTGTATTTTAGTAAAGCATGTTGAAATTAATCATTGTTGGAAGAGTGAAGTGAAGCAAACGTTGACTTAATTTTCATAGAATCACAGAAGGGTTTGGGTGTGAAGGGACCTCACAGCTCATCTCATCCCAACCCCTGCCATGGGCAGGGACACCTCCCACCAGCCCAGGTTGCTCCAAGCCCCATCCAACCTGGACTGGAACACTGCCAGAGAGGGGGCAGCCGCAGCTTCTCTGGGCACCCTGGGCCAGTGTCTCACCACCCTCACAGCCAAGAATTTCCTCCTAATATCCAGTCTAAATCTCCCCTCTGCCAGTTTAAAGCCATTTCCCATTTGTTTTTTAATTACTGTATGATTAAGATGTGGAATTAGGGGAAAAAAAAAAAAAATCCTTCAATAGCATAAAATCTGGACAAAATTCAGGCTCCAAGATAAATATATGATCTGCTACCCATCTCTTCCAAACTTCTTGTAGTAAAGCGTTGCACGGCCCTGCCGTTCACATTTAAAATGATGGATGACAACTGAAGGCAAGTTACCATCTTCAAACTGCTTTGTCCCTTAGAAGAATACAAGGGAAAATGTAGAATAGCTACGTATGAAGCATCCATTTCCTGAGCTCTGAACTCTGGGTCTGACCCCTGCCATCCCCACTCCGGTATGGAAATCACGTCACCAGTATGATCATTTCAAACATTTCTCAATGAGAGAGAGCAGAAACCCAGCCTGGTAAGGGTATGTGTTACTATCTCCCGTTCACATTCCCTCTCTTCTTTCTCTTGGTTTGTTTTCCACATGACTGGGAAACAATTGCTTCTTCCACATGGAGCCCTTCTCCCATTCCTGGGAAAATAGCAGGGAATAAGGAACATTTGCATAATCGTCTTTAGTGCTATTGTGGGCGGGCTTTGGATGGCGACACGGAGTTGCAGACTGGCCACCTGTCCAGAACAAATGAACTTAGCTTTTGTATAACGTTATCTGCTTTTCCACAGTGTTATTTTGATGTAATGAATAACTCCACTAAAATATTACAACCCACCCCCCCCAATCATTCAGTAAATGTTTGCAGTGGGTTTAAAATCCCCTGTTTTCAGGGGTGGGAGTGGTGGTGGAGAGAATTTCCTCTTTCTCTTGTTAGCACAACTATATTTTCAAGCTGCCTCTGACATAGTTTTATAACTGCCTTTGTGAAATTATCCTCATGAATATTAATTAGGGGTGTGGGAAGAAAAAAAAAAAAACCACACCACCAAACCAACCCCCAAACCTCAAAATGATTTGCATTCATCCTGGTATAAATGATAAATTAAGTGTTGTCTAATGTTTTCTAATGGTCCATTTCACCTGTGTAAAACAATTAATTAAACAATTGAGTTCTTAGGGTAGGAAAGGGTGGAGGACACTGCCCCTGCCGGCCTTCATCTCAAGAATTAAACTTGTTCTCTATACACATTCAGTTTTGACTTTTGCATGTATGAATATTGTTTCTTGATCTTTTGTACTCCTGAAAGATTTCCACTTTTAAGTGAAAAAAACAAAACAACCAAATGCATTATTTAATATGGTTTTGGTGGTTTTGATAGCAAGGTGTCAGAAGGGCAAACTCTTGGTGCGACGTTTTGTTGCACATCAACCTTTGCCCTCAGAATGTCTGCGTAGAATCACAGAGTGGTTTGGGTGTGAAGGGACCTCACAGCTCATCTCGTCCCAACCCCTGCCATGGGCAGGGACACCTCCCACCAGCCCAGGTTGCTCCAAGCCCCATCCAACCTGGCCTGGAACACTGCCAGGGAGGGGGCAGCCACAGCTTCTCTGGGCACCCTGGGCCAGTCTCTCACCACCCTCACAGCCAACAATTTCTGCCTCACATCTCATCTCAGTCTCCCCTCTGCCACTTTAAAGCCATCACCCCTCGTCCTATCACTCCCTGCCCTTGTCCAAAGTCCCTCCCCAGCTTTCTTGTAGCCCCCCCCAGGCACTGGAAGGTGCTCTGAGGTCTCCCCGGAGCCTTCTCTTCTCCAGGCTGAACACCCCCAGCTCCCTCAGCCTGTCCCCACAGCAGAGGTGCTCCAGCCCTCAGATCATCTCCCTGTCCTCCCCTGGACCCGCTTCAAAGGTTGAGTTTCGATTGCTGCGTTGTAATACAGGAAAACAAACCCTTTCATACTTTCTTTTGGCCAGAAACTGCATGTAAGATAAACCCGACAGTAAGATTCCTATATTGCTGGTTTTTTCCTTGTATCTTTTACTGGTGGGGTCTTTTGTCCATATTGATAAGCAGTTGGCCAAAATTTGGCTAAGTAATTCTTAGTAAATTAAGAATAAGGAAGAACATGGGTTTTCTTTCTTCCTGTGCCTTTTTTTCTTTCCATTGGCAGTTAAAGGTAAGAGATGCATTGACCCAATAGAGTATTAGTGAACTAGTGGTAGGACGAGGGGTGATGGCCTCCAGTTTTGCCAGGGGAGGTTTAGATGGGACACTGGGAACAATTCCTTCCCCCACAGGGCTGTCCAGCACTGGCCCAGGCTGCCCAGGGCAGGGGGCAGTCCCCATCCCTGCAGGGATTGCAAAGCCGTGGAGATGTGGTGCTGAGGGACATGGGGCAGTGGGCACTGGGCAGTGCTGGGGGCATGGTTGGACTGGATGATCTTAGAGATATTTTCCAAGCAAGGCTATTATATGATTCTGAGGGTATTACTTTAACTCACTTTTGGCTCCCTTATTTAATGCTCTGCAGTGCCCTTGGCATTCCTGGTTGCTCTGTGCTGACCATGGATAAGTGCACTGGAGGTTTCTGTCAGTCATCAGCTGCTCTTGTAATTATGTTCTCAAGGCAAGGCATACACTAGGTACATTTTACTACTTTGTTCTGCTGCTATCTTGTTCCTGATGTACATTTATCACCATTTGAGTGGGTATGGAGCTGCTGCTGCTCTTCTATTTCCCTTAGCAATAATTTGGTCACACTGCTAACGAACATTGCTATTTACAGATCACTTGTGTGGGTAATATCAGCTGTGCAGGTATAGAATCATACAATAGCCTTGGCTGGAAAAGACCTCTAAGATCATCAAGTCCAACCATTAATTAATGGTTGATTAATGAATTAATTAACCAGGTATTTGAATTACTGTGGACTTTGATATGAAAATTGCATGGAAAGACTGGTGGATCTCTCTCTCTCCAGGAGCTGTTGGGCAGTGGTGGTGGTTTAAAGTAAGCCAAGTGTCTCTGTTTCTTCTTTTTCCAAGAGAGAACACTAAAATCAATCAATTGCATTTTGCTGTAATGAAAAATAATTTAAATTCCAGCAAAAGGTGGTAGGCAGAAAAGAATAACTATTTAACATGACATTTCAATCCAATACACTACTTCAGCAGTTCACAATTTCACACATCCCTTGATTGTGTGTGTGCAGGGGATTTATTTCTGCATTTTAAAAAATTGTGAATGATATTACTCCCAACAGTAAAAAAAAAAAAAAAAGCTGTTTTGTTTGATTTGCAAACCATGCTCTAGTTTGTAAACCATGAGTCATTAAAGATGTGTTTCCTCAGCCTGAAATGTGGTGTTTAAAACCCAACAAACGAGTGGATCTGTGCATGTGGATGAATTGGATGTATTTTTTTTTTTTATCATATACTTTTTTTTTCCCCTGCTTTGCCTATCATAATAACTGGAAATTGAGTTCACTTTTTATACTCTCATCCTCTGACTGAAAACCTGAAACTTCCTTAATTCTTAGTTGAAGTTTCTGTTTTACCCCGTGGCTCAGCACGGTGTTTTTAGGAGCACTTGTCCATATATGACTTAATTTGGGGGATTAAAAAAAAATCTGTTGAGTGCAATCCAATTCCTTCCTCCATTACTTATTGATGAGGTTTCCTAGGTTTTCCAGTTGTCAGCTCGCTGATGTAGCTCTGAGATTTAGGATGTTATGTGGCTATGGGAATCTTACTCTTTGTTTTCTTATTAGGAGCCTGACCTTTAGTACCTCATTTTAACATCAGAACGAACTCTTGTGAATAATGGTCTGTGTTGAAAGTGCATCCAGCTGGAATTACGTCTTGGGATGTGGGGGTAGGGGAGACTGGAATCTTTGGATGCCATCATGAAGCAATTAGACAAGCTACTTAATAATTTATAGCTTGCTGTCTTAAGGGTTGTAAGCGTTTTGACTGAAGAGGTTTTTGTTTAACCTTTCAGTGCTTTCTACGGTGCCTGTATTTAGGTTAGAAATTGTTTTCTTGTGGAGAATACAGAACCAGATGACTTTGTCATCTATTAATTAATGCTTTGTGTTGCTACCTAACTATAAGAGTTTGCTCACATCTCGGAGCTACCGGTGTACTGTGAATACATAAAAAGCTTTGTGCAACTAAAAATGAACATAACTGTATTTTTTTTTTTTGCAAATCTTGTCTGATACATTCATTAAATTCCTTTTGGGAATGCTTTTTTTTATATTCTATAACCTTAAATACTATAGGAAAACATACAGTACTGGGGAAGGGAGGAAAGCAGTTGCATTTTTAAACTGGAAGAGGGGAGATATAGATGAGATATTAGGGAGTAATTGTTGGCTGTGAGGGTGGTGAGAGACTGGCCCAGGGTGCCCAGAGAAGCTGTGGCTGCCCCCTCCCTGGCAGTGTTCCAGGCCAGGTTGGATGGGGCTTGGAGCAACCTGGGCTGGTGGGAGGTGTCCCTGCCCATGGCAGGGGTTGGGATGAGATGAGCTGTGAGGTCCCTCCCAACCTAAACCATTCTGTGATTATTCCATCCTGAAGGTCTGCTTTATTTAGCAGTGAAGGCACAGCACTTGATGGGGTCACCCACTTCTGTTGGCCTCATCTTTGCAATCTCAGTTTTCCCTTTTCCTTTATCATCTTTGATAGGAAGAATTTGTGGTTCTCTGCACAGGCTTGAGCAAGGCTATTCTTCTTGGAATAAACTTGTAGGAGTTGCTAATACTTAATCCTGGAAGTTGCAAGGGCTTTTTATCCTTTTATCTTTTTAGATACAAGGATAAAAATAGTACTTATTAATTTTTGCAAAGTGAAAGTGGCTGCTGGGTACAAAAGAGTAATCTTGGAGACTCATCAAGACTTTGAGGACATCACAGCTGAACATTCTGCAACTGCTGTGTAATCTCAAATGAATTTAAGGCACTGATGGGCTGAGAACGGTGTTGTGTTGACTAATCTTATGTCATTCTCTCCTGAGTCCAATTCATTTATATTAGATTAATATTTATATATAATTTTTGTCTTAATCTCGAGGAGTTGTTACTGTAGTTGGGGGTTTTTTGATATTTTGGTCTCTAGTTTTCTACTCTAACACAATAGAGTGCTGACCCGTTCGGAGGGTACTGGTACTCCCAGACACCACAGTAGTCATGTAGAAACATTTATAGCATCATGTATTTGTTTCATTTAAATTACTGCTCTGAAAATAATTGAAATTTCCATTTATAAACCTTATGATAAACCAGGTGGACAAAAACCCAAGAAAATGTCTCTAATACTAGTGTGAACATCTGAAATACAAATCTGTTCCCAAGTAACCCCTTTCAGTCCTGTACTCAGCTACTTTTACTTTAACATTTAATATATTTGATACCAACGTAGACTTTTAAATCTTCCATTTGTGGTAAATTCAGTTTTTTCTGATTTGTTTTACTGTTACATGAATGAACTCGATGCTCAAGAGCTTGTCTTATAACCATGTGTAAAAGTACAAGCAAAATCATTAACTTTGCTTATTTAAGAATAAACTTATTCTGAGCCCAAATAAGTTTGTTCCAAATAATCCTGGTATGATTTTACTGCCACATTTCAGTTCTGCCTTTTTTCCTTCCCCTTCTTTTTTGACATGACGTGAAAGCTGACTGGGGAATTTGCATTATGTCTTTTTGAAAATAGTATGAGGAGGACATTCATAGAAACATAGAATGGTTTGGGTGTGAAGGGACCTCACAGCTCATCTCATCCCAACCCCTGCCATGGGCAGGGACATCTCCCACCAGCCCAGGTTGCTCCAAGCCCCATCCAACCTGGCCTGGAACACTGCCAGGGAGGGGACAGCCACAGCTTCTCTGGCCACCCTGGGCCAGTGTCTCACCACCCTCACAGCCAACAATTTCTGCCTCACATCTCATCTCAATCTCCCCTCTGCCACTTTAAAGCCATCACCCTTCGTCCTCTCACTCCATGCCCTTGTCCAAAGTCCTTCCCCAGCTTTCTTGTAGCCCCCCAGGCACTGGAAGGTGCTCTGAGCCTTCTCTTAACACATTGCATGTGGTCTGGTGAAAAATTAACACACAACTCGGAAAGCAGAACAAATGCCAACACAACAATCTCGAAAAATTAGAGATTTTCAGACTTTTTCCCCTACTTAACCCACTTCAAAATTACCCAAAGTGAAGAACTCTGAAGCTCTCTCTGGTTTAATTCTCAGTATGCAAAAGCTTAATACAAACTACATGAGGTCCATTAACGTACTGACAGAAACCAAGAAAAGCCAGAAAATGCCCAGTTGAGAGGAAACACACCATATGCTTTCAAGTCCTCAGCTGCCAAACTCAACTCCTTCCCTATTGTGTTGGTGTGGCAGAGACCAGATGGTTCTCTTCCCCTGTCACCGGGCATTTCCCTGCGTTGCTCACTTCTGTTTGTCTGATGATACTGAGTCCATGAGTTTCACATGTGAAATTATATATATATATTATATATAAGATATATATATATATAAGTCCCTGTGGGTAGACCTGTAGTTTGCAAACACTGAGACTGAAATAAATTTGTGTTGTAAATACCCGCAGAGAAATTTTCCTTGGTTTTGGTTTTCAGCAGTTTATTTTCTAGGCAGAGATTAGCTCATAGATTTTTTTTTTTTTTTTCCTAAATTGTTCCTCTTGAATTCTTAATCAAATGAGCAGGATGGACTTTTTTTATTTTAAATGAATGAAGAAAGAAGGACATGGAGCTGTTGGAGCAGGGCTAGAGGAGGCCACGGAGATGATGCGAGGGCTGGAGCAGCTCTGCTGTGGGACAGGCTGAGGGAGTTGGGGGTGTTCAGCCTGGAGAAGCGAAGGCTCTGGGGAGACCTCAGAGCACCTTCCAGTGCCTGGGGGGGTACAGGAAAGCTGGGGAGGGACTTTGGACAAGGGCATGGAGTGATAGGATGAGGGGGAACAGTTTCAAACTGGCAGAGGGGAGACTGAGATGAGCTGTGAGGCAGAAATTGCTGGCTGTGAGGGTGGTGAGAGACTGGCCCAGGGTGGCCAGAGAAGCTGTGGCTGCCCCCTCCCTGGCAGTGTTCCAGGCCAGGTTGGATGGGGCTTGGAGCAACCTGGGCTGGTGGGAGGTGTCCCTGCCCATGGCAGGGGTTGGGATGAGATGAGCTGTGAGGTCCCTTCCAATCCAAACTATTTTATGATTCTATGATCCTAAATCAAACTGTGTTGGACTCGGATGCTCTTGGCAGCTGTTATAAGAGTTGGCTTGCCTTACAACTTCAGAGAAGAAAATATTTTCTGATAGACTATATTTCCCTTTAGTGAGTGCTTTGACACCTGGATCCTGGGGCTGTGTAGGGGTTTTTTGCTACAGATGTTTGAACATGAACACAACCTTTACCATCTCTGCAGTAGTTGCAACTGCCTACTCTTCTGTCCTGTTAAAAAGAGAGTTTTTTGTTGTTTTTTTTTTTAAAGGTACCCCTGATTTAAGGAACCAAGATACCTTCAGATACCAAGTTTCCTGTTGGTAAACTTAAAATGCTCATAAGGACAATTTAATGTTACTCAGACCTTACTTACAATTTTGCATAGTCTAAATATCCATCTTCAAAGATTACATCGTGTCTGTGCTACTTTTTGATTCAAAAAGGGCAAAATAAACTACAGTAAACCCCTTGACATATATACTAGGACTTTTTAAAGACAGATTAAGACATGTGGATATAATCTCAAAAGTTTCTTGCATGACTGATAGGACATATGAGATCAGGCTTTCTACGAAAGTGCTGTGCATTAAGTAATATTGCTGTTAAATTATGTTCTACTTTTCTTCAGAGTTAATATGGAGTCTTAGAAAGGTGGGAAATTTTATATGTAAGACACCTTGATAAGGGAAATATAAAGAATTCAAGTCACTGGTGCTTTTTGAACACTGCCTGTGAGCTTTTAATGAAATTTTTAATTTTTTAATGAAAAAGAGTCCTCAAAGTTTTTTAGTAAGCAGGGCTTATGGTTTTCATGGACTTAACATGGATTTGGTTTAATTGCTTATTTCAAAGAAGCAAAGTCAATTCTGCCAATTTATTTCCAGGGACAGAATGGGAAACATTGCAAAATACATCACGACCTGTGCAGGCAGAGCTTTGCACAGCTGAACGTACATAAGTGTCTTTAGGGCAGGCAAAGGGAGAAGTTGCCTAAACCTGCAGATAGCCAGCAGTGTGCCCAGGGGGCCAGGAAGGCCACCAGCGTCCTGGCTTGTGTCAGCCCCAGTGTGGCCAGCAGGAGCAGGGCAGGGATCATCCCCCTGTCCTGGGCACTGGTGAGGCCGCCCCTCGAATATGGGGGTGAGTTTTGGGCCCCTCACTCACTCCAGGAAGGACACTGAGGTGCTGGAGGGTGTCCAGAGAAGGGCAGTGGAGCTGGGGAAGGGTCTGGAGCACAAGGCTGATGGGGAGCAGCTGAGGGAACTGTGGAGATGTGGTGCTGAGGGACATGGGGCAGTGGGCACTGGGCAGTGCTGGGGGAACGGTTGGACTGGGGGAGCTCAGAGGTCTCTTCCAACCCAAATGATTCTGTGATTCTATGACTGCACCACAGCCCTGGGCAAGGGGCAAGGGCAGCCCCAGTGCTCCATGGGACACCTGGACCTGCTGCTGCTGCCATGCCAAGAAGACTCAGGATGTGCAGAGTAGCCTCTGTCCTTTCTTATCACTGTCAGCATGAGAGAAGCAGCAGGCTTGGTTTTCTAAGGTTGATTTTTATAACATTTTATCGTTGGAAGTGGCATGCTGCGTTGGCACCTAGCATTTCATGCACTGCAGTGTCAAGTATGTGATGTAGTAATCTACTAGTAGTGGCTCAGACATTAACTGGAGCAGTATACCATGGGTTAAAGATCCTCAAGAATGTAATTTTTATCTCAACTCATCTGAAAGATGCAAGAAACATCTCTTGGTGTTGAAAAACAGAAATTGCAGTAATTTGAACTGTCCCAAGTCATCCGTAGTGTGTTGCTCTGACTGATGCATATTAAAGACTGAGGTTTGGTGTTATGGGGAGGAAACAACACTTGTATTTTGTTCTTGTTATCTTCCAAAATGTTGCCTGTGGAAGTGGGAGATGAGATTTTTTTCATTCTTAAAGGATTTTCATTCTTAATGAATCCAGTTATTGGCTCACATCAGCTTGCAGATCAGCTGTTGTGAGCAGACCAGTCAGGGGCTGGGAAAAAACTGTATCTTTGGCCACATTCCTCCTGAAATTGTATTTCTTGAGCTGCTTAGTTTCTTGTGAATTTGCCTGTGGGACATAATCCCATCAGATTTTATGTCCTTACATGAATGCAGGTTCTTCCAAAAAATCACTTAGATGATCCCTTCACCCAGGATCATGGAATGGTTTGGGTTGGAAGGGACCTCAGAGATGTGTTTATTCTTTTCCTCAACCTCACCACGTCGTCTCCACTGAAATCACTGAGAAATAGTTCATCAGACCCTTTCTGCAGGTCAATTTTCAAACTTCCCTCACCAGCAGAAGTCAGTAGCTTTGGTGTCTGCTGACCTCGAAAACAGCGTTAGGTACAACAAGACTGGTCCTTGCCTCCTCCTCTGGCTGGCTGGTTAATCCAACTGTTTTGCTTAGGAAATCTAATCCTTTGTTTTCTATAACTGGATCATGATGCCAGAACTCATTTGCAGATGTAAGCATGTAGACTTTTCTTTCTGATTTCCAGAGAACAATTGGGTTGTTTGTTCAGCTGAAAGAGTTCACCAGCCAAGGTGAATCATCCTCAGTTGTTTTAAAAAAACTTGCAGATCTTTGTCTCTTTGTCTTCTACACTTAACATTCATAGCACAGTACTTTTAGTGTGTACTTATTTGATCAAAACCACCCAAAACTTGATACAGTTTCAATTCACTGGCTGAAGCAGCCTGTTGTAGTGTCCAGACTACAATAAATTCTTTTATTGATCTATGCATAACCAGAGAAGCAGTGGCAAAGCTTTCCTGCTCCTTGGTTGCTGTATTATTCAGAAGAAAATAAGCCTGGGGGTGGAGGAAGGGAAGGTGGTATGGAGCAAAACCTGGAAACAGTGGCCATTTGACTGCTGCACTGGATAGGTTTGGCCTTGTGCCTCCTCACATCATCAAGTTTTATTGCATAAATTATGTAAGTGTCCATATTTAATGTCTCTGTTTCATAAGAAACACTGTAATTTGTCCTTATCAGGACAAATCCTTTTCATATGTCCTTTTCATAGAATCACAGACTGGTTTGGGTGTGAAGGGACCTCACAGCTCATCTCATCCCAACCCCCTGCCATGGGCAGGGACACCTCCCACCAGCCCAGGTTGCTCCAAGCCCCATCCAACCTGGCCTGGAACACTGCCAGGGAGGGGGCAGCCACAGCTTCTCTGGGCACCCTGGGCCAGTGTCTCACCACCCTCACAGCCAACAATTTCTGCCTCACATCTCATCTCAGTCTCCTCTCTGCCAGTTTAAAGCCATCACCCCTCGTCCTCTCACTCCATGCCCTTGTCCAAAGTCCCTCCCCAGCTTTCTTGTACCCCCCAGGCACTGGAAGGTGCTCTAAGGTCTCCCCAGAGCCTTCTCTTCTCCAGGCTGAACACCCCCAACTCCCTCAGCCTGTCCCCACAGCAGAGGTGCTCCAGCCCTTGGATCATCTCCGTGGCCTCCTCTGGACCCCTCCAACAGCTCCATGTCCTTCTTGTGTTGAGGTTTCAGCTGCCATGTTATATTATCAAATACAGCTGTATTTGATAATATAAATATTTAATTTGAAAAGATATTATCACCCTCTCTATCTCCTGTCCCGAGTCTGTTAAACTATCATTCTTAATCATATGCTCTTTCCATACACATCTGTTTTCCTTAAATACTCTGCAGATGAATGCATTTAATTTAGGTACGGTTCATACTCAACTTAGTTCATAATTCTACATTTTATTAATAGTCTCAAGCAGTGACTGCAGTTATTTGAATATTTTCATCTTTCTGTGATGCTCCCCTTGCAGGCTTTTAAAACTGGTTTTAATTTAAACTTCCTATTTATTTAATTCTTCTCTGAAACTCTGTATTTCACCATGTGAAAATGTGTTTTATAACCTTGTGATCAAGTGGAAGTAAAATTGGACTGTGGAATTTGCCTTACCTGAACTTCCTCAGTTAACATACTGCTTTTGATATTATATGTATTTTCCAAGTTTTCTTAAAATCCCCTTTCACAGAACCACAGAGTGGTGGGGTTGGAAGGGACCTCTGAAGCTCACCCAGTCCAACCCCCTGCCAGAGCAGGATCCCAGAGCAGATCCCACAGGAACACATCCAGACAGTTTTAAATGTCTCCAGAGATGAAGACTCCACCACCTCTGTTTTGCTTGTTTTCTGTGCATTTGCATGAATTGGGCATCCTTTCATCTCCCAGAAAATCACTACAGAATTGACTCAACCATTAAGTCACTTAAAAAAATGCAATTGAACTTGCAGTGTGAGAATGTGCTGATCCTATTTTCAACCAGTTCTCTGCCAGGTGCTGTTTTGAAAGAAAAAGTTTTGATTTTCAGGTTCCTTTGCAAAGCAGGTATAGAGTCAGGGTCTGCTGGCAACTTTGACCAGTGTCCTCCAAAAAGGGTTTAGTTATGTTATAAATATGGGTGGTTTTTTTCTTCTTTGGGGGAGGGTAAAGAAAGCATTTCCCTTTTTAGCAGGAAAAAATTACAAGTGTTGACCATGACAGGTTGACATTCTCAAGGGCAGGTGAGCTGTGTTGAATGGGTTATCAAATTTGAGAGGGTGCAGAGCTATATAAACCGTTTTGCTCCTTTCTTTAAAAAATGTATTGAATCAGAAGCTGGTTCCAGTGGAGCTGTCAAAAGCTCTCATGGAATCCCAGAATGGTTTGGGTGTGAAGGGACCTCAAAGACCATCTCATCCCAACCCCCTGCCATGGGCAGGGACACCTCCCACCAGCCCAGGTTGCTCCAAGCCCCATCCAACCTGGCCTGGAACACTGCCAGGGAGGGGGCAGCCACAGCTTCTCTGGGCACCCTGGGCCAGTGTCTCACCACCCTCACAGCCAACAATTTCTGCCTTACATCTCATCTCAGTCTCCCCTCTGCCACTTTAAAGCCATCACCCCTCATCCTGTCACCTCAAGCCCATGTCAGATGTCAAAATCAAAGAGATTTGGCATTTCCTTTGCTAAATCTGATTGCTATAAATTAATGTTTCAGCTTTCCCCTTTGTTTTCATTTGCCTTCTTGTCATGCTTCAAATATCAAAAAGAAAAAAAAAAGAAATGGAGAGGCTTGGAAAGAGATTGTGAATGAAAGGGTGAAACTTCATATTTTCTGGAACTGGAGTCATGGAATAGTAGGAAGGGGTGCCCCATCTCCAGGAACGGGAAGCAGCATGATTAGAGATGCAGCTTTACATTAGATAACTGACTTTTCATAGAATCATAGAATCATTTTGGTTGGAAAAGACCTCCCAAGATCATCCAGTCCAACCATTCCCCCAGCACTGCCCAGTGCCCACAACCCCATGTCCCTCAGCACCACATCTCCACGGCTTTGCAGTCCCTCCAGGGATGGGGACTCCCCCCCTGCCCTGGACAGCCCTTTCATAATGTCTCTGGGGAGTTTTACAATGAATTGTGCAGGCACACAGAAGCCTCTTTGATCAGTTGCTTGACCATATTAAGGCCAGTGCAGGTAACCAGTCCTCGTACAGTTTGGATCTGTGCCTTTTCAAAGGTATCAGGATGTGCTGTAGAGGTGCACGTGCTGCTTGTTATGTGATTTGTTTTCATATTTATTTGTGCTGCAGCAGCGCTTTAGTCACGGTCTCGTTGCCTAAGGCTTTGTGTAAGCTTTGAGCAAAATAATTGTGTCTGACAGTGTTTTGGTCGTCAGCTTATCATGGAAATTGCTCCAAGTCATATCCTGCATGGAACCCCTGAGTTGAGTCCGTGCTGAACCGACTTCATTCTCATTAACTCATTAAAGGTTTTATTGGATCTAGTAAATAAAATAACCATTTTAAGTAATCACTGCAAGCACTTAATAACTACCTTGGAATTTAATATTGAGACTAAATTGTTCTTCTGTATTCAGGAGCTGCAGTCCTCCCCACGCAGACTGCATTGCGTTTTCGACTCCCACACGTTCCCTTCTCTTGGTCCAAATGTTTTAAAGAGACTGGCAGCAGAGTAAAATACGTTTTAAGTTACTCTTGGAGCTTGTGAAAAAAACATCTGTATGAATGAGAAAGCTGTCTCCTCAATTTTTAGTACTAAGTAGCTGTTTCAGTGAGTCAGACTCATTGAGCTAGCTAAAGTCATGGAAAATCTTCTGGATTTAGGAAGAGAATGTGAGAGCATCAGGGAAGTCCGAGCATCTGAAATGTTTTTTTTTGGATGCATCTGATTTTTTTTTCATTTTTGTAGTAGCAGCATTCTTCAAAATGTGCCTGGGATTTTTTTTCTTCTCTTCTTGGAGGAATTTTTCTTCATTCTCAGCCAGTCTTAACTCTCCTACAACTGAAATTGTGATTGTAAAAATATCTGATAGCAGTCAAGCTGCTCTTTCTAAATGGGCAAGAAAGTCATAATGCAACTCTCAATTTTATTTTTGAAGAACAAGCAGTACTGAAATAAAAGATAATTTTCCATTTTATATGCAACTAGCAATAATAATAATGGTCCAACATTAGTGAACCTTTTTGTTTTAATTTAAAATAAACCAAAACAAAGCTCTCTTATGCCGCATACCTCTCTGTTTGTAAATTTTTAATTTGGAACATCTTTCTCTTTCCCTTCAAAATATTTGAGCTATAGCACTGGGAAATATGAATTTGGGCGTACACGCAACTATGCTGATTTTTTGATGGTCTTTCCATTTGGCAGAATTTCATTTCTCGGTGTTGATTCCTTGGGTGATTGATTGACACAATTATCTGTCTGTGAGGCAGGTTTGCAAACCATTGCAGTACCCGTGAATGTGTAATATTAATGTGGTTTGTAGCATAGTGTTTTCATGGGGGGGAGGAAGGGAAAACCAAGACACAGAGGAAGGATACGTGTCTTCTTCAGATGAGTTAAAATTGTGTTTATGTGATAGCTGGTCTATTGATATTATTTTATATTTACTCTTTCTAAATCCTATTTGATGTGTTAATATCACACACAGGCAGAATCACCTGGTGCATTTTGTTTAACAAAGGGTGAACAGTGTGCTTGTAGCAAATTTCAGACTTTTTTGACCTTTCACATCAATAATTATTGATTTAAAATAGTGTACTGTAAAATAAATCAATTGTTGTTACCATTCAAAAATAATTAATTGATTTTTTGATAGACACCTTTGAATGAAGTGGAAAAAATCAATCAAAAAACCTATTTGCTTGACAGCCATCGGAGAGAAGATTATTTTTGTAATTTTGGTGATCTACCATTTTGCATATTTATACTAAAAAGTATTTTAGTGTTTCTTCAGATGTCAAAGGCCTTGAAGGTATGCCTGTGTCTTTGCATGGTGCACGGAGGTGCCCAGCACAGTGGGACACCAACCTCACCATATTGCTTCTCCTGAACAGGGTTTTAAGTTGTGGTGCTCCCCACTGTCCGTAGCCCAACGAGACTGAGAGGAAGGAGAGGTTTGATGGATTTCACTCAGCTGCAGATGCGGATTTACAAAGTAATTTTTGATAACGCCTTTACTCAGTGAAGCTCTGTCCCATTCTCTAATGTTACTTCTAAATAAATATTAAGGAAATGTGCATTCAAACAGTATTGAAATCAGGAGGGCATTCTGCAGAAGCTTCACAGACTCGCAGAGTAGTGAGGATTGGAAGGGACCACTGGAGATCATCCAGTCCAACCCCCCTGCCAGAGGAGGGTCACCTAGAGCAGATCACACAGGATGGCATCCAGGCAGGTTAGGAATGTCTCCAGAGAAGGAGACTCCACCACCTCTCTGGGTAGCCTGGTCCAGGTCTCTGTCCCCTTAAAGGAAAGTTCCTCCTCAGGTTTAGATTGAACCTCCTGTGTTTCAGTTTGTGCCCACTGCCCCTTGTCCTGTCACTGGGCACCACTGGACAGAGTCTGGCCCCATCCTCCTGACCCCTGCCCATTAGATATTGATCAGCATTGATGAAATCCCCTCTCAATCTTCTCTTCTCCAGGCTGAACAGCCCCCAATCCCTCAGCCTTTCTTCAGAAGAGAGATGTTCCAGTGCCCTCATCATCTTTGTGGCCCTTTGCTGTGCCCTCTCCAGCAGTTCCTTGTCTCTCTGGAACCAGGGAGCCCAGAACTGGACACAGCACTTCTGTTCTTGCCTCTTTCTTGCATTTAAATATCATTATCCCAAGCCTGTTAAATGTGATTGATGTGCACCTTGGAGGAAGAAACAAGCACACTACTTTGCTGCAGGCAAAGTCAGGCGATGCCAAAGGTTAAACAATCTGTTGACTTCCCCTCTTGAGCCCAACAGTGGTATTCTTTGTTTCCATACAGCAGAACAAGGAGGTTCTCATACCAAAAAGTCACGTTCAACATGAAGTTTAAGAAAGCAAATGTACTGTACTGGTCTTAACTCAAAACCATCCGTTCCCCTGCAGCAGTTTTGTGTGAAATGCCAACATGTGGTTTATCCATTTTCGTCAACAAACACGAAATAATCAGACATACAATCACAGAATCATTTTGGTTGGAAAAGACCTTTAAGCTCACCCTGTGCAACCATTGACCCAGCATTGCCCAGTCCCCACTGCCCCATGTCCCTCGGCACCATCTTCACTGTGCAACTGGAGCCCTCTCTTTGATGGTTCATGGAGTTCATAGATGAACTTGTTCAGTTTGGAAATAAATGATGAATCATGCTAGTTTTATAGTTGACTTGCTGACATCAGTAATAGGGTTTCTATGTGCAAAAATGGGTTTATTTATCCCTATTGTGACTCTTTTCCATCTTTAATTTGGGCACAGCTCGTCCTCAACTGCCAGGGAGGTATTTTTGTTTTTTTGTTTTGGGTTTGTGAATGTTGGTTCAGCGTTTTGGGGCACATACTGTAGGTGGAGTCTGCTGCAGAAAGGGTGGAAAATAGCACCAAGTGGGAGTGCTTAATAAAGTTCCAAATCTCATTGCAAATTGCTTTACCAGACTTAAAGGAAATGTTATTTTTCCTTTTATCTGGGATTTGAAACAGCTACCTAATGCAATTTTTGTGGTTTTTTTGTTGTTTGTTTTTTTTAAAATGGAAGAAACTGCAGTGGAAATGCAAGAATTTACAGTTATAGGCATAACTTCAGAATCCCAGACTGGTTTGGGTGTGAAGGGACCTCAGAGCTCATCCCATCCCAACCCCTGCCATGGCAGGGACACCTCCCGCCAGCCCAGGTTGCTCCAAGCCCCATCCAACCTGGCCTGGAACACTGCCAGGGAGGGGGCAGCCACAGCTTCTCTGGGCACCCTGGGCCAGTCTCTCACCACCTCACAGCCAACAAATTTCTGCTTCACATCTCAATCTAATCTATTTAGATTAAGTTAGTTTAGATTAAATCTAAATCCACCCTCTTTCACTTTAGTGGAAAGCATTTGTGAGGTTGATTTTTCTTAGCTGGAATTTCAACCCGGGTCTCCAACTTCTTTGCTGAATAGATTTTCATACAGTAGCTGGAGAGTGCTTCTCTGGGGATGGTTCTTTTGAAGAAGCAGGAACACTGCTCGTTGTTCATAAACCTGTTAGCCAGCTCTGTGAGTTGATTAATACACATCCTCTTTTCCACGTGATGGTACTCAATCCGTAAGCAATATATACTGGTAAATGAGATTACAAGATGAAGGAGGGAGTGACTCCCCCTCCCTGTCATTGTTTATAAATTAGATTTTGCTGCTTTCTGAGCTTGAATATGAAAATGTTGTCACGGATTTTCTGCAAGGTGACACGCAGAGACTAAAGAGCGTAATTAGCATCAATAATTAAAAATGAACTGTGTGTTTTTCAATTTCTAGTCTATTGCAGTCCTCTGAGTAATGGCCTGATCCTATAAGCCACAGAGCATCTTCAGTGCAGCCTTGAATGGTCAGAGTTGGACCCTGCAGTTTGGGCACTTAAACACTTCATTGCTTCTCAGGACCCCATGTCCTCATTCAGCTAAATAAAAAAAATTGATTCTTACAGTGGCAAATTAAGAGACATTTAACTTGCACTATTCCTGCCTCTGATTTTGCCACGTACTGCTCAAACATCTTCTGTATTACTTGTTTTATTGTGGTCAGTCATATACAGAAATATTTTCAGTGTAGAATCACAGAATAGCCTTGGTTGGAAGAGACCTCTGAGCTCCCCCAGTCCAACCATTCCCCCAGCACTGCCCAGTGCCCACTGCCCCATGTCCCTCAGCACCACATCTCCACGGCTTTGCAATCCCTCCAGGGATGGGGACTCCCCCCCTGCCCTGGGCATCCTGGGCCAGTGCTGGACAGCCCTGTGGGGGAAGGAATTGTTCCCAGTGTCCAATCTAAACCTCCCCTGGCACAACTTGAGGACATCACCCCTCATCCTAGTCATTCTGAATTAAAATACTCACATGAAACTCATTAATTGTTCTCAACAGAACCTGAAGTCAAACAAAAACATAAAATGGGATAAGAATCACAGTCTTGCATTGTATTAGTTTGTAAATACTATGGATTGATTGCTTCTTTATATATCAGATTATAATTTCTCTGATATGGGAGAAAAAATGTTATTTTAGGTACCTCTTATTTTTAACTTCTTTTTTTTTTCCTTCTTTTAACAGAGCATCCAGAAGCTGGCTAGCCAATACTTAAAGAAGGACTGGCTTGGAATGAAAGCTGATGAACGAAGTGATTATAGGTAATTTAACAGTTGGATATCTCCAAATAACTCGTTATAATTCCAATTTGTATAATTATTTCGCTCAACAATGAAACAGTGCTCTTCTGTAGTTAATGTTATTTTTTGCTTTGTTGTAGAGCATTGCCAGTTAAAAATGAAGCTTTGTTTTCCCCTGAAATTCTGAGATTAGTCTTAAATAGATGTTTATCACTTGAATAATTTAGGAAGATTGGAAAAACAAAATGATAGGGAAACAACTGTAATTGCACACCCTGTTTTGGGTATTAATGCTTGTTAATCTGAATATCTGTTTTAATAAATAGCTTTAAGGGTAGAGTAACAAGCTTGGGGATTTCTTCAGAGGAAAAGACAGCAACAAATTTCTTTTTAGGAGTCCATTCTTTGTGAATATCCTATCTGACAGCGAGGAGGAGGCAAAGCAAGGATCAGTTGTTGACAAAACTTAGTTTTATAAACATGAAAAGTGGATCCTGACATGAAACCAGAAATGACTCAGTTGCTGAACGCCTCCCACCTTTGAGTAGTACCTCCTAAATATTTTAGAAAAGTTTAAAGAGCCTTAATTTTAATGTGTTTTTTGTATTCTGACAAGCTGTATTTCAAACAGGAAGAAATTGTTGATAGGTGTGTGTTTTGGACTTGTACCATCACACCACTTGTGTGTCTAAGGAGGAGTAAAGTGAATTACCAGGTTTAAGTGTATATAAAATGCTCCCATAACACACAGACCCCTCCTACCTGCAGTTTGCTTTCCACTCAGCAAATCTTTCTGCTGCCTTTTGGGCCATCTGATACACCCACAGTGCCCAGAGGTCTTCTCCAGATACCTACCACCCCCACCTCGTTATCACCGAGTCCTTGGGCTCCTCCAGCAGTCTTCCCTTCTGGCAGGGGAGATCTTGTCACCTTCTTCCTCTGCTCTCCTTCATAGAATGACAGACTGGTTTGGTTGTGAAGGGACCTCAAAGCTCGTCTGTTCCCAACCCCCTGCCATGGGCAGGGACACCTCCCACCAGCCCAGGTTGCTCCAAGCCCCATCCAACCTGGCCTGGAACACTGCCAGGGAGGGGGCAGCCACAGCTTCTCTGGGCACCCTGGGCCAGTGTCTCACCACCCTCACAGCCAAGGATTTCTGCCTGAGACCTCATCTCAGTCTCCCCTCTGCCAGTTTAAAGCCATCACCCCTCATCCTATCACTCCATGCCCTTGTCCAAAGTCCCTCCCCAGCTTTCTTGTAGGCCCCCTTCAGATACTGGAAGGCCACTATAAGGTCTCCTCCACCTTCTTCTTACCTGGGCATTTCTGAGCTTTCATGGTGTGTTACTGAGGCCTTGCAAAGCTCCCTACACAGCTACTGTTGTTGTCTTTGGCCTCTTACACATAATGAAGGAACTATAGGTATATGAGGCAAAACTTATGAGCAGTCTGTAACTATTGGCTTAATTACAAGATGCCCAAACTCACAAAGTCCACGATCATCTCAAAAATTGTCAGCATCTGATCTGGCTTTGGCTACTGAGTTCTGTAGAGTCTGTTCCATTGGAGCTAGAGGTTCAGCTGCAGATGTGTGCCAAAAAAATGATTTTTTCAGCATGAAGAATTGTGCTTTAGCTTCATTTTTAAAATCCTTTGAAAAATTATGCTGCTGTTATGCAAACTAACCCAGATTTTTAGTGTAATTCCTGATCTCCCTTCCTACCCACAACCTTTCTGTGTTTCATTATTTTAGGAGCATGTACTCGGTTTGGAAATCACTTTTAGAAGGCACGATGCAAGTGGCCCAATCCCGACTCAATATCTGTGAGAACTATAAAAACTTAATTTCTGAACCAGCCAGGACTGTACGGTGCTTTAAGGAACAGCAGTTGAAGAAGGTATTTGTGTTTTAATAATTTCTTTAAACTTTTGTGGGTTTTATTTAGAAAAAAAATGGTTATTGGAAATGTTTTAGTGTGGCACTTCTGAAATACATATGTACTTTTTGGTCTCTTCGTGTGCATGTTGTTAGAGAATCACAGAATCACAGAGTGGTGGGGTTGGAAGGGACCTCTGAAGATCACCCAGTCCAACCCCCTGCCAGAGCAGGATCCTAGAGCAGATCCCACAGGAACACGTCCAGAAGGGTTGGGAATGTCTCCAGAGATGGAGACTCCACCACCTCTCTGGGCAGTTCCAGTGCTCTGTCACCCTCACAGGAAAGAAGTGTTTCCTTATGTTAAGATTGAACCTCCTGTGTCCCAGTTTGTGCCCAGTGCCCCTTGTCCTGTCACTGGGCACCACCCAGAAGAGTCTGGCCCCATCTTCCTGACACCACCCTTGAGATATTGATGAGCAGTGATGAGATCCCCCCTCAGCCTCCTCTGCTCCAAGCTGAACACACCCAGCTCCCTCAGCCTCTCCTCACATGGGAGATGCTCCAACCCCTTCATCATCTCAGTGCCCTGCACTGGACTCTCTCCAGTAGCTCCATGTCCCTCTGGAACTGGGGAGCCCAGAACTGGACACAGCACTGCAGATGAGGCTCCAGCAGGGCAGAGCAGAGGGGGAGGAGAACCTCCCTTGCCCTGCTGGCCACACTCCTCTTAATGCCCCCCAGGATGCCATTGGCCTTCTTGGCTGGCTCATGGTCAGCCTGTTGTCCCCCAGGACTCCCAGGTCCTTTTCCCCAGAGCTGCTCTCCAGCAGCTCAGCCCTCAGCCTGTACTGATATTGTACTGATAAATAGCCACCTTGCTGAAGGTCTGAGCTATGCTACCTGCAATTAAAGTTCAGGTTTGTTAGAATGGGTTCTGATTTTAAGAAAAGGGGTATCTTAAACCTGGAGGTATGACCTGTGCAATCTTCAAGATGTAGAATGCCAGGTTGCCCAGCCACCTCCTGTGAAGGTATCACAAATAAGTATGCCAAAAACTGCTATAATTGATCTGTTAATTCACACAAAGGAAATAGTGGAAAAAAGTAAGCTTGACTTTCATTTACTTGGTTGTTAAAGTCACTTATGTCTTCAGAGACCTCTACCATACCTCTTAATACAGAATGTGCTTCATGTAAAATGTGACAACATTCCATCTGTTTCCATAAGGCAGTAAGACACATTTTAAAAACCCAGTGATGTGTATTTATGTAAAGCTAAGTACTCTTCATATTTTAATTATTTGGTGTTTATTTTCTGCATATTTCACTGGAGCGAGGAAAAAGCCTCCTGTTTTACAGAGTGAGCCTAGTTTACAAGAAGTCACTACTGCACCAGACAGAAATTTCTGGATGTTTTCAAGAATGATCTTTTGAAATGCTTGCTATGTGGCCTGGCAGAAACACAATGTAAAGAGGGGAATAGAAATGCTGATGGAATGCACTGTGTGAGTGTCTCAGATATTAGTTGTAAATACTCCTTCTGTACATTATTATCAAGTATTTATTAACATAGAATCATATCATAGAGTCCTAGAATTATTTGGGTATGAAGGGACCTCAAAGCTCACCTCGTCCCAACCCCTGCCATGGCAGGGACACCTCCCACCAGCCCAGGTTGCTCCAAGGCCCCATCCAAGCTGGCCTGGAACACTGCCAGGGAGGGGGCAGCCACAGCTTCTCTGGCCACCCTGGGCCAGTCTCTCACCACCCTCACAGCCAACAATTTCTGCCTCACATCTCATCTCGATCTCCCCTCTGCCACTTTAAAGCCATCACCCCTCATCCTGTCACTCCATGTCCTTGTCCACAGTCCCTCCCCAGCTTTCCTGTACCCCCCCAGGCACTGGAAGGTGCTCTAAGGTCTCCCTGGAGCCTTCTCTAGTCCACATGACCTCTAAGTTTTATTTGAGGTAGGCTGAACGATCCATTCAAGGTACAAGTCAAAAAAAACCAAATCCAAACACCACCATTTGAGTTTTGTTTGATAAAAAGTGGTGACAGCTAACTGTAACGTACCTACTTACAGGTTCTCTTGTAGTATTTTGTGAAATAGTTGGCTACAGACTTTTGAATAGATGTCAGTATGATATGAGCTCACAGTTTTTGAACAAATTACTATGCCATTATCTACTCCTAGATGTGTGTGCGATATATCTTTTTCTGGAGGAAAAATTAACTTTATTAATGATGTTGATTTATTGTCCTGTAGAATTCTATTTTTCTACGAAACATTCCAAACAATGCTGCAGCAGTTTTCTAGTTCTTTACTAGGTAAATAATCTTCAGTTTTATTCTTCTGCAAATGCTGATAGTTCAGTGTTTGTGAGTCAGGAGCAGAAGTGGGGAACCACTTCTTTAAATTTAAATTTATATAAATGATAAAGCTTCCTTTTTTCCTGCACTTCCGAGTCAGCAAATCCAGTTATTACCATTATCAGGGCAGTACTTCTGGTTCAGAGTATTCTACTACTATTCTACACTTTTTCTACTTTTTTCTAATGTGGAATAACCATCCATTTTGTGGGATTAATTTTCCTCCACAACAAATTTCTTGTTTTATACAGTGCAGTCTCTCACGCTTTCCTTTGGATTTCCAAAGAGGTAAATAATATGGAGCTGACCTCCATCCAGGCAAAAGCTTAGTGAAATTGAAATTCAGAGTCAGTAATATACTCAGAACATTACATTGGAATGCCCATGTAAAATTGAGTTTCTATTGGAAGCAGCATCTCCTTCCAGGATTGCAGTAGATATTGAGTTGCTCTTGATGAGATGTCAGACCTGACCTTGGTTCCAGGGGAGGATATGGAGCAGATTGTCTTGAGTGCCATCACGCAACACGTACAGAACAGCTGGGGGATCAGGGCCAGCCAGCAGGGGTTTATGAACAGCAGGTCCTGCTTGATTATCCTGATCTCCTTCTGTGACAAGGTGACCCAGCCTGGAGAAGTGGAGGCTGAGGGGATACCTCATCACCCTCTACAACTCCCTGAAAGGAGGGTGTCACCAGGGGAGGGTCGGTCTCTTCTCCCAGGGAACAAGCAATAGGATGAGAGGAAATGGCCTCAAGTTGCACCAGGGGAGGTTTAGATGGGACACTGGGAGCAATTCCTTCCCCCAAAGGGCTGTCCAGCACTGGCCCAGGCTGCCCAGGGCAGGGGGGAAGTCCCCATCCCCGGAGGGATTGCAAAGCCGTGGAGATGTGGTGCTGAGGGACATGGGGCAGTGGGCACTGGGCAGTACTGGGTTAATGGTTGGACTGGACGATCTTAAAGATCTTTTCCAACCTAAACAATTCTATCATCTTAATTTTCCATATGTTTCTGTAAGCCTTTACTTCCTTGACTTGGTACCATATAGAAATTTCATTTTTATGACCTATTTTAATACTAAACCAGAGCAATTTCAGAAAGCCTCATCATAATTTGCTGAAAAATATTGGGAAATCCCAAGAATACTCTGGAGCAGGGGTAATAAATGTGTCTCCAGAGACCTCGTAAGCTTCTCCCATAAGTGGTGTGTGTTTTCACATGTTGGCCTTGGAAGAGAAGGCAAAGTATGTTCATCAGGTATCTTCAGGAAAGGTGATGTGGCCACCAGTGCAGATGTTTGCATGGATCTTTATCAGAAGAGTGAAAGGCAAATAGAATAAAATCACTCTGCATGGAGGGGAGGCAACAGGAAACCATCTCTGTTGGCTCTCTGAAAGACCTTTATACATACAAGCAGTGTCTCCCCAACCCCAAACCCCCAAATGGCATCCCATCTCCTGACAACTTTTTTATTCTTCAGAGATATGAAAGTAAGATTATTTTGTGCTTTTCAAACGATCGTGTTCACAACTGGGGTTATTTGATATTTTCATTTTTTGATGCTGGCAGGAGACTTCAGGGATGAAAATGCCAATTGATGTAGCAAAAACCCCAGTCCTTGTGAAATGATTTTAGGTCTCTGTCAGCTGTCCAACGTATACAGATTTTTCTGTCTTTCATTTTTCTATCATACATTCAGAGGTCTTGAAAAAACCCAATCCTAACCTCCTCCACTCCCCAAACCACCCACCACAAAGCTTACCTTATGGAGCCCATTGCTTTATTGGTCTGCACACATCAAATACTGGGTTTAGTGGGAACTTATATGAATTTTTATGTACTTTATAGCCAGAAAGGAATTTGATATTTTTAATGAAAATGGAATTGTGTGATGAGGAGATGAGCAATTTCTACTGACTGGAAAAAAAAAAAAAAAAGTTCTTTTTTTACAGGTGACTGGATATTATTTTTACCAGCTGTTGAATACTGTGAAACTCATGTTACATTGGATTACATCACCTTATTGATCTTGCAGTGCTTGTAAAGGAGGTTACATGCATTAATAATTAGTGTAATAAAACCCCTTAGGTTTAGGAGGGGTGCTCAGTAAGAGGACGATGTGTGACACCTTGAATGGGAGGAGTCAGGTGTAGGTGTGGTGCTGAGGGACATGGGTTAGTGGAGAATTGGCAGTGTTAGGTTAATGGTTGGACCTGATAATCTTAGAGGTCTCTTCCAACCAAGGCTATTCTGTGATTCTGTGACAGTGATGTGAAAGAGGTGGGACATTGCTGGCTCATGGTTGACTTGCTGTCCACCAGCACTCCCAGGTATCTCTCTGCAGAGCTGCTTTCCAGCACCCTAACTTGTCCTGGTGCATGGTGTCCTTAGGTGTCCCTAGGTGCAGGACCCCACCCTTGCCTTTGTTGAACTTCATGAGGTTCCTCTCCACCATAAGGAATTGATTCACTTCCTACAGCCATCTCCAGGAGAGCAGGGCTCCATCATGTGTAATGGTGACTTGGGAGATCATCACTCTCAGTGTCCCCTCTTCCTCCTTCTTCTCCCAGCTTTTATTGCTGAGCAAGATATGGGATGGGATGGGATGGGATGGGATGGGATGGGATGGGATACCCCTTTGGTCAGCTGGTGCTTGCTGTGTCCCCTCCCAATGTCTTGTGTACCTCCAGCCCACTCACTGATGGGGCAGCATGAGAAACAGAAAAATGTAGCCCCGTACCACGTACTACTCAGAAAATAAATGTTCTCCCAGCCAAAACCAGTACAGTTATTTTTCTGCTATTCCTTTGACTATTACTTTTTGACATTAAAATGTAACACTGGTTGGGTCGTATGGAGAACAGATGGAATTATTGTCACTCCTTGCCTAGCTTGCTATGCAATTTAAGCCTCTAAGATTTCTTGGTGAATGACATCGATTTCTGATATAACCCTGCTTGTTGGAAAGCTCTTGAAATAGTGTAAGAAAAATGAGCTCTTAAATTAATGTTTATTACATTGTTCTTGTTGCTGTTGGGTTTTTCATGGTAACTTTTGTCTTACATTTTAAATTTTAGAGAAGGAAAGATCAATCATTTTTTTTGTGTCACCTCCAGTAGATTGCCTTTGGATTTTTTTTCCCATTGTATTCCAATTATTTCAACTAATTACCACATCCAAAGCTTTCAGAACTTTCATGTTTAATTTGCGACTTATCGTTGAATTGGAATTGTTCAACAGCAGCAGAAAGAATGAAAGAACTATGGGTTTATGTTCTGATCAGCTTTAAAAGAGAGACATGAATAATTGACCAGGAGCGAGTTGGAGCCTGTGTTGTTGAAAAGGAGGAAAATGATGATGATGGTGTTATTTGATTGCAAGAAAACTTTAATATTTTGTTTCCTAAATGCTTTATTTTTTTTTTTCAGTGTGTGGACCAGTTGACGAGGATCCAAGCTGAGTTACAAGAGACAGTAAAAGATTTAGCTAAAGGCAAAAAGAAATATTTTGAGACGGAACAGATGGCTCAAGCGGTGCGGGAGAAAGCCGATATTGAGGCCAAGTATGTTTTTCTAATAGCATATGTATAAATAATTGCATGCCTATAAAGCAGATTTGTACTTGTATTAGTTTTTATGCTTGATATTATTTTAGGATAGAATCATAGAATCATGGAATGGTTTGGGTGTGAAGGGACCTCAGAGCTCATCTCATCCCAACCCCTGCCGTGGGCAGGGACACCTCCCACCAGCCCAGGTTGCTCCAAGCCCCATCCAACCTGGCCTGGAACACTGCCAGGGAGGGGGCAGCCACAGCTTCTCTGGGCAACCAAGGATAATTGATTTCAATGAGCAGGTGCCAATTTTTTTGCTTATATACATTTTGGTAACCATTTCAAGCATGCTGCTATCCTGATAGTTGAGTATGGCTCCTTTAGGCTGGTTTCTTTAGGAAGGAAATTAAACTAACTGCTTTAATATGACCTTTTCAAAGGACAATGTGTGAGCTGGCATTCTTTTGAATATTAAAGGCTGCTTACATCCTTTTCTCTCCACAGATCTCCAATTTGATATCAGTCCATTTGGAGAGGGGGTGGGACACTATTTTCCATTTTTGAAGATAAATTTTTGAGGCTTTAGGTTTTTATGCTCCCTGACATCCTCAAGAGGTTGATTTCCTTCCTTTCAGGAAAGCAGCTCACTCACATGTTTTCAGTTTGGAGTTTGACCTGTCTTATGGGAGCTCACCTCACCCTTTTTTGAAAATTTATTTATTTATTTTTATTTTTAAAAATTACTCAGGATTGTTCTCAGGGAATGAAAAGAACGGTTTCATTAGCGAATTTTTCCGTCTTTCACTTTGAGGTCTGGATGACGGAAAGACCAACATCCCTGGAGGGATTTGAGAGATGTGTAGATGTGATGCTCAGGGACATGGGTTAGTGGTGAATTGGCAGTGCTGGGTTAATGGTTGGACTTGATGGTTTTAGAATCATAGAACAGCCTTGGTTGGAAGAGACCTCTAAGCTCCCCCAGTCCAACCATTAACCCAGCACTGCCCAGTGCCCACTGCCCCATGTCCCCCAGCACCACATTTCCACGGCTTTGCAGTCCCTCCAGGGATGGGGACTCCCCCCCTGCCCTGGGCAGCCTGTGCCAGTGCTGGACAGTCCTTTGGGGGAAGGAATTGTTCCCAGTGTCCAATCTAATAGAGGTTTTAGAGGTCTTTTCCAAGCAAGGCTATTCTGTGATTCTATGATTGCCTATAATACCTGAAGAAAGTAAAAAAAAAAACACCAACAAACAACCAAAAACTTGACCTTGAGTATTTTGGGACATATTCATACTGTAGTATTGTTCAGATTAAAATAGCTATTTACTTGATTTTGTTTTCTTATTTACTTTTTAAATCACCAGCTTTGAAATAGCTAATGAAGTACTTCTCTAATTTCTCTTTCATGAATCCAAATGGGAAAATCAGAGCAATTCTGCTTTTAAAAATATGTGTGTGTACATGGGTACTCCTTCAGCTTCCTGCGATATAATTACTAATGATTTTGCATTAATATCCAGTTCATATTTATAGCACTTTGTGTTTGGAGGGTAACTCAAAATCCATCAAATCCAAAAAAAACCTCAAGTTGCAGCTGCCACCCGATTTCCCTTTCCTGATGTATTTAAATTTGGTTCCCAAATCAGGGTAAGCTCTGCAAAAGATTTGATAACGTGCAATGAAGGTACTATTGATGTAACTCTGAATACTTTGTCATATTTTCCTTTATCCTTAAGCTTCCCTTAAAACCATGCAAATACAAATTCAAGCATAAAAAGTTATTTAAATTAAAATTTGGTAGAAATGCAGTGCAGTGGCCTGTTGATCCTGTACTTGGGTAGAAATGGTATAAGGCAGTAATGTCTTCTGTTAATTTCTGTTTCAGATCCAAACTTAGTCTTTTTCAGTCAAGAATAAGCTTGCAGAAGGCAAGTGTAAAGGTGAGTATAAGAAAAACTTAATGAGGCATATGACCAAAGCTGCCTGGGATCTAGAGCTGACATTTCAGAAGGTGTATTGTTAGAACAAGGGATGAGATAAGAGCAGTCTTTTGGCAGTCACAGTGCAGAATTACATATGGCCATATTTACTAGGAAATTTTTCCTACTGGGAGTTCTACCTGTTTTTTGAAGACCTCATGAGAAATTATAACAGCATGAAAGAAAAACACATTAGAAATCCCCTTACCATTAACAAAACTGTTCAGCTGTTAATCCCTTAAAGTTCTGACTATATTCATACACACATCTGCATGTTAACTTACTATTAATACACATTTAGTCATTTAGCTTCTCATTAATACCAACCTTTCAACTTCCATTTCTTGTTGTAGTTAAAAGCACGCCGATCCGAGTGTAATTCCAAGGCTATCCATGCAAGGAATGATTATCTCCTCACTTTAGCAGCTGCTAACGCACACCAAGATCGCTATTATCAAACAGACTTAGTAAACATTATGAAGGTAAGGAGGCTGATTTACCTATGGGAGTTGGGAAGTGTTAAACCTGGAATGCAAAATGAGCGATGTATGAAATCTCAGGTTGTTTTGTGACAGCTGTGTTGACTTTTCCAATAATGCTGCAATAGATGAGAGTGCAGTTTGATAGATCCTGGTACAGTGTAGGATCTGTGGTACCAATTAATGAGCCCCAAAGCTGAGGAGTCACTTTTATTCTTTAATTCCCTTTTTTTTCCTAACTATCATAGTTAAAAGAATCAAGTTTGTAAAACTAAGACCTGTATTTTCCTACTGTAATCCATTTTAGCTGGAAATTTTTTAGTTCTTCAGTAGCCTACCCCATAATCCTTTTTCTGTATCCAGTTATCTGATCAGGACATTTCTTTATGGTATGATTAATGAAAATATAATCATTAAATATCTTGGTTTCAAGCTGTGAATTATAGAGAATAGCAAATCAGCATTGCTGTTCTCACACATGGCAACGTGTCAAGTCAAGCCAAGTGCAAATACTTCAACTCCTTGGAAATGAGATACTTAAAAGTTCAAATGTGATTGCTCACAGGTTGTGGTTTTTATTTTAATATTGTCCTAGAACTACTTAAATGTAAAATATTCTTATATCTTAGATAGCGACAGATAAATGGTAAATCTGTAAAATTAACTATTTACAGCTAATTCACACTTTATGGAGTTGCATTTCATATATTGGTATTTGCAAAGCTGATTTCAATTTGCCATCTAGGGACTATTTCCAGGTGATGCAATCAGGCACGGCAACTTAGAAGTCTGTCATTTGCATTTAAAATTGCTTTATTGCAGAACTATCACTGTGTTATAACAAATCACTCTATTATCTGCATGCTTTTGCATACTGGGGGTGTGGGTGGGGGTGGAAATATTGACATGACAAGCAGGTAACTGAGGTAGCAAATGAGAGCACCAAATGAGTCCTCTGAGGGATTCTTCTATGTAATTCTGTAATAGCATGACTGAGTTAACCCCTTCTCTGGCACAGCCTGTGTTATAAATTCATGGCTGTGCCTGATATCTGACTTCCCAGGAGGCTAAAGTGGATCTGGGTATCCCAGAGGCAATGCAGGGCTATAGACAGTCCTTGAGGCAGAACCCCATCTTTGCTCTGTGTGGATGTATGTGTGGTTGTGCTCTTCTATCAGTAAAGCATGAATGTTTGTTCTAACTAAATGTTTAGTGTGGGGAAATGGTTATAAAGTAAGCATTTCCTTGTAATACTGGAGATAAAATTATTAATTGATGCTTATTTAAGATAATTCCAGACTTACATGCATGGTTGGCTGTCATCAGTTAATGCTTTTATCTGCAAGTAATGCCAGAAGTTAATGTGTTTGCAATGAAACAAACAAAAAGGAAATAATAATAATAATAATAATAATAATAATAATAATAATATAAAAAGGGCAGATAGCCTAGGTAAAATTCTGACTGTCTCTGGTGGGTTGTGGCTGTTCTCACCTCAGGGCATTGCAACATAATCTCATAAGCATAAAGGAATAATTCTCTTTTCCTCTGCATATCCAACTACTTTTTGTGTGTATTACAAACTAAGCACATGCTGAGCTAAGCAGGATCTTGGTCTCTTTGAGTTGCCATAGACATTTATGTCTTTTACATGGTGTGGGCTTTCTGTGCTGTGACTTTAAGAACCTGCAGGTATCCCAGGAATGTGGTTTTATTCCTGAATTACAGTAAAACATCAAACTAAAAAGGTTGAATCATCTTTGAAAGACTGGAAAGTACAATAATGGAAAACAAAGTCATGCTGGTGCTGTTCCTCTGCATGTGTGCTGTTGTCTGTAGGTGTTCCATGTGCACGGGGTCCAGTTGCTTAAGTTGCTGCTGGTCTATGGTGGTTTCTTTATCCAGTTACTGGGCTCCTTTTTATCTTGTCCGTTCTTCCGTAGAACTTGTTTTGAAGCTTTTTTTCAAACCAAAAGAAGGGCACTGGGCACAAACTGGGACACAGGAGGTTCAGTCTTCTTTCCTGTGAGGGTGACAGAGCACTGGCACTGCCCAGAGAGGTGGTGGAGTCTCCATCTCTGGAGACATTCCCAACCCATCTGGACGTGTTCCTGTGGGATCTGCTCTGGGATCCTGCTCTGGCAGGGGGTTGGACTGGGTGATCCTCAGAGGTCCCTTCCAGCCCCCACCACTCTGTGACTCTGATTCTTTCTGTGATGTGGAAACCTCTTTGTGCAGCCTGTTCTTCTATATAAATCATTGTGGTTTACAGAAAACCTAAGTTGCAAGTACTTAAGTTTTGGGCCCCTCACACCAAGAAGGACATTGAGGCGTGTTGAGAGAAGGGCACCAGAGCTGGGGAAGGGTCTGGAGCACAAGGTTGATGGGGAGTGGCTGAGGGAACTGGGGGGTTCAGTCTGGAGAAGAGGAGGCTGAGGGGAGACCTTATTGCTCTCTACAGCTCCCTGAAAGGAGGGGGTAGCCAGGGGGGTCGGTCTCTTCTCCCAAGGAGCAAGCGATAGGACGAGATGTAAATGGCCTCAAGTTTCTCCAGGGCAGGTTTAGATTGGACAGTGGGAACAATTCCTTCCCCAAAGGGCTGTCCAGCACTGGCCCAGGCTGCCCAGGGCAGGGGGGGAGTCCCCATCCCTGCAGGGATTGCAAAGCTGTGGAGATGTGGTGCTGGGGGACATGGGGCAGTGGGCACTGGGCAGTGCTGGGGGAATGGTTGGACTGGGGGAGCTCAGAGGGCTTTTCAAACCTGAATGTTTGTATGATTCTGTTATTCTGTGACTCTGTAGTTTCATCGAGCCAAATTACTTTGGAAGGAAAGGACAACATTCAGGATACTTCTGCATTGCTCAGATATTTATAGTAGTTGAATCTCCTCGTCTCGTAAACAACTGTGATCTTAATGAAGGGAGAGAGTGAGTCAAAGGCAAGGTCTTGAACTGGAATGGCTACTGAGTGCATTTGAGAAGAGCGGAGGAAAACCCTCAGGAAAATCAAGTGTGATGTATCACTGGGCTCCAGCTGCATTCATCTGAGAGCTCTAATGTAAATTCAAACATGCATCTATTTAAATATAAACAACAGTGTGTAATCTGGTGCTAAAACCAACCTCAGTGCCAACAAAGAGCAACAAGGGTGTCCCAACCTTTGAAAAGTTCTCCAGGAGGGGGCCTGTGAATTATAGATGAAGAAATCCATTTTCCCTATCAGACAGGTTGATAAAACAAGTGTAGTGATTATAGAATCACAGGATGGTTTGGGTTGGAAGGGACCTCACAGCTCATCTTGTCCCAAGCCCCTGCCATGGGCAGGGACACCTCCCACCAGCCCAGGTTGCTCCAAGCCTCATCCAACCTGGCCTGGAACACTGCCAGGGAGGGGGCAGCCACAGCTTCTCTGGCCACCCTGGGCCAGTCTCTCACCACCCTCACAGCCAACAATTTCTGCCTCACATCTCATCTCAATCTCCCCTCTGCCACTTTAAAGCCATCACCCCTCATCCTATCACTCCATGCCCTTGTCACGAGTCCCTCCCCAGCTTTCTCGTAGGCCCTCGAGGCACTGGAAGGTGCTCTAAGGTCTCCCCGGAGCCTTCTCTTCTCCAGGCTGAACACCCCCATCTCCCTCAGCCTGTCCCCAGAGCAGAGGTGCTCCAGCCCTCAGATCTTTTTAGCCTCCTCTGGACCTGTTCCAGCAGCTTGATGAATGGTGTCAGCTCACAGCAGATAGATATGATACGGTGGGAACAATCAACATGGTATTTTTTTTAAAGAGAGAAAACGTCCTTCAAAAAGAGATGTTGAAGGAGACAGGGAGCCTGGGGATGGAGGTGATTCATCTGATTTAATGTCTCGAATTTGCCGGGAGCTCTCAAGAAACTTCCCACTCAGTCTCTGCTTACGTAAAGGAACGGCGTTGTCACAGGTTGGGTGGTGGGGATCTGCTCATGGATTAATGACTGATGGAGAGATACAGAAGATGTGGGATTAAAGTAAATACTTGGGACTTATAAGGGAAGGAGATTTGCTGACAAGATCCTGGTTTCTCTTACCTGTCTATTCTTTCTGAAACGTGTGGAAACTGTGTAGTTCACAGTACTGAGAAAATGATAATTTATTTAGCATAATGATTTAACATAAATCGTTACGGAGAAGAAACTGAAGAGAGAGGTGATGATTCCAAGGTGAAGAATCATTCAGTATAAGCAAATGTAAAGCTTATGACCAAGAGGTGTAGTAACATCTTGACAATTTTGGTTGACCAGGCAAGAAAATAGCACACGAAATTAATGTTAAAAAGTGAAAAGCAGTCAGCTGGGGAGAAAATTGCTGCCTACAGAATAAAGAACTTTGAATAGACTTTTTCATTTATGAAAGTCATACTAGAACTGGAAAATGGAGTGAAGGTGTGTTGGTCTCCCAGGTAGCTAGTGAGAGGATAAAGGCTAATGGCCTCAAGTTGTGGCAGGGGAGGTTTAGATGGGACACTGGGAACAAATCCTTCCCCCACAGGGCTGTCCAGCACTGGCCAGGGCTGCCCAGGGCAGGGGGCAGTCCCCATCCCTGGAGGGATTGCAAAGCCGTGGAGATGTGGTGCTGAGGGACATGGGGCAGTGGGTACTGGGCAGTGCTGGGGGAATGGTTGGACTGGGGGAGCTCAGAGGTCTCTTCCAACCAAGGCTATTCTGTGATTCTGTGATAAAGAAATTGAGGCTTTCTCTATTAAATGTTTCTAATCCTTCCTCTAGGTAACACCACTGTGCAGGGAGGTGTTTTGAAGGGGTATTAAACCCCTTTCTAGGCAACACGGTTCTTGTTTTGACAGAGTGATGGTGTGACCCAATGCATGTTCCATGCTCTAATACAGTTGTAGTGTCTAAACTAAACACATTCATTTATGTGTTGAGATTAACATTCTAAAACCATGCCTTTTGTCATAATATTAATGATCCCTTTGGTATTCCTGTAGTGATGACCACCTTTGCTCTCCATAAGTATTTTTCCATTTTGCTGCCATGGAGCTGATGCACCTTCTTCTCTTTGAACTCTACAGGGCTGTGCACATTTCTAAATCACAGCAAGTTTCTCCTTCAACTGTTTAGATTTTATCTGTCTCGCAGCACCTTTGGACTTACTGCCTTCTTGCAGATACTCAGCTTCTTTTCTTGGTTCTCTCAGACAGAACTAAACATTCCTGAAAAATTCACTTCTCACACCATTGGAAAGCAAACTGGAAGGCAGACTTCTGTAAGGAGCAAGTTGGCATTGTTCAGTACAATCAGTATTATCTCAGACATCCTAGGACTTAGTCATTTAGTGTCTACTCTTTGAGGATGACTTCTGCAAATTGCTAATTAGCTCCACTCTGTAGATCAGGTGAGATTCCTGTAACACGTAGCTTCTGTACAGTGAGGTACAACTCTAGGACCACTTTTGTTAGTTTGTTTGAAATCATAGAATCACAGAATGGTTTGGGTTGGAAGGGACCTCAAAGACCATCTCGTTCCAACCCGCAGGTGCATTACCTCCCCTCTTTATCAGGGCAACTATTTTAAATTATTTTCAGGCTGGTTTTCTGAGTTATTCAGTAACCTGAAGATAAATCCGTTATCTAAATAATACTTCAGAATGTTACTTGTTTAATACAGTAACCTTCAGACTTTAAACTTTAACCTTCATTGAGCTGTTGGAGCAGGTCCAGAGGAGGGCACGGAGGTGATCGGGGGGCTGGAGCACCTCTGCTGTGGGGACAGGCTGAGGGAGTTGGGGGTGTTCAGCCTGGAGAAGAGAAGGCTCCAGGGAGACCTTAGAGCACCTTCCAGTACCTGGGGGGGTACAAGAAAGCTGGGGAGGGACTTAGGACAAGAGCATGGAGTGACAGGACGAGGGGGAACAGTTTCAAACTGGCAGAGGGGAGATGGAGATGAGACGTGAGGCAGAAATTGTTGGCTGTGAGGGTGGTGAGACACTGGCCCAGGGTGGCCAGAGAAGCTGTGGCTGCCCCCTCCCTGGCAGTGTTCCAGGCCAGGTTGGATGGGGCTTGGAGCAACCTGGGCTGGTGGGAGGTGTCCCTGCCCATGGCAGGGGTAGGTGGAACAGGACGAACTTTGAGGTCCCTTCCAACCCAAACCATTCTGTGATTCTATGAAAAACCAACTACCCCATGTCCCCAGCCTTCAAAATCTCCCTACTCCTCAGCTAAAGTATCACTTTTACCACAAGAGCCACTAAAAATCATGTGGAAAGTGGAAAAAAAAAAGTTGTTTTATTTTTAAAGACAAATCTCATATATTCTTTGTGTAGAGCAGTTGTTTTACATGACATTGAGGTATAAAATGATGGCTGCTTGGTAGTGCTCCTTTGGAGTGCACCAGCATGGATTTCACTAGACAGTCAAAGCTTTCCATGTTTTTCCAGTTGTGTTACCCAAAGATGATATAAACTTTACAAATGGAAAAAGCCATGAAGAAATGTCAGCTGATACTTGGCTACATAACTGTGTAAGAAAGTAAAACTTGTATTGATTTCCAGATGCTTCAGAGCCTGTTTCTGTTTGCATCCATCATAAACAATTCCTTCATAGATTTTAGTTTTAATCTGGTTATTGTTTCCAGAATGAGAATTGTACCATGTGGGTTTCCTTGATGAGAGAGTCGTTGGCCTCTGGTTTGTTTGAAGCTGAGGTTGGCTTGGCTGGAAGACAACCAGTCTCTGGAAGACAACCAGTCTCTGGCCATGAGATGCTGCTTGCTTCTGGCTTTGGGTTTGAATTGTAGCCTAGTGCTCTCTCAAACCATCACTTTGGACCAGCTGCCTGTGCAGACAGCACTCACTTTCCTAGAAAACTTGAAATTTTATTTTTAACTTTGATGTCTACTTGTATACATTGATAAAAATACATGGATTAAAATTTAGAAGCTGATTTGGCAGTCTATTTTCTTCTTGTATTAAATTACCTTGGATTTTAATTTGCTAAAACCTAAGTCTTATTTAGTGACTTTGATCCAAAGGTGGCAATTTGTGTGACTTTTCTGAAAGGCTTTTGTGCACATTTCATGCACATGCACACAGGGACACCTCTAGTGGGAGGTGTCCCTGCCCATGGCATGGGAGTTGGAACAAGATGATCTTCAAGGTCACTTCCAACCCAAATCATTCTGTGATTCTATGATTTAACCAGGTTGTGATTTTATATTTAAGCCTTTAGTTTTATAGTACCCAGCTGTCCAGAACTCTTTTGCTGCACACATCCCTTGACTCCTACTTAGTGAAGAGGGCAAAATGCTGAAGTTTATTGTAGGATGTGGACATCAAAGGTTGGTCGTTGCGTCTGTGGAAGTTGAACTGAATGCATATCTTGGCTTGCCCACAGCCTAAGCAATAGTGTGTTCATCAGTAGTTTATAAGCAATGGAATCCAATAAAAGTTCATACTATTGTGGAAAGAAAGCAGGGGTGGTGACATATTTGATGCCACAGGGTTGGTTTGTGCTGGTACAAGATATTTGTGAAACTATTTTTGAGAAAGCATAATGTGTGTTGGGCTAGAGACACCTTATAGAATCATAGAATCCCAGAATGGTTTGGGTGTGAAGGGACCTCAAAGCTCATCTCATCCCAACCCCTGCCATGGGCAGGGACACCTCCCACCAGCCCAGGTTGCTCCAAGCCCCATCCAACCTGGCCTGGAACACTGCCAGGGAGGGGGCAGCCACAGCTTCTCTGGGCACCCTGGGCCAGTCTCTCACCACCCTCACAGCCAACAATTTCTGCCTCACATCTCATCTCCCCTCTGCCACTTTAAAGCCATCACCCCTCGTCTTGTCACTCCATGCCCTTGTCCAAAGTCCCTCCCCAGCTTTCTTGTACCCCCCAGGCACTGGAAGGTGCTCTAAGGTCTCCCCAGAGCCTTCTCTTCTCCAGGCTGAACAACCCCAACTCCCTCAGCCTGTCCCCACAGCAGAGGTGTTCCAGCCCTTGGATCATCTCCGTGGCCTCCTCTGGACTCACTCCAGCAGGTTACTCCATGGTTGGAAGAAGCCAGCACTGGGTTTGTTCCTTGTACCTGACTCCAAAATACTGCTGTTGTACTGTCCTGTGAGAAACAAATCACAAATACCATGGCCTTACTTTGTTTTCTGTAACAGGCAACAAATCAGCATTTTCATTAGGAGGATTCCTGCTGACATACAGTTTCTGATAATTTTCAGTAGCTTAGAATATGTTACTTTATTTTGCAACATTTTTATGTGAAGAGGAAAAAAATTGACTGTTGTGTTTGTAACTGGGAAAGCCATCACAAAGCAGAAGTGCTCAGAAAGAAAATACAAAATGCAGCATTTTTTAAAAGAACTGAGAATTCCTTCTAAGTCCCATCCTAGTTTATTGGTTACACCAGTAAATAAAGAGCAAAACCATTCTAGATCTCCCTTTAGAAAAAATAATAATCCTATCTGGATTTAACAAAGTTGTGTCACAGATGTGAGCGCTGCATTTCAATCTCTGTAGCTGACGTTCTTAAAAACCAGCATAGACTAAAGCATGTTTTATTCTTTGCTGGTTTCCTGACAGGCTGCTTAGGAGCAGTTGCCATCACCCCATTGCTAAGGTGCAGTTTGCAAACCCTTTTAAGAGTAAGTTGTCTGCCTGCTGCTCAGGCTTCTGCAGAAGTTTAACCTGAGGTCAGAAGGAAGTTTGAGGTGATGGTTGAAGGAAATTCAGAGCTGTTTTCTTACCTGTGTTTTTAGAAACTTTATTACTGTATTTCATTTTTTACTGCTCAACTCTTAACTCCTCTGTAAGTTCCTCTCGTGAGTATGAGTTTATGAAGTAACTCAGAATGAGGAAATGTGGATCTTAAAAAAAAAAAAAGAGGTTTCATGAACATTTATTTAAAATAATTCTTGGCTTATTTTTAGTAGAAAGAGAGAACTAAAACTTAAATTGATTTCAATGTCTGGATTTTTATAGATGACATGAGCATCAGCTCAGCAGTTTATTCCATTACAGCCTGTGGCAGGTGGTACATGTGTGTCCATGCAAGTCACAGAGCTCAGAACTGTCTCATTTGAGCTTCACACACACCAAGGTCTTTGACACGGTGCAAAATATTTTAATAAAGTATTTTATTTTATTTCTCTGGTACATTTTCAAAATGTTTTGCTCTGAATTCTTGTATTTCAAAGTTGGAAATCTGCCTTAAGATTTCAAAGTTATGTTCTAGAGCTTGGTCATCAGCAGAGCTTCATGGTTGGTGCCAAACATGCAGTCACTTTTGGAGCTAAACACCCTTCAAGGATCACTGGCCCAGGGTGCCCAGAGGAGCTGTGGCTGCCCCCTCCCTGGCAGTGTTCCAGGCCAGGTTGGATGGGGCTTGGAGCAACCTGGGCTGGTGGGAGGTGTCCCTGCCCATGGCAGGGGGTTGGGATGAGATGAACTTTGAGGTCCCTTCACACCCACACCAGTCTGTGATAATGTGATCCTGATTAGGATTGTGGGATATAATTTAAAAAAAGAAACAAAACAACAACAACAGAAAAAAAACCAAACCCAAAACTAAACTCCAATCAATTGGCAATCAAGTGTGATCTTACTGTTAGGGAACTGTTTGCAGATAGTGATGCATTTCTTAGGACCAATTAAAAACTCTCCATAAGGTAGCAAACAGTAGCAGCAGGTATTTCTAAATAAAGCTCTGTGCTATTTCCTATGGTACCTAGTGTTGTCTTTGGTGTTTGAGGAGTGTGCTGGAGGAATAGTGTGCTTTGCTGGGTTTTTATCTTTGTGGTTTCAGTAAAGTTTTTTTATGTTGTTGTCACTATCAGCCATCTTCTCAGTTTCTTCTGTACTTTCCAGTTTGCTCGACATGAGGAAGTGCAGTTGTATAATTTGCAGTTGTATAATTTGGCTCTTGTTCTTGACCAGAGTTCTCATGGTGATATGACAGGTTTAAATAGAAACTTCATCTTACGTAATTTCCCTGGAGCAGTTCTTTGCTTACACGTGGGGGATGATACCCAGACATGTTACAGCATTACTTTTTAAATTCATGAGATCAGTTTTTAAAATTACAGTTAATGATTACCTTTTTCACATCTTTGCCTGTTTTTAAGCACTGCCTTAAAGGGTTCTGAGAGAGGAAGAGATCTGTCTGGCTTCTGAGCGATGAGCTGGCAGTCATGAGTAGTGTGAGTAGTTGTAAGGGAACACCAAGAGTAAGTGTAGTACCTGGAGCACATGATTATAGAATCATGGAATCATAGAGTAGCCTTGGTTGAAAAAGACCTTTAAGCTCCCCCAGTCCAACCAGTAACCCAGCACTGCCCAGTGCCCACTGCCCCATGTCCCTCAACACCACATCTCCACAGCTTTGCAATCCCTGCAGGGATGGGGACTGCCCCCTGCCCTGGGCAGCCTGGGCCAGTGCTGGACAGCCCTTTGGGGGAAGGAATTATTCCCAGTGTCCAATCTAACCCTCCCCTGCCACAACTTGAGGCCGTCACCCCTCGTCCTATCACTGTTACCTGGGAGAAGAGACCGACCCCCACCTCACTACAACCTCCTTTCAGGGGTTAGCTGAAGGTCTTAAACTGTCTCAGGAACATTGTCCTAGCAATAACTGGCCAGTGTGTGCCCTGTATAAATAAAAGGTTCATGTTTTGCATGAGTGAATATTTCTGTAGACTCTAGAACAAGCAGAGCCAGTGTTACAATGTTATCGCTGTAAGAAATCATTTTACATACCCATTATTGTTTTAGGGGTTTTATTATGATTTAGAAGCACCCAGGGAATTACTTTTCTAAAATGGAGGTTCTTTCCTAAATGAAAAAATAGCATTAAGACAAAATAATTTTTAAGTCATTAGAGGTTTCCATTTTCTTCTATAAATCTTTTATTAATTCAGTACTAGCTATTCTTTTAAGATCCTGTAATACACCCTTTAAAATTTAGAGGGAATTTATGTAAGTGAAGGAACTATTGTTTCACTTCCCGTTCTTGACAGCTGCAAGCCACCAATATTTTGGAATTACCATTAAGACAGCCATTGATTGCATTATCTGCAGTATCAGATGGGCACAGTATCTTTCCTTTACGGACGGTCGATGAGTCTGCATTGCTTTCTCGTGTTCGTTCCTAGAAATGGAGGATGAGTGAAGGGAGGCAGTTGCCCAACACATGATACAAGTGTTCCAGAAGATGCTCATTGTGAGCTTCACAATGGAATCACAGAGTCATACAATAGTTTGGGTGTGAAGGGACCTCACAGCTCAGCTCATCCCAACCCCCTGCTATGGGCAGGGACACCTCCCACCAGCCCAGGTTGCTCCAAGCCCCATCCAACCTGGCCTGGAACACTGCCAGGGAGGGGGCAGCCACAGCTTCTCTGGGCACCCTGGGCCAGTGTCTCACCACCCTCACAGCCAACAATTTCTGCCTCACATCTCATCTCAATCTCCCCTCTGCCACTTTAAAGCCATCACCCCTCGTCCTGTCACTCCATGCCCTTGTCCAAAGTCCCTCCCCAGCTTTCTTGTCAGTTTAGCTCCTTCCGGGTTATTGAATATGTGCTAACTGCAGTTATATTTATGTAACATTTATATTCCAGCTGACTGTGAGTAAACATTTACAGGGAAGTTAAAAGAGACTTTACACCGGAAAGACAGCCACTTCTGGTGGCAATTCTAGCAAAATCACAAGCAGGGGAAGTTTAGATGAGTTTAACAATAAGCTGTGCTGCCACTTCTAGGTATGGTGGCATCAAATATTTTCAATTTCCAATCACCTCTCACACCCTGAAGGATCACATTTCCTCATCACCCAGCCTTCCCAAGCTAACTCGAGACAAAGGAGTGGGTCTGAATCACAACTATTTCTGTTGTACAGATGAAGAACTGAGCCATGGTCATGTTTGTCACTGACACTCAGCTGTTTCTCACCTCGTGTCTTAACCACAAGTCAATCTCTTGTTTAAGGGTTTGGTCCTAAAAGGCTCTTTATTTCCAGGGGACTGAGTATTTATTCCTCCATGGGTAAGGAGTGAGTAGTGTAAAAACAGAGCATAGCAAAGCCTAGTATATAAATCAGGGCAACTTACTTATCTTAAAACAATAATCGTTTTTCATGGGATAATAAAACTATTTCTTGAGAATGCTTCTGACTTGTCAGCGAGTTTTCCTTTGGCGTTTTGACAGAAATAACTTTAGAAAAGGGTTGATTGTGAAAAACCTTAGTGTGGTTTTACAGATGCTCATGAAAGGTATTTCCTGTATAGGAGGTTACGTAGGAAAAGTCATGAATATATTTATATGAGAAAGTTAATAGCAGGCTGGCACTGTTGGTGCAGTGAGAAGGAAGGAATAAAGAGAAATTGTCAAGACATGGTGGAATGCAATGCAGTACAAGAAGGAAAATGACTGGAAAGCCCCAAAAAATCAAAATCTCTGCTGGGAAGGGGGCACAAGGAAAGCAGTGTAAGGGGTAAGATTGCCAAGGAGGTACCTAACAGGAATCTGGGTGCTCTTGTGGAGAAATCTACTTTAAGGAGCTAACAGAAAGAACTATTTTTAATTTAAAACATTTTTTTTTAAATTAGTATTATTTTGACTTTTAAAGATTTTATGTAGAAACCATTTCGGATTTGGATCAAGCTTCAACTTTTTTTTCTGTTAAATGTCATAAAACTCCCCGTTTAAAACAGGAAATGAAACTTTACCATCTTGTTCAAAGCCGTGCTGTAATACAATAAGAACAGTTCCCAAAATACTTTGCTCTGCCAGAAAACAGCCAGCGTGCCTTCGAGTCACCCTGTAGCTAACGCAGAGAAACACCCAAACTCAGGAAGCACCTGGTGGGCTCTGGTTGGGAGGCAGGTGGGGCAACGTCGAAGAGTTTTAAGTAGAAACATGAGACATTCCTATTTTAGAAGTCATGGAGACAGACATCCCGAACAGATCATTCCCAAGGTTTTGTTTGGTTGGGGTGGCTGTTTTTAGCAACTCTGGATTCATAGGATCCCAGATGGTTTGGTTTGGAAGGGACCTCAAAGCTCATCCTGTTCCACCTACCCACCATGGGCAGGGACACCTCCCACCAGCCCAGGTTGCTCCACGCCCCATCCAACCTGGCCTGGAACACTGCCAGGGAGGGGGCAGCCACAGCTTCTCTGGGCACCCTGGGCCAGTGTCTCACCACCCTCACAGCCAACAATTTCTGCCTGAGATCTAGTCTAAATTGAAGAATTGAAAACTTAAGAGAAGTGTTACTTTTTTCCTCTAGCATTTTTATCTGCTGTTGCTTGTAACCACCCCATGTTTCCATGACTTACCTCAAATTTACATATGTTTACATCAAAAATACATTAAAAGCTCATGTACCATTTCTGAAATCAAATGCATGTGCACAGGTTTTTTCTTGTTAAATGAGATAGGAAACTGTAAATGTTATTTAAACCATGGACTAATAATATGTGTAAGTTCAGTGGTGGCAATCTGTAGGACTTCTCTATATGAGAACCGAGCTGTCCTGTGCCCCCAGAGTGGTTATATGGGACCAACGTGATCATGGAGCTGGTACTGAAAAAGTTCAGATGCTCTGTTGGAGAAGCCAAAGTGAAATCCAAAGGTTTCTGTAAATAGCTGCTGCTTCATCAAAAATGAAACACCGAGTTGTCTAGCTGTCTTGCTAGATATTTCATTTTTGATGAAACTTAGCCAGTGTAGGTGGCGAATTGAAAGTGATCATCTGGATGCTTTGGAGCTAGTGGCAAAGATGAGCTGGTTTTAATCCTCTACCAAAGCCTCTATAAAATGAATCATAGAATTGTTTAGGTTGGAAAAGACCTTTAAGATCATCCAGTCCAACCATTCCCCCAGCACTGCCCAGTGCCCACTGCCCCATGTCCCTCAGCACCGCATCTCCACGGCTTTGCAATCCCTCCAGGGATGGGGACTCCCCCCGCTGCCCTGGGCAGCCTGGGCCAGTGCTGGACAGCCCTGTGGGGGAAGGAATTGTTCCCAGTGTCCCATCTAAGCCTTTTTTAAAAGTATTTGAAGCACAGTCTTGCTATGTCATCAAGGAGCATGGAAAGCTGTTCAGAAGAAGGCAAAACATGTTATGATGACCATCTTTTGATGGTGACTGTGAGGTCTGATGCACTGTCTTGTACATCAGCGGCTGGAGAAAATGTTTCTGAGAAACTTAACTTGTGAAATAAGTAAAGGAATGACAAGAAGGAGATAAGGTCTAAAACAGCACAAGCCCAGTAAGTGCAAGATGGAAAATGTCACACTGAATTTGAAACATAATTACATTCTAAAAACGCTGTTGGAAAAATGGCTTCTAATCTATTGTAAGTTTTTGCTGCCCCCTCCCTGGCAGTGTTCTGGGCCAGGTTGGATGGGGCGTGGAGCAACCTGGGCTGGTGGGAGGTGTCCCTACCCGTGGCAGGGGGTTGAGATGAGATGACCTGTGAGGTCCCTTCACACCCAAAGCATTCTGGGATTCTGTGATTTTTTTCCATCTTGATGTCACCCATGAGAGAGGCGAACCTGGTAAGAGTTTCTACAAAATTGAGAAGGTTTACATAGGGGACAGCTATCAACTTGTGAGATACATTTTGTTCTTTTGGCTTCAGAAGCTTTGCTCCTCTGTTCCAACATGAGTCCATTTGGAGGAACTAGTGTGGTTGGATGAAGCTGAAGAGCTGGTCATCGGTTGTCATTGCCTGTGTGGACAATGCCTGTTTGAGCTGTTCTTCTTGTACAGTCTTTGGAAAACTTTCTTGCCTCAGGATCCCTTCCTGCAGCTGAGTTCTGGGCTTGTGCTTGTGAACCTTTATGGGTCAATTGGCAGTGTTAGGTTAATGGTTGGACTTGATGATCTTAGAGGTCTTTTCCAACCAAAGCTGTTCTATGATTCTAAATAACTGAAGGCTCCATCATCAGTGAATGGGGTGTGCAACTGGTGTGGAAAGAGGGAACTGTTCCTTCCCTATGAGCTAGTCTGCAGGGAAATCATAGAATCACAGAATGGTTTGGGTTGGAAGGGACCTCAAAGATCATCTAGTTCCAACCCCTAGAAGCCCCATTTCAAATTTAAATGGGGATCTCAGAGATAGCTTTCATCAAATTATCTTTGGTGAAACTCACGATGTACTTAATAGTAAAGATTAGATATTAAAGATAGCCTTGTATCAAAGAAATCCCAAGGCTTGAGACACCTCTTCCTATGTGATTTAAACACTGCTTGCTCTATTCAGACCGTATAGACCTCTGAGCAGTATGGTTGTGAAACTAAGTAGCTTTTAAAAAGGTTTGGGCATTACTCAGAGAGCGTGCAGCACTGTTGAAATACGTTTGGAAAGAAGCTTATTTTACTGCAATTATGTTCATCAAATGATGTTATGAGAGTAAAGTATATTTAGGTGTTTCCAATCAGGCCACGCTTCAAAAGTCACTTAATTAAAACATAGTTTAACCCCACCAGATCCCATTTTGTTCACTTTTCTGTTGATTTTTAATACACATCACTGTCTTATATCAAATAGTAGAAGCTTATAAAATACTGTCAGCTTCTGGAGAAGATGGTACAACCAATGAAACCATCAATAATTGCTTAGGAATACACAAGGCTTTGTGTTGAGGCTGGGGGGAATCTGCTTAAAAGGGAGAAATCTTTCACAATATTTTTAATTAGAGACTTCAGACTAAAATTATCTTTCTCTTCCCCCCCTGGTGCTTATAAGGAGTGCATGCATAAATTGTTAGCCTGATTCCCCTGGGAATAAATGAGAATGGGCTACTGAAAGTCATAAAGCATAATTGGCACGTGGAATTCCCGAGCGGTAGTTGGGAAACACGGATTAATCTGCTACACTGCAGTGCAGCTGCTCTACCTTTGGCATACCCCTATGGTGTTTTTTTTCCTTTATTGTTAGAGATAATTTCTTTCATTGTTCGATGATTCTATAATTATTCCGATAATCACGGTACTGTGACTCTGAGCCATTTTCCTGTTTAAGAACTTGTTGCTCATTTGTGTGGATTACAAGGAAAAAATTCCTAAAAATAGCTTCACTTGCTGTAGTCCTTAAATTTTATTATGATTCCTGAAGAATATTTAGTAATCCTTTAGCGGAGTGCCTTTTTAGGGGCTTTACTGTAGGAAATATGCTCTGCCCTTTACATACTGTTAAATTAATTCATATGTTAACATAGAATTTAAGAAACACAATTTAATTTGGAAAATGTCTTCATTATCTTGAAAAGACCCTTTGTGTTGTGGATTAGACAGTGCAGTGTTGTGTTTGTAGGACCACATCAAGGTTTTGTCTCTTTGGTGTGACAAGAATCTGAAATGCTCAGTAATAGATAAGATTTATTTAAGTTTTTAATATTGCAGTATTCACAGAACTGCAGACTGGTGGGGGGTGGTAGGGACCTCTGGAGATCAGCCAGTCCAACCCCCCTGCCAGAGCAGGGTCACCCAGAGCAGGTTGCACAGGATGGCATCCGGGCGGGTTTGGAATGTCTCCAGAGAAGGAGACTCCACCACCTCTCTGGGCAGCCTGGTCCAGGTCTCTGTCACCCTCAGAAGAGATGATGGAAACAAGAAAATAGAAGCTCATAAGGAAAAATTTCAAGGGCTTTCCCTGGGATGGGTCAGCGTTTGTGTGGGATTAAATCCTGTAGGAGCTAAGAATCCACATGGTTCTGTCTTGTTCTTGAGCAAAGCACATTTCTTTAACCTGTCTCCCAAATTATGTAAAACTATATGTATTTTTAAAACCAAGCAACAAAATAATTCATTGTACATTCTCCTACTGAAAAAAATAATGAGAAAAAGCCAAGTGAAGTTGTCAGACATACCACATATTCCACTGCTGCTCAGCACTTGTGATGACAATGATGGTGTGTGGTCAGCATAAGAACCCTGGAATAGCAGAAATCAGTGGCAAAATGCTGGAACTACTTAAATGGACATTTTTCCACGTGAAGGAAGCCAAATATTATTGGCAGGAACAGTACAGAGTACTCTTCAGATCTGAAGGTAATGTGATAGTGACAGTCTGCCACAGAGCCTTCTACTGAGTGTTGGATTCGAGACAGGATTTTACTTTTTTTCCCAAGAATGAGGAAATACAAAATCAAAAACGATCACACCAGTGCCATTTATTGGAAATTAGTCACATCAGAAGAAGGATTCCCTTGGGATTTATTCCAGTCCTATGAAAGAAAAAACAAAATAGAACCATAGGATCATAGAATGTTTTGGGTTGGAAGGGACTTTAAAGATCATCTAGTTCCAACCCCCATAGGGTGGAACCCCCATAGGTTGGAGCCCCCATAAATAGGTCCAAGAAGTCTTTGGAGGTGATACTTAAAAACTTTTGGGAAAAGTTGGTGTATTTCTAGATTATCAAGAATCTGTCTTCATCTTCCAGGGTTTTTTTTAAGCCTTATATGGTGGAATTTGAAGGTCTGGTTTTCCATTCTTATGGCTATCTTAAGTTGTGTCAGGGGAAGTTTAGGTTGGATATTGGGAAGAAGTCCTTTCCTGAGAGGGTGGTTGGGCACTGGCACAGGCTGCCCAGGGAGGGGGTGGAGTCCCTGGAGGTGTTCAAAAAACAAGTGGATGAAGCACTTGAGGCCATGATCTGGTGGTTAGGGAGATGATGGGATAAAAGTTGGACTTGATGATCGTGGAGGTCCTTTCCAACCATGGTGATTCTGTATCAGGGTATTCCCACTGATTTAAATGGAGTTATTCTTGAACCTTGAAGTGTTAACTTAATGTTGTCTTTGTTGGGTGACTCTCATGGTTGTCTGCCTCATGGGGCAAAGAATTATAAAGGAGATTTCCTTCCATGCCTGTGTTCATCTACCAAACCCTCATCATTAAATGTGACAACTACAAGGTGCTACCATGAGATCTGTGGAGGCAAATCTAGAAGGAGTAATTAATATTACCATTAGTTTTGCTTATACTTGTTCTAAAGGGACTTTGGTTGGGGGGAGGGTGATGGGCATTTATTGGTCGTTCCATGTTTTTCTGTGCTCACAGTAGATTTCAACGCACCAGCAACAAAGGTTTTTGTCATTAAAAACAGTGACCCTGCCTAAATTGTTGAAAGAACAAAACGATGTGCAGAACAGTCATCAAGTGAGTAATGAGACCAAACAAAGAACTTGCAAACAAGCCCAAAACTATTGACACTAAAAAATACAAAGCTCTGGGGTAAAGGGAAAGTGCAAAGTGTGTTCATGAGCACCGAGGTGAAGTGGGGGCACTTGTTGTCTTCTAGTGTTTGTTGCTCCCATGTTTGCCTTGGTGAAAGCGCCTTCTCAAGGCTCGGGGAAAAGAGGAGGAAACTAAGACAGCTTCTGCAGTCTTTGTTGATTTAAATAGACACTTGATATGTTGTGCAGCCTTTTTATCATATTATATTCCTGTCTTTTGGTCTGCTTTTTACTTCCTCATAAGAGCACAAATCTGATGAAGAGTGGCACAGGGAACTGGGGGGGTTCAGTCTGGAGAAGAGGAGGCTGAGGGGAGACCTCATTGCTCTCTACAGCTCCCTGAAAGGAGGGGGTAGCAAGGGGAGGTCAGTCTCTTCTCCCAGGTAACAGTGATAGGACGAGGGGTGATGGCCACAAGGGGAGGTTGAGACTGGCTCTTAGGAACAATTCCTTCCCCCAAAGGGCTGTCCAGCACTGGCCCAGGCTGCCCAGGGCAGGGGGCAGTCCCCATCCCTGCAGGGACTGCAAAGCCATGGAGATGTGGTGCTGAGGGACATGGGGCAATGGGCACTAGGCAGCAGCCAACCAGTTGGTTTTCAGTCAGATTTCAGTATCATGATTGGTGCAGACAGTTGTTCCTTCAGGACTGCAGTGACTGGGAAATGCAGAAGCTCCCAGTAGATCTGTCAGTGGATAGACGGTTGCTGCAGGCACGGTGTTCAGGGATGCTTCTCTTGCTTTGATCTGGGGTTTGTTGGTAATTTAGATATAGAAGTCACATTTTGTTGACAAATACAGACCTGATTTGCTTTTATGTTAGGATGTCTTGATGGAGAAGAAGGATATTTAAGCAGTGACACACACTGCAGTGATGGAAGAATTTAAAAAGACTTGGAGCGAGCTTCTCTTCTATATTAGGAGAAATTGATGTTTAGAATAAATTACTACCCAGAATCAGCATTTTTAAGGGAAAATCATCGTGGAATGTAACTGTTCACTGAAAAGGATGGGTTTTCCTGACCTTCCTTCCTTTCTCTCACAATGTCCTTGGGAAATGCTGTCACATATCACTGAGCCGAATCCCGCTGAGTTTGGCAAAACCAACTGAGTCAAGTTGTTGACTTTATTACTTCAGAGTTTTAAGCGAGTTTCTAAAATACCCTTATCCTTCACTGTCAAATAATCTGAGATCCGTTGCCACACTTGGGATGAAATAGATAATAGTTGGATTTTTTTAACCTCTCAGAGACCCAGAAGGATGCTTAAACTCATGTCTTAAGAGCAATAACTCCTGTTAACTGTGTGGCTATTATTGTACGTACCCCAACCTTTCCTTTTGATACTCCTTTTTACATCTGAGATATTTGCATATAAAAATTAAAACACTTCAGGTCTCATTTACCAACATCATTCAACTGAAAATTCCCATACTGTGAGATCACACTGGTTTTTTTAATGGATTAGAGGCATAATTTTTAAATACAAACACTGCAAAAGCTTCACTCAGCGTGCTTCTTACATAATTTATATTGTTGGGGGTTTTTTAATATTAAGTAAGAAAAAGTTGTGAGTACTGTTACAGAAGATAATGGGATGAAAAATAGAGTCCTTCTTCTTAATGGGTTACAGATCAGGGATTGATCACAGAATCACAAAAACATGTAGGTTGGAAAAGACCTGAAAGATCACTGAGTCCAAAAATGAGGTTTCTGATGCAAATGAGAATAGGGTGCTAGAAGAATTTAGGTTTAGGCTACCTAAAATAGATAGAAGGCAACATGTGTGATACAAATCTCCCTTTTTATTGTAGCTGTTTGCTTTGACTACTAAACAGGAAAATAGATCATGTTACCATGATGTGATTCCATTGACTTCATAGAAAAGTTATCACTCCATGAACACAATGATTTTTGTTCAAATTAATTTAAAACTTCTCCTTATCTTTTCATTTTCAGACTGTAGTCTGGGTGGAGCAGGGGCAGGTCTAATTTTGTTATGTTATCTCCACCCATGTAAGGAAATTCTTTGCCTTCAACATCAGCTTATATTGTTTCCGGCAAAGTGGTGGCAGCTTACAAAGCATTTATCATGGCTTTTAATGCTCAGCATAGGCAAAATTAGCACAGGTAAACTGTTGAGTTGCGTCAGCTTACAAAAGGTTGGGTGTTTAGAAATGGAAATTTAATTTAATCCATGAAGGTCATTTGGAAGGGACCTCAAATCTCATCTCGTCCCAACCCCTGCCATGGGCAGGGACACCTCCCACCAGCCCAGGTTGCTCCAAGCCCCATCCAACCTGGCCTGGAACACTGCCAGGGAGGGGGCAGCCACAGCTTCTCTGGGCACCCTGGGCCAGTCTCTCACCACCCTCACAGACAACAATTTCTGCCTCACATGTCAATCTCCCCTCTGCCACTTTAAAGCCATCACCCCTCGTCCTGTCACTCCATGCCCTTGTCCAAAGTCCCTCCCCAGCTTTCCTGTACCCCCCAGGCACTGGAAGGTGCTCTAAGGTCTCCCCGGAGCCTTCTCTTCTCCAGGCTGAACACCCCCAACTCCCTCATCCTGTCCCCACAGCAGAGGTGCTCCAGCCCTCAGATCATCTCCATGGCCTCCTCTGGACCTGCTCCAACAGCTCCATGTCCTCCTTGTGTTGGAGACCCCAGAAAGAGGGGGTTTCCAATGAGAATCACAGCCTAGCCTTGGTTGGAAGAGATTTCTAAGATCATCAGGCCCAACTGTTTTATCACTGGCTCGTTGGTCTAGGGGTATGATTCTCGCTTCGGGTGCGAGAGGTCCCGGGTTCAAATCCCGGACGAGCCCTCATTTTAGGCTGACCATGAGCCAGCAAGGTGCCCTCGTGGCCAAGAATGCCAGTGGCATCTTGGAATGTATTAGAAGGGGTGTGGGCAGCAGGGCAAGGGAGGTTCTCCTCGCCCTCTACTCTGCCCTGCTGGGGCCTCATCTGGAGTGCTGTGTCCAGTTCTGGGCTCCCCAGTTCCAGAGGGACATGGAGCTACTGGAGAGAGTCCAGTGCAGGGCACTGAGATGATGAAGGGATTGGAGCATCTCCCATGTGCGGGGACCCTGAGGGAGCTGGGTGTGTTCAGCTTGGAGCAGAGGAGGCTGAGGGGGGATCTCATCACTGCTCATCAATATCTCAAGGGTGGTGTCAGGAAGATGGGGCCAGACTCTTCTGGGTGGTGCCCAGTGACAGGCCAAGGGGCACTGGGCACAAACTGGGACACAGGAGGTTCAATCTGAACATAAGAAAACACTTTTTAAGGTCATGGCAGTCTGGTGAAGTGCCCACTGACTGGAAAATGGGAAACATTGCCCCCATTTTCAAAAAGGGAAAAAAGGAAGACCCGGGCAACTACAGGCCAGTCAGTCTCAGCTCTGTGCCTGGCAGGATCATGGAGCAGATCCTCCTGAAGGCTCTGCTATGGCACGTGGAAAATGTGGAGGTGATTGGTAGCAACCAACATGGCTTCACCAAGGGAAAATCCTGCCTGAAAAATCTGGTGGCCTTCTATGATGGTGTTACAGCATCAATAGACAAGGGAAGAGTGACTGATGTCATCTACCTGGACTTGTGCAAGGCCTTTGACACTGTCCCACATGACATCCTTGTCTCCAAGTTGGAAAGACATGGATTTGATGGATGGACCACGCGGTGGATAAGAAATTGGCTGGAAGGTCACACACAAAGGGTTGCTGTCAATGGCTCAACGTCCAAGTGGAGACCAGTGACAAGTGGTGTCCCTCAGGGATCAGTACTGGGACTGGTGCTACTGAACATCTTTGTTAGCGACATGGACAGTGGCATTGAGTGCACCCTCAGCAAGTTTGCCAACAACATCAAGCTGTGTGCTGTGGTGGACATGCTGGAGGGAAGTGATGTCATCCAGAGGGACCTGGACGGGCTGGGGAGGAGGGCCCAGACCAACCTCATGAAGTTTAACAAGGCCAAGAGTAAGGTCCTGCCCCTGGGTCAGGGCAATCCCAAGTGCAGATCCAGTCTGGGCAATGAGTGGATCGAGAACAGTCCTGGGGAGGAGGACTTGGGCGTGTTGGTGGATGATAAGATCAACATGAGCCAACAGTGTGCGCTTGCAGCCCAGAAAGCCAACTGTGTCCTGGGCTGCATCCAAAGCTGTGTGACCAGTAGGGTGAGGGAGGGGATTCTGCCCCTCTACTCTGCCCTCCTGAGACCCCCCCTGCAGTGCTGTGTTCAGCTCTGGAGCCCCCACACAAGAAGGACATGGAGCTGTTGGAGCGAGTCCAGAGGAGGGTACCAAGATGGGCAGAGGGCTAGAACAGCTCTGCTATGAGGACAGGCTGAGAGAGTTAGGCTTGTTCAGCCTGGAGAAGAGAAAGTTCTGGAGAGACTTCATAGCAGCCTTCCAGTGCCTGGGGGGGTACAAGAAAGCTGGGGAGGGACTTTTGACAAGGGACTGTAATGACAGGACGAGGGGTAATGGGTGGAAGAGGGTGGGTGGGTTAGACTAGATACAAGGATGAAGTTCTTTACCCTGAGGGTGGTGAGAGACTGGCCCAGGCTGTCCAGAGAAGCTGTGGCTGCCCCCTCCCTGGCAGTGTTCCAGGCCAGGTTGGATGGGGCTTGGAGCAACCTGGGCTGGTGGGAGGTGTCCCTGCCCATGGCAGGGGTTGGGACGAGATGAGCTTTGAAGTCCCTTCCAACCCAAACCATTCTGTGACTAAAAAAGAAGGGCTCGTCCGGGATTTGAACCCGGGACCTCTCGCACCCTAAGCGAGAATCATACCCCTAGACCAACGAGCCAGTGAAGGGTCAGAGGATTCAACAATATATAAAAATAGAAATGCTCATGTTTAAAATTACCAGATGACTTTGAGGCAGTGATGGCTCAGATGAGACCAGTGTGAGTTAGTGAAAACCCACACGACTTTACAAGTGGAGGGAGTTGTTTGTGGTCTTTCAGCTTAGTACTGTAGGGTGCAGGTGTTGGTGCCTGGAGGGTTCAGATCATTGAATGAGAGGCTGAATTTGAACACGTGAGTTCAGACTGTAAATATACTGTCCAGAGCTTCAGCATGGCTTAGTGGTTTCTGCAGAAGACGAACATGAATAGAATAACAGGAATGTTTCAGAAATGAATGAGATACAATGGCAGACCCACCTTGGTGCTTACACACAATTCTGGTCAGCATTATGCATGGGGCAAATAATTTCCATTTTTTCTTTGGGATTTGAGGAGGAATGAGTCTTTTACAGCTCTCCATTGTCTCCATGATAATTGCAATGGTATCAGAAATGGTGTGACCAACAGGATTAGGGAAGTGATTGTCCCTGTGTACACAGCACTGGTGAGGCCATCCCTCGAAGTCTGTGTTCAGTTTTGAGCCCCTCACTCCAAGAAGGACATTGAGGTGCTGGAGCGTGTCCAGAGAAGGGCAGCGGAGCTGGGGAAGGGTCTGGAGCACAAGGGACAAGGGGTGATGGCCTCAAGTTGTGCCAGGGGAGGTTTAGATGGGACACTGGGAACAATTCCTTCCCCCAAAGGGTTCCCCAGCACTGGCCCAGGCTGCCCAGGGCAGGGGGCAGTCCCCATCCCTGCAGGGATTGCAAAGCCGTGGAGATGTGGTGCTGAGGGACATGGGGCAGTGGGCACTGGCCAGTGCTGGGGTTACTGGTTTGACTGGGGGAGCTCAGAGGTCTCTTCCAACCAAGTCTATTCTGTGATTCCATGGTGATTTTGAAATGGAGTGTGGCTGAGACCTGGAAATGTTCTAGTGAAGAGACCTTGGAGTAGTGTATATGGATCAACGTGGTATGTTCAGCCCAGTGTCTTTTCTATGTCGTGCATTATCCTCTTCTATTAAAAACAGCATCCCAAAGGCAACCAAATATACTAATAATATGTAAACTAGTTTTATTTCCATCTTTGCTTTTGAGGAAATCTTTATAGTGTGTAGAATGATTAAAGCCAGCACATATGAGTTAGAGTAGAAGTTAGTTCCTAAAATGTTTAATATAATCTCTTGAATTAACAAAAACCCCTCAAAATTCTGATCTAAATTGTGATGGAAGTTTTGTTCCTAGGAAAACTATATTATGTTATACTTGAACCTTTATAATGAAATCAGAAATCAGGTTTTTACTTTTAGGATGACAATTTCACTCTAAAGAAATTATTTCTTAAATCCCATTGACTTTTTTCTGTCCTTGGCAATGGTCATTCTGTGGTACTTCCCTTCATCTGATCTTAGTTCTGATACCAGATTTGTTAAAAAATACTAAAATCTTGATTTCCTTTTGAGGTTGGGAAGAGGTTTTTCAGTCTGATGGTGGCACAGTAAGTGTTTCAGTAATCTTTTGTGATTCAGAGAGAGAACAAAAGCCATTGTAGTGAAATAATGGCGTTTTTTTCACTTTCCTCTTCAAGTTGTGTGATTAGAAATTGTGAAAAACCTTTTTATTTCCAACCTGAATTGTGATGTTCAGTGGTTTGGGCCAGAGCGTTTGTAAGTAAATGAAATTCAAATCAGGTTCTTATAAAATCCCACCTGAATATTAATTTATATCGTATCGTTCAGCAAGTCAAACCTTTTGTTTTAACATTAACATACCCAGCTTGATACAATAATTACCATTTTATAGAGTGAATAGATACATTGTCATTGAAAGCAGTTTGTTGCCAACCAGTTCTCTAATCCTGTAAGTGATGGGATTGTCAATTCTTTGGTGCAACGATGAGGTTTTTAGCATCTCTGGGAGCTGCACTTTAAGCCATGGGTTTGCTCAGCTGATGAATGTGCCCGTGTTGTGTTCCACTGACTTCACTGACTTCAATTCTGGCAGCTCTCATCAGTATTTAAGGACTTCATCAAATTGAAACCACTTTTAATTAATGAGAGGAGAAAGGCTGCGACGTAGTTTTCACATGCTGACAGATTTGTATGCTTCCTCATGGTTTGCCACACTTTTATGTTCTTTCTTATGTATCTTTATATCTTTATATCACGCTATGGGGGGTATTCTAGCAGCTCTGAGGAGAAGGAATTGGGGGTGTCTGTTGGTGAAAAACTCAATATGAGCCGGCAATGTGAGCTTGCAGCCCAGAAGGCCAACTGTGTCCTGGGCTGCATCACCTGCAGCGTGGGCAGCAGGGCAAGAGAGGTGATGCTCCCCCTCTACTCTGCTCTGTTGTGACCCCACCTGGAGTGCTGTGTCCAGTTCTGGGGCTCCCAACACAAGAAGGACATGGAGCTGTTGGAGCGGGTCCAGAGGAGGGCACGGAAATGATCCGAGGGCTGGAGCACCTCTGCTGTGGGAACAGGCTGAGAGAGTTGGGATTGTTCAGCCTGGAGAAGAGAAGGCTCCAGGGAGACCTTAGAGCACCTTCCAGTACCTGGGGGGTACAGGAAAGCTGGGGAGGGACTTTGGACAAGGGCATGGAGTGACAGGACGAGGGGTGATGGCTTTAAAGTGGCAGAGGGGAGATTGAGATGAGATGTGAGGCAGAAATTGTTGGCTGTGAGGGTGGTGAGAGACTGGCCCAGGGTGGCCAGAGAAGCTGTGGCTGCCCCCTCCCTGGCAGTGTTCCAGGCCAGGTTGGATGGGGCCTGGAGCAACCTGGGCTGGTGGGAGGTGTCCCTGCCCATGGCAGGGGTTGGGATGGGATGAGCTGTGAGGTCCCTTCACACCCAAATCATTGTATCATTCTATGATCTCAGTACACAACCTCAGAGCTGTGGTCATTGCAAGAGGAGTGGGGAAATAATGACGTTAATATTGATATAGCCTTTTATATTTCTAGGAATATATAACACAACTGTAGATTAATTAATTTCTAAGCCTTGATAGATAATAGTCGAAGCCCATCTCAACATGTGTCTATTCTCTGCATCTCACCCAACTTTCTCTGACCACCCCATCAACGTGTGGATCTGAGCTGATTGTCCAGGCACTATTTACAGTCAGTGAAGAGGAATAGGCACTTAACATGCTGTGTTTCATCTGACCTATTTTAGCCATCTATCTTAGAGGGAGGTGAATCACACCACACGAGTACCAAGGTCTCTTCATTGTCTCTAAAAACGACCTAAAGTGACAAACTCCAACGTAGATATGTGCACTGTAGAAGTTGTAAGTTAAATGACATGAACCCCTCCAGCTGGGTTTAATGAGGGCTCATTCTTTGAGTGTTATAAAAGCCCACAAAGTGTTTAAGTCCTCATGATAAGCTGAGACTATGCTGTAGGGACTAAATCTGCATTGCAAGATGAAGTCTAGTAGAGCTCTGCCTATACCAGCAGGTGTGTGTTGCTGATGGGTTTTTATGGATCTGGGTTTGGGAATTTCCTGATATTTTTATCAATGGAACATCTCAGCCGTAAGATCATATTACATAATTCTTTTAATAATAGTAATTTTAATAGTTATTAAATTTTTGAGCTATTTTAGTATTTTTTAATTTTAATTTATGTCCCTTGTGAGAGCCAGAGAACTTAACCTCTAGCTCTTTCCCAACCATGTAGAATCATAGAATCACAGAACAGCCTTGGTTGTAAGAGACCTCTAAGATCATGAAGCTGAACCATTAACCCAGCACTGCCAATTCATCAGTACCCCATGTCCCTCAGCACCTCACCTACACTTCCTTTAACTACCTCCAGGGATGGGCACTCCCCCACTGCCCTGGGCAGCCCATTCCAGTGGCTGACAACCTGCTGGGTGAAGAAATTCTTCCTAATATCCAATCTAAACCTCCCCTGGTGCAACTTGAGGCCATCACCTCTCGTCCTGTCGCTTGTTCCTTGGTTTAAGAGGCTCATCCCCACCTCACTACCCTCTCCTTTTGGGGAGTTGTAGAGGGCTGGCTCATCTTCAGCCTGCTGTCAACCAGAAGCATTTCCCACCACTTACCAGAGCCTTCTGATGGTCACGGGCCTCAAGAAGAAGCTGCCCTGGCTCCTGACCCCCCCTGAGCCCACCCTTTGATATGGGGAGCTGGCAGCATGGCTGAGTGAGCCGCCTACATTGTGGTGGCTTAAAAGAAAATTCCATCTTTTTTTGGTTTGGCACCCCATCTTAGCTGTTTGTTTTCTGGTGGCCGTTGTTTTTGCACCAGCAAGTCTGAGACAGGTTGAATGTCTTAAGGTTGAAGGAAAAAAATACAGCCTGTGCTAGGAAATACTTTACACTTGGGAGGTGGAGGTTGAAGAATATAATGTCGTATAAAGTGGATTTTGGATATAAAATTTCGGATGGGAGAATTGCAATGGCACAATTTTATTACTTGCCTCAAAGCATCCTTCACTGAGGAGGTCTCTGTCAGGGGTTTAATTCCATCTGGTGGTTGCTGTAGCTGTGTGCTTTCTGCAGAAGGAAAATCTGCTGTTCCTTGTCAGTTCTGTGTGATTTATGTCTGCTTTCCATGTGCCTTTCAGCCTTTCTTTAATGTTGGGCTGAATTTTGCTGGGGCAGAAACTATTTCTTAAGACTTGTACAATTTCACTCTTTTTTTTGTCCCCCTGACTTTTCAGAATGATGTAAATAATCAGATGGAATTTTACATAGAAGTGCATGCTTGAATCAGTTGAAATCTGGTATACACTATCACAGAGTATACTGTTTGAATCAATATCTGTGAAATTTGATATAGATAAATACATATTATAATATATATTTATCTATATTATAGTATCTGCTTTTTATATCATATAAATATTTGATCATAAATTATAGTAACCATTTATATCACAGAATCACAGACTTGCCTAGGTTGGAAAAGACATTGAAGGTCATCAAGTCCAACCATTAACCCAACACTGACAGTCCTCAACTGCACCATATCCCTGAGCACTGTGTTGACATGACCCAAACACCTCCAGGGATGGGGACTCCCCCACTGCCCTGGGCAGCCCATTTATAAATAGATATATAGAGACATAGAGATATTAGATATAAATAGATATATAGATGTGATGTATATTTATATGTAAATATATATAAATATTTATAGAACCATATAATGATCGTAGAATCATAGAATGGTTTGGCTTGGTTGTATAAAAATAAACATTATAATAAATGTAAGTTTGATGTAACCTAATTAAACCTAAGTTTAATGTAACCTAGGGCTAACCTAGGGCTAACCTAGGCCATGTGATGTGCTTTGATGGCTCTGGTTACAACAAGGCTTTTGAGTTTGAACTTTGATAGCACCCTCTGGTAACTACTAAGTTTATGATACAGTTTTGTTCTATATCTGGCTTTTCTGTGCACAGATGTGCTCATGTGAAGCAGCAGGTTTTAATAAGCAAAGAGTTATGTATCTGAAGCACAGAGATGTTGGGTATTGTCTTGGTGATGTCGTTTGGAGTGTGGTGCAGTGATTTGAGGAGCACTCGGGCAGGTGGAAACCCCATATCCTTGCAGTTACTAGGACCCTTTCTTGACATAAATGACATTTCTCTGAGCGTATTGACTTCTCCAGACCTGACCTCACTCCTCTGCTATGGCCATATTACACAACTGGATGGAAATCACTTAACAGAAGTGATATCGTTACGGTGCTCTGTGGTGCCATCTAATGGAAATCCAACACTGTCATTCCTCCTTGTCAAAAATGAAAGGTGTCCATCTCTCTGTCCAGGCAAATAATTATAGGTGAAGATGTGTTTAAAGAAACTATATGAGCATCTTCCAACTCTAAACACAAACATTAATGAATCATACACAAAAGCACACGTTGCTTTTCTTAATTTCTGTCTTCATTTTCTCACTTCCCTCCTTCAGGCTCTGGATGGAAATGTATATGATCACCTTAAGGATTATTTAATGGCATTCAGCAGGACTGAACTAGAGACGTGCCAAGCTGTACAAAACACATTCCAGTTTTTACTGGAGACTTCCAGCAGGGTAAGTTTTTACTGAATGATCCTTTGTAACTCAATACTTAGAGCATGTATAAGTTCCCAAGCTTAAGATTTGCTTCCAAAATAATAACAAAACTGAAGGGTTATTATTTTTAGTTACTCCTGAGTGGTATTAAGTTAAAACAAACTAGGCAGTTTTCATAGGGAGAATTTTTCCTGTTGCCACCCAGACTGCATTCTCATGAGAGAGAACAGTGATCAAGAAATACTCAGTCACACACACTCTGCATGTTTAGGAAGAGAAATTCCAATTGAGTTCTGCACTGAGTAATCTGGAACCACATCAGTCATCCATCACAGTGAAACCCTCTGAAACTGTTGGATTATTTCTTAATAATTGACTGTCAACTTAAAAAAAAAACCCAAATACTACATTTTTTTCCCCCTTTGAATTAAGAATGGCCAACACAGAAGCCAGATTAGAGTCTTGCCATACATGTGATTTGTTTGCTTTGAGAATCAGGAATAGGTGATGATTTCCAGGATAATTTTAAGACTTAAATAATTCATCTGCTGGGCTAAAAAAAAATAAATAGTAATTGCCATTGAGCTCAAACAAGCTGCTTTGGTGCAGTCATAATGTACCTTTATATGAATACCTTAACCAGCCACACAGAAACAGAGCTCGTTTATGCAGGGACTTATGGAGGAACAACATATTTAACATGTTCCTTGTGTTAACTCACACCTTACTAGGTATGAAGTGAGTGGATATCAAATCAGCTTTGCATGAGCTTGTCTATGAATTTACTTGACAGGAACCATAGCAATAATTAAAATACCATTTTATCTCCTGTTGGAAAAGGACTTTCAATAATTTACCTTAGTGTGTATCTTTCAGGTCAGTTTAAAATATCTTCTCCAAAAAAAATGCTGGTTTTGAATCTTTTAACCAAATATGCTTATATGTAATGTCTACATGTTCATAATTAATTTCTCAATATTGTATTCAGTGCTTTGTGATCAGAGTATTTGCAGTGTTGCCTGGCTGGGACTTGCATCAAACTAAACTGCTGTTTGCCCAGGAACAGCTTCATCATGTGTTTGTGTGTGCTGAGCTGGGGAGAGAATCCTCGAATCACGGAAGAGCCTTGGTTGCCAAAGACCTCTAAGTTCATCCAGTCCAAACATTCCCCCAGCACTGCCCAGTGCCCACTGCCCCATGTCCCTCAGCACCACATCTCCACGGCTTTGCAATCCCTGCAGGGATGGGGACTGCCCCCTGCCCTGGGCAGCCTGGGCCAGTGCTGGACAGCCCTGTGGGGGAAGGAATTGTTCCCAGTGTTCCATCTAAACCTCCCCTGGCACAACTTGAGGCCATCACCCCTCGTCCCTTGTGCCCCAGACCCTTCCCCAGCTCCAGTGCCCTTCTCTGGACACGCTCCAGCACCTCAATGTCCTTCCTGGAGTGAGTGAGGGGCCCAACACTGAACCCCGGATTCGAGGGGCAGCCTCACCAGTGCCCAGGACAGGGGGACGATCCCTGCCCTGCTCCTGCTGGCCACACTGGGGCTGACACAAGCCAGGATGCTGGTGGCTTTCTTGGCCCCCTGGGCACACTGCTGGCTCATCTTCAGCCGCTGCCCACCAACACCCCCAGGGCCTTTTCCCCGGGCACTTCCCAGCCACTCTGCCCCCAGCCTGGAGCGTCCCATGGGGTTGGGGTGACCCAAGGGCAGGACCCCACACCCGTGTGAAGGACAGTTGGACAGACAATCAAAAAGCAAACACAGAAGTGTTTGGCATTCTGATCAGAAATCAATCCAGGAAACCTAGCAGCTCACAAATTTCACATCTCAAAAAAAATGTGACCAGACCTTACTATTTTTTTTTTAAGTACCTCTTTCTGGTTTTTGAAAGTAAAAATATCTTTGTAAGAAATGCCCAGGGCAGTGGGGGAGTCTCCATCCCTGGAGGGATTTCAGAAATGTGTAGATGAGGTGCTGAGAGACATGGGGTGGTGGGGACTGGGCAGTGCTGGGTTAATGGTTGGACTTGATGATCTTGGAGGTCTCTTCCAACCAAGTGTTCCATCAAACAATGAGAACAACTGTTATCATAACATGAGAGTTGGGAGTGTGCAAATCCAGCAAATTAATACCCTGGAGTATTTTGCACAATGTATTTGACAAATGATAGAAAGAAAATAAAGACTCCTAAGCAGCATTCTCAGGATTAAGCAGCAACTTTTCCAGCTGGATTTCCTGTTATTCAGAAGTGAAGTCAATTGTTGTCACGCAGTTTCTTTATCAAATCAGTGTCAACTGCCATGTTAAAATATACCTGAAATCAAATGTGAAATATATACCAGAAAGAAGGTATAGTCAGAGATACGCATAGATGAAATTATTTGCCCTAGGTTGGTGAAGCTTCTTACTAGAAACATCACAGAAATGTTATTCAAAACAGTAAATGGAATTTGAGAAAATGTTCCAAAGAAAATCAGATTTTTTTCCAAAAGAGAGGTGCAAGAATTACAAGCCTTGAATAAGTCTGTTCAAGTGCAAAGGAAGTTAAACTGCATTTTCATAAGCACAGTGCCAGGGGGTAATATTACCTGGACATCAGTCACCCCAGCCTAGCAGTAACAAAGCCTCCAAAGCTGCAACAAACAATGCTACAACAAACTGTGAAAAACCTTTATTTTATAGGGAAACCTTGGCTTTTAGACTGGACACTGGGGACAATTCCTTCCCCCACAGGGCTGTCCAGCACTGGCCCAGGCTGCCCAGGGCAGGGGGCAGTCCCCATCCCTGCAGGGATTGCAAAGCCATGGAGATGTGGTGCTGAGGGACATGGGGCAGTGGGCACTGGGCAGTGCTGGGTTGGACTGGGGGAGCTCAGAGGTCTCTTCCAGCCAAGCCTATTCTATGGTTCCTCCTTTAGCACTTTCCAAACTCCTCCTTATGGGAATTCCTAAGACACCCTCCCTGTACACCTCCTCTGTATGTTTTCTGTGCATTTGAATGTGTTTATGTTCAGCTGCTCAAATCAGTGCAGTAATTATGTACTTTACAGTTTTAAATGAGTGTGTTATTGGCCCTGGAGGACTATTTGCTTTCTTTAACTGCAGATTAATTTCTTTCCAGTTCAGTATTTCGGTAACAGAAGCATCAACATTTTGATGCATTAGAGATGTTGTATTTACCATTGTACATAGAGTGTCATCAGAATTCTTGGTCACAGACAATGCTGCTGCTATTTCTGGATGAATACCATCTTTATTACACACTTCTGTACATTTAAACCCTCAGTTTGGGAGCAGATTTTTATAATTTCATGCTGCTATTTATGCATTTTCATCAATTGAAGCAACAAATACTCTTTAGAGTTCTTCACCCACTGATGCTATTTATTCCTGTTGCAATCACTGAGTTTTTCTTTATAAATATGTGTAAATTGTGACATAAGAGGTTTGTTTAGGGATACGTGTCACGCTATCTGAAATATATCATTAAACAAATTTCAGAGCTGAATTAGTTTTGGTTTAGCAAAATGCCAACTATGAGAGTTTTCTCTGTAAGCAATTTAATATCAAGAGATGAGTTTTGCAAATATTCCAAATAGTCTTTTCAGCTCCTGCAACTAATAATTTGGGTGAAAATACGACATTTCAGCTTAAGAAAGAACTGTCTGCAAGAAATTATCCACAAGAGGAGAGAAAAATATTTATGGCAGTGGCATTACATAGTGTATACTCAAGAGTTGGCTTTTTTTTTCCCCTCCTTTTGCCTTTGTGGGGTTTTTTGTAGGTTAATGGCAGATATTATTTAACTCTTGGTTGTGCAGTGTGTGTCCTACCCATCACTCCTGAATAACTGTGGGTAGTAGTGCCCACAATCAGGGCACTTATTTCCTTTTGGTGCACTTAAGGTTCTGTCTCTGTTTGAAACAATGAAGTAATTTGACTGTAGCATGTTTTTCAGTTTACAAGAGGAGGGGTCTAAGTGGGGTTTGTTGTTTCCTCAGGTCGTGCGGGATTACAATCTCCAGCTGTTCTTACAGGAGAACTCCGTGTTCCACAAACCACAGCCTTTCCAGTTCCAACCAAGTGACAGTGACACTGTAAGCAACCTGCTCAATGCCTTCATTTATCCATTCTTTCTTTATTTTTAAGAATGTTGTTACAAATGGTTTGGAGAACAGTGCTCACTGGTGTCCCAGTCTGGTTTAACCTCATGTTATATATTTTGTGACTACCAGTCCTCTGTTTCTCTGCTTTCAGCTTAATTCTTACTACATTTTGTTAACTTTTTATCATGCTGGTGAGATTCTCATAATATTTCCTAATACTGAGCTACAACATAGAATCCTAGAATGGTTTGGGTGTGAAGGGACCTCACAGCTCATCTCATCCCAACCCCCTGCCATGGGCAGGGACACCTGCCACCAGCCCAGGTTGCTCCAAGCCCCATCCAACCTGGCCTGGAACACTGCCAGGGAGGGGGCAGCCACAGCTTCTCTGGGCACCCTGGGCCAGTCTCTCACCACCCTCACAGCCAACAATTTCTGCCTGAGACCTCATCTCAATCTCCCTTCTCTCAGTTTAAAGCCATCACCCCTCATCCTGTCACTCCATGCCCTTGTCCAAAGTCCCTCCCCAGCTTTCCTGTAGGCCCCTTCCCATACTGGAAAATGTGTGATGCTCTGCCAAATAAAGTGTCCATATACCTCTAAATTATTCAAGGAATATTTATACGTACATATAAAAAGTTATTGATTTAGAAAGACTACTCTTAAAATACTGCATTCCAAAATAATGTGGGAAAATATTATTTTGGTGCATTTGTTGCTTCCAAAGCAATTATTAATGACATTAAAATGGAGTAAATCAAAGTATGTAAATACATTTCCAAACAGCACTAATAAAAGTGAGTTATTGATGTCCCACCAACTTAATTTTAAGAAATAACAGTGTAAGTGTAGGTTTTCTATAAAGTTAACTTGTGCAGCTCTTTATTACTTGAATTCATTAATAAACTGACTTGGATAGAAACATCTTGATCTCCAGTTCAGATGAACAAATTCAAGAACCCTGTTAATAGATATGTGAGGAGGGTTGTTGAGCCTGGAGAAGAGAAGGCTCCGGGGAGACCTCAGAGCACCTTCCAGTGTTTGGGGGGGTACAAGAAAGCTGGGGAGGGACTTTGGACAAGGGCATGGAGTGACAGGATGAGGGGTGATGGCTTTAAACTGGCAGAGGGGAGATTGAGATGAGATGTGAGGCAGAAATTGTTGGCTGTGAGGGTGGTGAGACACTGGCCCAGGGTGGCCAGAGAAGCTGTGGCTGCCCCCTCCCTGGCAGTGTTCCAGGCCAGGTTGGATGGGGCTTGGAGCAACCTGGGCTGGTGGGAGGTGTCCCTGCCCATGGCAGGGGTTGGGATGAGATGAGCTGTGAGGTCCCTTCCAAACCATTCTATGATTCTATGATTTTTCCAGACACACTCACACCTCTAACACAGTTCCCTTTGTCATTCCACTTTAACAACCTCTGATTTTGATTTTCCTTCCAGCTCCTTTGTAATAAGCATCACTTATTTCCCTGTAGTTTTGGGTTGTTTTTAATACAATGAGCAGACTCTTTCTGTCCATCTGTGCCTTTCTAACCTTTGTTGCTGTGTGTTTTCATCCTTGTGCCATCTCTGCGTCCAGAGTTTTAATGCCGTTCAGCTGGTGGATATTGAGCCCTCCCCTGTCAGTGCTATGAGAATGACTATAGCAGAGGTATATATATGGTTGTGTTTATGATCAGCCTTTGGCATCTGTGTCGTTATTGGTGTGCATGTGGCTCGGGATGTGGAATTTACACTCTGGAGAGGTGGCAACAGAATGCATAATATATATATATATAAATGCAAAAAAACCAAATGAGATTTAAGTTAAAGACGGAAAAAACCCTGTTACTTGTGGGGATCAGCTTCACACTTATCTTTTACACTTGCACAGAGTTTGTAAATGATATTCTAATCTTTTGGGGGCATGAATTCAATTTTCACAGCTCGAGATAGGGATGTGTCTAATTGGTTACCTCTCTAATGTGAATGGGGAAGCTTGTCTAACAACTGGAGGCTATTAGTGCCCACTGATGAAATGCAGTCCCATTACTAATTGAATCGTGTTCCTTTTTCCAGAGGGCTATCCCCATGTAAAATAGAACTGTAATTCACTCTTAGTCAGGTCTTTGACATGAAAAATGACACGAGTCTTGGAAGTGGCACTTGTGTGGTCTGACCCTCCACTGCTCCTACTGCTTTTACTTCAGGAGCTTCTTAGGAGGCAATGAATGGGTCGTTCATGTCTAAAGCTATCTCAGCACTTTAGATGTGGTGACTCTTCTCCTTTGCTAACCCACTTGGGCTGTAGAATTACTGCTTTTTTTTTTTTTTTTTGAGCTTTTAAACGCTTCTGCTGTAACCACTTCTCATGAAAATAAATAAATTAAGCAGGCTTTGTGATCCGTGTAATGATGCTCAGCTAACAGCATCCCACCTGCACCAACTGCAGGTTAACACCTTCACCATTTGTAATCAGTAAGAGAATGAGGGCTTTTGCTCAGTCTTTTGAGTTTGTCAGAAATGAGATGATTTCTAATTAATTGAGCAGCATTTAACTGAAGAACGATTCTCAAGCATTCTTTTGCCACTTACTCTCTTTGGAGATGATCTGCAGAGATGATCAGTTGGCTTTTACTTTTTATGGGTTATGCATGATAATTTTCACACCAAAGACATAACACTGAAAGAAATATAAGTGGAGTGATTAATACAACTAATTAAATCTTTGATATTAACCTTTTCCAAGAACAAATTGTGGCCTCTTCTCAGACTAAATACGAGGCCATTGCTTCCTGTCCCACTGCTCCAGACCCTTTTCCAGCTCTGGTGCCCTTCTCTGGACATGCTCCAGCACCTCAATGTCCTTCTTGATGTGAGGGGCCCAAAACTGAACACAGGATTCAAGGTGCAGCCTCACCAGTGCCCAGTACCTTTACCCTCACAAGAAAAACCAGTCTGCTCATGCTGACCTTACACAGAGGCTGCTGCTATATTCAATGTAGTGACAGTTTAATCATTGAACATCCTTCCACAAGGGAAGTGATATTTATTAAGTCTACAGAAATCTATGGTGTTGAAAACATACCTTCCTCCTGCTCCACAGATAAACCTGAACTGTAAGAACAGGGCAAAATAGAAGGG